>CP141133.1:43108496-45508496 GCA_035236585.1 Warburgia ugandensis
GCGATTTGATGATCCTTGGTACATTTTTTGTGCAAGCTAAGCATCGGGGAGTCCCAACGCACAATTTCAAAAGAGTGCATGCCGTTGGAAGTCCCCTACCCGCAACGTCAAATCCCTTTGAGCCTTAGGGCGATCCTTTTGGCACGGCATATGAGCACTTTATGCTCCTGGAAGTACCATGACACAATGTCACAAGCATTACATATCTACGGAAGGCACAAAGTCAAATCACGTCGAGTCCTAGGATATTCCCAAAAACAATGTCTACACCATTTCAAGCCAAAGGATCAACGCAGGCACGATATTCAGGCAATATGAATGTTGGAAAGTCAAAAGCCACGATGTGAAAAGATTACATGTCCGCAGAAGTTCCCTCAGCACAGAGTCAAATCACTTTGAGCACTAGGATGCTCCCAAACACAATGTCCAAACTTAAGAAGTTTAATGATGCTAGGCACAATGCATGGGCCTATTAAATGATGTGAAATCCCACGGAACGTGATTGAAGCAATACATGTCCTTGGAAGTTCATAGGCAAAAAGTCAAATGATGTTTTCTAGCACAATGTCTAATTTTTTCAAATCGTTGCATGATCCTTGGCACAATGTCCGGGCACTTTAAAGGGAATTTTTTGTAATTTTACCATGTAGGACCCTCTCGAAATTTAGAATACCCAAGTGGGCCATGCACTCGTTATCATGTAGGGAACACAATCATTTAATTTCAAACATATTACAAATGGTTAAAAGTTTAAATAAGGAATCAATGAAAAGGTAAATATTATTACTTGTAAAGGAGTTGCCATGTAGGTATTGGCACCCCATCCCCTCTCTTAAGGAATAGGACCGTATGGTCTGTTACCATGAGTGTGAGAAATCCAATGAAGAAGATGAAGAAGAAAAGGAGAGGAGCTTATTTAAAGAGCGCGATGTCTCGGAACAAAGATGCAAACCATTGAACATCTGGAAAGAGGTAACAAGATCAAATCCATGAAAAAATCTTTTTGATCGGATGTCAATTGAGCAGGTAAAATTGCAAATAACGGCGAGAAGAATGTACCCTGATGGACATTCTAAAGAAAATGAATTTAAAAAATCTAAGCCTTTCAACTTGTTCGCCGTCTCGAGAGGAGAAAAATGGCTCAAAAATAGACAAAGTCAAATCATTTCGACTGCTTGGATGTTTCCCAATCACATTGCCTTAGCTTCTTAAGGACTTGGGTGCTCCTTGGCATAATGTGTGGGTAATTTGAATGATTAGAAGACCCGAGGCACATTGTCGGAACAATACATGTCCTTGGAAGATCCTAGGCACAAAGTCAATTCGGGCCGACTCTTGAGATGTTCCATAACATAACGTCTGCTGCTTTCTGGCTGTTGGACGATCCTAGACACTATGTTCAGCCAACTTAAGTGCCCAAGTCACAGTGTCAAGACAATACATTCCCTTGGAAGTCCCTAGGCACAAAACAAAATTGCTGCGAGTCCTAGGATGTTCCCAAACACATAGTCTGAACTTTTCATTGCATTGGTTGATCCAATTGGCACAATGTCTGGGCACTTTAAGTAATGGGAAGACCCATGTCACAATGTCAAAGCTTTACTTTTACATCAAAGTCCTTAGACACAAAGTCATATCACTTCGATAGTCCAGGGATGATCCTCAACAGAATGTCTAAGCTTTTCAAATTATTGATGATCCCCAGCACATCGTTCAAGCTAGTTAAGGGCTGAAAAGTCCCAAGGAACGATTTCAAAACAATACATGTCCTTGGAAGTCCCTTGGTATAAAGTCAAATCACATCGAGTTTTGGGAAGCTCCCAAACAAAACTTTTCAAGCCATTAAATCATCCTTTCGGTACAATGTGCGGGACTTTAAGCTCTTGGAAATCTCATGACACACTACCAAAACATTACGTGTCCACGGAAGTCCCTAGACACAATGCTAAATCCCTTCGAGTCCTGGAATTGTTCAAAACACAATGTCAAAATCTTTTCGAGTCATGAGAAGATCCCTGGCACAATGTCCGGCAATATAAATATTGGGCACTCGCAAGGACAACGGTAAAAGATTCCATGTCTATGGAAGTTCCCTAGACACACAGTCAAATCACCAAGCATTGGGATTTTCCCCAACACAGTGCCCCCAAAATTTTAAATCAGCCGGATGATTTAGACAGTTTAAGTGATGTGAGGAACATTGTCGAAGCTACAAATAATCCTTGGAAGTTCCTAGCCACAAAGTCAAATTACTTCGAGTCCTAAGATGTTACCAAACACAATGTCTAATCTTTTCGAGCCATTGGGTGAGTCTCGAAACAATGTGTGAGCACCTTAAATGCTGGGAAGTTCCAACACACAATGTGAAATTACTTTGAGCCCTGGGATGTTCCAAAATACATCGTCAAAACTTTTCAAGCCACTGGATGATCCTTTCGGCACAATGCTCGAGAACTCTAAGCTTTGGGACGACCCATGGCTCAATCTCAAAATGTTACATGTCCATCGATGTCCTTAGGCACAAAGTCACATCGCTGCAACAGTCAGTGCGATGTTCCTAAACCCAGTGTCTAAACATTTCAAGCCATTTGATGATCCTTGGTACATTTTTTGTGCAAGCTAAGCATCGGGGAGTCCCAACGCACAATTTCAAAAGAGTGCATGCCGTTGGAAGTCCCCTACCCACAACGTCAAATCCCTTTGAGCCTTAGGGCGATCCTTTTGGCACGGCATATGAGCACTTTATGCTCCTGGAAGTACCATGACACAATGTCACAAGCATTACATATCTACGGAAGGCACAAAGTCAAATCACGTCGAGTCCTAGGATATTCCCAAAAACAATGTCTACACTATTTCAAGCCATAGGATCAACACAGGCACGATATTCTGGCAATATGAATGTTGGAAAGTCAAATGCCACGATGTGAAAAGATTACATGTCCACGGAAGTTCCCTCAGCACAAAGTCAAATCACTTTGAGCACTAGGATGCTCCCAAACACAATGTCCAAACTTAAGAAGTTTAATGATGCTAGGCACAATGCATGGGCCTATTAAATGATGTGAAATCCCACGGAACGTGATTGAAGCAATACATGTCCTTGGAAGTTCATAGGCAAAAAGTCAAATGATGTTTTCTAGCACAATGTCTAATTTTTTCAAATCGTTGCATGATCCTTGGCACAATGTCCGGGCACCTTAAAGGGAATTTTTGTAATTTTACCATGTAGGACCCTCTCGAAATTTAGAATACCCAAGTGGGCCATGCACTCGTTATCATGTAGGGAACACAATCATTTAATTTCAAACATATTACAAATGGTTAAAAGTTTAAATAAGGAATCAAAGAAAAGGTAAATATTATTACTTGTAAAGGAGTTGCCATGTAGGTATTGGCACCCCATCCCCTCTCTTAAGGAATAGGACCGTATGGTCTGTTACCATGAGTGTGAGAAATCCAATGAAGAAGATGAAGAAGGGAGAGGGGGAAAAGGAGAGGAGCTTATTTAAAGAGCGCGATGTCTCGGAACAAAGATGCAAACCATTGAACATCTGGAAAGAGGTAACAAGATCAAATCCATGAAAAAATCTTTTTGATCGGATGTCAATTGAGCAGGTAAAATTGCAAATAACGGCGAGAAGAATGTACCCTGATGGACATTCTAAAGAAAATGAATTTAAAAAATCTAAGCCTTTCAACTTGTTCGCCGTCTCGAGAGGAGAAAAATGGCTCAAAAATAGACAAAGTCAAATCATTTCGACTGCTTGGATGTTTCCCAATCACATTGCCTTAGCTTCTTAAGGAGTTGGGTGCTCCTTGGCAGAATGTGTGGGTAATTTGAATGATTAGAAGACCCGAGGCACATTGTCGGAACAATACATGTCCTTGGAAGATCCTAGTTACAAAGTCAATTCACTTCGACTCTTGAGATGTTCCATAACATAACGTCTGCTGCTTTCTGGCTGTTGGACGATCCTAGACACTATGTTCAGCCAACTTAAGTGCCCAAGTCACAGTGTCAAGACAATACATTCCCTTGGAAGTCCCTAGGCACAAAACAAAATTGCTGCGAGTCCTAGGATGTTCCCAAACACATAGTCTGAACTTTTCACTGCATTGGTTGATCCAATTGGCACAATGTCTGGGCACTTTAAGTAATGGGAAGACCCATGTCACAATGTCAAAGCTTTACTTTTACATCAAAGTCCTTAGACACAAAGTCATATCACTTCGATAGTCCAGGGATGATCCTCAACAGAATGTCTAAGCTTTTCAAATTATTGATGATCCCCAGCACATCGTTCAAGCTAGTTAAGGGCTGAAAAGTCCCAAGGAGCGATTTCAAAACAATACATGTCCTTGGAAGTCCCTTGGTATAAAGTCAAATCACATCGAGTTTTGGGAAGCTCCCAAACAAAACTTTTCAAGCCATTAAATCATCCTTTCGGTACAATGTGCGGGACTTTAAGCTCTTGGAAATCTCATGACACACTGCCAGAACATTACGTGTCCACGGAAGTCCCTAGACACAATGCTAAATCCCTTCGAGTCCTGGAATTGTTCAAAACACAATGTCAAAATCTTTTCGAGTCATGAGAAGATCCCTGGCACAATGTCCGGCAATATAAATATTGGGCACTCGCAAGGACAACGGTAAAAGATTCCATGTCTATGGAAGTTCCCTAGACACACAGTCAAATCACCAAGCATTGGGATTTTCCCCAACACAGTGCCCCCAAAATTTTAAATCAGCCGGATGATTTAGACAGTTTAAGTGATGTGAGGAACATTGTCGAAGCTACAAATAATCCTTGGAAGTTCCTAGCCACAAAGTCAAATTACTTCGAGTCCTAAGATGTTACCAAACACAATGTCTAATCTTTTCGAGCCATTGGGTGAGTCTCGGAACAATGTCTGAGCACCTTAAATGCTGGGAAGTTCCAACACACAATGTGAAATTACTTTGAGCCCTGGGATGTTCCAAAATACATCGTCAAAACTTTTCAAGCCACTGGATGATCCTTTCGGCACAATGTTCGAGAACTCTAAGCTTTGGGACGACCCATGGCTCAATCTCAAAATGTTACATGTCCATCGATGTCCTTAGGCACAAAGTCACATCGCTGCAACAGTCAGTGCGATGTTCCTAAACCCGGTGTCTAAACATTTCAAGCCATTTGATGATCCTTGGTACATTTTTGTGCAAGCTAAGCATCGGGGAGTCCCCACGCACAATTTCAAAAGAGTGCATGCCGTTGGAAGTCCCCTACCCACAACGTCAAATCCCTTTGAGCCTTAGGGCGATCCTTTTGGCACGGCATATGAGCACTTTATGCTCCTGGAAGTACCATGACACAATGTCACAAGCATTACATATCTACGGAAGGCACAAAGTCAAATCACGTCGAGTCCTAGGATATTCCCAAAAACAATGTCTACACTATTTCAAGCCATAGGATCAACACAGGCACGATATTCAGGCAATATGAATGTTGGAAAGTCAAAAGCCACGATGTGAAAAGATTACATGTCCGCAGAAGTTCCCTCAGCACAAAGTCAAATCACTTTGAGCACTAGGATGCTCCCAAACACAATGTCCAAACTTAAGAAGTTTAATGATGCTAGGCACAATGCATGGGCCTATTAAATGATGTGAAATCCCACGGAACGTGATTGAAGCAATACATGTCCTTGGAAGTTCATAGGCAAAAAGTCAAATGATGTTTTCTAGCACAATGTCTAATTTTTTCAAATCGTTGCATGATCCTTGGCACAATGTCCGGGCACCTTAAAGGGAATTTTTGTAATTTTACCATGTAGGACCCTCTCGAAATTTAGAATACCCAAGTGGGCCATGCACTCGTTATCATGTAGGGAACACAATCATTTAATTTCAAACATATTACAAATGGTTAAAAGTTTAAATAAGGAATCAAAGAAAAGGTAAATATTATTACTTGTAAAGGAGTTGCCATGTAGGTATTGGCACCCCATCCCCTCTCTTAAGGAATAGGACCGTATGGTCTGTTACCATGAGTGTGAGAAATCCAATGAAGAAGATGAAGAAGAAAAGGAGAGGAGCTTATTTAAAGAGCGCGATGTCTCGGAACAAAGATGCAAACCATTGAACATCTGGAAAGAGGTAACAAGATCAAATCCATGAAAAAATCTTTTTGATCGGATGTCAATTGAGCAGGTAAAATTGCAAATAACGGCGAGAAGAATGTACAATGATGGACATTCTAAAGAAAATGAATTTAAAAAATCTAAGCCTTTCAACTTGTTCGCCGTCTCGAGAGGAGAAAAATGGCTCAAAAATAGACAAAGTCAAATCATTTCGACTGCTTGGATGTTTCCCAATCACATTGCCTTAGCTTCTTAAGGAGTTGGGTGCTCCTTGGCAGAATGTGTGGGTAATTTGAATGATTAGAAGACCCGAGGCACATTGTCGGAACAATACATGTCCTTGGAAGATCCTAGGCACAAAGTCAATTCACTTCGACTCTTGAGATGTTCCATAACATAACGTCTGCTGCTTTCTGGCTGTTGGACGATCCTAGACACTATGTTCAGCCAACTTAAGTGCCCAAGTCACAGTGTCAAGACAATACATTCCCTTGGAAGTCCCTAGGCACAAAACAAAATTGCTGCGAGTCCTAGGATGTTCCCAAACACATAGTCTGAACTTTTCACTGCATTGGTTGATCCAATTGGCACAATGTCTGGGCACTTTAAGTAATGGGAAGACCCATGTCACAATGTCAAAGCTTTACTTTTACATCAAAGTCCTTAGACACAAAGTCATATCACTTCGATAGTCCAGGGATGATCCTCAACAGAATGTCTAAGCTTTTCAAATTATTGATGATCCCCAGCACATCGTTCAAGCTAGTTAAGGGCTGAAAAGTCCCATGGAACGATTTCAAAACAATACATGTCCTTGGAAGTCCCTTGGTATAAAGTCAAATCACATCGAGTTTTGGGAAGCTCCCAAACAAAACTTTTCAAGCCATTAAATCATCCTTTCGGTACAATGTGCGGGACTTTAAGCTCTTGGAAATCTCATGACACACTGCCAGAACATTACGTGTCCACGAAATTCCCTAGACACAATGCTAAATCCCTTCGAGTCCTGGAATTGTTCAAAACACAATGTCAAAATCTTTTCGAGTCATGAGAAGATCCCTGGCACAATGTCCGGCAATATAAATATTGGGCACTCGCAAGGACAACGGTAAAAGATTCCATGTCTATGGAAGTTCCCTAGACACACAGTCAAATCACCAAGCATTGGGATTTTCCCCAACACAGTGCCCCCAAAATTTTAAATCAGCCGGATGATTTAGACAGTTTAAGTGATGTGAGGAACATTGTCGAAGCTACAAATAATCCTTGGAAGTTCCTAGCCACAAAGTCAAATTACTTCGAGTCCTAAGATGTTACCAAACACAATGTCTAATCTTTTCGAGCCATTGGGTGAGTCTCGGAACAATGTCTGAGCACCTTAAATCTTTGGGAAGTTCCAACACACAATGTCAAATTACTTTGAGCCTTATGATGTTCCAAAATACATCGTCAAAACTTTTCAAGCCACTGGATGATCCTTTCGGCACAATGTTCGAGAACTCTAAGCTTTGGGACGACCCATGGCTCAATCTCAAAATGTTACATGTCCATCGATGTCCTTAGGCACAAAGTCACATCGCTGCAACAGTCAGTGCGATGTTCCTAAACCCAGTGTCTAAACATTTCAAGCCATTTGATGATCCTTGGTACATTTTTTGTGCAAGCTAAGCATCGGGGAGTCCCAACGCACAATTTCAAAAGAGTGCATGCCGTTGGAAGTCCCCTACCCACAACGTCAAATCCCTTTGAGCCTTAGGGCGATCCTTTTGGCACGGCATATGAGCACTTTATGCTCCTGGAAGTACCATGACACAATGTCACAAGCATTACATATCTACGGAAGGCACAAAGTCAAATCACGTCGAGTCCTAGGATATTCCCAAAAACAATGTCTACACTATTTCAAGCCATAGGATCAACACAGGCACGATATTCAGGCAATATGAATGTTGGAAAGTCAAAAGCCACGATGTGAAAAGATTACATGTCCGCAGAAGTTCCCTCAGCACAAAGTCAAATCACTTTGAGCACTAGGATGCTCCCAAACACAATGTCCAAACTTAAGAAGTTTAATGATGCTAGGCACAATGCATGGGCCTATTAAATGATGTGAAATCCCACGGAACGTGATTGAAGCAATACATGTCCTTGGAAGTTCATAGGCAAAAAGGCAAATGATGTTTTCTAGCACAATGTCTAATTTTTTCAAATCGTTGCATGATCCTTGGCACAATGTCCGGGCACCTTAAAGGGAATTTTTGTAATTTTACCATGTAGGACCCTCTCGAAATTTAGAATACCCAAGTGGGCCATGCACTCGTTATCATGTAGGGAACACAATCATTTAATTTCAAACATATTACAAATGGTTAAAAGTTTAAATAAGGAATCAAAGAAAAGGTAAATATTATTACTTGTAAAGGAGTTGCCATGTAGGTATTGGCACCCCATCCCCTCTCTTAAGGAATAGGACCGTATGGTCTGTTACCATGAGTGTGAGAAATCCAATGAAGAAGATGAAGAAGGGGGAGGGGGAAAAGGAGAGGAGCTTATTTAAAGAGCGCGATGTCTCGGAACAAAGATGCAAACCATTGAACATCTGGAAAGAGGTAACAAGATCAAATCCATGAAAAAAATCTTTTTGATCGGATGTCAATTGAGCAGGTAAAATTGCAAATAACGGCGAGAAGAATGTACCCTGATGGACATTCTAAAGAAAATGAATTAAAAAAATCTAAGCCTTTCAACTTGGTCGCGGTCTCGAGAGGAGAAAAATGGCTCAAAAATAGACAAAGTCAAATCATTTCGACTGCTTGGATGTTTCCCAATCACATTGCCTTAGCTTCTTAAGGAGTTGGGTGCTCCTTGGCAGAATGTGTGGGTAATTTGAATGATTAGAAGACCCGAGGCACATTGTCGGAACAATACATGTCCTTGGAAGATCCTAGGCACAAAGTCAATTCACTTCGACTCTTGAGATGTTCCATAACATAACGTCTGCTGCTTTCTGGCTGTTGGACGAACTATGTTCAGCCAACTTAAGTGCCCAAGTCACAGTGTCAAGACAATACATTCCCTTGGAAGTCCCTAGGCACAAAACAAAATTGCTGCGAGTCCTAGGATGTTCCCAAACACATAGTCTGAACTTTTCATTGCATTGGTTGATCCAATTGGCACAATGTCTGGGCACTTTAAGTAATGGGAAGACCCATGTCACAATGTCAAAGCTTTACTTTTCCATCAAAGTCATATCACTTCGATAGTCCAGGGATGATCCTCAACAGAATGTCTAAGCTTTTCAAATTATTGATGATCCCCTTCAAGCTAGTTAAGGGCTGAAAAGTCCCAAGGAACGATTTCAAAACAATACATGTCCTTGGAAGTCCCTTGGTATAAAGTCAAATCACATCGAGTTTTGGGAAGCTCCCAAACAAAACTTTTCAAGCCATTAAATCATCCTTTCGGTACAATGTGCGGGACTTTAAGCTCTTGGAAATCTCATGACACACTGCCAGAACATTACGTGTCCACGGAAGTCCCTAGACACAATGCTAAATCCCTTCGAGTCCTGGAATTGTTCAAAACACAATGTCAAAATCTTTTCGAGTCATGAGAAGATCCCTGGCACAATGTCCGGCAATATAAATATTGGGCACTCGCAAGGACAACGGTAAAAGATTCCATGTCTATGGAAGTTCCCTAGACACACAGTCAAATCACCAAGCATTGGGATTTTCCCCAACACAGTGCCCCCAAAATTTTAAATCAGCCGGATGATTTAGACGGTTTAAGTGATGTGAGGAACATTGTCGAAGCTACAAATAATCCTTGGAAGTTCCTAGCCACAAAGTCAAATTACTTCGAGTCCTAAGATGTTACCAAACACAATGTCTAATCTTTTCGAGCCATTGGGTGAGTCTCGGAACAATGTCTGAGCACCTTAAATGCTGGGAAGTTCCAACACACAATGTGAAATTACTTTGAGCCCTGGGATGTTCCAAAATACATCGTCAAAACTTTTCAAGCCACTGGATGATCCTTTCGGCACAATGTTCGAGAACTCTAAGCTTTGGGACGACCCATGGCTCAATCTCAAAATGTTACATGTCCATCGATGTCCTTAGGCACAAAGTCACATCGCTGCAACAATCAGTGCGATGTTCCTAAACCCAGTGTCTAAACATTTCAAGCCATTTGATGATCCTTGGTACATTTTTTGTGCAAGCTAAGCATCGGGGAGTCCCAACGCACAATTTCAAAAGAGTGCATGCCGTTGGAAGTCCCCTACCCACAATGTCAAATCCCTTTGAGCCTTAGGGCGATCCTTTTGGCACGGCATATGAGCACTTTATGCTCCTGGAAGTACCATGACACAATGTCACAAGCATTACATATCTACGGAAGGCACAAAGTCAAATCACGTCGAGTCCTAGGATATTCCCAAAAACAATGTCTACACTATTTCAAGCCATAGGATCAACACAGGCACGATATTCAGGCAATATGAATGTTGGAAAGTCAAAAGCCACGATGTGAAAAGATTACATGTCCGCAGAAGTTCCCTCAGCACAAAGTCAAATCACTTTGAGCACTAGGATGCTCCCAAACACAATGTCCAAACTTAAGAAGTTTAATGATGCTAGGCACAATGCATGGGCCTATTAAATGATGTGAAATCCCACGGAACGTGATTGAAGCAATACATGTCCTTGGAAGTTCATAGGCAAAAAGTCAAATGATGTTTTCTAGCACAATGTCTAATTTTTTCAAATCGTTGCATGATCCTTGGCACAATGTCCGGGCACCTTAAAGGGAATTTTTGTAATTTTACCATGTAGGACCCTCTCGAAATTTAGAATACCCAAGTGGGCCATGCACTCGTTATCATGTAGGGAACACAATCATTTAATTTCAAACATATTACAAATGGTTAAAAGTTTAAATAAGGAATCAAAGAAAAGGTAAATATTATTACTTGTAAAGGAGTTGCCATGTAGGTATTGGCACCCCATCCCCTCTCTTAAGGAATAGGACCGTATGGTCTGTTACCATGAGTGTGAGAAATCCAATGAAGAAGATGAAGAAGAAAAGGAGAGGAGCTTATTTAAAGAGCGCGATGTCTCGGAACAAAGATGCAAACCATTGAACATCTGGAAAGAGGTAACAAGATCAAATCCATGAAAAAATCTTTTTGATCGGATGTCAATTGAGCAGGTAAAATTGCAAATAACGGCGAGAAGAATGTACCCTGATGGACATTCTAAAGAAAATGAATTTAAAAAATCTAAGCCTTTCAACTTGTTCGCCGTCTCGAGAGGAGAAAAATGGCTCAAAAATAGACAAAGTCAAATCATTTCGACTGCTTGGATGTTTCCCAATCACATTGCCTTAGCTTCTTAAGGAGTTGGGTGCTCCTTGGCAGAATGTGTGGGTAATTTGAATGATTAGAAGACCCGAGGCACATTGTCGGAACAATACATGTCCTTGGAAGATCCTAGGCACAAAGTCAATTCACTTCGACTCTTGAGATGTTCCATAACATAACGTCTGCTGCTTTCTGGCTGTTGGACGATCCTAGACACTATGTTCAGCCAACTTAAGTGCCCAAGTCACAGTGTCAAGACAATACACTCCCTTGGAAGTCCCTAGGCACAAAACAAAATTGCTGCGAGTCCTAGGATGTTCCCAAACACATAGTCTGAACTTTTCATTGCATTGGTTGATCCAATTGGCACAATGTCTGGGCACTTTAAGTAATGGGAAGACCCATGTCACAATGTCAAAGCTTTACTTTTACATCAAAGTCCTTAGACACAAAGTCATATCACTTCGATAGTCCAGGGATGATCCTCAACAGAATGTCTAAGCTTTTCAAATTATTGATGATCCCCAGCACATCGTTCAAGCTAGTTAAGGGCTGAAAAGTCCCAAGGAACGATTTCAAAACAATACATGTCCTTGGAAGTCCCTTGGTATAAAGTCAAATCACATCGAGTTTTGGGAAGCTCCCAAACAAAACTTTTCAAGCCATTAAATCATCCTTTCGGTACAATGTGCGGGACTTTAAGCTCTTGGAAATCTCATGACACACTGCCAGAACATTACGTGTCCACGGAAGTCCCTAGACACAATGCTAAATCCCTTCGAGTCCTGGAATTGTTCAAAACACAATGTCAAAATCTTTTCGAGTCATGAGAAGATCCCTGGCACAATGTCCGGCAATATAAATATTGGGCACTCGCAAGGACAACGGTAAAAGATTCCATGTCTATGGAAGTTCCCTAGACACACAGTCAAATCACCAAGCATTGGGATTTTCCCCAACACAGTGCCCCCAAAATTTTAAATCAGCCGGATGATTTAGACAGTTTAAGTGATGTGAGGAACATTGTCGAAGCTACAAATAATCCTTGGAAGTTCCTAGCCACAAAGTCAAATTACTTCGAGTCCTAAGATGTTACCAAACACAATGTCTAATCTTTTCGAGCCATTGGGTGAGTCTCGGAACAATGTCTGAGCACCTTAAATGCTGGGAAGTTCCAACACACAATGTGAAATTACTTTGAGCCCTGGGATGTTCCAAAATACATCGTCAAAACTTTTCAAGCCACTGGATGATCCTTTCGGCACAATGTTCGAGAACTCTAAGCTTTGGGACGACCCATGGCTCAATCTCAAAATGTTACATGTCCATCGATGTCCTTAGGCACAAAGTCACATCGCTGCAACAGTCAGTGCGATGTTCCTAAACCCAGTGTCTAAACATTTCAAGCCATTTGATGATCCTTGGTACATTTGTTGTGCAAGCTAAGCATCGGGGAGTCCCAACGCACAATTTCAAAAGAGTGCATGCCGTTGGAAGTCCCCTACCCACAACGTCAAATCCCTTTGAGCCTTAGGGCGATCCTTTTGGCACGGCATATGAGCACTTTATGCTCCTGGAAGTACCATGACACAATGTCACAAGCATTACATATCTACGGAAGGCACAAAGTCAAATCACGTCGAGTCCTAGGATATTCCCAAAAACAATGTCTACACTATTTCAAGCCATAGGATCAACACAGGCACGATATTCAGGCAATATGAATGTTGGAAAGTCAAACGCCACGATGTGAAAAGATTACATGTCCGCAGAAGTTCCCTCAGCACAAAGTCAAATCACTTTGAGCACTAGGATGCTCCCAAACACAATGTCCAAACTTAAGAAGTTTAATGATGCTAGGCACAATGCATGGGCCTATTAAATGATGTGAAATCCCACGGAACGTGATTGAAGCAATACATGTCCTTGGAAGTTCATAGGCAAAAAGCCAAATGATGTTTTCTAGCACAATGTCTAATTTTTTCAAATCGTTGCATGATCCTTGGCACAATGTCCGGGCACCTTAAAGGGAATTTTTGTAATTTTACCATGTAGGACCCTCTCGAAATTTAGAATACCCAAGTGGGCCATGCACTCGTTATCATGTAGGGAACACAATCATTTAATTTGAAACATATTACAAATGGTTAAAAGTTTAAATAAGGAATCAAAGAAAAGGTAAATATTATTACTTGTAAAGGAGTTGCCATGTAGGTATTGGCACCCCATCCCCTCTCTTAAGGAATAGGACCGTATGGTCTGTTACCATGAGTGTGAGAAATCCAATGAAGAAGATGAAGAAGAAAAGGAGAGGAGCTTATTTAAAGAGCGCGATGTCTCGGAACAAAGATGCAAACCATTGAACATCTGGAAAGAGGTAACAAGATCAAATCCATGAAAAAATCTTTTTGATCGGATGTCAATTGAGCAGGTAAAATTGCAAATAACGGCGAGAAGAATGTACCCTGATGGACATTCTAAAGAAAATGAATTTATAAAATCTAAGCCTTTCAACTTGTTCGCCGTCTCGAGAGGAGAAAAATGGCTCAAAAATAGACAAAGTCAAATCATTTCGACTGCTTGGATGTTTCCCAATCACATTGCCTTAGCTTCTTAAGGAGTTGGGTGCTCCTTGGCAGAATGTGTGGGTAATTTGAATGATTAGAAGACCCGAGGCACATTGTCGGAACAATACATGTCCTTGGAAGATCCTAGGCACAAAGTCAATTCACTTCGACTCTTGAGATCTTCCATAACATAACGTCTGCTGCTTTATGGCTGTTGGACGATCCTAGACACTATGTTCAGCCAACTTAAGTGCCCAAGTCACAGTGTCAAGACAATACATTCCCTTGGAAGTCCCTAGGCACAAAACAAAATTGCTGCGAGTCCTAGGATGTTCCCAAACACATAGTCTGAACTTTTCACTGCATTGGTTGATCCAATTGGCACAATGTCTGGGCACTTTAAGTAATGGGAAGACCCATGTCACAATGTCAAAGCTTTACTTTTACATCAAAGTCCTTAGACACAAAGTCATATCACTTCGATAGTCCAGGGATGATCCTCAACAGAATGTCTAAGCTTTTCAAATTATTGATGATCCCCAGCACATCGTTCAAGCTAGTTAAGGGCTGAAAAGTCCCAAGGAACAATTTCAAAACAATACATGTCCTTGGAAGTCCCTTGGTATAAAGTCAAATCACATCGAGTTTTGGGAAGCTCCCAAACAAAACTTTTCAAGCCATCTTCAAGCCATCTTTCTTACCCCACTCACCTTAACCCAGAATAACCCAATAAAATAAATAACCACTACCCATCTTCAAAATGAGTAGAATAAAAAAAATTCAAAAATAGGACAAAAAGACAAAGAAGTGAGAGAAAAAAATTAGTTGTCTTTCTTCCTAAGAAGAAAAAAAAAAGTGAAAAAAAAAAATGAAAAGAAAGATCAAAATTTGAAAGGGAAATTCACTTCAAGTACAAACCCAAAAGAAAAGTTGTCCTAACAGATATTCCTTGAAAACATCTACTCAATTTTGAACCTTTGAAATCTTTATACCTTTCTTTTCTAAACCTATCCTAAGCCTACATTTCATCCTAGTTAAAGACCTATTGATCTTAGGTCGACATAGCCTAAATGAGGAGATAAATAGAAGGAATTGCTAATGAATGAGGATTCTCTGAGATAAAATAGGGAACTCGGCCTTACTGAATTTTGTAGGTATATTCACTGCAAACCCTCACGAGGCATAACTCGTCCACTAGGGGTAACCTAACGGTTTAAGGGCTTGTTGCATGTGCTAAATGCAATCGTGAGTACCTACGAAAGTGACACCTTGTACTAGTTTTGTGTAAAATAGTTTTCTGCATGTTTTTCTTGGGACTAGCAAAATGGTGGTTAGGGGTGTGTGTTAAGTGTTTATTTTTGGCTAAAAGACCCCTATTTTAGCATTTAATTAGACCATCTAACTCATTAATTTAGTAATTTTTGGGATAAAATATAAAAATTATCTCAAATTCACCATCCAACCATAAATTTTCAAAATTAATTGTCAGATGATCAATTGAGCTAAGTGGATGCTTAACGAATGGTTTAGATGACTTTAATCTAGTCTTTGGTTTTGCAGAGCAAATAAAGGAGGGTTGGATGGCTCAAATTTAATTTCAACGGTGTAGATCAGTTTGAACATCAATAAGGCAAGGGATGAAGGGTTCCTAAAAGAAAAAGGTTTCTTAAGAGAAGAGGAGTCCTAATTTGGAAGAGGAGAAATTTTCCTAATAGGATACTAAATCTTAAAGGAAAGAGGTTGAGTAGAATTAGGAGGGATGAAAACTTATAAAGAGGGAACTGTGGGATTTGGAAAGGAAGTTTTGGAAGTTTGGAGTTTGGGTTGCCTTTCCTTTAATATCCTTTCCATTGATTGCCATTGTTTTATTTTTTTCTTCTGTTTATCATTGTTCTCGTCTTCCACTTCTCTCCTTTCCCTATTCTGAATCTACCCAATGCATAGTTACTCTTTTATTTTTCCAGTTTCTCTCTTTTGATTCACCACACCAGCTTTTATTTAAGCACCAACCCAATCCATGTCTACTTCCACACCAAACATCCAGCATCGTTGTTCACTGTCAGCTTCCCTTGTCCAGCTCTGTAAATCACGTCGATCTCCATCACCACTATTAAGCGTTTAATTTTGGCTAAAAGACCCCTAGTTTAGCATTGAATTAGATCATCTAACCGTTCAAATTTACAAAATTTAGCATGATTTTAAATTTAGCTTAAATTGACCATCCAAACTTTAATTTTTCAAAATAAATAGTCAGATGATCATTAGAGCTTATTAGATGATTAATGTGCAGTTCAGATGATTCTAATTTGGTCTTTTATTTTGCAGATCGACTAAAGGAGGGTTGGATGGCTCAGATCTATGTTCAACGGTGCAGATCAAGTGAAGATCAATAAGGTAAGAGTCCTAATTTGAAGAGGAGTCCTAAAAGGAAGAAGAGTCCTAAATGGGAAGAAGTGGAGTTCCTAATAGGAATCTACATCTTCAAGGAAAGAGTTTGAGTAAAATAAGAAAGGGAAAACAATTATAAAACAGAAACCATATAAGCCTAAGGAAGTTTTGGAGTTTTAGAGTTTTTAGTTGTTTCCTTGCTATTTTCCTCTTCCAGGTTTGTTTTAGAGTTTTCCTAGTTTACTCATCTCACTTTCACGTTAACTGCTTTCCCCTCTCCTTCATGGTTTTGTTTCAAAGCATCAACCCCAACCTCCATCACAGCATCACCTTTCTCTCCAGTATCTACCTCTTTAGCCTTGCACCCATCTACCTCTTCAATACCTCTTTAGTCCTGCACCCATCTACCTCTTCAACCTGGCATCCATCACATGCCCCATTTTTTTTCTTTTTCCTCTTCCATCATCGACACTGCCTTCTTCCCATTCTTTTTCTTCGGCCTCTACCTCTTACCTTTTTTCTTTCTTTCTTTCTAGAGTCACAACCCCCATCTCTCTTGTTATCCTCTGCACACCACATTGCCCAAGCACACCTTTGCTTCCATTCTTCATCTCCACGCATCAAACTAGAGCACCATCTAGCTAGGCGTCTCCATCATTCACATCATTCATGACAGACACGCCCAGCCAGCCGGCTTCTCCCCTTCAAAGTTGCCTGGATTCCCTCCTTCACTTCCTCACCATATCTCTTCTTCTACCCAGATCTCCTCCAAGCACCATTGCACTCCTCTGCTCCATAAGAACCATTCGACGTCCCCAGTTGTCCCTAGATTCTAGTGGCTTTGCATCTCCTGCCCCACCGACCACACACCCAAATCAGAAAAAAAGAAAAGAAAAAAGAGACGACACCCAGAAAAGGCTTCGTTTTCCCTCATCAGATGAGCTTCACCGACCAGGTGATTCCAGTTTGATCGTGCGATGGTCAACTACCCAAGATGGCACCAGATAATCCAGCATCTCTAGTAGCCCGCTCTAGCCGTCAACCCATCTTCTCCGGCCATCCCCATCTTCTCTGACTATTTCTCTTTTATGGGAGTTTTAAGGAACTTTCGTGCAAATTTCCAAAATTTCCCTTGACAAATTATTTTAAATTACATTTCTGTCCTGTACTATTCTTATCCATGTTTTATGTTATTTCCAATCTGGTAATCCACTTTCTGTGATGTTCTGTTACTGTTTAACTCAATTAATGATTCTGGTGTAACCACAAAAAACCTTTAATTTCTTGCCTATTTTACTTCAGAAGTTCAATGAAATTTTATGGCATGTTCTTAGGAAAGATTCTAGTTAATTACTATTCCTAATATTCAATTTGTATTCTGAAAACAAATCTAAGCCATAAATCATTAAATTTCCTAATTTGATTGGATCTCTAACAATTTGATGAATCTCACAAATTCATCCATCAGATCATTAATCCAAGAATTTTGAATATATTGATGAAGTTTGATCAAAGTTTTTTAAGCTAGAAGTGAGGAAATTAAACATATTTAAGCTAGGAAATTAGATTTTTCTTGATTTCTTCTAGTTTTAGTTTTAATTAAGGTTTTATAGTTTCTTTTTCTATTCTTCCTGGAATTAGACTTCTGAAATTCCGCTGGTAAACTAAAGATGAAGCCTAAAAATTTTGTGTAAATTTTTGTCCATTAAATTAAATTTGAAATAATTAAATTTTATTAAAACTCCAAATCTTTAAAGCGAGTCCCTGTGGGATCGACTCGTATTTGCATAGCTATAATACAATAGCCCGTGCACTTGTGAAAAACATCAACAAGTTTTTGGTGCCTTTGCCGAGGACCTGCAACGGAGTTTTTATCGAATTTAATTAAAAATAAAAAAATTATAGGAATTGCATAGTTTTAGCATTTTAGGCAATTTTAGGTGCATTTTTCAATTTTTTTAGTGCATAAACCACCTAATTTCCTGAAATTGGTACTTATTTCTGATTTTTAGGGAAACAGGAAAGTGGAAGAAATTGGCATGAAAATCTTCATCAACACGGAAATTTTCTTACTTTCCCAGATAAAAAAATTTCTGTTTTTGAGTGAATCTTGTAGTGAGGCCCCTTTGTAATTTGCACTTTTAATTTCAATTTTTAAAGGGTTATAATAATACAAGGCAAGTGTGGGATAAGGTTGCCCACACTTGATCTTCATCAGAAACCCCACTATAAGTCTTCTCACTCATTTATTTCCTAGATTAGGGCTTGCATTTAGAGTAAATTTTCATTTTTGGTAGTTTAATTGCATATAGAAAGCATCCTTTGATAATTGCTGCATTTTTAGGGTTTTGCATTAGTTTATTGCTTTTAATTGCATCTTAGGACACAGTTAATGCTTTAAGGTGTTATATATGCTAATCAAACTGCCATGGAGTGGAATTAATTAGTAAGGGCAGCCCACCCCTATAAGATCAAGGGTGGATTTTATCACCACTCCTTGGCCCACATAGGATAATCACCTCAAGCGCACTACCCTACCCTTCAAATCAAATTAAAATCAATCAGAAGAGACCTATAAGGCCATCACATGCTCGTAGGACCCTCTTACTAAGATACAATTTATTGTCACTCCAGTGGCTTTTGAGCACTTTGGTTATTGAGGGTTGTCTAATAGAGCCTCGCTCTTCCCTCACCTCATGTTGACATTTGTGAGGTCTAAATGCCTCCTTACATGAGGGTTGTATTAACCACCTTGCGCAGAACCTAGTTGGTAAGCAATAATCAAATCTAAAGGAGAGGAGGAGTGCTAGATTAGGGTAAGTAAAAGCATTGTCTCCACACAAATTCAAGAAAATCAATATATTGCTTATTAGCCTAAGGTGTTTGACTGTGCCTTTTTGCTTGCATCACATAGAGTTAGAGTTAGCATTTAGAGTAGGACATTTTAGATTAGGAATAGTTCATGCAAGGGCATTGATCTCAGAACC
Source organism: Warburgia ugandensis (assembly GCA_035236585.1). NCBI lineage: Eukaryota > Viridiplantae > Streptophyta > Magnoliopsida > Canellales > Canellaceae > Warburgia > Warburgia ugandensis. The sequence goes on from CP141133.1 coordinate 43,127,933, forward strand.
CTGAGCTACTACCGTTAAACCAAGAGATTCAACGCATCCAACACCAAGGGGAAAGAAACATAGTTCTTATCCCTATGACTGAACCTCCAGCAGATTGAGCGCAAGACTATTAGAGATTTTTATGTGCCACTCCAACTTAATACCCCATCCTGCTTAGCTTTACCTCCTACTAATGTCGTCCACTTCAAGTTAAAGCTAGGAGTAATTCAATTACTCCCTACTTTTTATAAAATTTAATTAAAAATCCCAAAAAAATCCAAAATTTTAAAAAAAAAAGTAAAAAATAAAAAATTATAGGAATTGCAAAGATTGAGCATTTTAAGCAATTTTAGGTGCATTTTAAAAAAAAAATTACTACATAACCACCTAATTTCTTGAAATTGGTACTTATTTCTAATTTTCTTTTTCAGGGAAATAAGAAAGTGGAGGAAAGTGGTAAGGAAATCTTCATCAAAATGGAAATTTCCCTGCTTTCCTTGAATATGGCTTTTTTTAATATTTTGAGTGAATCTTGTAGTGAGGATCCTTATAAATTGCAATTTCCATTTTAATTTTAAAGGCTTGTATAATACAGGGCAAGTGTGGGGTAAGGTGGCCCACACTTGATCTTCATCAGAAACCCCACTGTAAGTTTCCTCACTCATTTATTTTCTAGACTAGGGCTAGATTAAGGAATAAGATTCATGTGGCCGACCCCTAATTGGGATAAGGTCCTGATGATGACTAGGGCTACGGTAAATTTGCATTATTTGGTAGCATAACTCATATAGAAAGCATCTTTTATAATTGTTGCATTCTTAAGACCTGGTTAATACTTTAAGATGATATATATATGCTGATGGAACTGCCATGGAGTGTGGAATTTAATTAGTAAGGGCACCTTGGCCCCATAAGAACAAGGGTGGATTTCATCACCACTCCTTGGCCCACCTAGGATAATACCTCGAGTGCACTACCCTACCCTTCAACTCAAATTAAAATCAATCAGAAGAGACCTATAGGGCCATCACATGCTCGTAGGACCCTCTTACTAAGACATGATTTATTGTCACTGTAGTGGCTTTTGTGCACTGTGGCTATTGGGGGTTGTCTAATAAAGCCTCGCTCTTCCCTCGCCTCCTGTTGACGTTTGTGAGGTCTAAACACCTACTTACATGAGGGTTGTATTAACCACCTTGCGCAAAACCTAACATGTAAGCAATAATCAAATCTAAAGGAGAGGAGGAGTGCTAGATTAGGGTAATTAAAAGCATTGTCCCAACACAAATTCAAGAAAATTAATATATTGCTTATTAGCCTAAGGTGTTTGACTATGCCTTTTGCTTGCATCACGTAGAGTTAGAGTTAGCATTTAGAGTAGGAAATTTTAGATTAGGACTAGTTCATGCAAGGGCATGGATCTCAGAACCCAGAGCCACTACCTTTAAACCCTGAGATTCAACACATCCAATACCAAGGGGAAAGAAACATAATTCCTATCCCTATGGCTGAACCACCAACAGAGATTGACCACAAGACGATTAGAGATTTTTATGCGCCGCTCCAACTTAATACCTTCCACTAATGTCGGCCACTTTGAGTTAAAGCCATGAGTAATTCAATTACTCCCTACTTTTTATGGTTGAGACCGAGAAGACCCAGACCTACATATCATGGAGTTCCTTGATATTTGTGTCACATTTAGGTTTTGAAATTTTTTGGATGCTTTGATTAGGCTTAGGTTATTCCCATTCACACTTAAGGACAAAGCCAAGTCATGGCTTAATTTCTTGGACGTAGGTTCCATACATACATGGGACCAATTGTCTAAGAAGTTTTTGAAGAAGTTCTTCCCTGTTCACAAAACAAATGCCCTGCGTTATGACATTATAAATTTCCAACAAAGGGATAATGAAAATATTACCAATGTTTGAAATGGTGGAATGGACTCCTGCAAAAATGCCCTCACCATGGATTTGAGAAATGGCAGCAAGTTCAATACTTCTATGAGTCATTGATGCCTCAAAATAGTCAAATGATAGATGTAGCGAGTGGAGGGACCCTCATGTTAAAAGATGAAAGTGAGGGATGGGAATTCTTTCAAACTATAGCCAATAATTCTTAGCAATGAGTTTATTCAAATAGGAGAGAAAGAACTAACCAACCCACTAAGAAAAGAGGTATCTATGAGATAGGAGCGCATACTGATCTATCCTATAAGCTTGACTCTGTCACTGAAAAATTAGGTGGAAGAATGGACAAGCTTAAAACTATGTTTCAATCTTTCACAGCTGCTATATTATCCCAAAGACCTCCATAAGAGGTATGCGCTACTTGTTCTAGTCCAGGCCATTTAACCTCAGTGCATCCATTTAATAAAGTATTCCTTGAATATCTTATAGACCAAGTGAATGCATTGAATGTATATAGCCAACCTAGTGACAACCCATATTCTAAGACTTACAACCCTGGATGGCTAGGCATCCCAATTTGTCTTGGTCAAAGAATAACCACCAAGGGGGGCCATCTGTAAATCCCCCTATCCAAAACTCTCCTCGTAGAACTACAATTCCCCATCAACAACCTCTATAACAAAAGAAACCATATTCAGAGGAAAACATCCATACCATGCTAGAACAAATTGTAAAAGGTAATGATTATACTAAAAAGGCCTTACACCAATTGCAAAATGAGAGTAGACAGTCATCCAATGTCAACTCTCAAGCCACAACCAAGTTAAAGAAGCAAGTAAGCCAATTGTCTACTAAATTACATAATAGAGGAAAGGGTCAATTTCCTAGTCAACCCATCCCTAACCCTAAGGGTCAATTTGAGATAGGGTCAAGTTCTCCAAACCTTAACCCTCATGAGTGTGCCAAGTCCATAACCACCCTTAGGAGTGGTCGTCAGATCGATAATGAAGAAGGGTAGGCTAAGGAAACTGTAGAGGAAAAATAGGCAACAAAAATACAGGAAAAAGAGAAAAGATAGAACAACCCTGTAGAACCTATAGAGGACGCACCCAGTGTGCCTAAAGCCCCTTTTCCCCAATTATAGAATAAAGCTAGGAAGGGATCAAACTTCAATAGTTAATGGAGGTATTTAAACATGTACAAATCAATATTCCATTGCTCAATGCAATTAAAGACATTCTTGCCTATGCCAAATTCTTAAAAGAGCTCTGCACAACAAAGCACAAGTTTAATGTGCAAAAGAAAGCCTTCCTCACCGAACAGGTGAGCTCTTTGATTCAACACAAGACCCCACCAAAGTTTAGAGACCAAGGATGTCCTACAATCACTTGTGTCATTAAAGATCATGTCCTAGATAGGACACTTCTTGACTTAGGGGCTAGTGTTAACTTGTTGCCATACTCTGTCTATGAGCAACTAAAACTTGGTGAGTTAAAACCAACCACTACCACACTACAATTAGCTGATAGATCTATCAAGATACCTCATTGTTTGCTTGAAGATGTCATGATACAGGTGGATAAGTTTTATTACCCTGTTGATTTCATTGTGCTAGACACCCTACCTGTATCTGATCCTAGTAGTCAAATCCCAATCATCCTTGGATGTCCATTTTGGCAACTTCCAACACCATTATTAATTGTAGAAATGGTGTAATGAAACTCTCATTTGGCAACATGCATCTTAAGCTTAATGTTTTTAATGCTTGATCAACAACATTTAGACCTTGATGATCCCCCTAATGTCAACTTTATAAAGAATATAATTAATGAGATTCATTCACCATTGTCCATCTCGGCCACACTAGGGGCTTGTCTGATGCACTTTAATGGAGAATTTGATATAGCTAAGTCTATTAAGAAGGTAAACAATCTTTTAAATGTTGCACCAATCATGGATACCTCTAAGTGGGGTCCTTATGTGGAACCACTCCCACGGTCTAAATCTATCCCCAAACCCTCAAAAGAGCAACCACCATCTTTGGACCTAAAACCCTTGCCTAATAACTTGAAATATTCATACCTAGGCCCAGATGAAACCTTACCTATAATAATAGCATTAAACTTAGATAAAGAACAGGAGGGTAAGCTTTTAGATGTTCTTAAGGAACATAAAACTGCTCTAGGGTGGACAATTGCAGACATAAAAGGGATAAGACTAGACATATGCATGCATAGGATACATCTAGAAGAAAATGCAAAACCTTCTAGGGAAACTCAAAGGTGATAGAACCCCCACATGAAAGATGTGGTTAGAGATAAAGTCCTAAAGCTCTTAGATGTTGGTGTCATATATCCTATCTCTAATAATACTTGGGTCATCCCCATTTAGGTTGTACCTAAGAAATCTAGGGTTATGGTAGTCAAAAATGAAGATAACGAGCTAGTCCCCACCCGCAAGACCACTAGGTGGAGAGTTTGTATTGACTATCGAAAGTTGAACGCGGTCACGAGGAAAGATCATTTTCCTCTACCTTTCATTGACCAAATGTTAGAGAGGTTAGTTGGACATTGCTACTACTATTTTATGGGTGGATATTCTAATTACAACCAAATTCCTATAGCACCAGAGGATTAGAAGAAGACCACCTTCACCTGCCTTTTGGAACCTTCGCCTATAGGCGTATGCCTTTTGGGCTTTGTAATGCTCCAGCTATATTTCAAAGGTGTATGTTGAGCATTTTCTCAGACATGGTAGAAAGATTCCTTGAGGTATTTATGGATGACTTCTTAGTATTTGGGTCATCATTTGATGAGTGCCTGCACCACTTGAAGTTAGTCCCTGGTAAGGTGTCAAGAGAAGAATCTTGTCTTAAATTGGGAAACATGGCATTTTATGGTATGGAGTGGAATAGTATTAGGCCACATAATATCACCTAATGGGATAGAAGTCAATAAGGCAAAAGTGGATTTAATAGCCGACCTTCCTCCACCAAGGATGGTAAGAGAAATTCGCTCCTTTTTAGGACATGCTAGCTTTTACAGATGATTCATCAAAGATTTTAACAAAATTGCCAAGCCCCTATATAATTTACTTACAAAGGAGGCCACTTTTGACTTTGACGAAGACTGTAAGAAAGCATTTGAGCTATTTAAGGCTGAATTGACTTCTATACCTATTATTTGACCACCAGATTGGAATGCACCATTCAAAATAATGTGTGAAGTGTCGGATTATGCCATTGGAGCAGTTTTAGGGCAGCACATTGATAAACTTTCCCATGTGATATATTATGCTAGTAAACACTAAATTATGGGCATCTCAACTATTCCACTACTGAGAAAGATTTGTTAGCTGTAGTGTTTGCTTTGGATAAGTTTAGATCTTACCTGTTAGGGTCTAAAGTTATAGTATACTCAGATCATGCGGCCTTAAAGTACCTCCTTTCTAAAAAGAATGCAAAACCTAGGTTGATCCATTGGATACTATTGCTACAAGAGTTTGGCTTAGAAATTAGGGATAAGAATGGTGTAGAAAATGTAGTAGCAAATCACTTATCCAAATTAGTGATGGAGCACACTAGCGATCAATACCCTACAATTGGGATGACCCGTACTTCTTCAAGTACTGTCTTGACCAAGTAATTTGGAGATGCATACCAGATACTGAACATAATCAAATCATCTGCTTTTGTCATGATCATGCATGTGGGGGCCATTTTAGCTCTAGAAAGACAGCTACAAAAATTTTGTAGTGTGGATTTTATTGGCCTACCATATTTAAGAATGCACATGCTTACTGCAAAGCATGTGTAAGGTGTCAAAGGTTAGGAAGTTTAGGAAGGAGACATATGATGCCCTTAAACCCAATCCTTGTCATAGAACCTTTTGATGTTTGGGGCATAGATTTTATGGGACCTTTGCCTAATTCTTTTGGAAATTTGTACATCCTAGTGGGAGTGGACTATGTGTCCAAGTGAGTGGAGGCTATACCCTGCAAAACCAATGACCACAAGGTTGTGGTAAAAATTTTAAAAGAAAATATTTTTGCACTGTTTGGTACTCCAAACCCTTGATCAAATATGATTCAAGGAAGAGAACCAGGATCATCCTCCTTTGGGATGATCAAATAACTGAACTTATATCAAAGAAGAACTAGATTATAGAAGATCTAGGCCCTTGATCCTTATCAACAAGAATAGATTGTTAATCAAAGGATCTATGAAAGATCAAGATCAAATAGATGGGTACACAAAGACTTAGAGATAGAAAATAATTAAATTTGAAAGGTTAGAAGGACATTCTAATCATCAGATCTATTGATCAATAGGATAAAATACTATCTGAGGAAGATAGATTATATGGATGATAGGAACACAAGACAGATCTAGATCCTTTATATCAAAGCACAAGATTAGATAAGGAATATAGATAGGAGATTATCCACAATTGTACAAATAATGACAGTATGTATGTATTTATAGATTACATATATCAATCATGGAGGATCTAAAGGGATGGATCACTACATGAAGGTAGGTGGAACTTTAAGAATACATGATGTATGGTCTGTGGAATTGTTGTTATTCATAGACATTATAATGCTTAAGGATGATAATATGTTTGGTTACATTTGAATCATAATTCATGCATATGAGATAGAAATAACTGTTGAAATTAGATGGAATACATAATAAATATCTGGGTATCATTTATGATTACCCTTAAACTTGATAAGAACATAATAATAATGGATATCATTTGTATCAAATGAGTATCCTTACACTTAATAACATTTGGTATATGAATACCAAATTAAAGGAAATGGGGATCATTTACAATAAATGATTAATCCTTAAACTTATAAGAATATGGGTATCATTCATTGTAAATGAGGATCCCTAAATCTGAAAATAAAATCATATCCTTAGTATGAGGATATTGAATACGTGAATGAAAATATAAATAGACATATCGTCTAAGATGTACAAGAAGTATTTTAGATACAAGCATGGAGGCTTATGGTTTTGTTTTAAATAGGCATAAGCCTGGGGATGCTATGCTAGGGAAGTTATGAGGGTTTGGCCACCCGCTTCCTGAAATTTGATATTGTTATGATACCTTGCCCAAAGAGAGGCTAAAAGTCAGGTGGGGCAATTATGGGTAGGCCCTACTGTGAAAGTCCTATCGCCCCATACAGGCAGTGACATAATATTTTCCACCATGGTATCAATGATGAACAGGACAGTTATCCAAGTGTGCTAGTACGGATCAAACTGCAGCATGGTAGTCCTTGAATATTTTGCATATGATGCATGGCATAGTGAGATGCCAATACTACCCTAATGAGGGAGTATTTTCTCAGTAAAAGTCTAGATGATTTATCAACTCAGTATATCTGAGTATGGATATTGATGTTTGAGATATTGACTATTTTTCATGATTTTTTACTGTATATATATACAACATAGTGGTGAGTGGTTTGGAATTATCATAGAGGATGTTACATGATAAATTTTATGATTGAATGATCATATATGGTATGGTTCATGGAAATTGAAGTATGTGATTAATATGGAATATGATTATTATGAAACTATACATTTGAATTATACAATTCCATATGTTCTTGAATCCCCTACCAAGCATAGCTTGCTGAGATATTGTAAATGTTTGAATGTTTATAATATCTGAGATACTGAAAGAGGGATACAACATGGGAAGATGAAGACCATACTGTTGATCAAGACTATGTATATTTGTGAAAGGATTGGATTGTATTTTGATTTGTGTATTTTGGACATAAAATGTACTAAAGGGGTTGTGTATGTGAACCACTAGATTGATCTTGCAATTTTAATAAAATGAGTTTCTTAAGAAACATATGTTGTACACAAATTTATGTATGTATATGTGAGTGAAATGTGGCATTCGGGTTTTCTGAAAAGAATTTCAAAGGAAAAAATTTCCTCTACTTAATTTTTCAAAATGTTTGCAAAATTGGTCGACCACCATTTGAAAATGATTAATGAAAATGTATTTTAAAAACCCGATTCGTCACACCATTGACATTAATTGAGGTATAAATGCTTCCAAACATAAGGATTGTTTAACCACTTTTGAGTAGAACCTGACTGGTAAGTAGTAGTCAAATTTGGATGGAAGGAGGAGCTATCTAGGTCTAAGAAGCTACCACCTATGCACTAAACAAAGATAATCATGACACTGCTTGATTAGTGGATACTAGGATTTGATTGTGCATCATTTAACATAGGACCAGCATTTAGGTTGCATAATATAGTTAGGGTTTTTCAAAACAACAAAAAAACTCATTCGTTGTATATAATGATTTGTTTCATCATTTATAAAGTTGGGAACATAGGCCTATTAAGAAGGGGATAGATTTCATAGATTAGATACATCGATGGATAGGCTAGATATTGTGGAAAGTCAATTGGATAGGATAATAGCTTCTAGGCAAGCTGCACCACAACCTCAATAACATAATAATTATACCTATTAAGAAGGGGATAGATTTCATAGATTAGATACATCGATGGATAGGCTAGATATTGTGGAAAGTCAATTGGATAGGATAATAGCTTCTAGGCAAGCTGCACCACAACCTCAATACCATAATAATTATACCTATTCTGAGCATCCCCATCCAACTCCTTCATGGCCAACAAGCTCTACATACAATGGTTATTATTAGGAGCCAATAGATGCACCTAATGCATTCACATACCCAGGCATTGATTATTATCCTAGGAGAAATTATAATCGATGGGCTAGGCATCATGAACAACCTTGGTCTCAAGATTACCAATATGAGGAAGAACCACAATGGTCCCACCCAAATCAAAACTATCATGATTATCAAGAATATCAGGATCAACCATCATGGGTTCAACCTACTCAGTCCCTTTTCAACACCCTAATGCCATAGCAATACCAACCCTATGAGTCATTTCCTCTACAACATGAGGAACAACTATTAGAAGAGAATATGCAACAAGTTTGTGAGAAAATGGAACAAACCTTGGCTACCTTTGAAAAAGGGAATGAGGAAATGAGATGGGAATGGGGGGAATGGGAAGAGAAAATGAAACCAACAAGGGAATGTACTAAAAGAAGCATTGCTGCATTTATAAAAAAGGATAAGGAATTCAAACAAATTAGGGATAGTGAAGAGCCATCTATTATAGGTATTAGGATGGAAATCTTTTCTGATCATTCTGAACCACAAAGTCCATAACCATCCATAGAAACTCCCACTTAGATCTACTTAAGCCATATTCTAATCCTTGTTACGATTATGATGAAGAGACTTCCATTGATGACAAGAATGAAGCTTTAGAACCATCCAACCTAGATCCTCTAGCATTGTGCCTTGGTAATTTTTATAACTTTAATGAAGACACATCCATTGAGGAGGTGAATGAGTTGTTGGATCTTATGTGTTTAATGGATACTTCTCAATTGCAAGCTAGAGTAGATCCCCCTATAGAGACTGAAATTCATATTGAACCTTGCAATGTAGAAGATGTGCCTTAGTGGGACTTACTGACCTTATTTGAACAATCACAAGATAGTCATGTAAGCTCATTTGAAACCTTACATGTGCCTATAAAATAAGAAGAAAAAGAGTCGAATCAACCTACCTTAAGGTACACATCAGAAGAGAATAAGGGTTTAAGCCAAACCATGTCCCTACCTCTAGTAATATAAGAACAACCTTTTTAGGAAGGAGAGAGTTAGCTTATACCCCTATTTCAATGGGGATCATCAATATGGTCCCACAACAATCAAAATAGTGGTGGTCTAGTGTGTCATATTTTTACCACCACCTAAAATTTCAAGGTATAGGACATTTATAGACTATTATGAGATTTTGAAGTGGCATGAGAAATCTTGCCATTTCATTCTTAGGATTGGACTAGGAAAAATTAATTTAACTAACTATGTCTAGGTTTAAATGGTTAGATTAGTTATAAGCCATGTCTAGCTGAAGACGTTAAACTTAATGCTTACTGGAAGGCAACCTAGGAATTTTAGAAAGTGTCATTAGACTTCATTACCCATTCATCAATTAGGTGTCCTATATTTCAAAACATTGAGGACAATGTTTCATTCATGTCTGTGGATGTAGAAATGAGATTTCTATGTTTTTCTTACATTTTTTAAAAATTTTGAAAAATTTTGATAAGTTCCTTTATAAAGATGAGATTAAAATTTTTGAATATCCAGTTAACTTTTGGACTTTGGCTTATTAGTAGAGTTGTATACAATTAGTTCGCTATTTCATTCTTTTTTTGAAATATCTTATGAAAAATTAAACTCTAAATATTAATTGCACAAAATAGTTATATGCAGTTTCAGTTGAAGAGGAAAATATAACTTAGAGATCCTGAAGAAGATCTGTAGAGACTTATTTTGACAACTTGGGTTTTTAAAACACTTTTTCATGTTTATTTTCAAAAGATGGCATGCTAATTTGTAAATTATTTTAAAAGTTCAAACAGAGAAAACATTTTCTTTGAAATTGATTTCTAAAAACTCAAATGTCACTTTCACTCTCTTACATATATATATATATATATATTGTGTATAACATATATTTCTACTGAATTAATCAATAGAATTCGTTTATTGAAAACAATATCTATCCAATGGTTCACATACACAGCCCTTTATATTTATTACATCAAATTTCCAAAGTACAAAAATCCAAATATAATACAAAACTTTCCATAAGCGTATATAACCTTGATCAGTAGTATGGTTGGTGTATTCTCCTATCTTATCCATCCACTCCTATCTATCTCTATCTGAGATATTGTAAACATTCAAACATTTACAATATCTCAGCAAGCTATGATTGGTAGGGGATTTAAGAAGCATTTGAAATTTACAACATAAGATATAATTCAATAATTCTTTCATAAATCCAATATTCATATCCATCATATTCCATATGAATCAAGTAATTCAATTTCCATGAACCATAATTTGTAAAGTAACTCTATCAAGTAATTTCTCATGTGAAATCTTCTATGAATATAAATTCTCCAATAGTTCCTAATCATATCATATATATGTAAACAGTAAAAACTATGAAAAATAGTTAATATCTTCAATAACAATACCACAATGTTCATAACCAAACTATACTGGGTTGAATAATCATCCAAACTTTGCTAGAAAATATCCCTTCATGGGAAATATCGGTAATTAGTTCATATTGGGCATCTTATCATGCCATATCATAAGGAATCTCATCATGTCATGCATCATAATGTAAAATACATAAAGAACTACCATGTTGCAGTTCAATCTGTACCAGTACACCTGGACAACTGCCAATGTACTCTACTAATACCATGGTGGAAAACATTATGCCACTGCCTTATGGGGAAATAGGACTTTCATAGTGGTGGCCTTCCCATAATTGCTTCACCCAACTTTTAGCCTTTCTTAGGCATGGTATCCATCACATCATCAATTTTAGAAAGCAGGTTGCCAAACCCATATAACTCTCCTAGCATAGCATCCCCAAGCTTATGCTTGTTGAAAACAAAATCCACAGGCCTCCATGCCTATATGGAAATTAATAATAATATTGTCAGACTATTTGTCTATTTATAAAAATCTATATTAACATCACCATCCTCATATTTTGGTATACATATACTGAGGATATAATTTCATTTCTAAGTTTAGGGATAATTATTTAATATAAATGATACTCATTTCCATTAATTTCATATTCACATATTAAGTTTAGGGATAATCATTTAATGATACTCATTTCTATTAATTTGGTATTCACACCTAAGTTTAGGGATAATCATTTACTATAAATGATACACATTTCTATTAATCTGGTGTTCTCATCTAATTTTAGGGATAATCATTTATCATAAATGATACTCATTTCCATTAATTTGGTATTTATATACCAAGCATGTAATTTCATATCTAAGTTTAGGAATAATCATTTAATGTAAATGGTATCTACGTAATTTATTAATCTAATTAGATAATGTAATTCCAACACATACTTTTCAAATAATAATACATAATTCTTAGCATAAGATCATTATATCATTCAAATTAAACCCCTAGACATTTAATTATTAAATCCTACCAATTCATGATCATTCCACTTGGTAAATAATTTCATAACTTTAAATAAGATCATGTTTATCACATAGATATTGCAATTTAATGAAATGCATTCTTTAAGTTCCACCTACCCCAAATGTAATAATTTCACTCCTTAAGATACACAACAATCTTGATCGACGTACGATTCAATGTATCTATCAAATCATATATGTATAATGTCATCCCTCAATTCCATATGTACTTCTTGTTTGATCTTTTGATTATACCTAAAGATGATGATTTGGATCTCTTTCCTTGAACATTTTGATCAAGGGTTTAGATTATCTAACTCTTTAATCTATATCCTATTTCAAGGATTTAATCTAAAATTTCTAAATTTAACCTTTATTGTCCTTGATCATCAAGATCTCACAATTGATCTTGCTTGATCATAATCATCTTATTTAAAGGTTTGTTTGATTTAACAGATCCTAACCTTTGATTGTAATTTATGCTCTTATTATTAATGCACAACCAGTCAGTGTATTACTGGTTGAGAAATGATTTATTTATTTTTTTCTAATTCTAGACTACTCCTTATTTCATATTTGACTAATGCTTACCAGTTAGAGTCTACTCTAAAAGTGGTTAATACAATCCTCATGTAAGGAGGCTTGTAAACCTCAACAAAATCAACTGAAGGAGAGGAAAAATCACTTGGATTTTGTATACCTCCTATAACCATGATGTTCAAAATCCACTAGAGTGGCAATAGATCTTATCTTTTACAAGGGCCCTATGAGCTCTTTTACCTAAGTCCCTTTTCTACTTGATTTTAAACTTATATACATGAACTTAGATCATGCCATTCATGGATGTTGATTATTCTCCTAAAGTGGGCCAAGGATATGGTGATGAAATACATTCCCTATCTTATAAAAATTACTACGAGCCCTTACTAGCAATAATTTCATGTCACCATAATGTTGTAAATGTTCATGAATGTATAAGTTTAGATTAATCAAATATTTAAGTTTTCGATAATTTTCTAATTAAAATTTTTATTCTTATTTAACATGTAAATCTAACCATTGATTTAATCTAATAAATAGATCTACAATTAAATCAAATGCAAGTAAACTAAAATTTAACAAATTCAATAATAATGAAGCATATCTCACATTAAGGGTTCAGATCATAATTTCTCATATTTATGTAACATTTTATCCATAAATTCATGTTATCTCATCAATAGCCCATGAATCCATTCAATCCAGATTGTCTAATCATTTTTTATCTAACTGATCCAAGCTATTAGTAAGGTTTTTTGTGTGTATAAAAATAAATAGTATTTAAATCATAAAATTTATGGGTTTAGTAGATTCTACACTTCAAGAGGAATCCAACAGTTTTTTTTTTATCTCAATTTGGAGTTAAATTGAGTTCAGAATTGAATTTTGAAGTTTTTAGCTAATTCCAATGGTCCTAATTAAATCTGGAATCGAAGACACAAAAATGACTAAGTGGCTGCATCTCCATTGCACTTCTATAGATGTGTCTTAGAGACCAGATCACTTATTGGAATGAAATGGTCTGATTTGGACCATCAGATCATTCCTGTCTAGATCTATGTCAAAGTTTTTTAGAAATTTTACTATGATCACATATTTGGGGATTTTGGCATCCCACAAATCCATCTGATGGCTCAAATTTCTCATCTGAGATGCCTAGGATGTAAGTCCCAACCCTAGGCATTGGATCTGTCTTCTTCGATAGATCATCGGCCGAGGTGACTAGGGGAAACCGAAAAACTATACTGGACTACTGAAAATGAAAGGGGAAGGAGAGAGATGGCCTACCTAGACCAGCCAAAGTGGAAAACATGGCAAGAGAGAGATAGCGGAAAAAAAAAAAAACTCAGATGCGTCCAACTGATATTTAGATGAAAATAACTCCTGTGATGTTGTCGGATAATGTTAAATAACATGGGGGAAAGATTTAATGCTCCATTATTTATGGTTTTATTTTAATGCTCCATATCCTAGTTTTAATTTTAGCAAGTTTCCTTTAATTGTAGTTTCTAATTTCATGCATTTATTTTCCTAGTTTAAATTCAACTCCAATTCAATCTCTCCCTTTGGCTAAAGTAAGCACTGATAACTTTTTAATTTTGCATAATAAGTACCCAATTAGTATCCCATATGTTATAAAATATAGTATTAATTTTATGGTTAATGGAATCTTATAACAATGCATTTCTGATCTAATAGTTCAAAAGTTTGATATTTTGTAGATTTAAGAGCTAATTTAGAGTAAGCATGTGAATGATCATAATTTACCAAGATTTCATTAAGATTTCTAATCTTTTATAGGTTTTGAGAAGGTAATCAAAAGGCCAAGTTTGATTTAGATAAGAATTGAAGCCATTCATGAGGTTTCCTAGTCCAACTAGGAAACCTAAGCAAGTCAAAATGTAAATGTCATCAATCAAAGGTGTGTTGAAGGTTCAGGACTATCCTAGGGTAAGATGGAAGGAAATTAGAGAATAAAAGGTTACTAAAAATGGACCCAAGCACAAGCCATGCATTTTCACCACCTTTCCAATGGAGCCATTGAAGCCACTTAGCCATTAAAGCCATGAAAAAGGGTGATAAGCCATATGAGCTACTCAAGCCTTGAAGCCAACCATTGAAGCCACTTAAGCCACCAAGGAATGAGTCATCAAAGTGAGCCATCAAGCCAAGAAGGAGTGCCACATGGATCCCCACAATTGGAGCATCAATCCAAGCAACTTTCCTATGATACAAATGTGATTTTTAAGGGATTTTGAGAGATTAATGTAAAAGGTAAGATGATTATGCATTAAGAAACCCGACAAGAGAGAAAAACAACTTTCCTAACCCATTTCCCATCCTTAATTTACCACTCATATTAAGGTTCCAGATTTTGAACTCAAGGACGGAGCCACCTTCTTAGAAGAAGACGCCCCCCTTGCTTAGTTGGAAAAACTCAAGTGGTTTCCTACTTAGGAAACAACAAGATCTAAGTCCATTCAAAGCACATAAAACCCTAGTTTTTTCTTCATCCTTTCTTATATTATTTTCATATTTTTTACCTCCTTCTCCACTAGCCAATCACCATCCAATTAGAAGGGAGGGAGAGTCACTTGCCATCAATGGAAAAAGATGCCTACCCCTTTCCAGATTAGGAAACCAACTAGCCAGCCCATCTCTCTCTTAAATTCTCTTGCTTACCTAGCTTCCCATCTAACTTTCCTCCCTTATTCTCCTCCTCAGCCTTAGATCTAGATCTCCAACTCTTTCCTAGATTAAACATTATAAAATTGGAAGCTAAATTATCTATAAATACCCCATGGCTTCTAATGATTTTTCCCAATTAAAGGTTGGGTGGGACTACCTTGAAACATAGCTCTCCTTTCGTGCTCTTTGAAGTTGGACTTTGTGTTTTCTTTTGGTTCTCTTCTTCCTTTGGATTTTTAGTATTTCTCTTGTTTATCACCTTCCAATTCAGGTTTGTAAGTTTTCTTCATTACTTAAGTTTCATTGTCTTAGTTCTTTTGTTTTACATCTTCTAATTCACATAGTAAATTCCATTTTTTTTTCTCTATTGTTTGCTCACTTTCATCTTGGTTTTCTTTATTATTCCAACAAGATCTAAGTTAAGTCTTCTCTGGTATTGATAGCCAAAAGCAAAGATAGCTTAGAGCCTTGAATTCACCTCTTGAATCCATGGTTTCTACCTTGTTTTTTATCGTAGTTTTAGGTCCATTTTCCTTGCTTTAGGTCATCATCTTAGTCATCTTCTCTATTGAATTCCTTTCTAGGACTCCATTGTATGTTAGCTTACTTTAGTTTTTGATCATTCTATTGAAGTTTTGTCATTTTTATATTAGGATTTAGGTCATAGTTTAATGCACAATTTCCAGAATTTTGCACTTATTTGTACAGATACTTTGATGTAATTTGGCATTGATTCAAAAAAGTTTCATGACAATTCCTATTATGGAATGTTTCTTTCATCAAATTACACTATATTTGGGTTATTATCTTACATCAAAGTTTTTGTTTCAATTGCTTTATTATACTTGATTTGATTAATGTTCTTAAGTACTTGAAATCTAGAAAATTTTCTCTTTAATCTTTATTCTTTTTTTCCAGCCCTCAAAACACAGTATTTGCTTGAAACCTTGAGAATATAGTTAAATTTTTGTGTTATTTATTAGATTCATAACATAAGTTGCATGTTTTTTTTGCATTTAAAGTGTTAATTATGGCCATTTTTGAACCCATGAATCATGCATACAATCGACAGATCCTTTGATTTGTGGTTAGTTTAGTGTTTTAATGTTATTTTAGAAGTTGTTATTTAGATGTTTGCGTCTTGGTTTAGGTTTAAAAAGTTTCCTTTTTTATTTTTGGAAAGTTCCATCTTTAGAAGGTTTTAGGATTAGCGCTATTCACATGCAACTTTCTAATTTCTTTTTAAATCTAGTTAGATTTGATTAGTTACTTATTTTTGCAAGTTAGTTTTGTGACGACCCGGGTTTTCCCATGCATTTTTAAATACAATATCTAATTCCTAAGGCGGGATGCATCCCTATTTGAAAACCATTTATAAAAACAATGCAATGCAGCGAAAAATCTTTTGTCTTAAACTCATTTTGAAAACCCCGAGTGTCGTTTGCTTTCACGACAACCAAACTAGTTTTTGAAAATTTCAAAAATCATAAATGTCTTCCCAGGTCTATCCAGTCACAGCACACAGCCCAACTGTAAATAAATACAAATACATGTCCAAAGGGTAGAGTGTTTACTTACAAGTATGATTGTCTCCTTTTGATTTACTTGCTCGTAGCACTAACATTTACTAAGGCGTCTTCTACTCGTGAATGGAGCTATCCTGAAAAATGTTAAGGATTGGGTGAGTATACACTATACTCAGTAGGAGTCTATCACTACTAGTTTTACAATGCATGTTATGTTTAAAATCATATGCTCTTTAAAACATGTGCATGTTCAAACACTCATGTTCAATATCGATATTAAAAACCATTGTCGAATCGGAATACTAACGACTTAACGAATCACATAATCCAAGTCGAAAGTATCATATATATCACAAACATAATGATATGCATAAGATGCTCAACTAAATCCAACTCATGGATATATGGTATGGTCGACCAACCTCATGTCATGCCATATGCAATGCAAGTAAATCCGCAAAACATAGGGCCCACTATGCCCACGACCTCACCGCCATGTGGTCCCCGGGTACTTAGGGACATAGGGTCATAGCCTCCACGGGGCATATGACACTTATTCGTCGTAAATCATGCAATTTATGCAATCGGTTGCAAAACATGCATGCAATGCATAAAATCTGCTCATGCTAGTATCGCATTCAAAGTCATAACCCTGCCTAGAAGCACGGCCTAGAAGCACACTAGAAGCCTTTCAGCTCTCTCTGGCCCGCCCTCATCGACCCTCCCTCATTGGCCCGCCCTCATCGGCCTGCCCTCATCAGCCCGCCCTCACCGGCCAAAGCTACACTTATCATGCAATATATGCAATCGTTTGCAAAACATGTTTATGCATAATGTATTTATCATATGCATGCTGAATTTATTTATAAAATTAAGTCATGCTAAACAAGTCATATAACTGATACTTAAAACATGCATTCTCAAAACAATCATGGGCTCATTTTAAAAGTCTAATAGCGATAGAGCACCTACCTCGAAGTCTCCTGGAGTCGCGTCCTTCATCACTCAACCCGACCCTAGGTCTCATTTATAAACTCCTGGATATGAATGGATAACAAGGAGTCCTTATCAATTTCAATCTATTTAGAAATTAGATCACTAGATCTGCCTTTTAGGGTCCATGGGTCCTTGCCTAATTCATTGTCAGGCTAGATCCTATGATATGGATCTACTATTCAATGGTTAAACTCTGTAAATTGTCCTCTGATCCTAACTTTATAGTCTCATTAGGTCCGCGCATCGTGGTTTCCATGACGTGTGAGCGCCCTCGTCGAACCAGGACCCATGCCTACACGTCGTGCACCCAAAGGCCTTGCCAGGGACCGTGTTTGCATGCACACATGCATGCCTAAGCGATGCGCTATGACGCACGTCCTGGATGGCATTGCACGGACGCACCTTTGGTGTAGCATGACTCATCTTAGCTCCCAAGGCACCCCATGCATCTTGGTCAAGCCAGGACCCGTGCCCCACGTCGCACGCGCACCCGAAGGCAGCACCAGGGACAGTGTACGCACTGTCGTACCTTCCCAGGGACCCTGTCCCAAGCGCACATGAAGCATGGCGTCCCTGGGACGCCTTGTTCACACAGAGCCGGATGAAACCGGCTAGGACGTTTTTCGGCTAGGAAAATCGGCTAGAAAAACCAAACCCAGCATGGATCTGGCCTAGGGAAGTAAAACGGAGAGAAAAGGGAGAGAGAAGCCTACCTGGGTAGCCTAGGGAGCGCCTATCGCCGGTGGTAGACCCCCGTTCTGGTTCTGAAACTCCATGCCACCGGAAAACTCGACGAAGGGAAAAACCCAGTTTTTGGGTGATGCCAGGGAAGAAATGGGGAAGAGAAAGAAGGGAAATGGCTGGCCTGAAGCACCTGGCCGTTGCCGAAAAATGCAGGGAAGCTGGAGACGGGTTTCTGATTTTTGCCAGAAACCCCAGCCCCAAATGGCCAGAAAAATCGTGTTTCGAAGAGGGGGGAGATAGGGCTTTTTATAGCCTTGATATGGCGGTGCTGCCAATGGCGGTGCCGTCATTGGCGGTGGCAGAATCCTCAGGAAACTAGGGTTTCTAGAGAAATCTAGAGGAAGAAGAAGACGGGGTGCCGTTATCAAAATGGCCCCCTGCGTTTTCTGTCTTTTTCGTTTTTAGTTTTAAATTACAGAAATGCCCCTAATCTTTAAACGGCCGTAACTTCTTCATACAAACTCCGTTTTCGGCGTTCTTTGAGGCGTTTGATTCCATTTTTTTAGTACCAAGTTTCCTTAAAAATTCCTTCATTTACTATTTTAAATAAAGTAAAACATTTAACACAGTTCATTTCCTATAGAATGTCCGATTTAATAGCGTAAATTGCTCGGGGCATTACAAGTTTAGTATGAGAAAGTTTCATAATTTGGTTTTAGAAAGTTCTTCTTTTAGGAAGTTTCTAATTCTACTTTAGGAAAGTTTCCTTAAGTTGATTAGTTTAATTTATGATTGTTTTGCATTAATTTCTTTTGTTATATTCATGTTAGTTAGATAAGTTTCTAATTTCATTGCTTAGTCTTAGTTTTTTCTTTTGTTATGTTCATGTTAGTTAGATAAGTTTCTAATTTCATTGCTTAGTCTTAGTTTTGGTAATTTTCCTTTAATTCTAGCTATTAATTTCATGCATCTTTATCTTTTATGCACTTTAATTTCCTAATTGAACCAAATGAATATCTCTCTTTAGTTGAAGTTAAGCATTTTAAATAAGATCTATCCAACATATAAATTTATGAGATTCGTCGTGGGTTTGACCTCTCTCAGGTGTAATACTACTTTGATTCATGTGCTTGCAAGTAGTTTTAAAGATACACCAAGCACTTTAAATAAGATCCATCCAACATACAAATTTATGAGATTCCTCATCTATTTGACCTCTCTCGAGTGCAATACTACTTTGATTCGTGTGCTTGCAAATAGTTTAAAAGATACACCAAGCACTTTAAATAAGATCCATCCAACATACAAATTCATGAGATTCCTCGTCTGTTCGACCTCTCTCACATGCAATACAACTTTGATTCATGTGCTTATGAGGGTTTTCAAAGCCACACCAGGCTGACCCAAGTGTTGTTAGATATGGGGTATATAATGCCAACACCTAAAAGCATAAGTACTTCATCTCTCACAACTTCCTTCATATGTGGATTTAGACTTCTTTGTGTTTCCCTAAATGGTTTAGAGTTCTCTTCCATGTGAATCCTATGCATACACACAACTAGACTAATCCCCTTTATATCTACTATGGTCCACCCTAGAGCAGTCTTATGTTCTTTGAGAACATTAATAAGTTTTCCTTCCTGTTCGTAGTCTAAATTTGATGCTATAATGATAGGTAAGGATTCATCTGGGGGTAAGAGTATTTGAGATTATCTGGTAGGAGGTTTTAGGACTAGACAAGGTGGTTGCTCTATAGAAGGTAGAGGGATAGATTTTGATAGAGGGAGTGGTTTCACATGAGGTCCACATTTGAAGGTATCCATGATTGGTGCTACATCTAACATATTATTTACCTCCACAATGGTCTGGTCAATATCCAGATCACAATTAAGGAGCAGTAAACATGCTTTCAATGGATCTGGGATGATAATGATGGATTAGTATCTAAAATTAGACCTTCAATTAAATTTACTTCATAGGAGTCATCCAAGTCTAAGTGTTGATGATCAGCGCAAAGACATTGAGCTTAACTTTCATAATGCCA
Organism: Warburgia ugandensis; assembly: GCA_035236585.1. NCBI lineage: Eukaryota > Viridiplantae > Streptophyta > Magnoliopsida > Canellales > Canellaceae > Warburgia > Warburgia ugandensis. The sequence continues at coordinate 43,148,444 of CP141133.1, forward strand.
AAAGACCACTTCAACACCATTCCTATAATTTATGATGGCATTGGATATCACCAAGAATGGATGTCTAAGTATGATCAAAATTTGACTCTGGTGTCAAGTATAAGTCAAGTGTCCAATACAATGAAATTCACAAGATAGTAAAACTGGTCAACCTATATCAAAACATCCACAACCATACCAAGTGACATCTATCTGCCAATTGCAATGTGGTGCTAGTTGGTTTGAGGTCGCTGTTCTTTAGTTTCTCATAGACGAAATATGGCAACAAATTAACACTAGCTCGTAAATCAATGAGGGTCCTATCGATAATATGATTTCCAATGGCATAAGAAATGGGAGGACAACCTGGGTCGCTAAACTTTAGTGGGGTCTAGTGCTAGATTAAAATGCTCACTTACTCAGTGAGGAAAGCTTTCTTTTACACCTTTAACTTTCTCTTGTGTGTAGAGCTGTTTTAAGAACTTGGCATAAGTAAGAATATCTTCAAATAGAATTGAGCAACAGGATATTAACTTGCACATCCTTGAATACATCCATTAGCTCATTGAAATTTGTTCCTTTCTTAAACTTGTTTAGTAACTAAAGAAATGGAGCTTTAGGCAGATAGGGTGCCACCACTATAGGTTCATTAGGAGATTTTGTATCTTCTCTTTCTCTTGCATTGTTACTAGTTCCTTCTCCTCTATAGTTTCCTTAGTTGGCCCTATTGATGGCCACTCCTAATGGTTGTTATGGACAATGGTGGGTCAATGAACACTCTATTGGATGGATAGGTTGTAATTAAATGGGCTGGACTATAACAAATAGCACAGACCTCCTATGGAGGCTAAGTGGATGTAGTAGAAGCTATAAAGGTCTAAAACATATTTTTAAATTTGTTCACTCTTCCACCCAAGGAATCAAACTTGTCTATTCTTTCATTCACTGTGTCGAGCTTGTAATATACATCTATGTACACTCCTATTTCATACATACTTCTTTGGAGGCTGGGTATTTCTCTCTCTCATGTTAGAATAATCTCATTACTCGAAATTATTAGCTAAATTTTAGGAAAAATTCCCAGGCCTCCCTCTCATCCTTCATCATGAGGGCCCCTCAACTCGCTACATTGACCATTTGTTTATTTTGAGGCATCCATGAAAGGTACACATTTATAGGAATTCATGCTACCATTCCCAGCATTCATAGTATTGTCTGTCATCTCTTTGCTGGAAGTAAATAATTTCCCTCAAAAGGGCATTCATTTTATGAATAGAGAAGATTTTGTTCAAAAACTTCCTAGGCGCTTAGTCCCATGTTTTGATGGAACCAGCCTCTAAAGAATTTAGACATGACTTGGCTTTATCCTCCAGTGAGAATGCAAACAACCTAAGACTAATTGAGTCATCTAAAACATTTCAAAACCTATAGGTAGCACAAATATCAAGGAATTCCTCAATATGTAGGTATGGATCCTCTCTTTCACAACGGTAAAATGTGGGGAGTAACTGAATGACTCGAGGTTCAAGTTCAAAATGGTCTACATTTGTAGCTAGCAATATGATGCATGAAGGGGTATTAAGCTGGAGTGGCACATAGAAATCTTTAATTGCCTTACACTCAACTTTTAGAGGTGGTTCAGCCATGGGGTTTGGAACTTAGTTTCTCACCCCTTGCCTATGGGTACACTCAATCTCTCAATCCAATGGTACTAACTCAACATTTTGAGATCGACATCCATGCATGCACTAAAATAAAACTAGATAATTGAACCTAAAAATATCCGGACCTAATTCTATACGATGTGCAATCAGTCCTAATGGTTTGCTAATGGAGCTGATTTGATGATCTTCGTTAATGTGCAGGGTGGTAGCTTTTTAGACCTAAATCTAGACAACTCCACCTTTTCTCCAGGCCCAACATTCGTTTACCAGTTAGGTTCTACTCTAAAGTGGTTAATACAATCACCATGTTAGGAGGTGTTTATGTAACAACCCTATATTTTATTTTGGTTTAAATCAAAATGGGAGTGAAGATTAAAATTTCATTGAAATCAAGATGTCAAAAGTAAACTTACAAAAGACTTCGAATTTGACTTTGAAACCTTAAAAATTAGAATGTATGTGACGAGCTTTCCAACAACACTAATTTGGCATGAAACAAAAGATAAAGATAGAAAAGATCAAAATTTTACTATATAAAATAGGGAGCCAAATTGATAATGGCACCCCCTCTCCATTGATGGGCGCCACACGATGGCCTACCAATAGGAGCTCGATGTGTGGAGCACTACTCCTAGCTGCCAGTCATGTAGGGAAGATGCCAACAGAGTTCACCACCTCCTCTCTCTCTCTCTCTCTCTCTCTCTCTCTCTCTCTCTCTCTCTCTCTCTCTCTCTCTCTCTCTCTCTCTATGTTACCCATGTTTCCATGGACAGTCGGCATTGGCAACAACACCAGTAGCATAGGTAAGAAACCCACTTGCATAGACCTTCTCCCTTTCCTTTCTCTCTTTTTCCCTCTCCTCTCTCACTCTATCTCTTTCACCTTCATCTCCTCCCATCACTAACAATCATGAAAAACCCACTTCAGTTTTCATTAGTTTTTTCCCTTTTTTTCAACATTAAACGCTATAAAATCACTCCATAATTTTAGAGAGTGAAGGTAAAAATGAGATCTACAATACCCATGTTTCATTTACCTCAAAAAATGACATTTTTAGCATTGTAACAATTATGGGCGGCGACCATTTTTTGGTCATCTTCTCCGACAACAGTGACCATCCAACACTAGCGACCATCTTTCGACAAGGACAAAATGTGAAAAATTACACAAACAGAATCCTCACAAAATGAATTATGCATCAGTGTTATGGAAGGCTCAATCGAAGATCATCTGACCATTGAATTTTTTATCTCAATACGATGCATGAATAGTGATAGATCTACAAATCTAATGATTAAAAACATGATTAGATAGTAGATCTATCAATCTAATGATATGAATTGCATGTTAAAGACATTTTGGGTTAGAAGCAATAATTGAAAAGCTTATTAAATGTATAAAAGATGATCAAACTATTAAATTATAGATCTATCATTCTAGTGCTTAGATTTATGTAATTTAGACTTGGAACATTAGATTTGACTGATCGATGTATGAAATTGACTTTCCCAACACCCAAAGATATGTGATCTAAGGTTAAACGACAAATCAAGGACAATTTGACTGTTCAAATTGGAATTTTATTGTATAAATCCATGATCAAGAGACAAAAATATGATATTTATTTCATATTTCTTAGATTAATGCTTGATTGATGATTAAAGCCATGATATGTGATTTCTAATTATCAATCAACATCCAAATTTATCTATAATTGATTTTGGTGTATCTAAACCATTAAATTGAGTTGGGAAAAATCTAAGATTGCTAAGTTTTCACACATATATTGCACATATGCATTGTTTGGTTAAATACATGTAATTACTACACTTAAATTGTAGTTGATGAAATATTTTGAGGTTGTAAGTATATCATCCTTATAATTTAAATTATATGATGACACTTATATTAATTGTGAGTGAGATTGTTTGGAGACAGAGTCTCCATTTTTATTTAAACATGAAATGATGACTATCAGGTGAATCACATCACATGTGTTAAATGTGCATTATCCTATAAACAGGGAATACTCTGTCAGCTTTTTTTATAAATATAAAGGGATTTTATGATTATACTTGAAATGATAAGGTGCATAGCATGAGTTGAGTTATAACTAAATTTTGTGAATTATGTATATTTGACATCTCATTCGCATTTAAATGAAAATTTTATATTGTTAAAACCATGATTAGGATTTGATTATGTCAACTGTGGGTGACTAATATGTCGCTAAGGGAACAATTGTAATTAGATTTTTCTTGCATTGACTTGCCAAGGATTTGTTTCAAAATAGGCACTTTTGCCTAGTGAACCCTATGATAGGAGGATTATAAGATCGCCACCCACCTTTTAAAAGTTGATATTTTGACACCAAGCCCAAGTGGCTAGATTTCGAGTGTGGTATCATGAGAAGGCTACACTGCATGCTCTGTTCTCCTCACATGCGAGATGATAATAAGTCTCACATAGTTAGTGTTAGCATTTGAGCATGCGGTGTCCCACTATTGGGCAATTATCGCAACATAATGATCCATGTATTCTTTTCCTACAGTGTCCTATGATTGGGCAATTGCTGTAGTGATGCGGTGTCTCATGATAGGGTGGTTGCTATAGGTTCTTTTCTTTTTTTTGGGCATCATGTAGGTGATAGGGTCATAGATACCCTAACCACTAGGCATGACGACGCCTTGAATGATTTGAGATTTGATATATCAATATTTGCATGTTGAGAATTGATATGTTTGGACTTAAATTGACAAGGACTTTCATATATGAGATTTAAATTAAGGTTTTAATGCTTAACTAATTTATCGTTGATTTTGCGCACTTGTTTAATGAGTACTCTTTTGGTGTCAACATATCACATTAATCTTACACTTATATTGTACTCGGCTGAATGGTTAAACTGAAACCTTTTATGGAACTTTGAAAAGTATGTATGAATTTATATTGATAAACCTTAGGAACCATACCTAAGGATGTTTCACCATGTACATGAGTGCATGAATGCAAATTTACATTGATTTATATTTCCCCTATACTCACCCCACAAACCCTATAGATAAATGTGAAGAAGAGAAAGGCAAGAGTGTTGACACCAGGTGCTCTGAATAGTCAAGGAGAGTATAGACAGTGTATGTATGATCTATACATTTTATAGATGTTGTGAGACAATTGAGTAATAATGTAAATATGATATTTAGTTTAAACATGTATAAATATGTTTAATGAATTATGTGGAAAAGATAATTTTTAACTTGTCATATTTGAATGTAAAATTGTTTGATTTTAGAACTCATGAATGTATTTTGATCACTCAAATGACGCTCGGGGTTTTCTGAAAAGTCTTTTCAAAGAAAAATGTTTTTTCTGTTTATTTTCTAAAAGAAATTTTAAAATAGGGATCATGCCTTTCAAAAATAATTAATAAAAGTCATTTGGAGACCCGAGTCATCACAATTGCTATCGGAGCCCAATTATTCCTTTTACAGCTAGTCCTACATGTCAAGAGATGGTTGTTTAGATGTGAGTTAAAAAGGTGACTTATATGGAAATATGTTGTGAAATGTAAAACAGATGCTTCTTGGAAAAGAGGTTGTAGGGTCTACTAGTTCTTCCACTGATTCCCCAAACGTGGAGGCTCATATGGCAGAGTTTATGGAACAGACAATGAAGAACTTTAAACAGTATATGCAGCAACAACAGGCTCAAGTTCAAACACCATCTGTACCAAACATTCTTGCATCGAGAACTGGTGACGGTAGTTAAGGAGGTAGTGCTAGCAAAATATATAAACTGCTAGAACAATTTTAGAAGATGGTTCCAGCATTTTCTGGGAAAGGTGAACTAGAAGCAACATAGGAATGGATATATCAGGTTGAGAAAGCCTTTGAGCTATGGAAATTCTAGAAGAGAAAAGGTGAAGATTGCCACTTTTACCTTCACAGGATAGGCTACTTTTTGGTGAAGGATAGAATAGAGGACTTATTTTACTTAACCAAGTAATGTTTTATGGGATGATTTTTTAAAGCTATTCTATGATAAATACATCCTTCCCCATGTCCAAGCAAGAATGGAGAGAGAATTTTTGAACTTGCAGCAAGGAGATCTTACAATCTTATAGTACGAGAATAAGTTTATAGAGTTGAGGAGGTTTGCAGCAAATATTTGCACCTCAAATAAGAAAGTTGCTGAAAGATTTGTTCAAGGTTTACACTTGAGGTTGAAAAGTAAGGTTAAGGTGACACTACCTCATACCATAGTGAAAGCAGTGGAAATAGCTTCCATTTTTGTAGAGGAATACTTTCTTAATTAAGCAGAGTGGTGAGACAAAGAAAAATATAGCACTATTCTTGGACCTCGAGTAGGGGTAAGTGCCCTTCTTCATCTTCTTCATGGGAGCCACATAGACACCAAGGACCATAGGCTGCCAAACAAAGAAGAGGGTCGAAAAGCAGATAGATGTGGTGAACAAGGATAATTTATGAATGCGTGCCTTGGGAGACAAATAGGCAGTGGGCCCAAGATAAAAAATATGCCTCGAATGCAAGGTCATGTATATGCGATCACTTATGAACAAGCCAGGGTCTCAAATGCAATGATTGAAGGTATCATTTTAATTTCAGATAGACATGCTAAAATTTTATTTAATCCAAGTTCCACGCATTCATTTATCTTTAGCATTTTTGCATCTTGTATGTGTTCACCTGTACATAATTTGGGATTTGGCTTGGATATAACTACAACGGTAGGTGAATCAGCTACTAGTCATGAATTTCTCCAAGATGTACCTATTGAAATAGTGGGGAAGCAGTTGAAGGCCAATATCATTCTACTCGATATGATGTATTTAATGTTATATTAGGAACGGATTGACTAACAACGAATTGGGTGACACCAGATTGTCATAGGAAGAAGATCATGTTCTGTGTACCTGAATAGATAGTAATTTCATTCCAAGGGAGACTAGATACAAATGGTGTTTGTGTTATTTAGCCATGAAGGCAGCAAGACATATCTTAAAAGGATGTCAGGCCTTTTTGGCCAATGTAGTAGCAATGGATGCTGAACAACCTAAACTTGAGTATTTGGAAGTTGTTAGAGAATTTCAGGATGTTGTTCCTAAAGAACTTCTAGGATTACCACCTAGGAGAGAAATTGATTTTGACATTGATCTTGTGCAAGATACAGCTCCTATTTCTAAGGCACCATATCAAATGGCTCCAGTAGAATTGAAAAGACAGTCGCAAGAATTATTAGATAGGGGTTTTATTAGACCCAATGTTTCACCTTGGGGAGAACCAGTTCTTTTTGTTAGGAAGAAAGATAGATCCATGCGGGTATTGATTACCAAATGTTGAATAATGTTGTAGTAAAGAACAAGTATCCCTTGCCTCAAATTGATGACCTCTTCAAGTAGCTACAATCTACAACTATTTTCTCTAAGATTGATTTGAGGTCAAGATATCATCAATTGAGGATTAGAGAAGAAGACATTTCTAAAATGGCATTTAGGACTTGTTATGGTCACTACAAATTATTAGTTATGCTATTTGGACTAACAAATGCACCAGCTATGTTTATGGACCTCATGAATCGGGTCTTCAAATCATATTTGGATAAAATTGTCATAGTATTTGTATATGATATTTTGATTTATTCCACAAGCAAAGTAAAACATAGAGAACACCTATGCATTGTATTAAGTACTCTTCAAACTCATCGATTGTTTGTTAAATTTAGCAAGTGTGAGTTTTGGATAGAGCAGGTTAACTTTTTAGGTCATGTTATTTTCAAAAATGGAATTGCTGTGACCCAACAATAGTAGAGGCAGTGATCAATTCGAAAAGACCTAAATTCATGACAAAATTGGTAGTTTCCTGGGTCCAGCAGGATATTATCACAGATTCGTCAAAAGGTTTTCATGTATAGCCTTACCATTAATTTCAATGACTAGAAAGGAGACATAGTTTATTTGGAGTGATGAATGTGAAGTGAGTTTCCAAGGATTAAAAAGGAGACTCTTGTCTACATCAATTTTGATACTTCCTTTAAGCAGTGGAGGATTTGTTGTCTTTTGTAATACATCAAACAAAGGGCTAGGATGTGTATTGATGCAACATGATAAAGTGATTGCTTATGCTTCTCAACAATTGAAAACACATGAGAAGAATTATCCCACTCACAATTTGGATTTGGGAGCAGTAGTTCTTGCATTAAAAATTTGGAGACATTACCTGTATGGTGAGAAATTTGAAGTTTTCACAGATCATAAAAGCCCCAAATATATTTTCTCTCAGTAGCATCTAATTATGAGGCAAAGAAGATGGATGGAATATTTAAAAGATTATGACTTCTCCATCCAATATCACCCAAGAAAGGCCAATGTAGTGTTCAATGCATTGAGACGGAAGACTTAGTGGTTAATAGCAGGTATGCTCTACAAAACGTGAAAATTACTTCAACATATAATTGAATATAAACCAGACATTTAATACAAGTGTAAAGGATGATTTGTGACCAATTTAGCAGTGAAATCTACTATAGTTGAGAAGGTTCTCCAGGCTTAGAAAGAAGACAAATATACATGTATTGATTAGTAAACCAGGGTTTACTCAAAGTTTAGACAAAGGTGTATGATTTTGTGAAAGATTGATAGTTCCATCAAATAAAGAGTTGAAACAAGAAATCCTTTAGGAGGCACATCACTCATGGTATGCCATTCACCCAGGGGGAACTAAGATGTATTTAACTTAAAAATAAATTTTTGGTGGAATGGAATGAAAAAGGATGTATGAGAATGTGTGGTGAGGTGTTTAACCTACCAACAGGTAAAGTCTGAACACCAGAGGCCAATAGGAATATTACAATCCCTAAATCTTCTGCAGTGGAAATTGGATAACATCATTATGGACTTCATTAGTGGGTGACCCAAGATGTCAAATGAACATGACATGATTTGGTTGATTGACAAAGTTAGCTCATTTTCTCCCTATTCGACAGATGCAATCCTTAGACAGCTTGGCAAAGCTATTTATTAAAGAGATTATGAGCTTACAATGCACACCTGTAATTATTTTTTCATATAGAGATAGCAAATTTACCTCCAAGTTTTGGCAGAGTGTACAAGAAGGATTAGAATCTTCCTTGAGTTTCAGTACATCATTCCTCCCTCAAATAGACGGACAATCAGAAAGAAAAATCCAAACACTAGAAGATATATTGAGATCTTGTGTAATTGAATGAAAAAGAAATTGGGATGAGAACCTTCCCCTCATTGAGTTCACATACAACAACAATTTTCATGCTAGCATCAGCATGGCACCTTATGAAGCACTATATGGAAGGTTGTGTCATTCTCCAACTTGTTGGAATGAGGTTGGGGAAAGACAATTAATGAAGAATTAGTGGAGCAATGTTCAAAGAAAATGAAAGTTGTTTGAAAATGACTTTTAAGTGCTCAAAGTTGACAAAAGAATTACACAGGCCCATGGAGGAGACATTTAGAATTTGAGATTGGAGATCACATATTTCTTAAGGTCTCTCTTATGAAAAGAATTATGAGGTTTGGTACTAAAGGAAAATTGAGTCCTCGATTTATTGGTCCTTCTAAAATTTTGGAGAGAATTTGACTGGTAGCATTAAGACTGGCATTGCCATTGTAGCTTGTAGATGTTCATAACGTATTTCACATTTCAATGTTGCACAAGTATGTGCCTAACACTTCTCACATGCATACACATGTACTAGTAGAGCTACAACCTGATTTGACTTTTAAAGAAAAGGCTTTCCATATTTTGGATCGAAAGGAACACATGTTAAAGACGAAGACCATTCCTTTGGTCAAAGTCTTATTGCAACATCATTCTACTAAGTAGGCCACCTGGGAAACTGAAGATGAAATGAAGAGAATGCACCCGAAATATTTTTGAATGGCAATGTAAAAAAAGGTAATTTTGAGGAGGAAATATTTTCTAAGGGAGAATGTATCAACCCTATATTTTATTTTGGCTTAAATCGAAAGGGGAGTGAAAAATCAAATTTTATTAAAAATCAAAATCTTAAAAGTAAACTTACAAAAGACTTTGCATTTGACTTTGAAACCTCAAAAATTAGAATGTTTATGGTGAAAGCTTTCCAACGATACTAATTTTGCATGAAACAAAGGTCAAAGATAGAAGAACTCAAAATTTTACTAAATAGTTAAGGGGACCAAATTGATAGCAGCACCCCCGCTCCACTGATGGGCCCCATGCAATGGCCAATTAGGAGGAGCTTGACGCGTGGAGTTCTACCCCTGGCTGCCTAGCACATAGGGCAGAGCCCAGTGGAGCTCACTGCCTCCTCTCTCTCTCTCTCTCTCTCTCTCTCTCTCTCTCTCTCTCTCTCTCTCTCCCATGTTTCCACAGATAGTTGCGTCGACATCATCGCCTGCGACTATCACCGACATAGGTAAGAAACCCACATGTGCGTAGGCCTTCTCCCTCTCCTTTCTTTCTTTTCCCCCTCCTCTCTCACTCTATCTCTTTCACCTTCATCTCCTCCCATCACCAGCAATGATGGAGAACTAACTTGGGTTTTTGTCCATTTTTCCCCTTTTTTGGCATTAAAGAGTTAAAAAATCACTTCATATTTTAAGAGACTAAAGGTAAAAATGAGATCTACAAAACCCATGTTTCATTTTATTGGATAAATAACATTTTTAGCACTATGAATGTTGCTAGCAAAAACTATTTTTCAGTTGTCTTCTTAGACAATGGTGACTAGATTCCAGAGCTGGCGACCATTTTCTGGGAAGGACAAAATGTGAAATTTTAATTGGATGGAATAGTGCCAGATCTACAAATATGACTATTGAAAACATGATCAGACAATAGATCTATGAATCTAATGATGTGAATTGCATGCCAAAGATAATTTGAGTTAGAAACAATAATTGAAAAGCTTAGTAAATGTATAAAAGATGATCAAATATTAAATTATAGATCTAATCACTCTAGTGCTTAGATCTATGTAATTTAGACCTAGAACATCATATCTGGCTGAATGATGTATGAAATTGACATTCCCAACACCTAAAGATATGTGATCTAAGGTTAAACGGAAGATCAAGGACAATCTAAGCATTCAAATTAGAATTTTATTTTATAAATCCATGAACAAGAGACTAAAATATGATATTTATTTCATATTTCTCTAATTAATGCTTGATTGATTATAAAAGCCATGATATATGATTTTTTATTGTCGATCAACTTCCAAATTTACATGTAATTGATTTCGGTGTATCCAAGCCATTAGATTGAGGTGGAAAATTTTAAGATTGCTAACTTTTCATATATATATATATATATATTGCCCTTATACATTGTTCTCTTAAATACATGTATTTACTACACTTAAATTGTAGTTGATGAAATATTTTGAGGTTGTAAATATAGCATCCATATAATTTAATTTATGTGATGACATTTATATTAATTGTAAATGAGATTGTTAGGAGACAAAGTCTTCATTTTTTTTAAACATGGACTGATGTCTATCAGGTGAATCACATCACATGTGTTAAATTTGCATTGCCCTATAAATAAGAAAAACTCTGTCAGTTTTTCTATAATAATAAAATTATGATTATACTTGAAATGATGAGGTGCATAGCATGAGTTGATTTCTAACTAAATTTTTTTCATTGTGTATATTTGACATCTCATTCACATTTAAATGAAAATTTTATATTTTTAAAACCATGATCAAAATCTGATTATGTGATCAGTAGGGGACAAATATGTCATTGAGGGTACTATTGTATCTAAATTTTTCATGCATTGATTTGTCAAGATTTTGTTTTTAAATAAGCACTTTTGCTAGGTGGACATTATGATAGAGGGTTATAGGGATGGCCACCCACCTTTTGAAAGTTGATATTTTGACACTAAGCCCAAGTGGCTAGATTTCGAGTGTGGCATCATGGGAAGGTTACACTATGTGATCTGTTCTCCTTGCATGTGAGAAAGTGATAAGTCTCATGTAGTTGGTGTTAATGTTTGAGCATGCAGTGTCCCACTATTGGGCAAGTTTTGCAACATAGTGATCCATGCATTCTTTTGTTGTAGTGTCCCATGATTGGGAAGTTGTTCTAGTGATGCAGTATCCCATGATAGGGCAATTGTCACAGGTTGATTTTTTTTGGGCACCACGCACATGATAAGGTCATAGATACCTTGGCCTCTAGGCATGATGATGCCTTGAATGACTTGTGATTTGATATATCTATATTTACATACTGAGAACTGGTATGTTTGACCCTTGCCAGAAATTGAAATTGGTAAAATGTAGTCCAAGCTCTCCAATTTTTTCTTGATCTGTGATCGGCATCTTGATCAATCTCAACCGTTGGATCATCATCTTGATTCCTACAAAAGGTTAAAAACTATAAGTAAATGCTAGAAAAATATGATTAATCACATACTTACTCTAAACTAGCCTTTAAAACTATAAAATATCAAACTTTAGAGCTATTAGGTTAGAAAATGCATGTGTTACAAATTTTCAGAAAAAACCCTAGAATTAACACAATAGTTCATAACATATGGGCTACTAGTTGGATACTTTTTTATGTAAAATTGAACACTTACTAGAAGCATTAATTTCAAATGACCATACATGTGTTTTTGATGTTGTGACCTAACTTAGGGGTTTTCCTAATGAGTGGTCATGCTCATCTACACCAACAATTTTGGGTGAATACTCAAGAAAATGAGTAGATCAACGTGCGAAGAACTTATTAGATCTGAGAGAAAAATAGAAAGAAAATGAGAGTGATTTTGTTTAATTTATTTGATAGATACATTGAACTCATGAGACATTGATGTAAAAAAGATTAGAGATCTTAGGACTCCATTTATGGTAAGTTTCTATTGTTTGGGTTGTGACTAATACTCCACATAATGATTATAGTATTAGTTAATATTTTATCTATGTGAGGAGGTTTGAAAGATAGACAACAAATTGAAGTGTAGTTTTGTAAATATTCTATAATATATGTGTTTTCTTAATGTTTTAAAAAAATCCTTAAGAAAATAATATTTTGAAAATTTTATTTGTAAAATCAATTTCTAAAACTTGAGTAATCATATTTGCTAATAGAGCCTAGATGTACTATTCACAGCCAAACTATATGAAAACCACGAGAGTCACCAATGAGAAAACTAATTATAGGATCAGTAGAGAAAATTAGGAATAAGAGCTTATTACATTCTTTAATTGAAAAGCATATATAGATGCCACCTAAGAGACATAGCCAATGCTTAGCTGGAACAGCAGAACATGGGAGTTCAGGGCAATGCAGCTAATGATATAGTGGAGCTTCTCCTTTATAGAATGAAGCTAATATTTGACGCTTGTGGTCATTCTACCCTATTTCTAAAAGAACTTTCTTTGAGGATGTTGAAGAAATTCCATGGTTTGAGTTTAAGTTTGTTTTCATATACAAATATTTTCCACAACTAGTACAAGAAGAGAAGGAAGCATAATTTTTGGGGCTAGTACAAGGTTCCTTTATTGTGGAAGAATATGAAGCTAAGTTTGTCAAGCTGAGGCAATTCATACCAAAAGTATGGCCCACAGAGCTTAGAGCATCTTGAAAGTTTGCCAAGGGGCTAAACATTCATTTGAAGAGTAAGATCTTTGTAGCCCAACCTTCAATACTCTCTAAGGTAGTGGAGTTAGCGTTTATTTATGGAGAGACAGTATAGAGCTACAAACAAGAATGAAGAGAAGACTAGTCCTCAGAGACCAAACTGGGAGGAGAAGATACTATGACATCCTAGTTTTCTGAAATCATTCTTTGAAAATAATGAATAATGCAATAAAATTCTTATAAAAATTTATGCAAATGAAGTATTGGAAACCCATAATATATAGGTATTTTTCAACAAGTCAACACTTTAAACTAGGCCTCTCATCAAACCTGTGACGACCCAGGTTTTCATATGCATTTTTAAATGCAAAACTAATTCCTAATGTGGTGCAGTAGAATATTCTTTTCCTTTAATTTCATTTTGAAAACCCCGAGTGACATTTATTTTCAACAAGAAAAAATAACTAAGGATTTTTCTTTCTTTTTGTTTTTTTAAACTAAAACAAAATTCATACACCCTAGATCTAGCTAGTCACATCTCACAGTCCAACTGTAATAATTACATATACATGCCCAAAAAGGATAAGTCACATACTTACATTGATTATGTTATGCTATTATCCTCATCCAGATTTGCATCCACCTCGATTTTCTCTACCTCAAGTCAAATTCTTGGAAAACCTAAGATATTATAAATAATTTACAATATCTCTGCAAACTTGTGCTTGTGTAGATAGTTTCACATCTATTATACCAAATTTGAAGTCCAATTCTAAACAATATTTTGCAATCATTTTTTATGTAGTTCTAAAGAATATAATGATCAGATCAAAGGTAGGAAAAATAACTTAAACCATATATCAACCTCAGTTTACAGTTTCATACTAAAACATTTCAAATAATATCAATATAAAACATGCACGACTTTAAATGCATATTCTTCAAATGATCAAGTCTTCGTGGTACTCTCACATAAATTGTAACATATAATGTATCACAAAACCACATGAATGCATAACTTGTAAATAATGTGAAAAATTAAAATGTCATAAGATCCTCAAAATATTAAAATAGTAATTGGTTAAACCGCTAACATTGGCAATCTCAAACCAATAACATTTTTATGTTTTGGTTTCGCTTGTCAACAAATCATGCATTTAGCTACAAAATCATCTATATCTCTTTTCATTCCTTTCCATAAAAAGTTCCTCCTCAGGTCCTGGTACATATTTGTTTCTCTAAGGTAGATAGAAAATATTGACTTATGGGTTTCTTGTACTAATTATTTTTTCATATATTTTGATGGAACCATTGATCTACCTTGAAAATAGGTACTTCTTTTTCTTGTAAAATCCACTCGTTTTACTCAATTAATGAGTAATTACCTCATCTTCCCCAGTTCTAAATACCTAATCCACCAAGATTGATTTAGTGTTGATGTTTGCAATCACAATACTTAACTTTCTACTTAATGCGTCAGCCACTAGATTCATCTTTTAGGATAATACTTAATGAGAAAAGTATAATCTTTAATATACTATATCCATTTTCATTGTATCATATACAGGTTGGCTTGCATGGAAATATACTTAAGACTCTTATGAGCGGTGATGACATTGATTTTTCACCATATAGCTAATATTGCCAAAAATTTAAAGCAAACATTATCGTTTCAAGTTTCAGATTGTGTACTGTATAATTCATTTCATGCTTCTTCAACTATCATGAGGTATGAGCTATGAATTTTCCATATTATACTTCCTAAGCCTTTGCCTGAAGCATCACAATAAACCTCAAAATCATCACTTCATGATGAATGAATCAAATTAATGTCGTAATCAGCCTCTTACTCAACTCATGCACTCTTAATCAATATTCCAAGGGATCAATACACCCTTTCTAGTCAATGCAAAGATAGGGCTATGCAAGGAAATTCTTATGATAATATCCTACAAGACCGAGAAAGGTACAAACCTCAATGATTGTATTTGGTCTTTCCTAATTCATTACTACCTCTACTTTTGTTGGATCCATTGCAACACCATCCTTCGAAATTTCATGACCTCAGAAATTTATTTTCTCTTGTGAAAAGTCACACTTGACAAACAGTTTATGAGTTTTAAGACTATTTTGAAAAAAAATTGTAGTTGTTCTTTGTGTTCTTCAATACTGGTAAAGTAAATCCATGTATCTTTGATGAATACGATTACAAATTTCATCTTAAGAAAATTTGAATGGCTCAATCCATCAACTTCTTAAATATCATAGGTGAAATCATCAGATTGAATGACATATCTAAGATTTCATAGTGTTCATAATGAGTCTTGAATGTTGTCTTTGGATATATCCTCATTTTTTATTCACAATTGATGATAGCGGACCGAAGCTGATCAAAGAAATCATTACTATATAGTAGAGGGTACCCATTTTTCATAGTAAAATTATTCATCATTTTGTAAGGAACTACATAATCACTTGAATTCATCCTCTTTCTTTACAATTAAGATTAATGCTCCCCAAGATGGGCTACTCAATCGAATGAATCCTCTATCTAATAAATCTTGCAATTGACTTTTCAATCTTTCAATTCGGTTGTTTTCATCCTATCATGTACCTTAGAGATTTAAATTGTATATGAAATAATTTAATAGTAAACTCAGTCTCTCGTAGGGGTGGTAATCTTAGAGATTTCTCTAGAAAAACATTTTAGAATTCTTTTAACTACATTTATCTTCTCAATTTTGGATGGTGCGTCATCTACAATAACCATAGTTGTCAAAAATGATTGATCCCCTTTAGAGATGTGTTTAGCCACATTTACAACTGTTATGATGTATGTGCCCATAGAGTCTTGTCTTCCATGTAAACGACTATATTCTCATCAAGTACACAGAATATGATTTCCTTTTGTTCACAATCCATAAATACTCAATATTTTGCTAACCCATCCATTCTTAGGATAATATAAAAGTCCTTCATGTCAAATAGGATAAGGTTAGTGTCCATTCTTCTTCTAGTTAACTTTGATAGGCACTTCTTGAATGAACTCTTATGTGATAATTGATTCACCAACTGGGGTTATCATATTTAATCTAATTCCCAACTTTTCCCACTGATAAATTCATACTTGATGTATATATCCCAATTTCTTTGTGGCTTGTATGCCGTCATAAATTGCTTGTAGTTCTTAAAAGGTCTGGAATTGAAATTTCCTATCTCACTATGCCTCATGGTTTGATTTGTCTTGCAATCTCCCTCAAATTTAGAGGCCATCTTACACTCTAGTAGTGAAATTAGCTTTGTATCAATAACTTTAAGTTCTCAAGCTATAACATAAATCTTCCAAAAATCAATCAGCTAATTGCCTATACTCTGTACAGAAACTTAATGTAAATCTCTTCATCTGAACCAACCTATTCTCATACTCTAATACGGTAAAGTTTCCTTGTCATAAAGAAGAATTCCTTCTCCTTCATTGATTGCATGTGGGGATGAGAGTACATATTAATAATTATTTCCTTAATTTCTTCCCAAGTAATATCTGTATTAACCCCAAATTTTATTAATTGATTGAGAAAATCAATTTATTTTGAATTTCTAAAAATTTCAGACTGAAATATTAGGTTACTAGAAATTCTCTTTTTATAGATATTAAAACATAATTTAAAACTTAGAAATTATGAATGTACTCAAAAAACTGATCGAAATGACACTAAGTACGTTCAATTCCAATTTAAAATGAAAATTCCCTTTCTTTATTTTTATGAATAAAAGGGTAAAATGGTAATTTTAGCCATAACCGAGATCTAAGACATTAGTATTTACAAAGTACTTAGAAATATGAATCCAACGCCACTAAGTACGCTCAATTCCGAGTTCGAGAGAATAAAATGAATTTTTCTTCATAAAAGGGCAAAATGGTCCTTTTCACACCCCCATGGGGCCCACAAACGAATCTAAGGGCTAGAAAACATGTAATGAGTAGTCAAACTACTACCAACTGCTAGTGAAGAAGGAGGTGGTAGTGGAGGATCCAATGTTAATTAAATATTTAAAAGAAATGATAATTATATGTAATTATGAAAAATTCAAAAATATCTATAAATACACCTCCAAAAATGTTCCTTAAAATTCCCATGAAATCACCTTGCTTATTCTAAAAAACCAGATCTAGATTCCTTCCCAAAATTCCAAAACTTCCAAAAATCTCCCTTCTTGCATTTTCTATCTCCTCTCTCTAATTGGAAGAAGAGACCTAAATTCAATTAGGCACTCTATTCCAAATTGAATCTCACAAATCCCACCATCCATACAATCCTAGACTATTTAATCTAAAAAAACCCCTAATCAATTTCAAGATCCAACAGTGCAATCAACGAGAAATCACAAAACAAGCAACTATTGGGCTATCTTATCATCAAAGGGTATTTATTTCAAATTGGGCTTAAAATCTATGTTCTTTCCCCAATCAAAGGGTATTAGTCAAAGATGATGAGATCAAAAAAAGGTGGGAAATATACTTTCAAAAATTGTTAAATGACAATGGCATGAGAATATAGGGATTGAAAATACTATAAATCTAAATAACACTGGATATTATAGATATGAACGTAGGATTAGAATACTTGAAGTAAAAGAAGCCTTGAGAAAGATGAAATCAGGAAAGGCCATGGGGCCTGATAGTATACCAATAGAGGTTTGGAGGCATATGGGAGATATTGGGGTAGTTTGGTTGACCAAGTTGTTTAACAAGACCACAAAATCAAAGAAAATGCCTGATGAGTGGAGGAAAAGCTCTATTGTACCAATCTATAAGAATAAAGGAGACATTCAGAGCTGTATTAATTATCGAGGGATCAAACTTATGAGCCACACCATGAAACTTTTTGAAAGAGTGATTGAGAAGAGGCTACGACATGAAACAAGTGTATCGGAGAATCAGTTTGGTTTCATGCCTGGGAGGTCTACCATAGAAGCTATTTTCTTACTAAGACAATTAGTAAAGAAATATAGGGAGAGGAGAAAAGACCTGCACATGGTCTTTATTGACTTAGAGAAAGCTTATGATAGAGTCCCTATAGAGTTAATATGGAGGGTGTTGGGTAGTAAAGGGGTTTCTCAGGGGTATATAGACATAATTAAATATATGTATGAGGGAGTAGTAACAAATGTTAAGACTACTAGTGGCGTGACTGGTGATTTTCCTGTCACTGTCAGACTGCACCAAGGATCAACATTGAGTCCATACCTTTTCACATTAGTTATGGATGAGTTAACAAAATATCTGCACGAGGAGATTCCCTGGTGCATGCTATTTGCAGACGATATAGTCCTAATTGATGAGACAAGGGAGGGTGTAAACATAAAGATAGAGTTATGGAGAGAAGCATTAGAACCGGAAGGATTTAAAATTAGCCGAACTAAGACAGAATATATGGAATGTAATTTTAGCAAGGAGAGTAGGAGTGGAACACCAGCCAAGATTGATAACCAAGAGGTCCCCATGAGAGACCACTTTCGATACTTAGGATCAGTGATCCATGAGAGTGGACAGATTGAGAGGGAGGTTACCCAGAGAATCCAAGCGGGTTGGAACAAATGGAGATGTGCATCGGGTGTTTTATGTGATCGGCGGGTGCCACTCAAACTAAAGGAAAAATTCTATAGGATGGCTATAAGGCCGGCCATGCTCTATGGATTAGAGTGTTGGGTAGTTAAGGAACATCATGCTTATAGGATGAGTGTCGAAGAAATGAGGATGTTGAGATGGATGAGTGGTGAGACAAGAAAGGATAGTATTAGAAATAAAAATATTAGAGGAAATTTAGGGATAGCACCAATAGGTAACAAGATGAGGAAAATTAGACTTAGATGGTTTGGACATGTTCAAAGGAGACCAAAAATGGCACCAGTTAGAAGGAGTGAGGCAATACAAGTTGAAGGTTCTAAAAGGGCAAGAGGAATGCCCAAAAGAACGTGGATAGAAGTGGTGAGGAAAGACTTAAAAACTTTGGGACTAAATGAAACCATGGTATTTAATAGAACGGAATGGAGGAATAAGATTCATGTAGCCAACCCCTAATTGGGATAAGGTCTTGATGATGATGATGAAGAATTAATTTTAGGTTAAAATTTATAAAAATAAAGTAAGGACCAGAACCATGCAATTCTTGATGATGGAGGTCTCTGATGGAAAATCTAAGCCATCCAATTGATCCAAAAGGGTCCAAAACCCCTGGGGTAGAAATTTAAAGAATTTTTATTAAGTTTTGAGCCCTTATTTGTAAAGGGATTGATTGGATGGTCCAAAACGAACTGTCCAATCTCCAAAATTGAATTGGCTCCCAAGATGTGCCGTGAAACACTGCATGGAAACGCACCCTGTGGGAGCATTTCCCCGCACATGCGCCGCATGTGATGCCATTCCTACGAAATGGCTGTGTGACAGCACTGATGTGAGGGAGCGTGTCACCCATGCGTCCCGGTGACGGGTGCGCGGTGACCATTCCACCTGGCTGTTTGTCCGACCTTCTGCCCAATTGATCTGGCTCATCCATTCCGCTAAGCCTAGATCAAATATTGACCCTAAGAACGACTGTGAACTTCACAGTTCAATTGTAGAGTCATCTGAATTCCAAATTGAGATCGAAAAGAAGCTATGAAAAGCTTATAACGTCTATTTTCTTCTAAAACCATAATATTGATACATATATATATATATATATATTCTAAAAACTTTTTGTTTTCAAGAATTATGTTTCTAATTTTCATACACTTCAAGATCTGAGATGATCATATCTTGGGGATCTGATTTACTAATGATATAATGTTGAAATCAAGTGACATCTATGATTTATTTAGATCTATCTAAGAGAAAATGAGAGATCTACCTTTTATGGTAGAAAAACCCTAAAAATACAAAGGGATCTACTTGATCAATAAGATCAAGTATGATCGGACCCTTGGGATGAATTGAATGAATGATATTATGATGGAATCCACTGAAATCATGGATTGAATATGACTAAAAATAAAGGAATATGATCTTGACCTTAATGGAGTAAAAGCCCTAAAATTAATTAAAACCTTGATTTAAAAGGAAAAGATCTAAGATCTAATGGTTGGATCATAAGTAAAGGTTTTTAATAATCTTAATCTAATTAGTTTCATTGTCTTTTATTTAATAATAGTACTGCAAATGTGATTTATGTTTTAAAGCATGATAGTTCTTAAATTTTAGCATGCTATGTTCTATGTGTTATTAGATTGTTATATTAGGTTGACAAATTTAATTATCTTAGGGCCATGTTAGTTTAAATTTGAGGTTTAAGCATGATTCCACTAGATTAGTAGTAAAATTTCATGTATTTTATAACTTAGAATCCATGTTAGTATATTAGAGTATGAATGCCCCTAGAATGATATAGATGTACAATTCTCCTATGATTTAAAGTGTATGATTATTTGAATTTTCAAAGTATAGTATAAGCATCTTAATTGTCTTTAAGTTAGTAGATATAATTGTTTAATTAGTGGTTATGTTTCAATATTCATGGATCACCAAAAATGAAATCTAATGAAATAGAGATTCATGGATAATTAAGATGAGTGAATGACTTGGACTTAATATTAGTAAGGGCTAAAGTTAGTAGGACAATATAAGGATTATCAAATCCTTGGCCCAAACTGGAAAAATAATAAACCCCATGAATGACATTTTAAATGTTTGTAGCTTAATTAAAATCAATTAGAAAGAGTACTTAGGGTTAACATGCTCATAGGAACCTTATGAAAGGTTTAGCTAAGGTCACTCTAGTGAATGTTGAACATAGTGGTTAAGGGGGTTATCTAATAAAGCCTTGCTCTTCCCCTACCTTCCGTTGACGTTTGTGAGGTCTAAACACCTCCTTACATGAGGATTGAAGTAACCACTTTGTGTTCACCCATTCATTTAGTAAGCCTTAGCCAATTGGAAATAAGACGAACAGTCTAGACTTAGGCTAAAATAAGTTATCTTCAACCAATAAAACATTAACTGGTTGAATAATAATAATAAGAGCATAAATGGTTAGTAAATTATCTAATCCGAATAAAAATTATAAGTAAGATAAGGATGATCAAACAAGATCCATGGGATCTTGAATGATCAAGAACAATAAAAAGACATTAATACTTCTTGATGATGATATAAATGTATATAGATATTGCTTGCAACTTAGATCAAATTGAATAGAAGATCTGAACCCTTAATCAATTGTGATTTAAGGAAGAAAACCAAGATCATCCTCCTTAGGGATGATCAAACAACTAAACTTAGATCAGAGAAGAACTAGATGATAGAATATCTAAGGCCTTGATCTTTATCAACAAGTATAAATTGTTGATCAAAGGATCTATGAAAGATTGAGATCAAAGAAAGAAATACACAAAGACTTAGAATAGAAAATACTTAGATCTAAAAGATCAAAAGATCATTCTAACCGTCAGATCTATTGATCAATAGGATAGACACTATTTGAGGAAGATAGATCATGATAGGACAAAAGATCTAGATCCTTTATCTCAAAAGACAAGACTAGACAAAGAATATAGATAGGATAAAGAATATAGGATTATTCAGATTGTATAAATATTGACAGTATGTATGGATTTATTGATTTCATACGTCAATCAGGATCATGGAAGATTTGAAGAGATGAATCATTACTTGAAGGTAGGAGGATTTTATGAATGCATCTACATGAGAAGTACATGTTGTATACATGATCTTATGTCTGGAAATGTTGATAAGTATAATGTAAATACTTGTATTAAACCCATTGAAAAACCCTTATGATCCAACCAAAACACATATGAAATGGTTTAGTTAGAAATGAGGAAAACCTTAAGTGAATAAGGAATTAGAAGGTATTTTAGCCCTAGATAAATAGACAGATGGTCTAATAAGTATAAAATCAATACATGGGAATCATTCATATAGAATGGTGATCCCTAAACTTGTATGAACATGGGTATCATTCATTGTAAATGATGATCCCTAAGTTTAAAGTAAAATCCTATCCTCAGTATAAGAATACCAAAATACGATGATGATTATATAAACAGACAAGACTTCTAATAAGTAAAAAGATTACTTTGCATACAAGCATGGAGGCTTGTGGTTTTGTTTGAAATAAGCATAGGCCTAGGGATGCTATGCTAGGAGAGTAGTAGGGTTTGGCCTCCTGCTCTCTGAAATGTGATATATATTATGATACCGTGCCTAAAGAGAGGCATAATGTCAGGTGGGACAATATGGAAAGGTTGCGATTGTGGCGGTCTGTCTACCCATATAGACATGACATAGATGATTTTCCACACTTGGTATCTGTGGAGAATGAAAGAAATTATCCGAGCACGTTGGTACGGATCAGACTGCAGCATAGTAGGCCTTTGAGTATTTTTGCATTATGATGCATGGCATAGTGAAATGCCTTATGATACGGCATGATGAGATGCCAGGTAATCATGGATTACCGATACTACCCAAATGAGGGAGCATTTCTAGTAGAGTCTGGTTGATTTATCAACTCAGCATAAGCTGGATATGATTGTGTTTTGAGATATTAACTATTTTTCATGGTTTTGACAGTATGTATATATCTATACACAGTATACCGTGTGAATGTGTAAGGATGTACATATATGACACAAAGTAAACAGATTGATTCATGAGTATGTTATGAACTATGGGATTATGAAGTATTATAATTATACTGTCAAATTATTATGCTTCTTGTATCCCCTACCAAGAATAGCTTGCTGAGATATTGTAAATGTTTCAATGTTTACAATATCTCAAAAATAGAGAAGGAGAATTAGGAGCTCAAGACTTAAGAAGATTTAGAAGAATAATCAATCAAGGTATATCCCTTGAAGACATGTATTTTTATTTTTATTTTTATTTGAGAGCATTGAACTGTATTGAGAGTTTTTAATGTATGATGAGGTTTGAAATTTAGATTATGTAATTTGGACAAGTATTGTACTGATACCCATGCCTAACTATTTCTGCTACTTGATTCCCTTGTTTACTATTCTTGACCTAGGAATTAGTAATTCTTTGAGCCGTCCTCCTAGTTATTTCCTAAGTGGCATCTGCTCATCTTTTACTAGTCCTAACTAAACTAACTACTTAACCTATTCTATTCTAACCTATATTTGGATTGTCATCTTTATGTTGGACATATAAGGCTAGAAGTGAATGGATGAACCACTCTGATACCGAATGTGATACCCCAGGTTTTTAAAACACTTTTCCATATTTATTTTTCAAAAGATGGTATCCCTCATTTTAAAAATCCAAAATAATGGAAAATGTTTACTTTGAAATTCATTTTTGAAAGCCCAGATGTCACTTTCACTCTGATACTATGTATGTATGTATGTTTGTTTGTTTGTTTGTTTGTTTGTTTGTTTGTATAGTTTGTTTATAAAATAGATTTCAACTCAATTAATAATATAAATTCATTTTCTTAAAAACAGGACCCATCCAGTGGTTCACTTACATAGCCTCTATAGTTGTTATATGAAATGTCCAAAGTTCACAATCCAAATAACTAACTACATAATACAAAAACTTTAATAAAGTGTATACCTTTGCACAGAAGTATGGTTGCTAGTATTCTCATGTTATGCCTATCTTCTCCTCTCCATTTGTATCTGAAATATTGTAAACATAAAAATATTTACAATATCTCACCATGTTATGCTTGGTAGGGGATTTAAGAAGAATATGAAATTTAAATATTAATTAATAATTCTACAATATTTTGAATATCCACATCCATCACATTCATTTTGAGTGGAATTTAAAACATGATTTATAATCCACTAATTCATTGTTAATTCAAATACCGTGAACCATACTCTATGTAGCACATCGCCCTATAAATTACCCCTGCGAAAGCTTTTATAAAAGTACTCCCTCAATAATTCATGTACATATATAATTATACCATACATCTAGAAATTGTTAAAAACGATACAAAATTATTAATTTCATCAATGATAATATCATAAATATCCATTCCAAGACCATACTAGGTCCAATATACATACCTCTCACTATACGGGGTCCATAATCGTTCAGACTCTACTGGTATATCAACATATAATATCCATATCCCTCACTATACAGGTCCATAACCATCCAGCCACCACTAGTAAAGCAATAACATAACATCACTTATCAGTAATGAGCTCATACTGAGCATCTCATCGTGTCACATCACATAAGGCATCTCATCATGCAATCACATAAGGCATCTCATCATGCAATTACATCAGCACCATTGTGCCAAAAATACAAAGATTACTATGTTGCAGTCTCATCCATACCAATGCACCTCAATGACTGCCAAATAATTTGCTAATACCAAGGTGGAAAATACACACTATCCATATCTACATGGGGAAGATAATGTTGTTACAGTGTCAGCCTTCCCATGATTACCCCACCTAACACTTTGCCTAGCTATGGGCATGGTATCCATATACATATCATCAGTTTCAGAGAGTAGGTGGCCAACCCTCTTACCCTCCTAGCGTAGCATCCACAAGCCTATGCTTGTTGAAAACAAAACTCTCAGGCCTTCAGGCCCAAATGTAAAATAATGATACTAGAAAGTGATTTGCCTATCTATATATAAAATTAATAGTAATATCAACATCCTCACTTAATGGGTGATCGTGCACCAAGGATGCAATTTATCACTCTAAAATCACAAATCAACAGATAATGAAATTGGTGCTTGTGTACCAAGAATATAATTTCATGGACATACAAATAATATAAATTCAGATCATGTTATTTAGATAATGGTTGCATAATTATAAGCATGAGATCATTATATCACTCTAATTAACTCCTTACACATCTTAAACAATTAAAGCATATTAATTTGTAATCATTCTATATAATGAACAATTTAAATTCTATAATTTTCACGATATTAAATAAGATCATATTTAAACACATATCTTACAATTTAAAAAATGCATTCTTAAGATTCCACCTACCTTATAACGAGTTGCCATTCCTTTTAACACTGTATTCCTTTTTTTTGTGTAATCTGGTGTACACGTCAATACATGATCATTATTTTTCTTTTAGTAATACCTTTGATTTATTTTATTCCTCATCATCATAAATTTAGATGATCTTATACTTGATCTTCTCTAATCATAGTCGTATTTCCTTACATTTTGTTTGATCATTTCATTTTGATCGTTGATCATTAATTTAATCATTTAATATCTCCTATAATTGTGTAGGCTATCATCTATAGATCCTTGATCTATAAATCTAAAGGTTGGATTATCTTTTGATCGGTCCGACGTAGGGGTTTTAACGATCTTATATGTCAATTCTATCTTATGTTGGTGTTAATGATAGATCTAACCATTTAGTTGTTCAATATATAAACTAATTAGGTATAATCACACTAAATTTCAGTATCTCACTTGATTTTCTTACCCATCTAATTTTTATGTATCGATCTAATAGTTAGATTTAACTTTAATCTTTTAGATCTAAAATCTTGATTTGAATCAATGTCTTATATCATAATTTCCAACATATTTGAATGATCAAATCCTTCAATTAATCTTAATACTATACTAAATTATCTAATTGATAACTTCATAGGGTCTGATGATCTTTGATCTTATAGATTTGTACAATTTGTATAATTTCTAGATCATGATCAGTCCAAACTATTTTCTAATCCTAAATTTTATTATATAATTAGGTCTGCATTGTTAAGATGAATCCAACAGACCTTTTCAATTGTAAATCGAAGTTATATATCACTCTAAATCAAGGATTTTGTGTTTTAGATCATTTAAATGGTCAAGGTTAACTTGATTTAAATATAAATAAAGAAAATCATTGTCGTTAGGATGCACTTGAATGGGATGCACATCCCAAAATGCACCTATGCATCTTGGTCTATCATCGGGATGCTATGGCATCATGATAACTCACCAACTGTTCTGCACACGCAAGAATGGGCCTGGAGGGTTCATTTTTGTAGTGCATCTGTTTGTTGCTTCCCCATAATAGAAATTGGAGGTCAGTGAGACAATTTGATCTAGACCGTCCAAGCATTCTGTAGTGCATCTGTATGTTGCTTCCCTATAATAGAAATTGGAGGTCAGTGAGACAGTTTGATCTAGATCGTCCAAGCACCCCCTCCTCTAGTTTAACATCTAAGGTTCCTCAAATTTTGACTATTTTTAAAGATAGGGGGTTTTGGGGTCCCACAATTCATCCGACAACTCAGATCTTTCATCTAAGCTGTCCTTGAGGTAGTCCCACTATATATCCACAAATCTATTTTCACCGGTAGATTGCTGGCTAATGGAAATAGATCTGCTAAAGATCTGGGAAGAGGAAAGCCGAAAAAGGAAAGATGGGAAAGGGAGTTACTTAAAATAGTCGGAGAAGAGATGAGCTAATGATTTCAATGGGTGTAGACATGTTCTATGCCCGCCGATAGCTTGGGTTGCCTAACAATAGAAAGGGAGGGAGAACTAGAGAAGAAATAAGGGAAAGGAAAGGGGGAAAGGAATCTGGTGCCAGTGCAGGAGGAAGAGGAGGAAATAGAATAGGAAAAGCTACTCTGGTGCGTTGCTGGGGCAGGGACGATGTGTCTGTCTTCTAATTCAATGTCGTGCATTGACAGACACACCCAGCAAGGAAGAGAGAGGAGAGAGAAAGAAGGAGAGGTAAAGAGGAGGAGGATAGGGAACAAAATGGAGAGGAAAGGAGGAAGATTTGGGGAAAATTTTAGATTTTTCCCACATATTTATAGGTTTGTTATAAGAAGGGAAGCCTTGGCACAATGGTAAAAGTTGTCGTCGTGTGACCTTATGGTCATGGGTTCAAGGCGTGGAAACAACCTCTTATAAAAATACAAGGTAAGGCTATGTACTATAGGCACTTGTAGTTCGCCCTTTCCCAGAATGCCACATAGGCAGGAGCTTCTTGCACCAAGGCTTCCCTTTTTTATAGTTTTATTATTTATTTATTTATCTTTTAATTACTTTTATTTACAAGTTTTTTTAATCATGATTACAGTTATAATCATTACATCTCTAATAATTGATGAACTAAAGCTCACTTAATTTTATTGTAGAGCACACACAACGGTAAAATTACCATTTTTCCATTTTTAAGAAAATTAAATTCTAAAAATTGAGAAAAATGAAATTTTTCATCAGAACTCCGATTTCAGTGTTCTTAATGTCGTTGGACTCGATTTTTCAAGTACAATCCAACCATTTATGTTTCAACTCCTAATTCCACTTTTATAAAAACTTAATTTCTTATAATCTCAAATTCCAATTCCATATTCTTAATTTTCAATTCACACATTTAATTTATCAAATAAATTCATAAATATTTGGGATTCTTACATGTTTAACCCTAAATGGCTTCAAAAGTGTTGGACTTTTGAAGTTATTTTGGCTAAACAACTTCAAATGTTTGTGACTTTCGAAGTTACTTAGCCATAAATGACTTCAAAAGTGTTGGACTTTTGAAGTCGTTTGTGGCTAAAGGACTTCCAAAGTCTTCCTTTTTTTCATTTTTAACATTCCAACAACTACCACCTATATACATTGAAAAACAAACATCCACTACAACATTCACATCTATTTAGACTCACCTGATACTTCTAACAATCTTTATACACACGAAAAACAAACTTCCACTACAACATGCATCCACATCTTTCTTGGTACACCCGATACTTCTTACAATATAACACCTAATACATTCAATTCCACATTGGGTACAAAGCATCCATATTCATCATTATCCATCCACATCTATCTTTAAACTATTTTATAAAAGAAACTACAACACATGCATTCACTATAACATCCACATTCACTTCATTTGTAAATCTATAATATTTGAATTTACTTTCACACTCTAAGTAACCCTCTCATTCATCATCTCATAAAAGTTATATAATTCAATTAATATATTGAAAATGAACTGCCACATATTCACTTCATTTACAAGCTACAAATTCACTTCCTCCATACTCATTTATTGCCACACTCCAAGCTTCCACTCATTCATCGATTAAAAATATATATTTTTTAAAGAAAATAATAAAACTAAAAGAACACATACAAGTGAATGAAAAAATACTTTCTTATGTACTTCACATTCATGTAGTTACTCCAAGTGATCTAATTGAAAATCATAATATACTCAGCCCATTCAGTTTGTATTTTATTGAAATTTACTCTAGAGTAAGTCTTTTGTTTGCCCACTCAAAAAGCACATGGCCTATAATGCAACACATTTAATTAAGGTCACATTCTTTAGCCAAATCCATAAAAAATGTAGAAAAATATAAGATTATAAAAAGTAAAAAGTGTCTTACCTTTCTTAATTGAGAGACAAGAATAATGTCAAATATGAGGGTTCTCATGTATCTCAGAACATAGTACCTGCCCTTCAAATAGACTATTGTCTAGGGCACTGTACAACAAGGACAACAAAAAGAATCCATAAATATCATTTATAATACTGTAAGTTTAACTGGTGATAAAATAGAGTAATTAACCATTTTCTATACCTCGACATTCTTCCAAGTGAGTTTTGATGGTTGTATAGTCTCGGTCATATTAGCCCATTAGTACCATACTCTACAAATTTAAATTTCAAATGCATTATTGTTGAATAATATATTATTTATCTATACATAATACATGAAAAGAATCAAAGCTTACTTATTTATAATTTCTACAAGGGCAGGATGGATGTGCGCTCCACATGAATCAAAAAAGAAAGCATGCACATCCAAAATGAAAAACATCCATGAGCCCTACATAGATAGTCATATGAATTAATTAAAGCTGACAATCCCTAAGTATAGAATAAGTTGGCAAGAAAACAAGAAAACTAAAACTTACCCAGTATGCAGGGAATCATTAAGATCTGTCCATGAGAGCAATGGAATAAGCCTGGAAAAATATCAGGAATACACCTCTCTATTAGCCATTGCTCCACTACTCTACAAATGATGTCAGGGTCAAGGAATTGGTAAAGTGTACCCTCACCCTCAAAAAGGCTAGTTTCATCATTCAAGAAACGACATAAAAGAAATAATTATTACCTATACCATGAAAATATAACATGTAATGTCAAATTTTTTAGAGCAAGTATGTGCATATACCCCATGTAGGAGACAATGTGAGGGTGTTCGTGTTGATCACATAGGCAAACTTGTAATAGGTCCTCTACCATAAGTGGCACTTCAACAACATCCTCGACAAGCACTCCCTCCTTGATTCATATGGGGTTGATTGCTATATCATTGTTGATGAGACTGTAGATTAACCTTAGGGATTGAGGCACTTTAGGTGGGACTTCCACATGTTCCTTAGATGGCTATTGTAAAAGATGTAAAAAAAATTAGCTAAATAATATTAATCAATGAAGAAGGCCTAATTTATGATGAAAAATGAAAACAAAGATATATAAAAGTACTTGTTTCATTAGTGCAACAGTAGGTGATAGTGCAAAGGTGGCTGACCTTATGTCACATGTTGTTGCTAATTACCCATATAAAGTTAATAAACAATTAAATTGAGGTCTCTAACTAAAAACTATTGATGAGGAAGGTAGTATGATAAGATACATACCTTTGACTCTATGGGAATGACTAATGCCTCCAAACAAGTGACGTGATATGCAGCTGCCTACCCAATGGTTATAATATTTTTCATTTCTAAAGGGAATGGTAGGCAGACATTAGCATTCAAAGCCATGGTAATGGACACTCGCTTAGTATGTGGCGATAAACTAATTTCATGCAAAACGGTTGATTCATGCTCATAGCATGAACCAATTGCCACAATGTTTTGACAAGAATCCAAGGCCAACAAGCATTGACCCACAGACAAATCAGATATACAATAGAGTGGTTGAGATAGAGAATTATTACAAAATGACAATAAAAATTTCCAATTTTGTATATATATATATATATATATATACCTCCTCGGTTGGAATTTCCTTTTCAAGAGGCTCCAGATGTCCTTCATGATCTTCTTTAGCTAGAGAATTATAATTAGTAGTTGATTGAGGTACAAGGGCACTACAAGAATTATGTGCAAGGGATTTGGAAACTATCATCAAACCTCCTTCACGTAATTGACTAAATATATCAGTTTTTATTTTCCCAACCAACTTATTGTAGGTAAATGTCCTTTATTAAAGAATCTAGATGGAACATTGTCGTGCCCCATGCCCTTGACTCTACTAGGGTGGTCCTTATAATTGGCCATAACCCTATATAGGATGTCCTTGTTGGCAGCAGTGTTGCTTAGAGTTCCTGTAATTGTACTTTCTTAGGTTAGAATATCTAGCAAAATTTAATTAGAAAGAGATGATCGTGTCATCTAATTAATTCTATAAAATTTGTAGACGGGTGCAACCACACAATACGAGAAGCAATTCTTGTAGTACTTTCATCTAAGAACTTGTTGCTAGTACAACCCACCAAATGCGCCCTCCATTAGAGGATGGAGTGATTAACAGGTTCCATAGTCCCAACTTTCTTTTACTATCAAGTAAGACACTATAGTTAGATAACAAATTGTATATAACTTTAGTAGAATTAATTTGAAAGGGATAAATTGTCACAGATGCTTACTTCACGCTCTTCTAAACAAGCATAGCCCAACTTGGACAAGTGGTGCTATATATTAGTTTCATGCACTTTCTTCCTCTTGCACTCTTTGCCTGCACATTTGTACATACGTAATCAAGTATAATAATCGGATGTTACATGTAATTAATTAAATGAAACATTATTTTTGAACATACCTCAAATTCAATGGACATTCGATTCTATATAAATGCATTCCACACATCCTGGTCAATGACGTCGAAGTAAATGGCGGGCACTATATACAGCCTCGACAGATCGTTGACATATGGAGCTATGTCATTGCGAACAAGGTAGTTCTTCCATTTTGTCCATTGCTCATCAGCTGCTTACAAAGCATGCCTCTTCTTCTAATCAGGCATGTCAAAGGCAGTCTACAAGGTACACAACAAATTACTATATTTGAAAATAAGGTATGCTATAAATTATATAATATATGTTATTAATGTGTACCTATCTTCACCATTTCCCATATTGAATCTTTTTTCGAGGATGGCACAAGTCTCTAGTCCTCAAATGTGAAAGGAACCATCTTAATGTAGAGCAAAGGAAACTACTATAAGAGGCTACACTCTCACCTATCTCTTCCTCCTAGTATTGTATTCGACAGTTTCCTTAATTCCCTTAGACTTTCTCTTAATTATCTTTTCCATTGTTGTTCACCCTCTACCCTTTCTCTTTTGGGTAGTGCTCATGTTAGCCTCTTGTTCGTGCTCTTCATTTTGGCCAAAATCTTCATTTTCATGTTCTTATTGTTCCATCATTACTAAAAAAAGAACACAATGACATTAAAAAAAGGTCATGTAATTCATTTAAAGAAAATAAACTGATATGACATATGTGGCAAACAAACCAAAAGGAAATCAGATAAAACATGCATGAAAATATAAACCTGCTTAGTATAGATATTTCTAAAATTAAACTTATCAAAAACTAAACCTAGAAACTAACGAAAGTACTATTCTGAAGATGCAACAACTTTAAGCAATGAAACTTAAACCTAACATAGCATGCAATTAAACTTATCAATGAAGGGAAACCTCTACATAAGGACTAACAATACAATTAAAATATGCAATTAAAACTTAAGAGGAGTTCAAATGCGATGCATGTATCATAGAAAATGATAAATTCCAAGTAATTCCAAAGTTCAAAGCACAATGTAAAAGAGCCATTGTTTATGTACCATTTATACAAGCATCACACACACACACACACACACACACACACACACATAGGGAATAGAGTAGAAAATCTCATCCTAGGTATCTTTTTAGCATTTTATTTTTATTTTGCCATCATTCTCTCAATCCATCTTTTAATTAGTTTTGGGTTTTTGCTTGATGTAGATTAAGGATTAAGATCTTAATTTGGGGGAGACTCTAGTAAAATTTTGTAGAGGTATTTATAAAGCAATAATCCTAATTCAAAAATTACATTACATTAAGCATAAGAATTGAATTCCATAGATGATATTGAAATATCTATTGTAGGGAATTCAATGCTCACTCCTAGAATAGAAAACCTCTTTTTACTATATTTTTTATCCTCTTTCTTATATTTTAATATAAAATAGAACTTCTAATTAGAATTCCTTCCAATTGCAATTTCTAAATGGGTTTTCTAATGGAATTCCTATTATATTTTCTAAATTGAGTATAAAAATTCCCACCGTTTTTTAAGTATAGAGGATTAGCTAAATTTCTATTTATGTTTTTCACAAGATAGTTTTCTTCCATTTAAATTTCTATTTATGTTTTTCACTCTCTCTTTCAATCCTAGGATTCCTAATAGAAAATTTTGGATTTCTAATGTTCTAGCTTGGTTGATTCATTTTTATAAAAGTTGAGGTACAAGGATGGAAAATCTTAACTTTCTAAGTAGATCCATAGAGCTCCATACATTTTTTTTTTCATTTACTTGAATTTAGATTTTCTAAGAGCGGGACACCAAAGGGAGACCCATTCTCATGGTCTTTTCTTTGAAAGAGCTATTTTGAGAGTAAAAAGCTTTTAAGGGAAGGGTCTAGCATTATGTATGTAATGACTTTACCTAAACTAGAAGACAAACTACTCATTTACAAATTTTATTTCATTTAGATAAAGTGAAGGAAGAAATTTTTTGTTTCTATCACATTTCATGAGAAACATCTTCTTTTGAAACACAAGTATTCTCTCAATGTCCCTACAATTACTTTTTTCAAGTTTCTACATTTTGGGCATGGACAACAAATGTGATTATGATCAACACATGTCCTAAGTGCGAACTCTATGAAGTTTTTTATTCCCTCCTCATATTCTTTTCATGTTCTTATCACAATCATCCAATCATATTTGTTCATTATCATAAGACATTAAAGCAAATATGTGTGTAGAGACTTGTTAGACATGAAAGTATTAGGTTAAGCATTTTACCAAACATTAGGTAGAAACTGAGAAAAAGGGGCTTTAAGCACATAGGGTGCCTCCACTATAGGTTCTATAGGATTTTTCTGTCTCTTCTCTTTCTCTTATGTTTTGGTTGCCTCTTCTTCCTCTGTAGTTTTCTTAGCCTACCCTTCTTTGTTATAGATCTAACGACCGCTCCTAAGGATCGTTATAGACTTGGCATATTCTTGAGGGTTAAGGTTTTGAGAACTTGACCTTATCTCAAATTGTTCCTTACGGTTGGAGATGGGTTGACTAGGGAACTAACCCTTTCCTCTATTATGTAGTTCAATTAACAATTGGCTTACCTGCATGTCTAAGTTGGCTATGGCTTGAGAGATGACATGGCTAAATGTCTACTATCATTTTATAATGTGTAAGGCCTTTTAGTGTAATCATTACCTTTTACAATTTTTTCAAGCATGGTATGGATGTTTTTGTCTAAAGATGGTCTCTTCTATTGTTGAGGTTGTTGAAAGCCAAGTGGCTATTAGTGAATTGTAGTTCTAATAGATAAGTTTTAGACAAGGGGATTTACAGATGATCTCCTTTGGTGGTTATTCTTTGACCAAGACAAATTGGGATGCCTAGCCCATCCAAGGTTGTAGATCTCAGAATATGGGTTGTTACTAGGTTGGTGATATGCATTTAATGCATTCGCTTGGTCAAGATAGTCATTCATCACTCTATTTGACTGACAAGATGAGGTGATATGGGCTAGGCTAGAACATATAGCACAAACCTCTTATGGAGGCTTATGGGATAAAGTAGCAGCCATGATGAATGTTTCAAACATGGTTTCAAGTTTGTTCATTCTTCCACCTAAATTTTCAACTACAGAGTCAAGTTGATGGGATAGATCAGTATGCACACCTATCTCATAGAGCCCCCCTTCTTAGTGGGATGGTTGGTTCTCTCTCCTGTTTGAATAATCCTATTGCTAAGAATTATCAGCCACTGTCTGAAAGAACTCCCGTGCCTCACTTTCATCCTTTAGCATGATGGTTCCTCCTCTCTCTACATCGATCATTTATCTATTTTGAGGCATCAATGCCTCATAGAAGTATTGAACTTACTACCATTTCTCAATTCCATGATGAGGACATTTTTGCAGTAGTTCATTCCACTATTCCCAACATTCATAATATTGTTCATCATCCCTTTATTGGAAATTGATAACTTCACGACGAAGGGCCTTTGTTTTGTGAACAGGGAAGAACTTGTTCAAAAACTTCTTAAACAATTGGTCCCATGTATGTATGGAACCTACCTCTAAGGGATTAAGCCATGACTTGGCTTTATCCTTAAGTGAGAACAGGAATAGCCTAAGTCGAATAGAATCACTCAAAAAATTTTAGAACCTAAATGTGGCATAAATATCAAGAAACTCCCTAATATGTACGTAGGGGTCTTCTTGGACTCGACCATAAAAAGTAGGAAGTAGTTAAATGACTCCCTGCTTTAACTCGAAATGGTCCACATTTGTGGGAGGTAAAGCTATGCAAGATGGGTATTAAGTTGTAGAGGTGGATAAAAATCTCTAATTGTTCCATGCTCGACCTCTACTGGTGGTTCAGCCATGGGGATAGGAATTAGGTTTCTTTCCCCTTATCTTTGGATTCATTGAATTTGTGGATCTAAAAGGTACTAGCTCTAGGTTCTGAGATCAACACCCTAGCATAAACTCGCCTATTCTAAAATGTCCTAATCCAAATGCTTACTCTAACTCTACATGATGCACAAACAGAGGGCAGAATCAAATAATCCTTAGGCTAATAAGCAATAATATTTTGACTTTCTTGAATTTGTGTGGAGACAATGCTTTTAGATTAGCCTAATCTAATGCTCTTCTCATTTAGATCTGACTATTGCTTACTAGTTAGGTTCTGCGCTAAACTGGTTAATACAATCCTCATGTAAGGAGGCATTTAGACCTCAACAAACATCAACATAAGGCATGGAAAAATCATTTGGATTTTGAGACACCCACTATAACCATAGTGCATAGAAGCCACTGGAGTGACAATAGATTGTGCCTTAGTAAGAGGGTCCTACAAACATGTGATGGCCCTATAGGTCTCTTCTAATTGATTTTAGATTAATTTGAAAGGTAGGATTGCACGCTTGTGGTGATTATCCTAAGTGCGCTAAGAAGTGGTGATGAAATTCGCCCTTGATCTTGTGGGGTCAGGTGCCCTTACTAATTAATTTTCACACTCCATGGCAGTTCAATCAACATATAAATCACATTAAAGCAATAAACATGCCCTAAGAATGCAATTAAAACAACAAACTAATGCAAAATCCTAAAAATACAACAATTATCAAATATGCTTTCTATATGCAATTACACTACCAAATAATGCAAAATTATTCTAATTGCAAACCCTAATCTAGGAAATAAAAGGAGTAAGGAAAACTTACAGTGGAATTTCTGATGAAGATTAAGTGTGGGCCACCTTATCTGACACTTGCCCTATTTTATACAAGCCTTTTAAAATTAGAATTAAAAATTACAAGTTACAATGATCCTCACTATAAGATTCACTCAAAAGAAAAGAAAATTCCTATTCTAGGAAAGCAGGAAAATTTTTATTTATTTGATGAAGATCTACTTGCCAATTTCCTCCACTTTTTAATTTTATGAAAAAGAAAAATAGAAATAAGTACCAAATTCAAGAAACAGAATGATTTATGTGCTAATAAAATTGAAAAAATGCACCTAAAAATGTCTAAAATTCTAAAAGTATGCACTTCCTAAAAAAAATTATTTTTTTGGATTTTTATATTTTTAAAATTTTTTGAATTTTTAATTAAATTTTATGAAAACTTTGTTGCTAGTCTTGAAAAAAGGCACCAAAAACTTGTTGTTTTGCCACAAGTGCATAGACTATTGTAGTATAGTGCATGCAAGTACGGATTGATCCTATAGGGACTTGCCTTAATAATTTGGAGTTTAAATAAAATTTAATTGTTCAAAAATTAAAAATAAATTATATAAATTAAATGAAAGTGTAATCAAACTTCAGATATATTTAATCAAAGAAAATTCCAAAGCTCCAACTTAAAAAGATAGAAATTTAACTAAAAAGAAAAGAAAAATCCACTTCCTTATATTGATTATTGTCAATTTCTTCAAAGCTGATATCTCAAATCTTGATTGGCCTTCATCAATCTCTTCTTAGTGCTTGATTTTAGATTTTAACAGCTTAAATCTAATTTTTGAATCTCATATTGAAGATTAGGAATAATAAACAATCTATAAAATGTCTTAAAATAAGATCTAAAAGTTGATTGAAAATCGAAGGTGAAATAGATGAGAAATTAAAGATATCTTGTGATTAAAGCAGAACCATTGATTTGGTTAAACAGGGATGGATAAAATAATTCCTAGATTAATCATGTAATAATGCAGAACACAGATAATAGAATAGGAATAAAACAAAACATAAATAAGAATAGTAATAGGATGAAAATGTAATTGAAATTATTGTGCTATGGGCAAAGTTGGAATTTTCACTAAAAGTTCCTTCTTTTCCCTGTAAAACAGAAACTCAACAGAAAATAGAGGAAGAGAACTTTTTTGGCCAATATGTACTGGGTGTCCTTGGTCTGAGTAGTGAGGAGATAGGGAGACGTCGTCGGAGCAGTGATAGATGCCGGTGCATTGGAGGACAGGGTAGACGATGGTGAAGCAGAGAATAGGGGCAGACGATGGTGCTGAGCCAGTGATTAGATGAAGAGTCAAGCTAGTGTGGTGGAGCAGAGAACTGGGTGTCTGCTGGTATGTGCTGGGGCGGCATCGAGTTTGGTGTGATGACTCCGTGTCAAGTGCGGTGAACATAATTCATCAACCCGTGCATGTCGTGTTCTAGTGTGGAGGCGCGATGGAGGAGGAGATGCCGATACTGGACATGAGAGCTGGTGCAATGACAAGTGATGGCTGTAGAGGCTAGTGTGATAGAGGCAAACAACCTGTGAAGAGGCTTACCAGTTATGGACTAGCAGACGACTAGTGATAGGTGCGAACAGGGTGGTGTCAGGTTTTGGGTGACCAGTGGAGATTGCTAGGAAAGGAAACGAGGGAGAGGTGCATGCTGTGGATGAAGTCAAAACAGAGGGGCAGATGGGTGAGAAGGAAAATGGTGAAAGAGATGGGATCAAGTAACCTCTGTTTCCTGGTTTGCTGTAGGAAACAGAGAAAGGGAAAAAAGAGGGCTAGAGGCTTTTTCCCATAAGGGAGGAACAAAACCATGAGGCTGAATGGGCAGTTAAAGCATATAATATTGTTGCTATGGGATCCTCGATTGTTAGAAATGGTATCAAAGCTAGTTTCTCTCATGGTGTGGTGGCTGGCTGTACGCAGGCGCCTGGTCGTGGCTATCATGCGGGGATGCCTGTTTCTTAAGGGGGAAAGATGTGAAGCCTTGAGGGATGAATCCTAGGATGGGTGAGGTATTAAAAGTTAGTCTCACATCGCTTGGTGAGAGGCAATTGAGCAGTTTATAGGAGTTTGGAAAACTCTCTTAGTAACAAGGCCTCCTAAGGGAGAAGTTTGAAAAGGGAGATGGCATAAGAACCCCGTAGATGGGAGACAACTCAGGTACCCAAATAGGATGAGGGACCCAGAGGGAACAAAACCTTGAGGGATGGGCCCAAAGAGGACAATATCATCTGCTATGCACTTTGATACAGACAAACAAGGCCTTTTCTTGTAAGGGAGGAACAAAACCATGAGGCTGTATAGGTACCCAAAGTAGACAATATTGTTGTTATGGGACCCCCGACTGTTAGAAATGGTATCAGAGCTAGTTTCCCTCATAGTGTGGTGGCTAGTAGCACGCGGGCGCCTGGTCGTGGCTATCATGCAGGGACGCATACTTCCTAAGGGAAAAGATGTGAAGCCTTGAGGGATGAATCCCAAGACGGGTGAGATACTGGGAGTTAGTCCTACATCGCCTAGGGAGAGGGAATTGGGCAGTTTATAAGAGTTCAAAAAACTCTCTTAGCAATGAGGCCTAGCGAGGGAGAACCTTGAAAAGGGAGACGGCCTAGGGACCCCATAGATGAGAGACGACTTAGGGACCTAGAGAGAATAAAACCTTGAGGGCTGGGCTCAAAGAGGACAATATTATCTGTTATGCACTCTGATACACACGAACAGGGCCTTTTCTCATAAGGGAGAAACAAAACTGTGAGGCTGTATGGGCAGCTAAAGCGGACAATATCGTTGCTATAAGACCTCCGTTTGTTAGACTATATACTTTGACTCATGCTACAAGAGTATAAATAGATGAGAGCAACACTTCTATATAAGCAGTGTAAAAGACTAAAAACAACTTCTTAAAAATAATAGTTTTTCAAACCAAATATTAGCTTATAAGTTTTAGGCGCTTTCTCGACAATGATTTCTAAACCCATTCAAGCAATCTTCATGCATATATTTTACATAGAAATAGTTTGAAAACTCTAACTTTTCATACAAAAAGTTTCCTTATTTCTGTTTATTTGAAATCTTTGACTAGTTAACATATCTTGATTAAGGAAAACTTTATGAAGACTTTTTTGACTACGAGGGAAATAGAAAAGTGTTGAGTGGACCATGGGACTCCTTGCTTTGACTGATTTGAGACGTCCAACAATTGTTATTTAAGATGCCTATTTTTAGAAAATCCAAGACCTTCGATCCAAAATGTCCATCCATGTTATCCAATATATCCATTCTTGTGTCTTTGAGGTATTTAGATTATTATGATTTAAGACTTTTAATATTTAATTGATCTCATCCTTCTTTCATCATCATTGATCTTTTGAATTAGAGATGCTCAGCGGCAGAGCTTGGGTTAAAACGTACGCATGGTATGTCCTGGACGAGCCTACGCTAGCAGAGGCGGTTAGGCGTCCACTCTTACTGGGACAACAAATTAGGAAAAGGAGAGGCACACGAAACAAAAGCTTCCATCTCGCTGCTGTTCATTTTTCTGTTTTCCCAGCAAGCGAGAGAGAGGAGGCGGGAAAATTATTCGATCCAATTCCTTTTCATTTCCATTCAGGTGCCTACTTATCTTCTTTCTATCCTTACCTTCTGGTAGTTCTTGGAATGCTTCTCTGGTTCAGGTTCGAGGAGTGCGCCGGATTTCGAACGATGAAAAAAGGTGACCTTTGTTTTCTGTAAAACCCTTGCTCTGGTTTTTGAGGAAGTTAATTCCTTCGGAAATATCCTAGTTGTAATGACCTTTTGTTCCGAGATTGGTTTGAGTTCAAGATAAAGAAATTCGGAAGTTCATATGAGAAAGTGGAACAGAAAAGATTGATGAATTATAAGGTGTGACGATATTTTAGCAGTGAGAAAAAATCTTTGTCTTGTTTATATGCTTCAGTCTCCTTTTCTTCGTTTCTTGTCATCTGGGTTTCGTGGAGGAATGGATATGTAATATCTGGGATTGGGGAACCCTAACTGGATGGCAAACATAACTGGGTTTTCGAGAGATAGATGGTCCATATTAATGCAGGTGCAAGGTTCTGCAATCTTTATTCATTCTTCGCAGCGGCTTCTGCAGCGAAGCTTTTTGTTGTATCTATGTATGCCTTCATCAAGTTGAGATTTCTGGGTGCCCCCATATCCAAGTAAGACCATTTTCCCTTCTGAAGCTCGACAGCTCATACATATTTGATCTTTAAATAGAGACATATAATCTGGTATTTCATCGCTCGGTTCTGGTATTTGTTCCAGGTCCTTCTCTTAAAATTTACTAGCCTCTCGCCCTGTGAAAAAACTATAGTAGCAGGAGTTTTCCTTTTCAGGAAGCATACATAAGAAAAACACAAAAGAGTTTTACAAGGTTCAACCATGTACTTACGTCCACAGAGCATTAGAAGAAATACTTTTCGCCCATAATCTGCTAGAAAATGGGGAGCTTACAAGATCAACCATGGTAATTGGTCTGTGCTCTTACAACCTAAGTTGTCAATTTTATTTAGTATTCATTTCATTTTTCTTTCATATACTGTCCACCAGCTGTACTGATGTTCTATTTCTAAGGACACAAAGTTCTTTTTCTTCAACTATTCAAAAGATTTCAGAACTAGCACAAATGAGAAACCCTAGCAAAACATTATTGCAACCATATATATTGAAATCTACTTGTAAAACATTCATTTCATGCTTCACTACATTATGATTTGACATTCATGAAAGTAATAAGACTTAGAATGACATTTATAAAGCACAAAATGACGTAGTCATAAGTTATACAACTCACAAACAAAAGGGCAGCCCCGGTGCATGAAGCTTCCGCGTATGCGGGGTTCGGGGAAGGGGCGGACCATAAGGGTCAATAGTATGTAGCCTTACCTTGCATTTTGCAAGAGGCTTTGAACCCATGACCTCAAGGTCACACGATGACAACTCTACCATTGCGCCGAGGCTCCCCTTCTGTACAACTCACAGACAAATAAAGAAAAATCAAAACGAGTGCTTAAAAATTTTCCTCCATATTCTTCTCTCTCTCTCTCTCTCTCTCTCTCTCTCTCTCTCTCTCTCCCAATACATCTAGGAATTAGGTGGTAGCCACTCTTCGTCATGTCACATCATATCTAGATACTGATTCTTCTCCTCAAGGAGAACATGCATATGTAGCTCCAAATTTGGTGGTAGCTTCATCACCATTATAAGCTGACTTTTCTTCGTCCTCCTCAAATGCCTCAACCTCAGTAATTGCCTAATTGGTTGGTTAAACAACTAGGCAACAGTAAAGTTGTCGTCGCATGACGTTTAGGTCACGGTTTTAAGGCGTGAAAATAGCCTCTTGCAATGCAAGGTAAGGCTGTGTACTATTGACCCTTTGTGGCCCACCCCTTCCCCGAACCTTGCATAGGTAGGGGCTTCTTGCACTAGCTGCCCTTTTGGTTGGTTAAGCAAACTTCCAACCATATTTCAACTAGGATCACAGACACCGATCTAGATACCGTCATCTGCTACCTAGTTGATGAAATCGAAGTTGTTTCTTTTATCCCTTTTCTTTTCATGCAAATTTGTTCTCTTGCACTTCAAGTCCCTATTTCAATTACAAAATGATATAAATTAAAAATAAACTAAAGTAAAATTCATAACATCATCATCAAGACCTTATCCCGATTAGCGGTTGGTCACGTGAATCTTGTTCCTCCATTCCCCTCTATTAGGTGTTGTCATCATCATCATCATCATCATCATCATGATCATCATCAAGACCTTATCCCGATTAGGGATTGGTCACATAAATCTTGTTCCTCCATTCCCCTATATTAGGTGTTGTGGCTTTATTTAGTTTCAAAGTTTTAAATCTTTTCTCACCACTTCTATCCACGTTGTTTTAGGCCTTCTCCTTACCCTTTTAGAACCATTGACTTGGTTCATCTCACTCCTAATTGGTGCCGTTTTTAGTCTTCGTTGGACATGTCTATACATCTTAGTCTAATCTCCTTCATCTCATTACCAATTGGTGCTACTCTTAGGTTTTTTCTAATGTTTTCATTTCTAATTCTATCATTTCTTGTCTTGCCACTTATCCATCTCAACATCTGCATTTGAGCGACACTTATCCTATGTATATATGAAATATATGTAGATATACATGTCATTCATACGTGTCTGCGTATACCTTTGTTTGAATTTCAAAGTGAATAGACCATTCAGTCTATGATGAATTTGTTCCTCTTGGCCAAGTGCATTTGCTTGAGTGTGCTCCAATTCTTTGCACAACGAATCTGTCTTATGATTCGAACCACAAATCTCTATACGGTTTCATTCCCAGGTATCTCTGCCATACAACTAAAAGGGGCAGCCTCGGTGCACAAAGCTCCCGCCTATGCAGGGTCTGAGGAAGGGGCGGATCACAAGGGCCTATAGTAGTCAGCTTTACCTTGCATTTTGCAAGAGGCTGATTCCATGCCTTGAACCCGTGACCTTAAGGTCACATGATGACAATTTTTATTGCTGTGCCAAGGCTCCCCTTTTATCTCTGCCATACAACTATAGTTACATAAATACATTGAAAATCATGTCAAAATAAGATGGAATAGGCAAGAAGTCCAACAGTATATCTTAGAATACATAAGATAAACTACCTTGCGTTGCTTTTAACGGTTACAGGCCATTGTTTTAGCATTAAATTCTTCAGCTAGATTTTAATACAAGTCTTATTGCTAGAAGTGATGTCTTGCAATGCTTCATTTCCTACAAACCCCTTTGTGGTGTTGTTCCCTCCTAGAAAGAGCACATAACTTTTCATACCATCTAGTATTTATGGGCTCAACTCTAATTTCTTCCATTTCTTCTTTGGTCCATTATTCCTTTATCTTATGACTTCTTTTGCTTTGTCATAGCCTTGTACATATGCCCAACAGTAGGCTTATACTATCCATCAACTGATTTTAGCACTGTCACTGATGGATTGCTGATATTCATTATCATCGCGTAGTTGGACAAGAATAAGTTGTCTCGCACAGTCATTAACAACCTCCATATGGATAGCTTAGGGGTAGCACCAATAGGTAATAAGATGAGGGATATTAGACTTAGATGGTTTGGACATGTCTAAAGGAGATAAAAAAGGGCACCGGTTAGAAGGAGTGGGGCAATGCAAGTAGAAGGTCCTAAAAGGGCAAGGGGAAGGCCCAAAAGAACATGGATAGAAGTGGTGAGAAAATATTTAAAAACTTTGGTACTAAATGAAGTCATGGTACTTAATATAACACCTAATTGGGATAAGGTCTTGATGATGATTATGATATTGACAACATCAGATGTTTCCCATGATTATACTGAGCATACTTGTTAGGCACTACAATTTGTTGCAAAGACATGTTGTGATTGTTGATGCTTGGGAGGAAAGGAAGTTTGTTGTGAATCATTTCCATGCAAAATGAAACAACTTCTACCATATGTGAAATTATCCTTCAAACAAGCATGACTAACAATGAACTTGGTTATTTTTCTTATCTTTGCTATTATGATGTTTGCAACTATTGGAAAATAGGAAGATTGACATAGATCTGCAAGCATTGTTATATGTTGTCTATTACACATTGAGAGCAGTAACATTGTGTTATATTAAAGTAGGGACATCCTCCTTGGGGCTTTGTAGCTAGTTCATTGTCTTTAAGAATTGGACTTTGATATCCATAGTCCATAACTTTCTTGAATATATGAAACAATATCTTTTGTTTCTTCATTAGTCCTAATGTGTCTACTGCTTTAGTGAAATAACCCCTTTAGGGTTTGTAAACTAAAAAACTAACCAGTTGGCTGTTCTTCTTATTTTTGCAGCCATTCTTCACTATGGGAAAGCTTTTGTGTCTCTATGCACTTCTCACCTCTTCTAGGTACAATTTTAACTCTGTTATGCATGTCAATAAAATTCGTGCTTTGAAGCCATGGTGGGAGGAAGCCTTACAGTCATAGTGGTATAAACATGTGCTGCCAATAATCTGGTTTTGAACCAGAGAAACTAATGTTAGGGGTGTGCATGGTCTGGTCTGGTCTCAGGGTTCAAAATCAACTGGATTGAATTTTTTGAGACTAGGCTGAATTTTTTCGGTCTCCTGCCATTCGGACCGAGACCGAATCAGATCAATCTGTGTCGGATGATCAGTCTTCAGCCAGGTTTGGTCCAGTTATTGGTCCTATTTGGTCTGGCATGGTGTTACTACACTTCTCTTGGTCTCTAAGCTATAATCTTCTTACTTCTGCATAACACTTGGAAAGGAAACTAATTATTTCACTGGCCTATTATAATTGAAGGTACATGCTTGAGAAATTCAAGAGTTCAATGGTGCAGCTGATTTTCTTGTTTCAGGGCATCATTGTCATTGAATTTTGGGAAGGGATCCCAACCCTTTTCTGTAGCAAACACAACAAGTAACACAATTGGCACTAGTACACCACCGATGGTAAAATTTAAAAATTGTGATTCCAATTTAGTATTTTCTACCAAAAAGAGAAACCTTGCTTAGTGAATCCCATTTGTTCCCAAGGTTCATCTTTAGGGCTATCTCAGAAGCAAAAGATTTCCATGTATGTAGGAGATGCTTTCTGTCCATTGCCATTACCAGAGAAGGGGAATTGCAGTGGTTTTCAGTACCAGACTACTGTGGTGATCGTCTCACCTCTATTTCCAATGAAAATCCTCACTAAACTCTTTAAATCCTCTTGGTATATCCAGATAATAGGTAGGAGCATAAACTGAAATATTTTGGAGCTACAAAGGTAGTCACACCACATAAAAACACTCCGCCTAGAGTAGTTGTTAATACGAATAAAAACTCCATTATAGCCATTTCTGTACATTCAATGTGCTCTACATATAGATGAATACATACAGTTGAACGTAGTGAAATAAGAAATTGAAAGATTTTGTTGAAATTGTTTGTTTGGAAATTTCTCAAAAAGCTAATCATAGGTTCTCTCGCCATTGGAACAATAGGGCCGTTATGCTCATTACTAAACTTGTGGAAAGATGAAATATAACCAAGATATAGACTTAC
This sequence comes from Warburgia ugandensis, assembly GCA_035236585.1. Classification (NCBI taxonomy): domain Eukaryota; kingdom Viridiplantae; phylum Streptophyta; class Magnoliopsida; order Canellales; family Canellaceae; genus Warburgia; species Warburgia ugandensis. The sequence goes on from CP141133.1 coordinate 43,193,412, forward strand.
TATTTTTTCCTCAATCTGAAGTTGTCCCTTCATTGATCCTCACTTGGGCGTAGGGCTTTTGCTCTATGTGAGATGGGAAAAATGTGAATAGTCCGGATCTTCGATCTATGACTGTCCCTTTACCTTGTTTCCTATTTTGACAGTTCCTCATCGTCGTTCTTCTCTCCTTGTAGCATGTCAGTGAAAACAGGGGGTGGGAGGAGAGTTAGAGTTGGTTTCTGCTTTTTCCCCTTTCTCTTTCTTCTTCTTTTCCTTCCTCTTCCTCTTGCGTCGGGTTTTCTTTCTTTGTTACAGCTCTGTTTTCTTCATTGATCGGCTGAGAGTCTCAGAGAGAGCTTAGAGAGGGAGAGAAGAAGGGCATAGGGTGGAGACACTAGAGAGATATGGGAGGACAATTGGATAAGCCGACGAGGTTAGGATTTGGAGTTTGGACCTGCATCTGTCTCCATCCTTTACCCTTATATACGCCCAATATCGGTCCGGTCTGGTTAGATTGATACAATGGACTGAGATTGGGATTTATACTGCAATCTTGCATTTCAACTGATCGGACCAGACAGATATAGTTGACAGACATACTGAAAACTTGATGGTCTGGTCCGGTTGGTTTTCTGTACACCCCTAACCAACATTCACCACATCCCCCAGCAAATTATCGCTCTCAATCATTTTCTTGATAGTCACTTTTTATGATCAATTGTGCTCCAGAATGTTATGTGGGTGAAAGACCTCTTGAGGACATTTTTTTCTAACATATCCACCGTTGATCATTGGCTCATATGAGATGCTAGGGGGCTAATAATAGTTTTTCCATCATTTTCTTCACCATCCCCTGTTGTGATTTGCACTTGCTGGTTGAAACTTGCTTGCCTTTCTTGCTCATGCTCCCTTGACATGGCTCAATCCGGCACTTCACATGATGGGGAACCATTTCACATGAAGTAACATTTCTAAGAACACCCACGAGATGTTCTTAAGCAAATAGTTCCTCCAGTTGAAGTTATATTAGTGCAAGCATTGTGTTTTATTCTGATGTGTCAACACAACTCTAGACTAACCTCATGCTATAGCATATTAGCATCTTGTGAGTTGGAGCCACTCCCAATTGGAACATTATATCCCCTTCCTTGGACCTTCCATAACTCATCTTTTTCAGCAATATTCAACCACCAAAGAAACCACACATAAAAACAAACTACCAACAACATCTCCAACCACACCATTAACAACAAAACATACAGTAACGCAGAATTTCCAAGATAAACCACCACGAGGAAATGTAAAAGGATATACTCCCACCCAATTTGGCTAGAATGCCAGTCATGGGGTTTTCGATGCTTAAATCATGCATCCAAACAACTTTTTTTCATGTGAGAAAATTGAGTTCATGAGCAATAGAGGTCTTCTTCTTCCATCTCTAAGGGTTTTACTAAAATTAGGTTTTGAAGAAGTGATGAAAATAGGGATTTTTAGTTGAAAAAAACTATTTGCTTTGAGCTGAAAATTTCGGCATGATGGAATATTAATAACTTGGCCTACAAAACATGCAAGAGCAAGTAATCTTCAGCATGCCCTCCCCCTGTGTGTGTGTGTGTGTGTGTGTGAGAGAGAGAGAGAGAGAGAGAGAGAGAGAGAGGTTTCATTCTGGTTGCTTCATAGACATCTTGTAATTTGGATATGGGCCCCAGTTGTTTTAGTTTTAATTAGATCCTAGCCATTCATTATATTTGGCCTATACATAATGGCCTAAAGTACCAAATATTCATCCATTAAAGTATTCAAGCACCTCACTTTTTGGACTTTTTTCAACTTGGAAACAAAAGGATGGTGTAATGTGTTTTGGACCTTTTTGTGGGAGGGATCTTGAGCTAATTTTCCTTTCATTTCCCCTTATTGCTAAGGCTAGAGCACTAATGGAGTAAAATTCTCAATTGCTGATGTTAGAAGGTGCAAAGCTAATAGGTGCTAGAATATCTGATAATTTGGGCCATCTGGAATAGGCTGAATCTAATGAATGGCTTAGATTTGAGAAAAACCATAACAAGTGGGGCCCATTTCCACATTACAAGATTCCTGTGAGGCAACCATAATAAGATTGGTTGCATCATATACTTCTTGCTCCACCTCTCTATCCCCCTCTCACTCTCATGCTCCACTCACATCACATTGTACAAAACTCATATCCTATCTTAGAAGTATGACCAGCAAGTGCCTCGCCCATAACTTTATTCATGTCTTTACTTAAACTGCCAAACAATTTTTGGCCTCATGAATGATGCACAACTGACTCTTTCACATCCCCCTCTTGTTCTATCATTTTTATTGACTTGCAAGCCGCTACTTTTCAAAAACTTATAGTTATGTGTCTTCCTCATCATCATCCTTTTCTTTTGTTGTGGAAGAATATGAGAGATGTTTGAGGCTTTAAATAGCGAAGTGACTTGGCCTATTATAAGTACGAGGGAGTGAGTGAAGGAGGACAAGAAAAGTTCCCTTCTTGCATTTTCACTTGTTTGTTGATATGATGATAGGGAAAAAATGAAAACATTTCCTGCATTAAGCCTTGGCGCAATGGTAAAGTTGTCGTCATGTGACCTTGAGGTCACGGGTTCAAGGTGTGGAAATAGCCTCTTGCAAAGATACAAAGTAAGGCTGCATACTATAGACCCTTGTGGTCCGCCCCTTCCTTGGACCCTACATATGTGGGAGCTTCGTGTGACGTGCACCAGGGCTGCCATTTCCTGCATTGAACAGTGGTTCTTTTGCTTGCATTTTCACCTCTCGCTAACACTACAATAGAAAAGATTGTGGCCTACTCAAAGAACTAGCTACATACACGATGTAGTCTTAGTTCTAACTTCACTTGGCTCAATGAAGTTAGACAATTTGGTATTCAGTTGGCCTGATTAGGCTCATCTAGCTTACCATGCATAGTAAAATTCATATCACCGACATCTTAATAAAGATACTTGTCGATTATCATTAATTTTTTTTAAAAGCTAGAATATTTCTTTTCCATAAAAATGATATTCCTCATTCTTGAAATGTGGTATGTTCTTTGTTTTTCAGAACAATTGGGTATTTTCTATCATATGAGTCATGAGATGACCTCACATGGTCTTAGTTAATGTTGTGGGATTGCCATGAACGAAGACATTAGTATCCATTAATAGGCAATATGTTTTTCCTATTCTTAGTGAATGTAAAGTTTCTCTCAAGTCATCATCATCATCATCATGACCTTATCCCCATTAGGTATTTTCCATCCTTTTGGAACCTTTGACTTGGATCGCCTCACTCCTAACTGGTGTCCTTTTTGGTCTCCATTGGACACGTCCAAACCATCCAAGTCTAATCACACCCTAATCTTGTTACCTATTGGTGCTACTTCTGAGTTTCCTCTTAGGTTTTCATTTAATTTTATCCTTTCTTGTCTTGCCACTCATTCATCTCAACATCTGCATTTTGGCAACGCTCATCCTATGTACATGTTGTTCCTTAACTGCCCAACACTTTGATCCATATAGCATGGCTGGCTTTACAGCCATCTTATAGAATTTTCCTTTTAGTTTGAGTGGTATCCTCCGATCACACAATACTCCGGAGGTGCATCTCCATTTATTCCAACTAGCTCGGATTCTCTGGGTAACCTCCTTCTCAATCTCTTCGCTCTCATGAATTATCAATCCTAAGTATTGGAAGTGTTCTTTTAAGGACTTCTTAGCTATCAATCTTTACTGTGCTCCACTCCTGCTTCTCTCCTTGTTAAAATTGCATTCGGTATACTTTATTTAGTTTGACAAATTTTATATCCTTTAGATTTTAATGTATCTCTCCATAACTCTAGCTTTGCATTTTGCCCCCCCATGTCTTTATGCAGGGTCCGGGGAAGGGATGGACCACAAGGGTCTATAATAATACACAGCCTTACCTTGCAGTTTTGCAAGAGGTTGGTTCCACGCCTCAAACCCGTGACCTCAAGGTCACATGATGACAACTCTACTGTTGTGCCAATGCTTTCCTTCTTTCTTAGTCAAAACTATATCATCTGCTAATAACATGCATTATGGAATCTCCTTGTGCATATGTTTTGTTAACTCATCCATAACTAACATGAAAAGGTATGGGCTCAATGTTGACCCTTGGTACAATCCTATAGTGATAGGAAAATCAACTGTCTCTCTGCTAGTGGTCTCAACATTTGTTACCGCTTCCTCATACATATTCTTAATTATGTCTATATACCCCGTTGAAAACCCTTTCTAGCCCAACACTCACCATATTAACTTTCTGGGGACCCTATCATTAGCTTTTTCTGAGTTCATAAAGACCATGTGAAGGTCCTTCCTCTTCTCCCTATATTTCTATATCAATTATCTAAGCAAGAAAATATCTTTCATGATAGACCTAGTAGGCATGAAACCAAATTGGTTCTTCGGTACACTTGTCTCATGCCTAGCCTCTTCTTGTCACTCTTCCAAAAAGTTTTATGATATTGGTCATAAGTTTGATTCCCAATAATTAGTGCAACTTTGTAAAGTTTATCTCAAGTGTGCATCTAAATAGCAGCCTTGGTTTTGTAACACATGTCACATACCAATGTCAACCTTATGAGCCAAACCAATGTGTTTTACTTCAGCCACTAGGTTGGGGACTTTAGCATATGTAAAATGCATAAAAATATAGTGCATAGAACTGGATTGTTTTTGTCAAAAGAAACTCAAGGGCTGTCGGATCTAGATGTGCAGAAAATATTTTTGTGGAAAGTTTTCCATTTTCTATGAAACATCTTTGCTATTTTTTTTAAATTTAAATTTTCTATTTTTGGTTCATATTCCTCAACTTTTTGGACTTTTAAAATTTTATTGTTTGCTTATACGAAATGTTTATGTGAAGATTGAGATCCATTAGCAAAAATTTGAAGCCAATATTATGGTAAAGAGGAATGCTCTAGTGGAACATAGTCTCCTTGTATTTGCTTGGAGGCGTCCAATTTTTACATAATATGCCCCACCTATGATTGCTTCAGTCCATGCATATGATTTCTCCCACATTGGATATACAATAGTGCAAAAATCATGCCAATTGAGCAACTCTAGCATATGAAATGATGTGATTTTAGTCACATGAATGTATTATTATAAACTTTGTATAGTCTACATGCAAAAACCAAAAACATACGATTCAAATGCTAAAATTATCTAATGGGCTGGGATAATGTATCTAATGCTGGGGAAATCAGATAAATAGTCTAGATAAACTCTAGGTGGGTTTTGATGTAGGGAAGCATGTGCAAGCTTATTTTGACTATTGAGCTTGATCTGGGGATATGAAGAAGGGTTATAAGTGAAGACAACAGTAGCTAGACATCTTTTACTTTAATGCTACTGTTTATGTAATAGATAAGAGGGTTTTGGATATTTCTACCCTCCACAAGTGGTCTTAAATATGGGTATTTTGGACTTTTGCTTATGTTTTCATGTGTAAAAATCACAATTACCCTTGTAAAACGTGCTTATTGATTTCAATGAAAGGAGTAGCAGCCCAAGGCCTTTTCTCTAGGGTTTCTTTGTTCACCCTTTCGAGATTTCAGTTAGGAAGTCTCCACTTGATCAATATTCCATTGTGTTAGGTTATGAGAAATTGAGATTCATGTTCATGTGCTGAATGTAACATGATTATTGGTAAAATGCTTCTTAACCATAGCTTATCGATGGCACTAGTAAATGGAGTTAAAGAATTGCAAGAGCAGATAAATGGTGTAAAGTTCTCAATTGTCCTTTTTCTTGGGAAAAAGAGAATGACAAATCTTAGAAGGAATTATTTAACCCTCCTAGATAAAGCACATTTTTGGAAAGAAGCATTCATGAAAATGTAGGCTTGGTCAAACACAAGAAAACTAACTATTCATGGAAAGTATTTTCTTGGAATGAAGAATATAAATCTAAATGGCCCTGGTGGGTTTGAGGGAAGCAGTCTTCACAATATGTGAGTCTGAAAATCAGCAGAGATGAAAGGATCTGTATCCAGCATTAAATGGGGAATTCATCTACTCCGTTTATTTTTCATCAAATGCATGGACATGTTTACAAATTTGGACTTGTTTAATTTCTTGAGTGCCAAAGTGTTATAGTATTTAAATGATTTATCAAGAGTTGCCATGTTGGAATTTTGGCATTGGGACCACACCTTTTTGACTCTTGATCTGGCTGGTTACTAGAGATTGTGGTGGGTCCTTTTTAATTTTGGAAACCGAAAGGTTTTAGGCCCCAATTTCCACTTACGGAATACCCTAAAATCATATAGGAGCTTAATGGAAATCACTTAAGGGATTACAATTCAATTCAAAACCTAGCAAGTTATCATCGTGCAGTAGAGATGCTTTAGCAATTGTAATATCGCAGAGAAAAGGATCGAAAGAGTCATCCCTGATCCATGTATGACTTAGATTCTTTCCTTCTTTTATCTATTTGGAGCCACGGTACCTAATACTCCATCAACATAATTACATACGTGGGAAGAAGTAATGCTTATGGGGACCATCATCCCACTTTTTTTTTTTTAGTGTTATGCTATAGTTTAGTTTTACTTTGGATATTTACCACCAAGGATATTAGGCTTCTTAGTGTGTTGTAACTTAAGTAGGGGCAATTTTGTCTTTTTACTAGATTAGGGTTGGATGTCCCCTACCTAAGATCCTTTTCTATTTTGTATAAAGGGTTTTTAGACGAATAATGAATGAAGATTTTGTTAGACTTGATGGATTCCTTGTTCTAGCTCCCCTACCTAAAGTTGCTTAAGATGTGCGTTAGTTTGCATTTGAACCCCCCAATTTTGCATTAGAATTTTTTGTGTTTCTTCGTATTATAGGACATGATAGCTCGACCCATGGCAAACTCTATGAAGCACAATATAGGTCATTGTGTTTAGTTGTATTTCAAAGGTCTTGTGTGCTCTTTCCATTTAGATTTAAGAGCATTGCATATAGGTTTAGGGCGCTTACCATAGAGATTCAGGCACTGGTGGCTGAGTTGAATGATCATGTAATCAACCAGCATGTTGAAATGATAGTGCGATTAGATGAGCAGGGTTCTTGCATAGAGGCCTTAGAGTTGTGACAATAGGACCAACTTGGAGCGTCAGCGAGTTGCAGCCATGTGTCTACCCATTTCCACTTGGGAGAACATGAAGGAAAGGCTGACAGAGAAGTTTGTCCCCTTGTCTTACCATTCTAGGCTACTAGCATAGTGGTAGGATCTTCATCTGGGAGGTTTGTTTGTCACTAAATACATTGCCTGGTGTTAAAGTGGAGAGAGAGAGAGAGAGAGAGAGAGAGAGAGAGAGAGAGAGAGAGAGAGAGAGAGAGAGAGAGAGAGACCCTTCAAATGGGTGAATGTGTGTTGGTGATTTTGCACCTCACACTTAACGCACACACACACACATATACACTAAACAAGTATAGTTACATGGTCTTAACCGTACAATATGGGACTAAAAACAAAACAAAACTAAGACTGAGGCTAAGTAAATACAATACTATGCTATATTCAACACTCCCCTTCAAGCTGGAGCATATAAGTCATATGCACCAAGCTTGTTATAGATGTATTTAATTCGAGGTCCTATGAGAGATTTCGTGAAGATGTTTACTAGTTGATCATTTGAATTGACGAAGCTAGTAGCAATATATCCCGACAAGATCTTTTCTCTAATAAAATAATAATCCACTTCTATGTGTTTGATCCTTTCATGGAAAACGGGATTAGATGCAATATGTAAGGCTGCTTGATTATCACATATTAGCTTCATACTTTTATCCTCTCTGAATTTCATCTCCTGGAGTTGTTGTTTCAGCCTAATAAGTTCACATGTTGCCAAAGCCATGACTCGGTACTCAACTTCTGCACTTAATTTGGCAACTACATTTTGTTTCTTGCTTTTCCAAGATGCTAAGTTACCTTTAACAAAAACACAATATCCTGAGGTAGAACGCTTATTTGAAGGAGAACAAGCCTAGTCAGCATCTGTGTACCCAACAATTTGAGTGTGGCCTTTATCTTCATATAACACACATTGACCTGGTGCTCCTTTAATATATCGAAGAATGCGAACCATAGCATCCCAATGACTATCACACGGTGACTGTAGGAATTGACCAACTACACTTACAGCAAAAGAGATATTTGGTTGAGTAATGGTGAGATAATTCAGTTTACCCACAAGTCTTTGATATCTTCCAGAGTTTGTTAGAGGTTCCCCTTGTCCTGGTACAAGCTTAACATTCGGGTCTATGGGTGTGTCCACGGGCTTACAATCTAACATACTAGTCTCTTCCAAGATGTCTAAATCATATTTTCTTTGTGAAATGGAAATACTTGCACTAGACTGAGCTACCTCAATTCCTAGAAAATACTTCAGTTTTCTTAGGTCTTTAGTCTGAAAGTGATGGAAGAGATGTTTTTTAAGTCTCTGAATGCCATCCTAATCATTGCTTGTGTTGACAATGTCATCCACATAGACCACTAGATAGATACATTGACCTGAAGAGTTGTGTTGATAGAAAACAGAATGATCTGCTTCACTCTGAAATATTCCAAATTCCTGAATAACAGAGCTAAATCATTCAAACCATGCTTGAGGAGATTGTTTTAAACCGTATAGAGAACAGGGCAATTTGCACACTAAACCAGACTCCCTTTGAGCAACAAAGCCAGGTGGTTGCTCCATATAAATTTCTTCTGCTAGATCACCATGAAGGAAAGCATTTTTAATATCTAGCTGGTAAAGAGGCCAATGCCACATAGCAGCCATGGAGAGGAATAATCGAATAGAAGCAACCTTCGCAATTGGGGAAAAGGTGTCACCATAGTCAAGATTGAGTATAGCCCTTAGCAACTATGCGGGCTTTAAGTCGATCAACTTGTCCATGAGGACCCATCTTAATAGTATATATCCAATGGCAACCCATTATAGTTTTACTAGGTGGCAAAGGAACCAAGTCCCAAGTACCATTCGTATGCAAAGCAGTCATTTCATCTACCATGGCCTGTCGCCACCCAGGATGTGAAAGATCCTTGCTTGTGCTTTAAGGAGCAGAAATAGAGGACAAGGAGGAAACAAATGCATAATAGGGTGAAGATAATTGATGGTAACTCAAAAAAATATAGATAGGATGTGGATTACGAGTAGATCAATTAACTTTTCGAAGAGCAATAGGCAAGCTGTCAACTGAATGCGGGGCTGAAGTAGGCGAAGCCAGTGAGACAGGGAGATTGTCACCAGGGACCTCAGTGGAATTTGCAACGGCTTCAAGAGGAGGCCGACAATGATAAACTAGAAGAGGATGAGAGCCACCATTCGCAGGTGTGGAAATATAGGAAAGAGGTAAAATTTCAGAAATGGAGAGAGGCTCAACAATGGATGAGAAGAATGGTGACTGCTCAAAGAAAGTTATATCTGTTGAGAGAAGATATCTATTAGGGTTAGGAGAATAACAATGATTCCCCTTCTGAAGTTTGAAATATTCCAAAAAGATTCATTTTGTGGCCTTTGCGGAAAGCTTATCTTGCTTAGGTGCAAGGTTGTCTACAAAACAAGTACATCCAAAAACACGAGGAAGAAGATAAAGAGGTTGTGTGGGGAAGAGAATGGAATGGGGAATCTGATCATGCAACACAGAAGAAGGCATATGATTAATTAAGTAGCAAGCAGTGAGAACAGCATCCCCCCCAGAAACGAAAAGGAACATGACTGTGAAGAAGTAAAGTTCGAGCTGTCTCTATGAGATGACGATTTCTGTGTTCAGCTACTCCATTTTGTTGAGTGTGGGCACACGATGATTGGTGAAGAATTTCGTGTTGAGACATAAAAGAAGAAAAAGGTGCAGAAAAATATTCTCGTGCATTGTTACTATATTAAATTGAGTTTGAATTTCAGCACAAAATTTCTTAAAAATTGAGAATAATTAAGATCGATTCTTCATAAGGAATAACCAAGTATATCGAGAATAATTGTCAATAAAAGTTACAAAGTACTGAAAATCCAACCTAGAAATTGTACTACTAGGACCCCAAACATAAGTGTGGACAAGTTTAAAGGGGGGACATAGCCTGATTATTGAGACGCTTTGGAAACGAAACATGAGTATGTTTTCTAAGCTGACAAGACTCATACTCAAGAGACGATAAAGTAGAAAAATGAGGGACCATCTTATGAAGTTTGGAGAGACTAGGATTGGCCAAACGATTGTAAATAAGAGCAGGAGAATTAGCGGAGATGCAAGTGGCAGGGGCTGCAGGTGATGTGAGATGGTAAAGGCCTTGAGACTCACGCATTGTACCAATCGTCTTTCTCGTACCCTAGTTTTGCAGGATTATAGATTTATCAGAAAAAGTGAGAGAGCAATGAAGAGTGCAAGTCATTTTACTGATGGAAATAAGATTAAATGGGCACTCAGGAACATAAAGCACATAGGTGAGAGGAAGAGTAGAATGGGGATGAGCCAAACCAATGCCTTTAGCTATAGTTTTGGAATCGTTGGTTAGAGTGATAGTAGGTAAAGTAGAAGAACTAGTAAGAGGAGGAAAGGTGTTTGTTACCAGATATGTGATCAGAAGCTCTAGAGTCTAGAATCCACAGGCCAATAGAAGAAGATTGAGTAAAGCAAATACTGGGATTATCAGTTTGAGCAATGGAAGATGACTTGGTTGCCTGACACTGGAGGTACGCATCATAATCATTACCAGTCAGGCTAATATTCTGAGATGTGGAACCCTCAGATGAGTCAGGTAAGTGGGTATTAGATGACTGGTCGATGTTAACAGTGCAAGGATGTCGCCCGTGCAATTGGTAACACCGATCCCGAATGTGTTCAATCTTATTGTAGTATGTGCACTGAGGACGCTGTCCTTGATTACGACCACCACCAGGGCTGCCTCTAGTGTTTGCTTGAGAAGCCAAAACTAAGGAATCTGAAGGGCCATCAGAAGTAACTGTTTGAGTAGAGGAGATGCACAACAAGCAGGCAAATACTTCATCTAATGAGGGCATTGAAGGGCTAGCTAAAATATGATCTCTGACGGATTCAAGGTCAGGGCAGAGCCCAATGAGAGTCAACACCATGAAAAACTTATCGGTCTGTTTGTTGGGCTTCTGCACCATCAGTAGGAGGCATTGAAGATAAGAACTCCTCGAGGAATGCAATCTTTCCTATGTAAGTTGAAAGATCCATGTCATGCTATCTAATATGAACAATGTTAGAAACAACTTTGTAAAAACATTGAATATTATTCTTGTATAAGCCCTTGGCTTGGGTCCAAAATTTGAAACATGTTTTATAAGCGCGAAGATGATGTAAAACTTTGGGATCCACGGATTGCCATAATAGGTTGCATAATTGTGCATCAATCTTTTTCCATTGCACTTGTCTGCAGCAGAAATATCTTCTTATTTCTTGACCAAATGGTCTTCATAACCTTGACCCATAAACCATAATTCCACAGAGGCAGACCAAGATAGATATTTTTCACTACAAATTAATTTCTCTGATGTAATAACAGGAGATCCAGAAATTACAGAAAGGAAAATACCATTTTTGGAAGCCATGATTACTTATCTAGGGGCTGATTTACTAATGGCATAGATAGAGATAGTGGCGGTTTCTGGGTGGTCTGCGGCGAATTTTGGTGGCAGCGACAATCTGGCAGCAGTAGCGATGATCTGGGAATGCCAGAGACGATAGAGGGGTGACGGTAAAGAAGCAGGGTCACCAAAGGAATCGCCGGAATGGATACTTGGCCAAACCAAAAGGGAAAAAGAGAAGGTAGATAATTAGGGTTTCTCTTATGGCCTGATACCAGGTTAGAGAGAGAGAGAGAGAGAGAGAGAGAGAGAGAGAGAGAGAGAGAGAGAGACCCTTGGAATGGGTAAATGTGTGTTGGTGTTTTTGCACCTCACACTTAACACATATATATACTAAACAAGGATAGTTACATGCTTTTAATTGTACAATGTGGGACTAAAAACAAAACAAAACTAAGACTAAGGCTAAGTAAAGCTATACAATACTATGCTATATTCAACACTTGGTTTGATGAGTTTATGATGAGGTGCAATGTAAGGGAGGATCCCTATATGACCTTGTCTAGTTTTAGGATAGGCCTTCACCCTGAGCTCCAAAAAGAGCTCATTTCCCATGATATAAACTCCTTGGATCATGCTTATTGGATAGTGCAAGAATTAGAGTGGTATCTCAAATTGCAACCCATCAAGCAGTATGAATTTGGGGCTAAATCCGCATTTGGGAATCAAAAACCTAGAACCCAAGCAATTGCTGTGTCTAATGTCGATAAAGGAAAGGTTTTGTCAGGAGAGAGTTCAAGGGTAAACACTAAGTGTTATTGATGTCAAGGGTTTGGACATGTTGCTGCACAATGCCCTTCTAGGACACCGTATAAATCCTTGTTAATAGAGGGTGAGGATGTCGACAATGAGCATGAAGGATGGCCTAAGGAGGTTTATGAGCTCATTGGTGAGGTCAACGATGAGGAGAAGGCCCATGACGTGAATAGTCAAAGAGTTGCCATAGTGCGAGAGACCTGTAGGTCCCATGGGCAGGATAATACTCCATGTGTGATGGTATTCAGGTGTGCTCTTGTGCACCCAAAGGATAGTGATGATTAGTGTAGACGAACATTTTCATACATATGTTAAGAGTGGTGAAAAGAATTGTAAAGTTGTCATCAATAGTGGGAGTTTCACGAATATAATTTCCAGCATGCTATCTCTTCTTTAGGACTTTTGCCCTAGACCTTATAGAGTTGAGTGGGTTGATGCTTCTTTATCACTCCTAGTTACTCATAAGTGTCAAGTTCTCATTGAATTTCTAACATATAAGGACACTTGTGGTGTGATGTGGTACCTATGGATGCATGTTACTTTATTTTAGGTAGGCCATGGCTTTATGATATGGCCAGTTTAATTTGTGCTCTTTCTTGCACGATGGCAAGATGATTCGACTTAATCCTCTACCACCGAAAGCGCCACATGGGCGACAAGTAGGCACCGGTAAAGTTGTCACGGAGGGCAAAGTGAAAGCTAAAGGCCTCCACATTGTTAGTGTTGCCACATTTGCAAGGGACATTAGAAATGAGCCTTTCTTCTATGCCCTTGTGGCGAAAGAGACCCCATCGCTATCGGCTCCTACGTACTCAAGTGAGGTAATGCCCGTTCTACTTGAGTATGAGGATGTTTTTTTCCTGATGATTTATCTGATGAGCTATGTTCCGTGAGGGATATTTAGCATCATATCGATTTGATCCCCAGATCCTGTCTTTTGAACCTTCCCCACTATAGAATGAATCCTAAGCATGTAGAGTTGAAGAAGCAGGTAGATGAATTATTAAAGGTTTTATTTGGGAGAGCTTGCTCTCTTTTGCTGTACTTGCACTACTCACACTCAAGAAAGATGGATCATGGACAATGTGAATGTCAGTTGAGTTATCAATAAAATCACGGTCAAGTATTGATTTTCCACGCTGATGCCTAATGATATGTTGGGCATGATGGTGGGTGCTGCTATCTTTTCAAAGATTGACCTTAAAAGCGGCTATCACTAGGTTCGTATTCGTCTAGGGGATTAGTGGAAGACCACCTTTAGGACGAAGGATGGTTTATATGACTGGATGGTCATGCCTTTTGGGCTTTCCAATGCCCTTAGTACATTCATGAGGATAATGACACGTGTTGAGGTGGTTTATTGGCAAGTTCCTGGTCGTGTACTTTGACGACATCTTGATCTATAGTCAAACCTAGGAACAACACCTCATCCCCTTGAGGCAAATCTGTGAGATATTGAGGACAGAGAAGCTATATGCAAATCTTAAGTGATGTTCATTTGCTTCCCAATAGGTTATCTTCTTAGGATTTGTGGTTTCTTCTCAGGGAATCTCTGTGGATGAGAAGGTGAGGTCCATTGTGGAGTGGTGCGAGCTATAAAACAGTCACGAGATTCGCAATTTCCATGGGTTAGTGACCTTCTATTGTTGCTTCATCTGTGGGTTTAGTTCCATTATGGCTCCCATTACTGAGTGCATGAGGAAGGGGGAGTTTAAATGGATGAATGTTGTGTCCAAAGCATTGAAAGAAATCAAATAGCGGATGACTGAAGCTCCAATGATGTGTCTACCAGACTTTTCAAAGGTTTTTGAAATGGCATGCGATGCATCTAGTTTAGGTATAGGAGTTCTAAGTCAAGAGGGTCACCTTGTGGCATTTTTCAGTGAGAAATTCAATGATGCACGGCAAAAACACTCTGCTTATGTCAAGGAGTTCTATGCAGTCGTTTAGGCATTACAATATTGGAGACATTACTTATTGTGGAATGAGTTTGCCTTCTTCTTTGACCATGAGGCCTTGCGATACCTCAGCTCTCAAAAGAAATTAAATCTGCGGCATATGCCAAATGGGTTGAATTTCTTCAGTAATATTCATTTGTGCTTAAGCACATGGCAGGAGTCGAGAACAAACTTGCAGATGCATTGAGTTGTAAGGTGGCATTACTACACACCTTACAAGTTGAGATCTCTGGGTTTGAGCATTTGAGAGAGGACTATCATAATGCCTAGATTTTGGAGAGATTTACACATCATTGTCTGAGGGTTAGCTACAGAGTGCTAGTGACTACCTCCTGCAGGATGGATATTTGTTTAGAGACCTTCGCTTGTCTATTCCCTGTACTTCCTTGAGAGATTTGCTAATTGGGAGCTTCACGCGAGTGGGGTCGTTGGCAATTTTGGTCTTGACAAGACGATTGCTCGTCTCTAATAGGTTCTATTGGCCTAGTCTCTAACGGGATGTTGCCAATATCATTGGGCAATGTCGTACTTGACAATTGGTAAAGTAATGCAAACAGAATACATGATTGTACACCCCTTTGCCAGTCCCAAATGCCCATTGGCAAGATTTGAGCATGGACTTCGTGCTAGGGCTACCCAAGATTTTCAGGAAGCATGATTTCATATTTGTCATTATGGATTGTTTTTCTAAAATGGCCCACTTTATTCCTTGCTCTAAGACTGCTAATGCGTCTAAGACTGCCAGTATTTTTTTTTGAGCTAGGAGTTTGGTTACATGGGTTACCAAAGTCCATAGTGTTTGATGGGGATGCCAAGTTTGTTAGCTAATTTTGGAAGACACTATGGCACATAATGGGCATTGGGCTTTAATTCTCTTTTGCTTATCACCCACAGATAGATGGTCAGACAGAAGTTATGAATCGAAGCCTAGGAAATTTGTTGAGGTGCTTAGTGGGAGAGCACATTAGGAGTTGGGACGCCGTTTTATCGGTTGTTGAGTTCACTTATAATAATTCTGTTAATAGAACAACTGGTATGAGTCCCTTTAAGGTCGTTCATGGGTACAAGCTTGGATGCTTATAGATCTCATACTCGTGTTCACATCACATAGGCCAATCTGAGTGAGCCCAGTCCCTTGCACCGCATATACATGATTTGCATTCTGAGATCATATGAATGATTAGTTTAAGTAACAAGAAATATAGATTTGTTGTTGACTTGCACATGTGATATACGAAATTTGAGCTAGGTGATCATGTCATGGTTTGCATCAAACTTGAGCGATTTCCACATGAAGTCGCTTAGAAATTAAAGCTCGCAGTGTGGGTCCCTTTCGAGTATTAAGGAGGGTAGAGGAGAACACTTACATCTTGAATCTTCCTCTTGATTGGGGAATTAATTCAATGGTGTAGAGTATCTTGTTCTTTTTCGTCACTCCACCAGTCACCCATTGATTGTTGTCTTGACCCTAACCCTCACTCAAGCACTGTTCTCAACCAACTCATCTAGAGCCCTTGGCCCCATGGCCCACCCATGCAGCTATTACCTCCGTAGCCATAGGTTCGTCCCACAAAAGAGCATGTAGAGGACATACTTGACGAT
Source organism: Warburgia ugandensis (assembly GCA_035236585.1). NCBI lineage: Eukaryota > Viridiplantae > Streptophyta > Magnoliopsida > Canellales > Canellaceae > Warburgia > Warburgia ugandensis. The sequence goes on from CP141133.1 coordinate 43,209,368, forward strand.
CATATAGTGTCCACTAGATGAGGGGGTTATGGAAAATTCTTTGTCAAGTGGAAGGTGAGGTTTGTGTTTGATTATACCTGGATCATAGAGTACGAGCTTCAGGATTAGATCAAGACCTTTTGGATTACTATCGACAGTTTACTGCATCGGGAGCCCTGCCTTCACAACGAGGGGACCATGATGATCATCACCACTCTGAATATGACATATCAGAGATAACGGAGGAGGGCCCATATTTTGTTGAGTTCTTAATAGCGGAAGACCTCTTACACGTACATATGTATTACAATAAAGTCCTCACTCTGGGAAGTTATACGTATAAGAGATGATTAAAGACCCATGTATGTAGGCACTGTTTGAAGACCCCACATTAGGAAGCTACATACATGGAGGATTTTTATTGATGAGCCAAGTGTATCTATATGCATTTGAAGACCCTACACTGGGCACACATATACTTGGGAGTTTCGGTGTTCCTTCTTTGATAGGTCGAAGTCTTTTCTGTTGGCGAGATTGATGGGGACCATCATCCCACGTTGTTGGTTTTTTTTTTTTTTCTTTTAATATTATGTTATAGTTAAGTTTTACTTTGGATATTTACCACCAACAGTATAGGTTTCTTAGTGTGTTGAATTTTGTCTTTTTCCTAGATTGGGATTGGATGTCCACTACTTAAGATCCTTTTTTCTTTTGTGTAAGTTTTTGGATGACTAATGAATGAAGATTTTGCTAGACTTGGTGGATTCCTTATTCTAGTTTCCTTTTCATGGGCGTGAAGCCGCATTCGATGTAAGGCCGAATTACTATCGTTTCATCTTATTTTGTAAGTCAGTAATTTTTCTACTTTAGATTTTAACGGAGGATCTCTGTGCTGCATGTGGTTACATGATCGGCGTTGGTAATAATTTATAATTGTTATTTTGCGTTAAAATTTTGAAACCTCAGATTCGAAGCTTAACCATGACCATTTATCAATTAGAGCAACGATTCGGATTAAAACTTTGATCTTACCTTAATCCGTCGAGATCTGGGACGATTTGTAGATCTTGTAATTCATTGAAGGCCATCCATGGTTATTAAGGCTGTTTTCTGCTTGTTAAAAGTGCTAGTGCTAGTTTAATTTATGTTTTTCTTATTTATATTAATTCTGATATGATCTCAGCATATAGATTAGGCCATTTTGTATGCTGTCCTACATCAAATGCCAAAGATGAGGACCACCTCATTCTCTTGGATTGGTAATAAAAAATAGGAAGTGAGGAGTTCGAATCTTTCACGAACTGATTTACTTTGCTGCTGTGGACATTAAGTTAATCATATGTAGAATGCTTCAGTAAACTCCCCCAAAACCTGGGTTATTTGATTGACATTATCCACTCAAGTAGCTGTAATGTCATTGCAGCACTACAGTCAATAGAAATGTTACACTATAAGATAGAGAACAAATAAACATTTTCTTTCTCATCGTTCAACTCATACATATTTGAGGGAATAAATTGACTCTGTCCCTGAGTATGGAAGTGAATTAGGAATAAAGTAGGAAAAAATATCATCCGAACATGAAGCAGTATTGGGAGCTCAGGTTGAGGAGTTGCTTTTAAATCAGTGAATGATGTTGCTGATGCTCTTGCCGAAAGGGGAGCTCTGGCTGAGGAGTTCTATGTGGGGAAATCTCTATGCCAGGATTAATTGATTCTGCTTCTTAGTTAATATACTTAACAGTTTAGGAAAAAAAATCTTCTTCAAAACTTTACCTGGAATAATTCTCTCATTGGGAGAGAAGTGAGGTTTGAATCTATCAATCCTATCTTCCCAATAACTGAAGTACTTGTAGAAAAGAAGCAAAACTTAACTTCATCATCATTATCAAGACCTTATCCCAATTAGGGGTCGGCCACATGAATCTTATTCCTCCATTCCACTCTATTGAATACCATGGCTTCATTTAGTCCCAACGTTTTTAAATCTTTCCTCATCACTTCTATCCACGTTCTTTTGGGCCTTCCCCTTGCCCTTTTAGAACCTTCTACTTGTATTGCCTCACTTCTTCTAACCGGTGCCGTTGTTGGTCTCCTTTGAACATTTCCAAACCATCTAAGTCTAGTCTCCCTCATCTTGTTACCTATTGGTGCTATCCCCAAATTTTCTCGAATATTTTCATTTATAATTCTATCCTTTCTTGTCTTACCACTCATCCATCTCAACATCCTCATTTCTGCGATGCTCATCCTATGAGTATGATGTTCCTTAATTGCCCAACACTCTAATCCATAGAGTATGGCCGGCCTTATGACCATCCTATAGAATTTTCCTTTTAGTTTGAGTGGCACCCGTCGATCACACAAAACTCCAGATGCACATCTCCATTTGTTCCAACCCGCTTGGATTCTCTGGGTAACCTTCCTCTCAATCTCTCCACTCTCATGAATCATTGATCCTAAGTACCAAAAGTGGTCTTTAACAGGGACTTCTTGGTTATCAATCTTGACTGGTGTTCTAGTCCTACTCTCCTTGCTAAAATTACATTCCACATATTCTGCCTTAGTTCGGCTAATTTTAAATCCTACAGATTCTAATGCTTCTCTCCATAACTCTAGCTTTATGTTTACACCCTCCCTTGTCTCATCAAGTAAGACTATATCATTTGCAAATAGCATGCATCAGGGAATCTCCTCGTGTAGATGTTTTGTTAACTCATCCATAACCAATGTGAAAAGGTATGGACTCAGTGCTGATCCTTGGTGCAATCCTATAGTAATAGGAAAATCACTAGTCACGCCACTAGTGGTCTTAACATTTGTTACCGCTCCCTCATACATATCTTTAATTATGTCTATATATCCCTGAGAAACTCCTTTACCACCCAACACCCGTCATATTAACTCTCTAGGGTTGATAAAGACCATGTGGAGGTCTTTCCTCCTCTCCATCTATCTCTACTAATTGTCTTAGTAAGAAAATAGTTTCCATGGTAGACCTCCCAGGCATGAAACCAAACTGATTCTTTGATAAACTTGTTTCATGTCATAGCCTCTTCTCAATCACTCTTTCAAAAAGTTTCATAGTGTGGCTCCTAAGTTTGATCTCTCAATAATTAATGCAGCTCTGTATGTCTCCTTTATTCTTATAGATTGGTACAACAGAGCTTTTCCTCCACTCATCAGGCATTTTCTTTGATTTTATAATCTTGTTAAACAACCTGGTCAACCAAACTACCCAAATATCTCCCATATGCTTCCAAATCTCTATTGGTATACCATCAGGCCCCATAGCCTTTCCTGATTTCATCTTTTTCAAGGCCTCTTTTACTTAAGGTATTCTAATCTTGCGTTTATATGTATAATATCCCATGTTATTTAGATTTATAGTATTTTCAATTCCTATATTCTCAGAGCCATTGTCATTTAACAATTTTAGAAAATATGTTTCCCACCTTTGTTTGATCTCATCATCTTTGACTAATACCTTTTGATCATCGCTTCTAAAACACCTAACATGATCTAAGTCCTTATCCTTCTGTTCTCTTACTTTTGCTAGTTTAAACACATTTTCTCACCTTCTTTTGTTCCTAGTCTATTGTAGAGATCATCATATGCTTTAAGTTTAGCCTCACTATTCTCTTAGCAACCTTTTTAACATTCTTATATTGTTTATAGTTTTCATTATTTCTAATCTTCTGCCATGCTTTAAAACGCATCCATTTTTCTTTAATAACTTTTTGCACTGTTTCACTCTACCACCATGTTTCCTTTGCTAATAGCCTTTTACCTTCAGATACTCCTAAGACATCTTTTGCCACTTTTTTAATGGACTCAGCCATATTAGTCCACATGGTATTTACTTATGTTTCATAGTTCCAATTTCCTTCTACCATCAACTTATTTTTGAATGAGGTTATTTTCTCTCTTTTTAAGTTCCACCACTTAGTTTTTGAATGTGTATTAAGTTCAGTTCTTTTTCTCCATCTTTTGATATGGATATCCATAACCATAAACCTATGTTGTGAGGTTAAACTCTTATCGGGTATCACCTTACAATCTTTACATATAGATCGTTCATTATTCTTAAGCAGAAAAAAGTCTATTTGGCTTTTATGAAGTCCACTTTTAAAGGTTATTAAGTGTTCATCCCTCTTCTTAAAGAGTGTATTTGCAATGGACAAGTTATATGACAAAGCAAAATCGAGAATATTCTCCCCCATCTCATTTCGTTCACTTATACCATACCCTCTTCCGTGTATTCTATCATATCCTTCCTTATCTTTTCTTACATGGCCATTTAAGTCTGCTCCTATAAATATCCCCTCAGTGTTGGGAATTTCTTGCATGACTCCCTCCATATTTTTCCAAAACTGTCTCTTGATTATATCTTGTAACCCTACTTATGGTGCGTATGCACTTATAACATTAATAATCTGCTCTCCTAGAATAAGTTTTATTATTATAATTCTATTACTAATTCTTTTAACGTCCACAACTTTATCCTTTAATTCCTTATCCATTATTATTCCTATGTTATTTCTATTATTTTTCTTTCCTACGTACCATAATTTATACCCATCTATTTCTTTAGCTTTAGCCCCTTTCCACTTGGTTGCTTGGATATGAGCGATGCTGAGTCTTTTACGTTTCATCGCGTCTACTAACTCCAAACTCTTACTTGTCAGTGTCCCTATATTCCATATGGCGATACGAATCTTATGTTCTGGATATACCCTATTTACTATCGCCTATCTTGACCTCCATGGTATGAACCCATGTCCACTTTTCACTACACCTAGGTTCTGATGTAGCGCGTCGCTTCCGAGAGGACGCTGTAGCAGCCCTTGCCCATTTTTCACTACACTCAGGATCCGATATAGCGTGTCGCTTCTGGGAGAACGCCCTATCAACCCTTGCCTATTTTTCACTGCACCCGGGATCCGATGCAGCGCGTCGCTTATGAGGAATGCCCTAGCTTGAGGAAATGTCTGTTTTCGATTCATGTCATAGTTGGGGTTGCCGTAGTTTTAAAAGGTTGAAGATGATTTTCTTTTCTTCCTTACAAACTAATAGACAAATGCATATTCATTTGCAAGCAGAAAAGAAATAACAAAACCATCTTCAGCTTCACCCTTGTCGGCTAGCTACCTGACGCAAGGGTTGCCATATTTTAAGAAGCTGGAGATGATTTTCATTTCTTCCTCACAAACTAATATACAAATGCATATTCATTTGTAAGAAAGAAATAACAAAATCATCTTCAACTTCTCTCTTGCTGGCTGGCACCTGACGCAAGACCCTCCTTTTTCATCCGGGCTTGGGACCGGCATTGGCGGAGTTAAGCAAAACTTAACTTATGGATTATAAATTGATTGCTGTTTTAGATAAATTAACTTTATATATTATAAATAAACAAGGATGGTAGAAGGCTGGCAGTTTTTGAAGGCCTCTTGGGCATGTTTCTACACTCTGCAAGCAAGAATAAGGCATTCTTTCTTATGCCATCGAGTCATGAGTGGACTAATTTCAACAAAACATGTTTATTTAATGAATTGAACCTAATGGTGAGGTAAACCAAGCTTGAATACTGTGTATGAATAACTCCCTGTTATTAGTCCTTGAAATGGTAAGAGAACTAGTCCATGTCCAGATGAGGACTACTTTAAGTAAGTTACCTACTAAAAGAATGATGTTATTATGAATGATATTATATGCTTGTAAGCTTAAAGTCTTTCAATCATGACTGAGAAGCAATGCTAAGCCTAATAAAGGATGGGCCCTTTAACTTTAGGCACTTTCCCAATCCTTTTATGCTATGCAAAGTTTCTCAAATAGTAGCCTTTTCTTGGGTGCATCAGAATCTGTCATTTACCTCTGTCAAAAATGTCTCTTAAAACTTGTCTTTTCTTTAAAAAACTTAAAAATGGAGCTTAATTTGAATGTTTTGGTTTTAATCTTTTTCTCATTGCTCTTCAAGATAAGTGAGATATTTATACATTTCGAGACTTTCATCATCGAGGTAGTAGTTTCTTTTCACGTTACCTAGCATGAGACTGAGATTGGCTGTCTACATTATAGCTTACAATTGACATTCTCTTGGTCATGAGGGATTTATATTATTAAGTGTGTTACATCTCCATTTTCATGTACCAACAGGTGATGCCTAGTTGCTGGCTTCAACTCATTGTCTAGTTGTTAATTAAACTTATAAAGCATATGGGTGCTTGACATGGTATCTAGTACCTCATAAATTAATGACATCCAGGGTAGGCCTAGGCAATATTGAGTTGAAAATTCGGCAGAAGTTATTTTGTCATATTTTACTGAATTTATTTGGATTATGGAAGTGGAACTTATAGCTCATGCGGGAGAGAGGATACAATGCATTTTATAATTCCTAACGCCTCATCACTTTCCCACATGATGGAACTACAGTATTTGTAAGTAGAGCCAATTGAGAGTTCTGTTCTGAAAGTTTCCTACGTGAACAAGGCTAGCATTTCAATCAACTACAATTTGTCCACCCTGTGCTGTTGCAAATTCTCTTCTTATTATGAATAACAATTCATAATATCTCTAAGAAGCTTGAGCTACACACAACATCAAGTTGTAAATCTGGTCTTGACCCTCTTAACTTGAGAGGAGTATGAATACAAATTTCGGTGCACTTTGTTTCCACTAGTCTATTGGATTTTATGGGAATACCAGTAATTGCAGTTACTATTAGATGATAAAAAGAACCATACTTAATCTCCTTTCATTAGAGTCAGCATCTATATGCGACTTTTATGACTATGTGACTTTTTTGGCTTTAGCTGCTGAAGAATTCTTGCAACCTCTGAAGTCTATCTAGGTGAGAGAAATTCAACTTTGCCACATCTTTGGACATAGGCCATAAAAAATATGGAGAAGTATGTTAGTCATCTTACATTTTATTGTACCCACAGTCATGATATAACAAATGACTTATGATCCAAGGGCACTCCATCTGGGCCCCATGGAGGTGTGAAAGGACCATTTTGCCCTTTTATGAAAAAAAATTCATTTTATTCTTTCGAACTCGGAAATTGAGCGTACTTAGTGGCGTTGGAATCGTATTTCCGAGTACATTTTTAATATTGTTGTCTTAGGTCTCGGTTATGAGTAAAATTATTATTTTATCCTTTTATTCATAAAAATGGAGAAAAATAAGGATTTTTCATTTGGACTCATAATTTGATGTACTTACAGTCATTTTGATTTGTTTGCCAAGTATGTTTTTAATTATACATGTCTTATACCTTAATTGTGAGGTGAAATTACATTTTTGCCCTTTTTGGGTAAAAAATATAGATTTTTCTTCCAAACTCGAAATTGGATGAACTTATAGTCTATCCTAAACGATTTTTCACGTACATTTCAAATATCTAGGTTTCCACCCTTGATTCTACTTCTATGAGAAGTGCATTTTTAATAACCCTAATATTCCGGCCTGATTTTCCTTGAAATTTTCAATCTCATTATTTATCCAATCTCCTTACAAAATTTAAGGGTGTTACAATGCCAACACTAGTTGTGTAAATGTGCTCCCAAGTTTCTCTCATCTGAAAGGATTCATTACATGTATGGTTTGGTAAGAGTGCTGCTTAGTTCTTCCTTTTATTAGAAGTGTTAGCAGAGGACTGCGAGAAGCAACCATAGTGGTTCTAGCAGTGTTATGGCAGTTCATGAGAAATATGATTGATAGAGTTGTTCTCCTTATCTTGGAGAACATGAAGCGTGTGTTGAGGCAGGTGATAGATGGTTCCATGCAAAAAAAAAGAAAAGATTTTAGTGTTACCGTTGTTCATCCTGGTGTTGGTTAAACTAAAACTTCTGTTACTGTATATAAACCTTGTCAAGGAATGGATGAAGGTATAAGCCACCTGTGGTTCTCATGGGCTTTGGAGGCCTAGATAATGTCTTTTATCATTTTCATAAGACATTCTTTGTTGTGAAAGCAGTATTCCTGTCATTTCCACGCCATACACAAAATTGAGATACTAGCTCAATGAATCATCAATCCTTGAGAAGATCTTGGCATCATATAATGCATTCGACAAGTCTCACAATTGTAGGACTGACTGGGATTATTGTTGATGATGTGACTATTGACTGAATTCTCCATGAGCTAACTTCGTCCATGGCAAACAATGAAAAAACTGAGTAAAAGATACACTGAAATCAGGGCTATCTTCAGTAAATTAGAAACTTCATAATGGTACTTATGCTCAAGTAAATAGTAAACAGCTAATGATATACTTCAAATTCCAATACCATACCAAGTAAAATTGTGGCTGGAGTTTATGCTTGATCTAAAAAACTGCTGGTTGCTAGTGACCAAAATGTTTTGAGAGAACGACATATATTTCCTTTCTACTTATTCATGATTTAATAATCTTGAGCTGTGTTTTGTGGTTGTTTTTGATGGTTAGGAATATAGATGCAATCTTAGTATTTCAGATGGAGGGGACTCAGTTTTTTAGTTCCGATGTGGTGGATGCTTATATTTTCCAGTGCTCTAAATTCTAAGTACAGCCCACCGAGGTGACCAAGGGTTCATGGCTGTGAACGGGTGTCTGTGTGTTTACCATTATAAAAGAAATGTATGGCCCTTCTCTGGTGATTAAAACCATTTATCTTTTAGACCACACTATGTATAAGTCATGTAGCAAAGTTATAGCTAATCTGGTAATCCTAACCTCTTATTTCTGGCCTTCAAAAGGACCGTCAAGAAGGAAAAATACTAATGGTTTACATTCATAATCAAAAGCATCACATAGTAAAGGTTACAAGCATCAAATGGTGATTATCATTTATACATCTCTCATCCATAGCATATCCAACTAGATGAATGGTTGTGGTCATTGAAATAGTGGGTCCCATGAGTATATTAGCCCGCTGATATTTTCCAAGTGAAAATATGCTCGTCCACCATATAGGAACTCCAGATTTTGTGTGCATGTATGGTCTTTCTCTAGGACAATTCTTCTGGTTGAGCTTTCTTCTGTTGATTTGGCTAGTGCCTTTGGTTCGTAGTTTTATTCTTTGTTACGGTCAAATGGTTGGCCCATCAATTCTGTTTGATCTTCTGGCAATTGATGTCTGATGATTATCATTCACTTAACTTCCCTGATGACCAACAATGATCATCATTAACTTCATTGTCTCGTTCTTGATTTTCCTTCTGAAAACCCTTTCCTGAAACTCTTGAAATGTGTATCATGTATGTGCTTGGTGCAATCCCATTTATTGATATAGCCTAAGGGGGCTTCTATCGTATTATGTGCTTAAAGACTATTAAATATTAACACAGCCCTCTTTGTTGACAACAAAACCCTTTTATCTTCTTAACTATAGTTTTTAACTCAATGGCACAACTCTCTTTATTGATAATGACACCATCTGTTAGAAGTTTGAAGTTATTATTATTTTTCCCCAAGTTAATGTTCTCCTTTAGCCTCACAATTTCAAGTGATTTTTCTTTTTCTTTTTCCTTCCAATGACAATGACAATGGCTATGCAGAGACTTTGTGAATCATTGAGGATAGATATATATCCCAGCCAAGAAACCAAAGAAAATCTATCGAAAGAACTAGGGATTACAGTCCAGCAGGTCTGCTTCTTTGTTCTCTGCATTTTCTAATAACTAGAAACAAGAATGGTTTTTCATTTGCTTCTTGCTCTGTCTAGGTTAAGAAATGGTTTGAGAATGCTCGTCAAAGCTTGCACCTTTCAGCCAGCAGGGAAGGAAGTAAACTGGAAAATTATGCTCCTAACCATGGTACAAGCCTCACCAAAAATAGTGAGAATGATATGCAATCCAAAGCAGAAATAGTTGCAAGGAAAACTGCCCACAGTGAAGTTATGGGCAGCCAATTAAACAGAGCAAATATCTTTGAGGCTGAATGCAACTGCCGGGAAGGGGAGGCGACTAGACAGTCAACTGCAGAAAGATATCAATCAAATGCTACTGGCAATGTAATCAATAAGAGCCAACTCTTTGTGTGTGACTACACAGGAAAGGCAGGGAAACGGGTGACTGAGGAACTCCATCAACCAAACAAAAGTGGAATGGGTGGTGATGACTACCGATTTAGTGAAGCAGAGATTGTTGATATTGTGGTTATTGAATGTGAGAACAGGGACGGGAGTGCAAGGAAACAGTCAATTGAGGGAAGTAATCAAGTATCAGGTGAGCTCCTCAGTAATGGTGAACCAATAAAAGGCACGGATATAAATCATGTATCAGATGAGCCCTCGAGCAATGTGGAACAAATAGAAGGTGCGGCAACTATCTCTACCGGAGTTACTAAAAGTAATGGCCAAAACAAAATCCCAGAATTTATATCCAGACGTATCAAGACCAGAAGTAGAAAAACCCGTTGACTGTTTCTTTCTGGGGTACATCATCAAAGAACGCTGTGGCATATTGACCAAATTAATTTTTCTTACCTTGGATCTGTTTGGTGGAAGTTGTTAATCCGGCCTCATAAGCATAGTGCTACTGATGGCTACATGTTCTCTACCAGAACTGGAAGAGATGGGAGCAGCTCAAGCACAAATCCAAATTCAGTGATACTAAAGATGGCAGCCTAAGAGTGTACAGAGTACATGTTGACCCAACTACTGTATTATTGGAATGAGTCTTCGTTCTACATCGCCATTTATTCTGTTAGTCACCAGCTTTACAGGCTTTGTTGTGCAATGGTAGAGATGTCATTTTTGACCTAGAGGTCTGGGGTTTGAGGTGTGGAAACAGCCTCATGCCAAAATGCAAGTTGCGGCTACATACTATGGACCTTTTGTAGTTTGCTACTTTACCAGACCCTGCATATATGCAGAAGCTTCGTGCATTGGGCTGCCTTTTTAACCAAGATTTACAAGCCTCTTGGAATGTCTTGATTACTATCGAGCTTAATAATTAGCACCATTCATTAGCTTGGTACTTCAGATCAATTATTATGTTAAACTGTCTTTGCTTCGAATTGGCAAGGCAATCTGTTTACAATTGTTGAGCCTGTGGCAAAATCAATTTTAATCGTTCAAAGACCCAATATTTTGTCTAGCTAAATGTATATTGATATCTTCGGTTAATGTAAGGTCCAAAATGCAAATTAATAAAACGTGAAGTTTCAAGGTTGAAGTACATGATGCAATGGTCATTGAGATGGACATTGATAAGTTTCTTTTTCATTTTTCTTCTTTTTCCTTCGTTGTTAAAGGAAATTCGAGCTTCTTTAAATAAATTCTGTCTAATCGCCTAGTTGGTGGTAAACGGACAAGGCTTTGTTCTGTTTTGTCATTTTGAAAAAATACTTGGTTCTGTTACAACGACCAGCGTCATGATCCTATTTCTCCCCTTTTCTAGTACCATCTTCTTCAGTAAAGTTATCCTCTTCATGATTTCCTTTTCTTCATTGTTTTCTGATTTGTTACATACTATCAGTAAGTTAGGAGTGCACCCTACGCGCGTGTTCTTCAGAGACGCCTAGATCAGAAGAGTCTCTTCTTCTATTAAGAATCTTCAATTTTGATGAATTTGCATTTACGTGGACAGGAAATTGGTTTTCAAGCTTTGGAAGTCCTTTTATTAGCCAGTTTGCTTGCTTTGGAAGTCTTTTTGTTAGCCATTAACGAAGCTTTTTCTCTCATTGGTGGTTTCCAAGTTTCATCTAATAAAAGCATCAATATATTGAATGAATAACAGTGCGAATGGGACAATTTCCATCCAAAGCGTGAGCCTAGGAGTTCTCGTGGTTCATTCGAGTTTTGTAAGGCTGTTTTCTGTGTTGAGCATACCAACTTTAGTATCAGAGCAATAATTAAGAAATTCTTTTGCAATTTTTGCCATATACCTTCGCTTTTGGGAAATTTTTATTCTAGTTTATGCTTTTCGATCTCTCAGGTTAAATCCTAAATTTGTCAACTTGCGTTAGTTAAATCATCCACCGTTGAACTAGATAACATCGTTAGCCAGCTGTTAACTTGACTTATCATGTTGATTTTGACCGTGCCAGGTTGGTGCTTGACTACGCTTGCACTATACCATTAAAATAATAAGAAAAACTTCGTTCCATTTTCTTCCTTCCTTGAATATTACCTCTAAGATAACAGCATCAAGATGAGCCACTTCTTCGGTGGGAAATTTCGACCAATTTCTCTAGTTGTGTGGATTTGTGATCATTGATTTTTAAAGTAATGAACTCATTGGGTTGATTCTACTCAAGCTGCCCACTCTTCTAAAGCTTTTCGTACAAAGTACTGTTAGAAAATAGTAGTCTTGCACAAGATAAATTTGATTAAACCTAGTTTAGAGGTACGCTTAAAGCAGCTTGTAAAGATAGTTGAAGCCTACTAATAAGTTAGTTACATGCATGGATCTTTCCATGCTAGGTTTGCATTCCTCATTCCTCATTCCTCATTCACTCTCATCTCTTAATCTCTCATCCTTGCACTTTCTTTCACTTATACACCTTCTTACTTGATAAGTGTTCAATTTTGTATAAAAAGTACCCAATTACTAAACCATGAATTAGAAAATATTGCATTATTTCTAGGGTATTTTCAAAATTTTGTAATACATGCATTTCTATCCTAACAATTCAAAAGTTTTCTATTTGGTAGGTTCAAAAGCTAATTTAGAGTAAGTATGTGAATCATCATAATTTTTTAGGATTTAATTAGGTTTTTTTTTTACTTTTGTAGCAAGTGAGAAGATAATCCAATGACCTATATTATGCTTTGCAGTTTTTCATGGGTTGAGCTATGCAATTATCTTGCTGGGGGTGTAGGAATCCATGCAACAAAGTCATGCATTTCCACAAATTTTCATGAGAATTGGAGCCATGCATGATGTTTCCTAGTCTAGCTAGGAAACCTAAGGAAGTTAAGCTACTCAAGCCTTAGAGTCAAGCACTGAAGCGACTTGAGCCATCCAAGTGAGCCATTACACCATGGATGAATGCCATATGGAGCCACACAATTGAGAGAGAAGTTTAAAAGGTAAAATGATCATGCATTGGGGGGACCCATAAAGAGAAAAAACCCCAGTTTTCTAATCCATTTCCTATCCTTTTCCACCACATAAACTTCGGTTTACACATTTTTTGACTTAAGGACAGACATACCTTCCTAGAAGGAGATGCCTCCCCCCTTGCTTAGTTGTCAATTTTGGTGGTTTCCTAATTAGGAAACCCCTAAATCTATGTCCTTTCAAAACATCAAACCTTAGATTTTCCTAACATTTTCACCTCATTTTTTCTCCTTTTTTCCCTCTCATTCCATCTAATCATCATCCAATTAGGAGGGGAGGATCACACCTTATTAAGAAAAAGACACCTCTCCCCTTTCTGAAATTAGAAACCATCCCATGTAATCTTCTATGTCATCTTTGATTATATCATCTTTCACCTAATTTTCCCCCTTCACTCTCTACATAACTTTCCTCATTCAAAACCCTAGATCTAGATCTCTTTTCCCCCTTGATTCATCCTTTCCTAAGTCAAAAACCCACCCATCTATAAATCCCCCATGGTTCCCATGTTTTTATCCAATTTTAGGGTAGTGATATAGTTTCCTTGCTTTAATTTCATTATGTTTTGCTTGTGTTGTTTGCTCTTTAGTTCCACACATCCTTTTCCATCTCTCTTGCTCTCTCTTCTTCAATCCAGTCCACTAGTTTTTCTTTCTCATTCCCTCAAGATTTGACATCCAAGAGAATAAATAACTTGTAACCTTGATTTTTCCCTTAGGAAATTCACATTTTCTACCTTGTTTTTCATCCTAGCTTTAGGTCTATTTTCCTTGCTTTTATTCATCATCTTAGTCATCTTCTCTTTTAAATGACTTTCTAGGTTTTCTTTGTATGTTAGTTTACTTAGTTTGTGATTATTATATTGAAGTTTTTGTTGTTGCTTAGATTAGGATCTAGGCCATAGTTTTACTGCACAATTTCCAGAATTTTACACTTATTTATGTGCAATTTTTTTGATATATGTTAGAGATGATTCAATAAAGTTTCTTGATCATTCTTATTATGGAATGTTTCTTTCATCATAGTACTTGGGATTTGGGTTGTTATCTTGCATAAAAGTTGTTGTTTTGAATTCTTTATTATGCTTGATTTAAGTTGATGTTCTTAAGTACTTAAAATTTGAAAATTTCTCCCTTCAATCTTTATGCTTTGATTGAAGCCATCAAAACATCTTGTTAACTTGAATCCTTAAAAATCCATTTAGATTTTTATGTTATTTATTAATTTCATAGCTTAGGTTGCATGTTAGTTTGCATTTAAAGCATCAAATCTAGTCATATTTGGACCCATGATCCATGCACACCATCCATGGATCATGTGCATGGAACATTGGGTTAATTCTCTTTGATCTTTGGTTAATTTAGTTGCTTAATTTTTTTTTGGGAGTTGTTATTTAATTATTTGCATTTATTTTAGGATTGACTTCTCTTGCATGCAATACTACTTTGATTCATGCGCTTGTGGGTAATTTTAAAGATGCACCATTACCATGATTCTAATTCACCTAAAATCTTGTTCCATACACTTTCTATTTTCATTCACACACTCACCTTCTAGTTTTAGATTTCTTGCAAAATCCATGTTAGTTAGTTCATGCGTCATTACTCTTTCTCTCTTTTTAATTTCTTTTTATAAAGTTGGCCTAAGGAAAAAGAGAGGATTCTTAGGAATAAGGAAACTTTTGAATTTCTTAATTAATATTGAGGAAACATGCAAATCCAACCACAAGCCACCTAAGTTCCAAGCTAAGGGCTTCATGTTGAAGGGTAGGATCACACCAGGTACCTACTCCTTGCATCATCTTCAAAGGCTAGCATTGGTGAGTCCTAAAACAAGGGCCACTGTCTCCACTTTGTTGTCCTTTTCTTATATTTCATCTTTTTAGTAGGAAAACTTTTTTTATGGCTGCCCTATGTTAAAGATGAATAACCTCTAGTCCCCTCTTTATTTAAACTCCTTGGAGTTGCCCTCTTTTTAGAGTTTCTACTTTAGGATAAATGTAGTACATTTTTCTATTTCTATTTCTATTTCCATTTTCATCATTCTTCTTTCTTTCTTGGGGTGTTGATTGTTTAGGAAAGGTTTTAAGGCTTCTCTTTTCTTGATTGCCCTAATACTTCAATCCCAAGGGTCATTGGATGGGATTTGCCAGTTTGTGGTATGTTGGATTAAGGATATGATAAAATAGAGTATTTTGGGTTGAAGAGAAGTGTACAAGCTCCTGTTGAGTGACACAACATGTGGGCCCTACAACATAATTCAAGCCCACATTTGAAGGACCTTTGTTTCTTTTATTTGCTTTCTTTTCATTTCTTATGCAACAATTCCTTATAATTTGGCCATTAATGAAATACTTCTTTTCTTGTTCTTAGTCCTTTGTTAATTACTTTATTTTGTAGTTAGTTGTAGTTTAGATAGTTTTCTTAATTCTTAGTTAATTGTAATTTTAGATAGTTTCCTTAGTTGTAAATTTAGAATGTTTCCTTTTCTTGTTAGTGGTAATTTTAGAAATTTACTTTAATTTCTAGTTAGTTATGGTTTTAGAAAGTTTTCTAGTTTATTTCATTGCTTATTTAGTTAGTTTCCTAATTTCTTTAATTGCTTGATTTCTAATTTAGGGTTTACTTTCTAGTTGCTTCATTAGTTTAGTTGTTTATTTTATCTCATTACTTTCCTTGCTTTTTAGTTAGAATATTTCCTCTTTTGAATGTTTGGCTAGGTTAAAGTAAGATGACCTAAATTATAATTAAATTTACTTATTAAAGAGTCTTTGGGGGATCAACTTGCATTTGTTGATTCTATACTCCAACAGAGTCATGCAATTGTGATAATTATTAAGGTACATCAATATCCTCAACCATGTTGTGACTAACTCACATTGTGGATGAGTCTCTTTGACTTTAATTACTATAGTCCACACATTCTTATCCCATGTAGTGGCCTAATATACAATCATCCAGTGGTTGATACACTCTTTGATCCATCGAATGGTCTCTTATACATTAGTAACTTACGTCCTTTCCTACACTTGGACCTATGTCCAATTACTTCCTCCCTTAGGTTGGTGCATTAACTTAGAATGTTAGTGATGTGCTTTAATAATTTCTTGTTTTGACATGCATAAATGATTCTTAGGAATGAAGTGCTAGGGCAGCTAAGAAAAGAGGCACCTAACACCTTTCTAAAAGGGTCACCACCTATAAAAGGAAGAAAAGAGGAAGATGGAGTGGAAGAAGTAAAAGAAAATTTTGCATCTCCTTAGCTAGATACTCATAGACAAGAGGGTAGCTTTAGTTAGGAGAGAGGTAGAGAGGGTATTACAGGTCATTCAACTTAAGCTAGGGTTAGCCATAAAGGAGGCTTCCCACATTAAGATTGAACTAGAATAAAAGAAAAATAAAGGGAACATAGTGGCCCTTGGCCTAGGTCTCCAAATTCTAACTATAGGACATGGTGAAGGAGATAGGTAATTGCCTTGGAAGTGGTCTACTCTTCAACATGAAGCCTTTAGCTAAGAATTTGGATGGCTTTAATGGAAGGACTTGGTTTCTCAATCATTAATTTAGGATAGGAAAGACTTCTTGCCGCCATAGAAAGGTACAAGACTTGTTTCCTTTTCCTTTTAATCCAAATCCCATAAAAAGAGAAGAAATAGATAAAGAAATAAGAAGAATGTGTGAGAGTAAGAAGATGGGAGAGTGTGTACTTACAATGCTTAAGCGAGAAAATGGTGTGTGTGATGGAGATTGGTGGAGGGTGAGGCGTGATGCTTAAGATGGAGTAAAATGGGATGCATGGAATGAAGTGGAATAATGAAAGTATGCTATAGTGCATGCTATGGATGTATTGGTTAAGGATGAAATGTGGAAGTTCTAACATGCTTGGCTAAGGGGGTTGAGGTGTTGAGGAGAAGAAGATGTGTACAAGGTCTAGGTGGAGGATGCATGGAGTTGAAAGATGCAAGGATAGGTTAGTCCATGCAAATCAAAACTAAAGTAAAGAATGCTAAGGCATGGAACAATAATGGGATGTTATGCATGTAACTCTAATGGAAGAAGGGGAAAAGGCTATAGAGATGAGATGCAATCTAAGGAAAACCTACTGCATGCAATGTAAATTGTGAGGATGCTTGTAAAGAAAAGCTCAAATGAATACATAGAATGTAATGAAGATAAATGGAAAGAGAAGAAGAATGAAAAGAAATGAAAGGAAAATGGGGTTGGTCAAACACCCTTACCTCTCTCTCCAAGGGTTGGATGTTGTGGATCAATGGGAACTTAGGTGAGGGTGATCTTCCTCCATCTATTCTCTAAGGCCTAAGAAAAGTTGAAAGACAGATCTCCTTGTAATTCACCCCTATATATATATATATATTTGGAGTCGAAGCCCTAGGGAATGGATGGTAGAGATCACAAGGGTAAAAGAAGGGATAAATGGTGGCAATTTAAGGATAATTAGATCAAGGAAAGACATTAGCAAGGAGGGGTGTGTGGAATCCATCATGGGAACAAGATGATATAAGAAGATGGGAAAGGAAGGAGATAAAGGTGTAAGGGAAAGGAGATATGTTAGGGGAAAGATGATAGAAAGGAAACAAGAAACTCTAGGAAATTAAGTAGAAATAGAAATGAAAAGAGGTGGGAGGCATGGAATTCGTTTTGGGTATGTTGGAGTTCAAAAATCTGAGATGAATGTGATTCATTGGATTATAATGTATGGTATAGATGTTTCCTTAGGGTTTTGATTTGACTTTTCAACTAGGGCAAGGTGGCTAGGGTTTGTGACTTTTCTTTGTTTCATTCCTAGCCCTTAGATCATCTTTACCCTAGCTTGAGTGGAAGAGATTTGGTTAGAGTATTCTTATTTAAAAATATCTACTTTAAGAGCTTATTTACTCTCCAATATTAGTTTGGAATGCCGTAGAGTGGATGACCAAGATTCCACTAAGATTTCCTTCTCCACTTTTGGTCTGTCCTTCTTTTTATTCTAGCCCAACATAATTTTCTCCATCCAATGAGCATCAAGTTGGGATGTCTACCACCAACCCCCCCCTTGAAATCACATTTTTTCTCCTTGAAAATAGGTAGGAAACCCATAGAAAAAATCTCCACTAATGGGCTCTCAGAATGATCTTCATTGTAGTGTAGCTTCTCATTAGTCTATCCTTGGTTGAGTGAGTATTTATTGGTTGCTTAGGGTATACACCCACATGGATGAATTTCAACTGTAGATTTCCCATAAATTGTCTCTCTCTTCTCCTCCTTTTTCTCCACCAATATTATTTTATTTCTTAATGTATTTCATATGAAACCAAGTAAAAGTCACCCCTTTTGCATGAAAAATTTGTGTGCTCCCTTAGGTGGTCAATTCCTTTGGTCGAGTAGGAGAGATAGTGTAAGGAAGAAGTCTTCATGTGGGTCGCAGTCTTCTAACTTGTTTCATTTCAAAAGCACTCATTGAGCTTTCCTTAAAAGCTTTCCAAGCTAGTGATTAGCTTACATGCATGCATCGAAAGTTTTGTGACCCTACTTTTGATATGAAGACCTTATTTTGCATGGGAATTACGGATGGGGTTTTTTACTTCTTTAACTTTGATAATAACACCTAAATTTTAGTATGAACACCCAAACTTCATATCTGGTAGGTGGGGGTCCACAATGTAGCTTAGAAGGTAGACATGCCCTTTTAGGGTTAAAATTATCAAATTTGTGTTCGTTTTTTTTGTACCCTGCAACTATATTATGTAAAATTAATCCTAATTAGTATTATTTATGAAACATTTAGGGCCTAAAACCTACTAAATATGGAGGTATTTTGGTAATATTTCTAAATATATTAGTTAGCACTCCACCTAAGGTGTCTTTTCTGTTCCTCACTTAATCCTTAAAAAAAATCAATATTCTCCTTGTATGGAAATCTATTAATGGGGCCTGAATGATCCAACCCTCCATTAAGCAATTAGCATTCACACTTAGATGATGTTCCATTCCTCAAGCATCTTTCCACTCATGATAAGAAAAAAGAGAGTCAAGAAAGTGTATAATTGATGTAAGATAAAAAGAAAAAAAATACCCCATTCTGTGTAACTGTATTTATTATTCTTGTAATTTGATATTTACATATATTACACTCTTCCTCCCTTACAAAAATTTTGTTCCCAAAGTTGCATTGGTGTGTAAGTGATCAAAACAACTCCAGGAATCTCTCTCTCTCTCTCTCTCTCTCTCTCTCTCTCTCTCTCTCTCTCTCTCTCTCTCTCTCTCATGTCATCCTTGACTTTCCCTGTGTCCTCCTTGTGTGAATGATGCTACCACAGAACCTTGACAAAGGTGATCATGTTGGCTCGCGAGTTCTTATCCTTCCTATTGAGGATCTATACCAACCACTCTTGAAATGTAAGGTTTGGCTATAACTCGGTCGACATCTAATCCAAAACATGTGTAGGGTCTGTCACATATTTCTTGAATATAGATACATGAAATACATCATGCACCTCTACCAATGAGGGAGGTAGTGCTAATTTCTAAGCAGCTTTACCTACCCTCTCGTGGATCTCAAATGGACCCACAAATCTAGGGCTCAGCTTTCCCTTTATCCAAAATCTCATCACACACTTGGATGGAGCACCTTAAAAAAGATGAGGTCTCTAAATTGAAAATTCAAACCTCTCCTCCTCAAATTAGCATAGCTCTTTTTGTTTGTTATGTGCTCTTGATAGATGCTTTTGATCAATCCCACCTTCTTACATTGCTCCATTAGCTCTGATTTGACAAAGTACCTCTCCTCCACATCACTTTAGCATGTCAACGTGTAGCAATGTTTGCCATACAATGCATAGTACATATCCATGCCAATACTAGAATGGTAGCTATTGTTATAGGAATATCCATTAAAGGTAGATGATTTCCCAACAACCCTTCTAGTCTAGTGCACAAGCTCTCAACATGTCTTCTAGTGTTTGTATGGTCCTCTCAGATTGACCACATTTGAAATGCATAGTGTGCCTAATCGCTCCTACACACTCCACCAAAAATGAGATGTAAACCTACTATCTCTTTTTGAAATAATAACCAATGGAACACAGTGTAGGTTGACTATCTCCCTGATATAAAGCTTGGAGAGGCTCCCTAATAACTATCTCTATTTGATGGGTTGAAAATGAGCTGACAAGGTGAGCAAATAGACTAGAACCCGTCTCCCCCTTCCACTTCTACCTTAGCATCAGAATGGAAAATGATGCTGGTGTGCTTGGTTCCTCCTCCTTGACGGCCATCATACGATGGTGTCCATCAGTGTCCAATTCATGCAAACCCTCATAGATCAGACCGTGATTACAATTAGACTTGATCGTACAACTGATCACCTAATCTTTGTCTAATCCCACCATCCATCATGATCCAACCAATGATTTGTATCCAATGTGGTAGATCTATAATTGATCTGACCATCCATCATGATTAGATTGTTGATTTGTCCCCAGATGACATATCTATGATTGAATCTAAAAAACCCTACATGTCCTAGCTCTTAATAAGTCACCAACATAGATATCTGTGACTGATTTGACTATTCATCACAATCCAACCATTGATTAGTCACTAAACACAAGATTTGCTACTGATCTAACAATTTGACATGATCTAACCCTTGATCAACCAATTAACACCTAGATCTACCATTAATTTGAGAATCCAATTGGATCTAGCCATAGATATAGGATTTAACCATTTGATATGTGATTGATCATGCTTCAAATTAGTGAACAGACACTTAGATTCATAATTTACGGAAGTGTTCATCTTGACTTAATCATAAATCTATCACCAAATGCCTAGAACAACAACATATCTAACCCTTTTCCCAGGGTCTGACCATTAATTGAGCATCTGATGCAAGATCTCTAAGATCGGGAAGTATGTCTCTTTATGAGCTACAATGATTCCATAATTGGAGCAATAGATCAGCATATATGTGACTCCTTATACATTGATTAGTTGTAGAGAAAATTGATCTGAGCCATCAAATTTCACATCGACAACCAGATATGCATAGTGGTCAATCAAGAAAACAAGCCAAAGGAGGTACACATGTAAACTGAGGATAAGCACCACAAGAGGTAGGTGGATTAAGATTGCTATCTTGGAAAGATTAATAATTGCTATGTTTTGATAAGAATGAATTAATATATTTGATGATTTACATGTGCTATCTTAAAATTTAAATATTATCAAAGCATGTGAAAGTTAGTTATCATCTTGTGATACATTTTGCTTCATCAAATTAGAAATCGAATGACTAACTTAAACTTGAAAATACTAATATTGCCTTAGTTATAGTTGTGAAGCCTTGGCCAATGAGGGCGGGCCAAGAGGGCTGGCAGGCTTCTAGGCAAGGTGAGAGACTAAGAGTTAGTCCCACATTGCTAGGGGGAAAGTTACTGGGCTCTTGATAAGAGTGATGAGGACTTCCCTTGCAACGAGGCCTTCCAAGGGGTGAAACCCAAGAGGGGTGAGGAACCTAAGGGAACAAAACCCTGAGCCGCTACCGTTGCCTGCGGGGACGGATATGCAAAGGGGACAATATCGTGACCGCTGTGCACTCTGATGCACGGAATGAGGCCTTTTCCCTGAGCAACTGGGGAAGAACAAAACTGCGCGGGGTGTATGGGCACTCTGGCACAGACAATATCATTGCAGGGTGTGGGCCCTCAGGCTATTACAAGTGGTATTAGAGCCAGACCCCAACCCGGTGTGGGTGGCTAGCCGAACGTGGGCGCTCGCGTGTCCCCTAAGGGGGAGAGGTTGTGAAGCCTTGGCCAATGAGGCGGGCCAAGAGGGCTGGCAGGCTTCTAGGCAAGGTGAGAGACTAAGAGTTAGTCCCACATCGCTAGGGGGAAAGTTACTGGGCTCTTGATAAGAGTGATGAGGACTTCCCTTGCAACGAGGCCTTCTGAGGGGTGAAACCCAAGAGGGGTGAGGGACCAAAGGGAACAAAACCCTAAGCCGCTACCATTGCCTGCGGGGACAGATATGCAAAGGGGACAATATCGTGACCGCTGTGCACTCTGATACACGGAACGAGGCCTTTTCCCTGGGCAACTGGGGAAGAACAAAACCGTGCGGGGTGTATGGGCACTCTGACACAGACAATATCGTTGCAGGGTGTGGGCCCTCGGGCTATTACAATAGTGCCCAAATAAAAGTGTATTGAATACCTCGTTGGACTAAGACATATACACATATGCCTGTATCTAATGGATATTGTACACTTTAAACATGGTTTGGCCCTAGATCACTTAGGACACTATAGTATTCTTTGTAGGAACATACTTGGCGCTTAGGTTTGAACTGACTTAGAAAGACTATTTTTGACTTAAAATAGTAAGAACATATAAATACACTATCATTCAAGTTAGGAATACTAGATTTCCATCTTTGAGAACTATAAGGAAATGTCCAACACAGACTCAATATGACCTAGTGAAAAGCTATCCTTGCAGGACCAGGAGGAACACGCATAGGAAAACTTACCTTTCCATAAGGCAGAATCCTCTCCAACTAGAATGTTGGGCTTTAAACTTACTGTAGGCTAACCTTACAAAAAAGTAAAGAAGACGTTAAACTAGTTATAATAAAAACCAGACAGTCTTAGGCTTCCCTCATACATGATGATTGAGAGTACCTTGCTAGACTAGTAGTGGCACCTCTAAAAGTCAGGGCAACATGTAAACATATGTTACTATTTAAATGAACTATCGAATTAGGCATCAAGTTTGAATCGTACATTAAAAAGTTATAGCATGCTCTTAGTTGAGTAGCATTATATTTGTGATATTTTCATTAGTACCCTTGTTATCTTTGATTATCTTGATTGAATAAGTTTTTAAACTCTTGCTTCCTTATAAAGGGTATAAGAAGTGCCATTGGATAGCCATAAAACGTGGAAAACTAGTAATCAATGGACAAGTATGGTAATAGTACATGCAATGTGCCTCTTCGAACATAAAGTATTTAGCAGCTAGTAAGACAAAAGACTAACTAATAGCATCAATAACTTGAGATTGAGTAACTCCATTGCACTTAGCATATTTAGGAACAATAGATGAATTAAGTATAGCATGAAAGAAGGTATGAATAATAAACTGAGGACTTTGATCACACATTACTCAAAGACATTAGCTAAGATAGAGCTTAGATAACATGCTTACTGTTATTGATAGAGACTTTACCATTGATTCTATTACAATTCACTTTATTATATGTGCTTATAGTTTGACATAGGACTTATCTTATATAACCATTAGACTTGAATATATGGTTGATTTATGTAAAACGTAAGAAAGCAACATATTATACCTAAGAAAGTAAATAACCATGAGCCATGAACAAAGCATGAATGATTTGATTATTGTTGTTTTCGAAATAAATTTGGGATTCTTTCTTTTGAATATTATGTGCATTATTAATCAATGTGAATGCATGACTTAAAATTTCATTAAAATTATGCTTTATAGTTTGTTGAGAACTCTGCATCTGTGGTTTTAGTTCTATATGGTGTTATTGTAGCCGATCCCAGGTAGGTGCCAGCCGAAAAGGAAAACCCATGGCAAACCCCATGCATGAATCAACTTATAACATTCACTTAGTTTAGAGCATTTCTTGTAAGCGACATGATGCATCAAATCCTAGATGAGGTTGAAAATGAAGAAGGGCTGCTAGGCATTCTCCAAGAAGCAATGCGTTATATTGGATCTCGGGTGTATTAGAAATAGGCAATGGCTGCTAGAGCATTCCCTCGAAAGCAATGCATTGCATCAAAACCCTGGTGAAGTGGAAAGTATGCATGGTTTCCTGCACCATTCAAGAAGTGCGTGGGTAAATAGTCTAGGTAAAAGAATAATATTTGTATCACTACATGGAATATAAGCATATTGACATGCAAGAGTCTAGAGTGAGTGAACATCGCTTGTATTCAAGAAACCAAGGGAAAGGGCTAAAGAGTTAAAGGATAAACTTGTAGATGTTAAAAGAACTAGTGATAGAATTATACTACTAAAACTTATTTTAGGAGAGAAGATCATAAATGTCATTACTGCATACGCACCATCAGTAGAGTTAGAGGATAGAATCAAGAGATAGTTCGAGGAAGATACAGAGGGAGCCGATTTTAATGGTAATGTAGGAAAAGAAAAAGAAGGATATGGTGAGGTACATGGGGGGTACGGTATTGGAGAAAGAAATGAGATGGGGGAGGCTATACTCGATTTTTCCGTGGCATATAACCTAGCTATAGCAAACACATACTTTAAACAGTCCAATGATAGAAGCTTTGTTTTTGGAGGAGCTAGACTACCAATTAAAAGCTTCTTCCTTCTCGTTGGGCATATAGCCCTTATACTGGATTGAGATCACTATCACTGTCAAGAGGGATGAACTCTTAATGGACATGGCCATATTAGTCCGCAGAGTGTTTTCTTCTATTTCATCATTCTAGTTTCCTTCTACTATCAACTTGTTTATAAATGATATTATCTTCTCTCCTTTTAAGTTCCACCATTTAGTTTTTGGACACCTACTAAGTTCATTTCCTTTCTTACATTTTTAATGTAGATATCCATAACCATTAACCTATGTTCTGAGGTTAAACTCTAACTAGGTATCACCTTACAATCTTTATACATTGATCTTTCAGCATTCCTAAGTGGGAAACAGTCTATTTAACTTTTATATGGTACACTTTTTAAAAGTTAGTAAGAAAGTGGCAAAAGATGTCCTAGAAGTATCGAAAGGGAAAAGGCAACCAACAAAGGAAAGTTGGTGGTGGAGTAAAAAAGTACAAAAAGTAATTAAAGAGAAACGTGTGTGTTTTGAAGCATGGTAAAGGACTAAAAACAATGAAAGCTTTAAGCAATATAAGAATGCTAAAAAGGTTACTAAGAGAATAGTAAGTGAGGATAAATATAAGGCATATGGTGATCTCTATAACAGATTAGGAACAAAAGAGGGTCAGAAAGATGTGTTTAAACTCATAAAAGCAAGAGAAAGGTAAGGACTTAGACCACATTAAATGTATTAGAAGTGATAACCAAAGGGTACTAGTCAAAGATGATGAGATCAAACAAAGATGGGAAAGTTACTTTCAAAAATTGCTAAATGACAATTACCCTAAGAATATAGAGATTTAAAGTACCATAAACCCAAGTAATGTTGGAAATTATAGAACACATCATATTTTAAACTTCCCATCCCAAACTTAAAGTAAACATTGTCATCAATGTTTAGAAATAAATACCATGGACAAAGAGAATAATTAACCTAAGAGTTAAGGTAAGAAGAATTGTACTGGCACTCCAATGATGGTGCCTAAACCTATTGATGTGAACAATTGGAAT
The DNA here is from genome assembly GCA_035236585.1 of Warburgia ugandensis. Lineage (NCBI taxonomy): Eukaryota > Viridiplantae > Streptophyta > Magnoliopsida > Canellales > Canellaceae > Warburgia > Warburgia ugandensis. The sequence goes on from CP141133.1 coordinate 43,234,794, forward strand.
AATATATAAAGAATGTGAATGCTACTATATGAAACTAGGTTGACTAAATAATCTACTAAACTTAAAAGTGCAATTGACATGTAGTGAATTTAAGCTTGATACATAGGTTCATTGAGGAAAATTTGCTCATCATCATAAAAAATTACTTACAGTTGACCATTAAAATTTGAAATGGCTTTGTCATTATCAACTTCATAAGCCCCATAAGGATAAATAGTTTGCACAAGAAAAGGGCCAATCTATCAAGACTGTAACTTTAGTGGAAAGAGATGGAAGCGAGAGTTATATAAAAGACCTCTTGACTTGATTAAAAAGATTTCCTAGAAATAATCCTATCATGAACGAACTTCATACATTCCTTATAAAGTTTTGTAGTATCATCTGCATCTCTCCTAATTTTTTTCTACTCCAGATGTTGGAGCTTCTAGTGGGCACTATGTGACATTATGAGTTTTTCTAACACTTTTTCACAAAATCTTTTACACTTTTGGGGCCGCAAGTTTGGATAACTATTTAGAAAATGACAGAGGAAAACATTTTTCATAAGAAAACTTTTAAAAATCCTAAGTATCATTTTATTCTAGTTAATTCTCATAGTACATGTGTGTGTACAGCCACATAAATCATAACTTGTAACTAGATATGCTTAAATTCCATTGGAAATATGTCTTGACCTCAAATCCTCACTGGTATATTCTTAGGAATGAAGCTCTCCTATAAGGGTTTAAATATATTTCTCTCATTATGTGACCAAATCCAACAAGGCTAATGGTTCACATAAAATTTTAAATGTTAAAGAGATAAAGAAAAGAAATCCTTAAGAGTGGATGTTATTAGCAAGAATAGTAAGGATCTTTTACCTTAATTCCTTCTTTTTATCTTTTCTTTAAGCCTATGTTCCACCTAGGTCATTAAATAGGATGAAACTTAGGCTTGGGACAGGTTCAAAAAGAAGGGTATAAGAAATTCAAAGGTTCAAAATTGAGTGGAGGTCTTCTTTGACTGTTGAACTATTCTTCCTTGACTTTGTTAAAGCGAATTTCCTTTATATTCTTCTCTTTTAATATTTCTCATATTTTTTTTGAAATTTCTTTCTTTTCAGTTTTGTTTTCTCGTTTGACTTCATTGAAGGAAAAACTTCTAATTTTTTTTCACTTCTTTGAGATTATCCTTTTTGAGATTATCTACTAACGCTACTCATTTTGAAAATGGGTGGTGGATGTTTATTTTACTAGTTTATTTTTGGTTGAGGTAAATTGGGTTAAAGAAGAAAAAGGCTTAATAATAGGCTCAAGGGGTTAACTAGTGGTATATTATATTGGGTAGGTTTATTATCTTTGTGCTAAACAAGGACAACATCTATCACTCCCTAGGTTTCCTAAAGCCTATTAGATTCAATAAAGTTTATGGAAACATAGCTATTACTCCTATTTATTCTTGATAGTTAACTAGGACAAGGATAACAGGATCACACTGAGTTATGTATGCTGAAGAAACTGTGGAATTACTTATAACTCTTTGAAAAGAAGAGAGTCTCTAAACTCATTGGGTTGTAGGTTTGAATTGATTTTCCTTGATTTCTCTAAGTCATACGTCTCTAGTAGGTGTTGTGTGTAAATATTTTTTACAATTAACCTTCATAAAATGCTTCAACATATGCATAATATGCAAAAGTAATCATATAAACTCCCATTAAGAGGTTAAAATAGTAGAACTACTAAATTTTGAACATCTAGTTCTCATCATAGTAAGGGAACTCTTCCAAAAATGTTTAACTTTTAAAAATTAAAGAAATTAAAAAATCTATATATGCATCTACACTCTCCCCAACTGAAATGAAACATTGTCCTCAATGTTTGAAAAATAGGACCCTATATGACAATGTGGAAATGTAGAAGATGGAGATATAAAAAAACATCTGGGTTGCCTCCTAGGGAGCATTAAGTTTTACGTCTTTACATAGATGTAATGATGAGTACGTAGATAAGAATATGCAATGTAGACTAAGGTCATGATAATGTGGTGCCTCTAAAAATGTTTCTTCAAGTTCAGGGTTAGGCGACTCTAAGAAAGGTTTCAACCTTTATCCATTTACTTTTTGGATCTCCCCATCCTTCTCAATCTTGAAGTCTCCATTTAAAAAGGAGCAAATTTTTTTTTTTTCTGTCCTTGGTAGAAGAAGGTTGGCTATTAAATCCACTTTAGCTTTATCACCCTCTATCCCATTGGGTGATATAATGTGGCCTAGCATTATCCCACTTTGTACCATAAAATGACACTTTTCCTTAGTTTAAACAAGATTTTTTTCCTGACACCATGCATGAACTAACTTTAAGCAATGCAGGACAATCATCAAAAGAGGACAAAAAATAATTGAGAAGTCATCCATCAACACCTCAAGAAACCTTTCCACCATATCAGAAAATATGATCAACATACACCTTTGAAATGTAGCAAGAGCATTGCAAAGCCTAAAAGGCATACGTCTATAGACGAAGGTTTTAAAAGGGTAGGTGAAGGTAGTCTTCTCCTAATCCTTAGGTGCTATAGGAATGTAGTTGTAACCAGAATATCAATCTAAAAAACAATAATAACTATGTCCAGCTAACCTCTTTAGCATTTGGTTGATAAAAGGTAGAGGACATTGATCTTTCCTCATCATCGTGTTCAACTTTCGACAGTCAATGCAAACTCTCCACCCAGTGATCATGTAGGTGGTTACTAACTCAATTTCCTCATTTTTGACTTTTGTGATACCAGACTTCTTAGATACAACCTAAATAGGGTTGACCCAAGTGCTAATAGAGATAGGGTATATGAAGTTAACATCTAAAAGCTTTAGGACTTTATCTCTAACCACATCCTTCATGTGGGAATTTAGTTGTATTTGGGTTCCCCTAAAAGGTTTTACATTTTTTCTAGGTGCATCCTATGCATGCATATGGCTGGACTAATCCCTTTGATATTCGCTATGGTCCACCCTAGATTAGTCCTATGTTCCTTAAGGACATTAAGAAGTTTTCCTTCATGTTCCTTGTCTAGATCTGAGCTATTATGACATGTTAGGTTTCATTTGAGCTTAGATAAGAATATTTGAGATTGTCAAGCAAGGGTTTCAGGGACACTGAAGGTGGCTACTCTATAAAGGGTATAGGGATAGACTCAGAAGGAGGGATTGGCTCCACTTGGAGGTGTCCATAATTGGAGCAGCCTTTAGAAGGTTGTTTACCTCCTCAATACACTTGTCTATATCAAACTCTTTATTAAAATGTATGAGATAGGCCTTTAGTGGGTCAAAGATGGACAATGGTGGATTTCGTGAATTAGACTTTTGATTAAATTCACATCATAAGAGTCATCGACGTCTAAATGTTGTTGATCAGCATTAAATACATTAAGAGTCTCCTTCATGTTGCTGAATGATAGTTTCATGACACCATTCCTAGAGTTAATAATGGCATTGGATGTTACCAGAAATGGATGTCCAAGGATGACAAAAATTTGACGACTAGGATCAGATATAGGCTAGGTGTCTAGTACAATAAAATCAACTAGGTAATAAAACTGGTCCACTTGTATTAATGCATCTTCAACCAAACCATGAGGTATTTTGACATATCTATTAGCTAAATATAGTGTGGTAGTTGTTGGTTTAACTCATTGAGTCTTAATTGCTCATAGACAGAGTATGGTAACAAGTTAACACTCGCCCCTAGGTCAAGTAGTGCCCTATTTTTATCATGATCTCCAATAATGCAAAAAATGGAAGGACACCCCGGGTCTCTAAACTGTGAGGGGGTCTTGTGTTGTATCAAAGAGCTCATTTGCTCAGTGATGAAAGCCTTTTTCTAAATATTTAGCTTTCTTTTTCGAGTGCAGAGCTTTTTTAAGAACTTGGCATAGGTGGGGACATCTTTTATTGCATTGAGTAATAAAATATTAATTTGGACATGTTTAAATACATCCATTATCTAATTGAAGTTTGTTCCCTTTCTAGCCTTATTCAGTAATTGAGGACATGGGGCTTTAAGGGCATAAGGTGCCTCAAATATTGGTTTTTTGTCTTTTCTCTTTCTCATGTGTTTTAGTTGCCTCCTTTTCTTCTTCATTTTCCTTAACCTTCCCTACCATGTTTTTAATATAACAAATACTCATGAGGGCAGTTATGGATTTTGCATGCTAAGGAGGGTTAAGGTCTTGAGAACTTAACCTTATCTCAAATTGGTCCTTAGGGTTAGGGATGGGTTGACTAAGGAATTGAACCATTCCTCTGTTATATAGTTCAACTAACAATTGGCTAACTTGAATCCGTAGTTTAGCTAATGCCTTAAGAGTTAATAGTTCTTAATTGGTTCAAAGCCTTGTTAGTTTCTAGATTTTGTTTTAAGAGCAGCTAAATATTATCCTTGACTTTTGGTTGCTTTAGTTATTGAGGATGCTAAAAACCAGGTGGTTGTTGAGGAACTATAGCTCTAGGAAGAAAGTTTTGGGTAGGGGTTCACAAGTGGTCTCCCCTAGTATTCTTCGACTATGAAAATTTTAGATGCCTTGCCCATCTAGGATTGTAGGTCTCAAAATATGGATTATTGCTAGGTTGGCGATATGCCACAACTAAAATTTTGGCTTTATAAGATAGCAAATATAAGACAATTTTAACACAACCATCTTATATAAAATTTATATAAGACCATTATGATAAACCATCCCATATTTTTAAAAGAATATAAAATGGTTTTCTAGAATGATCTTATATAAAATTTATATATGATGGTTATGTTGAAACAATTTTATATTATTAACAATATTTGACGGGTTTTAAAAAACGTCTTATATATTTCATGTCTTATAAATTGAAGTTCAATTGACTCTTGGCTTCTTCAATGAAAACTCGAACATTGGGTTGAATTTATGTGCACTTTGTCCCAAATTTCTATTTCCTCACTTGATATTGATTGGATAGTGTTCATTCTTATATTTTGTAATATGTTGACTTTATTTGATGTTTGTGGCTATAAAATTCATTTTCTTTTTCCTTCTTGCATTTGTGTGATATATTCAAATATATGTATGGATCAGTGTGAACATTTATGTGGATGAATTAGTCATGTTTTTGCTTTATTCTTACTTTTTCCAATCCTATACTTGAATGTTGATTCCTCTAGTATGTATTTAAATTATATATATGTGTTAACTACATACATTTTATGTAGACACCAAGTATTTGGTTAAATGCCTAACCCATATTGTTATTATAATCTTTTCATGTCTAGAAAGTCTTCACATTTTTGGACAAAATGGAGAAATATGCTTGGATGCGTGTGTAAAGATCATCAAGGGAATAAAAGAGTTCATTGAATTTGCAATTGGGTTGGGTGATGATTGTAATGGAATTCCATGTCCATGCTCGAGATGTGGAAACCTAAAAAAGGTTACTATTGGTGAGTTGAGAGAACATTTGTGCTTCAATGGAGTTGATAAAAGCTATTGCCCCTAGATGTGGCATGGAGAGGAAATAGGCCAAAAGCCCTTGACAAGGGCTGAATGGGTATATGAAAAAGAAGCCACTTTAAGAAGTGGTGAAGATAGTTAGACAGCTGCATCTATGTTTTGAGATGTATACAATGACTTTCAAGATCACCCAGCACAAATTTAGACTGCATTGGAGGAAGTCGATGAGCCATTGTATGTTGGGCGTACATATTATACCAGGTTGTATAGCAGTAGAACTTTACAATGTGAAGTTAAGATTTATTTCAGAGCATGGTTTTAAAGAATTGTTGAAAGTCATTGGTAAAATACTGCCCAAGGAGAACAAATTGGTTGGATCACATGGGTGGCAAAGAAAACCTTGGCTTCACTAGGCTTCAAGATGGAAGATGAGGAAGAATTCAAGTGATTGACAAGTGAAAGATGTCCCTGCAAAGGTCCTATGGTATTTTCCCCTTATTCCAAGTTTCCAAAGAATGTTTTGTATTAAAAAAACAGTGGAGAAACTAGTATGGCATGCCAAGGAGAGAGTGGGTGATAACTATTTACGCCATCCAGTAGATAGCCTTGTGTGGAAGCTTGTAGACTTCATATGGCTTGATTTTGGAGAAGAATCCAAGAGCCTATGACTTACAATATATGCAGATGGGATTAATCCTCATGGCTCTATCAGCAGCAGGTATAGTTGTTGGCTTATTATAATAGTTTGATACAACCTTTCACCATTGTTGTGCATAAAGAGGAAGTTCATGATGTTTACTATGTTAATGTCAGGTCCCAAGCAACCTGGGTGTGACAACCCGGGTTTTTGTAACATGATTTGTAAAGTATTTTGAAAGGCAGGGCCCGTAAGAGTGTAAATTTTTTTCGTAAGACAAAGCAGTTGAAATTCTTTTCTTTAGAACTTGTTTTGAAAACCCAAGTCACTACTTCATACATAACATAAGTACAATTTGTGTACAAAATAAAATTCTATTGAAGGAATATACTTTTATTAAACTCCAGGATCCATCCAGTGGTTCATAGTACAACCAAAGAGAGTCACAAGACAGGCAACTCAAAATACTCCAGAAGACAATATGGATAGAGTAACCATGAGTAATAAGGAAGAGATGGTGACAAGGATGTTAAGGAACCTCCTTCCTCACCTACAACAACCCCAAGGTTCATCACCTCCTGTAGAAATACCAAGTACGTAGGCTTAGGTTCAACTTGAAGTGAGTGAATAAGAGATAAGTTATTAGTTGATGAGAAGGAGTTATGTGGTAAACTCATTAGTTAAGAGATAAGTATAAAAGGAGTTAACTCATTAGTGAAGGATAAGTCTTGAAAGAGTAGCCTCATTTGTTGAAGAGGATGTAAAGAGTTGAGTCATTAGTGAGGAAAGAGTTAAACTCATTATTTGAGGAATATGGAAAGAGTAGACTCATTTGTGAAGAAAGAGTAACTCATTAGTGAAGGATGAGTATAGAAAGAGTTAAACTCATTAGTTGAGAATGAGTATAGAAAGAGTTAGTGTAATGAAGGAATAGTATAGTATAAGTAGATATTACTTAGTGAAAGGACTAGAAATACTACTTAGCAAATAAGAATTCCAATAGAGGGAATAATAAGATATAGAAATCCATAGGGAAAACATTACAATAGATGTAAGGTATGATGTTAAGGTCTAACCTAAAGTCCTGAGTAAACATACAAAGTACATTAATATGAGTATGTATATAACCATTATTAAGTGAAGTATGTATATAACCATTACTAAGTGAAGAAATGGAGATAAAGAGAAAGAAGTGATAAATTGGAAAATAAGATGGAAAAAAATAAAATAAAATTCCAACCTCATAGAAAAGGTGAAATGGAGATTTATGAGAAATAGGTGTTAAAGATGAAAACACTAAAAGTATTGTAAAATTCAAAGTTAACATTAAATATATAAATAGATATAAATATAGGAATTAGAATTGCTACATGTATAGTATTATGAAAATTAGTTAAATGAAATTAATCATCAAAATAGAGAGGATATGGCTTGAAAGAAATTTAAGGAGATAGGTGAGAAAGTGCAAAATTTGTAAATGAGAATAGTTTCAAATAAATATGAGTAAGGAGTTAAGCAAGTATTTTTCTCCAAAATTAGTGAGGCAAATGATTTAGTGGAGAAATGATAAAATTTTAGAACATGAAGAGATGATCTTTGATATTAGAATAAAATGAAAAGGAAAAAGAGAGTTAGATATGTTAAAGGGACAAAAATATGATCCCAAACTTATTAAGAAAGACAATTAAACCATGAGAATATATGGTTAACAAAGAAATTATAGCTCTATATATGGTACAACAATTGTGAAATCACCAAGTTAGAAATTATAAAGGTATGACAAATCATTGTGGAAATTAGCACTAGAGGATTTTCAAGGATTAAAGAATTATTGATATAATAACTTTGGTGCTATTGAAAATAATTTTGGGACTATCATAAAGAGAAGTACCTTTGGTATAGATGGTAAAATGGTCATGGAACATGAAAACAAAGAGAAATATTGATTAGGAAAATATAATCATTGATTATCATGAAGAGGAGTACATCTTATTGATCAAGGCAAATGAAGAGTTAAATATGAATAGAGATATTACTTCCAATTACATGATGGAGTCAGTGATATTGAAAGATTTAAGAAATATAGTAAGGGGAAATGTATTTTTGGAGGAAAGGTGAAATAAAACATGAGAAATAAAAACAAATATTGGTTGTTAAATTTAAGTTTAAAGATGATTGTGAATGAGTTATGAATCCAAATTGTTGGAGAAATAAGTGGTTAGAAATTTTAAGATAGTTTGAAGATTTTCAATCTTACATGAGATTGAATGAGAAAATATCTATAATAGTTGAGGAAAAGAACATCAAATTATATGAATGAGTTGAAAGAACAACTTTTTAAGGATATGGAGTGATTATAGCAATTTACATTATGAGAGTAACAAATTTCTTTTAGGAAAAGAAAAAGGAGGAATCAATATAAGGATGCATAAATGATGTTGACGAAATTAAGTATCCTTTTTCTCTATAAGGATGAGCATTTTCAAATTTATTGGGAATTGGAAATGCAACATCAAAGTATAAAATCAAAAAAAAAATTTGAAGTTCTATGAGTTAGATAACAGATGTTCATGAATTTGAGGAGAATGAAATATATTGAATGAAGTGGTAATGATATATGGAAATAGATTTCAAGAAATCAAGAGCATTCAGGGGATATATGTTAAACACTTACAAAACTTGTCTTGTAAGTGTATATGTGATTAAAGAAAGCCAAGTTTAGGTTATATAAATTTTAAGGATAACATGGAATTTGACCCAACAAAGGTGGAATATGAGATCAAAATATGAAATGACAATGGCAATTAGAGAAATATATCTCTTATTGATTTTATAACATAAGGACATTCTTTTAGTGAAGTTTTGCCATTGGTTACATAAATCCTAAATGAGTTGATAATAGATTGTTGAGAATTAAAGACTAGTTGATAAATTATGGTGTTTGTAAAGATTTGAGGAGGGATGATTACAAAGTCAATATGGACTCTTTTAATTGAAATTATCAAGAATATCGCAAATAAAGAGTTAGTATGATATGATAAAGGCTATGAGGTATGCTTTGAAAGAAGCATGAGGAAATGCAAAATCTAGAAATTTTGAAGCCTATGACATATAAATATATATAAGAGGAAAATAGATAAATATTGTCATAGATTGTGAGAATGTTATGAATATTGTTCTAAATATGAGAAAGAAATAACAAAAGAGGATCAGGAATATATATGCAGAGTTAAATGACACTATCTTGGATGGAAAAATGTAGAAAGTCAAGTATTATGAATAAAATGGCACTCAAAGAGTGTTACAAAAATAATGGATGGGAATGAGGAAAGATTCATTACAAGGAAACTATTATTGGAGGACAGAATTTCACAAGAAGTTGTCAATAGAAGGAAATAGTAAAGAAGTATGAACTGTAGAGAAGAAATAAAGTATACACTTCCAAATAATGGAAGAATAAGAAAGGAGAAAATTACTTCCAAAGATTGGAAGGTTGTTACAAAGAACAATAGTTGAAGTTATAGAATCTAATCAATATGTATTATAGGAAGTCTAAGGACTATATATAGTAGGAAAGCTATGTCCAAACTTTATATGTTGGTACATAGTAGGAAAGCTATGTCAAAACTTTATATGTTGAAAAATAATGAGGATGATCAATAGAAGGTATGATGGAAAATTGTGAAGTATGAAAAGATTGGTGAAAATTACCAGTCAAGTGAAATGGAAGGTTTTGAAACAAAAAGGGATAACTCAATAAGAGTTATTAATCCTTTTTTTTTGTTGGGAAATTCTAGTAAGAACTAGCTTTAGTTTATAGTGCATTATTAAGGTTAGTCATGGAAGAGCATTTTAACCTTTGAGAAAAAGGTAGTATAGAAAAGGAACGAACCATAAGTGATAAGGCCACATGTGTAAGGCTATGAAAGAATTGTGAAAACTCCTAAGTGAGTTGTATTACAAATTTCGAGGACGAAATTATTGTAAGGGGGGAAGATTGTAATAACCCCAATTTTTGTAATTGATTGAGAAAATCAATAAAGTTTGAGTTTCAGATATTTCGGGCTGAAATATTAGGGTTATTTAGAATATACTTTTTATAAAAGTACAATCAAATAATAAGACATGTAAAATTGAAATTAAACTTGGTAAACCCTTCAAAATGACTGTAAGCATGACAAATTTCGAATTCGAATAAGAAATCCTTAAGTTTCTCCATTTCTTGGACAAAAGGGGTAAAATAGTAATTTTACCCAAAAATAAAAATCTCCCAAAAATCAAAATATGAGACATCACAATTTAAAATGTACTAAGAAATACGAATCCAACGCCACTAAGTACACTCAAATCTGAGATCATGGGAATAAAACCCAAAATTTTATGCATAAATGGCAAAACAGTCTTTTTACACCATGTGGGGCCCACATGGGCCCACAAGGGACTCACAACCAACCTTATTAGTATCCCACGTGAAGTCATGGGTCAACAAACATCAGCTGGTGTTGGGGAAGAAAAATGGGGCATGGGGAAGAAAAAATGGAGCATGGAAGACTTTCATGCCATTTAATAATAAAAAATAAAATATTATAATCATGAAAAAAGACCCAAAATGCCTATAAATACAACCCCAAAAATCCTCATAAAATCCCCACGAAATTCTCTTCACTCTCCCTGAAAAATTGGATCTAGATCCCTCCCCAAAAACCCAAAATTTCCAAGAGATAGATCTCTTTTCAATTTGTTTTTCTTTTTAGATTGGAACAAGAGACCTAAAATCAATTAGGCACTTTTTTCTAGAACTAATTTGATCAATTCCACTGTCCAAAACCTCCCAACATATCTATTCTACAAAACCCCTAATGAAATTTCAAGATCCAACGATTCAAACAATGGGAATTTGCAAGAGAGGTGGATCTTGGGCCATATCTTCATCAAAGGATATTTCTTTTAAATTGGACACATAAACACCATTTTTTCTCAAATCAGGTATGTGGGAATACTTTATATAGATGTTTACTGCTGCTTTATGTAATTTTTATTTTTCTGTAATTTATTTTGGTAATAAAAAGGTAAAAATAAAGTAAACACCAGAACCCTTAATTCATCATGATGGAGTGCTCAGATGAAAATTCTGACTCCACCAATCAATCCAGAATGGTCAAAAACCCCTAAGGTAGAATTTTCACAAAGATCTGAGAAGGTTTGGTCCCTCAATTGAGAAGGGATTGATTGGACAGTCCAAATGGACAGTCCAATCTCTCGATCGGACGGACAATGTCCCACGCGCGTCTATGGACGCCCTGTGCAGGCGCTTCGACATTTTAGTGCAGCGGACGCACCCGACTAGTTTCGCCTGGCTTGGTTTTCCTCTCGAACGATCTGGGCCGTCCGTTCCTTGTGCCCATATCAAATCTAGGGCCTAGGAAAGACTGTAAACTTCCAGATCCAATTCCAGAGTCATCTGAACTCCAATTGAGATCAGAAAGAAGCTAGGGAAAGCTTGAAACCTCTATTTTCTAATAAAATGATAAAATGGACATGTTATTCAGTAAAAACTTTCTGTGTTAAAGAAACAAGTTTCCAATTACCTAGATCTTCAAGATTTGAGATGATCAGATCTTGAAAATATGTTTTAATAACGATATACTATTGAAATAAAGTGAGATCTATGGTTTAATTGGATATATATGAGATATATTAAGGGCTCTACCCATTATGGTAGAAAAACCCTAAATATCAATGAGATCAAGTGTAATTAGATCGTTGGGATGGAAAGAATAAATGTTGATATGATGAAATCCAAGGAAATCATGAATGGATTATGACAAAAAAAGATCAATATGATCTTTTGACCTTAATAAAGAAAATTCCCTAAATATAACTAAAATCCTTAATCAAAGAAAAAGATCTAAGATCAAATGGTTGGATCATAAGTAAAGGTTTCTAAAAATGTTAATGTAATTAGTTTCATAGCATTTTAAATATGATTATGTTATAAAGCATGCTAGTATAACATTTAGACTTTAGCATGATATGTGATTTCATTGTTATCAGAAGGTGTTAGATTTAATTTAAGTACCTTGCCTCATTATCATTGAATGTTAAATTATGTAGTTTTATGCTTTGAATTTATAATTCATTTATGGTTGAATGTTATTAGTAGATTTACTTGTTATGAGATAAAGAGCATAAAACATCAAAAATGTATTCTAATGAGAAAGTAGAGTTTCATTACACAAATAAGAATTGAGTACTTTGGACTTAATTAGTAAGGGCTATAGTTAGTAGGACAATATAAGGATTATCAAGTCCTTGGCCTAAATTAGGAAAAGAATAATAAACCCCATGAATGACATTATAAATATTCATGGACTTAATTAAAATCCATTAGAAAGAGTACTTAGGGTAAACATGCTTATAGGAACCTTATGAAAGGTTGAGCTATGGTCATTCTAGTGAATTATGAACATAGTGGTTAAGGGGGTTATCCAATAGAGCCTTGCTCTTCCCCTACCTTCCGTTGACGTTTGTGAGGTCTAAACGCCTCCTTACATGAGGATTGAAGTGACCACTTTGTGTTCACCCATTCAGCTAGTAAGCCTTAGCCAATTGGAAATAAGAGGAGCAGTCTAGATTTAGGCTTGAATAAGCTACCTTCAACTAGCACATTAACTGGTTGAATAATAATAATAAGAGCATAAAAGGTTAGTAAATTACCTAACCCTAATAAAAACAGTAAGTAAGATAAGGATGATCAAACAAGATCCATTAGATCTTGGATGATCAAGAACAATAAGAATAAGAACACCATATTGTACTTAGTATGCATGTTTATTAGTATACTTGTTATAGTTCATTAGATTAGATAATCCAAACCCTTGATCAAAGATGATTCAAGGAAGAAAAGCAAGATCATCCTTCATAGGGATGATCCAATAACTGAACTTAGATCAAAGAAGAACTAGGTGATAGAAGATCTAGGACCTTGATCTTTATCAACATGTGTAGATTGTCAATCAATGGATCTATGAAAGATTAAGATCAAAGAGATGGACATACAAAGACTTAGAGATAGAAAAATACTTAGATATGAATGATCTAAAGATCATTCTAATCATCAGATCTAGTGATCAATAGGATTGTTCATAATTTATATATTGACAATAAGTATGGATGTACAGATTACATACATCAGTTAGGATCATGGAAGATTGGGGAAAAGAGATCAATCCTTAAAGGTAGGAGGATTTGATGAATGCATACATGATTGTACTCATGATCTTATGTTGACAAGAGTAATGATAATACTTGTACTAAATCTTTTGAAAACCTTATGATCCAACCAAACACATATAAGATGGTTAAGGACTAAACTATAAGTGAATAGGGAACTAGAAAATATTTCAGCCCTAAGTAAACAGACATATGGTCTGATATATATGAAATCTATTTTACATACAAGCTTGGAGGCTTGTGAGTTTGTTTTAATTAGCATAAGCCTAGGGGAATGCTATTGCTAGAGGAGTTATGAAGGTTTGGCCACCTGCTCCTTGAAATTTGATGATATGATGATACCTTGCCCAATGAGAGGCTAAAAGTCGGGTGGTGGCAATTATGGGAAGGCCACCACTGTGAAAGTCTTGGCCCCCCATACGGGCAGTGACATAATATTTTCCACCGTGGTATCAGTGGTGAACAGGGCAGTTATCCGAGCGCACTAGCACAGATCAGACTGCAGCATAGCAACCTTTCTGATTATTTTGCACTATGATGCACATGAGAATAGGCATAGTGAAATGCCTTATGTTGTAGCATAATGAAATGCTAGGTAATTGTATATTACCAATATTTCCCAAGAAGGAAAATTCCCAGTATAAGATTAGCTGTAATACTAAATTCTCAAAATGAAGAGAATTGATCAGCTTAGTTGGGAATGATATTTGACTATTTTCACAAATTTAACTGGTTTACCCATGAAGGGTATGTATGTATATAGAAGTGCATAACTTACAAAGTAAAGAGTATGTTTAAGGAAAATGGGATGATGAAGTATTGGAATTACATTGTCAATGTTATGTTTCTTGAATCCCCTACTAAGCATTGCTTGCTGAGATATTGTACTTGTTGCAATATCTCAGATATAGGAAAGGAGAGTTAGGAGTTAAAGACTATAGAAGACTTGAAGAGAATAATCTTCAAGGTATACCCTTGAAGACATGTATTTTTCCTTGTTGAGAGTTTTAACTTATGGTGAGCTTGAGTTTTGGATTATGTAATTTGGATAAGTATTGTACTAGATTTGGTTGTACTGTGAACCACTGGATGGATCTTGGAGTTTAATAAAGGTATTCCTTCAATGGAATTTTATTTTGTTCACATATTGTACTTATGTTATGTATGAAGTGGTGACTTGGGTTTTCAAAACAAGTTCTAAAGAAAAGAATTTCCGCTGCTTTATTTTGCGAAATTTTTTTACACTCTTAAGGGCCCTGCCTTTCAAACTACTTTACAAATCATGTTTCAAAAACCCGGGTCGTCCCATTGCCACTCTTCCATCTCAACATCCTCATTTCTACAATACTCATCTTATGAACATGATATTCCTTAACTGCTTAGCACTCTGATCCATAGATCATGGCTAGCCTTATGTCCATCTTATAGAATTTTCTTTTTAGTTTGAGTGGCACCCACCGATTACACAAAATTCCAGATGCAAATCTTTATTTGTTCCAACATGCTTGGATTATTTGGGTAACCTCTCTCTCAATCTCTCCACTCTCATGAATCATTGATCATAAGTACAAAAATTGGTCTTTTATAGGGACTTCTCGATTATCAATCTTAACTAGTGATCCACTCCTACTCCCCTCCTTGCTGAAATTGCATCTCATATATTCTGTCTTAGTTTGTTTGATTTTAAATCCTTTAGATTCTAATGCTTCTCTCCATAACTCTAGCTTTCTGTTTATGCCCTCCCTTGTCTCATCAAGTAAGACTATATCATCTGCAAATAGCATGCACGATGGAATCTCCTCATGCAAATATTTTGTTAACTCATTCATAACCAACGTGAAAAGGTATGGGCTTAATGCCAATCATTGGTGTAATCCTACAGTGATGAGAAAATCACCAATCTCACCACTAATGGTCTTAACATTTGTTATCGCTTCCTCATGCATATCTTTAATTATGTCTATATATCCCCGTGACACAGCTTTCTTGCCCAATACCCTCCATATTAACTCTCTAGGGACTCCATCATAAGCTTTTTCTAAGTCGATAAAGGCCATGTGGAGGGCTTTCCTCCTCTCCCAATATTTCCCTATCAATTGTCTTATTAAGAAAATAGCTTCCATGGTAGACCTCTTAGGCATGAAACCAAACTGGTTCTTTGGTACACTTGTCTCATGCCATAGCCTCTTCTCAGTCACTCTTTAAAAAAGTTTCATAGTGTGGCTCATAAGTTTGATCCCTCGATAATTAGTGCAACTCTGTATGTCTCCTTTATTCTTATAAATTTGTACAATAGAGATTTTCCTCCATTCATTAGGCATTTTCTTTGATTTTATAATCTTGTTAAATAACTTGGTCAACCAAACTACCCCAGTATCTCCCATGTGCTTCCAAGCCTCTATTGGTACACCTTGAGCCCCATGGCCTTTCATAATTTCATCTTTTTCAAGGCCTCTTTCACTTTAGGTATTCTAATCCTACATTCGTGTCTATAATGTCCAATGTTATTTAAGTTTACAACATTTTCAATCCTTATATTCTCAAAGCCATTGTCATTTAACAATTTTTTAAAGTTTCCCACCTTTGTTTGATGTTGTCATCTTTGATTAGTACACTTTGATCATCACTTCTAATGCATCTAACATGATCTAAGTCCTTACCCTTATGTTCTCCTATTTTTGCAAGTTTAAAAGCATCTTTATCACCTTCTCTTGTTCCTAGTTTATTATAGAGGTTATCATATGCCTTAAGTTTAGCCTCACTAACTGTTCTCTTGGCAACCTTTTTAGCATTCTTATACTATTCATAGTTTTCAATATTTCTAGTCCTCTGTTGTGCTTTAAAACACATCTATTTTTCTTTAATAACTTTTTTCACTGTTTCACACCACCACCATGTTTCCTTTACTAATTGCCTTTTATCTTTATATACTCCTAAGACATCTTTTTCCACTTTTTTAATGGACTCAGCCATATTAATCCACATGGTGCTTACTTTTACCATCAACTTGTTGTGAATGAGGTTATTTTCTCTCCTTTTAAGTTCCAGCACTCAGTTTTTGGATACCTATTAAGTTCATTTCCTTTCTTCCATTTTTTAATATAAATATCCATAACCATTAACTTATGTTGTGAAGTTAAACTCTCATGACTTGGCTTCATGAGAAGGTATTTAATCACATTGAATAGTTCTCTATGATGAATTAATTAATTAATTTGTATAATATATAATATATGTGCATATACATTAATTAATCATTTTATTTAATATATTATCACGTACATGTTTTAGATCAGCAAGATGTTTCAGGTCATAGTATTTCTAAATGCTAGGGTTGGATGGTAATGGGATCTCAACCAAAAGTAATAATGTATTGGATATGCTATCAATGGTTATTGCTTTCACACAAAAGACTATGATAAGTTAAGAGCACAATAAAGTAGTGGTGTTAGCTTAGTTACTAAAGCCACTTTCTATTCCAATTCAAAGGACAATAACCCAATTGTAGCTAACAATACTTATTACAGGGTTATACACGAGATATGGGAGTTGGATTATACAAGTAGAACTGTGGGTGCTTTTAAGTGCTATTGGGTGGAACACAATAAAGATAACATAAGAACCAATGCCCTCAACTTGACATTGGTTGACCTCAATAAGATCAGTTGTCAAAATGACCAGTTTATTTTAGCATGTGAAGCAAAACAGGTATTTTATGTACAAGCTAGACATGATATGAGATGGTCAACTATTTTATCAACCTCCCAAAGGAGTAACCTATGTAGTTCATAGGTGGGAATAGGAGGTGGTTGACACTTCCCTTTTCCCTTTTGATTCTTTACAAGGCTCTCTTTCCTCAATTATTGGTGATTTCTTACTTGAGCATGCTCAATTATCCACTTGTTTGCCACTGCAAAGGGAGGTTATAGATTTGGCATGCTCATTCAATGCTGAGACAATCTCAAACGAGCCCTTAAGGTAGGGTATGGTTAGACTAGGAAATTTTCCTTTCTACCTCTCAGTCTAGTAGATAGTTGTTCCTTTGATAATTCAACTTCATAATAGATTGCAAGTTACCATGCAAAGTCTACTTTGTATCATTCTGGAACATTAATGAGCTTTGCATTAATAAATTTAGGATTTCTTCAATTGATTGTTTCCTCGGTTGTTATGAAAAATTTTGAGGAGGTTGCTACTGTTTGGAATTATGTCTTGATAAGTGTTCAATTTTCGTAAAAGCCACCCACTAAGTTACCCATGTGTTATAAGGTTAAAATAGGAATTTTGACCAAAATTTGTAACACATGAAATTTTGACCTAATGATTCATAAATTTGATATTTTGTAGGTCTAGAGGCTAATCCAATGTAAATATATGATTAATCTTAATTTTTTTTTATGATTTAGTTAGATTTTTAACTTTTCGTAGCAAGCAAGATGATG
The DNA here is from genome assembly GCA_035236585.1 of Warburgia ugandensis. Lineage (NCBI taxonomy): Eukaryota > Viridiplantae > Streptophyta > Magnoliopsida > Canellales > Canellaceae > Warburgia > Warburgia ugandensis. The sequence goes on from CP141133.1 coordinate 43,252,554, forward strand.
ATCTAGCGACAGAGATAGATAGAGATCAAAATTGAAGATCAAGATCAAAATATAAAGTCAAAGCCTAAAGGTCGTCAATCCAAGTTTAGTTTTAGATTCTTAGATAATTTAGTTACTTAATTTAGTTCTAGTAGTAGTTAATTCATTGTTTGTATCTTATTTCATGTTTAGAAAGTTTCCCTTTTGAATTTTAGAGTTTTTGAAGTGGAAATGAGATAGAGTTTCCTAAGAGGTGGAATGAGATAGAGTTTTTGAAAATTCGTAGTGCATCTTAAGGGTGAAGTGGAAATTGATGAAAAAGTGAGAAAAATACTAAAAATTGGTTGCTCTTATCCCATTGGTCCACATGCCATCTTATTCTAATAAATTTTTCCTTAATTAGATTCAAAATAACTCATGGATAACTCTCTTGAATCTTCTTCAATCATAGCCTTCCATTTAGTTTAGCTTGATGGCTTAGATGGCTAACTTTAAAGACCCCATTAACTAAGCTCATGGCTGGCTTAGGACGCTTCCTTCGCTTGTTTTCTTGGATTCAAGCCTTGGCTTGAGTGGTTTGTATGGTTTGGTTTGAATTCCTTAGCTTGCCACCTTCTTTCATGGCTTATATGGCTAAGGTGGCTTAAGTGGCTTCCATGCAATGGTGGTGGGAATGCATGGTTTACTTCATGGACCCACTTTGGACATCTTTAGCTCCTTTAATCACATCCATTACTAGTCAACAAGATGATCTCGGTCTTTGGTTTATGTTGAAGTGATGATTTTGAGGCTTTGATTCAATCTTTTGATCTTGATCTTCAATTTCATCTCTATTGATCTCAACATTTGGATCACCATTTTAATTCCTAAAAAAAGAAAAAAATACTAATTAAATCCTAGAAAAACATGATTAATCACATAGTTACCTTTAACTAGTTTCTGGATTTACAAAATAACAAACCTTTGGGTTATTACGTCGAAAAAGCATGTGTTATGAATTTTGGTCTAATAAACTCTAATTTTTCCTATAAGTTGTAACACATGGGTACTAATAAGGTGGTTTTTATGAAAAATTAAACAAGTATCACACCCCTCAACTAGTATTTTGCTAGTCTTGAGCAAAATATGCAGAAAATAATTTTACAAAAAAATAAAAAATAAAAATACAAGGTGCCACTTTTGTAGGCACTCACGATTTACATTTAGCATATGCAATAAACCCTTAAACCCCTAGGTTACTCCTAGTGGATGAGTTAGGCCTTATGAGGGTTTGCAGTGAATATACCTACAAACTTTCCTAAGGTTGAGTTCTCTATTTTGTATCAAAGAATCCTCATTCATTAGCACTCCACTAATTTTTCACAACTTAATGGAGAAGATTGACCATTTTACAAGTCATGCATAAGCTAAAGACATTTGATTCTAGTTATTTCTCAGAGTGCATGTGTGTTTACAGCCATATATATCCTAACTTCTAATTGGATTTTCTTAAATTCCAATAGAAATATGTCTTGTCCTCAAATCCTTAGAGCTATCATAAATGAAGCTCTCAGATAAGGGTTTAAACATATTTCTCTCATTATGTGACTGGATTTAATGAAGCTAATGGTTCACATAAATTTTTGAAGTGCTAAAGAGACAAAGGAAAGTGAACCTTAAGGGTGGATGTTATCACCACGAATAGCAGCACCCAAAGGCTTCACAAAACAAAAAGCAAAAGGGGTAAAGATGGCTTGAAGGAAGTGGGCATCTCCTTCCTATGGAGGAGACATCTTTTCCTATGTTGAAAATAACGTGTCTTTTTCTTGAGTTTTTGGCTGATTTTATTGACTTGTCCTATTTTTCCTTGGATAACCTAATATTAAGGTGTGGTGGGAATTAAAGAGTATTAAATTGAATGGCTATGATTGGTGAAAAGGGTAGACATCGAATAGGAACGTGGGCATCTCCCCCTTCCAAAATCGTTGAATGCTTGTTGTTTTAAGAATGTGAGTGGGGACATAGGTAGAGAAATTTGGTTGGTTGGAAATTTTTGTAAGAGATGGAATGAGACAGAGTTTTAAAAATTCGTAGTTCATCTTAAGGGTGAGGTGAAAATTAAGAAAAAAGTGGGAAGAAGTGAGAAAAACACTAAAAATTGGTTGCCCTTATCCCATTGGTCCACATGCAATCTTATTCTAAAATATTTCCATTAATTACCTTCAAAATAACTCATCGATAACTCTCTTGAATCTCCTCCAATCCTAACCTTCAATTTAGCTTAGCTCGATGGCTAACTTCGAAGCCTCCATTAGCTAAGCTCATGCATGGCTTAGGATGCTTTCTTGGCTTCAACCCTTGGCTTGAGTGGTTTGTATGGCTTCAATCCTAATTAAATCCTAGAAAAGTATGATTAATTATGTACTTATCTTGGAATAGCTTCTAGATCTACAAAATAACTAACTTTTGCATTATTAAGGAAAAAATGCATTTGTTATGAATTTTGGTTTAAAAACTCTAATTTACCCCTATAAGTTGTAACACATGGGTACTAATTGGTTGGTTTTTATGTAGAATTAAACACTTATTATTAGTTAGAAAATAAAATCCAACAACACTAAGAATGCCTAAATCAGAGTTGTATGGAAAAGTTATGACGATTTGATGTTGAGGGGCATTTTGGTAAATTACCAGTGGAACCCATTAATCTCCTTTTAAAATAGGAAATGTGTAAAATGCAAGGATTTATTTTAATATTATCACCCCATCTCCTTTAATAGAATCAACACTAGTTGACTGTTATAGAGAGGAAAGAAAAGAAAGAGAAAAAGCAATAGAAGAAGAGGAGGAAGAAGGGAGGAGCAGATTTGTAGAATGCGGGAGCTTGGAATGATGATTTGAACCGTTCATCATCTTTGTCAATGTAACATGATCTAAATCCTTAAAAATTCTTTTGATTTGATGTTGTTTAGTTAGAAAAAAATCTAAGTAATTGTAAGGGGAAACTAATGGTGATCAAAGGTGATGCCTATTTAAAACAGAATGAATTTTAAAAATCCAAGCCATTCACATTCACCATCCTAAGAAGAAAAAAAGCCTCAAAAGCAATAAATGTCTGACATAGTCTGGTCAGAGAAATTTATGTCAAAAAATAACATAGGTTGATTGGACAGTGGACATATGATTGCGTTGTGTTGAAGACACATTGGGACACATGTGTATGAGAAAGTGCACAGACAATGTGCCCATGCATGCAACCATGCATGTGTGATTTTCATGAAGGGAGACTATATGTGGGGTCCATTCTGGTGATGTATGATGCCCGCATCGTGTGTCCTAGTTATGGTGACACACGCGGGTGCATCCCAACACCCAAGATGCATGCAAATGCGTCTCAGAGTTGTGTCATGTGCAAAGCATCCTGGTGATGCTGATTCTTTGATTTTTATTGATTTATTTGAACCGTCCATTTGATTTGAAATTAAAAATCTTCAATTAAGAAAGCTATTCAAACCTAATTTTTGATTTGAGACATCAGTTGGATTTTTCTTGATCACATGGACCATATTATATGATAAAAACTAAGATTTGACCACATCTCGATCTAATTGAAACCCAAAAACCATAGAATGATATAGATTGTCCAGATCAGATGTTGATCAGCATTAGAAATTGATTAATTAGATGATCTAATAAGCAAATTGAAGGGTCTAACTATTAGATTACCTAAATAAACTTAGATTATGATCCAAACCATTGAATGAGATAAGAACTATAGATCTAACCAATTAGATGATGATCGACCGTTAGATCAATAGATTGACTACTAATACATACATAGACCTTATAAAACACTATAAGTATAATAACCCCAATTTTTATGAATATATTTGAATTACTGAAAGTAAGAAATTGAAAATTTGAAAATAGAATTGGAAATTGAAGTTCGAAGAAAATCAACTTTTTATAAAAATGGAATCAAGAAATGAGACGTTAATATTTAGAATGTACTAAAAAAATCAAGTCTAATGACTATAAACACGCTAAAATTAGAGTTCAGATCAAGTGAGGTGCACAAAGTTAGGTAAGATGTGAAGTTAGCAATGATGTAAGGAATGAATCAGCTAGCACCAAGTTGATAATGGAGGTAGTGGAATTTTCACTTTCATTAAATAATTTTTAGTAGAAAAAAATAATAAAATAATAAAAATAAATAAATAAATATTCCCACAAAACCCCTAATAATCCTATGAAAATTTACAAAAATTATACTCCCTTCCCACAGCTTTCCCTCTTTCACCATTTTTCTGTTTCTGTTTCTTCTTTCTCTCTCCTCTCTCTACTCTAGAAGTGCATATGCTGAAGCGCTTCACGAATGAACCAACTTGTGCTAGGCTGGTGTGTCCACACTCGAACCAAACTAGAATCCTCCCCATCTAGCACCCTTTCCCTAACCATCTTCATTTTCTCAACGTTCCCTATCTTTGGCTGTAATGACTCAAATTTTGTAACATTAAAATCCACGGTTAGCAATGAAAAGTTCACTTTTTGGAAATAAGGGTATTTTGGTGATTTCACTAGTCACCTTGACTAAACCTAGAAATTTGATCCTGAAAATGGTACCATTAGGTGTGTCTTGGAAAAAGGAATCCAACAAGACCAAAATCACCAAAAACGGAGTTAAAATGAGCAAGTTTAGGGGCAAAAATGTAATTTTTATTAAAAAACGGATTTAGCCTGCAAAACACAGGAGCCCGTTTTGATACGGGCACCCTTCATCTTCAACTTCCTAGAGGGTTCTAGAACAGTGGTGATTAGAGGAGAAATCATCGCCATTCTGGAGGTTTCTCCACCACCATTCAAGGGCGGTGAGAGCCCCCTCCAGAACCCTCTTATAGCTCTATAAATAGAGCTCTTGGGCGCCTCTAATGGCAGCCCAAAAAGCTTGAGGAAAACCCGTTTTGGAGAAGCAACCAAGAGGAGAAACGAGGAGAAAAACCTAGTAACGAGCCAGGTATGCCCAAGATCCCTCAAAACCCGTCTTCACAGTAGTCCTAGGATCATTTTTGCTAAGTTTTTGCATGAAAAATCATGCAAAATGGAGCCCTGGAGAGTCACCAAGGACCCAGGGACGTTCCCTGGGCAGCACTGGTTCGACAGGGTCGAACCAGGGTGTCCTAAGGATGCCCCGTTCCCCAAACGAATGAAATGTTCTAGCCGGAACGTGACGTGTCGACTGCATTCGAAAAAAACCAAACGGGCACGTTCGGGGATGCGCCTGCAAAAAGGAAAAACGGGCGGGAAACCCAGCGCGTCTGCAGACGCGCCCTTTGAGGCGCATGCCACAGACGCGCAGCGCATTAGCAAGCCGGGATTTTCCATTCCTTAAGAAAAGGCGGGCGCATGCCACTGACATGCAGCACGCTAGCATTCCGCCTTTTCACTCTTAAGGCCCTTATGTACGTGTGACACTAAAACACTTATAACTTGAGATCTAGAGCTTTGATTGAGGTGCCGCAAAAGGCGTTGTGTCCGTGTCGACGATACGGACATACCCAAACTATAAAATCCTTGATCAAGGCCCAATAAAAGATAGGCATGACCCTTAGAATAGGATGGTGGCGCGTGGCCGCTAGACCTTTGGAAAACTGATGATACGAAGGCCCAATTAGGACCTTGGGACACCCATAGGCATAGGGATGGACCTTTAATGCCTAAGTAATAAGACCAACTACTCTAAACCCCATAAAAGATAGGCCAAACTAACCTTGATTCCCCAAACCATGTTCAGGAGCGTACGAGGACAGAGGGGTTAGCGCAACCTAGCCAGGTAGGTGCTCTATCGCTACTAGATTCTTTTAAAAGAACTATGATTATTTTGCAAATACATGTTTTAAGTATACGACTTGTTTAGCATGACTTAATTCAGCATGCATGTGATAAATGCTTTATACATAGACATGTTTTGTAAATAATTGCATATACATTATGCATAGATATGTTTTGCAAACTATTGCATACATTGCATGATTTGTGAGCATTAAGTTCTTGCAAAAATTGCATGTCCTTGAGGGTTACCAAAAGACGCTGGAGTGCCAAGGGCCAGACAGTTGTGAGGGAACCAAAGTAGACAGGTTTTGAAGAAAGAGAGGTTTTCGCTTGTTTGATCTGATTATGATTTGGCCTGATAAGCTCGTGGTCGCTATGCCGAGAGGTTTGGGTTGGCCTCCAGCCTCTACCACTATTAGGTGGATGGGTACCACACCAAAAAAGGGCATGTCCCTACATCGACTGCATGTGGTACAGGGGGCTACCACTGGTGTCACGGCACTAGGTCGATATGTCATATGCCCCGTGGAGGCTATGACGTTGTGTCCTCAGGTACCCGGGGACCACACGGCGGCGAGGTCGTGGGCATAGTTGGACCCTACAGTTTTGTGGACTTATTTGCATTGCATATGGCATGATATGAGGTTGGTCGACCATACCATACTAGATATCCATGAGTTGGATTCAATGAAGCATCTTATGCATATCATAATGTTATGATATATATGTATATGATACTTTTGATTTTGGATTATGTGATCCTTTAAGTCGTTAGTATTTCAGTTTGACAATGGATTTTAATATCGGTATTGAACTTGAGTATTCAGACATGCACATGTTTTGAAAGAGCATATGATTTTAAAACATCTCATGCATTATAAAACTAGTAGTGATAGAATCCTACTGAGTATAGTATATACTCACCCTATCCTTAACATTTTTCAGGATAGTTCCACTCACAAATAGACGACGCCTCAGGAGATATTAGTGCTACGAGCAAGTGAATTAAAAAGGAGACAGTTATACATGTAAGTAAACTCTCAACCCTTTGGACATGTTGTTGTATTTATTTATAGTTGGGATGTGTGCTGTGATTGGAAAGACCTGGGGAAAAACATTTATGGTTTCTAAAGTTTTTCAAAAATTACTTTGGTTGTTGTGAAAGCAAATGACACTCGGGGTTTTCAAAATGAATTTAAAACTAAATGATTTTCCACTGCATTGCATGGTTTTTATAAAATGGTTTTCAAATAGGGATGCATCCCGCCTTAGGAAATTAGATATTGCGTTTAAAAATGCATGAGAAAACCCTGGTTGTCACATTGGCATTGGCCTGGACCCTTTCCCCCATTCTCTTTCCACCTCCGACAACCCCTATCATCGCCAGCAAGGGTTGAAAAAGTTCAATGTATGACAAGGACAACACCAACAGAAATTTCCCCTTTGGGTCCTTCTCTCCACTCTAGCTCACAAGGTAGGCCAGCCTTTCCCTTTCCCTCCATGATTTCCTTGGTTTTCAGCATGAATTCCTCCCATATTTGGTTCATTGGCTGTTAAATTACTGGTGAACCAGATCCAGTGACCTAAGAGTGAAACATCATCAAAATGACCTTAAAAACATGATCTAAATTGTTGGATTGATTTAGAACACCCCAAAACCCTTAGATCTGTGAAAACAAGTAATAGAAAGTGGGTGTTAGATGAAGATTTGGAGGTGGGTGATCTAACAATCTAGGTTAAACTGTCTCACCAACCTTCAGTGATCTGCATCTTGGAAGCGTGATAAGAAGGCAAATGGAGATGCACCCTTTGGGTCCATCTTAGGGGCAATTTGCTCCTTATTTTCACGTTCTTAAGGTCCAGATTCAGTTTGGACCATTGAAATCATCTAAAATTTAAAAAAAAATTTAGAACTCAATACTACTCGAAATTGAGATAAAAAAGATATGTTAAATCATATTGACAAGTAGAATATACTAAACTCTTAAAATTCAAAAATTTAGTATTGTTTATATTGATCCATAGCCAAAAACCATGCTAATATCTTTGATCAGCTAGATCAAAGATGATTAGGCCATCTGATTTGATTGAATACATGACATATTGATGAGATAACATTAATCAGTGGGTTAGATCTTTTGGAAATGAGAGGAATCGTGGTCGTACATTTGATCTTCCATGATCATAATCATCTTTCTTATAGGTTTGTATTGATCCTTGAATTCTAGCCTTTAATTGTCAATCTATAATCTAGATCACTTGATACATCTTGATCTTGACTACTTTGTATTTCATAATATTCCTAAGTTAAATGATGCACAATCAATCTTAGCATGTTGTTGATTGAGCAATGTATTGATTATTTTTCTTAAATCTAGACAGCTCCTCCTTATAATCAGATTTGACTACTACTTACTAGTTAGGTTCTGCTCAAAATGTGGTTAATATAATCCTCATGTTAGGAGGCATTTAGACCTCATCTAATGTCAATGGAAGGAGTGGAAAAATTACTTGGATTTTAAGGTACCCACTATAACCATGTTGTTCATAAGCCATAGTAGTGACAATAGATCGTATCTTTTCACAAGTCCTTTTTATACTTCATTTTAACTTTATACCCAAGAATTTGATCACAACAATCAAGGATGTTGATTGATTCTTAGGTGGGCCAAGGATCTGGTAATGAAATCCAAACCTTATCTTATAACAGTTACTACATGCCCTTACTATCATTAATTTCACTTTATCATAAAGCTGTAAATATACAAAAATGTAAATCTTAGTTTAGTTTAATTAGATTTTGAGTTTCTAATAATTTTCTAAGTTATTTTCCCATTCTTACATATCATGCTAAATTTGACCATTGATTAAATTTAACCAATCAATCTACAAATAAATCTAATGCACTTACACTAAAATTTAATAATTTCAATAATCACAATATATATCCAAAATTGCTATGTTGATCCAATGGTCAGATCTAATTTTTCTCTATTAAATCTAGGGTTTTGATCAAATCAAGGGTTCAAATCATGATTTCTCTCATTTTTGAAAGATCTACCCATTGATTGATGTTATCTCATCAAGATATCATGTATTCAATCAAATTAGATGGTTTGATAATCTTTGATCTAGCTGATCAAAGATATTAGCATGGTTATTGGTTATGGATGAACATAAACAGTATTCAAATTTTGAATTTTATGAGTTAAGTAGATTTACTTGTTAATATGATTCCAATAGATCTTTCCGATCTCAATTTGGAGTTAAATTGAGTTTTGAAATTCATTTTTAACTTTTAGATGATTTAAACAATCCAAATTAGATCTGGACCTAGAGAATGTGAAAAGATGGAGTGGCATGCATGTCCATTATCGGGACACAGCGTGCATTGTGGTTGCTATGCGATCATTTTGAACATGCATGGAGACTCGCCTAGAGGGTGCATCTCTGTCTGTGTTTGCATCAAGCTTGTAGGACGTAGATCATCGAAGGTTGGTGAGACAATCAGATCAACCGTCAAATCACCAACCTCCAGATCTTTATCTAGTACGCACTTCATTTTGACTATTTTCACAAATTTAAGGGTTTTGTGGTGTTCTAAATTGATCCAACGGTTCAGATCATGCTTTTAAGGTCATTTTGATGATGTTTCGCTCTTAGTTCAGATCATCGAAGGTTGGTGAGACAATTAGTTCGACCGTCAAATCACCCACCTCTAGATCTTTATCTAGTATGCACTTCATTTTGACTATTTTCATAGATTTAAGGGTTTTGTGGTGTTCTAAATTGATCCAACGGTTCAGATCATGCTTCTAAGGTCATTTTGATGATGTTTCACTCTTAGTTCAGATCATCAAAGGTTGGTGAGACAATTAGATTGACCGTCAAATCACCCACCTCCAGATCTTTATCTAGTACGCACTTCATTTTGACTATTTTCACAGATTTAAGGATTTTATGGTGTTCTAAATTGATCCAACGGTTCAGATCAGGCTTTTAAGGTCATTTTGATGATGTTTCACTCTTAGTTCACCTAATTTGGCTCACCAACTAATGAACCAGATCTAGGAGGAATTGGTTTCGGAAACTGCACATGGAGGGAAAGGGAAAGGGTGGCCTACCTAATGAGCTAGAGTGGAGAGAAGGAGCTGAAGAGGGAGATTTGTTTTGGTGTTGTCTAGGTCATGCATTAAATGTTTTCGGTGATAGTCTCTGATGAAAACCCCTTGTCAGTGATGATAAGAATTGTCGGAGGTAGAAAGAGAACGGGTGAATGGGTCCAGCTTAGTGCCAAAGATAGGGAATGCCAGGAAAATGAAGATGATCAGGGAAAGGGTGATGGACGGGGGAGGATGCTCATGTGGTTTGGGCGTGAAAGGCATGTCCATGGACGTGCTGGCTTAGGATAGGCTAGTTCATTCATTGAGCATGTTAGCTGACGAGCTTCCAGAGAAGAGAGAGGAGAGATAAAGAGGAAAGAGAGAGAAAAATGGGGAGGAAAAGGGATGAGAAAGAGAAAGGGTAAAGGGGGAAAGTAGGGTGAAAGGGAGTATAATTTTTATAAATTTTCATAGGATTTTGGTCAAGATTAAGGAATACAAAGAAATCTAGACCTTTAAATGTTAATAAAGGGTCAGAATGAAATAATTAGAGAAATCCTGAAAGAGGATATATATGATCAAAGAAAGGTAAATACAAGATCATCTAAACTTATGATGATTAAGAGATGGAAAATGACATTATGTGTATATATGAATTGACAAGTGTACAGATTTCTACATCAATCATGATCATTGACTATTCTAAGTATTGGAGATTTTATTAAGATTGTTGAATTCTCTAAGTATTAGGGATTACCGCATTCGAGGTAGGTGGAACCTTAAGATTGCATATTTGTAAATTACAAGATCTATGTTCTAAATATGATCTTATTTAAGATTATGAAATTATAGAGTTGAAATTATTCATCAAGTAGAATATAATCATAAATTGGTAGGACTTAATTACTTAAAATGTCTAGTAATTTAATTAGAATTATATGATGATCTTATGCTTGAAATATATTATCATTATTTGAAAAGCATGTTCTAGAATTGAATTATATGTTTAAGTTGAGAAATTACATGCTTGGTACATGGGTACCATTTACATTACATGTTTATCCGTAAACTTAGATGTGAAATTATATCCTCGGTATATGAATACCAAATTAATGAGGATGATGATGTTATTACAAATTTTTATATGAAAAGGCAAATAGCCTACTAGTATTATCATTATTTTCCCAACGGGCATGGAGGCCTATGGATTTTGTTTTCAATAGGCATAGGCTTGGGGATATTATGCTAGTAGAGTTCTAAGATTTGGCCACCCACTCTTTGAAATTGATGATGATATGTATACCATGCCTAAAGTGAGGCTAAAAGTCGGGTGGGGCAATTATGGGAAGGCCACCACTGTGATAGCCATGTTCCCCCATACGAACATAGATATTGTATATTCCACACTTGGTAATAGTGGATTACCTTGGCAGTCATCTAGGCACACTAGTGTGGATTGAGATAGCAGCATAGTAGTCCTTTATGCATCTTGCACTATGATGCATGGCATGATGAGATGCCCAGTATGAGCTCATTACCAGTGTTTCCCATGAAGGGATACATCCTTGCAGAGGCTGGATGATTATTTACCCTAGTAAAGGGCATGAATGATTATGAACCCCATATATATAAGAGGTATGGTTATTGAACATAATTATAAACCCCGTATGAAAGGGGTATGATTATTGAATGTGATGATGAACCCTGTAAGTGAGGGGTATGGATATTGAACCCAGCATAGTCTGGGTGTGAATATTGTGGTATTGTTATTGAAGACAGTAACTATTTTTCACTATTTTAACCATTTACATATATATGATATGATTATGAATTATTGGAGAATATATTTAAAGAATATTTCAATTGAGAAATTACATGAAAGAGTTACTTTACAAAGTATGGTTCATGGAAATTGAATTACTTGATTCATATAGTATATGATGGATGTGAAAATTAAAATTATGAAAGAATTATTGAATTATAGATTATGTTTTAAATTCCATAGGCTTCTTAAATCCCCTACTAACCATTGCTGGTTGAGATATTGTAAATGTTTGAATGTTTACAATTTTTTAGATACAGATAGATAGGAATGGATGGATATAACAGGGAAATACAACAACTATAGTACTGAGTAAGAATACATATTCTTATTGAAATTCTTGTGTTGTGTAGTTAGTTATTTGAAATTGTGAACTTTGGACATTACCTAAAATACATATAAGGGGGCTATGTATGTGAACTACTTGATAAGTCCTGTATTCAAGAAATGAATTTCTATTGATTAAACTCAATAGAGATATATGTTATAAACAAAATATGTATATATTGTAAAAGAGTGAAAGCGACATCTAGGCTTTTAGAAATGAATTTTAAATAAAACATTTTCCACAGTTTAAATTTTTTACAAATTAGGCATGCCACCTTTTGAAAATAAACATGAAAGTGTTTTAAAAACTCAGGTCGTCTCAATAAGTATGATGGATTGAGGTATATGAGACACCCAAGGGAGTAAGGAGAATGATCCAATGGTTGGATTGTCCCCTAAACAATAGATTATGTAAAGTTATACTTTAGAAGTGATCAGAACTATTGTACTAATTGCTCAATATTAGATTTGACCATCTAATTGTTGGATTGATTATGAAAATAGGAGAAAGCGTAGTTATAAGACATTAATCAGTGTAGATTGTGGAGAAATAGAGTGATTTAGACCATTGATCTATGATTTATAGCTAGGATCAAAGATCGACAAAAGATTAAGGAAATTAGACTCTAAATAGTGATGAATAAATAACAATTTCTCAAATCAAGGAGGATATGGACTTATATGAGTAAAAATGATGAATGTTGAGCAAAAACTGACGATATATGATATATGCAATTTGATAGGTGCATTAGATCATTCTAATTTGAGAGGTGGCACTTTTTAGAGGATTTATCATCACTGAGATAGGTGGACATTTAATATTGATATATTTTTATAAAACCATGAATGATCATTATTATGATATCATAAATGATTTGATGCATGAATATATTTCATTATGATCTCATTAGGATTATTATCTAGCTTGTACATACTTTATTTATGTAGCTTATACTTTATTTACATGTCTCCACGAACACATGATTTATGTGATTATTGAGATGCTTTAATGATTCATTTTATTGGGAATGTTTTCTCATGGATTTTTTAGGAGGCTTGGTGTATAGTCTTTAAGAGACTGATCTCTGGTAAGAGTAGTGCTCTAGGATAGCGAGCCACATGAGCTCATGTATTTCATGGATCAAATACTACTTCGTATTGCTTTTCTGATATATTGAGCAATTTTCATATTTATGTGGATTTATTATGGCCTTAGGGCCTACCACTCACCTTCTAACTTTGTGAGATGATCAAACACCTGCCCCATAGATGGGAAAATATAGTAGATAGTGGTATCATGGGTAGTCTATACTACCGTTCCAATCCTTGCCCATGTGGGATGGATGCTTAGACTCCCATTTTAGTGCCAACAGGAGTGGCAATTGGTAGATCTACGAGATTAGTTACCACTGCAGCATGTTGTTCCATATGGTTGTTTGGCTTTTTCATGTAGCATTATGAGCATGCATGGATTAGTATATCTTTATGGACCCACGTCAGACGATGCATGGAGGATTGATATGAGTAGTCATGACTTGACATACAAGTGTATGGCATGCTCATGGGACGTGCATGTTAGGGTGCCCCGCATTAACGATGTTCATATTTATATTGTGATAGTCATGAGTTTTAAGTACTTTGTATTGATATACCCATGACATGACATGAGAGTGTGTGGTACAATGACAGGACCAAACCCTTAGAATAATGACATATCTAGCATGTTCTTAAGATTTGACTGTTGATTGACCATCCAATGCCAGATCTATGAGATTAGGCACTACATCTTTTTCTAATTTGTAGTGTTCTACTCTCCTGGTACACTAATTAGTGATAGAGACATGATTGAAGTGATCCATCTATGGATTGAGGATAAAACCGATGAATTGGTCAATTAATAGATCGAGTTAAAGGAGGTACGATACATACAAGAATTGAGGATAAACACCATACGAGGTAGGTAGATTAAGATTGCTATTTTGGATAGTTTAATAATTGTCTTGTCTTTATAAGAATGATTGAATGCAGATGATGATTTAAAAACTAATGTCTTTAATTACTAAATTTATGAAAGCATGTGATAAATTTAGAAGTTATCTTGTGATGCCTTTTAAATTATTAAATAAAAAATGAACTTAAAACACTTGTTTTATCCCAATTATAACATTGAGACAAATGAGTAACCGGATAACCGACCTTGATTTTGAACTTATACTTCAAGTGGACATTATAATACCTTTAAACAAGGTTTGATCAAGGGTGTTAGTAGGTGTATTTTTAAATAATAGAAGTTTTAATGATTAAATATTATTTTTATGGGTTTAGTAGGTTCCCCTCATCAAGATCTATCATAGCATCTTCCTAATAAAAAAATCAGACTTAAAATGAGTGTGGAATTTCATTGTTAAGTTTTTAGTCATTTTCAAGGGCTAATCTTAATCTGTAATTTTTTTATCAATTTAATTGATCTAAAGGCTTGTAAATTCTACTGTGATCATTGATCTTAAGGTTTTGACATGTCCTGGATCCATCCATTGGATCAAATTTCTATTTTAACATCAATTTGATCGGGATCCACTACTGTTGGAACTAACTTTAAAATTTATTTCATATAAATAAAATTAAAAATTAATATCATTATTTCATTATATTCTACACAATACAAGGAATCTATAGCTTCTTTCTTATCTATATTTGGATTTTAATTGAGTTTGGAATTGAATTTTCAAGTTTCCATCAATTTCAACAGTCCAGATTGATTCTAGACTGTCAGATCTTATTTCTTAAATTAAGGGTCCAGATGAAAAATAAAACTTACTATGACCATGGTTCTTAAGGTTTTTAGGCCTTTTGAATCCATTGGATAGCTTAGATTTTTCATCTGAGGTGTCCTTGATGGTGTTCTAGGTCTGCATCACCGATACTAGTTTTTCTAGAATTTTGGCTGAAAAACCAGTCCGGTGACTCTATTTTAAGGAAAATATATTGAAAAATAAAAATAAAGAGATAGAAAACCTACCTGGATGTGTCCACAAGAGAAGATCTTGCCAAAATTAAGAAAATCCTCACCGAAAAGTGAACTATGTTGGAGACGACATAATTTGTGATCTTCCAATGAAATCGCTAGTGGATCATGCAAATAGCATAGGGATTTTATAGATAAGCATGTTAAAAATTGATTAGAATGTTTGGATTTCTAGTATGAGGGTTATATCATTAGATTTCTATAGGTTTTCCACTTAGGGGTAAAATTGGAAATAAGAAAAGAAAGGGAGGAAAAGAGGGAGAAAGTAGAGAAGGAGATTGAATTAGCAGTTGGAATAGAGGAAAGTTGGTGAATTTTTTAGTGAATTTTTGAACATTTTTGGGAATTCTTTTGAGGTATTTATAGGTATTTTCTAAAAAATTTAATCATTTTTCCCTAATAATTATGTTTTTCTCTTTTACATTTTATATTAAAATAATTCACCCACTTCCACCTCTATCTCCACTACCATTTGGTAGTGGTTTGACCAATTATTCATCTTAATGACCATTTTGCCCTTTTTATTAAAAATGTAGAAAAATACAAAATTTTCATATGAACTTGGATTTTGATGTACTTAGTGGAATTTTAATTAGTTTTTCAAGAATTTTTTCAATTATACATGTCTTATACCTTGATTGTGAGGTGGAATTACTTTTTTGCACTTTTTAGGTCACAAGTTGAGAAAAATATAGATTTTTCTCCCGAACTTGGAATTGGACAAACTTATAGTCTATCCAAGCTGATTTTGTATGTACATTTTAAATATCTAGGTTTCCAACCTTGATTCTACTTCTATGAGAAGTGTATTTTTTAATAACCCTAATATTTACAGCTTGATTTTCCTTGAAAATTTTAATTTCATTATTTATTCAATCTTCTTACAAAAATAAGGGGTGTTACAACTTCATATTTCAATGATGAAACTACCTACACAAGCACAATCTTGTTGAGACATTGTAAATTGTTTGCAATGTCATAGGTTTGAATAAATGAGACGTAGGAATAGAAAATGGTGATAGGGACCTGAAGAGAAGAGCATGACAGGTATAACAAATAGGTTTAAAATATAGTTGATGATCTTGTGAACTGATGTAATTTTGATTTAATATGACTTTGCTTTATTTATATGTGGGCATGTCAATTGGATTTATAGTGATGTGACTATGATTGGAGCGGTCTTAGGGAAGTTGGTTTTATTCTTAGCCTTTTGGCACTACAAAATATATCTTTTTATTTAATTGCAAATAGACATTTGTGTAGATGTATTTTGGAGCGAGACGAAGTCTCCTTTGTTTATTTCACCTATATTGTGTTTATCAGGTTGTCACATTGCATGTGTTAAATGCACTAGGTCCAAAATACATGAGAGATTCTGCCAAATTTTTAGTAGAAATGTGGTATTCATTCCTCTAAAAATCCTTGTTTTTATAAAAGGAAAAAATGACACTCAATATTTTTAATGCCTTTTCATTAAACTTGCTTTTTGCCGTTTGGTTTCCAAATAGTTTTTCAAACTTGAGGCCCCACAATCGAAAAATATTGTATAAAAAAGTGCTAGAAAAATCTAGGATGTCACAATTATTTCCTATGCTTCATATGACTTAAGAATGATCATAAACTTAAAATATATATTGTATATCTTTTTGTGATTTTCAATAGTTGACCAAGATGATGAATAATTAGAACAACCAAGAATTAATGTCTACGGATGGTTTCTGTCTTTGTGGCTCATAATGATCATAAGATATGTCCATCCTAGTACCAATGGCGATGCAAGGATGGTGAAAAGCTTTAGGGCTCAGGAGATCAAGTACCTTGGAAGAGAACCAACCTGAAGCAAGGTACTTGATCTAAGGAAGAGAACTAACCTGATTCTTAATATAGAATCAACCATGAACTAGGTGTGGAATGGCATGGAGGAGTGCAACCCACCTTGGAAAGGAAGATAACACTCATAGGAGAAGAAATTGTAAGGCATAAGTCGAAAAAAATAGGTGGAGGAAGAGGACACCATCCTCTAAGGTGAAGGAGGCATCCTTTTCCTCCTAAATAGATGCCTCATTCTTCTCATTCTAGCCTCTTTTATGGGATGTTGCCTAAGTTTTCTAGGGTGCCCTAAAGGTAAGGTATGGTTGGGATGAATGGTAAAGGGCTTGGGTGGCTAGGATGAAATGGTTAGCTAAGGATTTTAGAAGAGGAAACAAGGGATAGGTGGTTGCCTCTTTCCATGCATTGAAGTGGGGAGAAGCACTTTTTTAGGAGGAGGCATCTCCCACCTTCAAAAATCAATGAGGGCCTTGAATTTAGTAAGTTAGATGAATGGGATGGTGTGGGAAAGAGGGAGGAAAGAGATTAGTTGGAAAAGGATAGGAAAGTGTGGAGAGGTGGGGAAAATTGTTTGGCAAAGTGATTTCCTAATGTGTGGGGATCTATTGGGTGGTTAGGATGGGAGTTTAGGAAGGTTGATGAGTCTTGGAATAGTAGAACACTTGAATGGAAAATCAAATTCATGGTGCTATTTGGTGATGAGGTGGAAAGTGATAAAAAGGTTGGAAAAACATAAAAAATAGAAGGGTCTCTTCCTATTGGTCCATATGCCAACTTATCCTAATGAATTTTTCCTAAATTCTCTTCAAAATATCCTTGAGGATCAAATGGATAATCCTCTTGATTTTCCTCCAATCCTAGCCTCTCATTTAGCTTTGCTTAATGACTTTGATGGCTAATTTTGAAGGCTCCATTGGCTAATCTTCATGGCTAGCTTACATGGCTCTCTTATCTTGGCTTCATAGTTCCATCTATTGGCTTGAGTGGCTTGAATTCCTTTGCTTGTTACCTTGTTCATTGCTTGAATTTGACTAAGGTGGTTTACATGGCTTCCATACAAAGGTGGTCAGAATGCATGGCTTACTTCATAGGCCCACATTGGCCACCTTTAGCTTCTTTGATTTCATCCATTGCTTGCCCTAAGATGACTTTGACCTTTGGATTGATGACTTTTAAGCTTTGACTAGATCTGTTGATCTTGATCTTCAATGTTCATCTCGATCAATCTCAGTTGTTGGATTAGCATCTCATTTCCTAAAAAAAGTAAAAACTCTAATTAAATCATAAAAAAAATATGATTAATTACATACTTACTTCAGATTAGCCTAGGGTCATTAGATCGAAAATGCATATGTTACGAGTTTCGGTCAAAATTCCTAATTTACTATTATAAGTTCCAGCACATAGGTAACTAACTAGGTTCCTTTTATTCAAAATTAATCACTTATCACTTCACCTTCTCCCTTCTAGCCAGCGCAACCTGGTAGGCGCGCCAGCCCTACATCTCCTTGCCCTAGTTTCCTTTTGTTTCCTTGCTCCTCTAGTGAGTTAGAACAGGGCAATTGGCCCATGTCACCCACTCCTGACTCGCATTGGTGAACCAAGTTAACATGGTGGGCTCCATTATCCCCTTAAGATTTGCCTCCTTATTACGCCCAGTCTAGGAAAGATTAAGCAGATTTGAAACAAATGTCATGAGCCTTGTAATGTGAGCAAAGAAACCCATTTGTTTGTTCCTTGATTCGGAGAGAATCTTACCATTGATCATGATTAAGTCTTGATTGAACTAGATTGTCAAATCTGTGACCGATCTTACTATCTGTCATGATCTAGTCATTGATCTATCTTTGAATGATTGATTTGTGACTAATTTTGTAGATCTTGCCGTTATCCATTTATTATTCCACCTTCAAATGACAAATCTAAACTTATTCCACCCATTCATTATGATTTGACCATTGAACGGCCACCGAGAAACTAGATCTATGGTGGATCTAATCCGTTCATCACAATCTAACCCTCAATCTGTCACTAAAACATCATATCTTTGACCAATCCACACCAAATGATCTAATATATGACTAGATCTATCCCTTCATCTTGATCTCACTATATATCAGTGAAACATACTCATAGATCCATATCTAATTTAAGTATATGTTCTAATCTAACCATAGATCTATCACCAAACCCTTAGAATAATGACATATCTAGCATGTTCTTAAGATTTGACCGTTGATTGACCATCCAATGCCGGATCTATGAGATTAGGCACTACATCTTTTTCTAATTTGTAGTGTTCTACTCTCCTGGTACACTAATTAGTGATGGAGACATGATTGAAGTGATCCATCAATGGATTGAGGATAAAACCTATGAATTGGTCAATTAATAGATCGAGTTAAAGGAGGTACGGTACATACAAGAATTGAGGATAAACACCATACGAGGTAGGTAGATTAAGATTGCTATTTTGGATAGTTTAATAATTGTCTTGTCTTTATAAGAATGATTGAATGCAGATGATGATTTAAAAACTAATGTCTTTAATTACTAAATTTATGAAAGCATGTGATAAATTTAGAAGTTATCTTGTGATGCCTTTTAAATTATTAAATAAAAAATGAACTTAAAACACTTGTTTTATCCCAATTATAACATTGAGACAAATGAGTAACCGGATAACCGACCTTGATTTTGAACTTATACTTCAAGTGGACATTATAATACCTTTAAACAAGGTTTGATCTTTCACATGCTGCTAAGACATAAGGACTTATACATTGATACTATAATATTTGGAATACCCTGAATAGTGTGAAATATTAATAAGTATATTAACAATAAAGTAAAGATTTCAGAGTACCTCATAAGGTTTCGAACTATAGGAAGACCTAAACAAATGCGCTAGAAGATGTCATATTTGTAGCTTAACGACTCAAGAATGAAATGATTGGTTCCAAGGTAGAGAAAATATTTAATATATTAACTTATAGTTTGTATTCATGAATTGATGTTGAAGGAATAATCCCAAGGTCTACAAAACCAATGGATAAAATAAAAATTGTGTAAAAAGTAGCCTTAATTAGTTTACTCTAACATGATTTTAGTACTATTCATTGAGATGGAATTAGCTATTGATATGTAGGACTAGAAATGGCTGTAATCACATGAAACAATTTGCATTTGAACTTCAAAAGAATATTATAAATGCTATGGATATGCAATAAATATTTACTTGCCATGACCTTAAGTTGTAGCATGTGTCTTTATTGATGAAAGTTTTATCATAACTTTAACTATGGTCCTTTTAGTGATAATCGCTTTTAAAATATTGCTTTAAGATTTATCTTTTATACACATTGCATTGGATGCATATTTTTGGGAACTAAAAAAGTATTATTTAATATATGACCAAAGATTGTACATTTTGAATGCTCATGAAGATATCCTTTTATAGCATGTTGGGGAATTGGATTGAAAATGAATAGATTTGAATGGTTTCTCCTAGAACTTTGAAATAGCAGTTTTATTTTCATGAAATGATTTTGGAGATGTGTATAATTTATTATTTGGGTAGGCATTTGACGAGTAACCATATGTCCCAATGGATGTGATTTTTGTTTATACTCACGCATGCACTCTACAAGTAGTTATAAGTCTTAGTGGATATGGATTTGATAGTTTCAAATCCAAATTGCAACATCCTAGGTTTTTTAAACTTGTATTCATTATAATTTAAAAAACAACAAAAATTTCCTTGTTTTTGAAAAATTGGATCAGAGTGATAATATATATAGGTAGATTTAAAATTCATCAACTTCATCCCAGGTGTTACTAAGAAATCTTCACGTAAAAGTAAAATAATATTCATCTAACGTAAGAGTGGTTAGAGATACATGCCATAAGATTTATCATACTATCACAATTAAAGTCATAATCCATTTGATTTAACTAAGGATAATCATACTATAGTCATCCAAAGTGTCATCAAAAGTCTTAAGTTGTGTACAATACTCTAAATGAAATCCTATACATGGATTTGTATCAAAAGTAACTATATCAAAAAGCATCTTCTTCTCAAATCTAAACTAATTCTAATACATTTACCCTTGAACAACTAGAGTATCACCTAAAATTTTAGTAGTAGGGGTGAGAAAAACAACAACTCATAGTAGGGTGAAAAACTAGTACATGCTAGAATTCCTAAAATAGAACAAGCAGTAGCATAATATAAAATTTTGAAAAGAGTATATAATTTGTGCAAAAGAGTGGACAATATGTATACAACAAAGATCCTCTAAAGACTACTGACATCAATGTCAACCATAAGGTTCAAAAAATATGGATTTTTCAAAATTTTCTTTATACTGGAATTTTAGAATTTTTGGAAATTCGAGGTTAGTCATATTTTAAACTATTAATTTCTAGGACTGGAATTTTCAAATGAGTCTGAGATTTCTAGTTGTCTTCCTCCTCTCAACCCTTTTTGTCCAACCATTCTATGCATACAATAAGGTGTATTATGGTATCTTTTCATAGCTTTCTTTCCTAAATTTTCAATCTTTCCTATCCAACTCTTGATCCAATTCTAATCTCTTTTAAAAAATTCAACCAAATAAAGCCAATTGAGAGCAAGAACTAGTACATTTCCTGAATGTAAACACGAAGGAAACAGTGCTATTCCTTGGTCTGTTGGAACAAATTTTTCCACCTACATCACCTGAGTTTCCTCAAAGATTTTTCTTGAAACGTATAGATTGCAATGCCTTCTTTAAAACCCATATTTCACTTTATGTTATCTCACCTTAATTTGTGAGCTCTTTAAGTGGGAACTTGGTATCCAAGTCTTCCCAATAGCAAAAATCTGGGTGCATCGGACCCCCTCTTTTTACTTATCCAACCAAAAAGACCATGGAAATAATTCTAGAATTTCAATTGAAATACATCCATAGCAAGTTTACTTAGTAAGGAAGACAACCCAAATGAAAATTCTAAAGATACAAAGGTTTATGAGAATGGCTTGCTTATGAACATCTACTATTTATCATGAGCCAGCCATGGGAAACAAATAGAGTATGCATAGATTCCTCCATAATTGATGCAAATTTAACAATAATCAAATATCAATTAAGGCATGCACACAACTTGATCATAAATCAACATCAAGTATGAAGATTTAACATGAATTAACCCATGATTAATTGAATCAAAGTGAACATTAATTTTCCACTCATGGGAACCAGTAAAAGCATCAATTTTTGAATGATTTACAAAAGGAAATGTGGCTTGGCTAATCCAAGATCGTATTAACATTTCATCCCAAGAATAGTCCCCTACCTAAAATTCGAGTTTGGATTGCTGAATTTTCAGTGTCCTTTCTCTAAGTTATAAGCTCCTATTCTTTTGGTGGAGCTTCCCTCATGGGAGAATTTCCTTGACCAGTTCCCACCCTCCTTCACCTTCCAAGTCCATGCTTCTTCCTTTACTTCAAATCTAGCTCATATTACATGCTTTCCCCATGTGACTAGTTATTCTTCTCTCCCATCGACTACCTTCTCCCCTACTAGTTCATTCTCCTCCTTCCTCTTATGTTCCCCCCTCAAGCTTCCTTAGTTCGTTAATGGCTAAAAACATTTAAGGTTGAGTTTGTTTACATTTTATACTTAAATTCTTGAAAATATATGCATGTGAGAATTGTACAACATGAGGGGAGCTAGCTACGCTTGGCTGGAACTCCCACACGGACGATCTAGATTAACTAATCTAAATATGGGTCCATTGAAATTGTTATTTATTAAAACCCCTACATTTAACTTTCTCATTTAGAATTATATCCTATTAGGGTGTATTTCTCAATCGTAACCTAAACAACAATTCATCCAATTTTGAAATTCCATGATAATTAATTAGAATTTCACTCTAGGATTTTAATGGAGTTTAGCTTAGTATCTCTCCTTGTTAGTGGTCTATCTAATTCCTTAAGTTAACATCAATTTATATTTTTATTTCAATTTTATTTTATTAAGTCCCTTAAGGTTATTATAATGAAACCATCTTACCTTGTATTTATTTCTTGGAATCATTGTTTTTAATACCCATATTAACTTAACAATCAATTCCAACACTTTAATCCATCAAATTTTCTCAATGCGCTCATTCTATCCTTCATTTTTACTTTCAAAACATACCTTAAATCAACAAGATAAAATAAAAAAATTTCTTAGTTTTTTGTAAAAGTATGAATTTATTTATCATATTGGTGTAATTACATGTATTACACTCTTCTCCCTTTACAAAATTTCTTCCCTAAAATTCCGTACTCAAACGTGAAAGTTAAAACAACTCTAAAAAATACTGCCTCATATCCTTCTTGACCTCCAACATTGCCTCATAAGAATGATGCTACTGCAGAACCTTGATGAGGAGAATTGTCTTGGTTCATAATACTTTATCCTTCCTATCAATGATCTATACCATCCACTCTTGAAAACAATCTGGTTACAGATCGGCTGGTAATTGATCTAGGATATGAGTTGGATATGAAAATTTAAGCATCAAATATTCATTGCACAAAATAGCAGTATTAATATAGTTTAAGTTGAAAAGAAAATATAACTTAGAGATCCTAAAGAAGATCTATGGAGAATGTTAACCCATGTGAGCTTTAGAGATAATCTTTTTTTGAGAGGGGTATATAGTTTTTCTTCAACGGATATGATTTCCTAGTTGGTCTCACTATTCTTCATGTCTATCAACTATTGAGAAAATATCTGAAAGACTATACCATACATCACTTAAAATTGTAGTTAATTTTAGTCATATGAAACCTATGAAATGATAGAGGTCATACTTGTTTAACCCAAAGCCTTTAGCCTCTCCTAAGTTATTATTTCACCGCTAGTTAACCCTTTTAGACTTTACATCAAAACCTTTTCTCTACAAACCCATTAACCAATGCCCTTATTTACCCATATAATATTTCCATTACCTAGTTTGTTTTGGAAATATATAGAGATGATTGAAGATTATCTTGAGAAAAAGTATGAACAATATAGTCTAAGAGATGAGCTTAAAAAGGGCTAGAAAAGAAAAAAAAAATTCAAAGACAAGCTATTTTCAAAATATTTTTTTTTTTTTTTAAATAACCAATGAAAAAGGAAATGTTCACTCTTATGGGTAAACAAGAAACATATGAATACATGATGGAATACCTTTACCTTCAACCCAATGATTGTCTATCCTTATACCCATTCTTTTAATAACCATATCTGAAGCCTATGCTTCATTCTAACAGAAGTCCTAAGTTGTTCTCTTAGGAGAAGTATGACTTGCATGTATTTGGTTAAATATTAAATGTCTATCACCTACACAAGCAATAGCTTACTGAGTCATTGTCATGGTTTGCAGTGCCTTAGATTTAGAGCGAGATAACATAAAGGGAAAACAGGCAGAGAATTAGTGAAGGCGATGGGGATTGTCAATGTATTTTGAGAAGACCATGCAGATGTGCATAGTACTTTAGACATTATTTGTTATTGCATATGGTTTGTATGTATTTGGATGTTATTTCATGGATCTCTAACTCGTAGATATAATAATCATGGATGGGTGTAAAGTCATGATGGACATACCCTGGATCTTGATGATTTTAGTATTCTCAGTATTTCTACTTTTTGTTTCTTATAGAGTTTTCCTGTAGCCAAATGTGATTTGCCTCATATCAAGCCCTATTATTACTCATTTGCCTTCATGAATATCATGTTTGCCTTGTTGATTGTTTAGCACTCAGGGGATTTTGGGAAATGTGTTGTTGATTAGAATTTTATTGTTTTGAATAACTTTAAATTATGATTTTAAATCACGGATCTCACCTATTTTATTTTTATGTTTAATATTACATGTTCATTTTGTATTCTAAAAACTCGGGTGTCACACAAGGTGAGGCGTGGAATCGAAATGAAGTGGAGAGTGATGCATGTAGAAGATAGATGGGAGGTGTGAGGGGGTTGGTGAAAGACGTGGGAGAGAGAGATGGAATGAGTGTGTACAAATGCTTAAGGAAGTTATCTATAAGTAGGTTATAGGGTTGCGATGTTGCAACCTAAGGTGAAGAGGCATGGGATGCTTGGAAGCATGGAGCTTGCATGCAATGCTTAAGGATGCATGCAATGAAAGGCTGAGTAAAAGGAAGCAAGGAAGAGTGTGAATCCTACAAAAGTATGTGAGTAAAAGGAAGCAAGGAAGGAATGTGTTGTGGTGATGTGATGTGATGCATGCAAGATCTAAGATGGTGCGTGATACCTAGAGAGTGCTAGCAAGGGAGAATATGCACAATTAAAAAACATAAAAGAAAGTGCATGTAAGGCATACAAGATTGAAGATTGCTTGTAGTAGTAGGATGTATGCCTGCAAACTAGGAGTGTAAATGCAATGAAGAAATAAGATAATGAAAATGAGACGAAGATGGAAAAAGAAGGGAAGTGGCGATGGATGAGACCCTTACCTCTTCTCCAAAGATTGGGCATGTGGATCTAATAGACTTTGATGAGGGTGATCTCTATCCCTCTATTTCTCTTAAGTTTAGCTTTCAAGGTCTAGGGAAAGGTAAGAGATCCCTAAGAGATGAATGGCTAAGATGTAAGGGTTAGATGGAAGGATGAACTATTGAGATGTGATGGGGATAAGACGAATTATGGAAGGAGAATAAAAAAAAGGGAAGGATGGGGCATGGAATCCAATTTTGAGGAAGTGTGAGACATAGGACAACAAGTTGAAGATATGGAGATGAGGAAAGATATGTTAGAAGGAAGAGGATATGGGTGGAAGGGAAAGATATATGCTAGAGTAGAAAGGAAGGGAGGCTAGGAGGGAAAAGAATAAAGCATACAAAAAGAAGTGGGAAAAAGAAGGATATGAGAGAGGAGGCATGTTATTCAATATGGGTGTAATGGATGTTTAGTAATTTGAAATAAAAGTGAGCCATTGGATTGAATTAGATGGTGGCGATCTTTCCTTCTTTGAGGTTTTGGTCTATGATAATTGTCTAATTTTACATAAAAACCACCCAATTAGTTGTCCATGTGTTATAATTTATAGGATAAATTAGGGTTTTTAACCAAAATTCATAACACATGTAGTTTTGACCTAATGCCTCAAAATTTTGATATTTTGTAGGTCCAAAGGCTAATCCGATGTATGTTATTAATCATATTTTTCTAGGATTTAATTAGAGTTTTTAACTTTCTGTATGAAGTGAGATGGTGATCTGAAGGCCTAGATCAATTGGGATGAAGAAAGAAGATCAAGATCAAAAGATTGAGTCAAAGATTAAAAGTCATTATTGTGGCATGAGATCAAGGTCAAAGCAAGTAATGGATGCAATTAGAGAAGCTAAAGGTTGCCAAAGTGGGCCCATGTACAAGCCATGCAAAGTCTACCACCTTTGCATGGGTTTCACTTTAGCCACATACACATATTAAAGCCATGATGAAGAGGACAAGCTAAGGAGCCAAGCCAACCACCAAATCCATGAAATTGACCTATCAAGCTAAGCCAAGAGAGCTGTCTAAGCTAGCCCTAAAGCCAAGCCAAGAGAGCCCTCAAAGATAGCATCAAAGCCTCATGAGCTAAGCTAAATGGAAGGCCATGATTGGTGGAGAATTTAAAGAATTATCCTTAGGATTTATGGGAATATTTTGAAGAGAATTAAGGAAAAATTCACTGGTATAAGGTGGCATGTGGACCAATAGGAGGAGGCCCTTCTATTTTCCATGTTTTTTCCACTTTTTCTTATATTCCACCTCACCCCTAAGATGCACAACGAATTTCACTTTACATTCAAGAGTCCTACCTTCAAAAACTGTCATCCAAGCCACCAAACCAATCCTCACCTGCCTTCATTTATCTCTCTTACCTCACCTTATCCACCCAATTTCAATAGTCTAAGGAGGTCTCAATGATTTTTGAAGGGGGGAGATGCCTCCTCCTAAAAACAAGGAATCTTCCCACCCACTTGAACTCCAAAGGCAGCCACCTATCCCATTTTCTATCTCTTGTAAAACCCTAGCTACCCAAACATCCTAGCCATCCAATTTCCCCTTTTCATCTCCATAATGCCTCTAACTTAGGTCAACCTAGAAAATTTAGGAGAAAAAATATAAAAGACAACAAAAAACCAAGTTTAGAAGCATCTTTAACTCATGGGAAAAAGACGCCTCCTTCAAATTGAAGGGAACGTCCTCTTACTCCACTCTCTCCTTTCTCTTTTTGTTTAAGCTTTGTTACCTTTTGGATGTTGATCTCATTTCCAAGTTAGAGCTACTACTTCCTCAAATGTTCCACACCTAGGCCTTGGGTGCTTGATTCCTCTTTGAGTGGCTAGTTAGTCCTCCTTGCTTCTTCTCCTTCTTTGATCTTATTTCCATTGTGCTAATTAATGCTTTTCAATTCCATTATTTTCTTCTTTTCCTTTTGATTAAGATACAAGGATGATTTTCACTTGAAATGACAGCCAAGGGAAGTCATCTTGAATTTAATCTTTATCCTTGCTTTTTATTGCGATTTAGATCTCTTTTAGTTTCCTTGATCTCTAGCTCATTTTTCTTAATTTGCTTAGAGTGTTGCCTTTATATTCCATTAGATTTACTATTGAATCTCAAGATCTCAAGCTTGTTTGAGGAGGAATCATTACTAAGATCTGATTTTGGGTTTACTTTGGGTGAAAGTATGGTGCATGCTCTCAATGCACCATCCATGTAACTATTTTTAAAGCAATACAATGTGATATCTAATGGAATCCCTTTGGTTGAGGGATGATGATGGTTGATTCACATGTTTATATCATGGTTTAGTAGTTAAATTAAAATTATTGTTCCAGCCATTCCAACTAATCCAAACTGGCAAGGAATAAAAAACATGCTTCCAATTCAATGGTGGAATGCATTATTTTGAAGACCTTCAGGGCTGAAGTTGAGTATTCTGGGTAATGTACTACTTAAATGTAGATCAATAGTTTAATTACTCATATCAACAAACAAAAGAGGATCCTTCCCAAAATCATGTTGAAACCATGCATGCAACCCATAGCTGGAATGCAAAGTTTTGAGTAATTTTGTGATTAATTGAATTCCAATTTAGTGCATTCATTCATGCTAGGAAACGTAGATAGTAAGTTTTTGATTGTTGATCTTGATTAGGTTGTTAGAATGTGGTTGATTAGTTATTAAGTTATTAAAGTTTTCATTTCAATGAATTTATTTACTTTCTTTAAAATTTGCATGATTAGGAAAATAGTTGATTGATTGCATGTTTGCATAGCTTAATTACAAAATTTCATGCTTTGGACACTTGATTGAGGAAAGTTGTTAAAATTTCTTTATTAGAAAATTTTGAATTAGGAAAGTTAGAAATTTGGAAAATTTCATCTAGGAAAGTTTTTAGAAAGCCTTTTTAGGAATGCTTTCAATTTTAGCATTTCCTTTTAGTTTTTGCATAATTTCAATTTTCATGTGTTAACTTCTATTTTTACTTAGGGAAAAGATCTCTTAAATTTGGCTAGGTTAGATAATTTAAAGTAGGGACTACTAGTATCACAACTACTTGATTCCTTGTGGGATCATCCTCCTCAAGGTTAATTCTACATTTTGTAGGTCTAGGGTACAAATAAGAAAAGGAGTATTTTTGTAATAACCCCAATTTTTGTAATTGATTGAGAAAATCAATAAAGTTTGAGTTTCAGATATTTCGGGCTGAAATATTAGGGTTATTTAGAATATACTTTTTATAAAAGTACAATCAAATAATAAGACATGTAAAATTGAAATTAAACTTAGCAACTCCTTCAAAATGACTGTAAGCACGACAAATTCTGAATTCGGATGAGAAATCCTTAAGTTTATTCATTTCTTGGACAAAAGGGGTAAAATAGTAATTTTACCCAAAAATAAAAATCTCCCAAAAATCAAAATATGAAACATCAAAATTTAGAATGTACTAAGAAATACGAATCCAATGCCGCTAAGTACACTCAAATCTGAGATCATGGGAATAAACCCCAAAATTTTATGCATAAATGGCAAAACGGTCTTTTTACACCATGTGGGGCCCACAAGGGACCCAACAACCAATCTTATCAGTAGCCCACGTGAGTCATAAGTCAACAAACATCAGCTGGCCTTGGGGAAGAAAAATGGGGCATGGGGAAGAAAAAATGGAGCATGAGAGACTTTCATGCCATTTAATAATAAAAAAATAAAATATTATAATCATGAAAAAGACCCAAAATGCCTTTAAATACAACCCCAAAAATCCTCCAAAAATTCTCATAAAATCCCCACGAAATTCTCTTCACTCTCCCTAAAAAATTAGATCTAGATCCCTCCCCAAAAACCCAAAATTTCCAAGAGATAGATCTCTTTTCAACTTGTTTTTCTTTTTAGATTGGAACAAGAGACCTAAAATCAATTAAGCATTCTGTTCTAGATCTAATTTGATTAATTTCACCATTCAAAACTTTCCAAAATATCTATTCTACAAAATACCCAAAGAAATTTCAAGATCCAACGGTTCAAATAACGGAAATTTGCAAGAAAGGTGGATCTTAGGCCATATCTTCATCAACAAGGTATTTTTTTAAATTGGGTATATAATCGAGGTTTTCTCTCCAACCAGGTAGGTGGAAATACTTTTCACAGATGTTTAGTACTGTTTTATGTAATTTTTATTTTACTGTAATTTATTTTGGCAATAAAAAGGTAAAAATAAAGTAAACAACAGAACCTTAATTATGGATGATGGAGTGCTCAAATGAAAAATCTGACTATACCAATTGATCCAGAAGGGTCCAAAACCCTAGGGTTGAATTTTCACAAAGATTAGAGACGTTTTGGGCCCTCAATTGAAAAAGGATTGATGGGACAGTCCAAAATGGACTGTCCGATCTCTGAATTAAACGGCGCCCAAGATGCACACGTGACGCACCGACGGAATGGCGCATGCACTGTGCATGGAGCATCGTCCCAAGCGAGACAACGGCGCGTCCGTCAAATGCACGAGCGGACATGCCCAGCGACAGCCCCGTTTGTGGGCGCACAGACGATGAGCGTTCCGCTCGTCCCGTCCGCGTCTGTGGACGCCCCGCAATGGCGCTTCGTCATTTCCTCCCAGCGGACACTCCCGACGAACCGAACGCGTCTGCTTGGTTTGGTTCGTTCCACCCGACTAATTTGGGCCATCCGTTCCTTGGGCCCAGATCAAATCCAAGCCCTAGGAAGGACTATGAACTTCCAGATTCAATTCCAGAGTCATCTGAACTCAAAATTGAGATCAGAAAGAAGTTATGGAAAGCTTGAAACCACTATTTTCTTATAAAATGATAAAATAGACATGTTATTCAATAAAAAAATTTCTGTATTAAGGAAACAAGTTTCCAATTACCTAGATCTGAGATGATCAGATCTTGAAAATATGTTTTAATAGTGATATAATATTAAAATAAAGTGAGATATATGGTTTAATTGGATATATATGGGATATATTAAGGGATCTACCCATTATGGTAGAAAAACCGTAAAAATACAAAAAGACCCACTTGATCAATGAGATCAAGTGTGATCAGATCCTTGGGATGGAAAGAATAAATGTTGATATGATGAAATCCAAGGAAATCATTAATGGATTATGACAAAAATAGATCAATATGATCTTTTGACCTTAATAAAGAAAATTCCCTAAATATAACTAAAATCCTTAATCAAAGAAAAAGATCTAAGATCAAATGGTTGGATCATAAGTAAAGGTTTCTAAAAATATTAATATAATTAGTTTCATAGCATTTTAAATATGATTATGTTATAAAGCATGCTAGTATAACATTTAGATTTTAGCATGATATGTGATTTTGTTGTTATCATAAGGTGTTAGATTTAATTTAAGTACCTTGCCTCATTATCATTAAATGTTAAATTAGGTAGTTTTATGCTTTGAATTTATAATTCATTTATGGTTAAATGTTATTAGTAGATTTACTTGGTATGAGATAAAGAGAATAAAACATCAAAAATGTATTCTAATGAGAAAGTAGAGTTTCATGACACAAATAAGAATGGAGTACTTTGGACTTAATTAGTAAGGGCTATATTAGTAGGACAATATAAGGATTATCAAATCCTTGGCCCAAATTAGGAAAAGAATAATAAACCCCATGAATGATATTATAAATATTCATGGACTTAATTAAAATCCATTAGAAAGAGTACTTAGGGTAAACATGCTTATAGGAACCTTATGAAAGGTTGAGCTATGGTCATTCTAGTGAATGATGAACATAGTGATTAAGGGGGTTATCTAATAGAGCCTCGCTCTTCCCCTACCTTCTGTTGACATTTGTGAGGCCTAAACGCCTCCTTACATGAGGATTGAAGTAACCACTTTGTGTTCACCCATTCAGCTAGTAAGCCTTAGCCAATTGAAAATAAGAGGAGCAGTCTAAATTTAGGCTTGAATAAGCTATCTTCAACCAGCACATTAACTGGTTGAATAGTAATAATAAGAGCATAAAAGGTTAGTAAATTACCTAACCCTAATAAAAACAGTAAGTAAGATAAGGATGATCAAACAAGATCCATTAAATCTTGGATGATCAAGAACAATAAGAATAAGAACACTATATTGTACTTAGTATGCATGTTTAGTAGTATACGTGTTATTGTTCATTAGATTAGATAATCCATACCCTTGATCAAAGATGATTCAAGGAAGAAAACCAAGATCATCCTCCATAGGGATGATCCAAGAACTGAACTTAGATCAAAGAAGAACCAGATGATAGAAGATGTAGGACCTTGATCTTTATCAACATGTGTAGATTGTCAATCAAAGGATCTATGAAAGATCAAGATCAAGGAGATGAACATACAAAGACTTAGAGATTGAAAAATACTTAGATATGAATGATCTAAAGATCATTCTAAACATCAGATCTAGTGATCAATAGGATTGTTCATAATTTATATATTGATAATATGTATGGATGTACTGATTACATACATCAGTCAGGATCATGGAAGATTGGGGAAAAGAGATCAATCCTTAAAGGTAGGAGGATTTGATGAATGCATTTAAATGAGATATACATGATTGTACTCATGATCTTATGTTGACAAGAGTAATGATAATACTTGTACTAAATCTCTTGAAAACCTTATGATCCAACGAAACACATATAATATGGTTAAGGACTAAACTATAAGTGAATAGGGAATTAGAAAATATTTCAGTCCTAAGTAAACAGACATATGGTCTGATATATATGAAACCTATTTTACATACAAGCTTGGAGGATTGTGAGTTTGTTTTAATAGGCATAAGCCTAGGGGAATGCTATTGCTAAAGGAGTTATGAGGGTTTGGCCACCCGCTCCTTGAAATTTTAATAGGCATAAGCCTTGGGTTTTCAAAACAAGTTCTAAAAAAAAGAATTTCCGTTGCTTTGTTTTGTGAAAAAAATTTACACTCTTAAGGGCCCTACCTTTCAAAATACTTTACAAATCATGTTTCAAAAACCCGGGTAGTCACAAAATATTAGTAATATCAACCATAAAGAAGAGTAAGACTGTTATCTAAGCTACATCATGGGCCCGCACATGCCAAATATGATGTTTTGCAATTTAGAATAACAAAAAGTGTCATTATTAAAGTCAAAGCAATCAGAAACCTAAAGAGAACATCGACCTTATTCATACTAAAAGAGGTGTACATGCAAAAATAATGTGATAGAACTTTGACCGCCTTGGGAAGCATCTAAGGAAAGCTCAGATTATTTACATTGAAAGCACATACAATGAATGCTTCTCTAAAGTAAAACAAGTTAAAAGACCGAGGCCCACATGAGATATATTCCTTAAACTCTCTCTCCAACTCAACCAAAAGTTGGGACCACCTAAGGAGCCACACAATTTCCACCACTTGAGGTGGTGAGTCAAACTCAATCCCAAGTGATTAGATTTGAAAATTAAGGAATAGAGGTGAAGAAAATAAAGGAGATTAGGAGAGAGACAATTTGCAAAAAATCGACTGTTGAAAATCATCCTTACTTTATAAGCATCAAAGGCCAAGATCTATCATTCTTAATGCATATTCTAGAAACCAATGAGAATAAAACCAAACTGGGATGGACCAATGAAAAGATAGACTGCATGGATGACCAGACTAAAGCCCCATTGGTGGAAATATTTTTTATGGGCTATTGACTTAGTTTTGAGGAAATAAACATAATATTCAAGGGGCAAGATATCCCACAATACTTACATCTCATTGGCTAGAGAAAATTATCATGGTCTAAGAGAAAAATAAGGGGAGACCAAGAGTAGGTAAAGAAATCTCAAAGAAATCTAGGCCATCTACTCTAAGGCATCCCAATTCGATAGTAGAGAGAAAAAGAGCCCTTAAAGATCTTTTTGGATATGAACATTTCAATTGAATATCATCCATCAAGTTAGTGTAAAGATGATCCAAAGGTCAAGAATGAAGCAAACAAAAGTTACAAATCCAAATGCCATTCCTTGTTAAAAAGTGAAACAATTGTGATTTTTAAGTTAAACTTGTAAACACAAGAATTCATTATAGTAGTCTCACGTGAGGAGGATGATCCCACAAGGAATCGAGTAGTTGTGATACTAGTAGTCCCTACTTTAAATTATCTAACCTAGCCAAATTTAAGAGATCTTTTCCCTAAGTAAAAATAGAAGTTAACACATGAAAATTGAAATTATGCAAAAACTAAAAGGAAATGCTAAAATTGAAAGCATTCCTAAAAAGGCTTTCTAAAAACTTTCCTAGATGAAATTTTCCAAATTTCTAACTTTCCTAATTCAAAATTTTCTAATAAAGAAATTTTAACAACTTTCCTCAATCAAGTGTCCAAAGCATGAAATTTTGTAATTAAGCTATGCAAACATGCAACCAATCAACTATTTTCCTAATCATGCAAATTTTAAAGAAAGTAAATAAATTCATTGAAATTAAAAACTTTAATAACTTAATAACTAATCAACCACATTCTAACAACCTAATCAAGATCAACAATCAAAAACTTACTATCTACGTTTCCTAGCATGAATGAATGCACTAAATTGGAATTCAATTAATCACAAAATTACTCAAAACTTTGCATTCCAGCTATGGGTTGCATGCATGGTTTCAACATGATTTTGGGAAGGATCCTCTTTTGTTTGTTGATATGAGTAATTAAACTATTGATCTACATTTAAGTAGTACATTACCCAGAATACTCAACTTCAGCCCTGAAGGTCTTCAAAATAATGCATTCCACCATTGAATTGGAAGCATGTTTTTTATTCCTTGCCAGTTTGGATTAGTTGGAATGGCTGGAACAATAATTTTAATTTAACTACTAAACCATGATATAAACATGTGAATCAACCATCATCATCCCTCAACCAAAGGGATTCCATTAGATATCACATTGTATTGCTTTAAAAATAGTTACATGGATGGTGCATTGAGAGCATGCACCATACTTTCACCCAAAGTAAACCCAAAATCAGATCTTAGTAATGATTCCTCCTCAAACAAGCTTGAGATCTTGAGATTCAATAGTAAATCTAATGGAATATAAAGGCAACACTCTAAGCAAATTAAGAAAAATGAGCTAGAGATCAAGGAAACTAAAAGAGATCTAAATCGCAATAAAAAGCAAGGATAAAGATTAAATTCAAGATGACTTCCCTTGGCTGTCATTTCAAGTGAAAATCATCCTTGTATCTTAATCAAAAGGAAAAGAAGAAAAAAATGGAATTGAAAAGCATTAATTAGCACAATGGAAATAAGATCAAAGAAGGAGAAGAAGCAAGGAGGACTAACTAGCCACTCAAAGAGGAATCAAGCACCCAAGGCCTAGGTGTGGAACATTTGAGGAAGTAGTAGCTCTAACTTGGAAATGAGATCAACATCCAAAAGGTAACAAAGCTTAAACAAAAAGAGAAAGGAGAGAGTGGAGTAAGAGGACGTTCCCTTCAATTTGAAGGAGGCGTCTTTTTCCCATGAGTTAAAGATGCTTCTAAACTTGGTTTTTTGTTGTCTTTTATATTTTTTCTCCTAAATTTTCTAGGTTGACCTAAGTTAGAGGCATTATGGAGATGAAAAGGGGAAATTGGATGGCTAGGATGTTTGGGTAGCTAGGGTTTTACAAGAGATAGAAAATGGGATAGGTGGCTGCCTTTGGAGTTCAAGTGGGTGGGAAGATTCCTTGTTTTTAGGAGGAGGCATCTCCCCCCTTCAAAAATCATTGAGACCTCCTTAGACTATTGAAATTGGGTGGATAAGGTGAGGTAAGAGAGATAAATGAAGGCAGGTGAGGATTGGTTTGGTGGCTTGGATGACAGTTTTTGAAGGTAGGACTCTTGAATGTAAAGTGAAATTCGTTGTGCATCTTAGGGGTGAGGTGGAATATAAGAAAAAGTGGAAAAAACATGGAAAATAGAAGGGCCTCCTCCTATTGGTCCACATGCCACCTTATACCAGTGAATTTTTCCTTAATTCTCTTCAAAATATTCCCATAAATCCTAAGGATAATTCTTTAAATTCTCCACCAATCATGGCCTTCCATTTAGCTTAGCTCATGAGGCTTTGATGCTATCTTTGAGGGCTCTCTTGGCTTGGCTTTAGGGCTAGCTTAGACAGCTCTCTTGGCTTAGCTTGATAGGTCAATTTCATGGATTTGGTGGTTGGCTTGGCTCCTTAGCTTGTCCTCTTCATCATGGCTTTAATATGTGTATGTGGCTAAAGTGAAACCCATGCAAAGGTGGTAGACTTTGCATGGCTTGTACATGGGCCCACTTTGGCAACCTTTAGCTTCTCTAATTGCATCCATTACTTGCTTTGACCTTGATCTCATGCCACAATAATGACTTTTAATCTTTGACTCAATCTTTTGATCTTGATCTTCTTTCTTCATCCCAATTGATCTAGGCCTTCAGATCACCATCTCACTTCATACAGAAAGTTAAAAACTCTAATTAAATCCTAGAAAAATATGATTAATAACATACATCGGATTAGCCTTTGGACCTACAAAATATCAAAATTTTGAGGCATTAGGTCAAAACTACATGTGTTATGAATTTTGGTTAAAAACCCTAATTTATCCTATAAATTATAACACATGGACAACTAATTGGGTGGTTTTTATGTAAAATTAGACAATTATCATAGACCAAAACCTCAAAGAAGGAAAGATCGCCACCATCTAATTCAATCCAATGGCTCACTTTTATTTCAAATTACTAAACATCCATTACACCCATATTGAATAACATGCCTCCTCTCTCATATCCTTCTTTTTCCCACTTCTTTTTTGTATGCTTTATTCTTTTCCCTCCTAGCCTCCCTTCCTTTCTACTCTAGCATATATCTTTCCCTTCCACCCATATCCTCTTCCTTCTAACATATCTTTCCTCATCTCCATATCTTCAACTTGTTGTCCTATGTCTCACACTTCCTCAAAATTGGATTCCATGCCCCATCCTTCCCTTTTTTTATTCTCCTTCCATAATTCGTCTTATCCCCATCACATCTCAATAGTTCATCCTTCCATCTAACCCTTACATCTTAGCCATTCATCTCTTAGGGATCTCTTACCTTTCCCTAGACCTTGAAAGCTAAACTTAAGAGAAATAGAGGGATAGAGATCACCCTCATCAAAGTCTATTAGATCCACATGCCCAATCTTTGGAGAAGAGGTAAGGGTCTCATCCATCGCCACTTCCCTTCTTTTTCCATCTTCGTCTCATTTTCATTATCTTATTTCTTCATTGCATTTACACTCCTAGTTTGCGAGGCATACATCCTTCTACTACAAGCAATCTTCAATCTTGTATGCCCTACATGCACTTTCTTTTATGTTTTTTAATTGTGCATATTCTCCCTTGCTAGCACACTCTCTAGGTATCACGCACCATCTTAGATCTTGCATGCATCACATCACATCACCACAACACATTCCTTCCTTGCTTCCTTTTACTCACATACTTTTGTAGGATTCACACTCTTCCTTGCTTCCTTTTACTCAGCCTTTCATTGCATGCATCCTTAAGCATTGCATGCAAGCTCCATGCTTCAAGCATCTCATGCCTCTTCACCTTAGGTTGCAACATCGCAACCCTATAACCTACTTATAGATAACTTCCTTAAGCATTTGTACACACTCATTCCATCTCTCTCTCCCACGTCTTTCACCAACCCCCTCACACCTCCCATCTATCTTCTACATGCATCACTCTCCACTTCATTTCGATTCCACGCCTCACCTTGTGTGACACCCGAGTTTTAGAATACAAAATGAACATGTAATATTAAACATAAATAAAATAAAATAGGTGAGATCCGTGATTTAAA
The DNA here is from genome assembly GCA_035236585.1 of Warburgia ugandensis. Taxonomy (NCBI): domain Eukaryota; kingdom Viridiplantae; phylum Streptophyta; class Magnoliopsida; order Canellales; family Canellaceae; genus Warburgia; species Warburgia ugandensis. Next base: position 43,289,862 of record CP141133.1, read on the forward strand.
ATCATAATTTAAAGTTATTCAAAACAATAAAATTCTAATCAACAACACATTTCCCAAAATCCCCTGAGTGCTAAACAATCAACAAGGCAAACATGATATTCATGAAGGCAAATGAGTAATAATAGGGCTTGATATGAGGCAAATCACATTTGGCTACAGGAAAACTCTATAAGAAACAAAAAGTAGAAGAAATCTTGAGAATACTAAAATCATCAAGATCCAGGGGTATGTCCATCATGACTTTACACCCATCCATGATTATTATATCTACGAGTTAGAGATCCATGAAATAACATCCAAATACATACAAACCATATGCAATAACAAATAATGTCTAAAGTACTATGCACATCTGCATGGTCTTCTCAAAATACATTGACAATCCCCATCGCCTTCACTAATTCTCTCGTTTTCCCTTTATGTTATCTCGCTCTAAATCTAAGGCACCTTGCAAACCATGACAATGACTCAGTAAGCTATTGCTTGTGTAGGTGATAGACATTTAATATTTAACCAAATACATGCAAGTCATACTTCTCCTAAGAGAACAACTTAGGACTTCTGTTAGAATGAAGCATAGGCTTCAGATATGGTTATTAAAAGAATGGGTATAAGGATAGACAATCATTGGGTTGAAGGTAAAGGTATTCCATCATGTATTCATATGTTTCTTGTTTACCCATAAGAGTGAACATTTCCTTTTTCATTGGTTATTTAAAAAAAAAAAAAATATTTTGAAAATAGCTTGTCTTTGAATTTTTTTTCTTTTCTAGCCCTTTTTAAGCTCATCTCTTAGACTATATTGTTCATACTTTTCTCAAGATAATCTTCAATCATCTCTATATATTTCCAAAACAAACTAGGTAATGGATATATTATATGGGTAAATAAGGGCATTGGTTAATGGGTTTGTAGAAAAGGTTTTGATGTAAAGTCTAAAAGGGTTAACTAGCGGTGAAATAATAACTTAGGAGGCTAAAGGCTTTGGGTTAAACAAGTATGACCTCTATCATTTCATAGGTTTCATATGACTAAAATTAACTACAATTTTAAGTGATGTATGGTATAGTCTTTCAGATATTTTCTCAATAGTTGATAGACATGAAGAATAGTGAGACCAACTAGGAAATCATATCCGTTGAAGAAAAACTATATACCCCTCTCAAAAAAAGATTATCTCTAAAGCTCACATGGGTTAACATTCTCCATAGATCTTCTTTAGGATCTCTAAGTTATATTTTCTTTTCAACTTAAACTATATTAATACTGCTATTTTGTGCAATGAATATTTGATGCTTAAATTTTCATATCCAACTCATATCCTAGATCAATTACCAGCCGATCTGTAACCAGATTGTTTTCAAGAGTGGATGGTATAGATCATTGATAGGAAGGATAAAGTATTATGAACCAAGACAATTCTCCTCATCAAGGTTCTGCAGTAGCATCATTCTTATGAGGCAATGTTGGAGGTCAAGAAGGATATGAGGCAGTATTTTTTAGAGTTGTTTTAACTTTCACGTTTGAGTACGGAATTTTAGGGAAGAAATTTTGTAAAGGGAGAAGAGTGTAATACATGTAATTACACCAATATGATAAATAAATTCATACTTTTACAAAAAACTAAGAAATTTTTTTATTTTATCTTGTTGATTTAAGGTATGTTTTGAAAGTAAAAATGAAGGATAGAATGAGCGCATTGAGAAAATTTGATGGATTAAAGTGTTGGAATTGATTGTTAAGTTAATATGGGTATTAAAAACAATGATTCCAAGAAATAAATACAAGGTAAGATGGTTTCATTATAATAACCTTAAGGGACTTAATAAAATAAAATTGAAATAAAAATATAAATTGATGTTAACTTAAGGAATTAGATAGACCACTAACAAGGAGAGATACTAAGCTAAACTCCATTAAAATCCTAGAGTGAAATTCTAATTAATTATCATGGAATTTCAAAATTGGATGAATTGTTGTTTAGGTTACGATTGAGAAATACACCCTAATAGGATATAATTCTAAATGAGAAAGTTAAATGTAGGGGTTTTAATAAATAACAATTTCAATGGACCCATATTTAGATTAGTTAATCTAGATCGTCCGTGTGGGAGTTCCAGCCAAGCGTAGCTAGCTCCCCTCATGTTGTACAATTCTCACATGCATATATTTTCAAGAATTTAAGTATAAAATGTAAACAAACTCAACCTTAAATGTTTTTAGCCATTAACGAACTAAGGAAGCTTGAGGGGGGAACATAAGAGGAAGGAGGAGAATGAACTAGTAGGGGAGAAGGTAGTCGATGGGAGAGAAGAATAACTAGTCACATGGGGAAAGCATGTAATATGAGCTAGATTTGAAGTAAAGGAAGAAGCATGGACTTGGAAGGTGAAGGAGGGTGGGAACTGGTCAAGGAAATTCTCCCATGAGGGAAGCTCCACCAAAAGAATAGGAGCTTATAACTTAGAGAAAGGACACTGAAAATTCAGCAATCCAAACTCGAATTTTAGGTAGGGGACTATTCTTGGGATGAAATGTTAATACGATCTTGGATTAGCCAAGCCACATTTCCTTTTGTAAATCATTCAAAAATTGATGCTTTTACTGGTTCCCATGAGTGGAAAATTAATGTTCACTTTGATTCAATTAATCATGGGTTAATTCATGTTAAATCTTCATACTTGATGTTGATTTATGATCAAGTTGTGTGCATGCCTTAATTGATATTTGATTATTGTTAAATTTGCATCAATTATGGAGGAATCTATGCATACTCTATTTGTTTCCCATGGCTGGCTCATGATAAATAGTAGATGTTCATAAGCAAGCCATTCTCATAAACCTTTGTATCTTTAGAATTTTCATTTGGGTTGTCTTCCTTACTAAGTAAACTTGCTATGGATGTATTTCAATTGAAATTCTAGAATTATTTCCATGGTCTTTTTGGTTGGATAAGTAAAAAGAGGGGGTCCCATGCACCCAGATTTTTGCTATTGGGAAGACTTGGATACCAAGTTCCCACTTAAAGAGCTCACAAATTAAGGTGAGATAACATAAAGTGAAATATGGGTTTTAAAGAAGGCATTGCAATCTATACGTTTCAAGAAAAATCTTTGAGGAAACTCGGGTGATGTAGGTGGAAAAATTTGTTCCAACGGACCAAGGAATAACCTTGTTTCCTTCGTGTTTACATTCAGGAAATGTACTAGTTCTTGCTCTCAATTGGCTTTATTTGGTTGAATTTTTAAAAGAGATTAGAATTGGATCAAAGAGTTGGATAGGAAAGATTGAAAATTTAGGAAGAAAGAAAGCTATGAAAAGATACCATAATACACCTTATTGTATGCATAGAATGGTTGGACAAAAAGGGTTGAGAGGAGGAAGACAACTAGAAATCTCGGACTCATTTTGAAAATTCCAGTCCTAGAAATTAATAGTTTAAAATATGACTAACCTCGAATTTCCAAAAATTCTAAAATTCCAGTATAAAGAAAATTTTGAAAAATCCATATTTTTGAACCTTATAGTTGACATTGATGTCGGTAGTCTTTAGAGGATCTTTGTTGTATACATATTGTCCACTCTTTTGCACAAATTATATACTCTTTTCAAAATTTTATATTATGCTACTGCTTGTTCTATTTTAGGAATTCTAGCATGTACTAGTTTTTCACCCTACTATGAGTTGTTGTTTTTCTCACCCCTACTACTAAAATTTTAGGTGATACTCTAGTTGTTCAAGGGTAAATGTATTAGAATTAGTTTAGATTTGAGAAGAAGATGCTTTTGATATAGTTACTTTTGATACAAATCCATGTATAGGATTTCATTTAGAGTATTGTACACAACTTAAGACTTTTGATGACACTTTGGATGACTATAGTATGATTATCCTTAGTTAAATCAAATGGATTATGACTTTAATTGTGATAGTATGATAAATCTTATGGCATGTATCTCTAACCACTCTTACGTTAGATGAATATTATTTTACTTTTACGTGAAGATTTCTTAGTAACACCTGGGATGAAGTTGATGAATTTTAAATCTACCTATATATATTATCACTCTGATCCAATTTTTCAAAAACAAGGAAATTTTTGTTGTTTTTTAAATTATAATGAATACAAGTTTAAAAAACCTAGGATGTTGCAATTTGGATTTGAAACTATCAAATCCATATCCACTAAGACTTATAACTACTTGTAGAGTGCATGCGTGAGTATAAACAAAAATCACATCCATTGGGACATATGGTTACTCGTCAAATGCCTACCCAAATAATAAATTATACACATCTCCAAAATCATTTCATGAAAATAAAACTGCTATTTCAAAGTTCTAGGAGAAACCATTCAAATCTATTCATTTTCAATCCAATTCCCCAACATGCTATAAAAGGATATCTTCATGAGCATTCAAAATGTACAATCTTTGGTCATATATTAAATAATACTTTTTTAGTTCCCAAAAATATGCATCCAATGCAATGTGTATAAAAGATAAATCTTAAAGCAATATTTTAAAAGCGATTATCACTAAAAGGACCATAGTTAAAGTTATGATAAAACTTTCATCAATAAAGACACATGCTACAACTTAAGGTCATGGCAAGTAAATATTTATTGCATATCCATAGCATTTATAATATTCTTTTGAAGTTCAAATGCAAATTGTTTCATGTGATTACAGCCATTTCTAGTCCTACATATCAATAGCTAATTCCATCTCAATGAATAGTACTAAAATCATGTTAGAGTAAACTAATTAAGGCTACTTTTTACACAATTTTTATTTTATCCATTGGTTTTGTAGACCTTGGGATTATTCCTTCAACATCAATTCATGAATACAAACTATAAGTTAATATATTAAATATTTTCTCTACCTTGGAACCAATCATTTCATTCTTGAGTCGTTAAGCTACAAATATGACATCTTCTAGCGCATTTGTTTAGGTCTTCCTATAGTTCGAAACCTTATGAGGTACTCTGAAATCTTTACTTTATTGTTAATATACTTATTAATATTTCACACTATTCAGGGTATTCCAAATATTATAGTATCAATGTATAAGTCCTTATGTCTTAGCAGCATGTGAAAGATCAAACCTTGTTTAAAGGTATTATAATGTCCACTTGAAGTATAAGTTCAAAATCAAGGTCGGTTATCCGGTTACTCATTTGTCTCAATGTTATAATTGGGATAAAACAAGTGTTTTAAGTTCATTTTTTATTTAATAATTTAAAAGGCATCACAAGATAACTTCTAAATTTATCACATGCTTTCATAAATTTAGTAATTAAAGACATTAGTTTTTAAATCATCATCTGCATTCAATCATTCTTATAAAGACAAGACAATTATTAAACTATCCAAAATAGCAATCTTAATCTACCTACCTCGTATGGTGTTTATCCTCAATTCTTGTATGTACCGTACCTCCTTTAACTCGATCTATTAATTGACCAATTCATAGGTTTTATCCTCAATCCATTGATGGATCACTTCAATCATGTCTCCATCACTAATTAGTGTACCAGGAGAGTAGAACACTACAAATTAGAAAAAGATGTAGTGCCTAATCTCATAGATCTGGCATTGGATGGTCAATCAACAGTCAAATCTTAAGAACATGCTAGATATGTCATTATTCTAAGGGTTTGGTGATAGATCTATGGTTAGATTAGAACATATACTTAAATTAGATATGGATCTATGAGTATGTTTCACTGATATATAGTGAGATCAAGATGAAGGGATAGATCTAGTCATATATTAGATCATTTGGTGTGGATTGGTCAAAGATATGATGTTTTAGTGACAGATTGAGGGTTAGATTGTGATGAACGGATTAGATCCACCATAGATCTAGTTTCTGGTGGCCGTTCAATGGTCAAATCATAATGAATGGGTGGAATAAGTTTAGATTTGTCATTTGAAGGTGGAATAATAAATGGATAACGGCAAGATCTACAAAATTAGTCACAAATCAATCATTCAAAGATAGATCAATGACTAGATCATGACAGATAGTAAGATCGGTCACAGATTTGACAATCTAGTTCAATCAAGACTTAATCATGATCAATGGTAAGATTCTCTCCGAATCAAGGAACAAACAAATGGGTTTCTTTGCTCACATTACAAGGCTCATGACATTTGTTTCAAATCTGCTTAATCTTTCCTAGACTGGGCAGAATAAGGAGGCAAATCTTAAGGGGATAATGGAGCCCACCATGTTAACTTGGTTCACCAATGCGAGTCAGGAGTGGGTGACATGGGCCAATTGCCCTGTTCTAACTCACTAGAGGAGCAAGGAAACAAAAGGAAACTAGGGCAAGGAGATGTAGGGCTGGTGCGCCTACCAGGTTGCGCTGGCTAGAAGGGAGAAGGTGAAGTGATAAGTGATTAATTTTGAATAAAAGGAACCTAGTTAGTTACCTATGTGCTGGAACTTATAATAGTAAATTAGGAATTTTGACCGAAACTCGTAACATATGCATTTTCGATCTAATGACCCTAGGCTAATCTGAAGTAAGTATGTAATTAATCATATTTTTTTATGATTTAATTAGAGTTTTTACTTTTTTTAGGAAATGAGATGCTAATCCAACAACTGAGATTGATCGAGATGAACATTGAAGATCAAGATCAACAGATCTAGTCAAAGCTTAAAAGTCATCAATCCAAAGGTCAAAGTCATCTTAGGGCAAGCAATGGATGAAATCAAAGAAGCTAAAGGTGGCCAATGTGGGCCTATGAAGTAAGCCATGCACTCTGACCACCTTTGTATGGAAGCCATGTAAACCACCTTAGTCAAATTCAAGCAATGAACAAGGTAACAAGCAAAGGAATTCAAGCCACTCAAGCCAATAGATGGAACTATGAAGCCAAGATAAGAGAGCCATGTAAGCTAGCCATGAAGATTAGCCAATGGAGCCTTCAAAATTAGCCATCAAAGTCATTAAGCAAAGCTAAATGAGAGGCTAGGATTGGAGGAAAATCAAGAGGATTATCCATTTGATCCTCAAGGATATTTTGAAGAGAATTTAGGAAAAATTCATTAGGATAAGTTGGCATATGGACCAATAGGAAGAGACCCTTCTATTTTTTATGTTTTTCCAACCTTTTTATCACTTTCCACCTCATCACCAAATAGCACCATGAATTTGATTTTCCATTCAAGTGTTCTACTATTCCAAGACTCATCAACCTTCCTAAACTCCCATCCTAACCACCCAATAGATCCCCACACATTAGGAAATCACTTTGCCAAACAATTTTCCCCACCTCTCCACACTTTCCTATCCTTTTCCAACTAATCTCTTTCCTCCCTCTTTCCCACACCATCCCATTCATCTAACTTACTAAATTCAAGGCCCTCATTGATTTTTGAAGGTGGGAGATGCCTCCTCCTAAAAAGTGCTTCTCCCCACTTCAATGCATGGAAAGAGGCAACCACCTATCCCTTGTTTCCTCTTCTAAAATCCTTAGCTAACCATTTCATCCTAGCCACCCAAGCCCTTTACCATTCATCCCAACCATACCTTACCTTTAGGGCACCCTAGAAAACTTAGGCAACATCCCATAAAAGAGGCTAGAATGAGAAGAATGAGGCATCTATTTAGGAGGAAAAGGATGCCTCCTTCACCTTAGAGGATGGTGTCCTCTTCCTCCACCTATTTTTTTCGACTTATGCCTTACAATTTCTTCTCCTATGAGTGTTATCTTCCTTTCCAAGGTGGGTTGCACTCCTCCATGCCATTCCACACCTAGTTCATGGTTGATTCTATATTAAGAATCAGGTTAGTTCTCTTCCTTAGATCAAGTACCTTGCTTCAGGTTGGTTCTCTTCCAAGGTACTTGATCTCCTGAGCCCTAAAGCTTTTCACCATCCTTGCATCGCCATTGGTACTAGGATGGACATATCTTATGATCATTATGAGCCACAAAGACAGAAACCATCCGTAGACATTAATTCTTGGTTGTTCTAATTATTCATCATCTTGGTCAACTATTGAAAATCACAAAAAGATATACAATATATATTTTAAGTTTATGATCATTCTTAAGTCATATGAAGCATAGGAAATAATTGTGACATCCTAGATTTTTCTAGCACTTTTTTATACAATATTTTTCGATTGTGGGGCCTCAAGTTTGAAAAACTATTTGGAAACCAAACGGCAAAAAGCAAGTTTAATGAAAAGGCATTAAAAATATTGAGTGTCATTTTTTCCTTTTATAAAAACAAGGATTTTTAGAGGAATGAATACCACATTTCTACTAAAAATTTGGCAGAATCTCTCATGTATTTTGGACCTAGTGCATTTAACACATGCAATGTGACAACCTGATAAACACAATATAGGTGAAATAAACAAAGGAGACTTCGTCTCGCTCCAAAATACATCTACACAAATGTCTATTTGCAATTAAATAAAAAGATATATTTTGTAGTGCCAAAAGGCTAAGAATAAAACCAACTTCCCTAAGACCGCTCCAATCATAGTCACATCACTATAAATCCAATTGACATGCCCACATATAAATAAAGCAAAGTCATATTAAATCAAAATTACATCAGTTCACAAGATCATCAACTATATTTTAAACCTATTTGTTATACCTGTCATGCTCTTCTCTTCGTGTCCCTATCACCATTTTCTATTCCTACATCTCATTTATTCAAACCTATGACATTGCAAACAATTTACAATGTCTCAACAAGATTGTGCTTGTGTAGGTAGTTTCATCATTGAAATATGAAGTTGTAACACCCCTTATTTTTGTAAGAAGATTGAATAAATAATGAAATTAAAAATTTCAAGGAAAATCAAGCTGTAAATATTAGGGTTATTAAAAAATACACTTCTCATAGAAGTAGAATCAAGGTTGGAAACCTAGATATTTAAAATGTACATACAAAATCAGCTTGGATAGACTATAAGTTTGTCCAATTCCAAGTTCGGGAGAAAAATCTATATTTTTCTCAACTTGTGACCTAAAAAGTGCAAAAAAGTAATTCCACCTCACAATCAAGGTATAAGACATGTATAATTGAAAAAATTCTTGAAAAACTAATTAAAATTCCACTAAGTACATCAAAATCCAAGTTCATATGAAAATTTTGTATTTTTCTACATTTTTTAATAAAAAGGGCAAAATGGTCATTAAGATGAATAATTGGTCAAACCACTACCAAATGGTAGTGGAGATAGAGGTGGAAGTGGGTGAATTATTTTAATATAAAATGTAAAAGAGAAAAACATAATTATTAGGGAAAAATGATTAAATTTTTTAGAAAATACCTATAAATACCTCAAAAGAATTCCCAAAAATGTTCAAAAATTCACTAAAAAATTCACCAACTTTCCTCTATTCCAACTGCTAATTCAATCTCCTTCTCTACTTTCTCCCTCTTTTCCTCTCTTTCTTTTCTTATTTCCAATTTTACCCCTAAGTGGAAAACCTATAGAAATCTAATGATATAACCCTCATACTAGAAATCCAAACTTTCAAATCAATTTTTAACATGCTTATCTATAAAATCCCTATGCTATTTGCATGATCCACTAGCGATTTCATTGGAAGATCACAAATTATGTCGTCTCCAACATAGTTCACTTTTCGGTGAGGATTTTCTTAATTTTGGCAAGATCTTCTCTTGTGGACACTTCCAGGTAGGTTTTCTATCTCTTTATTTTTATTTTTCAATATATTTTCCTTAAAATAGAGTCACCGGACTGGTTTTTCAGCCAAAATTCTAGAAAAACTAGTATCGGTGATGCAGACCTAGAACACCATCAAGGACACCTCAGATGAAAAATCTAAGCTATCCAATGGATTCAAAAGGCCCAAAAACCTTAAGAACCATGGTCATAGTAAGTTTTATTTTTCATCTGGACCCTTAATTTAAGAAATAAGATCTGACAGTCTAGAATCAATCTGGACTGTTGAAATTGATGGAAACTTGAAAATTCAATTCCAAACTCAATTAAAATCCAAATATAGATAAGAAAGAAGCTATAGATTCCTTGTATTGTGTAGAATATAATGAAATAATGATATTAATTTTTAATTTTATTTATATGAAATAAATTTTAAAGTTAGTTCCAACAGTAGTGGATCCTGATCAAATTGATGTTAAAATAGAAATTTGATCCAATGGATGGATCCAGGACATGTCAAAACCTTAAGATCAATGATCACATTAGAATTTACAAGCCTTTAGATCAATTAAATTGATAAAAAAATTACAGATTAAGATTAGCCCTTGAAAATGACTAAAAACTTAACAATGAAATTCCACACTCATTTTAAGTCTGATTTTTTTATTAGGAAGATGCTATGATAGATCTTGATGAGGGGAACCTACTAAACCCATAAAAATAATATTTAATCATTAAAACTTCTATTATTTAAAAATACACCTACTAACACCCTTGATCAAGTAGATCTGGGGTGATCAAAAGTGAGGGTTTGGATCCATTAAGGATATATTGATGATAAATCATCATGGGGATGGTTGGATTGGACTAACATGAACTGAATTAAAGTTTAGACCATTGAAAGTAAAAATGATCATGGAAAATCCCAATGGATCCTCTTGATTTGGTAGATCAAGAATGATTAGACCAGATGGACCTATAAAAGTGATGATCTAAGGCTAATATCATGTTATTAGAGATGTTGAATCAATAAAAAATATGAAAGATCATGGGTTATACTCTTAATGGAATATCAACCCTAGATTTAAAAGATGGACAAATCAGATGGTTGGATCATAAGTATAAATTGATCATATGCTTAGTTAATGGTCTTTATTAGTATATTTGATTTAATTATGATCCATATCAAGTTTCCAATTTCAGTATAAGTTTCTTTAATTTCTTAGATTAAAATGTTGTTAATATATTTAATTGTTTTATTAGCAAATTTAATTCATCTTAATTTTTTAATTCCAGCATGATTGTCTTTAAATTCCTTAGATTTAGATTTATTAATGTAATTTCTTTTAATTTCCTTACCATTAGTAGAGTTATGAAAAATACCTTAAAAGGGGTAATTAATGAAATATAGTTAGATTTCACAAAATACACATGTACATCATGAGAAATAATCATAGTAAGGGCTATAGTTAGTAAGACAAAATAAGGGGTAGATTTTCCATTTTCTTGGCCCAAAATAGGAGCATAATAAACATCCATGAATGACATAGTATATGTTCATGGAATTAATTAAAATCAAGTAGAAATAAAACATAGGGTTATGAGCTCATAGGACCTTATTAAAGGTTGAGCTAAGGCTATGCCTTTGCATGTTATTCATCATGGTTAAGGGGTTTTTTGATAAGCCTCACTGTCCCTCCACCTTCTGTTAATGTTTGTGTAGTCTAAACACCTCCATACATGAGGATTGAATTAACCACATTGGGAATGACACGTATTTGGTAAACCTTGGCCAACTGAAAATAAGAGGAGTTGTCTAGATTTAGAGATGGATAAATTATCCTCAATCCAATGAAATAGTAACTGGTTGATAAATAATAATAAGAGCATAAAAGGTTAGCAAATTATCTAACCCTAATAACAATAAAAATTGTAAATAAGATAAGGAAGATCAAACAAGATCCAATAGAGATCTTGAATGATCACAAACTAAAAGAAAAGAAATATAATGTAGAGTATAGTATTGTTCTATGATTTTACTTATAGTGTAGATTGTGAACTTAGAAGGTTTGAAACCTTGATCATATATGATTCAAGGAAAATTAGGGCATCCTTCATAGGATAACCTAAATACATGTAGAAAGAATACTTGTATAAAGGAATAACTTTATACGTATGGTTTGACAGATGTATGAATGAAGACCATGATAGAAAATATGGAGTGAATACCACTTTGAGATGTATGAATCAAGACCATGGTGGACAATATGGAGTGAATACCACTTTGAGGTAGGTGGATGTACAAGAATGTATTAAGATTCATGTGTATGTATATACATGATCTTTTGTCTAGAATTATAGACCTTCATGATATAAGTATACTTGGTACCTTAGAATAGTAATGATCTAAGCAAATGATCCAACCAAGTGATCCAACCCCACGATCCATCCAACTGATGCAATCTAATGATGCAATCAAACGATGAGAAATTAGTGAGATGTGTGGACTAAGGAATCCCTAAGAATAGGGCATATAAATTATTCTAGCCTTAGTTAAACAGACACATCATCTGATATATACAATGCATTTTACATACAAGCATGGTGACTTGTGATTTTGTTTTACATAGGCCTAGGCCTAGGGTTGTTATGAGGGTTTGGCCACCCACTTCCTGAAATGTATGATATGATGGATACCAAGCCCAAAGAGAGGCTAAAAGTCAGGTGGGGCAATCATGGGAAGGCTGCCACTATGATAGCTATGGTCCTAGCCATGCGGACATGGATTTTTTTATTTTCACAATTGGTATAAGTGGATTATCATGTGGTTATTGAGGCATGCTGTACGGATTTAGACTGGAGCATAGTAGTCTTGGAGTATTTTGCATTGTGATGTACATATGATTGGCATAGTGAGATGCCATGGCATGATGAGATGCCAAGTATGATGAAATACTTGAGTTCCTTGAGAGAATATCCTCAAATGATATTTGGCTGATTATTGATCTCCTAATCGGGAATATAGCCTAGGGAAGGAACAAGTTTTGAGTATTTTTACTATTTTACCCTACATAAATGGTGTATATACTCTATGATGAGATGATCCATGAGTGGATAAACATTATAGAATGATGACTGAGGTATGTATTCTTGTATTAGTGAAATAGTACATTTTTGTATCTCTTACCAAGCATAGCTTGCTAAGATATTGCAAATGTTTGAATGCTTACAATATCTCAGATACAGGGAAGGAGACTTGAGGATGTAAAGCTTAAAGAATCAAATGTTGCAAGATTGATTAGGGTATTTCCCTTGAAGATTGTGTAATCAGGCCATGTACTTTGTAATTTGTATTGTATTTGGACAATGGATTATAATTGTAATATAGGGGCTGTGTAAAAGTGAACTACTGGATGATTTTTTATATTCAATAAAATTTTATTTTATACAAAATGTCTATGTGTATTATGTACATTGAGCCATGACTTGGGCTTTGTTGCAAATGAATTTAAAAGAAAAGAATTTTTGATGTGGGTGAGCTAAGAGACGCTAGGTAGGTAGTTGTGAGGCAAGAGACCTTAAGAGTTAGTCCCACATCATTAAGGGGAAAGTGACTGAGCTGGTTATGAGGATTCAAGGAACTCTAACGATCACAATGAGTTTTCCCTGGGAACTCGGTTTCCAGGGGGAACAAAGCTGTGATCGCTGCTGATGTATGGGCATCGTAAGTGGAAAGCAAGCAATATTGTAACAGTTGGACCCTTGGGGTGTTATAAATGGTATCAGAGCCGACCCTTGAAGCGGTGTGTGGCTGGTTGGTGGATGAGGATGTCCGTTCCCTAGTGGGGGTGAGGGGTGAGCCAAGAGATGGGTAGGGAGTTGTAAGGCAAGAGACTTTAAGAGTTAGTCCCACATCGCTAAGGGGAAAGTGACTAGGATGGTTATAAGGGTTCATGGAACTCTAACGATCACAACGTGTTTTCCCTGGGAACTTGGTTTCTAGGGAGAAGAAAGCTGTGACCACCACTGGTGTATGGGCACCGTCAATGGAAAGCAGACAATATTGTGATAATTGGACCCTTGAGGTGTTATAGAAGTTATGTAGTTTCAAGTCCAAAAGGGTACATAATCACATGTTATGTACTTGAGTACAACATAATGCATAATGAGCAATATAACAAAACTCTGATATCTCAATCATGCTTTACAAATCAATCTCATGCCAAATCAATTCAATTTATCAGTTTTAGTATCTATGCATATTGTTTTAAAGGCAATTGTAACCTTTACGAGGTATTTTATAAGATATAAAAGATCTTCACAACTAAGTCATGCATCAACTCATAAATATACTCATCCAAACTGAATAGTGAATCATCGTGGAAATCAATACATGAAAAGCATTTAAACCATGAAATACTTAAATATGATTAATGTATCTCAATGGGTATACATATATGGATAATACCATCGAACTTTCTTGAGGTCTCGCTCACAATTTGGCCATTTTCCATTGGTCATGAGTACTAAGTTTAGACTTGAAATCACAAGGTGCTATGCACTTATGCCATCATGCTCTAAATATACATCTCAAAATAATGGACCCTCTGTGCGATGGACAAGAACTACTCAAGTCCATGGCTATCACGACGATACCAAGACGAATAGACTTCCTACACCATAAGAGTTCCTCGAACTCTTATAACCTTCCTAGCACCCTCTCCATGGGTGATATGGGACTAACTCTCAGGGTTACCAATAGCAAACACCCCTAAGCAAATATCCTGTAGCTTCACATCCCACTTGGTATAGGCCACCAGGACCTACTATGGTCGATAGTACCCTTTTTGCTATCAAGTATCATATATATAAAGTTTCAGAGGGGGTGATCAATCCTCTCCCTCCTAGCACAGTGTCCAATAGGCCACCATATTCCCTCCATAACATAATAACACTAGGCATCATCACATGCCATCATAACATATAAAACCATAGAATTCTATGCAGTAGTGAAATCATGCAAATCAATCTCACGATATAATATAACCATGTAAATGCAACCCTTACAAGGGTTGATTATGAGGATTTCTCACTCCTCATCATTTCATAAATCAAAAACTCCATCTAAATTTCAAATACATTTTCATGTACAAGTTTTAACTTTAATAAATAAATCAACATGGTATTCTAAAGTGATAAGTTGCATTAAATACAAATATACTCGCTATATAAAATAGAAATCTCAAAAGTCTCAATTTTAACTATTTACAAACATCGTAGAGACGTCATGGATAGTTTTTATGTTTCACAAATGCATATCGAAGCTAAAAATACCTACCTCCTTGGCGAATTTTGTAGAAGTTCTTCCCTTAGGTTTAGCTTTAAACTTAATGTCATTTTGGTCAAACTACAACTGAAACTATGTAGTACATCCAACATCCAAATCCCCACATTAACATAGGATCATATAAGCATATACATTTATCATGCTCATATCATGTCAATTTTAGATACTTTATCGATTAATCAATCAATTAGGCACTATTATGTCAAATTCATGCTCAATCTTATCTTATTACCACCAACCCAACCAAATCAAATGGTTGAGATAGTAATCTTACCCTGTACAAGTCAATCTAAATGACATCTGTCTTCTTGCTTGCTGGATCATCAACCGATCACCTTAATGTGCCCGATTTAAGATATTCGTGCTGATCTAGTCACAAATCTCCACTTGATCATCCCAAGTCAAATAACAAATTAGTAATTCTAACTAAATAATCTGAACGGGATGGATCATAGAATTGAATTCAATTTCATACTTGAATCATTGGTCATTCTCAGTTGTTGATCAAGATTAGCTAGATCATCTCACAAATGTCCCAGATACAATATACATTATATGGATCTTGATCGACCAGTAAAAAAGATCACAATGGATAGTTCAAATCTTCTAATCTCACCTCACGGATTCTAGATCCAATTTGTAGCCAAATTGGATGGTTAAATGAACCCCGATCAAAGATCTGACCTTTCCATTTTGTAGATCATGCTAAAATATACATAGAGCTTGTTTTTCACTACATTTCACCAAGTCATCTGCGTTGATTGACCATTGCAGGACAAGGTGACCAGCGCGGTTGTCGTCGATGGTCCATTTCTTATTAGATCACAAATTCCTCAAAAGGGAATGTAGATCATAGTCTCAACTTCACTCTTCTGACCTTTCCATTTTGTAGACCAATAGGCAATCATATACTAATCAAAACTAGAGCATATGGGTTGAAAATGAATAGATTTGAATGGTTTCTCATAAAACTTTGAAATAGTGTTTTTATCTTCATGAAATTATTTTGTAGATGTATATGATTTATGATTTGGGTGGGCATTCGATGAGAAGCTGTAAGTCCTGATGGATGTGAATTCAATGATGTTTAGGTAGGCACTCCATGATTAGCTGCAAGTCGCTTATGGTTATGGTTTCATCTATTCTTTAGGGAGGCACTTTACAAGCAGCTATAAGTCCTTCTAGATATGGATTTCATTGATGTGTCGGGGAGTCACTCTTGGACTATCCTAAGTCTTGGATTGCTCAGCAAGTGCTCTATGAGTACCATAACACTAGGAGGCTTGCATGCCTATGGCAACAGTAAGACCTGGAAGCAAGCATGCCATGTGCTGCTGTAGGTTCTAGAGATCCTATGATAGGAGTGTAGTTGGCCACTAACTGTAATGACTCCAATTTTGTAATATTGAAATTCTAAGTTTAGCAATGAAAAGTTCAATTTTAAAGAAAAGGGCATTTTGGTCATTTCACTAGTCACCATAACTAAACCCAGGAATTTGGTACCAAAAGTGATTCCATTAGATGCATCTCGGAAAAAGGAATCCAACGAGACCAAAATCACCCAAAACGGAGTTAAAATGAGCAAGATATGGCCCTTTGAAGTTCAGGGGCAAACTGTAAATTTCCCAAAAACGATTTAACCCAAAAAACACAGGTGCCCGTTTTGATACGGGCACCCCGTCGTCTTCAACCTCCTAGAGGTTTCTGGAATGGCGGTGTTTCAAGAAGAAACCACCGCCATTCCAGAGGGTTCCCCACCGCCATTCAAAGGCGGTTAGAAACCCTCTAGAACCCTCTGTAAAAGCTCTATAAATAGAGCTCTTGGGTGCCTCTAATGGCAGCCCAAAAGCCTTGGAGAAAACCAGTCGTGAAGCAGTGAGCAAGGGGGAAAACGTGGAGAGAAAACCACCCACGAAGCAGGTACGCACGAAAAAAACCCCAAACCCATCTTCACCATAGTTCCAGGAACATTTCCCTAGGTTTTTCCATGAAAAACCATGCAGAATAGGCCTCCAGGGGAGC
The DNA here is from genome assembly GCA_035236585.1 of Warburgia ugandensis. Classification (NCBI taxonomy): domain Eukaryota; kingdom Viridiplantae; phylum Streptophyta; class Magnoliopsida; order Canellales; family Canellaceae; genus Warburgia; species Warburgia ugandensis. The sequence goes on from CP141133.1 coordinate 43,306,905, forward strand.
CACAAAGACCCCTGGGATGTCCCCAGGCCGCACTGGTTCAACAGGTTCGAACCAGGGTGACCTGAGGATGACCCAGGTCACTAACAGGAGGGACGATCCAATAGGACCGTCCCACGTCGACGCAAGTCGACGCCGTTTAAAAAAACCAAACGTGCGCGTCCCTGGACGCGCCCTCTAAAGGAACGACGAGCGGCGTCGTCTCGCGCGTCTGCAGATGCGCCCGCTGAGGCGTCATTTTTTTTGGTTCTTAAGAATGCTGGGCGCACGTCGCAGACGCGCAGCGCCCTAGCATTCCTCTTTTTTTTGTCTTTAAGACTATATGTACATGCAATGTTAAAACGCTTATAACTTGAGATCTAGAGCTCTGATTGAGGAGCCGCAAAAGGCGTTGTGTCTGTATCAATGACGCGGACACATCCAAACCATAAAATACTTAATCAAAGTCCAATCAAAGTAGGGCATGACCCTTGGAATAGGATGGTGGTGCGTGACCGCTAGGACTTTGGAAAACTGAGAATACCAAGGCCTAATTAGGACCTTAGGACACCCATAGGCATAGGGATGGACCCCTAATGCCTAAGTAATGAGACCCAAATGCTCTAAACCCGTCAAAGATAGGTTAAACTAACCTTAAGTCCCCAAACCATGTTCAGGAGTGTACGAGGACAAGAGGGTGAACACGACCTAGTCAGGTAGGTGCTCTATCACTATTAGATTCTTTTAAAAGAACTATTGTTATTTGAGAATATATGTTTTATATATATGACTTGATTTGCATGTGATTTGTATAAATCAATTCAGCATGCATGTTAAATGCTTTGTACATAGCCATGCTTTGGAATGACTGCATATACATTATGCACATACATGTGTTGCAAACAAGTGCATGCATTGCATGATTTACGTACTTGCAAAGATTGCATGTCCTTGAGGGTTGCCAAAAGAAGCTGGAGTGCCAAGGGCCAGGAAGTTGTGAGGGACCCAAAAGAGGACAAGTTTTAACAAAAGGTTTTGACTTGTCTTATGTGATTTGGGCAAGTAAGCCAGTGGGTGCTATGCCGAGGGGTCTGGGTTGGCCACCCGGCCTCTACCACTAATAGGTGGATGGGTACCACGCCCAAAAAGAGGCAAGTCCCTACGTCGACTGCATGTGGTACAGGGGGCTACCACTGGTGTCACGGCACTGGGTTGGCGTGTCATAGGCCCCGTGGAGGCTATGACCAAGTGTCCTCAGGTACCCGGGGACCACACGGCGAGGAGGCCGTGGGCATAGTGGACCCTATGGTTTGATGTGCATTTCATGTAGCATGATATGAGGTTGGTCGACCATACCATACTAGGGGTCCATGAGTTGGACTCCATGAGGCATCTATTGCATATCATGATGTCATCAGATATATGATACTTTCACTTTTGGAATTATGTGATCTTTTAAGTTATGAGAATTTCAGTTGATTATGGATTCTTATACCAATATTGAACTCGAGTATTCAAAAATACGCATGTTTTGAATGAATGAGCATATGATTTTAAAACATCTCATGCATTTATAAAACTAGTAGTGATAGGTCTTACTGAGTATATTATATACTCACCCAATCCCCAACATTTTTCAGATACAAAGTAAATACCTAAGGTCAAGGGACATTTGCACTAGGAGGCACAGGCCAAGCACAAGTAAGTAGACCCCTATCTTATCTTTCAATGTTACTTGATTGTAGTTACTCTTTAATAGCTAGGGCTGTGACTAACACTTTCTTGGGAACATTATTGATTTAAAACTTTGCCATGACTAAATAGATTGAGAATGAGTTTTCACACTCGGGGTTTTTATGAAAGGTTGTTTTCCAAATGAAAAAGAATTTCATGCATTTCATATTTATAAAACAAGAGATCTCGCCTTTTTATCAACATTGCATCACTTAAAAACCCGGGTTGTGACACTAACTTATGAGATGAGATGGATACCAGCCCTTTGATGGAGATGTTAAGTAGTAGGAGTACCTTTTCATGGGAAAGTATTCTAAGTGGTAGCCTAGTAGCCCCATGGATCTGTTGAGTCATGGTTTGGGAGGGTATCCATGAGAAAAATCTAGAGGCCATGTTAGTCTGCTGGGCATGCCGATCGTTCTCGAGAGTTGAGACCATTGTTCCCTATTATTAGGATTATATGCCACTGTGATATGGACCAAATATTTTTCCACGATGATGTCGGTTCAAATTTTGCATTATGGATGGAGGGCTACGTGCCTTGGTTTTTGCTCTTGGCTATTATCTATCATACTAGATTAGTTGACTTATCAGTTTCTTTTGAATATTGCACAAGATTTGAGTTACTAATTTTTCCTCATGAATTTTTGCCTCACATCCCATGAGACCAATTTTCATAGTTATGGTTTTCATTTTGACTTGATGTGGGAAGATTTATTGTGCACACTAATTGGTGATTATGATTTTCAAAACTACAAATAGCTTTTGATTTTTCTAGATTAATGATTTATCAGATGTTGTTTGCCTAATGATCAGACTATGAGCATATGGTATACTATTTGACCTTATCAAATGACTTTATATTTATCGATATCATACTTTGATGCTTATATCTAGCTAATGGATTTTCCATTAGTGTTATAATATGCACTGATTTCCTAAATTGATGGTTTTACAATGTCACCTTATAGAGGTAATAGATTGCTTAATCATTATGAGTGATTATGCATGGTCATGTACTGAATTGTTCTTGCATATGAAAATGCATTGTGTTCATGAGGACTAAGATTTTGTATAACTTCCTTCACACATGATATTGAGAATGTTAGATACGTCACTCTTCATAAGTTTATTTAAACATCAAAAGATAAACTACTTAGACATATATAGGGACAACTTGAACAATCATGTATGGTGAATGATCATGAAAAACTATTATTTCATGAATGAATTTAGAATGCTTATGTTTCTAATAATGGGAAATGGTCATAGTATAGTTAAACGTTCATGAGATGATAAACACTTAAAATGCTTTAATCATTAGCAAAAAGAAAAGCAATAATTTCTTAGAAATCATGATAGACTTGTGATTCATCAATTATATTGAATTGCACCTGTAAACCTATTTTGTAAATGTAGATTTGATAATTCGTAATTTGACATGAGTACTTACTTTGAAATGTCATGTGTTTTGTTTAAGTATGATAAATTTTCAAAATATGTTGATTATGTAAATCATGTACTGCATGAAAAAATAACTATTCCATGTACACAAGCACAATCATTTTGAAACATCATAATTGTTTGCTGGTCTTTTATTGGAAGAATTAGAATAGAAGGATGAACAGGTTGAACGTGAAAGTAGTTGTGGAGTTCAAATTTTCAAAAGATTGAGATTTTCCAGAATCTAAAGGTTGATCTTTACAACTTTAGATTTGCTTTATGGTTTATTGAAAAGTGTGAATGTATATTTACTTTCACGATTGTGGACCCATTTATATTTATTGGAACATCTTATGATATAGTTGTGACCAGAGGTTTAGAATTTGATAAGATTTTGCATATTTTTTTTCAAAACTATGAAAATCATTTGTATCATCTATTAGGTTTTTCTCACAAAATCCATCAAAGCTAGTCCCAAGCCAAGATAAAAAAAGGAGGAGGGTTTTGCATTAGGTGCCAGGTAGCAAGTAAAACTTTTGTAAAGAAGTTGAAGATGATTTTTTTATTTTTGCATCTTACTTAGAAATGAATATGCATATTAGTTTGTAAGTAAGAAGAGAAGATAATGAAAATCATCTTCAACTTCTTCAAAGCATGGCAACCCAATAGTGTGATTGGCGACTGTCACTCAAACGAAAAGGAAAATTCTATAGGATGGCTATAAGGCTAGCCGTGCTCTATGGATCAGAGTGCTAGGCAGTTAAAGAACATCATGTTCATATGATGAGTGTAGTAGAAATGAGGATGTTGAGATGGATGAGTGGAAAGAACAGAAAGGATAGAATTAGGAATGAAAACATTATAGGAAACTTAGGGTTAGCACCAATAGGTGACAAGATGAGGGAGATTAGACTTAGATGGTTTGGACATGTTGAACGAAGACCGAAGATGGCACCATGTAGACGGAGTGAGGGAATGTAAGTAGAAGGTTCTAAAGGTCTAGGGCAAGGCTCAAAAGAACGTGGATAGAAGTGGTGAGAAAAGATTTAAAAAATTTGGGACTAAATAAAGCCATGCCACTTAATAGAGGGGAATGGAGCAACAAGATTCATGTGGGTGACCCCTTATTGGGATAAGGTCTTGATGATGATGATGATGACAATGATCATGTGTTCTACACACATGCATCAAATGCACAATGTCAGAAAAATAGAGAACGTTGTCGGATTTTTGGTAGAAATGAAACATTCATTTCACCATAAAATCCTTGTGTTACTATAAGAAACAACACTCGGGATTTTCAAAAACACGTTTCAATGAAAATTTCCTACTATTTTGTTTTCGAAAAGAATTTCAAATAAGGGATATCCTAAATTTCAAAATGCATTTTGAAAACTTGAGTGTCACACCTTTTATTTCATAGCATTGGGTGAGACCTTTGGCTAATTTGAAGGCCATTCCATAGCCCACTCTTGAGGTATAAAGTGTCTTTGAAATAGGGGAGAGATCTAAAGTTTTTAAGGCTCAAAATGATAGAGAAAGTGGCCATCAACTTCTTGCTCATGTGAGAAAAAAACAAAGAGATCTACTATTTCTAGAAGAAGGTAATTCTTGGAAAAGTTAAATTAAAACTTCACCTATTGGTTAAATTATGATTCATGTAGATAATGGCTTAATATGATGTAAAATTCAAGTAGAAAAATGTAGGAATGGCAAAGAGTCTCACTACAAGAGCTTACAAGGAAGCACCTTAAAACCTGGAGAATTTTAGCTACTATTCACTTTTATTATTATTATTATTTTTTTATTTATCATCCACTTAGCGACTATGGATCCTTTGATACCTTAATACACCTAGAAACTTTCGGCCTTGAATGGTGTTGAGAAGAGGTCCAACTAGGTTGATCTTCTCACTTGAAAAGTGATGCACTATTCTAACCAAGAGCAGTGAGACTTGTCAACTTATAAGACTTATAAATCCTATAGTTAAGATGGGTAAAGTGGTCTACCACTTGGTTTTCATGTAATGGATTGATGTAATTTAAAATTTCTAAGATGTGGGTTGACTATATTTAGCATGAACTGGTCCTTACAATTTCCATCTTCATTCACTAATTCAACACATGAAGCTAGTGAAGGGAATAGGAAATGCTTGTGTATGACTTATATTTCCTTCTTGCTATAAATCTAAGATAAGACTATTTCTCTAGTGCTTCTAGTATTTCTTCGTATGTGACATGAAATGAACCTCTTATGGTAAGGACTTGGAACACTTAAAGGTCGATATTTTATAGATTGCTTAGAATGGTATGCATTGCACTACCATTTACTTGTGCTATAAACTATTTCATCGCATGATGCTATGGCTATTCTAAATAACTTATTCTTCCAATAATGCATGTAACTAAATGCTAAAACTTTTACCATAAGGTAGTAATGACAATGGATGGAAGATGAATGAATTATTAATACATATGGGGCCCTACAAAGAGTCCTAATGGAATTATTAGACCATGAATTTTTACAGATGGCCAAGAGTTGGCACATGATGCATGCTGGTTTGAGTTTGTTCATGAATGGAATGGTTTCATGAATGAATGATACTTTGAGCTATGTTGAACACATGAGATGAAAAGAAAATGATTTACACGATGAATGACTTTGGTTTTGTGTGTGTTTTGATGGTTGCATTTGGTTCAGTACGGAGCACTCTTGGAAGGGCAATGAGTAGGACTTGGTGAGACACTATGCTAAGAGAAGCAAGTTGGCCTCGGTCCTCTAAATATTAGTACTGGCTTGATAGGAGATAGCTCAATGGGAGCTTATTGTCGGATGTTGTTTGATGGGACACACTATAGGACTATTTGTCAACCCATGAGGGTCAGTGGAGTAGTCTACAAGGTATGCATGGCCACATGGTAGTAGTGGTTACCTAAGGGGGAAACTTGCACTATGAGTGTAGTTGTCTATGTTGATGAGGACATGAACTAACATGTCGATCACTTTGCAGAGTTGAAACTTGATCCTTGATGATAGGATTAAATACCACTTTAGCTTAGGATGGCAGCAATGGACTTGACTTAAGAGTTGAGCCATTGAGTCACGGATTTGTGGCGATGACACCAACAGTGGGGATTTATCGATTTCATCTTTTATCAATACTAAGTTTATTATTGCATTTATCGTTGTTGTTATCAATTTATCAAGGCATTTGTGATCCTAAGTCTGATGTTTTTGTAGGAATTGATACAAGAATGGTTTTCTTTAAACACACTAGTATTATGAATATTTTAGTTAATGCACGTGATTAACTACCTATGGGTTAAGTGACTTGAAATGGCTATGATATTATGCTTATGTTTGATACAAGGTCTAAATACAATCATATGCATCCATGATTATTGATGCATGAAATGTCTTTATGTTCTAAATGAAATTGAATCCCCATATGCAAACCTTGAAATCTTGGAAATGATACTTTAAATTGGTATTAGATCTCCTTATGAATCAAACTAATAGATTACATAATAAAGACTTGAACAAGCATAAGAAATGCAACACAAAACTAATTGATTTATGAAAACTATTCAAAATTTATATGCTTTTGTGCCATTTTTTAACGCAACTTAGACTATATTAGGTTTTCTTCTATCTAAGCAGTTGTGTTTACCCTCACCAACATTTTTAAGGTGAGAGTTCAGGGGGAGATTGAGTGCAAAGGAGAAAGGGAAGGGGAAAGAGATGACCACCTGACTAGAGATGTAGGTACTAGGTGGACTAGAATGTTTGAGTAAGCTTTTGGATCGTATTTAGACATTTATAGAATAATGTGTATTTGTGTTGACCCTTAGTTTTCTTAGAGTGTAAATGGACTATTAAAATGTTTTGATATCAGTTGACTTAGATTGTGACTAGGGAATCCTATGACATGTTGTCTATTTTGGTGCATATATATTTATACTTTATCTTAATTGGCTATAGGTGAAGGTTTGATGATGTAACACTGGTTTGAAGGGTAGGTTTATGAAAAGTCTCTTAAATACTATATATTTTTTAAAATCCTAGATGGATGAACTTTTTAATAGGAATTCCATAGCATATTTATAAATCATATTTCGAAGAATTGTTTTTGAAAACTGGAATGTTACAATCTCACTCTTTAGTCTTTCAAATTAAATCTATAAGTGTAAAGTTTTCTTGGGGTTTCATAGTTTCTTGTGATTAGATAATCTTGTGTTGTATATACATATCATGTTGGTTAGATCCATGCATTTCATGCTAGCTAAGATCCATGTGTTTTCATATTGTTAAGATCATAAGATCCATACAAGCTAGCTCCATGTTACTCCATTCTTGTTAGATATGTGTATATCTTGTGTTGTTATATGATCTTGTATTCATGATTGAAAAGGAGAATATATATGAGATTTAACCATATTTATTTCTATAAAGATGATTAGTGAACCATGCACTTGGCCAATTCCATGTGAATCATTGAAATCCATGGGCACAGTTTATTTAGATTGGATAGATGATCCAAGCATAAGATACATCTTGGTTGGATCATCGATTCATGAGCATATATCTATCTCTTTGGATGGTTGATGTGCACACATAGATCTATCACTTGAATAGTGCACCTATGAGATGAGACATATCACCTTGGATCAAGAAATTTGAACACGTTGACCCAACAAATTTGACTACCTAAACTAAGCACACAAGACATGCCATTTGAGTAGTTGATTTGTGAGCCTAGCTTAAGTTATTTAGGCTAGGGTCCATGCACATAGATATGTCATTTTGGACATTGATCTATGAGCATAGATATACTATGTGGACTATTTAAACTATGTGCCTAGATTCATAAAAATTTATGTGCCAATCCATACACCAAATTTTCCCATCTACGACATTGACCTAAGTGCATAGGCTCAATAAAATGGACACTTGATCTATGCACATGGATGTGCCTATGAACTTCAATATGTGCACATAGGTTTAATTATTCAGGACCTTTGATCCATGTGCATAAACTGTTCCTGATAGGCTATTGATTTATGTGCATGCACCACCTCATTTGTTGTCATGATTGATGATTGATTGATATCTTGCTACAATTGCATGATCTATAATCATAGAACCTATGATTGGTTAATACTTAGTGATGATCACATCATCCATGATTTTAGTAATTATGATTGATTGATATCGTATTTGTGATCACATGATCCATGATTGTAGAACCTATGATTGGTTAATATTTTGTTATGATCACCTGATACATGATTGTAGAACCTATGATTGGTTGATACTTTGTTATGATTGTATGATTAGTAATTGTAAAAGGTTTGGTTGATTTTCTCTTTCATCATGTGATCCATCATTGTATGAGGCACAACTCTTAGCCACATGAGAATCAATGACGAAAATTCTACATGATGTGTATGATTTAATGCTTTGGAATTCACTTTCTATTACTATCTTCTACTTTATAATGAAGTGACGGGCATGAAACACTCGCTGTGTGAGTTTTGATAAGCTAAAGGTCTAGTGGAAACTATGCTAGGGATAAGTGTGGGTTTGACAAACTGCCCTCCAACCACCAAAAGGGTGGAATAGTGGAATAATATCCAATGCCCAAAGAGGAGCATATTTCTTAACTAGTGGTGTAAGACCATTTAATAGGTGACTCAAGGCTCCTTTCAAGATAGTCCATAGGCCCCGTGATTATGCAATCAAAGTATTCAAGGATATCGAAAAGCATAAGATGCAACATTCACATATTGAGTCCTGGGTGATTTTCTAATATTTTGATTTAGTAGCTAAAGAATATAACTTTTGGTTTTAAGATAGAGTCTTGAATGAGTGGTAGATGAGCCCCCATGGGTTTTTGCTAGCTCAATTATTTTCTAATGTGTTGAAGTGCATTGGGCTTGTTAGTTGGATAAAACCAAAAGTGAGATCTTATTACTTTTCTTTGATCATAATACTTTTGGGAAGTATGAGTTATGATTCTATATGTGAATGATATTTGGTGATGCATTATGAATGCCTCCATTTGAGCATAATCTGAAAGCAACAAAGGTGAAGGGTTGTTTGTTTTAATTGTACTTAAAATATATTTTCAATGTATGTGTATGTTGAGTGCTATGATTTTGTGTTTTAGGTGGCTTAGGTTTATCTACCAGGTATATGTGTATACTCAATGTATGAATTAAATGCAAATCCTTGAGGGCAAGGCAAATATCGAGGAGTAGAGTCTTTGAATGAGCATTACAACATTAGACAAAAAGTGAAGAGATGTCTCACTTGATCTATTTGAGAATTATGTGATTATAATCATTCATGAAAAATATATCTTTAATTTTATTTTAGATAGTCTATTGACTTAGTTGTGATAGACATTATCCTTGGGAATTATTTTATAAGTATGTTTTTATGGGATTGGATGTGGGCCACTATATATGTGTCTATTTGTGATTTTGGAAACAATGCACCTGAGTTTTAAAGAGGTGACAATAAAGAAAAAATAACAATAAAGTTTGTTTAAAAAGGATTTTCTATTAGAAAAAAAACACAAGGATCAATCCCGCCTTTGGAAAATAGAGATTTTTAATGTAAATTGTGTTTTCAAACCTTGTGTCATCTAACTTGGTATCCGAGCCAAGGACAAGATCTTTGACAAGCATTTAATAGATGAAAGTCATGAATGATCATTTATATGAGAGTCTTAGATCCTAGTGTAGGTAGCTACAGAAAGTACTTACATAGGATTACTTGATCTTTGAAAACTATATGCCCCCTCGAAGGTAGCTAGGAGTGAACCCCGAATGCCTTCGAACTCCCTTTGTTGCAGCACAACAAGGGAATGTAGTTGGGAATGTTCTCCAACAATTACTATAGCAATTGGGGAAACACATGCAAAATTAGGCCAAAGGAGCACCAAAAGGTGGAGCAAGACTTCTTTAGAAAGATGGCTCCAGCCTTCACTAGTGAGGATGAGGCAGACAATGTTGAGACTTAGATATTTGAGGTTAACAAGATCTTTAAAGGGATGAAGGTCCTAGATGATAAGAAGGTAACAATGGCTACCTTGGTGATGACTAATGAGGCAGCTTACTAGTGGTAGATAGCAAAGAGAACCCATTTTGAGGTTATGGTGGATATTTCTTGGGAAGAATTCAAGATTGTATCCTTCAACAAGTACTTCTATCCTCATATGGGGAGGAAAAGGAGAATGAATTTCTCGACATGTAGTAGGGCGACATGACTATCACTTAGTACGAAAAGAAATTTTCTTGACTACACAAATAATAGGAAAGCAGCTAGGAAATTTGTTGATGGCTTGACAACTGGATTGTGGAGTAAGTTGGTGGGTGTTTGACCTACTATAAAAGTAGAGGTTGTAGAAATGGTCTATGTGTTTAAGTAAGATTTCAAGAGTGGAACTACTGAAGAAAAGGACCAAGGAAGAGAGTAGCTCCAGTAGACATGCTCATGCAATCTTCATAGTCTCAACCATTGCAAAAGTGAAGCACAATTACAAGAACAAGGAACTAGATTCTTAACCTTTCCCATGATGTAAGAGGCATCATTTGGGCAAACCTTACACAGGACCAGCTTTTAGATGCTTCGGCTAGGAGAACTAGGGCACATGGCCTAAAATTGCCCAAAGAACATGGGGAAGTGAGAATGACTCACCAAGAGCCAAGGACAAGTATTTGCTATTACTAGTGGGCATAAGCCTCCATTATCATGGTCAATGGTCCAATTTTGATTCATGACAACCTTGCTAAGGTTTTATTTGACCTTAACTCTCCCCATTCCTTTATTTTGAATGATTTTTCATTGCATGTGAATGGTCTTGTATGAAACTTCTTTGTTTTCTTCAAAATAATGACTCTAATAAGTATTCAATTTTGTATAAAAAGTACACAATTAGCAATCCATGTGTTATAAAAGATAGGAATAATTTTAAGATTTTTTTGAAATTTTGTAACACATGGATTTCTAACCTAATATTTCAAAAGTTTGATATTTTGCTATTTCAGGAGCTAATCTAGAGTAAATATGTGAATGGTTATAATTTTCTAGAAATTAATTAGGATATTTCATTTTTTTTCGTTGTTGAAAAGGTAATTCAAAGTTTGAGCTTGATCGAGATAATAAATGAAGTCATTCATAAGGTTTTTTAGTCTAACTAGGAAACCTAAGTAAGCCAAACCCTAAATGTTATCAATCTAAGGTGTGATCAAGGTTCAAGACTATCCTAGGGCAAGTAAATATGGAAATTGGAGAAGCAAAAGGTGATGAGAAATGGACCCAAGCCCAAGCAATGTATTTCTGCCACCTTTGTATGGGAACCATTTAAGCCACATTAGCCATTAAAGCCATGAAAAAGGGTGATAAGCCACATGAGCTACTCGAGCCAAGATGCATATCATTGAAGCCATTTAAGCCACCAAGGAATGAGCCATCTATGAAGCCATGGAGAAGTATCACATGGAGTCACACAATTGGAGCATCAATTTAAGCAACTATCCTATGTTAGAAGTGTTATTTTTAAGGGATTTTGAGAGATTAATAAAAGGTCATTCATTAAGGAACCCGTCAAGATAGAAAACACTACTTTCCTAATCTATTTCCTAACTTTAATCAGACATTCATCCTAGGGTTCCACATTTTTTACTTAAGGAGGGAGTCACCTTCTTAGAAGAGGACATGCACCCTTGCTTAATTGGCAATTTCAAGTGGTTTCCTAATTAGGAAACCCCTATATCTATGTCCATTCAAAGCATATAAAACCCTAGAAACTTTCCATCTTTCCTTACTAATTTTCGTCTCTTTTCACTCTCCTTCCAAATAGAAGAGAAGGACATCCACTTACCTTCAAGGAAAATGACATCACTTGTGACAACCCGGGTTTTTGTAACACATTTTGTGGTACATTTTTCAAAGGCAGAGCCCTTAGTGGTAAAAAAATTTCACAAACAATGCAGCAAAAATTCTTTTATTTCAAATTTGTTTGTAACAAAACCTAAGTCTCACCTTAATGTACATAATACAAATAGACATTTTGTATAAAATAATTTTTTATTGAATACCAGGAATCATCCAGTAGTTCACTTTTACACAACCATTGCATTATAATTACAATCCTTTGTCCAAATACAATCCAAATTACAAAGTACATAACCAGATTGCGCGATCTTCAAGGGAAATACCCTGATCAGTCTCACAGCTTCTGAGTCTTGAAGCTTTACTTCCTTAAGTCTCCTTTCCTATATCTGAGATATTATTAACATTCAAACATTTACAATATCTTAGCAAGCTATGCTTGATAGGGGATACAAAAATATACTACTTCACTAATATAAGAATACATACCTCAGTCATTATTCTAATATGGTTATCTACTCATGGATTGTCTCAACATAGATTATATACATTATTTATGTAGTATAGGGTAAATCCATTAAAATAGTGAAAATGCTCAAAATTTGTTCCATCCCCTGGCTATACTCCCACAAGGAGATCAATATTCAGCCAATTCTCATACGGGGATTTTCTTCCCAGGAGCTCATGTATTGACATCTTATCATGCCATGACATTAGACTACACCTAACATATGTGCATCATAATGCAAAATACTCAAGGACTACTATGTTGTAGTCTAAATCTGTATAGTGTGCTCGGATAACTCCATAATAATCCACTGATACCAACTATGACAATAACAAAATCCATGTTTGCATGGGCAAGGACCATGGTTGTCATAGTGGCAGCCTTCCCTTGATTGCCCCACCCAACGTTTAACCTTTCTTTGGGCATGGTATCCATCATATCAATTTCAAGAAGCGGGTGGCCAAACCCTCATAACTTCCCTAGCATAGCATCCCCAATCCTAGGGTTGTGTAAAATAAAATCACAAGCCACTATGCTTGTATGTAAAATACATTTACATATCAAACAATGTGTCTGTTTAACTAAGGTTGGAATATTTTCTATATCGTATTCTTAGGGTTTCCTTAGTCCAGACATCTCATTAATTTCTCATCATTTGATTAGACCATTAGATTGGATCAGTTGAATTTGATCATGGGGTTGGATCACGTGGTTGGAACATTTGAATCATTATTATTCTAAGATACCTGTATACTTATATCATGAAGGTCTATAATTCTAGACAGAAGATCATGTATGTATACACCTAAATCTTGGATATATTCTTGTACATCCACCTGCCTCAAAGTGGTGTCATTGTCTTGGTTCATACATCTTAGGTGGCATTCACTCCACATCGCCCATCATGGTCTTGATTCTTACATATGTCAAATCATACATATAAAGTTATTCCTTTATACAAGTATTCTTTCTTCATGTATTCCTATAAGGGATGCCCTAATTTTCCTTGAATCATGTTTGATCAAGGGTTTGGATTCTCTATTTAGATTTTTCTACTACATACATACATAAATATATAATAAAATATGACATTATAATTCTTATTATTCTTGATCATTCAAGATCCTATAGATCTTGTTTGATCATCCTTAACTTAAAACTTTTATTAGGATTAGATAATTTACTAACCTATTATGCTCTTATTATTATTATTATTATTATTATTATTCAACCAGTTAATGTTTTACTAGTTGAAAATAGCTTATTCTATCCTAAGTCTAAACACCTCCTCTTATTTCCAATTGGCTAAGGCTAACTAGTTGAATGGTTGAGCATAAAGTGGGTACTTCAATCCTCATGTAAGGAGGCGTTTAGGCCTCACAAACATCAACGAAAGGTAGGGGAAGAGTGAGGCTCTATTAGAAAACCCCCTTAACCACCATGTTCAGCATTCACTTGAGTGACCTTAGCTCAAACTTTATAAGTATCATATGATCATTTTAACCTTAAGTACTCTTTCTAATTGATTTTAATTATATCCATCAACATTTAAAATGTCATTCATGGAGTTTCATTATTCTCCTAATTTGGGCCAAGAAAATGATATTCCATATATTATCCTACTAACTATAGCCCTTACTATCATTGAGTCCATGTCATTTAGTCCATGTAAATGTCCTTCAACTCTAATTTTCATTTAATTACATTTTTAATGTAATTTTTATAACATAAGCATTAAAGCATAAATAAATAAATAAACCTAATAATTAAATCTACTAAGCAAAAAAAAAATACAATTATAATAACATTCAATAATTCAAATAAAAATTTAATATGCCATAACTATTCATCATGATCCAACGGTCATAGTAGATTTCCATTTATTTTTCATCCTTTTTAAGGTTTAGATCTTGATCTTTTATTTTCCTTTAGATCTAACACATTTTATTTATGTGATTTTATCACTAGATCATTAATGAATCAAATCAAATGGTCTGATCCTTCCTGATCCAACCGGTCAAGAAGATCTTAAGTCATTTTACCAACAGTAAGGGCATAGATCTTAATCTATCCCAAATTATCATTATCAAGTCCATCAATACATATCATATTAACTTTATATCATCATCCAAATAAATCCACGCAGTCTAATCATCCTTGATGAAATTGATCAAGGCGATTACCATTCATTTTAATGGATTTTCCTACTTTTAAGGCTAGATCTCTTAAGATTTGCTAATTCAATTACATCCAACCCATTTATTTAAGTTAGTATATCATTAGATCATCATCCAAAATGATTTGAATGGTCTAATCATCCCAGATCTTGTGGATCAAGGATGTTAGTACCATTATATACTTAAATATATAAATTTTCATGAATTAAATTTATGATTTTGTTGGTTTCTTGATCTAGAGATCCAGAAATTTTACTGTGAGCATGGTCCTTAATGTTTTAGGACCTCTTGAATCCATCCATCAGTTCAAATTTCTATTTTAAAATCATCTTAATCATGATCTAATATTGTTGGCATAGATTTTAGTAATTATCACAAATAAATACAATTAAAAACATAAATCTTATGAGTTCAGTACTTACACAAATGACAAGGGATCTATTAAAACTTTCAGATCTAAAATTAGAGCTAAATTGACCTCTTAATTGAAGAAATAAGCTCTTAGTTCAAAATTTGGACGGCTTAGATTAACTCCACAGAATGTGATAAACTGGGAGTGTGGTCTACATCTCATTACTTGGGATCACCTATCGCTAGGGAGAGGTGACCAGTGATAGGTGAGACTATCCAGATCTGGACCGTTGGATCACCCATCATCTAATCTCCCTAATCTTTGCAAATCTACGCCCAAGATTTCATCTCCTGGGGTTTTTGGGCCCCAAGAATCCATCCAACGGCTAAAAATTTTAATCTGTGCCATCCACAAAGAAAGAGAGAGAAAGACAGAAAGAAAAGAAAAATGGGAAAGATTGGAGAGGATTTTGGAGCTGGGATTTTGAGCCATTGTAGGGGACCTCATGAAGAAGATTAGGAAAATTTTTGGAAATTTTATGAGCTACTTACGGAGATTTTTGAATTTTCCATGATTACATGTAATTATCATGTTTCAATTCTTTTTATTATTCAATTGTCATTGGATTGTCACTACCACCTCTTTCTCCACTAGCAACTTGCAATGATTTGACTCATAATGACATGTTTTCTAGTTGTTGGATCCATTTATGGGCCCACGGAGGTGTAAAAGAACCATTTTTCCCTTTTAATTCTAAAAATGAGAAAAATAGGGTTTATTCCCCCAAACTCGACATTGAGTGTACTTAGTGGTGTTGAAATCGTATTTTTAAGTACATTCCAAATTTTTATATCTTAGGTCTTGGTTATGAGTAAAATAACCATTTTTCCCTTTTATTCATAAAAATGGAGAAAAATAAGGATTTTTCATCTTCACTCAGAATTTGATGTATTACAGTGATTCTGATCAGGTCGTTGAGTATGTTTTCAATTATACCTATCTTATACCTTGATTGTGAGGTGAAATTATATTTTTGCCCTTTTTAGGTAAAAAATATAGATTTTTCTTCCAAACCCAGATTTGGACAAACTTATAGTCTATCCAAGCCAATTTTTCGCATGCATTTCAAATATCTAGGTTTTTACCCTTGATTCTACTTCTATAAGAAGTGAATTTTTAATAACCCTAATATTCTAGCCTGATTTTTCCTTAAAATTTTTAATTTCATTGTTTATTCAATCTCCTTACAAAAATTAGGGGTGTTGCATCATCCCCCTTCTAATTTAGAAAACCAGCTAGCACGTCTTTCTTACATCACTCTTCACCTAACTTTGCTCCTTCATTCTCCAACTCATCCCTAGATCTAGATCTCCTTCCCTTTCCACGATTGAACATTCATCAAATTAGAATCCAGATAATCTATAAATACTACATGAAGTTCAACGTTTTTCCTTTTAAGTAGAGGTAGTGACACACCTTGTAACATTATCTTCCTTTGGTGATATTCTCTGCTAGACTTTGGCATTCTTTTATGGTTTTCTTCCTAGATTTCTTATTATTCCCTTTGTTATTTTCTCTTCAATTCCATGTTAGTGATTTAATTTCCTTGCTTTGATTTCATTGTATTTTTCTTATGTCATTTGCTTTTTATTTCCACACATCATTTTTGATCTCTCATGCTCTTTCTTATTCACTTCATTCCACTATTTTTTATTCCAACAAGATCTAAGTTAAATCTTCTTTGATAGTGACATCCAAGAGAAGAGGTAGGTTAGATAATTGGATTCACATATTGAATTCCATGTTTTCTACCTCGTTTTACAACCTAGCTTTGGGTCCATTTTCCTTACTTTAGTTCGTCATCTTAACCATCTTTTCTCTTGAGTTCCTTTTTGTGTATCTTTTGCATGTTACCTAACTTAGTTTGGGATCTTTATATTGAGTTGTATTTGTGGTATGGATTAAGTTTTATGTCCAAGAATTAGGCACAATTTTCATATCTAAATGTATGATTTATGTGCACTTCTTTTGATGTATTTAGCATGAATACAATGAAGATTATTTAGGTTTCTTGTTCTTGAATGGTTCCATTACCAAATTACTTTGGATCTAGGTTATTATCTTGCATAAAAATTGTTGTTCAATTGATTTATTATTCTTGATTTAATTAATGTTCTTAAGTGCTTAAAATTTGGAAATGTTTCTCCTTAACTTTCTGCTTTGTTTCTAGTCATCAAAACACTTTATTTTCTTGAATCCTTAAGAGCCCATTTAGATTTTTAGGTATTTATTACGTTCATTGCTTATGTTGCATATTTTTTTACATTTATATAGTTAAATCTAGTCACTTTTGAACCTATGAACCATGCACATGGTACATACGGTCTTTAATTCTTGCTTCATTTACATGCTTAACTTAGTTTTAGTAGTAGTTAATTTATTTTTTGTATCTTATTTTAGGTTTAGAATGTTTTATTTTATTTTTTTTAGAATGTTTCATCTTTAGAAAATTTTAGTATTAAAAAGTGTTAAATTTAGAAAGTTTCACTAATTGTTGTTTCCATTCACATGCATGTATATAATTTCTTGTTGAAGTTAGTTGGATCTTATTGGTTACTTTTTTTGCATGTAAGTTTAGTGTTATAAAGTTTCCTAATTTTTGTAGAAATTTCTAGTCTTAGAAAATTTCTAATTCTAGTTTAAAAAGTACTAATTTAGGAAAGTTTCCTTTTTAGTAGTTTCCTTAAGTTAGTTGTTTAGTTTAATTCATGCCTTTTTTGTATTAGTTTCATTTGTTAAATGCATGTTAGTTAGGTTGGTTTCTAGTTTCATTTCTCATTTTAGTTTTAGTAAGTTTCCTTTAATTTTAGTGGTTAATTTCATGCATGTCTTTGTTTTATGCACTTTAATTTCTTAATTCAACCAAATCAATATCTCTCTTTAACTAAAGTTAAGCACCTTAAATAAGATCCATCCAACATACAAATTTGTGAGATTTCCAGTTCGTACGAGCTCACTCACATGTAATACAACATTGATTTGTGCACTTATATGTAATTTTAAAGCTACACCATGTTTTTTGAGTCATTGTTAGGGAATTGCAATGGATTTGTGGTTAGTTATTTATTTAAATTGTTTATCTTTAGTCATAGTTTTAGGTTGCATTATATTTGATTTTTGCATTGCATTTTCTTATCTTGATAATTCTTTATAAATTGATCCATCTTATTGGTTCTGTGCAAGAGAAAATTGTCAAGAGGAGCTTCATCAACTTTTATTGCTTTCCTAGATTAAGGCTTTTTACTTTTGAGTGAGGCCCCATTGTAACATGTAATTTATTTATTCAATTTTAAATGAGTTATATTAATATAGGGCAAGTGATGCGTGCGGAGGCTCAGTCTTGATCTTCATCGAAAATCCCACTACAATTTTCCTCGCCTTATTTTTTTTTCTTGTGTAGTTGCATTTAGTGTAATTTTTATAATTGTTGGTAGCATAATTTATATAGTTTAGAGTCATTCATCTTATTTGTTGCATTAGATTGCATATACCTAACCCTTTTTGGATAGCATATGGGTTGCATTAGTTTACTTTCTTGTACTTGCATTGCACTTTTATTGCTTTATGGTGGGTAGAATGTAATATTAGTAAGGTCCCCATAAGAATCCTCATAAGATAAGGACTAGATTTCATAACTAGATCTTTGGCCCACCTATGAAATAATCTATTTTATTGTATCCTTGTGATCCCAGCCACTATTCTTAATTTAAAATCAAGTAGCAAGAGACATAGAGTTTTGAGCTCATAGGACCCTTTTTGGAAGAGAAAATCTATTGTCACTCGAGTGGCTCTTGATGTTTGTGGTTAAAGTGGGTATTCAAAATCCAAGTAATTTTTTTATGCCTTTTAGTTGATGGTTGTTGAGGTCTAAACACCTCCTTCCATGAGAATCATATTAACCACCTTGGGTAGGGCCTAACTAGTAAGCAATAGTCAAGTTTGGATTAAAAGCTACACCTTCATATGTTAAGAAAGATCAACAAGGCATCTCATTAGCATTGGGAATTATTTGCATGAATAGCATATAGAGTTAGGAGTCACATTTAGATATAGGTTGCATCATTTAATTAGGTTTCATTTTAGTGCATGCAAGGTTATTGATCTTAGAACACTTTGTGCCATTAGATCCTAAGATTGAACATAACCATAGGCAAGGGGTGAGAAACTAAGTCCCTAACCCCATGGCTAAACCACTGCCAGTGTGGCGACTTGGTTTTTGTAACACATTTTGTTATACATTTTTCAAAGGCAGGGAAGGCACCCTTAGTAGTAAATTTTTTTTCGCAAAACAAAGTAGTGGAAATTCTTTTCTTTAGAACTTGTTTTGTAAAACCCAAGTCATCACTTCATACATAACATAAGTAGCATTTTGTACAAGATAAAATTCCATTGAAAAAATATACTTTTATTAAATTTTCGAATCTAGCCAATGGTTCACAGTACAGCCCGGGTATTAGTACAATACTTGTCTAAATTACATAATCCAAATTTCAAAACTCACCATATAATAAAAACTCTTCAAGGGATATACATTGATTGATTATTCTTCCAAGTCTTCTTAAGTCTTAGCTCCAAATTCTCCTTCTCTGTATTTGAGATATTGTAAACATTCAAACATTTGAATGTTTACAATATCTCAACAAGCTATGCTTGGTAGGGGATTCAAGAAGCAAAATAATTTGATAGTATAATCCTAATACTTCATAATCCCATTGTTCATACTCAAGGATCAATCTCTTTACTTTGTCATGTATGTACATTCTTACACATACATACTGTATATGTCATATATATATATATATATACAGTCAAAACCATGAAAAATAGTTAATATCTCAAATATCAATAGTCACACTTAGACACACTGAGTTGATCAATCATCCATACTCTACTGGAAAATACTCCCTCATTTGGGCAGTATCATCACACTCAGCCATACTAAGTTAATAAAACATCCAAACTCTGCTGGGAAAATACTCCCTTATTTGGGTAGTATCGGCATCTCATTATGCCATGCATCATAATGCAAAATACTCAAAGGACTACTATGCTGCAGTTTGATCCATACCAACACGCTCAGATAACTGCTTTCACACTCCACTGATACCAAATGTGGAAAATCATCTATGTCATGCCTTTATAGGGAGACAGACCGTCACAGTGGTGCCCTTCCCATAATTGCCCCACTCGACCTTTTGCCTCTATTTGGGCACAGTATCATCATATATATCACATTTTGGAGAGCGGGTGGCCAAACCCTTGTAACCCTCCTAGCATAGCATCTCTAGGCATATGCCTATTTAAAACAAAAACCATAAGCCTCCATGCTTGTATATAAAGTATTCTTTTACATATCAGACGTCTTGTCTTTTTATATCATTATCCTTGCATTTTGGTATTCTTATACTGATGATAGGATTTCACTTCAAACTTGGGGATCATCATTTAGAATGAATGATACCCGTGCACATATAAGTTTAGGGATCATCATTCTATATGAATGATTCCCATGTATTGATTTTTATACCTATCAGATAATTTTTCTGTTTATCTAGGGTTGGAATACTTTTAGTTCCTATTCACTTAAGGTTTTCCTCAATTCTAACTTAACCATTTCATATGTGTTTTGGTTGGATCATAAGGGTTTTCAATGGGTTTAATACACGTATTTACATTATACTTGTCAACATTTCCAGACATAAGATCATGTATACAACATGTATTTCTCATGTAGATGCATTCATAAAATCATGCTACCTTCAAGTAATGATCCATCTCTTCAGGTCTTCCATGATCCTGATAGATGTTTGTAATTTGTAAATCCATACATACTGTCAATATATATACAATTTGAATAATCCTATATTTTTTATCCTATCTATATTCTTTATCTAATCTTGTCCTTTGATATAAAGTATCTAGGTCTTCTGTCCTATCATGACCATCTTCCTCATATAGTTTTTATCCTATTGATCAATAGATCTGATGGTTAGAATGATCTTCTAATCTTTCAGATCTAAGTATTTTCTATTCTATGTCTTTGTGTGTTCCTTTCTTTGATCATGATCGTTCATAAATCCTTTGATCAACAATTTATACTTGTTGACGAAGATCATGGGCTTAGATCTTCTATCATCTAGTTCTTCTTTGATCTAAGTTAGTTGCTTTTTCATCCCTAAGGAGAATGATCTTGGTTCTCTTCCTTGAATCATAATTGATCAAGGGATCAGATCTTCTATTCTATTTGATCTAAATTGCAAGCAACATATATATATCATCAAGAAGTATTTATTTCTTTTTATTGTTCTTGATCATTCAAGATCCCATGAATCTTGTTTGATCATCCTTATCTTACTTACAATTTTCATTTGGGTTAGATAATTTACTAACCTTTTATGCTCTTATTATTATTATTCAACCAACTAATGTTTTACTAGTTGAGGATAACTTATTAAATCCTAAGTCTAGACTTCTTCTCTTATTTCCAATTGGCTAAGGCTTACTAGCTAAATGGTTGAACACAAAGTGGTTACTTCAATCTCATGTAAGGAGGATTTTATACCTCACAAATGTCAACAGAAGGTAGGGGAAGAGTGAGGCTCTATTAGAAATGTGACGACCCGGGTTTTCTCATGCATTTTTAAATGCAATATCTAATTTCCTAAGGCGGGATGCATCCCTATTTGAAAACAATTTTATAAAAACCATGCAATGCAGCGGCAAACCTTTAGTTTTAAACTCATTTTTGAAAACCCCAAGTGTCAATTTCCTTCACAACAACCAAAATAGTTTTTGCAAAACTTCAGAAATCATAAATATTTTTCCCTAGGTCTATCTAGTCACAGCACACAGCCCAACTGTAAATAAATACAAATACATGTCCAAAGGGTTGAGAGTTTACTTACATATATAATTGTCCCCTTTTTGATTCACTTTCTCGTAGAACTAACATCTCTTGAGACGTCTTCTATTTGTGAGTGGAACTATCCTGAAAAATGTTAAGGACAGGGTGAGTATATACTATACTCAGTAGGAGTCTATCACTACTAGTTTTGCAATGCATGCTGTGTTTAAAATCATATACTCTTAAAAACATGTGCATGTTCGAACAATCACGTTCAATATCGATATTAAAAACCACTATCGAATTGAAATACTGACGACTAAAAGAAATACATAATACAAGTCGAAAGTATCATATATCATAAACATAATGATATGCATAATATGCTCAAATGAATCCAACTCATGGATATCTGGTATGGTCGACCAACCTCATGTCATGCCATATGTAATGCAAGTAAATTATCAAACCATAGGGTCTAACTATGCCCACGACCTCACCGCTGTGTGGTCCCCGGGTACCTGAGGACACTCTGTCATAGCCTCACTGGGGCATATGACACGTCACCCAGTGCCGTGACACAAGTGGTAGCCCCCTATACCACATGCAGTCAACGTAGGGAGGTTACCCTTTTTGGGCGTGGTACCCATCCACCTAATAGTGGTAGAGGCTGGAGGCCAACCCAAACCTCTCGGCATAGCAACCACGAGCTTATCAGCCCAAATCATATTAGATCAACCAAGCAAAAAACTCTTTTTCAAAACCTGTCCTCTTTGGGTCCCTCACAACTGCCTACCCAGCGTCTTTTGGGCACTCCAGTGTCTTTTGGTAACCCTCAAGGACATGCAATCTTTCAAAAACTCAATGCTCACAAATCATGCAATATATGCATTTGTTTACAAAACATATCTATGCATAATGTATATGCAATTATTTGCAAAACATATCTATGCATCATGTATATGCAATTATTTGCAAAACATATCTATGTATAAAGCATTTATCATATGTACGCTGAATTAAGTCATGCCAAACAAGTCATATACTTATATTTAAAACATCCATTCTCAAAATAATCATGGCTCTTTTAAAAAGTCTAGTAGTGATAGAGCACCTACCTCAAAGTCTCCTGGAGTCGCGTCCTTTATCACTTTAACCCGTCCCTAGGTCTCATTTATAAACTCCTGGGTATGAATGGATACAAGGAGCCCTCATTAATTTCACTCTATTTAGACGTTAAATTGCTAGCTCTGCCTATTGGGTCCAAGGTCCTTGCCTAATTCATTCGTCAGGCTAGATCCTATGGTGTGGATCTACTATTCAATAGTTAAACTGCCTAATTCATTGTCAGGCTAGATCCTATAATATGGACCTACTTATTCAATAGTTAAATTCTATAAATGGTCCTATGATCCTAATTTTAAAGTCTCATTAGGTCCGCGTGTCCCAGTTCCCAGGACACCCATGCATCCTAGTTGAACCGCAACCGCCTCACGTGCATGTGCGCCTAAAGGCCGTGCTAGAGATCGCGTTTTGCACACGCACATGCATGCTCAAGTGACGCGCTATGATGTGCATCATCACACGGACGCACCTTGTAGCATGGCGCATCTCAGCTCCCAGGTACCCCGTGCACCCTGGTCGAGCCAGGACCCGTGCCCCATGTCCGCGCGCACCTGAAGGCCGCACTTGGGACAGTGTACGCACGCGCACATGCATGCCCAAGTAGCACGCTTCAACACGCGTCCCAGTCAACATCCTGCAAATGCGTCTTCGATGCAGGCAGGCTGCGTCTTGGTGCCCAGGATGCCCCGCGCATCTTGGATGAGTCAAAAGCCTGCCGCACACTTGCGTGCGTGCAATGCTGGCCCCCAGGGGACGCGTCACTCGTGTGCGTCATGGGGTGCGTCTCGTGACAATTGGTTTTGGACGGGTTTCAGAGGAAACCCGTCTTCTCCGGTTTCCACAGCGTCTCCCCAGCCGGAAAACACCCAGATCTGGCGTGGATCTGGGCAGGGAAGAGGCAAAACCAAATAGGAAGGGGTGGGGGGCTTACCTGGGTGGTCTGGGAGAGTACCCATCGTCGATGGGTGCGCCTATTCTTCACCCTGAAGCTCCTGCTAGCCGTAAACCGTGAAGAAGGGGGAAAACCCCAATGCCCAGATCGGAATAGAGAAGAGAGGGGAAATGGGGAGACGGAAACGGAATGGCCGGCCTGACTAGGGCCTGGCTGTTGCCGAAAAAATGTAGGGAGATGGGTTGAGACGGGTTCCCAATTTTGCCAGAAACCCCAGTCTCAAACGGCTGGAAAAAAAGCGATTTTGAAGAGGGGGGAGATGGGGTTTTTTATAGAGGGGAGAAGGCGGTGCCCCTCAATGGCGGTGCCGCCATTTCCCCTAGTGTATTCTAGAGAAATCAGGAAAAACGGGTTTCTGGAGGGGTCTAGAGGTTGAAGACGACAGGGGGTGCCGTTATCAAACCTGCCCCCTGCGTTTTTCGTCCTTTTTCATTTTTTCGTTTTTCTGTTTAGTTTCCAGAAATACCCCCTATCTTTTAAATGGCTGTAACTTCTTCATACGAACTCCGTTTTGGGTGATTTTTGAGGCGTTGGATTCCATTTTTTGAGTAGAATCTAATGGTACTAGGTTCCCTCACAAATTCCTTCATTTACAATTTTAAATAAAGTAAAACATTTAACTCAGTTTATTTCCTATAGAATGTTCAATTTTCGTTAAAAATAGTGTAAATTGCTCGGGCATTACAAGAAAACCGCCTTAAAAGAATTTCCTCCTCGAAATTTCGTAAATTTTCATCTTCCAGGTATTTGTCTCTTAGATAACTTCTTGGTGAATGCATTCTCCCCCTTGGGAATCAAATCGAGGCTCAACCCCAATTTATCATTTCTATTGTTCCTCCTTACCTATAAGGGTCGCTTTCGCTGCGTACTCTGATGCATACTCCCATACGTGCCAGTTTAACAATACCGGTTTCTAGCTGTAATTCATGTATCTCGAAATCCTTAGATGCCTATACTTTTCTCATCATGTATAGGATAGTGTCCTTGTAGGATCATGCTTCTTTATTCATGTATAAATTACTCCATATTTCTTTGAGATCATACGATCTTATTTCTCCTATTTCATTTTGAAAATCATAGGATAATCCCTTTCATCTTGTCTTTCATCTAGTGATCTTTTCATCATCCATATCTCCTTCTAATGGTTATTAGTAAGAATCCAAAAATTTACCTTCTTTCTATTGTGTCTAACTTTGCTTCTTATCCTTTATATTTGTCCCCAAGATACTTCAATAACTGACATGGTATCATGTGCTCTACAGCCAAACCCTTGATTAACTTTGAATTTCAACTGTTTGTCGTTTTCCATATGTGACTTTATTCCTCGACCAAAGTTACATAAAATCATGAAAGCCAATTAGTAGCATCTCCCATCGAAGACCTTATCATATACTGAAAGTAAAATGTCCTAACTCTATATCCAGTTTCATAATAATTGAATTCATTAAGCGCTTTCCTCTGTGAAGATTTTATCCAAACTCAAAGTCGATTCATCATCATGGGTCAAATGTTCTCGTCCAGAGGCCTATCTCACTATTCACATCAATTTCTCATTAGGATTTTCAATAATGTTCCCATTTATGCAAAGAAAAAAGTCTCTTTTTCATAACCAAGTACCCTTACTAGGTCATGGTTGAATCCTGTAGCATCATCCTCGTTGTCCTTTCTTTGCTTGATGGTTTTCTTCGTAACCTTTCAATCCAAAAGTTCTATACTCCATCCAGTAGGGTTAGTCCTTAGGAAATTCCTTTAATTGATTTTTCGTACTTGGTATATGCTCATAACAACTAACTATGTCTAAAGGCAATGTAACATCAAATCTCACCTTATAGTGTGCTAGCCATCTCACCTTTTCTCCTTCCATCCCCTATGTCAATATATTATTCAATCTTTTATCAAGGCTTTATTGTCAATCATGCAGTCTGTATTGTCAGGAGGTATCCTCATAAGTAGTGATTTTCTCAATTCCTCAAATTTTATCCTTCCTCATACTTAACTCATAATAGCAGTTCTCGTTCAATAGCTACTACATCAAGTTATGCTGAAGCTATTAAATCATCAAATTTGAAAAACACTCAGGTAAGCATGGAACATTTTCGTAGCCATATAGAAAGACTTTATTTGATTACTTTTTGATCTCTTTCCAGATATATCTTTGTCATAAGCTCAGGGGTTTCCAAATTGATCAGTACTTATCTACCTTTATTTTCAATCCAAGTCAGCAGCATCCTTCAGACCCACAGTGATTTCTATGGTTTGTCATGGTATCTATTCAGGTTTGGAAAAATCTATCTCACTAGTGGAGATTGCTCCTTATGTTTTCTCTTATCTCAGTTGCTACTATATTTATTGTACTTGTAGCTCCTCCATGATGTGGCTTAATCAACTCCATGATGTGGCCTAATCAACTGACCTCATACCCTTAAATGACTTAGTCTAACAAGTACTTTTCTTTTCAAGGAAAACTCAAGTCTAAAGACATATAACATCCCTCTGAGTATATAACTTCAACTACTAACTCATAGATACTAACATAATTGATTAATTAGGGTGGGATACCTTTAGTCAATAGTGCTCTAGAGGTAATGACTAAATAATGGTCTTAAGATTTTTGGTCTTCCAATCTATGGTAGTAAGACCTCAATTTGATCCTTGATGGTACCCTCCTTGCTAAATGGGCAAGTCACTGTCCCGGCTTAATTCTTTTTTCAACATACTTTATTGGCAAGGTGGGATGTCACCAAATTTTCCTTTTTTATGGATTATATCCATTGGTGTTTCCCATAAGCTAATGGATCTGATAAGAATCTAATTGTAATAATTGATATCAAACCATTTGTAGAATTTGATTTCTAGTTGGTCACCATTCCTCTTCGAAAATTTCTTGTCGCATAATCTCTTGAAATTCGATACTCTACTCAAAATCTTAAACCCCATATGCTTTCTCTCTTTTATACTCTTTTACAATAAGATCACCAACTCATCTAGTATTATTCCTTTGCATTTGTTTGATCTACGTTCCTATGAGATTCAAGATGATAGAATTCTATGTATCTCCATAAAGTCGTGATCTTCTTCTTTTGAATATTCAATATTTCATTGAATACTTATAGTTACATCTCTATCTCTTTCTCTCTTTTCTTCAAACTCCTCATTTGGTCTACCTGGATCAATGTCTCTATATGCTTTGTTGCATATAATTGATACTTCATCCACTCCTTTACTTACCAAATATAAACTGAATGCTTCTCAGAAATTCTAAACTGTCTTAAGATCATTGAAATCCTCAATTGCCTATACTTTTTTTTTTTTTTTTTAGAAGTTCATGTTAGGATCAATCTATTATCATCCTTAGTATTATCATCAAAATCTTTTGATAACTCGGTCGAATTTATTTCCCTATCATATTCGTGTTATGTTTCTCTTATTCACATGATATGTCACTTGTATACATCTTCTGATTTGCTCCATAATACTCAGGCAGTTATTGTTCGATAGCACTTCACTCTTCATAAGACTCTAATTAAGGTATCCAAAGCTAAATCTTTCAGGATCCATACCTTTGTAATCTAGTACGAGTCACAGTTCTTTCATAATATCATCTTGCATTCTTATACCTCTTAGATTATCATCAAAATCTTCTCAAAGTCCATCTTTTACATCCCCTATCATACTCATATCATATCCCTTGTGATAGTGTACTCATATTCTGATATTCTTTATGATGGTAAGATAGCCACCTAGGTTCTTCAATTTTCTCACCTTTGATGAGATTACTTTATTGATGGTAAGATAGTCATCTAGGTTCTTTCAATTTTCTCACCTTTGATGAGATTACTTTAGTGCAGGTCAGAATTATCTACTAACAAGTTCACTAACATCCTTATTCATCATTCTCATCATAATATGATCCATATATGAGTTTTCATATTTTCACCACACAACAATCCTTAAGTCATCTTAGACTAGTTTTTGGATAAGGGTTGCACCATCCTCTGCCTAATTATTTGTTAAACCAAGCTGTGTTTCACCTATTTATTTATGGTGAAATGCCTTGAGCATTAATAGTGTAATCCTCAAATAGAAGTAGTCATCTCTACTACTTCAATTTATACTACTTCTTCTTGATTTTCTTTATTGTCTATGACCCTTGGACATGCTGGACTAGCTGTGAAAGGATAAAACCTGGGCTCTGATACCAACTGTGACGACCCAGGTTTTCTCATGCATTTCTAAATGCAATATCTAATTTCCTAAGGCGGGATGCATCCCTATTTGAAAACCATTTTATAAAAACCATGCAATGCAGCGGAAAGCCTTTAGTTTTAAACTCATTTTTGAAAACCCCGAGTGTCATTTGCCCTCACAACAACCAAAATAGTTTTTGAAAAACTTTAGAAATCATAAATGTTTTTTCCCCAGGTCTATCCAGTCACAGAACATAGCCCAACTGTAAATAAATACAAATACATGTCTAAAGGGTTGAGAGTTTACTTACATGTATAATTGTTCCCTTTTTTATTCACTTGCTTGTAGCACTAACATCTCCTGAGATGTCTTCTATTTGTGAGTGAAACTATCTTGAAAAATGTTAAGGATAGGGTGAGTATATACTATACTCAATAGGAGTCTATCACTACTAGTTTTGCAATGAATGCTGTATTTAAAATCATATGCTCTTAAAAACATGTGCATGTTCGAACAATCACGTTCAATATCGATATTAAAAACCACTATCGAATTGAAATACTAACGACTTAAAGAATAGCATAATCCAAGTCGAAAGTATCATATATCATAAACATAATGATATGCATAATATGCTCAAACTATAGGGTCCAGCTATGCCCACGACCTCATCGCCATGTGGTCCCCGAGTACCTGAGGACACTCGGTCATAGCCTCACCGGGGCATATGACACGTCAACCCAGTGCCGTGACACCAGTGGTAGCCCCCTGTACCACATGCAGTCGACGTAGGGACGTTGCCCTTTCTGGGCGTGGTACCCATCCACCTAATAGTGGTAGAGGCTGGAGGCCAACCCAAACCTCTCGGCATAGCAACCACGAGCTTATCAGCCCAAATCATATTAGATCAACCAAGCAAAAAACTCTTTTTCAAAACCTGTCCTCTTTGGGTCCCTCACAACTGCCTACCCAGCGTCTTTTGGGCACTCCAGTGTCTTTTGGTAACCCTCAAGGACATGCAATCTTTCAAAAACTCAATGCTCACAAATCATGCAATATATGCATTTGTTTACAAAACATATCTATGCATAATGTATATGCAATTATTTGCAAAACATATCTATGCATCATGTATATGCAATTATTTGCAAAACATATCTATGTATAAAGCATTTATCATATGTACGCTGAATTAAGCCATGCCAAACAAGTCATATACTTATATTTAAAACATGCATTCTCAAAATAATCATGGCTCTTTTAAAAAGTCTAGTAGTGATAGAGCACCTACCTCAAAGTCTCCTGGAGTCGCGTCCTTTATCACTTTAACCCGTCCCTAGGTCTCATTTATAAACTCCTGGGTATGAATGGATACAAGGAGTCCTCATTAATTTCACTCTATTTAGACGTTAGATTGCTAGCTCTTCCTATTGGGTCCAAGGTCCTTGCCTAATTCATTCGTCAGGCTAGATCCTATGGTGTGGATCTACTATTCAATAGTTAAACTGCCTAATTCATTGTCAAGCTAGATCCTATAATATGGCCCTACTTATTCAATAGTTAAATTCTATAAATGGTCATATGATCCTAATTTTAAAGTCTCATTAGATCCGCGTGTCCCAGTTCCCAGGACACCCATGCATCCTGGTTGAACCGCAACCGCCTCACGTGCGTGTGCGCCTAAAGGCCGTGCTAGAGATCACGTTTTGCACACGCACATGCATGCTCAAGTGACGCGCTATGATGTGCATCATCACACGGACGCACCTTGTAGCATGGCGCATCTCAGCTCCCGGGCACCCCGTGCACCCTGGTCGAGCCATGACCCGTGCCCCATGTTGCACGCGCACCTGAAGGCCGCACCTGGGACAGTGTACGCATGCGCACATGCATGCCCAAGTAGCGTGCTTCAGCACGCGTCCTAGTCAACGTCCTGTAAATGCGTCTTTGACGCAGGCGGGCCGCGTCTTGGTGCCCAGGACCCCCGCGCATCTTGGACGAGTCAAAAGCCTGCCGCACGCTTGCGTGCGCACAATGGTGGCCCCTAGGGGATGCATCACTCGTGTGCGTCACGAGGTGAGTCTCGTGACAATTGGTTTTGGACGGGTTTCAGAGGAAACCCGTCTTCTCCTGTTTCCACACCATCTCCCCAGTCGAAAAACACCCAGATCCGGCGTGGATCTGGGCAGGGAAGAAGCAAAAGCAAATAGGAAGGGGTTGGGGGCTTACCTGGGTGGTCTGGGAGAGTACCCATCATCGATGGGTGCGCCTATTCTTCACCCTGAAGCTCCTACTCGCCGAAAACCGTGAAGAAGGGGAAAAACCCCAATGTCCAGATCGGAACAGAGAAGAGAGGGGAAATGGGGAGATGGGAACGGAATGGCCGGCCTGACTAGGGCCTGACCGTTGTCAGAAAAATGCAGGGAGATGGGTTGAGACGGGTTTTCGATTTTGTCGGAAACCCCAGTCTCAAATGGCTGGAAAAAACGCGATTTTGAAGAGGGGGGAGATGGGGTTTTTATAGAGGGGAGAAGGCGGTGCCCCTCAATGGCGGTGCTACCATTTCCCCTGGTGTATTCTAGAGAAATCGGGAAAAACGGGTTTTTGGAGGGGTCTAGAGGTTGAAGACGATAGCGGGTGGCGTTAGCAAAACGGCCCCCTGCGTTTTTTGTCCTTTTTTGTTTTTTCTGTTTAATTTCCAGAAATACCCCTATCTTTAAATGGCTGTAACTTCTTCATACGAACTCCGTTTGGTGATTTTTGAGGTGTTGGATTCCTTTTTTTGAGTAAAATCTAATGGTACAAAGTTCCCTCACAAATTCCTTCGTTTAGTATTTTAAATAAAGTGAAACATTTAACTCAGTTTATTTCCTATAGAATGTTCAATTTTTGTTAAAAATAGTGTAAATTGCTCGGGCATCACAAGAAAACCCCCTTAACCACCATGTTCAACATTCACTAGAGTGACCTTAGCTCAACCTTTCGAGAGGTTCCTATGAGCATTTTAACCCTATGTGCTCTTTCTAATTGATTTTAATTAAATCCATGAAGATTTAAAATGTCATTCATAGGGTTTATTATTCTCCTAGTTTGGGCCATGGATTTGATAATCCTTATATTATCCTACTAACTATAGCCCTTACTAATATTAAGTTAAAGTCATTTACTCATCTTAATTGTCCATGAATCTCTATATTCTATTAGTTTACATTTTTGGTGATTTATGCTCATTATATCTTAACAACCACTTAACATTTGAATCTACTAATAAAATTTGACAATAAATAAATCATAAACTTTAAAGCATAAATCTAATATAAATTTAACAACTATTTATATTAACATGATTCCTATGAATGTAACTTAACCTAATGAAATAAAACTATACTTAAACTAGCATGATCCTATGTTATAAAATACATGAAAATTTACTTCTAATCCAATGGAATCATGCTAAAATATTCATTTCAAACTATCATGACCCTAAGATAATTAAATTACCAACCTATTATAACAATCATCTAGAGCATAACATGCTAAAATTTAAGAATTACACTATCATGCTTCCTAATTTATAACATAAATCACATTTACAATACTATTATCAAATAAAAGACAATGAAACTAATTAGATTAAGATTATAAGAAACTTTTACTTATGATCCAACCATTAGATCTTAGATGTTTTCCTTTAGATAAAGGGTTTTAATTACATTTAGGGTTTTTACTCTATTAAGATCCAAAGATCATATCCACTTGTTTTTGTTATATTTAATCCATGATCTAACTGGATTCCATCATAATATCATTCATTCAATCCATCCCAAGGATATGATCATACTTGATCTCATTGATCAAGTGGGTCCCTTTGTATTTTTAGGGTTTTTCTTCCATAAACTGTAGATTCCACATTTTATGTCAAATCAGTCCAAATAAATCATGGATATTACTTGATTTCAACATTATATCATCATTAAAATATATCCCCAAGATTTGATCATCTCAGATCTTGATGATCTTGGAAATTGGAAGCTTATTTACTAAATATAGAAAGTTTCAAGAAGAATTTTTGTAAATGTTATGATTTCAGAAGAAGATAGACATTACAAGCTTTCCATAACTTCTTTTTTATCTCAATTTGGAGTTCATATGACTCCACAATGGAAGACTGACGCTTTCCATAGCCCATCTCAAATAAGAGTATTGCAAGATAGATTCAAGAAAAGGCATAAAAAATGCATGAAGGTAAGGAAGACAAGAACAAGAAAGCAAGGTAATAACACAAGTAACAAAACAAGGAATCAATGAAGAGATCTAATGTGAACATTGAAGAAGAAAACAAGGAAAGAATATCCAATGGAAAAGGCTTGGAAGCATGGAAGAAGAAGGCTGCCAAGATGGGAGGTGTTGGAAGGTTTTTGGAGGATGGAAGGGGTGGAGACACCTCCTTTTAAGGAGGGTGCATTCTCCCCCTTCCCAAGAGTCCCATCATGTCCTTTTTTGTTTATTTTATCTATTTTGGAAACCTCTTAATGTAGCTAATAGGTGATCCTAAGGTAGACGAGAAAGGAATGAGATCTAGTGGTTAAGATAAAAGAAGAACCTATAGCAACCTTTATGATAGGTAAGAGTCAAATAATGTGCAGCAAGGTGGGAGATGCCATTTTTTTAGGAGGATGCATCTCCTCCTTTCAAAAATAATTTAAGACTCTCAAAATAGCAAGTGGTTTGGATGGGGATGAGATAAGAGAGAAAAAAGATTAGAGAAAAGAAGTACTAGGAAAATATAAAAACTAGATGAGGTGGGGAGAAGTGATTGGCTAGGTAGTTTCCTAGGAAGAGGGGATTGGTTGGGTGGTTAGAATGGATGTTTAGTAAGGTGGGAGAGTCTTAAAAAGATAGGAAACTTGAATGGAAGGTGAAATTTGTAGTGATATTTAGTGGTGAGGTGAACTAAGAAAAAAGTGGGGAAAATAAGGAAAAACCATAAAAAATGGTGAGGTCTCTTCCTATTGGTCCACCTGCCACATTTTTCTAGTAGATTTTCCCATAATTCTCTTCAAAACATCCCCATAAATCGAAAGTTTATTCTTTGGATTCTTTTCCAATCATGGCCTTGCATTTAGTTGGCTCACATGGCTTTGTTGGCTATGTTTGAGAGCTCCATTGGCTTGGCTTAGATGGATTTGTTGGCGTAGCTTGATGACACAAATCCTTAGCTTTGGTAGTTGGCTAGGCTCCTTAGCTTGTCACCTTATTCATGTCATGAATATGGCTAAGTGGCTTAAGTAAACCCCATGCAAAGGTGGTGCACTTAGCATGGCTTGTGCAAGGGCCCACTTTGGCCACCTTTGACTCCTCTAATTGCATCAATTGCTTGTCTTAAAAATGATTTTCACCCTTGATCTTATGTTGGATTGATGAGTTTTAGGTCTTGACTTGATATTTTGATCTTAATCTTTCATTTTCTTCTCGATTGATCTTGACCATAGGATCACCATCTTGCTTCCTACAAAAAGTAAAAAACTCTAATGAAACCCTAGAAAAATATGATTAATCACATACTTACCTCAAATTAGCCTCTATACCTACAAAATATCAATGTTTTGAGCCATTAAGTAAAAAATGCTTATGTTATGATTTTTTGTCACAAACCCTAATTTACCCCTATAAGTTATAACCCATGGATAACTAATTAGGTAGTTTTTATGCAAAATTAGACACTTATCACACCACCCAACTAGCAGTTGCTAGTCTAAAGAAAAATTATGCTAAAAATAATTTTACAAAAACTAGTTCAAAGTGCCACTTTTATGGGTACTCATGATTGCATTTAGCACATGCAACAAGCCCTTCAACCCTCTAGCTTACCCCTAGTGGATGGGTTTGGCCTTATGAGGGTTTGTAATGAATATATCTACAAAATTATCAAATTTTTTATGAAAGTCATTTATTCATCTAAGAATATTTTTTCTCTTATCTAGCTTTTATTAAGTACCTAACTTTAGCCTACTAATAAAAATGAACAACAAGGCTCAAAATCCTACCCTATTAGGATGAAATGTAGTCTTAGGTATGGGTATCAATAGAATGGGAATAGAGGTACAAAAAGGTTGTTTGAAAAATATGTAAAGGTCTTCTATCAATGTATTCATAACTTTTCCAATTTTCTTTGTACGAGTACATATTCTTTTTTTCATTAGCTATTTTTCTTCTTTTCTTTTTAACTTGACTTTTAATATATCCTTTTTGAAATTTTTATTCCTTTTCTCCTTTTTATTGTTCATCATTTGAATTATATTGTTCATACTTTTTCCAAGATATACTTCAATCTTCTCTACATATTTTCAAAACAAATGGGTTATGGAAATATTATAGGGGTTCAATATAGGTAAAGGTCGTTTGGCTGACAAAGAAATGGTTTATTTTAAATGCTCAATTGGCTAACTAGTAGAAAATAATATATGCAAACCTAAAGGCTTTGGGTTTAACAAGGATGACCTCTATCATTTCCTATGTTTCATATGACTTAGAAAATTATCATAAACTTAAGAGATACATGGTATAATCTTTTGTGACTTCTCAATTGTTGACTAAGATAAAAAATAATGAGACCAACTAAGAACTAATAGCCACTAAAGAAAATTTTGAATTTATGTATAACTCTCATAAAAGGGAGAATATCTCAAAAGTCACTTGGGTTATAAGTCTCCACAATTCTTCTTCAGGATCTCTAAGTTATAATTTTCTCTTCAACTTAAACTATATATAGTTATTTTGTGCAATTAATATTCACCATTTAATTTTTCATGAGACACTTTAGAAAAAGGATAAAATAGTGAACTAATTTATTAATAAGATAAAGTTCATAAGATAGCTAAATATTTAGAAAATCTAACTTCTCATGTTTATAAAGTACTTATCATTTTTTTTTCAAAAATGAACTCGACCTGAACTAAACATTGTCCTCAATGTTTTGAAATATAGGAACCTAAATGGTGAATGGGTAATGCAAACTAATGAGACTTTATAAAAAAATTATCAGGTTGCCTTCTAGTGAGCACTAAGTTTAACATCTTCAGCCAGACATGGCCTATAACTAATCTAACCATCTAAACCTAAGCATAGCTAGTTCAACTAACTTTTTCTAATTCTAATTCTGATAATGAAATGCAAGATTTCTCATGCCACTTCAAAATCTCGTGATAGTCTATATACATTCTACACCTTGAAATTATAGGTGGTGACATCGTTATAACAAAGTAGACCACCAAGATTTTGAATTTAGTGGGATCACATTGAGGATCCCCCATCTTGAAAATTTTATGGTAGTTAATGTAATTCCTCCACCTTGAAATTATGTTGGTGGTAATACAATGACAACATGAACTACCATGAATTTATGTTTTGTAAGACCATATAGAAAATAATCCTCTTCTTGACCAAATTGAAAGAAAATGTTGGCCATTGTATTTCATCCATTTCCCTTACATTATCTTGAAATTGGTGTATAAGCTGACTCTTTACATCCCTAAAAGGTAGTTCTTGTATAATTAGAGGTAGTGATATGGTTTGGCTTATACCCTGATTATCTCCTAATGTGTACCCTAGTGTAGGTTGATTTAGGGTTAGTACATCAATTAACTCTTCTTCTTCCTATTCTGTGGGCATAAGTAAGCTTTAAAATGGGCCTAGATGACTATCTTGTGAATGTTCAAATATGATTTATAGGTACTAATCACATACATCTTCAAAATTGTAAGGCTCAATTGGAATTTCAGGCTTTATAGGGTTATACTACTTGCCATTGAAAAGTTGTCATTAACAGCATAGTATCCAACAACTCATTCACCTCTGCAATGGATGTACCTTTATCAAAGTTACAAAAATAAGCTATATGCAATTCTAGAGGATCTATGTTAGATGTTTCTATGGCTTCATTTTCTTCATCAATGGAAGTTTCTTCATCAAAATCATAGCAAGGGGTAGGACATGGCTCAAGTAGATATGAGTGGGAGGTTTCTATGGATGGTTGTGAACTTTGTGGCTCAAAATAATCATAAGACATTTCCATCCTATTATTAGTAATAAATGTCTTTTCATTATCCCCAATTTATTTCATTTCCTCATTCCTTTTTCTAAATTTAATAATGTTTTTTCAATATTTTCCCATATTAGTTTGACTTTCTCTTCTCATTCCTCCCTCTCTCGTTTCATTTCCCCTTTCACCTTTACAATGGAACCCATGATTTGTTCTTTTCTCTTACAAATTTGCTGCATATTCTTTTCTAATGGTTATTCTTCATGTTGTAGAGGAAATGACACATGGGATTGTTATTGTTGTGGCATTGGGTTACTAAAAAGGGCTATGTAGGTTGAACCCATGATGGCTGACCCTGATATTCTTGATAATCATGGTAGTGTTGACCAGGGTAGGACCATTGTGGTTCTTTATGATATTGGTAATCCTAAGACCATGGATATTCATGATGCCTAACTCATCTATTATAGTCTTGGTAATTTGTCTCAGGATAAAAATTGCTAGGGTGTGTGGATGCATTGGGTGTATCCACTAGCTCTTGATAGTATTGATTGTATGTGGAGCTTATTGTCCATGAAAGAGTGGGGTATTGAGGTTCAGAATAGGTACAGTTATTATGATAATGAGCTTGTGCAACAACTTAAAAAGAAGCTATCATCCTAAGCAATTGACTTTCTATAATATCTATCTTATCCATCAATGTATCTAATCTATGAATTCTATCC
Source organism: Warburgia ugandensis (assembly GCA_035236585.1). Lineage (NCBI taxonomy): Eukaryota > Viridiplantae > Streptophyta > Magnoliopsida > Canellales > Canellaceae > Warburgia > Warburgia ugandensis. The sequence continues at coordinate 43,343,931 of CP141133.1, forward strand.
CATTCTTAATAGGCTTTTGTTCTTAAATTTTTATACAATGAAACAAATCATCATATACAATGAATGAGTACTTCCTTTTTTTTTTTAATGGAAGACCCTAACTATATGAAACCTAAATGCTAGTCCTAAGCTAAATGATGTACAATCAAATCGTAGTATTCATCAATTAACAATGTCTTAATTATCTTTCCTTACTACATAGGTGGTAGATTCTTAGACCTAGATCTAGAAAGCTCCTCCTTTTATCTAGATTAGACTACTACTTACCAGTTGGGTTCTACTCTATAGTGGTTAATACAATCCCAATGTCAGGAGGCATTTAGAACTCAACCAACATCAATGGAAGGCATGAAAAAATCAATTGGATCTTAAGACACCCACTATTACCACAATGCTCAGAAGCCACTGGGATGACAATAGATTGTGTCCTTCTAAAAGAGTCCTATGAGCTCGATACCCTAAGTCTCTTCCAACTTGATTTTAAATTAATGTTCAAGGGTTGGGATACAAGGAAGTTGATTGATTCTTAAGTGGGCCAAGGAGCTAGTGATGAAATCCAATCCTTATCTTATAAGGGTTCTTGTAGTGCCCTTTCTAGCATTAAGGTCCATTCCACCATAAAGCTGTAAATGTATAATGCAGAAAACAAAAATCAAACTAATGCCCACCTATATGTTACTTAATAAAAGGTTAGGTACCTTAATAGATGGGACACTATAACCATGTAGCCTATGCTTTGGTTATAGTCAAGCCCAAGCTAGCCTTTGTTAGATAGGTGCTTGAACTAATGCAGCAATCCTAAGTATTATGCAACATTTATCCAAGCATGACACTAATATATATGAATTATACTACCATCAAATGCAAAATTATATTAAATGCACTTTATCCTAAAAATTAAAATTTGGGTGGGGATTGCTTATAATGAGGGGTCTGATGATGATCAATTGTGAGCCACCAAACCCCACACTTGCCTTGTATGGAAATTAAAATAACAATGGCCCTCACTACATTTTTCACTCAAATATTAATCGAGGAAAGTAATAAAAACCTAATCTATATTAATGAAGTCACAACCCACATGATTGTTGTTGCTCATTGGTGGAATTCCCTCACCCAAAAATCAAACAGTTATGGTCAATAAATTAAATATAGCAATAAAATACAAAGAATGATGAAAATCCTAAATTAATGCACCTAAAACCTAGACTGCAGATAAATAATCTAAGCTATGGTCCACTACACAAAATGTTGCAACTCCTTTAAGTTGAAACTGACAAACACACAAATCAATTGTAATAATTCACACAACAAAGTTAATCCCAGGAGGAATCAAATGGATGTGATATTAATGGTCCTTAAATTATCTAATCTAGCCAAATTAAGGAGCTTTTAACCTAAACTAATGATAGAAACATAACATAAATGCAAGACATGAAAGTTGGATTTATGCTAAAATTAAACATGCTAAACTCAAAAACTTTCCTAAAACATACCTTTTAGAAATAAAACTTTCCTAAGATTAAATCTTCATAAAATGAAAATTAAAAAACTTTTCAACTAATGTAAAACTAACTAATGGAAACTAATTATATGGAAGCATGCAAAATAAGCATAATCTATGATTGACTATTATCTCAACACAACCTAATCTAATAAATCAATGCAAGGAAACCTAACATGATGCATGATTTAAAAATAGAAAGTGCTTGAAAGCAAGTAACCTAAGCTAACATGATCCATGGTTTGAACATGGATGTGCATATAAACAAGGAAACAACCTAATATAATATGAACTATATGAAACTAATCAACTAATGCAAGATGATCTAAACTAAGAATGAGATGGAATAATAAGTGATCTAAGGGACCAACCATCCAAAACCATGCACATGAACCATGGGTTTGTGTGCGTGGTTTATGGATTAGGAAATGACTTAATTACTGAGTTTTAAAGCCTAACAATATGGACTATAATTTAAGCATTAACTAAATAATCTAAACATCTAATTTTCTTCTTAATAAAGCAAGCAAACAAGCTATATATAGTGCTAGAAATTAAGCATGAACAGTCCTTTGAAAAATTCTAGCACATGCTGTCTTTTAACATTCAATCAATTAGATATGGAAAGCATTGAATAAACAAATTTTTATGTATTAAAAAATTTAAAATATAAATAATTAACCACTGAAAACAATTATCAATGATAACCCTAAAAGAATTTTATTGAATGAATGCCAAAATACATCAAAAAGAGAACGCATGAAGATGTATACAATTATTGGACTTTGCATGCTTCCTCAAGACATGAAACTTGATTCCAATTGCATATGAAATACCTTATAACAATAGTAAATCAAGTTCATAAAACATGTAATTATAACCCAAAATAAAACCAAGAGAAGAAAATCTAGGAAAATGGAACTCTTCTAAGACAAAAATAGCATGAAACTAGTGTAAGAAATAAGCAAAGTCAACGTAAAATAAGAAGGGAACTCACAAGATTTAATATATTGTTTCTCTTGGATGTCATTAACGGTGAAATAGTAACTTAGATATTAATATAATGGAGCATGAAAACAAGAGTATTGCAAGATAGATTCAAGGAAAGCAAAGGCATAAAAAATTGCATGAAGGTAAGGAAGACAAGAACCAGAAAACATGGTAATAACACAAGTAACAACGCAAGGAATAAAAGAGGAGATCTAACCTCAAGTTTGAAGAGGCAAGCAAGGAATGAATATCCAATGGAAGAGGTTTGGAAGCATGGAAGAATAAGGCTCCCAAGAAGGGAGGCATTGGAAGGTTTTTGGAGGATGGAAGGTGTGGAGATGCCTCCTACCAAGGAGGGTGCATTCTTCCCCTTCTCAAGAGTCCCTTCATGTCTTATTTCTTCCTCTATTTATCTCTTTTGGGTGCCTCATAACTTATCCAATAGGTGATCCTAGGGTGGTGGAGAAAGGGATGAGGTCTAAGTTTTAAGATAAAAGAAGAACCTAGGGCAACCATTATGACATATAGGAGTTAAATAATGAGCAACAAGGTGGGAGATGCCATTTTTTTTAGGAGGAGGCATTTCCCTCTTTCAGAAATTTTTGAAGTCCTTGAAAATAGCAAGCGGTTTTAATGGGGATGAGATAAGAGGTAGAAAACAAGATTAGAGGAAAGAAAATGATAGGAAAAGACAAGAAAGAGAGGTGATGTGGGGGGAAGTGATTGGCTAGGTAGTTTCCTAAAAAGTGGGGATTTGTTGGGTGGTTGGAAAATAAGTTTAGGAAGGTAGGAGATTCTTACAAAAGGACTCTTGAATGAAAAGTGGAATTCGTAATGGTATTTAATGGTGAGGTGGAAAGTGAGAAAAATGTCAAAAAAAATATGGAAAACATAAAAAATGCAGAGGTCGCTTCCTATTGGTCCACATGCCACCGTTCATAGTGGATGTTTCCTTAATTCTCTTCAAAATATCTCCATAAATCCCAAGGATAATACTTTGGATTCTTTTCCAATCATGGCCTTCTATGTAGTTGGATCATGTGGCTTTCATGATTAAGTTTGAAAGCTCCATTGGCTTGAATTCATTGTTTGATTTGACGACTTTCTTTGCTTAGCTTAATAGCTCAAATCCTTGGCTTGCTTAGATGGCTTTCTTTGCTTAGCTTGATAGCTCAAATCCTTTGCATTGGTGGTTGGCTAGGATCCTTAGCTTCTCACCTTATTCATGGCTTGAATAAGGCTAAGTGGCTTAAGTGAAACCTATGCAAAGGTGGTGGACTTTGCATGGCTTGTGCATGGGACCACTTTTTCCACCTTTGACTCCTTTAATCGTCGGATCACTATCTCACTTCTTGCAAAGAGTGAAAAACTCTAATTAAATCATAGAAAAAATTTGATCCTCTCGATCTACAAAATATCAAAATTTTTAGTCACCAAGTAAAAAATGGTTGTGTAATGAATTTTGGTCAAAAACCCTAATTTACCTTTATAAGTTATAACACATGTGAAACTGATTGGGTGCTTTTTATGCAAAATTCAACACTTATCAATAGACAAGCATGAGATTTCTAAGTTTTTCTTGTTAAAAAAAATCAAATTTTTATTGGTTTTAAGTTCAAGTTCCTTTACTGTGATGAGAATTGGATTACTTGAAGTTTAGTATTTTCAGTACTTTAACTTCTTAATAGAAATGCATGTGGTTAGTTTTGCATTTTATTCATCTCTGGAAGTATCTTATGAAAGTTATATATCAAAATACACTTACACACATAGCATAAGTCATGACTGATAGATGGTTATGATTTAGAAATCTTGAGGAATATTAGTGGAGACCTATAGAAGTTTAGTAATTTTAGTACTTTAACTTCTTAATAGAAATGCATTTGTTTAGTTTTGCATTTTATTCATGTTTGGAAGTATTTTATGAAAGTTAAATATTAAAATGCACTTACACACAGAGCATAAGTCATGATTGATAGATGGTTATGACTTAGAGATCTTGAGGAATATTAGTGGAGACCTATATACCCATTAAGCTTTTAGAAACTATTTTCATTGTGAGGGTTATAAGTAATTTCATATTTCCTTCAATGAAAATTACATTGAAAGATCCTAGTGTTCCTTTTTTTGGTCAAAATGCCAAGATCTAAAAGGAGTACTAACATTGGTTCCTAAACATTTATTGAAATTGATAGGTTATAAGAAACCTAAGAAATGATATAGGCCACTAGCTGTAGCCTAGAGATATAAAGCCTACCCAGTATATTATACCACTTGTTAGACTCTTTGAACCTCTTGGTAACACTTTTTTTTTTAAAACCCCATTTACCTTAACCCAGAAACCCAATAAGAAAGATACCCATTACCTACCTTTCAAAAATGAGTAGAGATGGTAGAAGAAAAGAAGAAAAAGGACAAAAGTCAAAGAAGTGAAAATTTTCAAAAATATGAACAAAAGTTCCTTCTTAAAAATCCAAGGAAAAAGGAAAAAGTATATAGAAAAAAGAAAAGAAAAGAAAATTTTATGAAGAATAGAGAGAGGACATATAGAAGAGATATTCACTTCAAATGTACTCAAAAGAAAAAGTTTCCCAAACAACCAATTGAAGACCTCTACTTAGTTTTGAAACTTTGATTCCTTCTACTCTCCTTTTCAAAACCCTATCAAGCCTACATTTTGTCCAATTTGAAGACTATTGATCTTAAATGGAACATAACCTTAATGAGGATGTAAATAGGAAGGAATAAAGAAGAACTATTCTTTATGGTCTTGGTAACATCATCCATTCTCAGAGATCACATTTCTTTGTCTTAATTATATTTAAAAGATTATGTGAAGCATTAGTAGCTCTAGATTCAGGTACATAGTGAGAGAATTTTGTTTTACCCTACTTCTCTGAGAGCTTCATTTCTAAGTGCAGACCATTAAAAATTTGAACTCAAGACATCTTTCAAATGAGCAAAGAGCATACCTATTTAGTAGTCTTGACTTATGTAGATGTATACACATTGCACTCTAAGATGAAACTAGAATAAAATGGCTTTGGTATGTAGATAATTTGTGGAATTTTTCATTCATATTTATTAAGTAATTAAAGTAAGTAGAGTGCTAATGGACAATAATTCTATTAGATAAATAAGGAACTTTGCCTTATGGAATTTTGTGGGTGTATTCACTACAAACCCTCAAGAGGTCTAACTCGTCTACTAGGGGTAATCTAGGGGTTTAAGGGCTTGTTACATATGCTAAATCCAATGTTGAGTACCTAAGAAAATGAAAGCAACTTTTGTTTTCATGATTTTTTTACATATTTTTCATAGGACTAGCAAAATACTGGTTGTAGGGTGTGATAAGTTTTCAATTTGGTATAAAAAATTACTAAATTAGTAGTCCATGTGTTATAAAAGATAGGCATAATTTTAGGATTTTTCGGGAACTTTGTAACACATGCATTTCTGACCTAATAACTCAAGTTTGATATTTTGCAAGTTCAGGAGCTAATCTAGAGTAAATATCTGAATGGTCATAATTTTCTAGGATTTAATTAGTCATTTTCATCTTATGTAGGTATTGAGAAGGTAAACCAAAGGCTGAGTTTGATCAAGATAAGGATTGAAGGCATTCTTTAGCTTTCTGAAGCCATCAAGGAATGAGCCATCCATGAAGCCATGGAGAAGTTCCACATGGAGTTACATAATTGAACCATCAATTCAAGCAACTATCTTATATTAAAAGTGTGATTTTTAAGGAATTTTGAGAAATTAATGTAAAAGGTAAGATGATCATGCATTAAGGGACCCGCCAAGAGAGAAAACTCCACTTTCGTAATCTATTTCCTAACCTTAATCCACCCTTCACCCTACAGTTCTACGTTTTTAACTTAAGATAGGAGCCACCTTCCTCAAAGAGGATGCCCCCCCTACTCACTTGGCAATTTCAAGTGGTTTCCTAATTAGGAAATCCCTAGATCTAAGTATATTCAAAGTACATAAAACTTTAGATTTTTCTCCATCTTTACTTACTATTTTTCTTATCTTTTCTCCCTATGTCCATTAACTACTCATCATCCAAATAGACGGAAAGGAGATTCACTTACCTTCCAAGGAAAATGACACCTTCATCATCATCGTCATCATCAAGACCTTATCTCAATTAGGGGGCAGCCAAGGAAAATGATACCTTCCTTCTTATAATTTTGGAAAACAGCCAGCCCATCTTTATTACACCATCTTGATTGCATCACTCTTCCCAACTTACCTACATCATTTTCTACTCTCAGCCCTAGATCTAGATCTCCTCCACTTTCTTAGATTGAACATTTATCAAACTATAAGCTAAATCATCTATAAATACCACATGGAGTACAACATTTTTTTCCCCCAAGTAGAGGTGGGTGAGTCACCTAGAAATATTATCTTGCTTTGGTTATCTTTGCTGATAGACATTGGCATTATTTTGGTGCGTTCTTGGTTTGGATTTCTTGTTATTTTCTTTGTTATTTGCTCTCTAGTTCTAAGTTAATGATTTAATTTTCTTGCTTTGATTTCATTGTATTTTGCTTGTGTATTTTGCTCTTTCTTTATTTCCACACATTGTATTCCATCTCTCTTGCTCTTTCTTCTTCACTCCTTTCCGCTAGTTTTTATTTGTTATTCCAACAAGATCTAAGTTAAATCTTCTCTGGTAGTGACATCCAAGAGAAGAGGTTGCTTAAGTAATTGGATTCACATTTTGAATTCCATGTTTTCTACCTCGTTTTACAACCTAGCTGTAGGTCCATTTTCCTTGCTTTAGTTCATCATCTTAGTCATATTTTCTCTTGAATTCCTTTTTGGGTATCCTTTGCACGTTACCTAACCTTAGTTTGGGATCATTATATTAAGTTGTATTTTTTGTTTGGATTAAGTTTTATGTCTATGAATTAGGCACAATTTCCACATTTAAATGTATGTTTTATGTGAACTTCTCTTGATGTATTTAGCACGAATACACTGAAGATGATTGAGGTTTCTTGTTCGTGAATGGTTCATTATCAAATTTATTTAGATCTAGGTTGTTACCTTGAATAAAAGTTGTTGTTTCAATTGATTTATTATGCTTGATTTGTTTAATGTTCTTAAGTGATTGAAATTTGGAAATGTTTCTCCTTAACTTTGTACTTTTTTTCCAGCCATCAAAACACTTTATTTGCATGAATCCTTAGGAACCCAATTAGATTTTTTAGGTTATTTATTAAGTATATTGCCTAGGATTCATATTTGTTTGCATTTATATAGTGAAATCTGGTCACTTTTGAACTTATGAACCATGCACATGTCCATGGATCCTGCACATGGTACATATGGTGATTCACCTATGATTCTTGCTTCATTCACTTACTTAATTTTAGTAGTAGTTAATTCATTTTTTGCATCTTAGTTTAGGCTAAGAAAGTTTCCTTTTTGATTTTTTTAAAACTTTCATTGTTAGAATGTTTTAAGATTAGAAAGTGTACAATTTAGAAAGTTTCCTTTCACATGCATGTTTTTAATTTCTTGTAAAAGTTAGTTACATCTCATTCATTAAGTGTTTTTGCATGTCAATTTAGTGTTAGAAAGTTTCCAAATTTGGTTTTAGAAATTTCTATCTTTCAAAGTTTCCAATTCTAATTTAGGAAAGTTTCTTTTTCAGTAGTTTCCTTAAGATAGTTCCTTAGTTTAATTCATGCTTGTTTTGCATTAGCTTGTTTTGTTAAATGCATGTTAATTAGGTTAGTTTCTAATTTCATTTGGTAAGTTTCCTTTAATTCTAATTATTAATTTCACACATGTCTCTCTTTATTCACTTTAATTTCCTAATTTAACCAAATCAATATCTCTCTTTGGCTGAAGTGGAGCACTTTAAATAGGATTCATCTAACATACAAATTTGTGAGATTCCTTGTGGGTACAACCTCTCTCACATGCAATACTACATTAATTCATGCCCTTGTGAGTAATTATAAAACTACACCGACTCCTTTGGGAAATCCCTTGTATGCACAATAATTCCTTCCAAATATATCCACTGTAATAGAGAATAGGTAGTTGGCATTAAGCTGGTGCTACTCAAAATGGTAGACTTCGACATTATACTAGGGATGGACTAGTTGGCACTAATTTGGGCCACTATAGATTGTTGAAAGAAGAAAGTCATATTGAACATATTGGGACAAGCAGCAATTGTTTTCCATGGGAAACATAGTTACACTGGGGCATATGTGATTTCAGCATCCTAGGTTGCCAAACATATCCCTAAGGGATGTAAATTCTTCTTGGCCAAAATGGAGGTTGTAGAGGTTGCAAAGTCTAAGCTAGAGGAGGTGGTGGTAGTCAGGGATTTCTAGACTTCTTTCCTAAGAAATTTCCATGATTACCATTGTATTGGGAGAATGACTTTACCATTGACTTGTTTCTTGGCACAATCCAATTTCTAAGGCATCACAAAGAATGACTTTAGCAAAGCTAAAGGAGCTGAAGGAATATTTGCAATAGTTATTGGGTATGGGCATTATTAGGCCTAGTGTATCACCATGGGGAGCATCGATGTGTTTTAAAAATAACTAAAAATGCATCACTCTATTTCAACATAGATTGTGCAAGTATGGGTCAATAATTACAAACTGTTTTACCTACTTTAACCTAGATAAATAATTTATTTAACTAAATTAATTTCCTAAACTACCAAAGTTTACAAAAATCACATAAAATGATAAAAATTAAACCTAAGCCTAAGATCAAAACTCAAGTATATTAGAAATCAATAATTCTAAGAATGAAGTTATCTAGATTATTTTTACTCATGTAATTAGAAACACAATGTTTCTAATACATGTAAAATATTTCTTTCGAATGCTCTCTTTAAATATTTTCTTAATACTAGTTTCTTATCATGGCACTATACTTATTCAAAGTATAGCTGATCTTCTTAGTACACCATCTATCAAAGATTCTCATATAATCACCCTTTTTCTTACTATACTCAGTATCCTTTTCTGTTAGCCAATAAACTAATGGAACATAGGTGTAAAGATATAAATTCAATCTAACAAGTCATGAAAGTGAGTAAATAGCACATAAATTAATCAAAATATGCAAATCTACCAAATTCTATCTACTAATAAAAAATTCAACCAAATGACAAAATGATTGAACTAAGTTAATAACTATATTCTCATTAGTCAAAAAAAAAGTTACAATGTCTAGAATTAAAAGAAAATGAAATAACAACTAGTTCCGACGAAAGGAAAGAATTAACCTATATTTGCCATGTCACTCACTAAACCTACCTTATATCCTTCCCATCCACACTAGTGCCAAACTTTTCATCATCCAAACAATGACTTACTCATGTTGCATCATTCAAAAAGAGCCTAGGGTGTTTCCCAAAAGCCACAACCCAAAGGAGAGAGAAGGAGATTTAAAATGCTTGCAAATTGAAAGATCTTAGATGGGTTAATGGGCTTCAATAGAAGATAGAATGCAAGTGTAGGGCATGAGTTTTAGATCCAAATGATAAATGTAAGCATTTAGAAAAATAAAACAAGATGGAAAAGATGTGAATTGAAGAGTGCTCAAAAGGGGTGAATCGAAGAAGGATTTAGAGATGATTTAATTTAGTGGAGAGTTTGACTATGGGATTGAGAGTTTAGGATGTAATTTTCAAATTAAAATGATATTTATAAAGAATAAAATGGTAGATAAAGGTCAAAAAATTGATTACAATGGACTAGAAATAGAGTATGAGAGGGATGAATGAATGAAGGGGTTATGGAATGAGTTTTAGGTGGATTTTTTGTTGATTGATGGAAAATAAGATAGAAGTCTAGGAGCATGAGTTAGGGGGTGAGATGAAGTGTAAAATAAAAATACAACAAAATAGTGGAAAATGAAGCACAATGTAAGAAAAATATCAAGCCTTTCTTACCTTCTCTTCACCTTAGATGTTCCTTGCTTAATGATGTTCTTCCTAGGTGTTTGGTCACTTTGTGTGGTCATCAAAGGATGACAACTCCTCTTATTCTCACCTCTTTCTTCCTCTCTTCTACATTATGGAGCAAACGAATGAAGAAGTGAGAGTGTCAAGAATGAAAATTCATTCAAGGCCTTCCCATTGAGTTTTCACATGGAGAAGGATAGGAGGTCGAAGTTTCCTATGGAAACTCCCTTCCATCTCATCCTTATCTTTCCCTTCCTCTTTCACTTATCTTTTCACATTAACTTCCCTTGGAAGAATCATAGAAGAGTTGTAGAATATGTTGAGATTCACTCTTAATTCAACAGTTAGATAAAGAGCTATAACTGGATTGTATGGTGAGATGAGATGGAGTGGTGGCTAGGGTTTTCATAATTTTCCTCCTTAATTTCTTTCCCTTGGATCATGCTTCAACCCTAGAATAGATGATTTAGATTTCTTTGAAGTCTCCTATCCAAAAAGGGATTGTTTTATGGCTCATTCCTTCTCATCCATCAAATTGGCATGCCCTAAGGTGAACAACTAGGATTCCATTAAGATTCTCTTATCCAAACATATTACCCTTTATTTTCTCCTCAGCCCACCATTTTTATCACTTTCCAATCACATTCAAGTGAAAAGCATGTTTTCATCTAAGGACGACACATTTTGCTCTCCTAGAAACATAGTGGGTAGCCCATCGAAATTTTCTCCACCAACCATGGCTCAATATTCGTGGATACATTCTATTGGTTAATCCTAACTTAAATGAATTCTCATTAATTTTTTGAGGATGGTCTAAGATGTGGAACGATCTTAGCCACATTTCCTTAATTTTTTGGATAAAAATTTGATGTAGATTTCCCCTTTTTATCTCTCTCCTCACCTCATGACTTTTCTCCTAATTGCATTCTTTTATTTTTGAATGGATTTCACAAGGAATGAAGTGAACAGTCTCTTAATGCAAGTGAAAATCATGGATGACATATGGTGGTCCTCATTTCTAAAGTGATGAGAGAGAAAGTTAGGGTTTTAAGACTCCTAAGGGCCTTGGCTTCACTGTGCTTCACATGCTTGCTTCCTTTGACACGTGTGGATCTTAAACTTGACTCAGAAGCTCCCCAAAGGTGGTAGAATAGATGCATGCATGTGTAAAAGTTCTACCACCTTATGTTTTGATATTTATATTCTCTTTTGCATAGATATGGTTTGTCAACCCTTCTAGGATTTTTGATTGTGCAAAAAATGATAATGACACTAGTTTTGCATTTTGAACTTCTAGAGTTTACTAAATTTGATAGGCAGACCCATAATTTTGCTCAACATTGGATTATCCATCTTTTAGGGTTTGCAATTCCAAAAATTCCTTTTTTTACAATTATATCCTAATCATTAAAAATGAAAAATAACCCTATTTAGTGATCTTATTGATAAAGTAAGGACTAAAACCTACTGAATATAGAGGTATTCTATTTTATAATTCTATATCTATCAAATACCACAAGACTTACATTTTGCTAGTCCTTGAGCAAAACTTCTAAAATAGAAAATAAGAAATAAAAATCTAAAAATTCATAAGTATTGTCATATGCAAAAAGCCTTTAAACTCTTAGGTTACCCTAGTGGATGACTTTTAGTCTCTTAAGGGTTTTGAGAAATAATACACATAAACATTTCAAAACATATATGAAAATCATTTATTTATCTGAGAGAATTTTCTTCTATTCAGCTCATATAAAATACCTAACTTTAGCTTGGTACTAAAGATGACTAAAAAGGTTAAAAATCCTACTCCTATACTAAAGATATCCCATTATTTCATTAACCTTTGGAATGTGAGTGTGCTATAGCTAATATATACAATTATCAATTTTCAAGTCAAACATAACCTAAATTACCATCCAAAAATATGTTTTGACTTCCATTCTCCTATAAGATTATTGACACTCAGAAGGAAGTCACTCTTTCATTAATATGTGCGTACAATATTGCTCATCAAATCCAAAAAACTAACATATTTCATACAAAAGAATGATAACTTTGAAAGAATGATAATGATATCATGAAATGATATCAACTATTAGGAATATTACACTACCAATTTTCCTATTTGTTCATTATCATATCCAACAGTCTTACTACTCCTAAGATCAAGTTAGATCTTTCACTAGGATGAAACGAAAGGCTCCAGTGAGGGTTATCAAAAGATGGGTTAAGGATAAACAAAGATTGTCTGAAAGATATACAAAGGTCTTCTATTAGTGTATACACAACTTTTCATTTTTCGTCACAAGGGTGAACATTACCGTTTCATTGGGTATCTTTCTCCTTTTTTTTTTAACTTAAGTTTATATATAGCCTTTTTTTAAATTTCTTCTTTTCATCCCTTTAATGTTCATATCTTGGATTGTATTGCTCATAATTTTTTCTCAAGAGTTCCTTAATCATATCTACATATTTTCAAAACAACTATGTAATTGATATATTATAGGGGTACAATATAGGTAATGATTATTGGGCTAACAAAGGAAAGGCTTAATATAAAGGCTCAAAGGTCTAACTAATGAAAACTACTTAAGGAAGGCTAAAGGTTCCCTAGTCAAATAAGGATGGCCTCTTTGATTGCCTAGGTTTCATATGACTTAAAAATGACCATAAACTCAAACATTATATCTTATAGTCTATGAAAATTTTCTCTCAATAGTTAACCAAATCAAGAACAATGAGACTAGATAGAAAATTGTGTTTGTTGAGGAAAAATTTTGAATTTGTATATAACCCCCAAAAAGGAAGAATGATACTAAAGCTCACTTTGGTTCTAAGTCTCCACAGGTCTTCTTTAGTACCTCTAAGTTATATTTTCTTTTAACTTAAACTATATATGTATGACAAATGTGGAATAACTGTTTTGAGTTTAGATTTTCATGGAACATTTTAGAAATAGGATAAAATGATGAATTAATTATATACAAATCTATTAAGAACCTAAAGTTCAAAAGATAAACTAAATATTCATAAACTATGTATTCTCATCCTATTAAAGGAACTTATCATAAAATTTTCAAAAATTTTCAAAAAATTTAATTTTTAAATTTTTTTAATATGTTTACTAAAATGACCTTATTTTTAGTTTGTTAAAATGACTCTAAAAACCTAATTGACCACATCAAAATATGAAATACCCCACCACCATAATCAAATTAAACATTGTCCCCAATGTTTAGAAGTACGTACCATGGATAAATGAAAATAATAAACCTATGAGGAAAGGGTGAAAAGAAATGTATCCACACTCTTGAGATAGTGCATTCATATGCTGATATAGTCTGTTGAATGCAACATTAATATACACTAAATGTTAATGCACATGTAAAACTAATATGATCCTAAAACTAAATTAACTAATCTACTCTACCTGTTTTAAACCTAGCTATATAATCCAATCTATCCTAATCCTGACTCTCCTAATTAAATGGATGAGTTTCTCACTCCATTGAAGAATTTCACAATAGTCAATATACTTTTTCCACCCTAAGATGGATGTTGGTGATAAGATCAGAACATAAAAGGTCACCGTGAAATAAAGTTTCATGAAACCAAATTGAGATGAATGATCTCCATTGTTGCAAACTAATAAGTATTGAATTTTTTAACAATTAATTATGGTTTTTAATCTTTTGTAGGAATTGAAAGGATGACCCAATTTCCATAATTGCTTTAGTTGAGAATCAAGGATACCCAAATCAACCTATAGAGCAAGGACCTATTACCCATCATTCTAAAGTTCAAGTAAGGGTCAAGATCATTCCAAGGAAAGCATATTAGCCTAAAAAAATAGTTGAAGGAGTTTAAGGTGATTAGAAATGGATCCCATGCAAAATTCATGAAAAATACATCAACTTTGCATGAGAATTCAAGCCATAAAAACCACCTAAACCATATGAGTCACACACTAAGGTCTAGGAGAAGCCAAGACAAATAAGTCATGAAGCCAAGGATGTCATCCACGAAGCCACCAAGTTATAAGCAATCAAAGGAAGCCAATTGAGCCACTTAAGCCAATTCAACATGGGTCCACACATTGTGAGAACTTCTAAGCAGTTTCACTTTTGATGAAAACATGTTTTGAAGAGAAAAAATAGGAAGAAAGGTTGACTTGTCAAGAAAGTAGGTGGCATACACTTGTGGTCCAATTAGAGAAGAGATCACATTCCTTAGATTTTTCTAAGGAAGTTGTGGGGGATGGGTGGTGGTGTGTTGTGGATTTGAGTTTTTTGGGGTTTTGGAGTTTTTAGTTTGTTTCCTTAACTCTCATCGTTATTTTTTCTCTCTTTCCTTTTCTTCTATTTACATTCACCGCACCAGCCCTCTCTCTCTCTCTCTCTCTCTTGTACTCTCCTCTTCTTCTCCTTCTTCCTATCTTCTCTCTTCATGGTAACATAGGAGGAAACCAAGGGGAAAGTCAGTTTGTGTTTGTTTTCCATTGATTACCATCATTTTATTTTTGTTCTATCTATCGGTGTTCTCATCTTCCATTTCTCACCTTTATCTATTTTGAATCTACCCAAAGCATGGTTCATCCTTTTCGTAGTTTCTATCTTTTGTCGCACCTCCCTCATCCTTGTCTTCTTTCCAACCTGACACGCTCCAGGGCAAGCATCCACACAAGAACCCAATGACTAAAGTCCCCCTCTATCTGTATCTACCTAGCTGTCTCCACCCTACTCTTCCCAATTCACCTCCAAGCCCTCCATCAGCTTCATCTAGTACTCCGTCATAGACCCACCTCACCTATAGCTCCACCAGACTCTCTCCTTCCAGGCCTTACCTCTACTAGACGATGCCCAGGCTTCTCTGTTCATCGGCTTGTCTCTCAATCCTACATGTGGCCATCTTCATCGCCCTTTGCCAATTGTCCTTGTCTTCCATGCACAAGTAGCACAAGCCAGCTTTTCCAGTGTTAGGTGAACCAGGTTCCTCTGCTCTAGACAAACTAGAGCCATACGACGCTCTAAACCAAATGATGCCTAGCTAGGATGGCACAAACAGGCACCAGTCCACCACCCAAGCGTCTGCACATCTCCATGACCACTAGTGTCTTTAGCAAAGCCATCTTCTCTGTCGAGTTTTTTTTGTTTCACAGAAGTTTTAAGGACGTTTCATGAAAAATTCCCTTTTTGCCCTTAGTAGAAAATTTTAAATTGCATTTTTTGTCCTTGTCTGAGTTCTATGTTATTCCTGTTTTGTTATCTACGTTTTACTTTGTTCTATTTTAATCCATGGATTGCCTAATCTAAACTGCCTTATGTACGTTTAATCAAATGAACTGTTCTGATTAAATGATAGTATCTCTTTAGCTTCTCATCCGTTTGATGTTTGATTTTCAATCAAAGTTCAGGAATTGTTGTTAGGAAACTTAGTTTATTTACTACCACTAGTCTTCAATATGATATTCAAAAATCAGATCTAAGCGAATAAAATCATAAATCATTAATTACTTCAGATCTGTAAATTTTTAAAGAATCTGACTAATTAAACCCTTGGATCTTTAATTAAAGACATTAGAAAGAGATTTATAAAGATGGATCAAAGTTTCTGATGTTAGAAGTGAAGAAATTGATAGTGATAAGGCTAAGGATAATAGAATTTTCTTAGTTTAATTTCTATCTTTTTGAGTTAGTTTTTGCAATTTCTAGTAGTTTCCATTAATTAAACTAGATATGAATTCTTCGTTCTCTAATATTTAAAATTAATTTCATTAAAGTTGAATTTTAAGATAATTAAATTTTATTAAAAACTCCAAATTCTTAAAGCGTGTCCCTCTGGGATCGACCTGTACTTGTATTAGTTATACCACAATAACCCATGCACTTGCAGCAAAAAATGTATGGGTAGAGCTAGTTGTTTAAATACCAACATAACTGATCAAATAAGGGCCACTTGAGTTGTAATAGGTCATCTCCTTCAAAGAGGGACCATGACCTCGGAAGCTACTAAGGTCTCTTCTAGATTGACTTTAATTAATTTGGAGAGGCTAAGTGATGATTAACCCAGGTGCGCCAAGAGGTTCTAATGAATCCACCCTTGATATGTTGGGGTGATTTCCTTTACTACTTTATTAAGCACATTCCTACAATAGATCAGTCAACATATATCACACCTAAAAGCAATTAAACATACCCCAATTATGTAGGAAAAAGTAGTAAACTAATGCAAGTACCTATATGCTCTCTAATAAGGGTTAGAGTATAACCCCTAACATCCTAGATCCTTGGATTATAGTCAAGCTTAGGCTATCCTTATCAAAAAGGTATTGACTAATGCAAATTCCTAAGTATATTATCAAACAATTAATGCAAACTAAGTTAGAACTTACAATGGGCTCTTGGATAAAGTCTTCTCATGTAAGGGTGGATCCATATACATGACACCTCTTTTGAGTTAGGATGGCCCACCCTTGACCTATATTATTACAACCCCTTTAATTTGAATAAATTATTATTAAATAAAATACATTCACTTCCTCACTACAATTCACTCAAAAATAAAAAAGTAAGCCTTCCTAATTTTCTCCACATCCCATTGCTAATTCCTGCAAAAAATAAAAATATAAGTGAGTACGCAAAAATCACAAGAATAAGGAGATATGATGGAAAATATGCTATTAAAATGAATTCACCCGTAAAATCTTTGACAACTATGCTAAAAAACTTAGTGTCTTAATAACCTTAAGTGCACGGCACCATTGTTGTGCAACTACAAGCCAATCCACAAAGACTCTAATTATAAACTAATTTTAATTAAAAACTATTTTAACCTAGATAGTTAGCTTTAAAATTTCTCACAATCATATGAATCAATGTAGTATTTTCATGAAAATGAGGTTGATCCCATGGGGAATCTCATAGATTTGTAATGGATTGGATTCTATTTAGATCAATTAACTTCACCCAAAGAGAGAGTTGTGGTTAAACTAGGAATTCAAAGTAACATGAAATGGAAACATGCATTGAATTAATAACTAGAATTAGAAACTTTTAAAAAATAAAGCTAAGTAACTAGAGTGAAAACTTACCTAACTAACATGCAATGAACTAATGGAAAATAATGCTCTAAAATGAAAATTTCCTAATCTTATACTTTCCTAAACTAAAACTTCCTAAAATGAAACTTTCTAAACTTCAAAAAGGAAAATTTATAAACCTAAAATAATATGCAAACAATGAATTAACTACTTCTTAAATAAAATTTATGCAACCACACCATATCCATGGATAGTACGCATGGTTTTAGGGTGCAAAAGTGACTAGATTTGAGAATCTAAAGTGAACTATCAAGCATAAAAATTAATGGATCTAATAAACAACATGAAAATCTAAATGGCGTTCCTAAGGATTCAATCAAAAACAATGTTTAGATGGTTGGAAACAAATCACAAAGTTAAGGAGGGAAAAATTACAGATTTCTACTAAAGTGGTGAACAAGAAAAGAATGAGGAATTCAAGAGAAGATTTCAATGTTCTAAGCTAGCTATTCTCTCGACTATCACTACCAGCGAATAACTAAGCTACAACATAGTTGAATAATAAAGAAAATCTAAAGAATGAAGCAAGAAAAGAGGGGGATTGAAGGTTGGAAAGTTGCATGTAATCTAAGGAACAAAACAAGGAAACCTTAGGGCAATGAAACAAAATCATAACAAGTAAAATGATATTCTAAATTGGAGAGGAATTAACCAATCAATTGGTAATATTTCAATTATGTATAAAAGTTACCCAATTAGTTGCTATATGTTATAACTTACAGTGTTAAATTAGGGTTTTTGGCCAAAATTTTGTAACATGTGCATTTTTGACCTAACAATTCAAAAGTATGATACTTTGCAAGATTAGAAGCTAATATAGAGCAAATAATTTTGTAGGTGTTGAGAAGGTAATCCAAATCCCATGCTTGATTCAGAAAAGAATTGAGATCATTCATGATCTTTCCTAGTCTAACTAGGAAATCTAAGCAAGCCAAAGCTTACATGTCATCAATCTAAGGAGTGATTGTGACAACCTGGGTTTTTGTAACATGATTTGTAAAGTATTTTGAAAGGCATGGCCCTTAAGAGTATAAATTTTTTTTGCAAAACAAAGAAGCAGAAATTCTTTTCTTTAGAACTTGTTTTGAAAACCCAAGTCACCACTTCATACATAACATAAGTACAATTTGTGTACAAAATAAAATTCCATTGAAGGAATATACTTTTATTAAACTCCAGGATCCATCCAGTGGTTCATCATTCACTAGAATGACCATAGCTCAACCTTTCATAAGGTTCTTATAAGCATGTTTACCCTAAGTACTCTTTCTAATGGATTTTAATTAAGTCCATGAATATTTATAATGTCATTCATGGGGTTTATTATTCTTTTCCTAGTTTGGGCCAAGGATTTGATAATCCTTATATTGTCCTACTAACTATAGCCCTTACTAATTAAGTCCAAAGTACTCCATTCTTATTTGTGTCATGAAACTGTACTTTCTCATTAGATTAGATTTTTTATGTTTTATGCTCTTTATCTCATAACAAGTAGATCTACTAATAACATTTAACCACAAATGAATTATAAATTCAAAGCATAAAACTACATAATTTGACATTTAATGATAATGAGGCAAGGTACTTAAAATAATTAAATGTAGCACCTTATGATAAGAATGAAATCACATATCATGCTAAAGTCTAAATGTTATACTAGCATGCTTTATAACTAATCATATTTAAAATGCTATTATATAAAATGAAACTAATTACATTAACATTTTTAGAAACCTTTACTTATGATCCAACCATTAGATCTTATATCTTTTCCTTTGATTAAGGATTTTAGTTATATTTAGGGACTTTTCTTTATTAAGGTCAAAAGATCATATTGATCTATTTTTGTCATAATCCATCCATGATTTCCTTGGATTTCATCATATCAACATTCATTCTATCCATCCCAAGGATCTGATCACACTTGATCTCATTGATCAAGTGGGTCCCTTTGTATTTTTAGGGTTTTTCTACCATAATGGGTAGATCCCTTAATATATCTCATATATATCCAATTAAACCATAGATCTCACTTTATTTTAATAGTATATCATTATTAAAACATATTTTCAAGATCTGATCATCTCAGATCCTGAAGATCTAAGTAATTGGAAACTTGTTTCTTTAATATAGAAAGTTTTTACTGAATAGTATGTCCATTTTATGATTTCATCAGAAAATAGAGGTTTCAAGCTTTCCATAGCTTCTTTCCGATCTCAATTTGGAGTTCAGATGACTCCGGAATTGGATCTGGAAGTTAACAGTCTTTCCTAGGGCTTAGATTTGATCTGGGCCCAAGGAACGGATGGCCCAGATCTTTCGGGCGGAAAACCAAGCCGGATAGATGCATTCGGTTCGTCGGGCGCATCCGCTGGGATGAACTGACGAAGCGCCCTTAAGGGGCGCATCCACAGACGTGGACGGGACGAGCGGAATGCTCGTCGTCTGTGCGCCTGTAAACTTTGTTGTCGCTTGGCGCGTCCGCTCGTGGATTTGACGGACGCGTCGTCGTCTAGCATGGGATGACGCCCCATTCGCAGCGCACGCGCCATTTCCAATGGTGCATCCCGTGTGCGTCTTGGGCACCGTTAGATCCGGAGATCGGACAGTCCACAATTGAAGGCCCAAAATGTCTCTGATCTTTGTGAAAATTCTCCCTTAAGGGTGTTGGACCCTTCTGAATCGATTGGTATAGTCAAAATTTTCATCTGAGCACTCTATCATCTAGAATTAAGGGTTCTGGTATTTACTTTATTTTTACCTTTTTATTACCAAAATAAATTACAATAAACTAAAAATTACATAAAACAGTATTAAACATCTATAGAAAGTATTTCCACCTACTTGATTGGAGAGAAAACCTCGGTTATATGCCCAATTTAAAAAGAATACCTTGTTGATGAAAATATGGCCTAAGATCCACCTTTTTTGCAAATTTCCATTGTTTGAACCGTTGGATATGGTAGGAAGTTTTGGACGATGGAATTGATGAAATTAGATCTAGAACATAGTGCCTAATTGATTTTAGGTCTCTTGTTCCAATCTAAAAAAGAAAAAAGAAATTGCAAAGAGAGATATCTCTTGGAAATTTTGGGTATTTGGGGAGGGATCTAGGTCTAATTTTTCACGGAGAGTGAAGAAAATTTCATGGGGATTTTATGAGCTTTTTTGGAGAATTTTTTGGGGTTGTATTTATAGGCATTTTGTTTTTTTTTCATGATTATAATATTAAATTTTTTATTATTAAATGGCATGAAGGTCTCCCATGCTCCATTATTTCTTCCCCATGCTCCATTTTTCTTCCTCAAGACCAGATGGTGGTTGTTGAACCATGAGTTCACATGGGCTGCTCATAAGATTCATTTTTGGGTCCCTTGTGGGCCCCACATGATGTAAAAAGACCGTTTTGCCATTTATGTATAAAATTTTGGGTTTTATTCTCATGATCTCGGATTTGAGTGTACTTAGTGGTGTTGGATTTGTATTTCTCAGTACATTCTAAATTTTGATGTCTCATATTTTGATTTTTGGTAGATTTTGATTTTTTTGGGTAAAATTACTATTTTACCCTTTTGTCCAAGAAATGAAGAAACTTAAGGATTTTTCATCCGAATTCAGAATTTGTTGTGCTTACAGTCATTTCGAAGGGTTTGCTAAGTTTAATTTCAATTTTACATGTCTTATTATTTGATTATACTTTTATAAAAAGTATATTCTAAATAACCCTAATATTTCAACCCGAAATATTTGAAACTCAAACTTTATTGATTTTCTCAATCAATTACAAAAATTAGGGTTATTACAATGATGAAGGTTCCAGATCAGCCTAGGGCAAGCAAGAATGCAATTGATAATCAAACGGTAACTTGAAATGGATCAAAGTCTAAGCCCTACATATCCACCACCTTTGATGGGAGTTATTCGAGCCACCTTAACCATTAAAGCCATGAAAAAGGGTCGATAAGCCACATGAAGTACTCGACCTTGGATGCCATGCATTGAAGCCTCTTAAGCCACCAAGGAAGAAAATCCATGAAAGTGAGCCACCAAGCCAAGGATGAGTGCCACATGGAGCCTCACAACTAAAGCATCAATTCCATCAACTTTCCTATGTTAAAATTTTAATTTTTATGAAATTTTATGAGATAACTGTAAAATGTAAGATGATCATGCATTAAGGGACCCATTAAGGGAGAAAAAACCACTTTCTTAATGCATTTCCTAACCCTAATCCACACATCTTACTAGGGCTCTGCTTTTTTAGGTCAAGGAGAGAACCAAGTTCATAGAAAATGATGCCCCCCCCTCCCCTTGCTTAGTTGGCAAAATCAAGTGGTTTCCTTTTGACTTCTAGTTATTGTATTTATTATTTTCTCTCTAGATCAAGTTAGTAGTCTGCTTGCTTTGGTTTAGTATTCATTTCTTTAGTTTCCATTGTTTTGATTTCTAGTTGTGCACCTTCCTTTCCATCTAGCTTCTCTTCTTTCATTACCCCAATTCCACTTGTTTTTCTTTGATATTCCCTTAAGATTCAAGTTAGCTCATCCTTGGTATGGACAACCAAGAGAAGGCCTAGAACCTTAATTTTTCGTCTTGGAATTTAAGCTTTTCACCTTATTCTTATTCTTATCCTTAGTTTTAGGTTAATTTCCTTGGCTTAGTTCACCTACTTGGCCTTCATTTCTCTTGAATTCGTTTTCTAGTTTTCTTTGTAGGTCATGATACTTTAGTTTATGAGCATTAGATTACATTGTTGGTGTTGTTTAGATAGGATTTCATGCTTAAGAATTAGATGCAATTTTCAACAAAAGAATAGGTATTATGCGTCTAGTTTTAGGTGTAATTTGGCATTGATTTAATAAATTTTTGGTCAGAATTATTGTTATGAAAGTTTTAGGATTTAGAAAATGTTAAATTTAGAAAGTCTTTGTAATGGTAGTTTCTATTCACATGCATGTTTCTAATTTATTGTTAAAGTTAGTTATATTTCATTGGTTACTTGTTTTTGCATGTTAGTTTAGTACTAGAAAGTTTCCTAAATTTGTTTTAGAAAGTTTTAACTTTAGAAAGTTTCTAATTTAGTTTAGGAAAGTGTTTATTTAGGAAAGTATCTTTTTTAATAGTTTTCTTCTATTTATGTATCTTAATCTAATTCATACTGATTTAGCATTAGTTCCCTTTAGATGCTTGCATGTTAGTCACTTTAGTTCTAATTTCATTGTGTAGTTTTATTTTTTAGCAAGTTTCTCTAATGTTTAGTTTCTAATTCCATGCATGCTTCCATTTCATGTTGTTTAATTTCCTAGTTTAATCACGTCTCTATCTCTTTTGGTTAAAATTAATTGATTTAAATAAAATCCAACCCACTGCAAATATGTGATATTCCTTATGGGATTGATCTTGCTTGTGTGAAAATAATACATTGATTCATTTCTAATGAGTTATTTAAAATGACACATCAAGTTTTTAACACCTTTTCTAGGGAATCACAATGGATTGTGGTTGGGTCTTTATTTAGATTGCTTATCTTTAGTTATAGTCTTAGGTTGCATTATAATAGGATTTTTAATTAAATTTTCTTGTTTTGTTAATTCCTCATAAAATTAATCCATCTTGTTTTGTGCAAGGGGAATGTGGAAAAGGAGCGGCTTCATCACTTAGGGTTTATTTGCTTGATTAGGATTTTTGCTTTTTGAGTGAAACTTGTAATGAGGCCCATTGTAATTTGCAATTTCAATTTTAATTTTAAATGGGTTGTATTAAAATAGGGCAAGTGTGAGGAAGCCCACACTTAATCTTGATAAAAAACTCCACTATAAGTATCCCTTGCTTTCTTTTTACTTTCCTACTTTAGGTTGCATTTAGTGTAATTTGCATTTGGTTAGTAGAATAATTCATATAGCTTAGGATCATTCATCTTATTTGTTGCATCTTTAATTAAGGTTGTTACATTAGAGAGCACCTATCTAACCATTGGTTGAGTAGCATATAGATTGCATTAATTTTTTTTCTTCTACTGCATTGTATGTTTATTGCTTCATGGTTGATGGAACTTAATGTTAGTAAGGGCCCCACAAGAACCCTCATAAGATAAGGACAGGATTTCATCACTGGATCCTTGGTCCACCTAGGTAAACAATCCAATTCCTTGTATGCGTAATATCTACCATTAATCTTTAATTTAAAATCAAGTAGCAAGAGACTTAGGGTTTTGAGCTGATAGGAACATTTTTGAAAGAGGAGATCTATGGTCACTCCAATGGCTCTTGAACTTTGTGGTTATAGTTATTATCCAAAAATCTAAGTGATTTACCCACACTTTTTGTTAATAGATGTTGAGGTCTAAATGCCTCTAATGAAATTGTATCAATCACCTCGGTCAAGACCTAATTGGTAAGCAATAGTAAAATTTGAATCTAAGGAAGAGCTGCGTAGCTTTAGGTTAAAAGATATAACCTCATAGATTGTCAAAGATCTTCAATTCAGCTCATTAGTGAACCATTAGGGATTGATTAATTGTGCATCATTTAGAGTTAGGAGTCACATTTTAGATAGAATGATCATTTAGTTAGAGTTTTTAAAATTTCACAGAAAATAAGGTACCCATTCGTTGTAAAAGTTGGGTGCAATGGCCTACCAAACAAAGGTTGAAAAGCAACCACTTTGCTATTATTTCACTCCTAAGCCATTACCTAATACATGTGAAATAGAGGCAAGGTATACTCCTAATCTTTTCATTGTAATTAATAGTGATTAGATAGTATTGAAAGTCTCATGAATAGGTTAATTGTTTCTAGGTTTGATATTGAGGCATATCAATAATCTTAGAATGCTATTTCTAACACTAAGTCATATAAAAAACCTGAGTATAAGAATTGTTATACCTATTTTGACCACACATATCCCACTACTTCATGGTCATCAAGATCTACCTATAATGGATATTATCAAGAGCCAATGGATGCACCCACTACATTTACACACCCTAGTAATTATTATCTTGAGACAAATTATAGTGGATGGGCTAGGCATCATGAACAACCATTGTCTCAGAATTATCAAGAATATCATAAAGAACTAGCATGGCCTACATGCTCAACCCTACCAAGATTTTCAAGAATAAGAAGGACAATCATCATGGTTCCAACCTAATCATTCCTTTCCCAGTACCCGTATGCCATAGCACTATGAGCAATACAAGTCTAAAGAATCATTAGAAGAGACCCAAATTAGAGAAAGTATGGAGCTAATTTCATTGAAAGGGGATCAAATGTGCATTGACATTATATAATGGAATGAGGAAATGAAACAAACAAGGGACAATGGTGAAAAAACCCTTGATAGAATTACAAAGATGGAAATACCATATGAGCTACAAGATTTCCAACCAACCTTGCAAACCTCCAACACATATCTACTTGGGTCATGTCTTGATCCTTTTTATGACTATGATGAAGAGACATCCATTGATGAAGAGCTTGAATGTTCAGATATTGAGCCTTTAGTAAATACTTCTCAATGGCAAGACCAAGTAGAACCCCTTATAAAGCCTAAAATACAATTTGAGCCATGTAGTATACAAGACATACCCAACAAGGAACTACATACTTTTATTTGATCAAACACCAGATAACAATATAGGTTCACCTAAAATCTTACATGCATTTGAAAAACAGGAAGAAGAGGAGTCTGATCCATACTAGCGCACTCGAATAACTGCCCTGTTTACCACTGATACCACAGTGGAAAATATTATGTCACTGCCCGTATGGGGGGGAAAGACTTTCACAGTGGTGGCCTTCCCATAATTGCCATCACCCGACTTTTAGCTTCTCATAGGGCAAGGTATCATCATATCATCAAATTTTAAGGAGCGGGTGGCCAAACCGTCATAACTCCTCTATCAATAGCATTCCCCTAGGCTTATGCCTATTAAAACAAAATCACAAGCCTCCAAGCTTGTATGTAAAATAGATTTCATATATATCATACCATATGTCTATTTACTTAGGGCTGAAATATTTTCTAGTTCCCTATTCACTAATCGTTTAGTCCTTAACTATCTTATATGTGTTTGGTTGGATCATAAGGTTTTCAAGAGATTTAATACAAGTATTAACATTACTCTTGTCAACATAAGATCATGAGTACAATCATGTATATCTCATGTAAATGCATTCATCAAATCCTCCTATCTTTAAGGATTGATCTCTTTTCCCCAATATTCCATGATCCTGACTGATGTATGTAATCTGTACATCCATACATATTGTTAATATATAAATTATGAACAATCCTATTGATCACTAGATCTGATGTTTAGAATGATCTTTAGATCATTCTTATCTAAGTATTTTTCTATCTCTAAGTCTTTGTATGTCCATCTCCTTGATCTTGATCTTTCATAGATCCATAGATTGACAATCTACACATGTTGATAAAGATCAAGGTCCTAGATCTTCTATCATCTAGTTTTTCTTTGATCTAAGTTCAGTTATTGGATCATCCCTATAGAGGATGATTTTGGTTTTCTTCCTTGAATCATCTTTGATCAAGGGTTTGGATTATCTAATCTAATGAACTATACAAACATACTAATAAAAATGCATACTAAGTACAATATAGTATTCTTATTCTTATTGTTCTTGATCATCCAAGATCTAATGGATCTTGTTTGATCATCCTTACCTTACTTACTGTTTTTATTAGGGTTAGGTAATTTACTAACCTTTTATGCTCTTATTATTATTATTCAACCAGTTAATGTGCTGGTTGAAGGTAACTTATTCAAGCCTAAATCTAGACTGCTCCTCTTATTTCCAATTGGCTAAGGCTTACTAGCTGAATGGGTGAACACAAAGTGGTTACTTCAATCCTCATGTAAGGAGGCGTTTAGACCTCACAAACGTCAACGGAAGGTAGGGGAAGAGCGAGGCTCTATTAGATAACCCCCTTAACCACTATGTTCATCATTCACTAGAATGACCATAGCTCAACCTTTCATAAGGTTCCTATAAGCATGTTTACGCTAAATACTCTTTCTAATGGATTTTAATTAAATCCATGAATATTTATAATGTCATTCATGGGGTTTATTATTCTTCTCCTAGTTTGGGCCAAGGATTTGATAATCCCTATATTGTCCTACTAACTATAGCCCTTACTAATTAAGTCCAAAGTACTCCATTCTTATTTGTGTCATGAAACTCTGCTTTCTCATTAGAATACATTTTTGATGTTTTATGCTCTTTATCTCATAACAAGTAGATCTACTAATAACATTTAACCATAAATGAATAGTAAATTCAAAGCATAAAACTACATAATTTAACACTTAATGATAATGAGACAAGGTACTTAAAATTACTCTAACATGATTTCCAACTAATATACCTTAATAACTCAATTTAAACTAACATGGACTTAAGGTATAATCTCGTACTATAGTAGAAACTTATATGAAATTCTAGCATTGTCCTAAGTTAGAATGGCATGAAATCATACTAAAGTGACCCTAAGATAATTAAATCTAGCACCTTAGGATAACAATGAAATCACATATCATGCTAAAGTCTAAATGTTATACTAGCATGCTTTATAACATAATCATATTTAAAATGCTATTATATAAAATGAAACTAATTGCATTAACATTTTTAGAAACCTTTACTTATGATCCAACCATTTGATCTTAGATCTTTTCCTTTGATTAAGGGTATTAGTTATATTTAGGGGATTTTCTTTATTAAGGTCCAAAGATCATATTGATCTATTTTTTTTGTAATCCATCCATGATTTTTTTGGATTTCATCATATCAACATTCATTCTATCCATCCCAAGGATCTGATCACACTTGATCTCATTGATCAAGTGGGTCCCTTTGTATTTTTAGGGTTTTTCTAGCATAATGGGTAGATCCCTTAATATATCTCTAAATAAACCATAGATCTTACTTTATTTCAATAGTATATCACTATTAAAACATATTTTCAAGATCTGATCATCTCAGATCTTGAAGATCTAGGTAATTGGAAACTTGTTTCTTTAATACAGAAATTTTTACTAAATATTATGTCCATTTTATCATTTCATCAGAAAATAGAGGCTTCAAGCTTTCCATAGCTTCTTTCCGATCTCAATTTAGAGTTCAGATGGCTCTGAAATTGGATCTAGAAGTTTACAGTCTTTCCTAGGGCTTAGATTTGATCTGGGCCCAAGGAATGGACAGCCCAAATCTTTCAGGCGGAAAACCAAGCCGGGCGGACGCATTCAGTTCGTCGGGCGCATCCGCTGGGATGAACTGACAAAGCGCCCTAATGGGGGAGTCCACAGACGCGGACGGGAAAAGCAGGATGCTCGTCGTCTGCGCGCCCGTAAAGGCGACTTTCGTCTAGCGCGTCTGCTCGTGGGTTTGACAGACGCATCATCATCTCGTTTGGGATGACGTCCCACACGCAGCGCAGGTGCCGTTTCCGACGGTGCATCACGTGTACGTCTTGAGCGCCGTTAGATCCGGAGATCGGACAGTCCATTCTGGACCGTCCAATCAATCCTCTCTCAATTGAGGGCCCAAAACATCTCTGATCATTGTGAAAATTCTACCCTAGGGATTTTGGACCCTTCTGGATCGATTGGTGTAGTCAGAATTTTCATCTGAGTACTCTATCATCCAAAATTAAGGGTTCTCGTGTTTACTTTATTTTTATCTTTTTATTACCAAAATAAATTACAGTAAACTAAAATTTACATAAAATAGTATTAAACATCTATAGAAAGTATTTCCACCTACCTGATTGGACAAAAAACCTCGGTTATATGCCCAATTTAAAAAGAATACCTTGTTGATGAAGATATGGCCTAAGATCCACCTTTCTTACAAATTTTCATTATTTGAACTGTTGGATCTTGAAATTGCTTTGGGGGTTTTGTAGAATAGATATGTTGAGAAGTTTTGGATGGTGGAATTGATCAAATTAGATCTTGAATAGAGTGCCTAATTGATTTTAGGTCTCTTGTTCCAATCTAAAAAGAAAAACAAATTGAAAAGAGAGATATCTCTTGGAAATTTTGGGTTTTTGGGGATGGATCTAGGTCTAATTTTTCAGGGAGAGTGAAGAAAATTTTGTGGGGATTTTATGAGCATTTTTGGAGGATTTTTGGGGTTGTATTTATAGGCATTTTGGTCCCTTTTTTATGATTATAATATTAAATTTTTTATTATTACATGGCATGAAGGTCTCTTATGTTCCATTGTTTCTTCCCCATGCTCCATTTTTCTTCCCCAAGATCAGCTGGTGTTTGTTGACCCATGATTTCATGTGGGCTGCTCATAAGATTCGTTTTTGGGTCCCTTGTGGGTGCCACATGGTGTAAAAAGACCGTTTTGTCATTTATGTATAAAATTTTGGGTTTTATTCCCATGATCTCGAATTTGAGTGGACTTAGTGGTGTTGGTTTCGTATTTCTCATTACATTCTAAATTTTGATGTCTCATATTTTGATTTTTGGGAGATTTTGAGTTTTGGGTAAAATTACTATTTTACCCTTTTGTCCAAGAAATGAAGAAACTTAAGGATTTTTCATCCGAATTTAGAATTTGTCATGCTTACAGTCATTTTGAAGGGTTTGCTAAGTTTAATTTTAATTTTACATGTCTTATTATTTGATTATACTTTTATAAAAAGTATATTCTAAATTACCCTAATATTTCAGCCCGAAGTATCTGAAACTCAAACTTTATTGATTTTCTCAATCAATTACAAAAATTGGGCTTATTACATATTTTCCACCCAAAAATGTATGGTTGTGATAATAATATAGCCTGTTAGACCACCTTGTAGCTAAGCCCAAGTTTTGTCAAATTGAGAAAGATAATGCTAATGCAAAAAGGTTGATAATATTCCTCCTCCCTTACCTTGTCTTGAAAGTTGGAGCTAAGATCACTTTGCATCTTCCTAATGGTTTAATCATTTTTAGCTTAAGGTAGAGGAATAGTGGGGCTCATATCCATTTGATTATCTTTTGTACACCCTAAAGTTTGTTGATGTTTGTCCATAACATCAATTGAATCCCCTTTCTATTCTATAATCATAGGTAAGGTTTCATATCAGCCTAAACTCTCACACTGGTATCATTTGGGGAAAGTGATAGGTTCAAATTAGGTTTTCTTTGGGGAATTACATGTTCACATAAAATTTTAGGAGATAGAATGGGTCCTACCCATGCTTTCCATTTAGAAGTGTCCATTAATGATGCAGTATCAAGTAAACCATTTACTTCATCAATGGAACTATTTGTGTCAAAATCATCAAAACCAAATGAGTTAGACAATGCTCTAGAGGATCAAAGCTAGGAGAAGATAGGGATGGTAGACTCTATATCATATTAGCTTCAAAAGGTCCTTTGGAGTCTTGTTGTCCAGTATAAAAGGCATTAAGCTTAATGTCCATGTTTCCAAAACACAACTGCATGGTTCCATTCCTACAATTAATTATGGAATTTGATGTCTCTAAGAATAGAATTTCAAAATGACTAGAATTTGATTACAAGGGTATTATTGGCTGTCTATCTAAGACTAGGAAGTCTACTGGAAGTAAAAACTTATTAACCTAAACTAGTAAATCCTCTTCCATACCACAAGGAACTTTAACTGACCTATCCGACAATTGTAGTGTGGTCGTAGACCTTTTCATCTTACTTAAACCTAATTTTTTATATACAAAATAAGGTAAAAGGTTAACACTCAACCCCAAATCAAGTAATGCCCTATCAATTTTGTGTTTCCCTAATCACACATGATATACTGGTGTGGTGTTGTGTTGTATGATTAAGCTAACTTGCTAAGTGATATATGTTTTCTTTTGCCCTTGATATTTTCTCTTGTTTGTGTAGAGAGTTTTCAAAATTTTGGCATAAGAAGGGGTGCAATTGATTACATTAAGCAATGGAATATTTATATTGACCCGTTTAAACTCATTCATTAACTTTTCAAAATTATTCTCCTTAGCCATTTTTAAGCATTATGGAAATGGAGCCTTTGCAATATTATATGATTTAGAATTAGGGTGAGGAGAAGTAGGAGATAGCTATTTCTTCTCTTTTCCCTTACTATTCTTTATAGGGCTTTCATTGTCCTCAACTTGCTCATTATCCTTAGTCAAAGTTACTTGATTATCTATTATTTTTTCACCCCTAAGGGTAGTTATGTATTGGTTCTGTTTAAGAAATGTCATCTCGTTGGAAGTTGTGCCAATCTTAGAGTAGCCTTTAGGGTTAGACATAGGTTGACTAGGAAACTTTCCTTGTTCCCTCTTAGAAAGTGTACCAGCAAGCGGACACCTTTGGTATTCCATCTGCACAATAGATTGCGAGTGGATCTTCATTCTTTGTTTAGCATCATGGTGGTATTCTATACTCTACATAAACAAACCTAGAGTTTCTTCTAAATATTATCTATTGTGAGGAAATGGCTGTTGAGGTGTTGGATGTTGTTGTGAAATTGGGGCTCTAGGTAAAGGTTGATGAGATAGAGGAATTCTATGTCGACTTGTTGATTGTTTTGAGTCAATGAAAAATTGGGGTGCCTAGCCCATGGAGGATTGTGTACATTAGGATATGGATTACTACTAGGATTTTGGAATGCATTTAATGCATTCATTGGCTCTAAAAAAAATTTCAAGGAATACGGAGCTTGAGGGACATGAAGCAGTAAGGTTGCATAGTATATTATCTAGCCAACACAACTTCTCCTCATTTAATAAGAAGACTATCAATCTTATCCATCCTATCAGCCAATATGTCTATTTATTATATAGGTTAGGAGTGGACCCTATCTCATATATACTACCTTTTCTTTGAGGTTGTGGAAATCAATTTTTTTTTCTAATAGAATGGTCCCATTCTTGAGAATTCTCAGATAATTTTTTAAAGAAGTTCCATGCCTCCACATTAATCTTGGTCTAGAGTGCCCCACCACTAATGGTATCGATTGTACAATAGTTCTGTGGGGTTAGACCTTCATGAAAATATTGTCTTAGTTGTCATTTTGATCAATAGGTCTTTCCACCTTTTCTAGCATTCATAAAAATCTCCATCTTTTTTTTTTGAAACTTTATAATATCTCTATGGAAGTCATTGGTTTGGTGGATTGGAAAGTATTTTTTCAAAAATATCTTGGCTAATTGCTCTTGCGTAGTGATGGACCCTATTTATAATGAACTCAGCTAAGCTTTTGTTTTATCCTTTAAAGGGAATCGAAATAGCTGCAACCTAATAGAGTCATTAGAAAAGTGTTGTGTATCTAAATGATGCACAAATATCAAGGAATTCCTTGATATTGTGGTAAGAATCCATTTTACCAAGACCATAAAAGGTTGTTGGAAGTTGGATGACACTTAGTTTTAACTCAAAATATTCTGCATTGGTTGCAGGTAACTTTATACATGATGGTGACTTAAATTTTATTGGTATGAAATATTCTATTAAAGGCTTAGCTTTATTGGTCTTGTTTTTGGCAAGGGTTTCTAAATCTACTTGATTCCTAAGTCCTTGCCATTTTGTTGACTCAACTTTTAATACAATGAAAACAAGTCATTTGTCTACAACAAAAGAGTAATTCTTTGATCTACCTATACTAGGGGAGACCTAAACTAGATAATGCAACCTATATGCAAAAATTATGCAATCAAACAAAGGCACTCAATAAATCCTAACCCTATGGCAACAAGTTGAATGGTTGATTTTTGTTTATTGTCTTTGTAAGTTACTTCCAACCTAGGTAGCTCCTCCTCTCTTTCAAACATGCCTTAATGCTTACCAATTGA
This sequence comes from Warburgia ugandensis, assembly GCA_035236585.1. NCBI lineage: Eukaryota > Viridiplantae > Streptophyta > Magnoliopsida > Canellales > Canellaceae > Warburgia > Warburgia ugandensis. The sequence goes on from CP141133.1 coordinate 43,376,304, forward strand.
TTGTACCTTGAGCAACTATTTCACACCCACCTAAGTCACTTGCAGTTGATATAAGTGGTGTAGTTCTAACTATTACTTACAAGTGCACAAATCAAAGTAGTATTATGTTATGTGAGTGAGGTTGATTGCATGAGAAATCTCACATATTTATATGCAATTGCACCTTATTTAAATGAATTATTGTACTCAAGAGAGTTTTCATTGTAATATAATATTGGAATTAAAATAACATGGATAAACTAAAACATAAGCTAAAAGAAAGGAACTAGCATGCATTCAAGAAAATTAACTTATGCAAAACTAAAATTACTTAAAACTACAACTAGAGTGAACTTCCTAAAGCTATAAATCCTTAATATAAACTAATGATGTAATTAACATAATCAATGAAACTAAAAACTAAACATCTAATCCATGCTCAATGATCAACATCTAACATAACATTCAAAAAACATTTAAACAGCCAAAGAAGAGTGCAAATACAGCTTAGAAAATTGCATATGGAACAAAATTGTATTTGTTGAATGTAAAAAATTACAAGAAGGTTGTGCATGATTCAATTACATGTAAACAATAAAATCTTGACTTCAATCTTAGATCTAAGACTATCCAACAATGGCCATGCATGTGAACCAAGGGAGAGAATCAAGTTGGGAAACGAATTCTAAAGGGCTAAAACTAAAAGGGGACAAGTAATAATATGGTAAGCAATTAAAAGAAATCAAAGAACCACTAAGATGATCCAAAGGCTACTATGTCTTAGCTATCACTATAAGAGATTGATGGCCTTTGGATGAAGAAGAACTAGAGCATAAAATAGAAGCCAATAACAAAGATGAGCATCCAAGGAAAAGTGTGCATGGATCAAAGGAAATAAGGGCTTGCAAAAATGAAAGCAAAGATATGTAAAACTTAGCTTCAATTATGTGTAGAGAACCCTCTTGAAGATGCTTGGAGACTAGGATGCAACCATGGAAAGATAGGTGTCGAAAAGCTTGAAGGAGGCAAGGAGAGCTGGTGGAGAGATGGCATGGAGAACATGCCCTTGAATGGTGTGTGGAACTCCCTCAAAGGGGGATGTATTGAAAGCTATATTTTTATATATGGTGAAAAGTGTCCATTCGTATATGAGTTTTACCCTTCTAAAGAGACATCATTTGCTAATCTTTAATATAAGGAAGATAGAAAGACGGGATGAGATTGGGTAAGAAGATAAGATAAGACAAGGATGAGGGAAACATAGTTGGATAAGACAAGGAGACTTAAGAAGTGGAAACTAGGAAGTGAAAACCTAAAGGAAGTTGCTTGCAAGTGGGAAACCTAGGAAGGAAAGTTTGAAGGTGTTCGATCTCTTCTCTTATTGATTCACATAGCTTGCCACCTATCCTTATTGATAGAGTCCCATTCTCTTGTTATTTATCTCTTTACAACATGTTTTCTTCAAGCGAAAAATTTCTTAAAACCTCACCAAAACATGTGGACCCATTATTGGATGGTTTCCTTTGGTGGCTTCACTAGTTTTCATCTTGGCTTCATGGTGTACATGGCTTAGCTTATCCCAGCCATTAGTTCATGGCTCATGTGGCTGGCATGGCTTGAAATCTCATGCAAAGGTGGTGGATTTTGAAGGGCCCACTTCTAGTCACCATGAATTCTCATGTCATTGCTATTGAATGATCTTGATCCATACCTGAACATTGAAATGATGAAAAATGGGACCTAGTTTCTCGAAGTTGATCTGGATCATAGATTATCATCTAAAGCAATCTCGACCATTTGATTACTTTTTTAATATCAACAATGGATTAAAAACCCTAATGAATACCTAGAAAATTTTGATAAGTCACATACTTACTGTGGATTAACATCTAAACCCACAAAATACCAAAATTTTGAATTATTAGTTTAGCAATACATGTGTCATGAGTTTTGGATAATTCCTCTAATAATGCCCAAGAATTTCAATAACTACTAATCGGGTACTTTTTAAGAAAAATTGACTACTTATCAATAAGTCCTGAATGTTTTGATAGAGCTAGTCATTTAAATAGTAACATAGCCAATCAAGTAGAGTGACAATAGGTCGCCTCCTTTCAAGAGAGCCCTATGAGCTTGAAAACTGCTAAGATCTCTTTTAGATTGATTATAAATTAATTATTTAGGCTAGGTTACGCGTAAGGCAATGTTTAACCTAGGTGGGCCAAAGGATGGTCATTACATCCACCCTCGACCTTGTAGGGGTGATTGCCCTTACTAATTCATTTTAGCATTCCCACGGAGTTTGATCAACATATGACCACCTTAAAGCATGTAAATGTGCCCTAATATGAAAGGAAAGTAGTAAATCTAATGCAAATCCTAGAATGCAACAAGTAAGAAGATGCTTTCCATATGGTCTATACTATTGTCCAATGCAACTAAATTAACAATGCAACTTAATCTAGGAATTGAAAAGAAATTAGGTTAGCTTATAACTGTGTCCTAGAATATAGAATTGGCACAAGAAATTGGGATAGCTTGATATTACTTAAATAATATCACAAGTGCATGGCTCTATTTGAATATAGAATTGGCAAATACAGTTTGATCTAATGAGGACTCTTTAAAAAATGAGAGTTAATTAATATCTGAGTTGCTTTACTCTAACCTAACCAACAAGGAAAGAAAGGGAGAACTTTAAACCAAATAACTAATCTAAGCAACTAATTCAAAGTAAGGAAATAAACAAAAGGAAGGAAACTAACTAAGCATAAAACAAGAAAAGAAAGTAAACTAACAAGGGCTGATATACTTACATTCAACCCAAAGTACACTAATCTACCACCAAGCTTTTCTCTTCTCCTTAACCGCTTCTCCAGTGGATTTTTTTTCATCTTAGGGAAGCTTTGGTAAAAGTGTAACACCCCAGGTTTTTATAACACTTTTTATTTATTTATAATAGTCGAGATCCAAAAGTAAAAGATTCTATTAATTATTTTATTAAAACATTTACTGAAAACCTCTAGGTGTTATCTCCTGTTTCCAAAAACATTACGACCATGATTAAAAGATAAATATAAGTACACAGCAATAAATTTAAGACAATAATAATATCAAATCCAACGTCAAAATCAATGGCCCAAGGTCATACTGTGGCCCAAGGTCCATCCATCATAATAATCCACTATACTTAAAGACAAGTCCATAATATATATGTCATAATCAAATCCATCTAATGAGGGTATATAGTCTATAAAATTGGTTCAAATGGAAATCCATCTAACCACTCACATCGAGCTATCTATCGATCAAATCAAGTGGTCCCCATTGCTATCACTATCACTATCCTTCCAAGTCCTTGCCCTTATTGCTGTCATCTCAGTATCTAAGGCATTGCAAAACAAAGCAATGCCTCAGTAAGCTATTGCTTATGTAGGTACATAGACATTTAATGTAATAACAATGAAACAAAATCAAATAACAATGTTGATAAATGTGTAGATTGATTATCCATGGAATTATAATTATCATAAGTGATGTCAATAAATTCGTAAAGCATCATATATGATAAAACATGCATCTCATGGATTTAAAACATGATATGATCTAATATAAATGAGTATAGATCGTCATACACTCATACACTAGTAAAACAGATCATGAGTACTCATATCAAACCTCTAGGTGTCGTCACACCTAAGCATACAATAACATCTCCATGCTCATCATGCAAGCACACAGAATAAGAGCATGGATGATCATGTCACAGTGGTAACCCCTCCAGGTTCTCAACCACCATCGCTCCCCTTTGACACCATAACGGGAGACTTAATATCCGTTCCCATGGAAAGGCCCAGACTGGTAGTGTAAGCTATCCATGTTACCAAACCCCTACCGAAAGTCATCTATGGGCAGGTGTCTATCACATCTCAATTTTGGAGGTTGGGTGGTTGGTCCTACTCCCTCCTAGTATGACATCCATAGGGTGAAAGCACCAGTCATAAATCACAAAATATGAAAATCGTGTATCTCATAAAACCAGGAGCACTCGTGGCTCACAATCCCCAAGGCATGCCCCTCATCCTAGGGTTAGCCTCTCAAAGGACTAGTCACCAAGCCTCCAAATTAATGTTATGAAAACTAATCAATCTTAGTAATACAATAAGGAAAGATATTTTACTAATCATACATAAGATATGCAATATCAATTTCCTAAAAAAATCGATCATGAAAACCCATTAATATACTCACGAAATTTAATATTAATCATAGCACAAAATGTTGAATCTCACAAAATCTCAAAATAAATAAACAAGCACCGACCAATCACAATCAACCATGATGCTATGATAATGCAATGTTTTGGAAATCAAAACATAACATTAAATGTCATCACCTACATCGAAGAAGGAACAATCCAATCAAGCATGTAATTATCTCAACTAGCACACTTTGATGCACTTGTCAGTACCACAGTACCATTTTTGGGTCATTTATTGTCCCTCAATAAAATTCATCCTATGCTTTTCTCTTAATTCGTACCCATTTACATATCAATTTATATAATGATTGTAATAATCCCAATTTTTGTAATTGATTGAGAAAATCAATAAAGTTTGAGTTTCAGAAATTTTGGGCTGGAATATTAATGTTATTTAGAATGTATTTCTTATAAAAGTATAATCAAGGGATGAGACATGTATAATTGAAATTGAACATAGCAAACCCTTCAGAATGACTGTAGGCACGACAAATTCTAAATTCGAATGAAAAATCCTTCATTTTCTTAATTTTATGGACAAATGGTAAAATAGTAATTTTACCCAAAATCGACATCTAGGACATCAAAATTTAGAATGTGCTAAGAAATATGAATCCAATGCCACTAAGTACCCTCAATTTTGAGATCACGGGAATAAACCCTAATTTTTTTATACATAAAGGGCAAAATGGTCTTTTTACACTATGTGGGGCCCACATGGGGCCCACAAGGGACCTAAAAGGGAATCCTATAGCCAGCCCACGTGAAATCATGGGCCAAACCCCTACCAGCTGGTCTTAGGAAAAAAAAGGTGGAGGTAGAGAATCCAATGCTAAATAAATAATAAAAAATAAACCATCATCATTACATATAATCATAAAAAAAAGACCCAAAATGCCTATAAATACACCCCCAAAAATCCTTTAAAAATTTTCATAAAATTCCCATGAAATTATCTTGATTTCCTTTGCAAAACCAAACCTAGATCCATTCCCAAAATCCCAAAACTCCCAAAAGATCTCTCTCTCTTTCATTTTCTCTCTCCTCTCTCTAGATTGGAAGAAGAGACCTAAATTCAATTAGGCACTCTGTTCCAGATCAAATATCATAGATCTCACCGTCTAAAATCTCCTACCATACCTTAGCTACAAAACACCCAAAGAAATTTCGAGATCCAATGGTTCAAACAACGAAAATCACAAGATAAGTGGATCTTGGGCTATCTTATCATCAAAACTAGTATTCTCTTAAATTGGACTATATAACCAACATTTTTCTCCAATCAGGTAGGTGGGACTACCTCCTAGACATATTTATTATTGTTTGATGAAATTTCTATTTTACTGTAATTTTATTTGGGTGAAAATTTGTAAAAAATAAAGTAAATACCATAACCTTCAATTCATGATTATTGAGGGCTCAGATGGAAAATCTGACCCTACCAATCAATCTAGAAGGGTCCAAAACCTTTAGGGTAAAAGTTTCACAAAGTTCTATTGAGTTTTGGGCCCTCAATTGAAAGGGATTGATTGGACGGTCCAGAACGGATTGTCTGATCTCCCGATCTGATTGGGGGTCCCTAGGATGGCGTGCAAAACGTCATACGCAGTAGCTTTTCCATGTGTGCACGATGTCATACCAACAGGACAACCGCACGTAAGCGACGGTCTCGGGCGGGAGCGTCCATCGTGCATCCTGGTGACGGGCGCTCGATGACTACAGCGTTCCGCCTGAATGATATGGGCCGTCTATTCCGATGGGCCCAGATCATATCTAGGCCTTAGGAATGGATTATGAACTTCCATATTCAATTCAGGAGTCATATGAACTCCAAATTGAAATCGGAAAGAAGCTATGGAAAGCTTACAACCTCTAGTTTCTTATGGAATGATAAAATAGAGAAAATATCTTATGAAACTTTTTGTATTTAAGAAATAAGTTTCCAATTTTCATGATCTGAGGTGATCAGATCTTGGTAATCTATTTTGATAATGATATACTATTAAAATAAAGTCATATCTATGGTTTTTTGGACATATCTGAGATATATTAAGGGATCTACCCGTTATGGTAGAAAAATCCTAAAAATACAAAGGGACCCACTTGATCAATGAGATCAAGTGTGATCAGATCCTTGGGATGGATTGAATAAATGTTAATATTTTGAAATCTAGGGAGATCATAGATTGGATATGACAAAAACAAAGCAATATGATCTTTGGACCTTAATAAAGAAAAACCCTAAAAATACAAAGGGACCCACTTGATCATTGAGATCAAGTGTGATCAGATCCTTGGGATGGATTGAGTGAATGTTAAAATGATGAAATCCAGGGAGATCATGGATTGAATATGACAAAAACAAAGCAATATGATCTTTGGACCTTAATGACGGAAACCCCTAAATGTCATTAAAACCCTTGATTAAAAGGAAAAGATAAAAAATCAAATGGTTGGATCATAAGTAAAGGTTTCTAAAAATATTAATGTAATTAGTTTCATTTTCTATTAATTGATAATAGCATTTTAAATATGATTTATGTTATAAAGCATGCTAGTGCAACTTTTAGACTTTAGCATGATATGTGATTATCTATTATAATGGATTGCTAGATTTAATTATCTTAGGGGCATGTTAGTGTGATTTTATGCAAGTGTAACTTAGGATCAAGTTAGTATGATTTCATGCCATTGTAACTTAGGACCATGCTAGGATTTCATGTAAGATTATACTATAGTATGAGAAAGTAGAGTTTCATGATACAAATAAGAGTGGATTATTTTAGACTTAATTAGTAAGGGCTATAGTTAGTATGACAATATAAGGATTATCAAATCCTTGGCCCAAATTAGGAGAATAATAAGCCCTATGAATGACATTGTAAATGTTCATGGACTCAATTAAAATCAATTAGAAAGTGTACTTAGGGTCAACATGCCTATAGGAACCTTATGAAAGGTTGAGCTAAGGTCATTCTAGTGAAGGTTGAACATAGTGTTTAAGGGGGTTGTCTAATAGAGCCTCGCTCTTCCCCTACCTTCCATTGACGTTTGTGAGGTATAAAGGCCTCCTTACATGAGGATTGAAGTAACCACTTTGTGTTCACCCATTTAACTAGTAAGCCTTAGCCAATTAGAAATAAGAGGAGCAGTCTAGACTTAGGCTGAAATAAGTTACCTTTAACCAGCAAAACATTAACTGGTTGAATGATAATATTAAGAACATAAAAGGTTAGTAAATTATCTAAGTCTAATAAAAATTGTAAGTAATATAAGGATGATTAAACATGATCCATTAGATCTTGAATGATCAAGAACAATAAGAATAAGAATATTATATTATATCTAGTATACATGTTTATTAATATGCATGTTATAGATCAAATCTTGTTCATTAAAGTAGATAATCCAAACCCTTCAAGGAAGAAAACCAAGATCGTCCTCCTTAGGGATGACCCAATAACTGAACTTGGATCAAAGAAGAACTAGATGATATAAGATCTAGGAGCTTGATCTTTATCAACAAGTATAGATTATCAATCAAAGGATCTATGGATCTATGAAAGATCAAGATCAAGGAGATGGACACACAAAGACTTAGAGATAGAAAATACTTAGATATGAATGAATTAAAGATCATTCTGAGCATTAGATCTAATGATCAATAGGATTGTTCATAATTTATATATATTGATATCATGCATGGATGTACAGATTACATACATTAGTCAGGATCATGGAAGATCTGGGAAAAGGGACCACTACTTGAAGGTAGGAGGATTTGATGAATGCATTTACATGGGATATACATGATTGAACCCATGACCTTATGTTGACAAGAGTAATGTTAATACTTGTATTAAATCCCTTGAAACCCCTATGATCCAACCAAACACATATAAAATGATTAAAGACTAAACTCTAAGTGCATAGGAAACTAGAAGATATCTTAGCCCTAAGTAAACAGACAGATTGTCTGATATGTATGAAATCTATTTTACTTGCAAGCTTGGAGGCTTGTGATTTTGTTTTAATAGGCAGAAGCCTAGGGGGATGCTATGCTAGAGAAGTTATGAGGGTTTGGCCACCTGCTTCTTGAAATTTGATGATTTGATGATACCTTGCCCTGTGAGGGGCTAAAAGTCTAGTGGGGCAATTATGGGAAGGCTACCACTGTGAAAGTCCTGTCTCCCCATATGGGCAGTGACATAATATTTTCTACCGTGGTATCAGTGGTGAACAAGGCAGTTATTCATGCCCGCTAGTACAGATCAGACTACAGCATGGTAACCATTTGATTATTTTGCACTATGATGCATATGAGAGTAGGCATAGTGAAATGCCTTATGTTTTAGCATAATGAAATACTAGGTAATTGTATAGTACCAATATTTCCCAAGAAGGAAAATTCCCAGGATAAGATTAGCTAAAATACTAAATTCTCATAATGGAGAGAATTGATCAACTTAGTTGGAAATGATATTTGACTAATTTCATAAATTTAACTAATTTACCCATGTATAGCATGTATGTATATGGATGTACATATATTACAAAGTAAAGAATAGAGACATGAATATGTTTAGGGATAATGGGATTATGAAGTATTAGAATTATATTGTTAATTATTATGCTTCTTGAATTCCTTACCAAGCATTGCTTGCTGAGATATTGTAAATGTTGCAATATCTCAGATACAGGGAAGGAGAGTTAGGAGCTCAAGATGATAAGAGACTTGAAGAGAATAATCTTCAAGGTATACCCTTGAAGACATGTATTTTGCTTTGTTTGAGAGTGTTGTATTGTAATGAGAGTTTCATTGTATGGTGAGCTTTGAGTTTGGATTATGTAATTTGGACAAGTATTGTAATGGATTTGGTTGTACTGTGAACCACTGGATGGATTCTAGAATTTAATGAAAATATATTCCTTCAATGGAATTGTATCTTGTACAAAGTTCTACTTATGTTATGTATGAAGTGATGACTTGGGTTTTACAAAACAAGTTCTAAAGAAAAGAATTTTCGCTACTTTGTTTTGCGAAATTTTTTTACTATTAAGGGCCTTGCCTTTCAAAATATATTACAAAACGTGTTACAAAAACCTGGGTCATCACAATGATCCCCCAAATCTAGATCTTGATCTTAATCAATAGTCTAAATCATTTGATTCACCTTTATTTACATGTTTATCTAGAGATTGACATATATTTCCGTAATTACACATCGATCTGAGGGTCAGATCGCTCTCTGATCAGGCACTCCTAAGACACTTAAACAGATCAATGGTCAAGATCACTTCTTCTTGAAAATTGCTAGAAAAACAATATTCTAATCCCCTAGATCATCTCATATTTGACATATGCAATCCATTTCTAAGGCCTGATTATCTATTGATTAGCTTGATCTAAGTTATTGTATAATATTTTATGATTTAACCAATCTAAAGTGGTCAAATATAATTTTATAAGTCAAATCTAGTTCAACATTGTTAAGATTATCGCAATGCATGTTTCCGATCAAGATTTGGACCTCTGTAGCTCCCAAAATAAAGCTTTTAGTGAAAAGACTTTATAAATTCATATATTAATTTATAGGGATCGGGTGGGTGTTTGCACCGATTTACACTGGTGGATGGGATTTATACTAGCATACACCGGTGTCCCCATAGCACATTGATGTGAGGACGCCCAGCGCATTCCGGTCGTCCAGGGCAGTGAACGTGAGCGTCCCGTGCTAATTACCAATTTACCCTTACAACTTAAAATGGTCATATCTCACTCATCCAAACTCCTTTTTTGATGTTCTTTATACCTTTCAATTCCTATCAATATGTACTTTCTAGTTTTTGTATTTTCAAAACCAATTTCTATACAGAAATTTTTTTAATTTAATTTATTACTAATTTAGGATTTAAAATTGAGGATTTTACATCCTTCCCACCTTATAAAAACTTCGTCCTCAAAATTTCGGTACATACCTCTATGTAAATAACTTAGTGTGGGTTCTCCTCATCTCCTCTTCTGTCTCCCATGTGGCCTCGTGTAGTGAATGATGCTGCCAAAGGACTTTGACTAATGAAATAGTTTTAGTCCTCAACTCCTTGACCTTTGTATCTAGTATACGCACAGGTCTCTCCTCAAATGTCATATCAAGATGTAACTCTCCTAGGATCTGTTTCAACATGTGTGATGGATCTGGCACATATTTCCTCAGCATGGCTACATGGAAGACGTCATGTACATTTGCCAACTGTGGTGGTAAGGCTAGCTAGTATGCTACTGACCCAACTCTGCGTAAAATTTTGAAAGGCCCAATGTACCTGGGGCTAAGTTTCCCTTTATTCCCAAACCTCATCACTCCTTTCATAGGAGAAACCTTTAAGAATACATGCTCACCTTTGGAGAACTCTAGGTCTTTCCACCTCTTATTAGTATAACTCTTCTGACAACTGTGAGCTATCAACAATCTCTTTCGAATAAGTTGAACTTTCTCTGTTCCACCAACTCGGACTTCACTATGTGTCTCTCTCCTACATCACTCCAACATAAGGGTGACCGATAAGGCTTGCCATAAAGTACCTCGTATGGAGCCATGCCAATACTTGCATGATAACTATTATTATAGGCAAACTCTACCAGTGGTAAATGATCCTCCCAGCTACCCTTCCAATTTATAATACAAGCTTGTAGCATATCCTCAATCGTCTGGATGATCCTCTCGGTCTGACCGTCTGTCTAAGGGTGGAATGCTGTGCTAAATTTCAGCCTTGATCCTAGAGCCTCTTGCACACTCTTCTAGTGCTTCGAGGTAAATTGAGTGTCTCAATTAGATATAATCGTCAAGGGAACTCCATGTAGACTTACAATCTCCTTAACATACAATTTTGCTAGACTATCCACTATTTGATTCTACCTAATAGGAAGGAAATGAGCAGACTTAGTCAATCTGCTCACAATGACCCATATCATCTCATGCCCACTAACAATCTTTGGAAGGCCCACAATGAAATCCATGGTACTATGATCCCACTTCCACTTAGGAAGATTCAGTGTCTGAAGTAGTCCTGATGATCATTGATGCTCTACCTTGACCTGCTGATAGGTCAAACACCATGTTACGCACTCTCCAACATCCTTTTTCATTCTGTTCCACCAAAAATGCCTCCTAAGGTCTTGATACATCTTCATACCTCTAGGATGGATCGTATACTAGGACTAGTGTGCCTCCTGAAGTAGCTCATGCTTCAAATCATCATCTACCGATACTACCAACCTACCCTTGAATTTGACTCCTCCATCCAATCCTCTCATAAAATCTGTCCTATCTACCAGATCTGTGTCTCTTTATCTTTGCCCTATGCCTCTAAAATCCTGTCAAAGAACTTTTACCAAGTCAAAAATTGGCAATCATTAGTCTAGACTTCCTACTCAAGGCATCTGTGATGACATTAGCCTTCCCTGGGTGATGTTGTATGGTGAAGTCGAAGTCCTTAAGATATTTCATCCATCTACGCAGGCTTTGATGATTAGTGAATACCTCAAACTTCTCACCATATAGATAATGTCTCCAAGACTTCAGTGCAAATACCACTGCAACTAACTATTGATCATGAGTCGAGTAATTCACTTCATGTGTATTAAGCTGTCTCGAAGAATAAACAATTACCTTCCCATGCTGCATCAACACTGCTCCTAGTCCCTTACCCAAGGCATCTCAATAAACCACATGACTACCTGCACATGATGGTAATGTAAACACTGGGGCAATAGTAAGCCTCCTCTTGAGCTCCTGGAAGCTCTCCTCATGTGCATCGGTCCAAATGAACTGAGTGTCTTTCCTGGTCGGGGTAGTTAAAGGCAACGTAATCTTTGAGAATCCCTTAATGAACTGATGATAATATCCTGCCAAACTTGGAAAACTGTGTATCACAGTCATTGTCTTGGGCCTCTCCCAATGTAGCATTGCCTCAACCTTCACCAGGTCTATGGCCACTCCATCCTTAAATACCACGTGGCCTAAGAACTGCACCTGATCTAACCAAAAATCACACTTACTGAACTTGGCAAACAATTGATGTCGACGAAGTGTGTCCAATATCATGTGGAGATGCTCCCTGTGTGCCTCCTGACTAGGCAAGTAAATTAAGATGTCATCAACAAAGACAATCATGAACTTATTCAAGTAAGCTCGAAAGACACGATTCATTAAGTCCATGAACACTGCATGTGCATTGGTCAAGCCAAATGGCATCACTAAAAACTCAGTGGTCATAGCAACTCCTAAAAGCAATCTTTAAGATGTCCTCTTCTCTCACCCTCAGCTGATGGTATCCTAATCTTAGGTCTATCTTGGAGAATACTTGTGTTGATTGGAGCTGATCAAATAAATCATCTATACATGACAAAGGGTATCGGTACTTTATGGTGACACTATTCAACGACCGATAGTCAATGCATAGTCTCAGTGACCCGTCCTTTTTCTTCATAAAAAGGACAGGTGCTCCCCATGGTGATCCGCTTAGCCTAATGAAGCCATTATCTAGTAACTCTTACAACTGTACTTTAAGCTCTCTCAACTCTGCTAGGGCCATTCCGTATGGTGCCTTAGAGAAAGGCGATGTACCTAGTACAAAGTCAATGGTAAAGTCAATCTCTCTACTCTGCGGCAATCCTGTCAACTCCTCAGGGAAAACATTTGTAGACTCACAGACAACATCAATATCGTCAATCTATGGTTTCCTCCTATCCTCAACAGTCACATATGGAGAAATGTTTTGCACCCTTGTGCATAAAATCATGCCGCTTTCATAGCAGATATGATGCATGTACTTGCCAGACTTTTTCTGCCTTGGAACAATATTTCAGGTTGCCTAGGTATATGAAAAATGACCCGCTTCTTTCAACAGTCTACGGTAACCTAGTAGTTAGCTAACCAATCCATCCCAAATATAACATCGTAGTTGACCATGTCTAATAAAATGAAGTCTAAGTCCATCTTCATGCCTGATATTTCCACAAGTATCTCTTGGAGATACTCAGTAACCTCTATTGTCTCTCCCACAGATGTCATAATATTCAACCCAAATGCTAATTTATGCACGCACAGATTAAGGCAAGATGCAAAAATGCATGAAATAAAAGAATGAGTGGACCCTATGTCAAAGAGGACTTTGGCATGTTGGTCTAAGACTAGAAGAGTACCTTCGACGACCTAGTGTGATGCTTGTGCCTGCCTTGATGTGATGGCAAACACTCGTCCCTGACTACGTGGCACTGTAGCTGTCTCTATACCCATCTTGATTTGCTTCTCCCTCTATCGCTTAGGACAGTCTTTAATGAAATGTCCCACTTGTCTGTAGCTAAAGCACCTGTATGGATGTCTCTAGAAAGGTGGTTGGTGTTGTAGGTCCTGTTGGGGCTGCCTCTAATGCTATGGCCTATCAAATCTATTGCACCCTCGCCCAGGGTGCCAACTCTTGCACCTTTCACATCTCTTCTTCTCTATGTCCCACTTCTCTGTGGCTGATAACTTGGTACTCTATGTGCCTGCATAGCATTGAAAGGTCTCTTGCCCTTAGTGCACGCTCCCTCTAGTCCTAAGAGAATTCTTCTCTAGCATGGAGGCCATGTCAGCTGCATCTTGCATAGTTGTGGTTCGTGAAGTAATCACCCGATCCCTTAGCCAAGGTGTCAGCCCATCCACGAATCTGTTCGTTGCTTCCTTATATGAGGTAAGTGCATTAGGAGCAAACCTCCTCAGTCGGGTAAATCGGTTCAAGTACTACTGAATTGTCACGTCTCTCTACTCCAGGGTGGCAAACTCTTTCTTCAGCAATTACAATGCATGAGGTAGAAAGTACTAAGTATCAAAAGCCTACATAAAGCCCTCCCATGTCATCATCTCTGTAGGATCTAGTCGTGTAAGTGTATAAGTCTACCACTAAGAGCCTAACTCACCCTTCCGTAGGTAAGCGGATACCCGAACCTAATCCTCTAGTGCAATCTTCATCGCGTCAAATGTCCTCTCGGTCTCAAATAACCATTGCTCAGCCTCCTCAGTATCACCATCACCATAAAAGGGTGTCACAATCTTTTGGAATGGCTTTAACAGTTTATTTGTCTTCTTAAAGTCACTCGTAGCATCACCCTTAGTAGTCTTAGGTGCTGGTGGTGCCTACATCAGGTGGGTGGAATGAACAAACGAATCCACTAGTGCCAATGGAGGCACCATTGCAGGGCTAGGGTTCACAACCTGAATTGCAGTCCTAATCTGATGCTGTATGAGGGGTATCAACCCTAGCATCACCCTATTCACCAACTCATATAGCAATCCCCTTGATTAGAGGACTCACCAGGTGGGGCAACTGGCGTAGCAGGAGTAGACCTTGTCCTTCTTCGAGGAGCCATCTATCATGGATTTAAATATCACTAAGTGTAAGTTCCTCTCTCCTAGTTCCTCTTTAAGTACAATTTATGGACTGTCACCTTCATATAACTGAACATTTGTGAGGATTATGATGGAATAGGCTGGGCTCTGATACCAACTGTAACACCCTGGGTTTTTATAACACATGTTTTTATTTATTTATAATAGTCAAGATCCCAAAATCAAAGATTCTATTAATTATTTTATTAAAAAATTTACTGAAAACCTTTAGGTATTATCTCCTTTTTCCGAAAACATCACAACCATGATTAAAAGAAAATATAAGTACGTAGCAATAAATTTAAGACAATAATAATATCAAATCCAACGTCAAAATCAATGGTGCCTTTATTTTATAAAACAATAATATCCAAAAACATCACACTATGGCCCAGGGTCCATCTATCATAATAATCCACTATACTTAAAGACAAGTCCATAATATATATGTCATAATCAAATCCATCTAATGAGGGTATATAGTCCATAAAATCAGTTTAAACGGAAATCCATCTAACCACTCACGTCGAGCTATCGATAGGTCAAATCAGGTGGTCCCCACTGCATCACTGTCCTTCCACGTCCTTGCCCTTATTGTTGTCACGCTAGGTATCTGAGGCACTGCAAAACAAAGCAATGCCTCAATGAGCTATTACTTATGTAAGTACATAGACATTTAATGTAATAACAATGAAATAATATCAAATAACAGTATTGATTAATGTGTAGATTGATTGTCCATGGAATTATAATTATCATAAGTGACATCAATAAATTCTTAAAACATCATATACAATAAAACATGCATTTCATGGATTTAAAACATAATAATCTCATGAATGTAAAACATGATATGATCTAATATAAATGAGCATGTAATAACAAAAGGGCACCCCAAGGTATGTTGGCCCCATACACTTGTATAATAGATCATGAGTACTCATATCAAACCTTTGAGTGTCGTCACACCTAGGCATACAATAACATCTCCATGCTTATCATGCAAGCACACAGAATAAAAGTATGGATCATCATGTTGCAGTGGCAACCCCTCCAAGGTCTCAACCACCGCCACTCCTCGTAGACACCATAACAGAAGACTTAATGTCCATCCCCATGGAAAGGCTCGGACCAGTAGTGTGGACGGTCCATGTTACCAAACCCCTACCAAAAGCCATTTGTGGGCAGGTGTCTATCACATCACATTCACATCACAATTTCAGAGCGTGGGCGGCCGGCCCTACTCCCTCCTAGTATAACATCCATCAGGTGAAAGCACCTGTCATTAATCACAAAACATGGAAATCGTGTGTCTCATAAAACCAGGAGCACTCGTGGCTCACAATCCCCAAGGCATGCCCCTCATCCTAGGGTTAGCCTCTCAAAGGACTAGCCACCAAGCCTCCATAATCAATGTTATGAAAACCAATCAATCTCAGTGATACAATAAGGAAAGATATTTACTAATCATACATAAGATATGCAATATCAATTTCCTAAAACAATCGATCATGAAAACCCATTCAATATACTCTTGAAATCTAATATGATCATAGCATAAAATGTTGAATCTCACAAAATCTTAGAATAAATAAACAAGTGCCAATCAATCACAATCAACCATGATGCTATGATAATGCAATGTTTTAGAAATCAAAACATAACATTAAATGTCGTCACCTACCTCAATGAAGAAACAATCCAATCAAGCGTGTAATCCTCTCAACTCGCATGCTTTGATGCACCTGTCAGTTCCACAGTACCATTTTTCTATCATTTATTGTCCCTCAATAAAATTCATCTTACGCTTTTCTTTTAATTCATACCCATTTACATATCAATTTATATAATGATCTCTCGGATCTAGATCTTAATCTTAATCAATTGTCTTGATCATTTGATTCATCTTTATTTACATGTTTATCTAGAGATTGACATATCTCTCTGTAATTACACATCAATCTGAGTGTCAAATCATTCTCTGATCAAGCACTCCTAAGACACCTGATTAGATCAATGGTCAAGATCACTTCTTCTTAAAAATTTCTAGAGATCCAATCTTCTAATCCCCTAGATCATCTTTCTGGGCTGTGGATGATTTTGGAGCCTTAAAGATGGAGAAATTTTATATACCTACAGTGAGTCACTATGCACACTAACTATGGGATCTAATAAAAAACATTAAAATATAAATGCATACCTAAGGATTTAGGAAAATAAATTTTTTTGAAGAAAATAAGATGTTTTGATGGTTGGAATAAAGAAAAACCACATTCTAGATTTCGGTACTTAAAAATATTCAATAAATCTTGCATTACAAAGATACTAAAACCACAACTTTTATGCAAGAAAACAACCCAGATATCAAGTACTTTGATAAAATAAACAATCCATGACAAGAATTCTCAAATAACTTTATTGAATCATATCCAATTTACATCAAATTTATGGGCATAAAATTGTCCACAAAATATGAAAATTGCATACTTTCCTAATGCCTAGAATCCTATCTAAACAACAAAAAAATTCAATCTAATGCTTCAAATCCAAAGTATAATTACATGAAAAAATAACCCAGAAAGGAATTTAAGAGAAACAAAGGCTAAGTAGGTGAACTAGCAAAGGGAAAATAGCCTAAAACTAAGAGAGAAACGGGGTAGAAAACATGGAATTCAAGTGGGGAAATCAAGGATTTAAGCTAGCTCTTCTCTTGGTTGTAACTACTAGAGAATAACTAACTTGACTATTGATTGAATAAGAAAGAAAAACTTGTGGAATAGAGTGGAGAAGAAAGAGATTAGGGGCTAGAAAGTAGCATGAATTCTAAGAGGCAAAACAATGAAAACTTAAAGCAATAGAACTAAAGTAAAACAACTAAGTTACTAACCTAAATTGGAGAGAAAATAAGCAAGAGAATAACATGAATACTGAAGGAAGAAAAGCACCAACAACATTCTAAAGTCCAGTAGCAAATAACACATAAGGAAAGCTTGATTTCAAGGTGTGTCACCCACCTCTACTTGGAAAATTTGTATGGACTATGGGGATATATAGAGATTTCTGTAACTTAGGAAGGAGTGAAAATATAAGGAAAGTGGCCATAGGGGTAAGGTATTGAATGAGGAAGGTTAGGTGAAAGATAAATTAGCAAGATAATGTCATAAACATGACATAAGAGAGAGATAAGAAGCATGGGTTGATTGGTTTCTAATTTTGAAAAGGATATAGGTGTCTTTTTTTTAGAAGGAAAGGGTGTTAGTAAAGGAGTTTAAGGAGGTGGAAAAGTTATGGAATCGTAAGACTCTTGATTAGAATGTCAAACTCGTGGCAGTCTTTGGTGATGAGGTGGAAAGTGATAGAAAGGTAGAAAAAAGTGGTAAAAACAACAAAATTTGAAGCCTCTCATCCTATTGGTCCATATGCCAACTTATCCTAATAAGTTTTCCCTTACTTATCTTCAAAATAACTCATGGATAACCCTCTTGAATATCCTCCAATACTAGCCTTCCATTTAGCTAAGCTTAATGGCTTAGATGGCTAACTTTGAGGGCTGCATTGGCTAGGCTTCGTGGCTGGCTTATTAAACTTCCTTGGTTTGTTTTCTTGGCTTCAAACCTTAGCTTGAGTGGCTTGTATGATTTGGTTTGAATTCCTTAGCTTTCCACCTTCTTTCATGGCTAAGGTAGCTCGAATGGCTCCCATGCAAAAGGTGGTGGAAATGCATGACTTGCTTCATGGGCCTACTTTGGTAGTCTTTAGCTCCTTTAATGACATCCATTACTGGTCCATAAGATGATCATGCTCTTGATCTCATGTTGGATTGATGACTTTGAGGCTTTGACTCAATCTTTTGATCTTGATCTTAAATTTCTATCCCAATTGATCTCGATTGATCGATCATCATCTCTCTTTCATCAAAAGAAAAAATTCTAATTATTTCCTAAAAAGTAAGATTAATCACATACTTACCTATGATTAGCCTATAGACCTACAAAGTAACAAACTTTTACTTCATTAGGTCAAAATGCTTGTGTTATGAATTTTGGTCTAAAAATCCCAATTTAATGTTATGAGTTGTAACACATGGGTACTAATTGGGCGGTTTTTTATGCAAAATTAAACAGATATCACAACCCCAACGAGCATTTTGCTAGTCCTTAGAAAAAATTCCAACAAATCATTTTCCAAAAATAGGTATAAAATGTCACTTTCATAAGTACTCACAATTGCATTTAACACATGCAACAAATCCTTAACGCCCAAGTTACATCAAGAGGATGAGTTTGGCCTTGTGAGGGTTCGTAGTGAATATACCCATAAAATTCCCAAAATTTTTGTGATAGCTATTTATTCATCTATTTTTTTTTTTTTTTTTTTTTAATGCAGCTCATCCTAATTCCTAACTTTAGCTTGCTAATAGAGATGAATAGAAAGGTTCAAAATCCTACCCTTATGCTAAATATATTTCATTATTCCTTGAAAGATGAGAGTTCTATAGCAAATATATACTTATAGTCTCCAAGTCAATATAACCTAAATTATCATCCAAATGTATGCTTTGACTACAATTCTCATAGGATATACTTGACACTCAGAAAGGTATACATCTCTCACTAATATGTGAGTAGAATGTTATTCAATAAATCCAAACAACTCACATATTTCATCTAGAGGAACAATAACTTAGAAAGAATGATAATGGTCTCATGAAAGGATATCAACTACTAATAATGTTACACTCTACCAAAGTCTCTATTCCTTCATAACCATTTCCAAGCCAGACTACTCCTAGGATCAAATTAGAACTTCTATTAGGACTAAATATAGGCTTAGGTAAGGGTTATCAAAAGAGTAGATATAAAGGTAAATAAAGGTCATTTGAAAAATATATAAAGGTCTTCTATCAATGTATTCACAACTTTTCCATTTTTCCTCACAAGAGTGAAAATTCTTCTTTTTCATTGGCTATCTTTTCATTCTTTCTTTTTTATTTGACTTTATAGCCACTTTAAAATTTTCTTCTTTTTCACCCTTTTTGATGTTCATCTCTTGAATTGTATTGTTCATACTTTTTGCAAGATGTTCTTCAATCTTCTTTACATATTTCCAAACAAATGGGTAATGGATATATATTAGGGGTTTAATATAAATAAAGTTGTTTGGCTAACAAAGAAAAGATAGATATTTGAAAGGCTCAATGGGATGACCAGCAGAAAATAATATAGGGAAGGCTAAAGGCTCTGGGTTTTACTAGGGATGACCTCCTTCATTTCCTAGGTTTCATATGACTTAATAATGATCATAAACTTAAGAGGTATATGGTATAGTTTTTATCATTTCTTAATAGTTGACCAAGATGGAGAATAACAAGACCAACTAAGAAATAATGTCCACTAAAGAAAATATTGAATTTATGTGTATCTCTCAGAAAAGGAAGAATTGCTCAAAACTCGCTTGGGTTATAAGTCTCTACAGATCTTCTTCAAGATCTCTAAGTTATATTTTCCTCTTCAACTTAAACTACATATTGCTATTTTGTGCAATTAATATTTCAAGTTTAATTTTTAATGAGATATTTTAGAAAAAGAATAAAATAGTAAACTAATAGTATATAACTCTATTAATAAGCCAAAGTCCAAAAGTTAGCTGAATATTCAGAAAATTTAGTCTCATCTTTATAAAGGAACATATCAATTTTTTTCAAAAATGTAAGAAAAACTTAGAAATCTCATTTCTACACCCCCCAACTTTAATGAAACATTGTTCTCAATGTTTTGAAATATAGGACACCTAATTGATGAATAGGTAATGCAGTCTAATGAGACTTTCTAAAAAATCCTCGATTGCCTCCCAGTAAGCTCTGAGTTTAATGTCTTTAGCCAAACAAGGCTTATAACTAATCTAACCATCTAAACCTAGATCTAACTAATTAAACTAATTTTTTCTAATCCTAATCCTAATCCTAAGAATGAAATGGCAAGGTTTCTCACGCCACTTCAAAACCTTGTAATAGTTTGTATATTTCCTCCATCTTGAAATTTTAGGAGGTGGTAAAAATATGACATACTAGACCACTATTATTTTGATTTTTTGTGGGACCATATTATGATCCCCCATTTTAGTATCTCATGATAGTCAATATAATTCTTCCACCTAGAAAATTGAGGTATTTGTAACATGATGCCTTCATGTACTACTGTGCATTTTGTTGGACCATATGGAGATGAATGGTCCTTGTCTTAACCAAATTGAGGGATAACATTGACCATTCTATTCAATTTATCTTTTTCCTTCATTTCATTACATTATCTTGAACTAATAGTATAAGTTAACTCCACCCTTCCCAGAAAGGTTCTTCTAGTATTATTAGAGGCAAGGACATGGTTTTACTTAAACCCTTATTCTTTTCTAATGTGTACCCTAAAGTAGGTTGATGTACATCAACTAACTCTTTTTCTTCCTATTTTATGTGCATAGGTAAGGTGTCAAATGGGTCTACATGACCATCTTGTGAATTTTTAAATAAAGTTGGTAAGTCCCAATCAGCTACATCTTTTATATTGCAAGGTTCAATATGACTTTCAGGCTTTATAAGGGGGATCTACTCTAGTTTTCCATTGAGAATTGTCCATTAAATGCATAGTATCCAACATCTCATTGACCCCCTCAATGGATGTGCCTTCATCAAAGTTACAAAAATATACAAGACACGCATTTAGAGGTTTTTGGTTGGATGTTCTTCAAGCTTCATTTTCTTCATCAATGGAAGTCTCGTTATCATAATTGTAAGGAGTAGGACATGGCTCGAGTAGATACAAGTTGAAGGGTTCTATGGATGGTTGTGGACTATGTGGCTCAAAATGATCATAAGATATTTTTATCCTATTATGAGTAACAAATGGCTCTTTAGTATCCCTAATTTGTTTTATTTTCTCAGTCCATTCATCAATGTTTCTATGAATATTTTCCCATAATGGTTCCATTTTTGCAATCCATTCTTCCTCTCTCATTTCATTCCCTCATGCATCTTTCATTTACAGCCATGGTTTGTTCTATTCTCTCAAAAACCTATTGCATATGCTCTTTTAATAGTTGTTCTTCATACTATAGAGGAAAAGACTCATAGGGTTGGTATTGTTGTGCCATTTGGGTAGTGAAAAAGGCCTAAGTAGGTTAAACCCATGATGGTTGAACCTGCTAATCTAAATAATCATGGTTGTGTTGATTAGGGTGGGATCGTTGTGGTTCTTCCTAAGGCCATGGCTGTTCATGATACCTAGCCCATCTATTATAATTTGTCCCAAGATAGTAATCATTGGTAGGGTATGTGAATGCATTAGGTGCATCAACTGACTCCTGATAATAACCATTGTATGTGGAGCTTATTGTCTATGGAGTGGGATGGAGATGCTCAAATAGGTATAATTATTATGGTACTGAGGTTGTAGTGCAGCTTGCCTAGAAGCTATTATCTTGAGAAATTGACTTTCTATAATATCTACCCTAAATGTATCTATAAAAACTATCCCTTTCTTAATGGGCCAATATTCTCAACATTGTACACAATAAAATAAATCATTATATACGATGAATGAGTTTTGTTTTTTCTTTTTACTAAGTATAAATATAAAAAAAACCTAACTATATGAAACCTAAATTATAGTCCTATGTAAATGTTGCACAATCTAATCCTAGTATCCACTAATTGAGCAGTGTCTTGATTATCTTGACATAGTACATAGGTGGTAGCTTCTTAGACCTAGATCTAAGTAGCTCCTCCTTTTATCCAGATTAGACAATTGCTTACTCGTCAGGTTCTACTCAAAAGTGGTTAATACAATTCTCATGTTAAGAGGCATTTAGACCTCAACTAAAGTCAACAAAAGGCATAGGAAAAGCACTTGGATTTTAGGACACCCATTATAACTACAGTGCTCAGAAGCCACGAGAGTGACAATAGATTGCATCCGTCTAAAAGGATCCTATGAGCTCGATACCCTAAGTCTCTTTCTACTTGATTTTAAAATTAAAGTTAAAGGATTAGGATCACAACATACAAGGTTGTTGATTGATTCCTATATGGGCCATGGAACTAGTGATGAAATCCAGTCCTTATCATATAAGGGTTCTTGTGGGGTCCTTACTATCATTAATCCCATTCTACCACAAAGACATAAATATAGAATGCAATACAAAAGTAAACTAATGCAACCTATATGCTATCCAACCAAGGTTAGATAGGTGCTCTAATGTGACAATCCTAAGCAAAGGTGTAACAATCATCAATGGATGTCCTAATCCATATGAATTAGATGAACATCCAAATGCAAATTATTCTAAAAAATTGAGTGAGAGACACTCATAGTGAGGGGTCCAATGATGTCAAGTATGGGCCACCATACCTCACACTTGCCCTATATTATTACAACCCATTTAATATTAAATAATAAAGAAATTGCAATTTACAGTGGGCCTCAATGCAAGTTCCACTCAATCCTAACCTAGGAAAGCAATAAAACCTAATCTAAGATGATGAAGCCGTAGCCCACAGGATTTCCGCAGCTTCTTTTCCAATTTTCCTCACACAAAAATCAAAGAAATATTGTCAATATGAGGAAAATAGCAACCAATTGAAAAAGTATGCAAAAATTATGCAAAAAATCTTAATCGAATGCAACCTAGACCTAGATAAGAGGCAAATAACCTCAAGTATGAAACACTATACAAATTGGTGTGACTCCCTGGCAATGGTGCTAAAAGCTTATTGTTGTTTTAAATAAACTCGTAAGCACACAAATCATTTGCAATATAGTACGCTAGTGAGGTCGATCCCAAGAGCAATGAACTATTCTGATGCTTGTGGTCCGTACTTTAAACTATCTAACCTTGCCAAAATTCATGTGATTTTTGTACTAAATTAAGAATGAAAACTAAAACATGAACTTGGAAACTAAGTAAAAACAAGAAATGGAAACTAAGAAAAAACAAGAAACTTGCTAAATGAAAAACTTTCCTAAAAGATGCACTTTCTGAAATTAAAACTTTCCTAAATTAAAAACTTCTAATTTTATGACTTTCCTAATTAATAACTTTCCTAAAATGCAATTTAGCTACTTTCTTATACTAAAATGAATTTAACTAGAGAAAAGAAATGCAAACAAGCATGAATTAATCAAGAAAATATAAACTAAGGAAACTACTAAAATGAAAACTTTCCTAAACTAGAATTAGAAACTTTATAAAGTTAAAACTTTATAAAACCAATTTAGGAAACATTTTAACACTAAAATAACTTGCAAAAGAAAAAAAATTAATGAGATTTAACTAACTTTAATAAGAAATTAGATACATCCTTGTGAATGGAAACTACAATTGAAGAGACTTTCACTTCTTAAATCCTAAAACTACCTAAAGATGGAACTTTCTAAAATTCAAAAAGAAACTTTCTAATCCTAAAATAATATAAAAAATGAATTAACTACTGCTAAATCTAAATTAAGTAGGTAAATTAACCAATAATCTAAAGGGAATGGGATTTAGAAACATGTGCCTGGTTTTTGGACTATGTGCATGATTCTAAAGCCTTAAAGATGGTCAAATTTAATGTACCTATAGTGAGTTAATATTCAAACTAACTGTAGGATATAATAAACAACATAAAAATCTAAATGGGTACCTAAGGATTCAAGAAAAAAGATGTTTTGATGGCTGTATTTGAAGAACCAATTTCCATATTTTGGTACTTACAAGTAGTCAATAACTCTTGCATTAGAAAGCTACTAAAACAAATACAACTTTTATGCAAGAAAATAACCCTGATCTAAAGAAATTTGATGAAATAAATAACAACAATTTCCAAAGAACTTTATTGAATCATATCCAATTTACATCAAATTTATGAGCATAAAACTGTCCACAAAATATAAAAATTGTACACTTTTCTTAAGCCAAAAATCCTATCTAACAAACAACAAAATTCCAACATAATGCTGACAATACAAATTATAATGACATGCAAAGAAGTCCTATAAAGGAATTTAAGAGAAACAAAGGCTAGGTAAGTAAACTAGCCAAGGGAAAATAGCTTAAAACTAAGAGATAAAGAGGGTAGAAAACATGGAATTCAAGTGAGGAAATCAAGGATTTAAGCTAGATCTTCTCTTGGTTGTCACTACTAGACAATAACTAACTTGAATCTTTATTGAATAACAAAGAAAAACTTATGGAATGGAGTGGAGAAGAAAGACATTAAGGGCTGGAAAGTAGCATGAATTCTAAGGAGCAAAACAATGAAAACTTAAAGCAATAGAACTAAAGTAAAACAACTAAGTTACTAACCTGAATTGGAGAGAAAATAAGCAAGATAATAACAAGAAGACCAAATGAAAAAAAGCACCAACAATATTCCAAATTCCAGCAACAAATAGCACCAAAGGAAAGCTTGATTTCAAGGTGTGTCACCCCCCTCTACTGGGAAAATTCGTAGGGACTATGGGGATATATATAGATGAGTGGTTTCCTATCTTAGGGAGGAGTGAAAATATAAGCAAAGTCGCCATAGGGTTAAGGTATTGAATGATAAAATATAAGTTAGCCAGCTAATGTCATAAACATGACATAAGAGAGAGATAAGAAGCATGGGCTGGTTTGGTTACTAATGTTGAAAAGGACATAGGTGGCTTTTTTTCTTTTCTTTTCTAGAAGGAAAGTGGGGTGAAATGGGGAAAATTGGTTAAGTGGTATTTTAGGATGTGGGGATTGGTTGGATTATTAAGAAGGGAGTTTAGGAAGGTGGAAGAGTTGTGGAATGGTAGGACTCTTAATTAGAATGTCAAACTGGTGGTGGTCATGGGTGATGAGGTGGAAAGTGATAAAAAGGTAGAAAAAAGTGGGAAAAACATCAAAATTTGAAGCCTCTCATCCTATTGGTCCATATGCCAACTTATCCTAATAAGATTTCTCTTAATTATCTTCAAAATAATTCATAGATAATGCTCTTGAATCTCCTCCAATCCTAGCCTTCCATTTAGCTAAACTTTATGGCTTAGATGGCTAACTTTGATAGCTTCATGGCTGACTTAGGACAGTTCCTTGGTTTCTTTTCTTGGCTTGAGTGGCTTGTATAATTTGGTTTTAATTCCTTAGCTTGCCACCTTCTTTCAAGGCTTATATAGCTAAGGTGGTGGAAATGCATGGCTTACTTCATGGGCACACTTTAGCCATCTTTAGATCCTCTGATCACATCCATTACTGGTCCATAAGATGATCTTTCTCTTGATCTCATATTGGATTGATGATTTTGAGGCTTTGACTTGATCTTTTGATCTTGATTTTAAATTTCCATCCCAATTGATCTCTATCATTGGGTCATCATCTCTCTTCATACAAAATATTAAAAAATCTAATTAATTCCTAAAAAATAAGATTAATCACATACTTACTTGGGATTAGCCTCTAGACCTAAAAAATAACAAACTTTTACTTCATTAGGTAAAAAATGCCAATGTTATGAACTTTCGTTTAAAAATTCCAATTTAACTCTTTAAGTTGTAACACATGGATACTAATTGGGTGGTTTTTATACAAAATGAAACATGTATCACTTCATGTGGACCAAGAGTACTTCAATATCTTGTGTGGATAAGGCTTCCAATCATTGGTTGATTGTTTTCCCTTTCGTTGAGTAGGAGAGAGAAAATAAGTAAAAGTCTTCATGTGATCGTATTCTTCTTTTTGTTCTTAGAAGCTTTCATTAGATATGATTCCAATGTATATGAATTGATATTCTTTCATGTGATTCCAAGGGTGGTTCCCTACTTGCATGCCCTCATGCATGGGAATTTACACCTTTTTTATCCTCATTTGAATAGAACTTGAATATATGGTTTTTTATCATTTTGACTTTGATAGTGACTACCAATGGTCTTTTTGAACCTCAAGAACTTAATTTAGCATGTATGGCTCCTCAATGTAGCTTAGAATGTGAAATTTCTCTTTTTGGGTATAATTAGTAGTCTAATACATTTTTTACATTTGCACCCTAAAAGTGTAAAATAGTATAATCAACCTAATTAGTGATAATTAATTCATTTTTGGGGTGAAATATTCTAAATATAGGGATATGAATGTAATATTTCTATACCAACTAGCAACACCTATTCCAAGACCTACAATCCTAGATGGGCTAGGCATCCCAATTTTTCATGGTTGAAGAACAATCATTAAGGACGACCAACTAGGCCCCTCCCCTACTCAACCTTTTACTAGAGTCCCAATTCCATGACCACCTGCACCTTCACAATACTTTTCTCCACAATAGAGGAAACAATCACTAGAGTAGACCTTTAGTTTGTTCATGCAAAGATTGTTGGAATTTTAAAATGATACAAAAAAAAAAAACTTTGCATGCTCACTTGTAATCTATTGTGAAACTAGAATACCAAATCTATCATATTTGTGCTAAACTTACTAAGAGGGATAAGGAGAAATTTTCTAGCCATCCCATTCCAAACCCTAAGGACAAGTATGAGATTAGTTCCACTTCTAATGAGAAGACATTTCATGAATAGGCCAATTCCATAACTACCCTTAGGAGTGGTTAAACAAATTGATAGTCAAGTGGCTTTGATTATGAAAAACAAACAATAGGAGGAGATTGAGAATTATACAAAGACTTAGAAGGAGAGAATTGTTAGAAATCCCGTACTTCCTCTAAACCTATTCCTAAGAGCTCCATATATTCACTGCCTAACTATGATAATCAAGGGTGCAAATTTTAATGAGATAATGTATGTTTTTAAACATGTAAATATCAATATTAGAATTACTCAAAGTAATCAAGGAAATTCCCTCTTATGTTAAATTTTAGAAAGATCTTTGCACACTTAAGCATAAGCCTCATGTTCAGAAGGAAGCATTTCTAGCCGAACGAGTGAGCTACATAATACAACTCAATACCCCACTAAAATATAGGGATCTTGAATGCCCCACTATATCTTGTGTAATAAGCGAAGACAATTGATAGGGCATTACTTGATTTGTGGTTCAGTGTTAACCTACTACCATATTTTATTTGTGTGCAATTAGGTTTAGGCGAGATGAAACTGACAACTACCACACTGCGATTAGTAAACATTTCATTTTAAAGTTCCTTGTGGTATGGTTGAGGATGTATTGATACAAGATGATAAGTAGTTATTACCTACAGACTTTCTTGTCTTAGATACCCAACTTGTATTAGATCCTGATAGTCAAATTCCTGTCATTTTGGGACAATTGTTCTTGGCCACATCGAATGTTATTTTCACTTGTTGGAATGGTGTGATGAAGTAGTCCTTTATCAACATGAAAATGAAGATGAATGTCTTTAATACTAGACAACCTCATTCAGACACTTAAGATCCTTTTGAAGTGAATATGACAGGGAGTCTAGTGTCTAACATATCCCTACCATCCCCCATCATTGATTCTCTCAAAGCTTGTATAGCTCATTTCAGTTTCGATTTTGATATAGACAGTTCCATTGATGAAATTACTCCATAATGGAAATCCTACGTAGGATCCCTTACAATTCCTGAGACTCACGTACTTCATTTTTTTGAAGAACCACCTACATTGGACATAATACCTACCCCTGAAAATCCTAAATGTGGGAGTTTAGGTTCATATAATACCTTGTTTGTTATCACTACCCCCGACCATGATAAAGAATAAGAAGATGAGCCACTAGACAATCGAGGATAAAGAGGGTTTAAGCCCAACCATTTATCTACATCAAGAGGAAAATTAACAACCTTTTCAAGGAGATGTAGAGCTAGCTTAAACCTAGCATACATGAAAGTGCAAGAGAGGAGGTATTTTAGCTTTTTTATGTAAGCATCATATTTTCCCAATTTGACAGTACTTGGGACTATTCATCTCCAATTGTAATTAAGAAGCTTAGAATCATGGTAATCGGTGATGTTATTCCATTGTTGACCCCCCAAATCACTAGGTGACATATGTACATTAACTATTGCAAAGTTCTAAAGTCGAGTGAGCTTTCCTAGAGGCTCCTTCATGTTTAGTGTTAGCTTAAGATCTAGTTGAGTATTGTTAGTCTTGCATTTGCATCTGCATTTTCATCTGCATTAGCATCATTGTACTCTATAATTGCTTCAGAATGTTCACATCCACAAATGTATGCACTGTCATTAGCATTTAGGTACACTTCTTCTCATTGTGATCTCTCAGCTTTGTTATTTGTTTGTCTATTGTTCTAATTCTTAACATTGAGTACAATGTTTATTTTAAGTCTAGAGGTGGGATATTTCAAAAGATTTGATGTGTTAATTCTAGGTTTCTTAGCCTTTTTGTTAAATATTGTGTCAAAATCATTTTAAAAATGATTTTTAGGTTTCTGTGGTGAGTTCCTTTACAAGGATGGAATTTGAATTTTCCAAAAATTCAATGTTATCTTTGGACTTTAGCTTCTTAATATGTTTGCATACAATTAGTTCATTTTATTATCCTTTTTCTAGTGTTCTCCATGAAAATTGAAGTCAAAATACTAATTGCACAATAAGCCATATATACATAGCTTAGGTTGAAGAATAAGTATAGCTTAAAAATCCTAAAAAACAAGAATAGTAGGGACTTATAACCCATGTGAGATTAGAGCCATTCTTTCATTAAGAGGGTTATACATAAATTTAGACCTTTCTTTAACATACATGAATTCATATTTAGTTTCATTATTCTTTATTTTAGTCAACTAATGGAAAATTATATCAAAGACTACCACATAGATCTTGAGTTTATGGACATATTTAAGTCATAAGAAACCTAAGAAATGATAGAGGTGATTTTTTCTTAACCTAGAGCCTTTAGCCTATCCTATGTTATTTTTTGCTAGTTAGCCATTTGAGCCTTTAGAATATAGTTTTTCCTTGTTAGTTAGTTAATCATACCCATATTTAACCCTACAATATATCCATTACCTAGTGTATTTGGGAAATATGTAGAGATAATTGATGAATTAGTATAAATAATATGGTTCAATAGGTGAATATCAAAATGCTTCAAAGAAAAAAAAATTGAAATTACAAAAAGATTATATTCAAATTTAGGTTAAAAAGATAGAGAGAAGAAAAAGAGATAGCCAAGGAAAAGGAAAAATGTTTGCTCTCATGTGTGGAAAGTGGATTGTGAATATTTTAATAGAAGACCTTTACATATTCTTGAGAACATTTTGTTTACTATTATACAAATTTCTTTAATAATCCTATCTTAAGCCTTATGTTTCATCCTAATAAAAGTCCTATTTGGTCTTACGGGTATTGTGGCTTGGATGCAGTATTGAATGTGTAGGGATTTTGGTGGAGTGTAACATCCTTTCCATGAGATCATTTCTTAGTTTTTTCTGAGTTATTGTACTTCTTTACAAGACGTAAGATAATTTATTTCTGATATACATTATTCCTCTCACATATTGATGAGACTTTTATCTATCCACTTCAAAATGACTTCTTTGTAAGTGTCAACTATCTCTGATGAGATTTGAAGTCGAAATATACTTATGAATGGTAATTTAGGTTATAGTTTACTTCGAGATGAACAATTGTGTATATACTGGCTATTCACATGCACATATTCTGAGGTTTGCCTAGTAATGAAATGTGTTTAACATAAGGGAAGGATTTTGCATTATTGTTTGCTTTTATTAACATGTTAAAGTTAGATATTTGATGAATACTAAATTGTCAAAAATTCTCTAGGACAAATGAAGGAACTTTCATATGTGTTTTGAATATGTTTACGGGTATCATTTCTGGAAACCCTTATGAGAATATAACTCACCTACTAGGGGTAACCTAGGGATTTAAAGGCTTTCAACAACAACACCTAGGAAAGTGGTTATTATTTGTGGATTTTTATCTTTTGTAGTTTTTCTTGAGGACTAGCAAAATGTAAGTCTAAGGGTAGATTGGAAGTAACCACCTAGTACTAACATCTATTTATATAGAAGTGATACGTATGAAATACCAACTATGTGAGTTTTGGTAGGTTAGATGCCTAATGGGAACTTTATTAAGGGTAGTTTGAGTTTGGCCATCCTGCCTTAGACACCCTAAAGAGTGGGATGATATCCAATGCCCAAAGAAGGGATATTTCTCTATAGGTGGTACACAGTACTTGACTCACAACACCCTTTGGAGATAGTCTATAGGCCCCATGAAGATATAGTTAAAATCTTTCTAGAACATAAAAAAACACTAATGTAGCTATCTGATCATGAGCATAGTGAGTCCCAGGTGATTTTCTGAGATTTTGATTTGGTTCCTAGGGAATCTAAGTTTTGGTTCTAAGGTAGAGCCATGGATGAGTAGTGGATGATCATTCATGAGTTTTTGCTAGCTATAATATTTTCAAATGCGCCAAACAACACTAAGCTTGTTGTTTAGATAAAACAATAACGAGATCTTGTTCACTTTTCTTTGATCATATAACTACTACAAAGTATGAGTTATGTAATGATATTTGGTGATGCATTATGAATGCCTCCATTTGAGCAAAATGTGAAAGCAATACAGGCAAGGGAATGTTTGTTTTAATTGCACTCAAAATATATTTTCATAGTATGTGTATACTAGATTCCATGTTTTAGGCAGTTCAGGTTTATCGACTAGGTATATGTTTATTGGTGTAGCTTTAAAATTACTTGCAAGCACATGAAACAATATAGTAGTTTGCACAGGAGAGAGGTCGATCCCATGAGGAATCTCATAGATTTGGATATTTATTGAATTTTATTTAAATTATTAGCTTAGCCAAAGAGAGATGGGTTTTGATTAAACAAGAAATTTAAATAACATGGAATGGGAAACATGCATAAAATTAGAAACATGAATTAAAGGAAAATTTGTGAAAATAAAGAAACTAATGTAAAACTAGAATGAATGAATCTATGAAACTTAAACTAAGGAAACTTGCTAAACATAAGCATTCCTAAACTAACTCTTTCTTAATGTAAAATTAGAAACTTACTAAAAATAAAACTTTCTAAAACTAAATAAGGAAACCTTCCTAAACCTAAAATTAGAAATTTTCAAAATTTAATTAAGAAAACTTACTAAACTAAATTAAGATGCAAACAACTACCTAAATATGCTAAACTATCATGAGATTAATAAACAAAACCTTTTAAAGGGATCCCACACAATCACCATGCATGTGCCCATAATTCATGATTGAGAAGATGGCTGGAATGCATGAACTACAAGCTTATTAACATGTAATCTAAGTAGAGCACTAACTAAACTAATTAAAAATCCAAGTGGGTTCCTAAGGAATTAAGCAAACAAAGCGTATGGACTGCTAGAAATTATGCACGAATCATGAAGAGAAAAATTTCAGAAATATGATGTATATGAAACTCAAATCGAGCAATGCATGGAAAACAACTTAATAAGCACTTTTCATGGAATATAGAAATCAATTTTAGAAGTAATTTTCTACCAAAATCAAACAATAATCATGCTCTAGAAACAATTTCATTCATTGACTTGAAATTACATTAAAAAGTGGTGCACATGTACAAAGAGAACAATGATGAAAATTGTGCACTTTTTCTAAAGAAAGATGTCAACTTCAAATCAAAGATTAAACATACTCCAATGATCAAAATATAAACTCAAACATCATGGACATGAATTCAAGAGAGAAAATCAAAGAGAAAGATAGCATGAAAGGGCATGAAGATGAAAGAAAAGAACAAGCAAATAGACTTAGATCTAAGCTAAAATCAAGGAAAGGATGAAGGGGAAACAAGATGATTCAAGGCAAGTTTCCTATTGGATATCACTACAAGAGATAATAGGTCTTGGATCTAGGAGAATAAAGTAAGAATGAAGCAACAATGAAATGCAAAAGGTGAAGGGAATCAAGGATAGGTTATGTGCAAGAAGCTAGAATCAAAACAAAGCAACAAACAAAAATGAAAGCAAGGAAATGAAAACTGAAACTAACCCTGAAAGAAATCTTGGAAACCAAAGAATAAGTGCTTGAAAGGAGGCTTCGAAGATAAGAGAAAGCAGTAGCCAAATAACCCTACAAATTCACCTTGGATTAGGAACAAATTTCTGACGAAAGAGGAGTCCCAACCATCTTGAAATTGTGGGATCCTTTGGGTTGTTCTTATAGTGTTTAGGTTTCCAAAGGTATGAAGATTCTATGCTAATGGAAGTGGAATGTTGAGATAAGCAGGGAAGATTAGAAACACATTAATTTAGAGGATGGAATGGCATTAGAAAGTGCAAATCGTTGGGAACTTTTCTTGAAATGGAAAATTCATAAATCTCCTTAAGGGATTTGACATGGAAATGATGTGGCGCTTGGGCATGGTTTTAGAAAGATTTTGAATGGTGGATTATCAAGGATGATATTAGGATAAGATTTTATTTGGAAAGAGATAAAAATGTATGGAATTAGAAGGTATTAGGTGGCATGAAGATTCCATGTAGCTAAGGCGCGAGGCGCCGCTTTTTTACTAGGGTGTCTCCCCCCAAGTGAAAATCCTAGAATTTCTAAGTTGAGATGAATAATGGAATAGAAATAGAAATAAAGGATGAGTTTTCTCTCTTGATTCATCCACCTATGTATGCATATCTTGCCCTATACAAATCTCCCTCAAAATCTTCTAATTATCCATTGGCAAATCACATTTTTAGCATTGATGATGTGACAACTCGGGTTTTTGTAACACATTTTGTAATACATTTTCAAAGGCAGGGCCCTTAGTAGTAAAAAAATTCGCAAAAACAAAGTAGCAAAAATTCTTTTCTTTAGAACTTGTTTTGAAAAATCCAAGTCATCACTTCATACATAACATAAATAGAATTTTTGCACAAGATAAAATTCCATTGAAGGAATATATTTTTATTAAATTTTAGAATCCATCTAGTGGTTTACGGTATAGCCCAAATCCATTACAATACTTGTCCAAATTACATAATCCAAAACTCAAAGCTCACCATACAATGAAACTCTTATTACAATACAATACTCTCAAACAAAACAAAATACATGTCTTTAAGGCGTACACCTTGATGATTATTTTCTTTAAGTCTTCTACAGTCTTGAGCTCCTAACTCTCGTTCTCTGTATCTCAGATATTATAAACATTGAAACATTTACAATATCTCAACAAGCTATGCTTGGTAGGGGATTGAAGAAGCATAATAATTTGACAGTATAATTCTAATACTTCATAATCCCGTTATTCATAAACATGAACATGTATCTAACTCTTTACTTTGTAATATATATACATCCTTATACATAGATATTGTACATGGATAAATTCGTCAAATTTATGAAAGTAGTCAAATATCATTTCCAACTAAGCTGATCAATTCTTTCCACTATGAGAAATTAGTATTTCAGCTAGTCCTATACTAGAAATTTCCCTCTTGGAAAATGCTGGTAATATACATTTACCATGCATTTCATCATGCCAAAATATAAGGCATTTCACTATGCCTATCTCATATGCACCATAGTGCAAAATAATCAAAGGATTACCATGCTGCAGTCTGATCCATACTAGCGTGCTTGGATAACTGCCCTATTCACCACTGATACCACAGTGGAAAATATTGTCTCATTGCTTGTTTGGGGAGATAGTACTTTCACAGTAGTGGCCTTCCCATAATTGCCCCACTCGACTTTTAGCCTCTCGTAGGGCGAGGTATCTTCAAATCATCAAATTTTGGGAAGCGGGTGGCCAAACCCTCATAACTACCCTAGTATAGCATCCCCAGGCTTATGACTGTTTAAAACAAAACTACAAGCCTCCATACTTGTATGTAAAATAGGTTTCATACGTATTAGACAATCTGTCTGTTTACTTAGGGCTAGAATATCTTCTAATTCCATATTCACTTAGAGTCTAGTCCTCAATTCTAACTTAATCATTTTATATGTGATTGGTTGGATCGTAAGGGTTTCACGGGATTTAATACAAGTATTAATATTACACTTGTCAACATAAGGTCGTGTGTTCAACATGTACATCCCATGGAGATGCATTCATAAAATCCTCCTACCTTCAAATAGTGATCCATCTCTTTAGATCCTCTATGATCCTAACTAGTGTATGAAATTTGTAAATCCATACATACTATTAATACATATACAATCTGAATAATCCTATCTCTATTCTTTGTCTCATCTTCTCCTTTGATATAAAGGATCTAGATCTTTTGTCCTATCATGATCTATCTTCCTCAAATAGTGTCTATCCTATTGATCAATAGATCTGATGATTAGAATGATTCTCTAATCTTTCAGATCTATGTATTTCCTATCCTAAGTCTTTGTGCATTCCTTTCTTTGATCTTGATCTTTCATAGATCCATTGATCAACAATTTATACTTATTGACAAAGATCAAGAACTTAGATATTCTATTATCTAGTTCTCCTTTGATCTAAGTTTAGTTGTTTGATCATCCTTAAGGAGGATGATCTTGGTTCTCTTCCTTGAATCATATTTGATCAAGGGTTCAGATCTTCTATTTGATATAAGATCTTCTATTCTATTTGATTTAAGTCGCAAGCAATATATATCATCAAGAAATATTTTTTCCTTTTTATTATTCTTGATCATTTAAGATCCAATGCATCTTGTTTGATCATCCTTATCTTTCTTACAATTTTTATTAGGGTTAGATAATTTACTAACCTTTTATGCTCTTATTATTCAACTAGTTAATGTTTTAGTGGTTGAAGATAACTTATTTCAGCCTAAGTCTAAACTGCTCCTCCTATTTCCAACTGGCTAAGGCTTACTAGCTGAATGGGTGAACACAAAGTGGTTACTTCAATCCTCATGTAAGGAGGCATTTAGACCTCACAAACGTCAATAGAAGGTAGGGGAAGATCGAGGCTCTATTAGAAAACCCCTTAACCACCATGTTCACATTCACTAGAGTGACGTTAGCTCAACCTTTCATAAGGCTCCTATGAGTATGTTAACCCTAAGTACTCTTTCTAATTGATTTTAATTAAGTCCATGAACATTTAAAATATCATTCATGGGGTTTGTTATGCTCCTAGTTTGGGCCAAGGATTTGATAATCCTTATATTGTCCTACTAACTATAGCCCTTACTAATTAAGTCCAAGTCAAATAATTCACTCTTATTTGTGTCATGAAGCTTTACTTTCTCATTAGATTCTATTTTTGGTGTTTTATGCTCTCTATCTCTACTAATAAAATTTATTCATAAATGAATTAAACTTTAAAGCATAAAACTACATAATTGAAGAACCTAATGATAATGGCACAAGGTACTTAAGATTACTCTAGCATGATTTCTAACTAATGTACTTTATCTAATAAACTCAAATTAAACTATCATGGACCTATGGTACCATATCATACCATAGTCTAATCTAACATGAAATCCTAGCATGGTCCTATGTTACAATTGCATGAAATCATACCAACATGGTCCTAAGTTACAATTCATCATTCATGAATAATTTTATGGACATTTGAAATGAGGTTATATTAAAATAATCTATCATGGATCCTATATTCATGAAATAAATCAAATAAAATCAATGCATAACTCAAGCTAACCCATTTCTCATTATTAAAGCTTTTACTTATGATCCAACCATTAGATCTTAGGTCTTTTCCTTTTTAATCAAGGGTTTTAATTAATTTTAAGGCTTTAACTCCATTAAGGTCCAAGATCATATCCCTTTGTTTTTGGTCATATTTAATCATGATCTTAATGGATTCCATCATAGTATCATTCATTCAATCCATCACAAGGGTCTAATAATACTTGATTTTATTGATCAAGTGGATCCCTTTGTATTTTTAGGATTTTTCTACCATAAAGGGTAGGTCCCTCAATTTATCTTAAATCTTTCCAAATAAGTCATGGCTATCACATTATTTCAACATTATATCATTAGTAAATCAGATCCCCAAGATCTGATCATCTCAAATCTTGAAGATCATGAAAATTAGAAGCTTAATTCTTAAATACAAAAAGTTTCATGAAGAATTTTCTAAATGTTATGATTTCAGAAGAAAATAGAAGTTATAGGCTTTCCATGGCTTCCTTCCAATCTCAATTTGGAGTTCAAATGACTCCACAATTGAATTGTAAGTTCACAGTCGTTCCTAGGGTCCATATTTGATTTGGGCCCATTGAAATGGATGGCCCAAATTGATTGGGCCGGTCGGACAGAAGGGTCGACACACTCTCGTCACCGAGATGCAAGCGTGATGCAATTTGCTCAAGATCGGCACTGTCACACAGTCATCCCGTCGGGACGACATCGCCCGCAGCACGTGTGGGTGGAGACACTACC
This sequence comes from Warburgia ugandensis, assembly GCA_035236585.1. Lineage (NCBI taxonomy): Eukaryota > Viridiplantae > Streptophyta > Magnoliopsida > Canellales > Canellaceae > Warburgia > Warburgia ugandensis. The sequence goes on from CP141133.1 coordinate 43,413,339, forward strand.
ACAGGGTGAGTCTTTGTAAGGCGTTTTGCAGTGCATCCCGCAGTTATATTCGATTTGCAGAGATTAGACAATCTGTTTTGGACCTTCCAATCAATCCTCTTCAATCAAAGGCTCAAAACTCTATAAAATTTCTTGAAACTTCTACCCTAGGGGTTTTGGACCCTTCTAGATTGAATGGAAGGCTCTGATTTTCCATCTAAGCTCTCCATCATCCATAATTGAAGGGTTCTGGTCCTTACTTTATTTTTATAAATTTTAACCTTGAACTAATTACAGAAAAATAAAAATTACATAAAACAACAAGAAATAAGTTTAAGAAGTGGTTCCACCTACCTGATTGGAGAAGCAACATATTTTCGAAGCCCAATTTGAAATAAATACTCTTTGATGATAAGATAGCCCAGTAGTCCCTTGTTTTGTGATTTACCATTGATTGCACCGTTGGATCTTGAAATTGATTTGCCATTTTGTAGATAAGGTAGTCTAGGATTGTATGTACGGTGAGATTTGTGAGATTCAACTTGGAACAAAGTACCTAATTGAATTTAGGTCTCTTGTTCCAATTAGAGAGAGGAGAGGAAAAGTGCAAGAAGGGAGATTTTTGGGAGTTTTGGAATTTTGGGAAGGAATATAGATTTGGAATTTTAGAGTAAACAAGATAATTTTGTGGGAATTTTAATGAAAATTTTTGGAGGGGTATTTATATGTGTTTTTCATTTTTTCATAATTACATGTAATAATTATGTTTTAATTCTTTTAAATATTAAATTAACATTGGATCCTCCACTACCACCTCCTTCTCCACTAGCAGCTGGTAGTGATTTTCCCACTCATTACATGTTCTCTGGGCATTGGACTCGTTTGTGGGCCCCACAGGATGTGAAAGGATCATTTTGCCCTTTTATGGAGAAAAATCCTTTTTTGCTCTCCCGAACTCAGAATTGAACGTACTTAGTGGTGGTGGAATCGTATTTCTGAGTATATTCTAAATATTGATGTCTTAGATCTTAGTTATGTGTAAAAATACCATTTTACCCTTTTATTCATAAGAATAAAGAAAAATTAGGAATTTTTCATTTTAACTCAGAATTGAATGTACTTAGTGTCATTTCAATTGGTTTTCCGAGTACATTCATAATTTCTAAGATTTAAATTATATTATAATATCCATAAAATGAGAATTTCCAATAACCTAATATTCTAGCGCAAAATTTTTGAAAACTCAAACTTTATTGATTTTCTCAATCAATTTACAAAAATTGGGATTATTATAGATAATTACTTATAAAAGTCCTCCAATCGTGTGACACCATGTGGCATGGCTTGAATGGCTCACTTTTTTGGATCATTTGGTTTGGCTTGAGTGGGTTAGTCCCTTGGCTTCAAAGCTTAGCTTGCTTTTATAATAATTTTTAGGACTATTGCAAAAACTCTACGAAGCATAATATAGGTTGTTGGATCACCTTCTCACTTCCTACAAAAGACTACAAACCATAATTAAATCCTAGAAAATTATGATGATTCACATCTTTTAGCAAGATTAGCTCTTGAACCTTCTAAATATCAACGTTTTGAATTATTAGATAAAAAAATGCATATGTTATGAAATTATAAAAAAACATTAAAATAATACATATAATTTATAATACATGGACTACTAATTGGGTACATTTTATCCAAAATTGAACACTTATCATGTATACTCAACCTATGATTTAAATGTACAAGTAGAATCTTTGGACAAGCATTCCAACATTAGAGGAAACATGAGGAGATGTCTCACTTGATCTATTTGATAATTATGTGATTACAATCATTCATGACACTGATATGTTTTATTTTCTATTTATTTTTTTGAGACACTCTAGTGACATGGTTGTGATAGAAATTATCCTTGGGAATTATTTTATCAAGTATGTTTTTATAGGCTCAAACATGGGTCACAACTACATATGCTTATTTTTTGTGTGATTTTGGGTACAATGTGCCCAGAATTTTTAAGAGGTGACAAAAAGAAAAAGTAAGATTTGTTTAAAAGGAGTTTTCAAAAATGGATAATTATAACTATATTTGTGTTTTAAATACCCAAGTTGTCACACTTGGATATGTTGATCCTTTCATTAGTAAAATACAAATTTTCACCTCCTTAAGGCATATTAGTCATTACATAAAAATCATCTAGAGTTATAGTCATCTCCACCCCTCCAAATTGGAAAATGTTAGTGATTGACTACTACCTTTCAAGCATGCCCCAAAAAATGGCCCTTTCAATACTGCGAAGTTTCATTTGGGCTAAATATTTGAATAATATGCTATTTATAATCATTTTGGACCCTTTTGGTAATTTCTTAAACATTTTGGCAATTTGATGTGGTCCAAGTAGAATTCCTCCTCCTCCTCCTCCTCCTCTCTCTCTCTCTCTCCATTTTCGCCTTTTCTGGCCTTTTTCCCTTAGATCCAGGCCAGATCTAGTCTCATTGGTTGGCAAATCACTAGTGAATCTACAATGGAACGCACTCAAGGATAGCTCAAATGGGAGATCTAAGCCGTTCGATGAGTTCATGGGACAATCAAACCCTAGAAACCCCAAAAGTAGTAGATTTTGAAACATCCTATGTGTTGATAGGTGACTAGAAAGATCTGATTGTCAACATTGGACCATCAGATCCCTAGTAAAGTGCAAGAAGACTCGTCCATTCGACATGTCTCCATGTGTACGATGCGTGTAGGCGTGGTCACCTTTCGACTAGGATACAACTACATCCTAGGAACCAAGACATAGCCCAATGCGTCAGGGTCGCTAAGACACACTGGTGCCTTCCAAATGCGCATCCCAATACATCCTAGTAACCTCATTTTAACAGATTTTGGATCCAAAATTTTAATATGGACCATTAAATAGATCTAATTAATAAAATTTAGGATCGGAAAATAATTTTAACTGATCATGTCCTAGAAATTATAAAAATCATATAGATCTATAAGATCAAAGATGATCAGATTCCAAGAAGTGATTAGTTGGATAATTTAGCTTATCCATATACCTAGATCTACTCTAAATTAAGGGCATCAATTCTTGGATGATAGATCTAACCATTAATAGATAGGATCTGGGTCTAGATAGATGATCTAAGCCATTAATATATGAATCTAACTGATGATCAACAGAGAATGGTAAATAATACTTGGATTTTTACCCTTAAATTATGGCCAAGAATCCACAATGACCTTGAAGGAGATCCAAGATTCAAATTGAAGAAAAGTGCACACAACACCTAAGTAACATTCTTGATGTTTGTGGTCTGATGCTACTAAGTTTTCAACTGAATTCTAAAACTTAAACGATTTACTTGAAACTATTTTGGTATTTAATATGTTTTTGAAATGATAATGAAATATGGTATTCTTATAATGAGCATGACAATTATTCTCATTATTTGTGATCTTGATTGAAAATGCTATTACTTATGTCTTATATAGCACATTATTACTCTTAAGGTTGGTGGTCTGATTTAAAGTCATAGACCTCAAATTGCCATGGCATGTTTCATTTATTAATGATGTTAGATCATTATCTATTTGTGCGAAGTAAATAATGACACTCGGGGTTTACATGAATGAATTTCAAATAAAAGGAATTTTTCATTGCATTTATTTTGAAAAATTACTTATAAATAGAGATTGATCTCACTAGTGAATGCCTGTTATTTTAAATTGCATTATAAAAACCCGGCTTGTCACATAGGGTTTTGTGTGAGTTCTAAAAATATTCTCATTAAGAGCCATTTTTGTTTGGTCTCACACATTTCTTTCAAAATGTCTTCCTCCAAAGAAGGGGAATTAAAGGATCTCACATGATTATTTCTCTAATTTGAGGTCTATGACTTTGACTATTAGACTTTTCCAATCCAACATTCAAAGTGAGGTATCTATAGACACCCAAATTTTTCACAAGTGAACAATCAATGAGGGCCAACTTTGTTTTACATGTGCCAACCTTGCTCTATTATTTATAATATTATTTCACTTTCTTCAATCTTGACTTGTTTTACTTTATTTAAAACTTTTAGCCAATAATGAACAAAGCTTTAGATACTATCACCCAATGGAAGGACTTGAATTGAAGAAAAATATTTCATGACATTCACCCAATTCATCAATTCAATTAACTTGATAATCTATAGCATATCATTAGTTTGGAAAAATTGCTAATCCATATTCTACCTCTGCATTATTTATTACCCTGATGATGTCAGTAGTACAAATTTTTTCCATTATATACATTCCTACATGAGAAATTCACTCCCATATCATCCCGACAATTTAAACTTTTTGATTTTCAGTCCTATAAAAAGAAAGTACTTGACAACAACAAGTACAAAACATATACTTGATATCAAGTACATAAACTCAAGTGAAACTAGTTTAACTAAGTACTTGACAACAACAAGTACAAAACATACACTTGATATCAAGTACATAAACTCAAGTGAAACTAGTTTAACTACTTTATGGAAAGTAAGAAGCTTCCAATTAAGTTCTTGATTGGCTAATGAAGTGCCTAAAGATTTTGAGGAGTATTCTTAGAGCTTAGGAAAAACTTGAAGAGGGATCTTAATTAAGGGCAAGGTTTCTAATCTTGTCTTCATTTATTTTAGTTTCTCTTGACTTAGTTTAGTTTAGTTTGATCTTAAGTTTTATTTAATTCATTTTTCTTAAAGCAGTTCAACCAATATCGCTTCGTTTTGGTTTTGTTTCAATCATTTTCTTAACTTAAATACTTTTAGAACTTATCTTGCTCTTGCCGTCCCAATGTTTGATTTTTACAATTCAAACTAGTACTAGTGCTAGATTAATGCACATTAGTTTTTAGAAATTGAATTTTTCTTGAAGTCTTCTCAAAATTCTTATTTTTTGTTTCTAGCACTTGTTTAGTGGCTTCTATGAAATATTATGTTGTCTATCATAGAAAGAATTAAAACCTAGATTATTGATTTTGTCCAAGATGGACTAGGGACTGCTAGCCTTCTTCTATGATTTGTGACACCTATCGTTAATTTGGTTTATTCATCAATAACCAAGGTTCATTACCTATTGAGGTACCTACACCATTGATTCTAAACCACTTGTATTCATATATAATCTTAAGAAGTCCTAAGTATAAACACCTAAGACTTACTTATACCTACATAATATCTTCCTAAACACTCAAAAGGTCTTACATATGTCAAGGTTGGTCTTGCTCTCGCCATCCTCCCTAAAGTACCTTTGGTCACAAGTTTTAGTTGCCATTTCCCACTTTGGTTGAGGATTAGATTTAATAGCATGTGTGAGTGATTTTCTTTGTCATTGTTTGTTGTAAAACAATAAAGGAAAAAGAAAAAAGAAAAAAATCTTGGGAAGTTCATAGTAGAAATGTGTATCTTATAGTTTTCTAAGCTTTATGATCATCAAGATGGTGAACAATTGAATTACTGATTGTTTGGAAGTTAAAGGTTTACATCTTTTTAGCATTCACAACTAAAGCACATAGCTTGAAAGCTACAAAATTTATGCTTCTCAACATTTATGTATAATAACATATATCTTTTCAACATGCTTGTAGGTAATTAGGAAGTTATTAGGTACCTTCATATTCAATAACCTTATGTTAGTACACCAAAATTTTCTTGTGATGGTATGAAAAGTTAACAAAATGGTACCCAAGGACTGCTAGAAAATCAAAAGATAAAAAGCTACAATCACAAATTGGTGGGTTTGAAACCAAAAAGTTCTTCCAAATCAGTCAAGATTAAGGAAAGTTCTTCCATGAAAATTTAGGAATCTTAGGAACTTTCATATTTGTATACATGTCTAAGGAATTTCTTTCTATGTGTTGAGAAAACTATCCAATACTTAGAAAGTGTTACTTGGAAACACATAAATTTAGGAAACTCTTGTTTGGCAAGTACCTAATGTTTTAAAAGAATTTTTTATCCTTGGAAACTATTGTATTTCGATGCTTAGTTAATAGGTTGTACATTGCTTATTTGGGACTATTGTCCCATCTATTTGAAACACTTTGTAGCATGAATCAATGATATAACATAGTTGAACTAGACATTTTTTTCCATTGTAGGAGTTTGAGTGCATCCCAACTTTGTTGTGTTTTCTATATCTCTTGGATGGGTGAAAGGATTGTGATGCACCTAGTTCTGTATCTTTAAGGTGGTGATTGATTTGTATACCAAAAGTAGTGAGCTAGTTTATACCCATGGTTATGTATCTCTTTGCCAATGTTAATGTATCAAAGGAGTGCTAAGCTATTAGTACACTTTAGTTTTGTATCTCTATGGTGAGGATTATTCTAAATCCATAGAGTGGTTAGCTATTTCAATACTTTAATTCTACATCTATGTGGTGATTAACATTCTATTTTCATAGAGTGGTGAATGATTGTTATTTTTTCTTTTTATCTTTGTTTTACACAGTTATATAGTATCAATTTGGTATTGGAGCTTAAGGTTGTCATGATGTTTCAACCATGGTGAATGGTTACTTCTAACAAAGATGCTCATGATTTGGAGATGGATGACTTAAGGAAACAAATTGAACAACTCTAAGAATGTTTAGATCAATATAGTAGTAACAGTGATAGAGGAGGTGAGAAATCTGACATTGAATCCTTTAACAATGACTTAGACAATTTTCTATCCTTTCTTACAAAATCCCAATGTTTGAATATGTGACAACTTGGGTTTTTGAAATACATTTTGAGTATTTATTTTCACAGGGTGGCTAGCCAATTTTGCAAAAATTTTGAAAAACTTAAGCAGTGGAAACATTTTCTTTGAAATTCTTTTCTAAAAACTCAAATTCCACTTTTCTTTCACATACACATACATAATTTTGTATACTACATAATTTTCAAAGAAATTCATTTTTTAAAAATTGAAGGATCGATCTAGTGGTTCACATATACAGCCCCCTTATTACATTTGATTTCCAAAATAAACAAATCAAAATACAATCCAATTTTTACATAATCTTCTATAGTCTTGATCAACAGTATGGTCTTAGTATTTCCTTATCATATCCCTCCATCCCTTTCTTTCTGTATCTGAGATATTGTAAACATTAAAACATTTACAATATCTTAGCAAGCTATGCTTGGTAGGGGATTCGAGAAGCATATGAATTCATATAATTCAAAATCACAACATTCAAAATCATCATATTCAATGAACTATACCATACATGAACATTCTATCATAATTCTATACTAATCACCACTACATTGTATATATACATATATATAGTCAAAACTCATGAAAAATAGTTAATATCTCAAAACATAATCATACCCAGCTTATACTGAGTTGATAAATCATCCAGAGTCTGTTGGAAATGCTCCCTCATTTGGGCAGTATCAGTAATCCACGATTATCGAATGTCTTATCATGCCATATCATAAGACATTTCACTATGCCATGCATCATAATGCAAAAATACTCAAAGGACTACTATGCATGTAGTCAGAATCCATACTAGCACACCTAGATAACTGCCCAATAATCCACCTATACCATCCTTGGTGGAAATCACAATATCCATGTTCGTGTGGGGGGAACCATGGCTTTCACAGTGACATCCTTCCCATAATTTCCCAACCTAACTTTTAGCATCACTAAGGCTTGGTATCCATATCATAACAAGTTTTGAAGAGAGGGTGGCCAAACCCTACTAACTCTCCTAGCATAGTATCCCCATGCATACACCTATTTAAAACAAAACCACAAGCCTCCATGCTTGTATGTAAGGCAATTCTTTTACTTATTAGATGACTTGTCTATTTATATCATCATCCTCATATTTTGATATACATATACTAAGGATATGATTTCACCTTTAATTTATGGATCACCATTTAATAGGAGTGATACCCATTTTTAAGTTTAGGGTTCACCATTTAATATGAATGATACCCATATTCATTTAAGTTTAGGTATCACCATTTTATGAATGATCCCCATGTATTGATTTGTCTGTTTATCTAGGGCTAGAATATTTTCTACTTCCCTATGTATATCTAAGATTTTTCTCACTTCTTAACTTAACCATTTTATCCATGTTTCCTCATCAGTTGGTTGGATAATAATTGTTTCTAAGTTATTTATCACAATACATTTGTATCATGTATGTCAATAAGATCATGTATCAAAACATGTATCTTTCATCCAAATGCAGTCTTAAAATCCACCTACCTTCAAGTAATGATCCATCCCTTTAGATCTTCCATGATCCTGACTGATGTATGTAATCTGTAAATCCATACATACTATCAATATTTATACAATTTGAATAATCCTATATTTTTTATCATATCTATATTCTTTGTCTAATCTTGTCCTTTGATATAAAGGATCTAGATCTTGTGTCTATCTTCCTCAGATCATGTTTATCCTATTGATTAATAGATCTGATGGCTAAAATGATCTTCTAATCTTTCAGATCTAAGTATTTTCTATTTCTAAGTCTTTGTGTATTCCTTTCTTTGATCTTGAACTTTCACAAATCCATTGATCAACAATTTATACTTGTTGATAAAGATCAAGAGCTTAGATCTTCTATCATCTAGTTCTTCTTTGATCTAAGTTTAGTTGTTTGATCATCCCTAAGGAGGATGATCTTAGTTCTCTTCCTTGAATCATATTTGATCAAGCATTTGGATTCTCTATCTAGAATTGTCTACAACATATATACATAGATACATAATATCAGAAATACAACATTAGGATTCTTATTGTTCTTGATCATTCAAGATCCCATGGATCTTGTTTAATTATCCTTATCTTTCTTACTATTTTTATTAGGGTTAGATAATTTACTAACCTTTTATGCTCTTATTATTATTATTCAACCTGTTATTGTTTTATTGGTTAAAGATAATTTATGCATACCTAATTCTAGATAACTCCTCTTACTCACAAAGTGGTTACTTCAATCCTCATGTAAGGAGGCATTTAGACCTTGTAAATGTCAATGAAAGGTAGGGGAAGAGCTAACCCCCTTAACCACCATGTTCAACATTTACTAGAGTAACCTTAACTTAACCTTTAATAAGGTTCCTATGTGTAATACCTGAGCAATTTACGCTATTTTTAACAAAAAATTGGACATCTTATAGGACATGAACTGTGTTAAATGTTTCACTTTATTTAAAATAGAAAATGAATGAATTTGTGAGGAAACTTAGTACCATTAGATTCTACTCAAAAAATGGAATCCAACGCCCCAAAAATCACCCAAAATAGAGTTCGTATGAAGAAGTTATGGCCCTTCAAAGATTAGGGGTATTTCTGTAAATTAAATAGAAAAATGAAAAAACAAAAAAGGACGAAAAACGGAGGGGGCCGTTTTGATAACGGCACCCCCTGTCATCTTCCTCCTCAGATTTCTCCAGAAACCCTCAAATCCTGAATTTTCTAGAGAAGTCTGCCACTGCCATGGTGGCACCGCCATTGAGGGGCACCGCCTTCACCCCTCTATAAAAACCCCATCTCCCCCTCTCCGAAAACACATTTTTCTGGCCACTTTTGGACTAAGGTTTCTGGCAAAAACTGAAAACCCGTCTCTTTGTGTTTTCTGGCAACAGCCAAGCCCAAGTCAGGCTGGCCATTGCCATTTCCCATGCCTCCTTTCTCCTTTCCGGTCTGGCAATAGGGTTTTCCCCCTTCTTCGAGCTTTTCGGCGAGCAGGCACACCCATCGGGAAAAGGGTGTCCCCAGGCTGCCCAGGTAAGACATTCCTTCTTCTTTCTCTTCGTTTTACTTCCCCCAGGCCAGATCCATGCCGGATCTGGTCTCTTTCTAACCGGTCTTCCCAGCCGGAAAACAACTAGCCGTTTTCCAGCCGGGTTTCCTGGCCAAAAAACGTTCCAAGCCGGCTTGGGCCGGCCCTGCACAAACCAGGCATCCCAGGGACGCCATGCTGTATGTGCACCTGGGACGGGTTCCAAGTGTACAACAATGCATACACTATCCCAGGTGCGGCCTTCAGGTGCGCGCGTGACATGGGGTACGGGTCCTGGCTCGACCAGGGTGCACGGGCTGCCCTGGGAGCTGAGACGCGCCATGCTACAAGGTGCGTCCGTGTGATGATGCGCGTCATAGCGCGTCACTTAAGCATGCATGTGCGCATCCAAAACGTGGTTCCTGGCACGACCTTTGGGCGCGCACGCACATAAGGTGGTCGCAGTTCTACCAGGATACACGGGTGTACTGGGAACTGGGGTACGCGGACTTAATGAGACTTTAAAGTTAGGATTAGAGGATAAATTACAAAGTCTAACTATTGGAAAGTAGATCCACACCATAGGATCTAGCCTGACGAATGAATTAGGCAAGGACCTTGGAACCAATTGGCAAAGCTAGCGATCTAATGACTAAATAGATTGAAATTAATAAGGACTCCTTGTATCCATTCATACCCAGGAGTTTATAAATGAGACCCAGGGATGGGTTGAAGTGATAAAGGACGTGACTCCAGGAGACTTTGAGGTAGGTGCTCTATCGCTACTAGACTTTTTGAAAGAACCATGATTGTTTTATGTATGTTTTAAGTAGAGTTATATAACTTGTTTAGCATGACTTAATTCAGCATACATATGATAAATGCTTTATGCATGGATATGTTTTGCAAATAATCGCATATACATTATGCATAGATATGTTTTGCGAATAATTGCATATACATTATGCATAGATATGTTTTGCAAACAAATGCATATATTGCATGATTTGTGAGCATTAAGTGTTTTGAAAGATTGCATGTCCTTGAGGGTTACCAAAAGATGCTGGAGTACCCAAAAGACGTTGGGTAGGCAGTTGTGAGGGACCCAAAGAGCACAGGTTTTGAAAAAGAGGTTTTCGCTTGTTTGATCTGATATGATTTGGGCTGATAAGCTTGTGGGCATTATGCCGAGAGGTTTGGGTTGGCCTCCAGCCTCTACCAGTATTAGCTGGATGGGTACCATGCCCAAAAAGGGCAACGTCCCTGCTTTGACTGCATGTGGTACAGGGGGCTACCACTGGTGTCACGGCATTGGGTCGAAGTGTCATATGTCCCGTGGAGGCATATGACCCTGTGTCCTCAAGTACTCGAGGACCACACGACGGCGAGGTCGTGGGCATAGTTGGACCCTATGGTTTGAGGATTTACTTGCATTGCATATGGCATGACATGAGGTTGGTCGACCATACCAGATATGCATGAGTTGGATTCAGTTGGGCATCTTATGCATATCATTATGTTTATGATATATGATACTTTCGACTTGGATTATGCTATTCTTTAAGTCGTCAGTATTTCAATTCGACAGTGGTTTTTAATATCGCTATTGAACGTGATTGTTCGAACATGCACATGTTTTTAAGAGCATATGATTTTAAACATAGCATGCATTGCAAAACTAGTAGTGATAGACTCCTACTGAGTATAGTATATACTCACCCTATCCTTAACATTTTTCAAGATAGTTCCACTCACAAATAGAAGACGTCTCAGGAGATATTAGTGCTACGAGCAAGTGAATAAACAAAGGAGACAACTATACATGTGAGCAAACTCTCTACCCTTTGGACATGTATTTGTATTTATTTACAGTTGGACTGTGTGCTGTGACTGGATAGACCTGGGGAAAAACATTTATGATTTCTGATGTTTTTTAACAACTACTTTGATTGTTATGAAAGCAAATGACACTTCGGGTTTTCAAAATGAGTTTAAAACTAAAAGATTTTCCGCTGCATTGCATGGTTTTCATAAAATGGTTTTCAAATAGTGATGCATCCCGCCTTAGGAATTAGATCTTGCATTTAAAAATGCATGGGAAAAGCTGGGTCGTCACAGTTGGTATCAAAGCCCAGGTTCTATCCTTTCACAGCCAGTCCAGCATGTCCAAGGGTCATAGACAATAGAGAAAATCAAGAAGAAGTAGTATAAATTGAAGAAGTAGAGATGACTACTTCTATTTGAGGATTACAATATTAATGCATAAGGCAGTTCACCATAAATAAAGAGGTGAAACACAGCTTGGTTTAACAAATAATTAGGAAGAGGATAGTGCAACCCTTATCCAAAATCTAGTCTAAGACAACTTAAGGATTAAGGATTGTTGAGTGGTGCAAATATAAAAACTCATATTATGATGAGAATGATGAATGAGGATATTAGTGAACTTGTTAGTAGATAGTTCTAACCTGCAATAAAGTAATGTCATCAAAGGTGAGAAAATTGAAGAACTTAGATGGTTATCTTACCATCATGAAGAATATGAGCACACTATCACAAGGGATATGATATGAGTATGATAAGGGATGTAAAAGACATACTTTGAGAAGAATTTTGATGATAATCTAAGAGGGATGAGAATGCAAGATGATATAAGGAGATGACTGTGACTCGTACTAGGTCACAAAGGTATGGATCCTGAAGGACTTAGCTCAATTTTGGATACCTTAATTGGAGTCTTATGAAGAGTAAAGTGCATCGAATAATAACTACCTGAGTATTATGGAGCAAATAAGAAGATGTGTACAAGTGACATATTGTGATTAAGAGGAATATAACATGAATATGATAAGGAACTATATTTGATAGTGCTATCAAGAGATTTTGATGATAATACTAAGGATGATAAAAGATTGATCCTAACATGAACTTGTAAGAAAAGTATAAAAAGGTCAATGCCATTATTAAGACATTGTATGAATTTTATTGAGACTATAGGCAATTGAGGATTTCAATAATCTTAAGACGGTTTAGAATTTCTGAGAAACATTCAGTTTATCATATATGTTACGTACAGGAATAGATGAAGTATCGATAATATGCAACAAAGCACAGGAAGACATTGATCTAGGAAGACAAAAGTGAGGATTTTGAAGAAAAGAAAGAAAGAGATAGAGATGTAACTACCAGTATTCAAGGAATATTCAAAAGAAAAAAGATCATGACTTTATGAAGATACATACAAATATCTCATCGAGTGGGAAGATAAACCAATCAACTTCGAAGGAATGATGATAGTTGAGTTGGTGATGATTTTATTATAAAAGAGTATAATAGAGATAAAGCATATGGGGTTTAAGACTTTGAGTAAAGTATCGAATTTCAGGAGATTATGCAACAAGAAATTTTCGAAGAGAAATGGTGATCAACTAGAAGTTAAACTTCTACAAATGGTTTGATATCAATTAGATTCTTATCAGATCCATTAGCTTATGAGGAACACCAATGGATATAGTCCATAAAAAGAAAAAATTGGTGATATCCTACCTTGCCACTACATGAGTGAATAAAGGAATTAAGCCGGGATAGTAACTTGTCCATTTAGCAATAGGGTACCATCAAGGATCAAATTGAGATCTTGCTATCATAAATTTGGAAGACCAAAAATCTTAAGACCATTATTTAGTCATTACCTTTAGAGTATTATTGACTAAATAAAGGTATCCCACCCTGATTAATTAAGTATGTTAGTATCTATGAGTTAGTAGTCGAAGTTATATACTCAGAGGGATGTTATATGTCTTTAGACTTTTGTTTTCCTTGAAAGAAGTACTTGTTAGACTAAGTTATTTGAGGGTATGAGGTCAGTTGATTAGGCCACATCATGGAGTTGATTAGGCCACATCATGGGGGAGCTACAAGTACAATGAACACAGTAATAACTGAGACAGATTTTTCCAAACCTGAATAGATACCATAACAAACTATAGAAATCACTGTGGGTCTGAAAAATACTGCTGACTTGGATTGAAAAGAAAGGTAGATAAGTACCGATCACTTTAGAGACCCTTGAGCTTATGACAAAGATATATCTGGAAAGAGATCAATAGGTAATCAAATAAAGTCTTTCTATATGTCTACAAAAATGTTCCATGCTTACCTGAGTGTTTTTCAAATTTGATGATTTAATAGCTTCAGCATAACTTGATGAAGTAGTTATTGAACGAGAACTACTATTATAAGCTAATTATGAGGAGGCACTTGAAAGATAAAATTTGAGGAATTGAGAAAATCACTACTTATACCTCCTGACAATATAGACTGCATGATTGACAATAAAGCCCTGATAAAAGATTGAACAATATATTGACATAGGGAATGGAAGGAGAAAAGGTGAGATGGCTAGCACACTATAAGGTGAAGATTTAATGTTACGTTGCCTTTAGACAAATAGTTAGTTGTTATGAGCATATACCAAGTACGAAAAATCAATTGAAGGAATTTCCTATGGACTAACCCTACTGGATTGAGTATAAAACTTTTGGACTGAAAAGTTACGAAGAAAACCATCAAGCAAGGAAAGGACAAAGATGATGATGACAAAGGATTCAACCATGACCTAGTAAGGGTACTCGGTGATGAATAAGAGACTTTTTGCTTTGCATGAATAGGAACATTATTGAAAATCCTAATGACAAATTGATGTGAATAGTGAGATAAGGCCTCTGGACGAGAACATTTGACCAATAATGAAAAATTGACCATTAACGTTTGACATGAGAAAAGCGTTTAATGAATTCAATAATTATGAAATTGGATATGGAATTAGGACATTTTACTTTCAGTATATGATAAGGTCCTTGAAGGAAGATGCTACTAATTGGCTTTCATGATCTTATTTTGAATGTAACCTTGGTCAAGGAAATCAAGTCACATATGGAAAAGCAGCCAGGCTTGAAATTCAAAGTTAAGTAAGAGTTTGGCTGTAGAGCACATGATACCATATCAGTTATTGAAGTATCTTGGAGACAAATATAAAAGGTAAGAAGCAAAGTTAGGAACAATAGAAAGAAGGTAACTTTTTGGGGAACTCTTGCTAATGACATACAACCAACCATTAGAAGGAGATATGGATGATGAAGCGATCACTAGATGAAAGGGATTATCCTATGATATTCAAAATAGGAGAAATAAGATCATATGATCTCAAGGAAGTATGGAGTAATTTATACATGAATAAATAAGCATGATCCTACGAGGAGACTATCTCATACACGATGAGAAAAGTATAGGCATCTAAGGATTTCGAGATAGATGAATCATAGCTAGAAACCGGTATTGTTAAACTGGCACGTATAGGAGTATGCATCAGAGTACACAGCGAAAGTGGCCCTTATATGTAAGGCCTTGTTGAAGGAACAATAAAAATGATAAATTGAGGATGAGCCTAGATTTGATTCCTAAGGGGAGAATGCATTCACCAAGAAGTTATCTAAGAGACAAAATACGTTGAAGATGATCATTTATTGAATTTCGAGGAAGAAATTCTTTTAAGGAGGTAATAATGTAATGCCCAAGCAATTTACGCTATTTTTAACAAAAAATTGGACATCTTATAGGACATGAACTATGTTAAATATTTCACTTTATTTAAAATATAAAACTAAGGAATTTGTGAGGAAACTTAGTACCATTAGATTCTACTTGAAAAATGGAATCCAACGCCTAAAAAATCACCCAAAACGGAGTTCGTATGAAGAAGTTATGGCCATTTAAAGATTAGGGGTATTTCTATAAATTAAACAGAAAAACAAAAAAGGACGAAAAACACAGGGGGTCGTTTTGATAACGCATGTAAGGCGGTCACGGTTCAACCAGGATACACGGGTGTCCTGGGAACTGGGGTACACGGACCTAATGAGACTTTAAAGTTAGGATTAGAGGATAAATTACAAAGTCTAACTATTGGAAAGTAGATGCATTGCATATGGCATGACATGAGGTTGGTCGACCATACCAGATATCCATGAGTTGGATTTAGTTGAGCATCTTATGCATATCATTATGTTTATGATATATGATACTTTCGACTTGGATTATGCTATTCTTTAAGTCGTCAGTATTTCAATTCGATAGTGGTTTTTAATATCCCTATTGAACGTGATTGTTCGAACATGCACATGTTTTTAAGTGCATATGATTTTAAACATAGCATGCATTGCAAAACTAGTAGTGATAGACTCCTGCTGAGTATAGTATATACTCACCCTATCCTTAACATTTTTCAGGATAGTTCCACTCACAAATAGAAGACGTCTCAGGAGATATTAGTGCTACGAGCAAGTGAATAAACAAAGGAGACAACTATACATGTGAGTAAACTCTCTACCCTTTGGACATGTATTTTATTTATTTATAGTTGGACTGTGTGCATTGACTGGATAGACCTGGGGAAAAACATTTATGATTTCTGATGTTTTTCAACAACTACTTTGATTGTTGTGAAAGCAAATGACACTCGGGGTTTACGAAATGAGTTTAAAACTAAAATATTTTTCGTTGCATTGTATAGTTTTCATAAAATGGTTTTCAAATAGGGATGCATCCAGCCTTAGGAATTAGATCTTGCATTTAAGAATGCATGGGAAAACCTGGGTCGTCACACTATGAGCTTGTATACCCTAAATTTATCTGTACTTGGTCTTTATTAATGTCCATGAGCATTATATCATTGATGGAGGTTTATTATTGTAATGACTCCAATTTTGTAACATTGAAATCCCAAGTTAGCAATGAAAAGTTCACATTTTGAAATAAGGGTATTTTGGTCATTTCATTATTCACCTTGACTGAACCAAAAAATTTGGTCCTAAAAATGATACCATTAGCGCGTATCGGAAAAAGGAATCCAACAAGACCAAAATCACCCAAAACGGAGTTAAAATGAGCAAGTTATGGCCCTTTGAAGTTCAAGGGCAAAAATGTAATTTTTATTAAAAAACGGATTTAGCCTGGAAAACACAAGGGCCTGTTTTGATACGGGCACCCCCTTTCTTCAACCTCTTAGAGGGTTCTAGAATGGTGGTGTTTGGAGGAGAAATCACCGCCATTCTGGAGGTTTCTCCACCACCATTCAAGGGCGGTGAGAGTCCCCTCCAGAACCCTCTTCTAGCTCTATAAATAGAGCTCTTGGGTGCCTCTAATGGCAGCCCAAAAGCTTGAGAAAAACCCACTTTAGAGAAGCAACCAAGAGGAGAAACGTGGAGAAAAACCCAGCAACGAGCCAGGTATGCCCAAAATCCCTCAGAACCCGTCTTCCCATTAGTCCTAGGCTAAGTTTCCCTAAGTTTTTGCATGAAAATTCATGCAAAAATGGGCCCTGGAGAGTCACAAAGGACCCAGGGACGATCCCTGGGCCGCACTGGTTCGATAGGGTCGAACCAAGGCGTCCCAAGGACGCCCCAGTCCCCCAACGAGCAAGACGGTCCCCATTGGACTAAACACGTCGTCCGCATTCGAGAGAAACCATGGACCCGCCTGCAAATGAAAAAGACGGGCGAGAATCCAGCGCGTCTGCAGACGCGCCCGCTGGGGTGCATGCCGTTGACGCGCCACGCGTTAGCGTTTTGGGATTCCACCTCTTAAAGGCCTTTATGTACATGTGATACTAAAAAGCTTATAACATGAGATCTAGGGCTCCGATTGAGGCGCCGTGAAAGGCGTTGTGACCGTGTCGACGACGCGGACACACCCAAACTATAAAATTCCTCATCAAGGACCAATAAAAGGTGAGAACAACCCTTAGAATAGGATGGTGGTGTGTGGCCACTAGACCTTTGGAAAACTGATGATACCAAGGCCCAATTAGGACCTTAGGACACCCATAGGCATGGGGATAAAGCCTTAATGCCTAAGTAGTAGGACCAACCACTCTAAAACCTATAAAAGATAGGCCAAACTAACCTTGATTCCCCAAACCATGTTCAGGAGCATACGCGAACAAAGGGGTTAGCGCGACTTAGCCAGGTAGGTGCTCTATCGCTACTAGACTTTTTAAGAGCCATGATTGTTTTATGCATGTTTTAAGAATAAGTTATAAAACTTGTTTAGCATGACTTAATTCGACATACATATGATAAATGCTTTATGCATAGATATGTTTTGCAAATAATTGCATATACAT
This sequence comes from Warburgia ugandensis, assembly GCA_035236585.1. Taxonomy (NCBI): domain Eukaryota; kingdom Viridiplantae; phylum Streptophyta; class Magnoliopsida; order Canellales; family Canellaceae; genus Warburgia; species Warburgia ugandensis. The sequence continues at coordinate 43,431,292 of CP141133.1, forward strand.
TATGCATAGATATGTTTTGCAAACAAATGCATATATTGCGTGATTTGTGAGCATTGAGTTTTTGAAAGATTGCATGTCCTTGAGGGTTACCAAAGGCGCTAGAGTGCTCAAAAGACGCTGGGTAGGCAGTTGTGAGGGACCCAAAGAGGACAGGTTTTGAAAAAGAGGTTTTTGGCTTGTTTGATCGTACATGATTTGGGTTAATAAGCTCGTGGACGCTATGTCGAGAGGTCTGGGGTGGCCTCCCAACCTTTACCACTATTAGGTGGATAGGTACCACTCCCAAAAAGGGCATGTCCCTCCTTCGACTGCATGTGGTACAGGGGGCTACCACTGGTGTCACGGCACTGGGTCGAAGTGTCATATGCCCCGTGGAGGTATATGATCTGTTGTCCCTAGGTACCTGGAGACCACACAGCGATGAGGTCATGCATAGTTGGACGCTATGGTTTCGTGGACTTATTTGCATTGCATATGGCATGATATGAGGTTGGTCGACCATACCATACCAGATATCCATGAGTTGGATTCAATGAAGCATCTTATGCATATCATTATGTTATGATATATATATGATACTTTCAACTTGGATTATGTGATTTCCTTAAGTCGTCAATATTCCTATTCGATGATGGTTTTTAATCTCGATATTGAACTTGAGTGTTCAGACATGCACATGTTTTGAAAGAGCATATGATTTTAAACATCTCATGCATTATAAAACTAGTAGTGATGGACTCCTACTGAGTATAGTATATACTCACCCAATCCTCAACATTTTTCAGACACAAAGTAAACACTTAAGGGCAAGGAACGCTTGTGACAAAAGACAACCAGACTAAGTGCAAGTAAGTAAACCCCTACCTTATCTTTCAATATTACTTGATTGTAGTTACTCACTATAGCTGAGGCTATGACTAACACTTTCTTGGGAATAGATTCAATTTAAAATTATGCCATGACTAGATAATTTGAAAATGTGTTTTGACACTCGGGGTTTTTATGAAAGATTGTTTTCCAAAATGAAAAATATTTTCATGCATTTCATATTTATAAAACAAGAGATCTCACCTTTCTATCAAATTTGCATCATATAAAAGCCCGGGTCGTCATAGTTGGTATCAGAGCACGGTTTGACTTTACTCACAACCCAGTTATAAGGAGAATAGCTTATAATCAAGTTTCATCCATGAAAGACTAAGGGGTAATAGGATAACACATACTAAGGTTTGGTAAATTACCTTGTGATTACAGATGCCTAAGAAGAAAGGAAGCAATGTTCCAAGACCTGAAGCCCCACCAGTGGAGTCCACTGGGTCGGGCAATGGGATGGCTGAATTGTTCCAGCAATCCTACAGAATATGGGACAATACATGAATAGTCAAAGCCAAGCCCCTACCACATGAGATCCTTCCCCTGATAAAGCGATAGATAGGACTGAGGTTCAGTTAGAAAGGTTTCAGAAATTAGCTCCTTCATTCACAGGAGAAGATGAAGCATCTACAGCTGAAAAATGGTTAATTGATATTGAAAAGATATTTAAAGCCATGAACATAGCTGAAGAAAGAAAAGTACCCATGGCCAAATTTGTGTTCAGGGGAGAGGCTACCTTTTGGTGGGAAACAGTAGAAAGGACTTATTTTGACCAGCGAGAAACAATAGGATGGGAAGAGTTTAAAGAGGTCTTTAATGACAAATATTATCCTAAACACATAAGAAAACAGAAGGAAAAAGAATTTATGGACTTAGAACAAGGAAATATGACTGTCCAACAGTATGAAAATAGATTCATCAGCCTCCAAAGATTTGCACCACGTGCTTGTACTGATGAGGAGGATGCGGCAGAACAATTTGTAGATGGGCTTAAACCAAGACTCAGGAATAGAGTTCTAGGTTTCCAACCTTCCACAGTAGCCAAAGCCGTAGAGATGACCTCCCTATACAAAAAAGATTATCAAAGGAACTAGGCAATAAAGGAAACTAAGAACATCAACACCATGGGAAATAAAGGAAAGAGATCATTTCAGTCATCTGGACCTAGGCCACCTTTCAAGAAGCCGTTTGAAAACAAAGGAAGAAGACCAGACTGGAAGACATGCCCTAAGTGTAACAGGTATCATTCAGGCAAACCATGTCCCATTTCCAACATCACTTGCTATCTTTGTGGAGAATTAGGACATTTTGCTAGTAATTGTCCTAAAAAGAAAGTTGAAGAGCGTAAAGGAGATCAAGTTCCAAAAAGCCAAGGACGTGTCTTTGCCCTCACTTCCAGTCAAGCCCAGGCTTCAAATGCAGTAGTTGAAGGTATTCTTTCTATCTATGATACACCTGTTAAAGTTCTATTCGATATAGGCTCCACTCATTCTTTCATATCCCTGGAGTTTGCATCATTCTTGGACATTATACCACAGGACCTAGACTTCACTCTAGAAGTCATGACTCCTGTAGGCCAAGCACTTCCCACCTATTCTTATCTCCAGGATGTCCCCATTTTGATCAAGGACCATTTGCTACATGCCAATCTTATTCACTTAGAGATGAATGACTTCAACATCATCCTAGGTATGGACTGGCTAGCCTTTCATCAAGCCATTGTTGATTGCCACCAGAAACGTGTCACTTTTACCCTACCTAATGGAGACACTTTCACCCTCCAAGGAAGAAAGGATTATTCTGGAGCGTGTGTTATTTCTGCCATGAAAGCAGTTAAGCACATTACTCAGGGATGCCCCTTCTTCTTAGCCAAGATTGAATCTGTCGAGAGTCCCCAACCAAAGCTAGAGGATGTCAAGGTAGTCCGAGAATTTCCTGACGTATTCCTTGAGGACTTACCAGGTCTACCTCCACCAAGAGAAATTGAGTTTATCATTGACCTTATACCCGGTACTTCCCCCATTTCCAAAGCTCCTTACTGAATGGCTCCTGCAGAACTAAAAGAACTGAAGACCCAATTACAGGAACTACTTGATAAGGGGTTCATACGACCTAACATATCTCCATGGGGAGCTCCAGTCCTTTTTGTTAAGAAAAAGGATGGCTCCATGAGATTGTGCGTAGACTATCAGATGCTAAATAGGGTCACCATTAAGAATAAGTACCCCCTTCCCGAATTGATTATCTTTTTGATCAACTTCAGTCAGCCAAAGTCTTCTCTAAGATTAATCTACGATCTGGATACCATCAACTTTGAGTTAGAGAAGAAGATATCCCCAAGACAGCCTTCAGGACTCGATACGGCCATTATGAATTCAGAGTGATGTCCTTTGGATTAACTAATGCTCCGGCCGCGTTTATGGACCTCATGAATAGGGTGTTCAAGGAGTACTTAGATAAATTCATCATAGTGCTTGTGGATGATATCTTAATATATTCTGAAACTCCTGAAGACCATAAGGAACATCTAAGGATAACATTAAGCACCCTACGAGCACACAAGTTATATGCAAAATTTCGTAAGTGTGAGTTTTGGATGGAAAAGGTTAATTTCTTAGGACACATTATTTCTCAGGATGGCATAGCAGTTGACCTCGTTAAGGTTGAATCAGTACAGAACTGGGAAAGACCTAAGACAGTCACAGAAATAAGAAGCTTCTTAGGACTTGCCGGATATTGCAGGAGATTTATCGAGGGTTTTTCACAAATTGCTTTACCTCTGACTAAGCTGACCAGGAAAGACACAAGATTTGAATGGACTGACAAATGTGAGGAAAGCTTCCAGGTACTAAAAAGAAGGTTAACTACAGCACCTGTCCTTACCTTACCTTCAGGAAGTGGCGGATTTGAGATATACAGCGATGCCTCGCAACAAGGACTAGGCTGCATACTTATGCAACATGGGAAGCTAATTGCTTATGCTTCTCAGCAACTCAAGAAGCATGAAGTCAATTATCCAACCCATGACTTGGAATTAGCGGCCATAGTCTTTGCCTTACGAATCTGGAGACATTATTTATATGGGGAAAAGTTTGAAGTTTTTACAGATCATAAGAGTCTTAAATATATCTTTTCCCAACAAGACTTAAACATGCGACAAAGAAGATGGATGGAATACTTAAAAGATTATGACTTCTCCATTCATTATCACCCTGGAAAAGCTAATGTGGTAGCTGATGCATTAAGTAGAAAAACCCAAGGGATGTGTGCAAGTTTATTGACTAAGAGATGGAAGCTATTACAAGAAGTAATAACATGGCAACCAAACATAAGTAAGCACAAGATCGTTATGGCAGGTCTAACAATAAAGTCAACTATTAATGAAAATGTTAAGCAAGAATAGAAAGGAGATCCGGATATACAAGCTTTCATAGGAAAACCAGGGTTTACTAAAGGGGAAGATGGTAGCATCTACATGCAAGGAAGATTAGTGGTACCGACTAATGAAGAGTTAAGACAAGAAATCTTAAAAGAGGCTGATCGGTCTAAGTATACTATACACCCAAGAGGAACTAAGATGTACCAAGACTTAAAGAGAAATATTGGTGGGATGGTATGAAAAGAGACATAGGGGAATTTGTGGCAAAATGTCTAACATGTCAACAAGTGAAGGCTAAACATCAAAGACCTGCGGGATTGTTACAACCCCAAGTCACTCGAATGGAAATGGGACCATATTACCATGGACTTCATCGTAGGGCTACCCAGGACCTCTAAGGCTCATGACATGATCTGGGTAATTTTTGATAGATTAACTAAGACAGCCCATTTCCTTCCTATACGCCATACCCAATCCACTGATAGCCTATCTCAGCTATACATCAAAGAGATAGTGAGTCTACATGGCATACCCCTTAGTATCACTTCAGATAGGGATAGCCGCTTCACTTCACAACTCTGGAAGTCCATCCAAAAATCCTTAGGATCTTCCTTGAACTATAGCACAGCCTTCCATCCCCATACCGATGGACAGTCAAAGCATACGATCCAGATAGTCGAAGATATGTTGCAAACCTGTGCCCTCGATTGGAAGCAGAGCTGGGATGAAAACCTACCGCTAGTCAAGTTCGCGTACAACAATAGCTTTCAGTCGAGCATTGGCATGGCTCCGTACGAGGCGCTCTATGGGAGACCCCTGTCAATCACCCACCAGTTGGAGTGAAGTTGGAGAGTTCAAGGTGCTCCAGTCCAAGCTGGTGGAGCAATGCGCCGAGAAGGTCAAACTCATAAGAAGACGCCTCCTCATGGCTCAAAGCCACCAAAAGAGCTATGCTGATCGAAGGAGGAGACCATTAGAATTCGACATAGGAGAGCACGTTTTCCTGAAGATATCTCCCACTAAAGGAGTTATGCGGTTCGGTATCAAGGGAAAGCTTAGTCCGTGTTACATAGGACCTTTCAAAATCTTGGAGAAAGTGGGAAAAGTGGCCTACAGGATCACACTACCCCCTCAGCTATCTGAAGTGCATAACGTATTCCATATATCTATGCTAAGGAGGTACGTGCCTGACCCTGCTCATGTCATCAACCAGGCACCCATAGAGTTGACGGAGGATCTCAAGCTAGAGACGAGACCAATTGAGATCCGGGATCGTAAGAGTAAGAAGCTACGGAACAAGGACATACACTTAGTCAAAGTTTTGTGGAGATATGCGCACATAGAAGAAGAGACTTGGGAAACGGAGTCAGAAATGCGAGAAAAGTACCCCGAGATCTTTTGACTGTATATATAGTAGAATTTTGGGGGCGAAATTCCCCTAAGGGGGTAAGAATGTAATGACTCCAATTTTGTAACATTGAAATCCCAAGTTAGCAATGAAAAGTTCATTTTTTGAAATAAGGGTATTTTGGTCATTTTACTATTCACCTTGACTGAACCCATAAATTTGGTCCTAAAAATGGTACCATTAGGTGCGTATCGGAAAAAGGAATCCAACAAGACCAAAATCACCCAAAACAGAGTTAAAATGAGGGTTCTAGAATGGCGGATATAATTTTCATTAAAAAACGGATTTAGCTTGGAAAACACAGGGGCTCGTTTTGATATGGGCACCCCCTTTCTTCAATCTCCTAGAGGGTTCTAGAATGGCGGTGTTTGGAGGAGAAATCACCACCATTCTTGAGGTTTCTCCACCACCATTCAAGGGCGGTGAGAGCCCCCTCCAGAACCCTCTTATAGCTCTATAAATAGAGCTCTTGGGTGCCTCTAATGGCAGCCCAAAAGCTTAAGAAAAACCCGTTTTAGAGAAGCAACCAAGAGGAGAAATGTGGAGAAAAACCCAGCAACGAGCTAGGTGTGCCCAAAATCCCTCCAAACCCGTCTTCCCATTAGTCCTAGGCTAAGTTTCCCTAAGTTTTTGCATGAAAATTCATGCAAAAACGGGCCCTAGAGAGTCACAAAGGACCCAGGGATGATCCCTAGGCCGCACTGGTTCGACAAGGTCGAACCAGGGCGTCCCAAGGATGCCTCGGTCCCCCAACGAACAAGACGCTCCCCATTGGACAAAACACGTCGTCCGCATTCGAGAGAAACCATGGACGCACCCGCAAATGAAAAAGATGGGCAGGAATCCAGAGCATCTGCAAACGCACCTGCTAGGGCGCATGCCGCTAACGCGCGACACGTTAGCGTTCTGGGATTCCACCTCTTAAAGGCCTTTATGTACATGTGATACTAAAAAGCTTATAACTTGAGATCTAGGGCTCTGATTGAGGCGCCGTGAAAGGTGTTGTGACGTGTCGACGACGCGGACACACTCAAACTATAAAATCCTTGATCAAGGTCCAATCAAAGGTGGGCACGACCCTTAGAGTGCGCGTGGCCACTAGACCTTTGGAAAACTGATGGTACCAAGGCCCAATTAGGACCTTAGGACACCCATAGGTATGGGGATGAACTCTTAATGCCTAAGTAGTAAGACCAACCACTCTAAAACCTATAAAAGATAGGGCAAACTAACCTTGATTCCCCAAACCATGTTCAGGAGCGTACGAGGACAAAGGGGTTAGTGCGACCTAGCCAGGTAGGTGCTCTATCGCTATTAGACTTTTTAAGAACCATGATTGTTTTATGTATGTTTTACGTATAAGTTATACAACTTGTTTAGCATGACTTAATTCAGCATACATATGATAAATGCTTTATGCATAGATATGTTTTGGCATGGATATGTTTTGCAAATAATTGCATATACATTATGCATAGATATGTTTTGCAAACAAATGCATATATTGCATGATTTGTGAGCATTGAGTTTTTGAAAGATTGCATGTCCTTGAGGGTTACCAAAAGACACTAGAGTGCCCAAAAGACGCTAGGTAGGTAGTTGTGAGGGACCCAAAGAGGACAGGTTTTGAAAAAGGGGTTTTTGGCTTGTTTGATCGTACATGATTTGGGCTAATAAGGTCATGGGCGCTATGCCGAGAGGTCTGGGGTGGCCTCCCAGCCTCTACCACTATTAGGTGGATGGGTACCATGCCCAAAAAGGGCATGTCCCTGCTTAAATTGCATGTGGTACAGGGGGCTACCACTGGTGTCATGACATTGGGTTGAAGTGTCATATGCCCCGTGGAGGTATATGATCCTGTGTCCCTAGGTACTCGGGGACCACACGGCGGTGAGGTCGTGGGCATAGTTGGACCCTATGGTTTCGTGGATTTATTTGCTTTGCATATGGCATGATATGAGGTTGGTCAACCATACCATACTAGATATCCATGAGTTGGATTCAATGAAGCATCTTATGCATATCATTATGTTATGATATATATATGATACTTTCGACTTGGATTATGTGATTTCCTTAAGTCGTCAATATTCCAATTTGATGATGGTTTTTAATCTCGATATTGAACTTGAGTGTTCAGACATGCACATGTTTTGAAAGAGCATATGATTTTAAACATCTTATGCATTATAAAACTAGTAGTGATGGACTCCTACCGAGTATAGTATATACTCACCCAATCCTCAACATTTTTCAGACACAAAGTAAACACTTAAGGGCAATGAACGCTTGTGACAAAAGACAACCAGACTAAGTGCAAGTAAGTAAACCCCTACCTTATCTTTCAATATTACTTGATTGTAGTTACTCACTATAGCTGAGGCTATGACTAACACTTTTTTGGGAATAGATTCAATTTAAAATTATGCCATGACTAGATAATTTGAAAATGTATTTTGTCACTTGGGGTTTTTATGAAAGATTGTTTTCCAAAATGAAAAAGATTTTCATGCATTTCATATTTATAAAACAAGAGATCTTGCCTTTTTATCAAATTTGCATCATATAAAAACTCATGTCATCACAATTATTCTCCTACTTTGGGCCAAGGAAGTGGTAAACCATTCCTTATATTGTCCTATTAACTATAGCCCTTACTAATTAAGTCCAAATCAAGTCATTCCTTTCTTTTGTGTTCATGAAACTCTAATTTCCAATTAGATTACATTTTTGGTTATTTATGCTCATTATATCATAACAACTACTTAACAATTAAATCTACAAATAAAATTTGACAGCAAATTTATCATAAACTTTAAATCATAAATCCAATATAAATTTAACAACTATTTATACTAATATGGTTCCTATGAATGTAACTTAACCTATTGGAATAAAACTATAATTAAATTAACATGAATTGGGAAAATATAGTTAGTGATTATCATAAAGAGAAGTACATCTTATTGATCATGGAAAATAAAGAGTTATATACAAATAGAGATATTGATTCCACTTATAAGATAGGTTTGGTGATATTGAAAGATTTAAGAAATATAGTAAGGAGAAATATATTTTGAAGGGATGATGAAATAAACATCTATAAACAAATATTGGTAACTAAATTTAAGTTTAAAGTTTGGAAAAATGAGATGATTATGAATAAGGTATGAATCTAGATTTTTTAAGAAATAAGTGGCTAGAAATTTCAAGATATATTGGAAATTTTCAATCTTACATGAGATTGATTGAGGAAATATCTATAGTAGTTGAGGAAAAGAACATGAAATTATTTGAATGAGTTGAAAGATCAAATTTTAAGGGTTAGGAGTAATTATAGAAATTTACATTAGGAAAGTAACAAATTTCCTTGGAAAAAGAAAAAGGAAGGATCAATGTGAGGATGCATTGAATATAAATGATATTATTGAAGAAACTAAAGTACCCTTTTACTCTATAAGGATGAGCACTTCCAAATTTATTATCATCAAGTGGGAATTGGAAATGAAACATCATAGTATGAGATCAAAACAAATTTTGAATTATGTGAGTTGGATAATGATATTCATGAATTTGAGGAAAATGAAATATATTAGAGGGATTGGTAAAGATATATGGAATTGATTTAAGAAAATCAAGAGAATTTATAGAATATAGTTAGACACTTACAAAAATTGTCGACTATCTGGTAAGTGTACATGCTGATTAAAGAAAGCAAAGTTTAGGGTCATATAAATTTTAAGGATGATATGGAATTTGACTCAACAAAGGTGGAATATGATACTAAAATATGAAATGATAATGACAATTAGAGAAATTTATCTCTTACTAATTGTATAACATAATGACATTCTTTTAGTGCAATCTTGCCATTGATTACATAAACCCTAAAGAGTTTATGGTAGATTGTTGAAAATTGAAGAATATATGATAAATTATGGAGTTTTTAAAGGCTTGAGAGTGGATGACTACAAAGTCAATATGGACTCTTTTAATTGGAATTACCAAGAATACTTCAAATAAAGGAAGGGTAGTATGATATGAAAAAGGTTATGAGGTATGCTTGAAGGAAGCATGAGGAAATGCATAATCTAGAAATTTTGAAGCCAATGATATATATATATATATATATGAATTATCATGGATTGTAAGAATGTTCAGAATATTATTCTGAATATGAGAAAGATATAACAAAAGAGGATAAGGAATATATATGAAGATTTAAGTGACACTATCTTGGAAGGAAAAAAGTAGAAAGTCAAGTATTATGAATAAAATGGCACACAAAGGGTGTTGTAAAAACAATGGATGGGATGAGAATGAGGAAAGAATCACTACAAGAAAACTATTATTCAATGACAAAATTTGAAAAGAAATTGTCAATAGAAGGAAATAGTAAAGAAGTACGAATTGTAGAGTAGAAATGAAGTAATCACTTCTAAATAATGGAAGAACAAGGAAAGAGATAATTATTTTCAAATATTGGAAGATTGTTACAAAGGACAATAGTTGAAATTATAGAATCCAATCAATATGATAGATAGTTTAAGGACTATACATATTAGGAAAGCTATGTCAAAACTATATATGTTGAAAAGGAATGAGGATGAACAATAGAAGTGAGAGTGGAAAAATATGAAGTGTTGAAAGATTGGTGAAAATGAGGAGTAGAAATTTAGTATACCAATCAAGTGAAATAGAAGGTTTTGAAACAGAAGGATAACTTAGTTAAGAGTTATTAATCCTTTTGGAAAGTTTAGCAAGAATTAGCTTAAGTGAATAGTGCATTAGCAAGGTTAGTCATGTGTGAACATTTTAATATATTAATAGATGAACCAACCATCTGATTTATACCTTTGAGGAGAAGGTAGTATGTGAAATGAATGAAAGGAAATAGAGATTTCCTTAAGTGGCAAGGTCACATGTGTAAAGCTATGAGAGAGGTATGAAAAACTCCCGAGTGAGTTAATATGCTAATTTCGAGGATGAAATTATTATAAGGGGTGAAGATTGTAAGAACCCCAAATTTTAGGAATATAATTGAATTAGTAAAAATTAAAAGTTAAAATTTTAAAAGTGGAATCAAAACTTTGAGTTCCAAGAAAATTCATTTTTTGTAAAAAAATCAAGACTTAAAACTTGGATATTTGTAATGTACTCGAAAAACCGATCAGAATGATTGTAATTACATCAAATTTTGAGTTTGGATGAAAAATCCTTATTTTTCTCCATTTTTAAAAATAAAAGGATAAAATGATAATTTTACTAATAACCAAGACCTAAGACATCAAAATTTGGAATGCACTTGGAAATATGAATCCAATGCCACTAAGTAGCTCAATTCCAAGTTCGAGAGAATAAAACGGATTTTTCTCCATAAAAGCACAAAATGGTCTTTTCACACCTCCATGGGGCCCACAAGTGGCCCACAAAGGGATCCAACAGCCAGAAAACATGTCATCATGATTCAAACCACTACCACCTACTAGTGGAGAAGGAGTTGGCAGTGGGAGTCCAAAAAGGGAAGCCCTAGTGTACAAAGCTCCCACTTATGCAGGGTCTGAGGAAGGGGCGGGCCACAGCAGCCTAAAGTAGGCAGCCTTACCTTACATTTTTGCAAGAGGTTGATTCCATGCCTTGAACCCATGACCTCAAGGTCACATGATGACAACTTTTACAGTTGCACCAAGGCTCCCCATCAGTGAGAATCCAAAGACAATTTAATAATAAAAAGAAGAAATCAAACATGATAATTACAAGTAATCATGAAAAATTCAAAACTCCCTATAAATAACTCATAAAATTTCCAAAAATTGTCCTAAAGTTTGTCACAAGGTCCCTTAGAATGCCTCAAAATTCCAGCTCCAAAATCCTACCCAATCTCCCCCAATTTTCTTTTCTTTCTCTCCTTCTCTCTCTTTCTCTGTGGTTGTGTCCCCAAACACACCCGGGCAAATGACCCCATGTTTGCATGGGGTGTATCTAGGGATGAGTCATCCCCAATGAACTAGGGTTTTCGCCTAAGAAACCCTAATCCAATTAGCAATCACTTTCTACCCTTTAAAATAACATCTCCACCATTAGATCTGGTCAGACAAGGGCGATCTACAAAAGCCCTTTGGTTTCATGATGATCCACCTCTGGATAATCGGGAAATTCAAAACGAAGAACAACTTCGATACTAGTTACCATCTTCGATGGAGTTTTCAAGTCATTTCAGCCAATATGGCCATTAAATAGTGATCTTGCACCATTAAATGTCTTCATTTCGTGATGATCTACCAAAACCCCATGCTTTTCTTCCTTCTGCGGCAATGGAATCGGAGAAATCAATGACTATATGCATTATCTGGCTGCTAGGGTTTCTTTCACCGGTAAATCCCTCCTCCGGTGAAATTCCTTCACCAAACCGAGAAAGGTAGGCCCCTTCCCCTCTATTTTCAATTCTGGCATCTTTTTAGTGTTTTTCGGGCACTAAAAGGTCTTCCCTAGCCGTTGATCTGTCAGAGATGATGGATCCGGCTTGGATGGTGGAGATTTAATCATAGATAGTGTCAAAGATGATGGATTTAGCTTGGATGGTGGATATTTAATCATAGACACCTTAGATCATTCTTCTAAGCTATTGGATGATTTTGTGGGGCCCAAAAACCCCAGGAGATGTTTGGATCTTTGATCATAACGAATGGAAGAGATCCGATGATGGGCGATCCAACAGTCTAGATCTGGACCTGTCTCACCTATCACTGATCACTCGTCCCTAGTGACAGGTAATCCCAAGTAACAGGCGCAAGCTGACCTCCATTTGTCTTTTTCTGTGGATTTGATTTCATTCGTCCAATTTTGAATTGAAATCTTAATTCTTCAATTAAGAGCTCAATTTAGATATGATTTTAGATCTGAAAGTTTCTATGGCTTCCTTGTCACTTGTATAAGTTACTAAACTCATGAAATATATGTTATAAATTGTGTTTATTAGTGCCAACCATAAAAATCCATAGTAACAGTATTGGATCGTGATCAAGATGATCTCACAATTGAGATCTGAACCATTGGATGGGTTCAAGAGATCCCAAAACCTTAAAGACCATGATCAAAGTAAAATTTTTGGGTTTCTAGATCAAGAAAATTAACAAAAATAGTAAGATCAAATTTCAACCTTTAAAACGGGCTGAAATCTTAAAATCCAAATTCTGATCTCAATTGAACTCCAAATTGAGATTGAAAAGTTGGGTTGGATTCCTCTTGATGAGCAGAACCTACTAAACTTAGAAAATTTATCTTTTGATGCATGTAAAATTCTGCTAATAAAGAAAAGTATTACTAATTCTTATGATTAGTGAAATTTTGAATGATCAAACTCTATAATTCTGATCCATTGATAATCTTGTGATTCTGAAACATGGAATCAATGGTTAGAAGTATTTGATCTATGTTTAATTAAAATATCTAGCCTTAAAAGTAGTAAAATCCATGAAAATGAATGGTAATCTCTTTGATCAAGTTGGTCAAGGATGATTGGATAGTGTAGATGTATTTGATGAAGATATGAAGTTAATATCATATGGATTGATGGACTTGATGATGATGATTTGGGATAGATTAAAATCTATGCCCTTAAATTGGATAAAATGACTTAAGATCTTCTTGATCGATTGGATTAAGAAATATTAGATCATTGGATGAGATCATCAATGATCTAGTGATCAAATCACATTAAGAAGATGTATTAGATCTAAAGGAAAATGAAAGGATCAAGATCTAAACCCTAAAAGGGATAGAAATCAACTATGACCGTTGGATTGTGATGAATAGTTATGGCATGTTAGACTTTCATTTGAATTATTAAATATTATTATAATTGTATTTTCTTGTTTATTAGATTTAATTGTAGATTTATTTATTGATTGATTTATTTATGCTTTAATGCTTATGTTATGAAAATTACATTGAAAATATAATTAAATGAAAAATAGAGTTGAAGGACATTTACTTGGAATAAATGGCATGGACTTAATGTTAGTAAAGGCTATAGTTAGTAGGATATTATAAGAAATATCATTTCTTTGGCCCAAATTAGGAGAATAATGAAACTCCATAAATGACATTTTAAATGTTCATGGACTTAATTAAAATCAATTAGAAAGAGTACTTAGGGTTAAAATGCTCATCAGAATCTTATGAAAGGTTGAGTTAAGGACACACTAATGAATGTTAAACATGGTGGTTAAGGGATTTTTCTAATAGAGCCATGCTCTTCCCCTACCTTTTGTTGATATTTGTGAGGTCTAGGCCATTTTGTGTTCAGTCATTCAACTAATAAACCGGTTAAATATTAACTGGTTGAATAATAATAAGAGCATAAATGGTTAGTAAAATATCTATTCTTAATAAAAATTGTATGTAAGATAAGGATGATCAAACAAGATCCATAGGATCTTAAATGATCAAGAACAATAAGAATAATAACATTATATTGTACTTAGTATGCTTGTTTATTAGTATGTATGTTGTAGATCAAATCTAGAGTATTAGATTAGATAATCCAAACCCTTGATCAAATATGATTCAAGAAAGCAAACTAGGATCATCCTCCTTAGGTATGATCAAATAATTCAACTTAAATCAAAGAAGAACTAGATGATAGAAGATCTAGGCCCTTGATCTTTATCAACATGTATAGATTATTGATCAAAGGATCTATGAAAGATCAAGATCAAGGAGATGGACACACAAAGACTTAGAGATAGAAAATACTTAGATCTGAAAGGTTTGAAGATCATTCTAATTGTCAGATCTATTGATAAATAGGATAAAATGGTATCTGAGGAAGATAGATTATATGGACGATAGGAACACAAGACATATCTAGATCCTTTGTATCAAAGGACAAGATTAGATAAGGAATATAGATAGGAGATTATCCAAAAATTTTAAATCATGGTAGTATGTATGTATTGACAGATTACATGCGTCAATCATGGAGAATCTGAAGGGATGGATCACTACATGAAGGTAGGTGGAACTTTAAGAATACAAGACCTATGGTCTATGAAATTGTTGTTATTCATAGACATTATAGTGCTTAAGGATGATAATATGTTTAGTTACATTTGAATTATAATTCATGCATATTAGATAGAGATAACTGTTGAAATTAGATGAACACATAATAAATACATGGGTATCATTTATGATTACCCCTAAACTTAGATAAGAACATAATAAAAATGGATATCATTTGTATCAAATGAGTATCCTTATACTTAATAACATTTGGTATATGAATACTAAATTAAAAGAAATGGGGATCATTTACAGTAAATGTTTAATCCCTAAACTTATAAAAATATGGGTATCATTCATTGTAAATGAGGATCCCTAAATCTTGAAATAAAATCATATCCTTAGTATGAAGATATTGAATACGAGAATGATAATATAAACAGACATATCATTTGAGATGTACAAGAAGTATTTTAGATACAAGCATGGAGGCTTGTGGTTATGTTTTAAACAAGCATAAGCTTGAGGATGCTATGCTACGGAAGTTATGAGGGTTTGGCCACCTTCTTCCCGAAATTTGATGATATTATGATACCTTGGCCAAAGAGAGGCTAAAAGTCGGGTGGGGCAATTATGAGAAGGCCCCACTATGAAAGTCCTGTCTCCCCATATGGGCAATGACACAAAATTTTCTACTATGGTATCAGTGGTGAACAGGGCAATTATCCGAGCGCATTAATATGGATCAGATTGCAGCATTGTAGTCCTTGTGTATTTGTCATATGATGCATGGCATAGTGAGATGCCAATACTTCCCTAATGAGGGAGTATTTTTCTAGCAAAAGACTAGATGATTTATCAACTCAGTATATCTGAGTATGGTTATTGATGTTTGAGATATTGATTATTTTTCACTATATTTTACTGTATCTATATATATATATACATATGATATAGGGGTGAGTGGTTTGAAAATTATCATAGTGGATGTTACATGATAAATTTATGATTGATTGATCATATATGGCATGGTTTATGGAAATTAAAGTATGTGATTAATATGGAATATGATGATTATGAATACTGCACTTGTGAATTGTATAATTCCATATTTTCTTGAATCTCCTACCAAGTATAGCTTGCTAAGATATTGTAAATGTTTGAATGTTTACAATATCTCAGATACAAAAGGAAAGGAATGGAGAGATACGACATGGGAAGATGAAGACCATACTATTGATCAAGACTATGTACATTTGTGAAAGGATTAGATTGTATTTTGGTTTTTGTATTTTGGACATAAGATGTAATAAAGGGGTTGTGTATGTGAACCACTAGATCGATCCTGCAATTTTAATAAAATGAGTTTCTTTGGAAACATATGTTGTACACAAAATTATGTATGTGCATGTGAGTGAAATGTGGCATTCGGGTTTTCTGAAAAGAATTTCAAAGAAAAAAAATTTCACCGCTTAAGTTTTCAAAATGTTTGCTAAATTGGTCAACCACCATTTGAAAAGGATTAACAAAAATGTATTTCAAAGACCTAGGTCGTCACACCAGGAATCCATCCAACAACTCAAAAATTGCATCTGAGCAGTCTAGGATGGGAGTTTCTAACCTCCTTGCCAGATCCATTGTTCCCGATGTATCAATAGCTGCGGAAACCTCTAGCATGCCAAAATACTACTTAGGACTACCTGAATGAAAAGGGGAAGGAGATAGAGCACCTACCTGGACTTGTCTAGTAAAGAAAACTTCACCGAAGATGAGAAATAAAGTTGGAAAGAAATCCAGAAAACCTTAGCTATGTCAGGTTTACATACAGACGGAGTTTTCTCCATTGGAAGTGCCGAAGAATGAAAGAAACCTTGGGGGTTTTGAAGATCGTCTTGTTCTAAAGATGTTTAATGGTTCAGGATCAGCATTTTAAGGCCAAATTGTCCAAAATAACTTGGTTTAATCATCGGAGATGGTACCCATTACTGGTGCTTACATTCCCATTAGATTTTCTGTTGATCCATCTAGTGGATCATAAAATTTTCTTGGGGCTTTGGTAGATCAGCCAAGTCCGAACAGGTCTAAGGGTTGAGATGGGAATTGGATGTCTGGAGCTCCATGGCTAATTGCATTAGGTTTTCCCAGGCAAAAACCCTAGTTCATTAGGGACGAAGCATCCCTTGACATGCCCCGATAACAGACATGAGTTGTCTGTCGGGTGCATCTGGTGACACTCTCTCAAGGAAGAGTGAGGAAGAGAAGAAAGGAGGAAATAGGGGAGAAGGGAGAGGAATTTGGAACTAAAAATTTAAGGGATTGCAGGGGACCTCGTGAAGGATCTAGGGAAATTTTTTGGGTTATTTATAACGATTTTTTATTTTTCATCATCACTTGTAATAATTATGTTTCATTTCTTTTTATTATTAAATTGGCATTGGATTCTCCACTACCACCTCCTTCTCCAATACTAATTGATAGTGGTTTCACTCATGATAGTGGTCTTCCAAACTGTTGGCCCACCTCGTGGGCCCCACATAGTTGTGAAAAGATAGTTTTGCACTTTTAATGCCAAAAATGGAGAAAATTAGGATTTATTCTTTTGAACTCGAAATGGAGTGTACTTAGTGTCATTTTGATTGTTTTTCTGAGTATATTCTAAATATTGATATCTTATATCTTGATTATGAATAAAATTACTATTTTACCCTTTTATATATAAAAGTAGAGAAAATTAGGAATTTTTCATTTTAACTCAGAATTGAACGTACTTAGTGTCATTTTAATCAGTTTTTCAAGTACATTCATAATTTTTAAGTTTTAGATCATGGTTTAATCTCTATAAAAAAAGAATTGCTAATTTTCTAAAAAAATTTAATTTAATTTATTATATTGCAAAAATTGGGGTTATTACAGAATAGGAGATAGTCATCAAACAGTGCTCTTAGATGACAATGTGATTTTCACTTTTTAAGAGTGAAAGTGAATGTTCCAAAGTTTGAAGGAAAGATCTAATCCAATGAATTCCTCGACCAGCTTGATTTTGTTGACCAAGCTTTTGGACACAAAGAGTTCCGAAAGATCTTTTGGTAAAGTTAGGTTCTCTTAAACTTAGAAAGTATGCTTCTTTATGGTTGAAGAATTTAAAGAAACAAAGAGATTCTGACAAGAAAGCAAGATTAAAAGTTGTGAAAAGATGAAAAAGGAGTTGAAGGGAGATTTCTACTTGAAAATTATAGAATGGATATGTTTTTGAAAAATCTACAATTAAAGCAAGATAACATGATTTTGGAGGAATATACAACTGAATTTGAACACCTTATGTTGAAGAGTGATGTCATAGAGCTAAAGAGAAAACCATAGCACACTTCTTGGGTTGTCTAAAGAAAGATATTAAAGATACAATATTATGTAAAGGTACTAGTTTTTCAATGATGTTAGAAATTTTTCTTTAATAATGGTAAAACATCAAAAGAGGTTTTGAAAAGAGACAACTTCAGACCTTATGAAAAGGGAAACACTTTCTATCTAGTGATTGTTTCTTCTTCTAAACAAACATATAATATAAGATTCCAAAATCCTCAATTCAAAGGTGATGACAACAAGCAATCTAGTCCTCAAGTTTAAATGTGTGAAGATGCTTTAATTGCTAAGGTCTTGGAAACATTTCCCATGAATGTCCAAATTGTAAGGTGGTTTGTTTTGGTGGAGGAAAAATCTAAATTTGAAGAAGTAGAATCTCAATCATGTTATGAAGAAGATGAAGATGCTATCCATGCTGATCAAGGTGAGAATGTTGGTGGTACATCGAAGCTCAAGTTCTATCCAAAAGCATGATGATTGGCTATCCTATACCATCTTTCAAATGAGATGTACGTCCAATAGAAAGGTATGTGATGTTGTAATTGATAGCTCTACCTGTTAGAATGTTGCTTCTATAGAATTAGTGAATGAATTGAAGTTGAAAATGGAATCTCATCCTCAACCATACAAGCTTAAGTGGCTAGACAAGGGATATCAAATTAGATAACTAGTAATTGCTTAGTATCTTTATCTATTGTAAAAGGTACAAAGATGAAGTATGATGTGATTCCAATGGATGCATGCCACTTGCTATTGGGCTTTCCATGGAAATATGACAGAAAAGTCTAACATGATGCTTTCAAAAATACTCCCTTCAATTTCAATAGTGAGAAAATTATTTTAACACCTTTAAAAATTGAGATTCCTTCTAAACATCTGAGGTAGTTCACTTAAGCAGTAAGATTGATTTGTTATTGACGTTTTAAATGTTATATGTTTTATTAATGAAATTGATGAAAATTCTAAAAGAAAGATACATTTCCAAAAGAAATTCCCAATGGTTTACCTTCTATGAGAGATATATAGCATTGTATTGACTCTTTTCTCAAATTTATCCTTCCTAACAAAGCTACATATCATATGAGTCTGAAAGAGCATGAAGAGTTATAATCTCATGTCGATGAATTAATTGCCAAAGGTTTGGTTCAGGAAAGCAATAGTCTTTGTGCACTACCTACCTTCTTGTACCAAAGAAGAATGGAATAAGGAGAATGTGTGTTGATAGTATAGTGGTGAACAAGATAACGATCAATTACAAATTCCGAATTGTAATATATGTAAATATATAATTCCAATGAATAAATCATTATAGTCCTTAAGTCATTTCATTTTATACTTAGGTCTCATATAAATTAAGTCGACAGGTGCCCTTTAGGGGGAAACCAGCTGCCATTGACTTATGTCCCCACATGTCTAGCCTAGATCTCCCCTCAAAGGCATGTGGCCTGCTTATTTTCCTTTAAATTAAAACCATGTATTTGCATTATTCTTCCAATTATATCCTATTAAGCATAAATTTTGCAATCATACCCAAACTAGTAAAATAATTTATTAGTTGGAATTTCTTTATGTGCTTTGAGTTGGTTTAGATTAGGACCTTCCTTTAATAAGTGGCCTACTTATTCATCATTTTAACATCTTTTTAATTAAAATTATCTTTATGGGATCACTTAATGAAATTTTGCATATTTCCCTTATCTTGGAAAATTGCTTCTCCATCTAACTTAATTTATTCCCATGCTTTTTCAACATCAATGAATTCCCCTCCTTTGACGGATAAGATATATAAGGAAATAATTTAAAATAATAATAAATAAAAAATTTACCCCATTTTCAAAATGTATTGATTTATTCTTTGGAATTGTATATTTACATATATTACAATGGAGCAAGTGAATGTAGCACTGGAGAATGGAATGAATAATCCCCTATATTTAGATTTTTGGAGTAGATGCACAAAGGAATGGAGGTAGAGATAATATGGGTTGAAAGAAGAATAGATGCCTGGGGTTTAAGCAAGGAAAAGAGGTTGGAAAGGAGGGAGGCATGAAATCCATGAGGATAAGGATGTGGGTGAGAAGAGGATAAGGTGGAAAGGAAAGGAAATATAAGAAAATGATAGGGATGATAGGCTAGGGGAAGAAAGAGGATAGGAAGGAAGGGAGAAAACTAGATAAATAAGTATGAATGGGAAGTAAAAGATGTGGAATGTCTTTTTTATTATGTTGAGGTCTAGAAATCTGAGTTTACTATAAGTCATTGGATTGAAATGAGTGGTGGAGCTATTTTATACTTAGGATTTTGATTTGACTTTTCAATAAGTGAAAGGTGGCTAGGGTTTCATATTTCCATGCTATTTCTCTCCTCCATTAGATCATGCTTGAGCTCTTTAATGGATGGTAGAGATCTCTTTAAAGTCTCCCACCAACAAGATGTAGTTTAATGCTTCTTTTCTTCTCATCCATCAAAGAGGCATCTTGAGGTGAACAACTAGGATTCCATTGAAATTTTCTTATCCAAACTAATTTTCCTCCTTTATTTTCTCCTCATACCATCATTTTATCTTTGACCAATTAGATTTAAGTGAAAAACACTTTTTTTCCTAACAAGAATACTTTTCTCCTCCTTCAAAAATGGTAGGTGGTCCATCAAAATTATCTCCACCAATCATGGTTCAGTCTTCTTTCTTATACTTGGAGTTTTTTCCATTAGCTAATCCTAACTCAAATAGGTTCTCATTGGGTTTTTTAGGATGTTCTTGGATGCAGAATGATCTCAACCACTATTTCTTGAATTTCTAGATGAAAACTGACTGTAGGTTTTCCTCTTTTTGTCTCTCTCCTCCCTACTTATTTCTCTCCACTAATAATACTAATCCCTTCATGTATTTCATATGAATTCAAGTGAGATGCACCACCTTTGCATGGAAATTCATGGTACACATGTAGGCATTCCCCTTCTGAAGTGCAGAGAGAAAAAGTGAGGATATAGGTCCCTTACAAGACCTAGCTTTAGTGTGCTTCACATATTTGCTTCCTTTGACGTGTGTCACTCTTAAGCTTTAGTTAGAAGCTCCTTAGAGGTGGTGATATGCATGCATGTGTGCATGGAAGTTTTGCCACCAAATTTTTTATATTTATAACATCTTTTGCAAAAATAAGATTCAACAATGCTTTTAAGGTTTCTTACTGTGTTGAAAATGATAATGACAACCCTTCTTCATTCTGAGCTTTCAAACTTCACTAATTTGGTGCGTAGGCCCATATTGATGCTTGAACTCTGGATTATCCATATTTTAGGTTTTTTATGCCAAAAATACTTGTTTTTTTACAATTGTTCCTCAAACTTACAAAATATGGAAATAACTCCAATTGGTGGTCTTTATGATAAAATAAGGGCTAAAACTAACTAAATAAAGAAGTATTCTATATAATAATTCTATACTTATCAAGTTTTTATGGTACTAAATTTGATAAAGACACACCCATAGCATTTTGAACTTTGTTGCTTCTTGGTTCTTGGAATGTGCGTATGTTACAATGCTCAAATGGTGGATAACTCTCTTTTAAGGTTTTAAGTTGCCATAAATACACACTTCTCACTTCTACCCTAATCCTATAAAAATAAACCCTGGTTAATGGTAAATTAATTAATTCAAAGGTTAAAATTTTTAATTCTAAGGGTATTAAATGTAATATTTATGTGTATATCAGTAAATGGAGTAATTTCAATCATAACTATTGATATTTTTACTAAAGAAGGAAAATTACTTTCCTTCTTTGTGAACAATTGCACCGATTTCCACATTAGAAGCATTACATTAAACTTCATATGTAAATTCAAAGTTAGTTAAAGAGTGACTAGGAGAATTGATTATATTTTGTCTGTTATGTTCAAAACTTTGTTGTGTGTCCTCCATCAACTTGAAGTTTCCATCCTTTAAACATTTCTTAATTGGAGCAATAATTATGCAAAATTTTGATGAATCTTCCATAGAAAGAAGTAAGGCATGAAAGCTTTTGATATCATGAAAAGACAAGAATTTTCTAATTGATACTAGCCTCCACTTTAGTAGCATCCATCTTTACTTCATCAACTGGAATGACATAGTCCAAAAGGATTAGGCTAACAATGAAGAAATCGAACTTCTTTAGATTCCCATACAATTTTTGTTCTTGCAAAGTATGCAATACTTGTTGAAGATGACTTAAAAATGCACCTTCTAATTTTTGTAGTACACAAGAATATCATTAAAGTATGTAACAACAAATTCTCCATTAAAGGGCTTAAAGACATGAGTCACTAAACACATGAAAGTGCCAGGAGCATAAGATAAGCCAAAAAGCATAACAACCACTCATAAAGTTCATCTCTAGTTTTAAAAGTCCAATCATCACTTGGTCTCATTCAAATTTGATGGTACATGCTATGAAGATCAATCTTAGAAAAGGTAGTAGATCCATGTATTTGATCTATTAGATCATTAAGGCAAGAGATAAGTGTAATATTATGTAAATATACAATTCCAGTGAATAAGTCAATACATTTCAAATAATGGTGTAAATTATTTATTTATTAAATTATTTCCTTATACATCTTATTTGTCAAAGGAGGGGAATATATTGATGTTGAATGAGCGAGCCAGGAAATTAATTTAGATTGGCACATAAGGAGATGTTGTTGGAATGATCAAAAGATGTAGAAGCAATTTTCCAAGATAGGGGAAATATTAAATTTTCATTAAGTGATACAGTAAAAGATAATTGTAATTAAAAAGATATTAAAATGATGAATAAGCAAGACACTTATTAAAGGAAGGTCCTAGTCTAAGACCAACTCAAAGCACATAGAGAAATTCCAACTAATAAATTAGGAATTGAAAATAAATGCATTATTTGTTAGGTTATGATTGTAAAATTTACCCTAAACTAGATATAATTGAAAGAACAATGCAAATACAGGGTATTAACTTAAAGGAAAATAAGTGGGCCACTTGCCTCAGAGGGAGATACGGGCTAGCCATGATGGAGATCTGGGCCAACCACAAGGGGAAATAAGTCAATGGTAGCTACTTTCCCCCTTGAGGCTAGTGTACTATATGTAAATATACAATTCCAATGAATAAATCAATACATTTCAAAATTTGGGGTGAGTTTATTTATCTAATTTATTTCCTTATGCATCTTATCCATGAAAGGAGGGAAATTTACTGACATTGAATGAGCATGTCAGGAAATTAAGTTAGGTTGACAATTAAGGAGAAATTTGTCAATGAGAAATTCTTGGAATGATCCGAAGATGTTGAAGCAATTTTCCAAGATAGGGGAAATATTAACAATTTCATTAAGTGATACCATAAAAGATAAGTGTAATTAAAAATGATGTTAAAATGATAAATAAGTATTCCAATTATTAAAGGAAGGTCCCAGTCTAGCCTAGACTCAAAGTACATAGAGAAATTCCTACTAATAAGTTGTATTAGTGGTTAGGGTATGATTGCAAAATTTATGCTTAATAGGATATAATTGAAAAAATAATGCAAATATATGGTTTTAGTTGAAAGGCAAATAAGTGGGCCACATGCATTAGTTGGATGTAGGGAGAGCTACCTGAATGAAGTTCACACAAGAAAAGCTTCCTACAACTTAGAAAACAACTCGTGAAAATCCAACCACCTAGAAGCTTAGCTTTGGGTAGAGACTTTTGGAAGACTTACTAATGTTTTCTTTGGTTTTAGCCTAAGTAAATGGACACTTTTTCCTTCAAGCTTGTAAGTTATTCTTTTTAGCTACATTAGTGCCATGCATAGAAGTTTTTCCAAAAATTTATCTCGTATGCATGCCGAATGTTGATTTCCCATGATTTTACTTGAATGTTGTTAAGTTCTAAATTTTCGTAGCTCAATCTTCAGCTAGAATCTCATTTACATGAACTAATAATATGTAAGATTCTAGTAACTTATTTGGTCTATTTTGTGGGCTGGAAAATAAAGATTGAGTCTCACATACGAAACACCCTTGTGTCCACCTAATACAATGAATCAATTTCTAGGTTTTCTCTTTGGATGACTAAGCTTTGAATTGGTGCATGAAAGTAGTGATTTTTATGTACAAAATTTGATTGTTTGGAAGGGCAAGATGTAACAGAGGTTATGGGCACTTTTCCTTGCACATTATTGCAGGAAATTTGGTGCACAATCTTTGTTAAGAAAAAACAGATTTTTGGGCCTAAAATGTAAAACCACTTCATGGGCTTGCATGGTAAGTCACAAATTTTCAAAATGCATGATGAAGTTTTCTTTGAATGTAATGGATTGCCACTTGTTATAGAGGTGCAAAATAGGGAGAAAAGCACCATCCCCCTACATGTTTTATGCTGAAAATGGAACCACTTCTCCACTCGTTGAGCCACCTAAAGATTGAATGGATGGTTGTGAATGTTAAACCTAGAATAGGGAAAATCATTGTGGAATTTGGAACTAAAACTAGGAAAAACTTGTATTAGTGAACCAGGAAAGTGCATCCAATATCTTGCATGTTTCTAGTAGGAAAATGGTGCCAATTTCCGTTCTTTTTCTTAACTCTATTTTAGTGGAAAAAAAGAAAAGAAAAGAAAAGTGAAAAATCATACTAAAAAATTTCCTATCTAAACACATATCTAAGTAAGACAAATGCAAATGGAAAACTCCAAATGAATTTCTTGTTAAGAATAAGTACGTACTTAGCAAGACATTTAGGCAATATGGTGGATTATATGCAAGGTGAGGTTGAAGTGTTTAGAAATACCCCATGGATATACAAGAGGGAGCCTTGCATGAGGCTTCCAAAAGACCTTGATGGAAGTAAGTAGAATGAAGCATTGTGATGTATAACTCTTGCTTTTGTTGTTTTTCCCTTAGTACCTTGGTTATTATAATCCTATGAATCTAGAAAATGGGAGCTACATTCTTAGTTACCACCCAAGTCTTAGCGGTTATAATCTTATGAAACTAGCTAATGTGAAGCACCAACTTAGTTTGTCACTTAGCACTAAGTCGGGCTAGGTTTACATATGAGTACAAGAGAAGAATAGCACATTGCAAAAAGTAAGAATGTTTGTTCTAAACATTTGGTTCTAGAGATTTCAGGATGGAACTAATTGAATGGCCTTTCACCATGAAGAATTCGTAAAATACTTTACTTGATGAGCACATGGTAAAGGACATACAACATGACCATTATGAGTTAGAACTTTGATGAATAACACAAATTTGTAATAGTACTTGATAAGGAGTGGTGGTAAGGAAACCCCATCCCTCTCTCTTAGTGACTTAGATGCCACCCTCAACCAAAATTTTAGTCCACCTAAAGACCATAGTAGAATGACCTAATGAAGGATAGGGCTACAAGGCCATAAACCTATAAACTAAGCTAACGTATGCCCCTAAGTTAAAGGAATTGTTAATACTTTGAGCCTTATGATTAACACAAAAAATTGGAAATAGTTAGCAAATAGAGGCACTACATGCATTTACACACTGAGAAGTATAAGAAAAGGGATCATGCTCCTCTATGTCACAAGATTTGATTTTCTTAAGGTTGTACATCATAAATTTAATAGAACTAGCAATGTAAGCTAATGACACTTAGTAACTTAGAGTAATAACTAAGTGAAAGAAAATTAGTAAAAGGGATAGTGTAAGAATTTTATAACCTAGATTAAAGTAATTAGGTCATCATTCAAGGAAATTTCACTAGAATGCTAAATGCCTTGACCATAAAGATGGAAACAAAGATTCACATTCATTCTAAACAAATATCAACCTTTAAACTTAATAAAGGTGATAACATCAACTAAGGAAGCATTATATCATAACAATGGAATTCTCAAAGCATCTAACTGTATCACACTCAAAAAGTATAACAATCTTAGAAACAGAATGCCAATGTATGTCATGCCATTACATCACGGATCATACTTCATCATACTTCTATAAGTTCTTGAACATTATATTTCATCAGTACTTAGGCAAGTTACATGAGTAGCAATGAGCCTTAAGTTATGAATTTTTGTCGAGGCTTTTGTAAGGCACTTCTAGAGTGCTATAAATGTCGGATCACTATTCCATAGCTGCACTATGTGGGTGTGTCGTAAATCCTAAGACCCTATGCTAAGAAGTGCAATTGGCTGCTATCCTCTAAGATGATATTGATAGCAGCCCTATGATGGAGAACGGGGGTAGTAGGCGTAGCTTCTCATAGGAAAGTACTCTTAAGAGTTAGTTAGTTAGCCCCCATGAGGTCTAGTGAGTTGTAACCATGTGGTAGCATGAGCCCACGTAGTTGTCACGTAGTAGCCAATTGGTGATGGAAGGGTGCTACGAGCATAGGTGTCTATGTGGTTTCATCATGCTGGGCATGCTAATCATTTCCTAAGAATCTAAACCATGATTGTTTGAGTTGGCAGGGTTGTATGCCATCATGGTTCAGAGCAATTAGTTTTCCGCGAAGATATGGGTTCAGATTTTTCATTAGGAATTGAGGGCTATACACCTCAGCTTTTGGTTTAGGCTATTATCATCACCAATTGGTGATGGAAGGGTCCTATGAGCATAGGTGTCTATGTGGTTTCATCATGCCAGGCATGCTGGTCATTTCCTAAGAATCTAAACCATGATTGTTTGAGATAGCAGGACGGTATGGCATCATGATTTATATACCTTAGCTTTTAGTTTAGGCTATTATCAAGTATACTTGATTGATTGGCTTATTGGTTTCTCTTAGGATAGTGCACGTGACTTAGGATTTCTAGTTTTCCTCTTGGATTTTTGTCTCATGTGTTTTTCCTTCTTATTTTCTATTTATCTAGTAAAATTGCTAAACAAGTTCAAGTCCTGCCCATCATCTTCCTTATGAATGCTTATATATATAGCCCTATTTTCAGCTAGTCGGCTTATATTAGTTCTTCTTCTTATGGTGTGCTTTTGTATTGCTCACTCACTTACAACCAACATTGCAAGTGACACTCTAGGTTGTTTGAGCACAAGGGACATCGGAAAGGTGAAAGTACTTAGTTCCGTTTAGATGTAAGATGGAAATGACTTTTCATGTGGTTATTAGATTCCATGTATAGGATTCCATTTTAAGCTGTATCTAACTTAATTTTGTTGACACATGGGAATGAATGTAGAGCTTTAATTATGGATTGTTTTAGAGACATCCCAATAGTATTTGTGATTCTATTTGTGGCCACTATCGGATCCTGTGGCATGTGTCTCTAACCACCTTTAGGTTAGAAAATTACTATTTTACATATATGAGGAGCCTTGACTGTAACTCCCGATATGAAGATGAATGTATTTTGCATAGTTACTTATATAGTATCACTTTGACCATTTTCAAAAACTAAGAAATTTTCATTGCTTTCTAACTTAAAAATCAATAAATATTTGCAAAAACTAGAATGTTATAAATTTTGGTATCAAAGCACATGCCATGTTGATCACAAATGGAATCTTAAGAGGATCAATGTGTTAACACTTAGGAGACAAAGTCCTAGGTTTAATTAAGGAGTTATCCACCACAATTAATAAGGAAGTCTCATTAAAATATTGGGTTATTTTTTAGATGCCTCGACGGAGACATAGTACTAGCTTGCCATTCTCCATTGGATGCACAGGTAGCTAATGGAGCTAAGGGTAGCAGTCAAGTCCTGGGTGACCCTGTTGATGAGGTGATGAATCTCTTGTTGGAGAGGATGACTGAGAGGTTGTGAGCCTCAGCTAGTACTTCTACCACAGATGGAGTTTTAGACCTAGAGGGAGAGAGGCATCTCCCAATGAACAACCTTCTTAAGAGATTTAGGAGGATTTCTCCTAAGTTCACTGGCAAAGATGGCCTGGAGATAGCAGATACATGGTTATTTGACATAGATAGGATATTTGTGGCCATGGTTATGCCGGAGCATCGATAAGTTGCAATGGCTACATATGTACTAACGGACAACACATCAATGGTGGCCAACTACATGGAGGAGTTTCTTTCTTGCAGTTGATGAGATTTTCTGAGATAACTTCAAGGTCATCTTTACCGAGCTATTCCTTCCCCTGTATCTTCAAGAGGAGATGGAGCTTGAGTTTTGACCCTTGTACAGGGCATGAGGATAGTGACACAGTATGAGGTGGAGTTCACTCAACTATATAGATTTGTGCCAGAGGTATGCTCTTCCAAGCAAAAGGCAGCCTAGAAGTTTGTTCCAGCGCCAAACTTTGGCTTGATGCACTAGATTCTAACTTCATAGTCCCCCACTATTGCCTAACTGTGGAGCTTGCTTCCATACCAGAGCAGGAGTTGAGGGACCCTAGTAAAGATCAGGGCAGATTCAGAGGACCTAGGCTAGAATCTAAAGAGGTTAAGAGGAGGAGGTTTCCTCTTAAGAAGACAGTTGCAAGGCTTAGCCAACCAGTGATAGGTCAAGCCAGGGGCGAAGATAGAATCAAATAGTATGACAGAGATGTTAGCATTGTCATCTAGGCTGACCATGTTCAAGATTGAGTCACACATGTTTTGCTTGCGGCTAGTGGGGCCATATGGTGTAAGATTGTCCTAGAGTCAATCGACTGAGGATACCTCGATGAGATTAGGCATCTCGCCTTGACCAGGTGCCCAAGAGTTAGGGGAAAGTGTTCACCCTTACTAACGACTAGGCTCGAGCATCTAGTGCTATCATGGAAGGTACTCTTCTTGTTACAAATAGATTTAAATGTGTGCTTATTGATCCTAGATCCACTCATTCCTTTATCTCGAATAGTCAGGCTGCATGTTTGGATGTTTCATTGAGTAGACTGGGGTTTTTATTAAAGGTTAGCACACCTGTGGGTAAACTGCTAATAGTACATGAGTTTGTCCAAGGCATACCTATGATTTTCTTAAGCAAGAGTCTAGCTATAGATCTCATTGTGCTTAGCACGACTGATTTTGATGTTATAGTGGATGTAGACTAGTTGGCTAAGCATAAAGCCTAGTTGACTATAGGAAGAAGCAAGTTAAACTTTGTGCCTTAGACAGAGAGTTTCTATGTTTTTAGTGGAGATTAGATGGAGCAACAGTGAGTATCGTCTCTATGAGCAGAGTGGGATGTCCTGTATTTAGTACTTGTTAGGCTTAACTAGCCTATGTTGAGGCATGGGAGGAGTAGATGCCCTGCATTGAGGAGATTAATGTGGTGGATGTGGTCCCTAATGGGTTGTCAGGATTACCACCCAAGAGGGAGATGGAGTCCACCATTGAGTTGTTGCATGGCTCTAGTAGAACTAAAGGAGTTAGTTGAAGCTATAGTTGTAAGAGTAGCTACATCTAGCTTCACACACCCTAGTTCTTCACTGTGTGGAGCTCAACTCCAAGTTGTTAAAAAGAAGGATAGTTCCTTGAGGTTGTGTGTGGATTATAGGGTGCTGAACGCGATGACGGTGAAGAATAAGTACCAACTTCCCCATATTGATGATTTTATTTGATAAGTTACAATCAACTAGGGTCTTCTCTAAGGTTCACTTGAGGATCGAATACTATCAATTGAGGATATGGGATGAGGAAATCCCTAAGACTACATTCAAGACTCAATATGACTACTATGAGTTTTTGATAATGCTATTCAAATCCATGAATGCGATGGTAGTGTTCATGGACATGATGGGCAGGGTGTTCAGGCACTATCTGGACAACTTTTTGATTGTACTTATTGATGATCTACTCATTTACTTGAGTAGAGTTGAGAAGCACATTGACCACTTGAAGACTATCTTGGGCAAGTGTAATGACTCCATTTTTGTAACCTTGAAATCCCAAGTTAGTAATGAAAAGTTCACTTTTTGGAGATAAGGGTATTTTGGTCATTTCACTATTCATCCTGACTGGACCCAGAAATTTGGTCTTGATAGTAGAACCCTTAGGTGCATCTCGGAAAAAGGAATCCAACAAGACCAAAATCACTTAAAATGGAGTTAAAATGAGCAAGTTATGGCCCTTTGAAGTTCAAGGGCAAAAGTATAATTTAATTCAAAAAAGGATTTGGCCTGACCAAATGGGGACCCTTTTTATACGGGCACCACACTTCTTCCCAAACCTCCTAGAGAGTTCTAGAATGGCAGCGTGCAGGGGAGAAACCACCGCCATTCTAGAGGTTTCTCC
This sequence comes from Warburgia ugandensis, assembly GCA_035236585.1. Taxonomy (NCBI): domain Eukaryota; kingdom Viridiplantae; phylum Streptophyta; class Magnoliopsida; order Canellales; family Canellaceae; genus Warburgia; species Warburgia ugandensis. The sequence goes on from CP141133.1 coordinate 43,461,482, forward strand.
ACCGCCATCCCATGGCGGTAAGAACCCCCTCCAGAACCCTCTTCAAGCTCTATAAATAGAGCTCTTCGGGGCCTCCAATGGCAACCCAAAAGCCTGGGAAAAACCCATCGTGGAGAAGCAAACAAGAGGAGAAAACATGAAAAAAACCTGGCCACGAACCAGGTATGCCCAAAACCCCTCCAAACCCATCTCCCCCTTAGTCTTAGGATTAGTTTCCTCAAGTTTTTGCATGGAAACCCATGCAAAACGGGGCTCTAAGGAGCCACAAAGGACCCAGGGACGGTGCCTAGGGCGTACTGGTTCGACCTTGGGCGTCCCTAGGATGCCCAGGTCCCTATCAAACCGAAACGCACTTTGTGCGTTAAAGAAAGGATGACGAGCGCGTCCACGGACGCGCCCGCAAATGAAAAGGACGGGTGGAAGCACGGTGTGTCCACTAGGGCGTGCGCCGCTGACGCGGGATGCGTTAGCGCCCCGGGCTTCCACCTCATAAGGGCCTTCTATGTACACTTGATATTAAATTGCCCATAACTTGAGTTTTAGGGCTCTGATTGACGCGCCGCAAAAGGCGTTGTGTCCGTATCGACAATGCGAACACCTCCAAACCATAAAATACCTAATCAAGGCCCTATCTAAGGTGGGAACAACCTTTAATCTATGATACTGGAGTGGGGCCACTAAACCTTTGTAAACCTGACGACACCAAGGCCCAGTTAGGACCTTAGGAGATCCATAGGCATGGGAATGAACCCTTAATGCCTAAGTAGTGAGATAAACCATTCTAAATCCTATAGAAATAGGCCAAGCCAACCTTTTTTCCCTAAACCATGTTCAGGAGCGTACGAGGACAAGGGGCCTAGCATGACCAAACCAGGTAGGTGCTCTATCGCTACTAGACTTTTAAAAAAAGAGAGCCCATGATTGTTTTGAGAATGCATGTTTTAAGTATAAGTTATATGACTTGTTTAGCATGACTTAATTTTATAAATGAATTCAACATGCATATGACAAATACATTATGCATAGATATGTTTTGTAAACGATTGCATATATTGCATGATTTGTGATTATTGAGTCTTGAAAAATTGCATATCCTTAAGGGTTACCAAAAGACGCTGGGTAGGCAGTTGTGAGGGACCCAAAGAGGACAGGTTTTGAAAAAGAGGTTTTTGCTTGTTTGATCGTATATGATATGGGCTAGTAAGCTCGTGGGCACGATGCTGAGAGATCTGGGGTGGCCTCCCAGCCTCTACCACTATTAGGTGGAAAGGGTACCACGCCAAAAAGGCATGTCCCTACTTTGACTGCATGTGGTACAGGGGGCTACCACTGGTGTCACGGCACTAGGTCGAAGTGTCATATGCCCGGTGGAGGCTATGACCGAGTGTCCCCAGGTACCCGGGGACCACATGGCGATGAGGTCGTGGGCATAGTGGGCCCTAATTTTTTGAGGATTTACTTGCATTGCATATGGCATGACATGAGGATGGTCGACCATACCATACCATATAACCATGAGTTGGATTCAGTTGAGCATCTTATGCATATCATTCTATTTATGATATATATGATACTTTTGACTTGGATTATGTGATTCTTTCTTTAAGTCATCAGTATTCCAATTTGACAATGGTTTTTAATATCGATATTGAACATGAGTGTTTCAAAATGCACATGTTTTAAAGAGCATATGATTTTAAACATAGCATGCATTGTAAAACTAGCAGTGATGGACTCCTACTAAGTATAGTATATACTCACCCAATCCTCAACATTTTTTAGATACAAAGTAAACACTTAAGGACAGGATATACGGCGACAGACCCATGATAGAAAACGTCCAAACTAAGTGCCAGTAAGTAAACCCCTACTTTATCTTTCAGTGAATGATACTTGATTGTAGTTACTCTCTGTAGCTGAGGCTGTGACTAACACTTTCTTGGAAATAGAGTCAATTTAAAACTATGCCATGGCTATATAATTTGAAAATGTGTTTTGACACTCAGGGTTTTATATGAAAGATTGCTTTCCAAAACAAAAAGATTTTCATGCATTTCATATTTCTAAAACAAGAGATCTCACCTTTTTATCAAACTTGCATCATCAAAAACCCAGTCGTCCCAGTTGGTATCAGAGCGAGGTTTGACGTTACTCACAGCCCAGTATGAGGAGAATAACTTATAATCAAGTTTCATCCATGAAAGAGTAAGGGGTAATAGGATAACACATACTAAGGTCTGGTGAATTACCTTGTGATTACAGATGCCTAAAAAGAAAGGAAGCAATGCTCTAAGACCTGAAGCCCCACCAGTGGACTCCACTAGGTTGGACAATGGGTAATTCCTACTGCATATGGGACAATACATGAGTAATCAACAAACCCAAACCCCTACCACACGAGATCCTTCCCCTGATAAAGCGATAGATATTACTGAGGTTCAGTTAGAAAGGTTTCAGAAATTAGCTCCCTCATTCACAGGAGAAGATGAAGCATCTACAGCTAAAAAATGGTTAATTGATATTGAAAAGATATTTAAAGCCATGAACATAGCTGAAGAAAGAAAGGTACCCATGGCTACATTTGTGTTTAGGGAAGAGGCTACCTTTTGGTGGGAAACAGCGGAAAGGACTTATTTTGACTAGCAAGAAACAATAGGATGGGAAGAGTTTAAAAAGGTCTTTAATGACAAATATTATCCTAAACACGGAAGAAAACAGAAAGAAAAGGAATTTATGAACTTAGAACAAGGCAACATGACTGTCCAACAGTATGAAAATAGATTCATCAGCCTCTGAAGATTTTCACCACATGCTTGTGCTGATGAGGAAGATGTGGCAGAAAGATTTGTAGATGGGCTCAACCCAGGACTCAGGAATAGTGTTCTAAGTTTCCAACCTTCCACCGTAGCCAAAGCCGTAGAGATAGCCTCCCTGTACGAAAAAGATTATCAAAGGAATTAGGCGATAAAGGAACCTAAGAACATCAACACCATGAGAAATGAAGGAAAGAGACCATTTCAGTCATCTGAACCCAAGCCACCTTTCAAGAAGCTATTTGAAAATGAAGGAAGAAGACCAGACTGGAAGACATGCCCTAGGTGTAATAGGAATCATTCAGGCAAACCATGTCCCACTTTTAACATCATTTGCTATACTTGTAGAGAATGAGGACATCTTACTAGGAATTGTCCTAAAAGGAAAGTTGAAGAGCGTAAAGAAGATCAGGTTCCAAAGAGCAAGACATACACTTAGTCAAAGTGTTGTGGAGAAATGCGCACATGGAAGAAGAGACTTGGGAACCGGAGTCAGAAATGCGAGAAAAGTACCCCGAGATCTTTTGACTGTATATATTGTAGAATTTTGGGGCAAAATTCCCCTAAGGGGGTAAGAATGTAATACTCCATTTTTGTAACCTTGAAATCCCAAGTTAGTAATGAAAAGTTCACTTTTTGGAGATAAGGGTATCTTGGTCATTTCACTATTCACCCTGACTGGACCCAAAAAGTTGGTCCGAAGAGTAGTACCATTAGGTGCGTCTCAGAAAATTGAATCCAACAAGACCAAAATCACTCAAAACAGAGTTAAAATGAGCAAGTTATGGCCCTTTGAAGTTCAAGGGCAAAAGTGTAATTTAATTCAAAAAGGGATTTGGCCTGAGAAAACGGGGACCCGTTTCGATACGAGCACCCCTCTTCTTCCCAAACCTCCTAGAGGGTTCTAGAACAGTTGTGTGCAGGGGAGAAACCACCGCCATTCTGGAGGTTTCTCCACTGCCATTCCATGGAGGTAAGAACCCCCTCTAGAACCCTCTTCAAGCTCTATAAATAGAGCTCTTGGGCGCCTACAATGGCAGCCCAAAAGCCTGGGAAAAACCCATCGTGGAGATGCAGAGAAGAGGAGAAAACATGAAAAAAACCAGCCACGAATCAGGTATGCCCAAAACCCCTCCAAACCCATCTCCCCCTTAGTCTTAGGATGAGTTTCCTCAAGTTTTTGCATGAAAAACCATGCAAAACAGGGCTCTAGGGAGCCACAAAGGACCCAGGGACGGTGCCTGGGGCATACTGGTTCGACAGGGTCAAACCAGGGCGTCCCTAGGACGCCTAGGTCCCCTTCAAACCGAAATGCACTCTGTGCGTTAAAGAAAGGACGACGAGCGCGTCCACGAACGTGCTCGCAAACGAAAAGGACTGGTGGAAGCACGGTGCGTCTACAGACGCGCTGCTGACGTGGGACACGTTAGCATCTCGGACTTCCACCTCATAAGGGCCTTCTATGTACACTTGATATTAAATTGCTCATAACTTGAGTTCTAGGGCTCTGATTGAGGCACCGCAAAAGGTGTTGTGTCCGTATGGACAATGCGGACACACCCAAATCATAAAATACTTGATCAAAGCCCTATCTAAGGTGGGCACGACCCTTAAACTATGATAGTGGCGCGGGGCCACTAAACCTTTGTAAACCTGATGATACTAAGGCCCAGTTAGGACCTTAGGAGATCCATAGGCATGGGAGTGAACCCTTAATGCCTAAGTAGTGAGATAAACCATTCTAAAACCTATAAAAATAGGCCAAGCTAGCCTTTTTCCCTTAAACCATGTTCAGGAGCGTACGAGGACAAGGGGGCTAGCATGACCAAACCAGGTAGGTGCTCTATCGCTACTAGACTTTAAAAAAAAAAGAGCCCATGATTGTTTTGAGAATGCATGTTTTAAGTATAAGTTATATGACTTGTTTAGCATGACTTAATTTTATAAATGAATTCAACATGCATATGACAAATACATTATGCACAGATATGTTTTGCAAATGATTGCATATATTGCATGATTTGTGATTATTGAGTCTTGAAAAATTGCATATCTTTCAGGGTTACCAAAAGATACTGGAGTGCCCAAAAGACACTGGGTAAGTAGTTATGAGGGCCAAGCAGTTGTGAGGGACCCAAAGAGGATAGTTTTTGAAAAAGAGATTTTTGCTTGTTTGATCATATATGATTTGGGCTAGTAAGCTCGTGGGCGCTATGCCGAGAGGTCAAGGGTGGCCTCCCAGCCTCTACCACTATTAGGTGGAAAGGGTACCACGCCAAAAAGGCATGTCCCTACTTCAACTGCATGTGGTACAGGGAGCTACCACTGGTGTCACGGTACTGGGTAGAAGTGTCATATGCCCCGTGGAGGCTATGACCGAGTGTCCCTAAGTACCCGGGGACCACACGGCGATGAGGTCGTGGGCATAGTGGTCCCTATGTTTTTGAGGATTTACTTGCATTGCATATGGCATGCCATGAGGATGGTCGACCATACCATACCATACCATATATCCATGAGTTGGATTCAGTTGAGCATCTTATGCATATCATTATGTTTATGATATATATGATACTTTTGACTTGGATTATGTGATTCTTTAAGTCATCAGTATTCCAATTTGACAATGGTTTTTAATATCGATATTGAACATGAGTGTTTCAAACATGCACATGTATTAAAGATCATATGATTTTAAACATAGCATGCATTGTAAAACTGGTAGTGATAGACTCCTACTGAGTATAGTATATACTCACCCAATCCTCAACATTTTTCAGACACAAAGTAAACACGTAAGGACAGGATATACGGCGACGGACCCATGATAGAGAACGTCCAAACTAAGTGCCAGTAAGTAAACCCCTACCTTATCTTTCAGTGAATGATACTTGATTGTAGTTACTCTTTGTAGCTGAGGCTGTGACTAACACTTTCTTAGGAATAGAGTTAATTTAAAACTATGCCATTGCTATATAATTTGAAAATGTGTTTTGACACTCAGGGTTTTATACGAAAGATTGCTTTCCAAAAAAAAAGATTTTCATGCATTTCATATTTCTAAAACAAGAGATCTCACCTTTTTATCAAACTTGCATCATAAAAAACCCAGGTTGTCACAACAAGTTATGAGCACATCAACTCTAAGCCTAGTTCTTGAAGTATGAGTTCTACTTGGAATAGGTGCACTTCCTTGGACACGACATATCCAAGGATGGTGTTGCAATGGATCTATAGAAGGTGGAGATAGTGGCTAATTGCGAGTGACCCGAGGTTGAGATGGAGGTGCATAATTTCCTTGGTGTAGCTGACTACTATAGGCCATTTATTGAGGGATATTCTAGTATTGCATAGCCTCTTATGGTCCTAACTAGGAAGGACTAGACGTTTGTTCAAACTAATAGTTGTGCGAGGAGCTTCTGAGAGTTGAAGGAGAAGCTTATTCTGCACTGATGTTATCTCTTCCATAAGGTAGCAGTGGCTTCATGATGTGCAAGGACACCTCCGGGTAGGGGCTAGGGTGTGTTCTTATGTAGCATGACAGAGCTATATGCTTCCAAACAATTGAAGAAGCAAGAGCAAAACTAGCCCATGCATGACTTAGAGTTGACCATTGTGGTTTTCGCCTTGAAAATCTTACATAACTATTTATATGGAGAAAGGTTTGATGTCTTCACAAATAATATGAGCGTCAAGTACTTACAAATATAAGATAGAGACATTGGTTAGAGTACTTGAAGGATTTTTACTTCACCAACTGGTACCAACCAAGCGAGGCTAATGTAGTCATTGATGCCCTTGTAGGAAGCTGAGAGGTGTGATCACCAACCTCACTATTCGATTGACTTTCTTAGGCAAGATCTTATAAGCACAACAATCATGTAGTGAGATGATAAGTGGTCAATTTTGTATAGGAAGTACCCAATTAGTAGTTATAGTGTTAAATTAAAGTTTTTGTCTTGAATTTTGTAATACATGAATTTCTAACCAAATAGATCAAAAAGTTTGGTATTTTGCAAGTTCAAGAGCTAATCCAAAGTAAGCATGTGAATTATCATATATTTCTAGTATTTAATTAGGACTTTTCATCTTTTGTAGGTATTGAGAACATAATACAAAGGCCGAGCTTGATCAACAAAAAAATTGAAGCTATTCATGAGGTTTCCTAGTCTAACTAGGAAACCTAAGCAAGTAAAATCCAAAATTTCATCAATTTATAAGTGTGATGAAGGTTCAAGACTATCCTATAGCAAGCAACAAGGCAATTGGAGAAGCAAAAGGTAACTAGAAATTGAACCAAGCTCAAATCATGCATTTCCACCACCTTTGCACTGGAGTCATTCAATCCACTTAGCCATTTAAGCCATGAAAAAAGGATAATAAGCCATATGTACTCAAGCCTTTGAGCCAAGCATTGGACCCACTTCATCCACCAAGGAATAAGCCATCAAACTAAGAATGAGTGCGACATGGAACCACATGATTGGAGAGTCAATTCGAGCAACTTTCTTATGCTAAAAGTGTGATTTTCAGGGATTTTGAGACAATGTAAAAAGGTAATATGATCATGCATTAAGAGTCCTATCAAGAGAGAAAACCCCACTTTCCTAACCCCAATCCACACATCTTACTAGGGTTCCACATTTTTAAGTCAAGGAGAAAGCCACCTTCCTAGAAAAGGACAACCCCCTTGCTAGTTGACAACATCAAGTGATTTTCTAATTAGGAAACCCTAGATCTAAGTCCATGTAAACATGTAAAAATCCTAGGTTTTCTTCTAGATTTTCCTCATTATTTTTTTTCCCCACTCTTCCCACCAACCAATCATCATTCAATTAGGAGGTTAGAGAGGCACTTTCCTTCCATGGAAAATGATGCATATTCCTTCCCTTCCAAAATTAGTAACCAGCCAGCCCACGCTTACTCATATATATTTATTTCATCTTTATAACATCATTCCTACCTAAATTCCTCCCTCAAAACTCCTCCTAACCTTCATCATTCAATACCCTACCCTAGAACCATGCGTACAATCTATGTATCATGCACATGGTATTAGGTTACTTTCACTTTTGGTTTTTGCTTAGTTTAGTTTTAGCAGTAGTTAAGTCATTGTTTAAATCTTAGTTTAGGTTTAAAAAGTTTCCTTTTTTAATTTTTTGAAGGTTCCACCTTTAGGAAGTTCTAGGATTTAGAAAGTGTTAAATTTAGAAAGTCTCTTTAATTGTAGTTTCCATTCACATGTATGTTTCTTATTTCTTGTTAAATCTAGTTAGATATAATTGGTTACACCATATTAGTTTAGTGTTAGAAAGTTTCCTAATTTGGTTTTAGAAATTTCTATTTTTGGAGTGTTTCTTTTAATTCTAGTTTCTAATTCCATACATGTTTCCTTGCTTGTTTATTTTAATTTCCTAGTTTAATTAGATCTCTATCTCTTTGGCCGAAGTTAATTCATCTGAATAGAGTCCAATCCACTACAAATCTATGAGATTCCTTGTGGGATCAACCTCGCTTGCATGGAAATACTACATTGATTTGTGCTCTTGCAAGTAATTTTAAAGCTACACCATGAGAGCTTTGAGAAGGTTCAAGAGCTAAGCCAAAGTAAATTTCTAAATAATCATAATTTCTAAGATTTAATTAGGGTTTTCCATCTTTCATAGGTGTTGAGAAGGTGATCTAAAAGATGAAATTGATCAATATAAGAATGAAGTTCAGGATAAAAGATCAAGCCAAGGCTTAAAATTCCATCAATCCAAAACAAAATCATAGGTCGAGATCATCCTAGGACAAACAAGAAAGAAATTGGAAGAGTTAAAATTAACTAAAATGGGCATGTGCACAAGCCATGCATTTCCATCATATTTGCATGGGACCCATGAAAGCCATTTAGCCATATAATCCATAAGAGAAGGTGATAAGCTAAGAAAGTCAAGAGAAGTCATGAAATCAAGTGAAGTCATTAAAGCCAAGGGTGTGAACCTTGAAGCCAAGCCAAATGAACCCTCGAAGTGATCTATTCAATCCACTTAAGCTAATGCTACATGGAGAGATACTATTAGAGGAGAATTTCACTAAATTACCCAAATCTAAGAGTGAATTTCAAGAGGATAATTAGAAGAGATTTGGGTGAATACCAGAACAAGTAGCATACAATGTGGACAAAAGGGAAAAGAGCCCATTCCTTATTTTTCTTTCCTATATTTCTCCCTCTTACCATCTTTCTATTTCACTCTATTCACCTCCTAAGCATTCCACATGAAACATTTGAGGCGGGAAGACACATGCTTCCAAAAAGAGTGGCATCTCCCACCTCCCTTAAGGTTTCCTATATCACCACTTCCACATTCCACTTTCCACTTCTCTCTCCATGATCTCATCTTCCATTTATCATCCAAGAGTTTCCCATGATCCATCCTAATCACATAACTTAGGGTTTCTACAATTTTTGCATAAGTGGGAGAGTAACCTCCTAAAAAAGGTGGTGCCCCCACCTCAATTAGCATCACATTCACTTCAACAACTCCACTTGCTAATTTTATCTCGAAACCTCCACTCTTATCTATCTTTCTATGTTCCACCTCATCCTAATCTTTTCATATTTCTTTCTCCACCTTAGCATCACATCTCATCAAGATTAGAAGGAGTAAAACCACTTATATAAGATCACCTAGGGCTTCTATGATTTTAACATTGAATGTGGGGATGCCTCCTCCCCAAAAAGGTAGCACCTCCCTGCTTCCCTTCTTGCCTTGTCCCTCCTTTGTTCCAGCCATCCAAGCTCTCCTCATTGATGATGTTTCTTCCTTGTAGTATATATGGCCAATGAAGCAATAGATGCTAAGCCCTTAAGAGATTACTCAATACCAATACAATTTAACTCCCCTTCTTGTATAATGCTACATGTAATCACTATGAGGCACTTTGAGTTAAAATTAGGTGTCATCCAACTTCTGTGAAACTTTTACAGTTTGGATAGAGAAGATCCCTACCACCATGTCAAGGAGTTCCTTGACATTTAGATACTAAAACTTTTCTAATGGCTCCATTAAATTGCAGATATTTCCCTTCTCTTTGAAAGATAAATCAAAGGCATGGCTGAATTCATTAGCAATAGGCTCCATCATGACTTGGAAGAAAATAGGAAATTTTTAAACAAATTCTTTCCAATCCATAAAACCAATGCCCTCTATAAGGAAATTATAAATTTTTAACAAAAAGAGGTTGACCCTTTTTATGAATGTTGAGAAAGGTGGAAAGACTTATTGCTCAAGTATCCATGCCATGGATTTGAGAAGTAGCAATAGATACATTATTTCTATGAAGGTCTGACTCAACAAAAACCATCATACTATTGATGCCACTAATAGTGGGGCACTCTTGACCAAGAGTGATGTCGAGGTGTGGAAGCATTTTGAGATGCTATTTGAGAATTCTCAGAAATTGGTCTATCCTACAAGGATTGATAGATATCTACATCCTCACAAGAAAGGTTGTATTTATGAGACAGGGGTCACTTCTGACCTAGATGGTAAAATAGATAAATTGAGAAATAGGTTTAATCATTTTAGTAGCCTCCTTCATAAGTTTGACAAAGCTATGTTTGTTAGAGAAACTTCCACGAAACCTCCATGTGAGGTTTGTTCTATATGTTCTAGTCCGACCCACCTAGCTGCTTCACACGCATCTAGCTCTGCACCCCCTAAATTCTTTTTGGAGCAAGTGAGTGCATTCCAAAAACCTAGCAACAAACCTTATGCTAAAAACTATAATTCTAGATGGGCTAGGCATCCCAATTTCTTAGGGTCTTAAAACAACCACCAAGGAGGTCCACTTGGATTTTTCCCCATGCAAAACTTTTCCACAAGCAAAATACAATAGCAACCTTAGTAATCTTAATAGTTTCTACATCAACCAAGGAAACCATCATTGGAGGAGACCCTTGCTCAATTTATGCAAAACATAAGAAAATCCATTGCCACATTGGAGCATCAAATGGGTCAACCGTTAAGTGAAATGGAAAAGAACACTTTTCCCAATCAACCTATACCAAGCCCTAAGCGTTATCATGAGGTAGGTTGATCTTCTAAACAAAATAATCAAGAACAAGTCAAAGCCACAACTACACTTAGGAGTGGTAGAATAATCAATAATCATCGAGGTCTCACTATGGATCTTGAACCTAGTGAGGGTGCTACAAAGCCCATAAAGACTTAGAAGGGTAAAAAGAAGAAACAGAAACAGAAAAATCCCTCTACCGGGTACCCAGTCCTGAGCCACATTATATTCCCAAAGCTCCATATCCTCAAAGATTACAAATGGATAAGAAGATCACACATTCCAATGAGATAATAAAGGTGTTTCAATGAGTAAACATTAATATCCCATTACTCAAAGCAATAATAGAAGTATCTTCTTATGCCAAATTTTTAAAAGATCTTTGTACACAAAAAGGAGAATGAATGTGTAGAAGAAATCATTTCTCACTAAGCAAGCCAACTCTATTCCATAATACAACACACCATCGAAATGTAAAGATCCAAGGTGTCCAACAATATCCTGTGTGATTAGGAAACATGCAGTTGATAGGGGCACTATTTGATTTGGGGTCAAGTGCCAACCTATTGCCTTACTCTTTGTACAAGCAATTAACTCTAGGCGAGATGAAGAAGACTACTAGCACATTGCAATTGGTAGATAGGTCAGTGAAAATTCCACGTGGTGTGGTAGAAGATGTTCTAGTTTAGGTTGAAAAATGCATGTTTCCTTTAGACTTGTTAACTTTAGACACTCAACTTGTAGTAGATCCAAGTAATCAAATTCCTATTATTTTGGGTTTTCCATTTTTGGCCACTGCAAATGCCATCATCAACTATAGGAATGGCACTATTAAGTTGTCCTTTAGAAATATGAACATTAAGCTGAATGTATTTAAAGTAGGACAACCAAACTTTGGAGATATATTTGAAGTCAATATGATATAGAGTCTACATCCCTACCATCTACTAATATTGATCCTCTCAAGGCCTATCTTACACATTTTAAATATAATTTCAATATTGATAGTTACATTGATGAAGTGAATGCATTATTTGATACCACACCTTTAATGGACACTTATCAATGGAGAACTTGAGTTAGACCTCCTATGATCCATGACTTTATATTTGAGCCCTATATTTCAAAAGTATCCAATTTGAAGCTAACATCTTTACAAGATGATCCACAATGTGATAGTGTAGGCTCATCTAAAACCTTCCTTGTTATGGCAAAACAGGAAGGAGAAACTACTGATGTTACTATCGAACATCAACCCACTCAAGGGTGTACTGTAGATAACCATGATGGTTTAAGACCCACTGATTCCCTACACCCAGACAAAAATGAACAACCTATTAATGAGGTGCAAGTACAGATTAATGTCCTTGTTTATGAAGATGTAGGAGAAGAGGAATATTTTTAGGTGTTCAATGTAAACACCTTAAACACCCAAATTGAAAACTCCTAGAATAATGCATAGAGAATTATTTTTAGAAAGATTTTATTCATTGCAATTCATGATTATATCCTTCAATCCCATCACCAATATCGAGGTGGTGGAAATACATTGATCACTATGAAATTTTGAAGTGGAGTGAGTTACTCTAGATACTAACCCCTGATTAGAGTTAGATTTAGAATGTGATTAAGTTAGGATTAGGATCCTTAGATTACTCAAGAATAAGGCAGACTACTTTAGGTTAGTTATATTACCTAATTATAGGATCATTTAGTTGCATATGCATTTACATGCATTACATATAGACCACGTCAATAGATCATGGTACTATTCCAAAAGTGCAAGTATTTTTCTCCCCCTTTTCTTTCAGGTTTATTATTTATTTTTTCCATGGTATGTAGTTCTAAACATTGAGAATAATGTTTAATTTAAGTCTAGGGTTGGGGTATTTCAAAATTTTCATGTGTTCATTTAGGTTTATGGAGTCATTTTAGTAAACTTTTTGAAGAGAAATTAAATATTTAAAAAAAAAAGAATTATTATGATAAGTTCCTTTGCTAAGATTGAGAATTTAGATTTTTCAAATATTTAGTTTATCATTTAAACTTTAGTTTATTAATATATTTGTTTATAATTAGTTGATCTTTTTATTCTTTTATAACTTGTTACATGAAAAGTTAAACTTGAAATATTCATCATCCAAAATAGCCATATATATATTTTAAGTTGAAGAATAAACATAACTTAGAGATCTCGAAGAAGACAAGTGAAGACTTATAACCCAAGTAGGTTTTAGAGCCATTCTTTCTTTTTTATGGTTATATATAAATTCAAAAAAATTCTTCAACAAACACAATTTCCTAGTTGGTCTATTATTCTTACTTTGGTTGACTATAAGGAAATCATAACAAACTATACCATATATCTCCTAAGTTTATGGTCATCTTTAAGTCACATGAACCCTAGAAAATGATAGATGCCATCCTTGATAAACCCAAAGCCTTTAGCATTCCTAATGTTATTTTTCGATAGTTAGCCCCTTCAGCCTTTAAAACATAAGCACTATCTTTGTTACCAAACAACCATTACCCATACTGTAACCCTATAGTACAATACTTTACCCATTTGTTTTGGAAATATGTGGATATGATTGAAAATTGTCTTGAGAAAAGTATAAAAAATACAATTCAAGAGAGATGAACATTAAAAAGGTTCAAAGGAGAAAATTCAAAAGCTCAAAAAGGCTATATATAAAGTCAAGTGAAAAAGAAAAAAAAGATAGCCAATGAGAAAGAATGTTCTACTCTTGTAAAGAAAAGTGGAAGGAATATTGAATACATCTTAGAGGACCTTTCGATATTCTTCAAAACAACCTTTGCTTACCTTTCTACCCATTTTTTTATAACCTTGTCTTAAGCCTAACTTTCATCCTAATAGAAGTTCTAACTTGATGTTAGGAGTAGTCTAGTTTGTATATGGTTATGAACAAATAGGAAAATTGGAGTGTAATATTCCTAGTAGTTGACATCCTTTCATGAGACCATTATCAGTCTTTCTAAGTTATCATTTTTCTTTTATGAAATATGTAAGATTTTTAAATTTGATGAATAGCATTCTACTCATATATTAACGAGAGATTTACACCTTTTTGAGTGACTTCCTTTTGAGTGTTAAGAATATCGTGTTAGAATTAAAATCAAAACATAATTTTGCGCTATAATTTAGGTTATATTTGACTTGAAAACTAAATATTATATATATATATATGCGCTATAACAAACACTCACATTTTGAAGTTTAATGAAATAATGGGCTACCTTTGGTATAGGGGTAGGATTTTGAACCTTTTTGTTCATCTTTATTAGTAGGCTAAAGTTGGATATTTAATAAAAGCTAAGTAGAAGAAAATTATTATAGATAAATAAAGGACTTTCATAAAAGTTTTGAAAAATATTTATGGGTATCATTTTTGGAAACAATTATGAGACTACAACTCATCCACTACAACACATAATACTTCTATATTTAGCAGGTTTTAGTCCTTATTTTATTGCAAAGATTGCTAATTAAGATTATTTCCATATTTTACAGGATTATGGTACAATTATAAAAAAGGATATTTGGTATTCTAAATCCTAAAAGATAGATAATTTAGAGGTCAAGCATCAATATGGACACACCTACCAAATTTAGTGAAAGTCTACAAGTTTACAATGTAGAAGTGGTGTCATTATCATTTTTAGCACAATGAGAAACCTTAGAAGCATCACCAAAACTTATCTGAGTAAAAGAGGCTATGAATATCAAAACATAGGGTGGAAGAATTTCTACAGAAGCATGCATGCATTCCACCACCTTTTGGTAGCTCATATGTGAAGCTTAAGAGCCACACACATCAAAGAAACCAAGCATGTGAAGCACACTCAAGTTAGGGCCCAAGGAGACCTAAATGCCTCACTTTCTCTCTCTACACTTCGAAAGGGGGAATACCTACATGTGTTCCAGGAATTTTTCATGCAAAGGTAGTGTATCCCCCTTAAGTTCACACAAAATATATGAAGAGATTAGTATGATTGGTAGAGAAAAAATAAGGAGGAAGGAGAGAGACAAAAAATGAAAAATATTGTTAGTGTTCATCTGGGAAATTCAAGAAAGAGTGGATGAGAAAACATATTCTTCTTAGAAAAAAATATGTTTTTCACTTACATTTAATTGGTTAGAAATGAAAATCAAGGGATGAGGAGAAAATAAGTTAGGAAAATCAATTTGGATAAGAAAATTTAAATAGAATCCCAGCCATTCACCTTAGGGCATGCCAATCCATAGATGAGAAGAAAAGAAACATTAAATGACATCCTATTGTTGGGAGACTTCAAAGAGATCTCTACCATCCATCCTAGAGATCAAGTACGATCCAAAGGAGGAGAGAAAGAGTATAGACATATGAAACCCTAACCACCTTTCCCTTATTGAAAAGTCAAATCAAAATCCTAAGGAAGAAAGATCCCCACCACTCATTTCAATCCAATGACTTAATAGTGATCTTTGATTTCTAAAGTCCAACATAACCAAAAAGCCATTCCATGTATCCCACCTATTTTCCTTCCCATTCCCACTTATTTTCCTATATTTTCTCCCTTCCTTTCTATCCTCTTTCCTCCCCTAGAATATCCTCCTTCCCATTTTCCTGTATTTCCTTTCCTTTCCATCTTATCCCCTTCCTTCTCACCTACATCCACATCCCCATAGATTCCATGCCTCCCCCCCTTCTTTCTAACTTCTTTTCCTTGTTTAAATCCTCACCATATATCTTTCCTTTAACCCATATGATCTCCAACCTTCATTCCTTAGGGCTTCCACTCCAAAACTCCAAATATAGGAGATTATTCATTCCATTCTCCACTACTCCATTCACTTGCTCCACGGCTTAGAAGAGAGGAAGAAAGAGGGGAGAACCAAGAAGAGTTTTCAATCCAAGAAGACTACATGAAGTGATCAAACATCAAGGGAAATCATCCTAATTGGAGGAACATCTAAGGATAAGAGAAGAGGTAAGAAAGGCTCATTTCATTCTTCTATCGTACCTCAATCTGTTCTATCTTTTTATTCCATTTCTTTTTGACACTTCAACTCACCTTCAAAATCCTGTCCTTATCTATTCATCCCATCCTCTATCAATCACCAAAAGGTCCACCAAAAACTCATCCCTATCACTCTCATTCTCTAGTTTTAGTCTTTTCTACCTGATTTTTTGACCTTTCTCCACCATTTTGATTTTAGTTTTTTATAGTTGTCCTTTCACTGTAAAATTTTTGACTTAATCATGTGTTATTTTTCTAAATTTTTTTCTTCATCTTCTGGATCTCAAATTCATGCCCCTACACTTTCATCCTATCCTCCATCACTCCATCTATTCTTTACTCTTCAAAAAAATTTCATTTGCAAGCTTTTCCAAATCTCTCTCTCTCTTGGTATTATACACATAAAGCTGAATTTTTGGGTATATACACTTCTCCTAAGGGCTATGGCTTGAGTGGTTGATGATCCATCGATATGTGGCTAAGAAAGAAAGGTGGTAGTATGTGGATTAACGGGATTCATTAAAAGATCTCTCGAGTGACACATTGGGAATTCTAGGTGAATGCATTTTAACTCATAGGATTAGTTGCATTTGCATTTGTTATTCCTTTCCTTATAATCAGTTGATGTAATTTCCATTCTAATAGAATAAAAGTTCTTTTCTATTTTCTTTAAGTGTTATTTCTTTTATTTTATGTTTGCTTGCTTTTGTAGTTGTTAGAATTAGTTCATCTCTTTATGCTTATGTTTCATTAGTTACCTGGGATATTAAGATGAAATATATGTTAGAATAAAATAGTTTTATGAATGAGTTATCTAAGGTTAAAACACACTTAAGATTAATATTAGCCTATAGAACTCTAAGCACACATGCTCCTTGATTTGCTTGAAATAATGAGATATGAAGTATAGTAAGAAAGAAGGGCTATACAAGAATCTTTGATACTCATAGCCATAAGAAGATCAGCTATACCTTGAATAAGATTCGTACCAAGCTATGAACTAATATTAAGAAAATCATAAAAAGAGAGTGTTAAAACAATTATCTCTTGTGTATTGGAAATATTGTGCTTCGAATTCCATAAGTAAAAATAACTAAGATAGCCTAGTCCTAAGATTATTTGAATTTTTATTGCTAGGCTTAGGTTTACTGTTTTTGTGATTTTTAGCATTTTAGAAAATAAATGTAGTTAAATAAATTGATTGGCTAAGTTGAAGTAGTTAAAATAGTTTTTAATTAAAATATGTTTACTAATAGAGTCTATGTTGAACGACACGTGCAAGCCATGTCTATGCTATAGTGGACCCATGCACTTTAAGTATTATTTAAAACACATAAAAAATCCTAAAGTACCGATCAACCTTATTCGTGCTAAAGAGGCTATCACTATTGAAACATAAGGTGGAAAACTTCACCTACATGCATGAAAACCACCACCTTGGGGGCTTTTAAGTGAAGCTAGGATAATATATAATAGAGACACTTGTACAATATCATTTCTAAAGCGAAACAACTCAAAGACTGGGCCCTGCATGTAGAGCACTCCATCATTCACTCAGTCACCTTGACCAAAGAGGACCTACATGGTTTCAACATTTTTCCTAAGGGAGACATGTTACACTTCCTCTCATGCGTGTAATTCATGAGAAAAGTGAAGAAAAATATGGAAATATTTAAAGGAAAAACATGGAGTTTGTTAGGAGTATAAATGGGAACTCTACAACTATCATACATCCCACCTTCTAAGGAAGCAATGTCCAAGATGGATCATTAGGTAGGGCAATCCTAGTAGCATTCAATGGGAAGTTTTTTCTATGATAGAATCAAGTGAATTCTAGGGTGGGTAGATAGAAATGATGTAAGAGAGAGAGAGTTGAAAAGGATTGGTGGAGAAATTTTTAGTGGGCTGCTCACCAACTTTTAAGGAGAATTAACATGATTTTAAGGGCATTATTATGAAGAAAATGAATATGGAGATGCAGGACAAACATCATTATAAGTTGACCAAGTTACTAAGAAATAGTTCCTTTGCACAAGTAAGAAACTTATGTTTTTCCACTGGTCATCCTCATTCCATTTATGAGTCCATTCTCATTTCTCGTATCATTTTTCATGGATTAGCATCTTGAGGTCCTTTGGTGGCATAAAGAAATCATCTTGATAGTGCTTTATAAACATATGGAAAAAAAAGAATGTGAGGAAAAAAGCCTTGCCTTTGGTTCAAGTTTTGCACTACTAATTAAGGAGTACATAATTGGCTTGATTAAATTGCCATTGTCTATGTAGGCTGACAACTTGTCTACTTGCTTATTGTTATGCTTGGGCCTGTCTTTGGATAGTCCCTTCAGAACATGCCAAACAAGGATGGAATAATCATTCCAACCCTCATACAACATTAGCAAGGAATTGAAAAGTTGAAAAGAATCCATAAAATCTTAGGAAATAAAAAGCTTATGGAAAATCACATATAGTAATGGAAGCTTAGAGAAAGTCACAATGAAATTCATTTGTATGGAAAGAAAAATAAATAAATAAGGCATCAAAATCCCAAGCATAATGTATAAAATAGTCACAAATAATTGAGACAAAGATTATATAGATGCCAGGAAGCAGATTGAAAACACCCTTATATTCCAACTCCTACAAAAAGTTCTAAATATCTACTTCATTAGTTCTAGAAGAAATGATTTCATAGGGGTCTAATGGCTACTAACTCTTGCTTGTGCCTGATTTGGCATCTCCTATTCAAGATATATTGTATTTGTAGGGATCTTTCATGTATAATTATGCATAATCTCTAATGTTATCAGTTCTAGTACATAGACCAAATAAGACAATGTTAGCAAAAGTTCATAGATTCATGGAGATATAGAACACCATATAAGTTATCATGCTTACCTAAAGGCATGGAATACTATTTGTGGATAGAATAAGTGGGCCAAGGAGAACTTAAAGGAAACTAGAAAATGTGTTTTTAAGAAGAGGAGTTCAACATATTATTCATAGGGAAATTATAGAGATGATCAAACTATCTATCCTGGGATAGTGCATAGTCCTAAGGCTAGAATATGAGATGAGAAAAGAGGAAAGATAGAGTGGGATATGATCTACCAAGGAGGAAATAATTTTCCTCATCTTTAATGCGTGATTTCAAGAGGGTTAGGCATGATTTTTCTGGGATAGAGAGAAGTGATAAGAAGAGAGAAAGATAGAGGAGAAAATAAAGTATATGGGAGTGATCTATAAGAAGTTTTGTATGGTGAGTGATTGGCTGAAGAAAAAGAGAGGAAATTTGTTACCATCTAAAGAGAGTAGGTGAAGAGATAAAAGGAGAAGGAAGGAGACGTCTAAGGAGAGGAAAGTCCACATTCCATTTCCCATGTTTGTACATTGAAATCTATTAGGGAGAGGACTTGGGACATTGAGAGATGAAGAAAGGGGAGCCTTGGACATGAAATCCTAGAGAGAGAGAGAGAGAGAGAGAGAGAGAGAGTATGTGTGTGACATCTAAGGAGAGGTAAGTCCACATTCCATTTCCCATTTTTTTTCCTCTTGGTTCCATGCATTTCCATTATTATTATTTTTTCCTTACCATTGCACGCATCACATTTATCTATTTTCTATAGCTTTCCACAGATTTCTCTCATTTGCTTATACTTGCCATGCCGCACATTATTTTTCGTTCTTTCTCCTTTGCATTACAAGTGTCACCCATTTCATGTTTTTCCCCTTAGCTTTACATGCACCATCCTTCCCATTCTTCTTCTCATTTCCACACACACCTACTTCCATTCATTCTTTATGCTTTCTATGCAATATCACTTAAATTACTCTTGGCTTGTACGTATACCACCTCTCCCCACCATCCTTCTTCTATTCCTCACAATGCCCATCCATCATCTTTCTCTCTTCATCATTCAATGCACCAACTATATTTTTCCATTCCATTACACTCACCATATCTCTATTACATTACACCCATCATATCTCTATTACATCCATCCATCTCTCTCTTTTCTATTGCATGCATCCCCATCATATCTTCCATTCACTCTTGATTCAATGCATCACCCTACATGTCTCTTTTAATTACACACACATCTATGTTTCACATATGGATGTGGTCGAGATGGGACTTTGAGTGGTGAGTGTTTCCTCTTGAGTAATGGCTGTTGAGTGGTGTCCTATCTACTTATTGAGTGACACAAAAAGTAGAAGGCATCATGTGGTTGATGATTGAAGGTGGTAGTGCGATTTGGATATAACCCATAGGAAAGGTTCAATAAGTAACAAAAATAAGACATTGACAACTTTTACTTAATCCATAAGGGAGTTTTGCTTTATTTTTTCTTTCTTTTTGTATTCAAGTTCTTATAATACTCTCAATTTTAATGAAAGTTTAGTTTTTGTTTCATTAGTTAGTTGTGCTTTACATTATTGGTAGCATTTGTTTTGATTAGCTATAACTTTGCTTAGAATATGTTGTTAAATTTAATTTTTAATATAAGTTTTAGATACAATAGGAGCAACTAGAATGTTTTCATAGGGGTAGGATGAAACCACACTCATTTTAGATATATTCATGTTAAGTATTTTATATTTGAAAATACTAAAATATTAAGTTTAGGATTAGCAAGGTAATTTATATATTTAGTATTCTTTTGATAGAAAATATCACGTATCACCTATACTCCTGAAATTAAATATGGTAGATTAGTTAATTTAGTATATAAAATTTTTAGATAATTTATGCCCTAAAAAGACAAGTTATGCTTTGAGAAATATACTAAATTAAGCTAAACCCTAGGATTGGAAAATATAGAAATTAGGGCATTTAATGATGATATATTCCATGTTTTTAATTCATTGGTGTGCTTTTAACATGTGTAGTATTAATCTAAAATTGCTTAATTTTGAATTTATATGAACTTAGTGTGGTGAATTTCAAAATTGTAGAATTTAGAAATTTGATTATTAGATTTATTTGCTTGTTTACCATTAAATTCATTTTCTAAGTTAAGGTAATTTAATATAGATTTTAATTACAATTTTAAATTTCATAATTTGAGTCGTCATGGAATCAACTCGTACTTGTGTGTTCTATATTACAATAGACTCGTGTGCTTGTGATTATTTTTTAGAACACATCAAGTTTTTGGCTCTATTATCAAGGACTCATAATGGAATTTTAGTTGGAATCTAGGTTGAATTATTTTACCACTAGTCATTGTTAGGATTGTATGCATTTTCAGTTTCATTTTTTCCTAATTCATATAATTTCTTGATACTCACAATAATATTTTTGTTTTTGTCAAAATTTAGCTTAGGATTTGTAGGAGAATTTCATTAGGATGGTTGATTAAATTATTTTTATTTTTGAGTGAATTGTAGTGAGGACGCTATTCTAATTTATTTAATCATAATCATTTTAAAAAGGGTTGTAATAATATAGGTCAAAGGTGAACCATCTTAACTTAGAAGAGTAGGTGGTTTGTACATAGTTTCACCCTTGTATGAGAAGATTTTATGTAGAACCGTGTAGTAAGCCATCCTAACTTCTTACTTTTCTTAGGTTGGAATTTGCACTTTAAATTAAGCTACATTGTTGGATGGTAGTTTAATTTCATGCAATGTGCATTTCATAACAGTTGTTGCATTTTAATTAGGATGTTGCATTAGTAGCACTTGCCTAATAAGAGATAGCCTAAACTTGCTTATAACCAATAGACATAAGCTGTCTAGGTTATAGTGTCCCATATGTCTAAGCCTGGAACCTTTTATTAGATGGCATATAGGTAGTTGCAATAGTTTACTATTTTTTCTTAAATTTTTAGGATATGTTTATTACTTTAAGGAGATTATATGATTGATCAAACTGCCATGGGAATGGAAAATTGATTAGTGAGGGCAATAACCCCTATAAGATCAAGGGTGGATTTCATCACTACCTCTTGCCCACCTAGGTTAATCATCACTTGGCGTACACCCTAAACTTCCATATATAAATTTAAAATGAGAAAATACTTATAGTAGTCAATGACTCATATGACCCTCTTGGAAGGGAGCAAATTACTTTCACTCTATTGGCCCCGAGCTAATCAACTACATTAGTATTTAAATGACTAGCTTTGCCATCACACTCAACAACTCAGATTACTTTATGACTAATTAAGGAGGGTGTGAAGTGGTTAATTTATTTATGATCTAACTTGTAAGAAAGAAGATAAGTATGAAAGAGAGGAGGAGCTATTTAGGTTAGTATTATTCTGAAAGCCACTCCCTTATAGAAATTCAAGATAAATAAAAACTTTAGCTTTTTCTCCTTAAGATAGATTATTGTGTGTTGTTTAAATATGTATCAATTTTGCATATAGGTTGCATCATTTAGTTTAGGTTTATACAGGCTATTTAGTTAAAAGAAAAAAGAGAGCACTCTTTTTTTCAATACAATGAATATCTTTCATCGTATACAAAGTTGAGTCCATTACACCACATTATGGTGTATGCACAATAGTTTATTTAGCCCTTGTGTATTCTAAAATCGAATGGACTATTAGGCAAGGGTTAAGAAATTTAGTCAATCTAAATAACTGATAGAAATGGCAAACAAAGTAGTAGAAGTTTAACCGCTCAGAGACTACTCCACACCCGTTCAAGACAACTTGCCATCATGTATAGTGTTGCTGCAACTAATGCCAACCATTTAGAGTAGAAAGATAAAGTGATTCAACTTGTGCCTACATTCTACAATTTAGACAAAGAGGACCCTTATAACTATGTTAAGGAATTCCTTAACATTTGTGATTAGTGTTCAATTTTTTTATAAAATGTACCAATTAGTAGTCCATCTGTTATAAATTATATCATGGATTTTTCTAAAATTAATAATACATGCATTTCTGAGCAAATGATTCAAAAGTTTGATATTTTGTAAGCTTAAAAGCTAATCCAGAATATGTTAATAATCATAATTTTTTAGGATTTGATTAGGATTTTTATATTTTTGTAGGTATTGAGAAGATGATCCAAAGGCCGAGATCAAGTAAGAGAAGAGTTGAAGATCACAATTAAAAGGCCATAAAGACCTAAATTTAAAAGCCCAATCAATGGTCAAGATCATCTTACGAAGGCAAGAGGGTAATGGGAAGATCCAGAGGTGACAAAAATGGGCCCATGCAAAAAGCCATGTAATTCCACCACCTTTGCATGAGAATTGGAGCCATGCATACAAGTTTACTAAGCTATCAAGGAAACCTAAGGAAGCCAAGCCATTCAAGACTTGAAGCTAAAGGACTTAACCACTCAAGCAATCAAGCATTGAGCCACAAAGCCACATGAGAGCCATGCCACCTGGAGTCACATGATTGGAGGACTTCTAAAAGCAATTATCCCATGCTAAAAACATCAATTTCAAGTGATAATTAGGATTTTGATGGAGATTAGTATATGGTAATATATGCATACATAGATGGACTAATTAAGAGAAATACCAAGTCAAATTTTCTTATCTTCCCTCTCTCTTTCTCCAGTTTTTCACTCTTTCATACTAGCCACATCCTATACTTAGAAAGAGAAGAGGTTCCATGCCACCCTCCTTGAAAAGTGATCACTCCCCCCTTTTTAATTCCATCCTTAGAGATCCACTTCATCCCACCTCCTAATCCTCCATCTCCACTCAACCACCTAACTTTCCTATCCTAGAGTCCTACTTCTAATTCCCATCGTAAGTTTCCTATCTTATCTATCTTATCCTTATCTCTTTGGTTATTTTTAGCCACCTTATCCCACTTTTTAAATCCAACTCTTTCCACCTTCCAGCCACTTTCCTAGAGTCCTACCTATATTTCCTTTCTTAATCTAATTAAGTCCTATCTTTTTAAGATGGGTATTCATTTATAAATACTAGCCACCATCCCATCATCCCTCATGGAAGGAATTCCATGCCTCCCACTTGTTGTAAGACCATGCCTCACCCCTTCAACCTCCAAGTCTTCAACACAATCCTCATTAGCTATTGTTCCTTGTCTTCCACAACTTATTCCTTGATTTATTTCTTTTAGTTTTTTGTACATTAAGTTAGGTTAGTACTATGCTTTAATTTCCTTAGTTCTATTGCTTGTTTATTGCTTTCTTTCTTGTTTAAGTTTCCTACATACAATTCCTCTTTGATCTCCTTTCATTCTTGCTTCCACTTCTCTTAATTTTCTTTCTTAATTCTTCAAGATCAAAGTTATATTTTCTCTTGTATTGAAAGTGAAGATAGTAGTACCTCTGAATCTTATTGTTTCCCTTTTATCTTTTCCATGTTTCTCACTTAGATTTAGAGCAAGTTCTTATTACTTTCTTTCCCATCTTCATGCTTTTATTCTCTTGATTTCTTTTTAGGTTTCACATGCAAGATATTTGAGAGTAGTGTACAAGTATTGGTGTATATTTAATATTTTCTTTGGATCAATTTTTAGGAATTAGAATAGTGTGTAATTTTAAGATTGTTATCTATGTACATTGGCACCATCTTTGAGTGTAATTTCCAATTCAATGAATAAATTTCTTGAATGACATTGTTATTGTTTCATTCTAGAATTAAAGCACTTCCAATCTTGAATGTTGTATTTCATGAATCACACACACCATATCTCAGTCCATGCCTCATTTGATTTAATTTTCATGAGCAGTATATATTTGGAATTATACCTTTCATGATTAATGCATAATTTCTAGCAGTCTGTACATTTTATTTGCTTGATTTATTAGGTTTTTAGATAGTTTAGTTACTATTTGGTTAGATCCTATGTTAGCAAGCTTTTAGTCCATGCATTCTAGACATTTTCTCACTCATGAACCATGCGCACTACTCCATGGGTCATGCGCATGGTGATTGGGTGATTTGCCTCTAAGTGGTTTATTGTTCTCTTGTTTCATGATGGTTAAGCATTATTTGTTTAGTTTTTTACGTATTAGTTTATATTTAGGAATTTTTTTAATTTAGTTGCAGGAATTTTTATTTTTAGAATGTTTTAGGATTAGGAAAATGTTAGTTTTGAAAAGTTTCATTTTTTGGCAAGTTTCCTTAAGTAAAGTTTCCTAGATTCATTCATTCTAGCTTTGCATTAGCTTGTTTTATTGAACTTATGTTGTTTAGTAAAGCTTTTCATTTCATTGAAAATTTTTATTTATAGAAAGTTTTGCTTTAGTTCATATTTTTAATTTTATGCATGTTTCCCATTCCATGTTGTTTAAATTCCTATTTAATCTAAACAATCTCTCTTTGGCTAAAGATAAGTGATTTAAATAATATCTAGCCAATATGCAAATCTATGAGATTCCTCATGGGATTCACCTCTCTCATATGCAAATTATTACATTGATTTGTACTCTTGCAAGTAATTTTAAAACATATACCAAGTTTTTTATGCCATTGTTGGGGATTTGAAAATAGGTAATGGATATTTTAATTGTGTTTTTGGGTTAAGGTAAATAGGGTTTTGAAAAGAAAAGGCATGTCAAGGGGCTCAAGGGTCTACTAGTGGTAAAATAACAAGGATTGCCTATATGACTTCAAAGGTTTCTTAAGGCCCATCAAATTCAATAAATGTTCAAGAAACTAAAAATTAGTATTCTTTTTAGTTCTTGTATTTTGACCAAAACAACGATAATCTTTATAAATTTATTTATGCTGAAGAAAATATGGAATTATTTATAACCCAAAAAAGTGATAGTCTCTAACACTCACTTTGGTATATAGGTCACCGCTAATTTCCTCAAGGTCTCTAAGTCTAAATCATCTATTAGTCTAGACTATGTACTGCATGTAAATGTGCATTGGGATTTAAATTTCATAAAATACTTTAAGGCATGAATGGGATGTAGAATTAACCATATGCATTTCTATTAAGAAGTTAAAGTAGGAGAACTACTAAGCTTCAAATAATCCAATTCTCATCACATTAAAGGAACTTTGACCTTAAAAACTCAAGAAATCTCTCTTTTATTTTCAAGAAAAACTAAAAAAATCTCATGCATGTCTACAAAATATGAGTCCGAAGAATCATTAGAACAAATCCAATTTAGTGAAGAGATTTAATGATTGCTTAGGAAGAGTGAACTTCAACACAATTGATTTATGGATAAGTTTTATGAAAGGGAATAGGAAACAAAACAAATAAGGGAGAATACTGAAAGAAACATTGAATGAATTATAAGGATGGTAATTATATATGATCCTCCTGAGCCACATAGTTTTCAACCATCCTTAACCATTGCTATTGATAATAGAATGGAAATATCATACGGTCATTCTAAGCCATAAAGTTTCCAACCATCCATGAAAACCTTCAATATAGATATATCGAAGGCATATTTAGCTCAATTTTATTATTCCAATGAAGAGACATCCAATGATGAAGAAAATGAGTTTTTAGACAGTAAATTGCAAGAACAAGTAGAAATCGTTACAATTCCTAAAATTCAAATTGAGCCTTACAATGTAGAAGAATTTCTCAATTGGGACCTATAAACTTTATTTTATCAAACAGCAAATAGTAAAGTAGGACCAACTAAAATCTAACTTGTGCTTGAAGAAAAGGGAGAAGAAGAGTCAAATGATTTTTGGAGAACATCAACCAACTCTAGGGTACACATTAGAAGTCAGTAGCATCTAAACCCCACCATGACTGTGCTCCTAGAAAAACAAGAACAACCTTTTAGGGAAATACAGAGTCATCTTTAATCTCCAATTTCAAGAAAATGTAATGGGGGAGGAAAAATATGTATTGATTGCAATGGTCACTATCATCTCTAAATTTGGTTAAAAAATGGGCCATTCATCTTAAATTGGTCCTCAAAAATTTAAATTCATTGTGGTTTTTCATGCTATATTATTACCACCACCAAAAATTTCAAGGTGGCGAATGTATATTGACTACCGTGAAATTCTTGTGTGGTGTGAGAAATTCCTCCATTGTTAGAGTTAGGATTAGGTTAATCAGTTAGGTTTAAGTAAAGAAGGGTAGCCTTGGTGCAACAGTAAAAGTTGTCGTCGTGTGACCTTGAGGTCATGGGTTCAAGGCGTGGAAACAGCCTCTTGCAAAATGCAAGGTAAGGCTATGACTTTAGGCCCTTATGGTCTGCCCCTTCCCCAGACCTCGCATAGGCAGGAGCTTTGTGCACTGGGGCTGCCCTTTTTTTTAATTAGGTTTAGAGTAGATTAGTTTGTCTAGTCTAGATGAAGATGTTAAACTTAGCACTTATTGGGAGGCAGTCTATGGATTTTTAGAAGGTCATTACTCTACATTACTCATTCATTATATGGGAGTTTTATGTTTTGAACATTGTGGACAATGTTTGGTTCAGGTTGGGGCTGTAGACATACAAGAGATTTTTGAGTTTTTCTTAAATAGAAAAGAGAGAGAGATTTTGAGTTTTTAAGGTCAAAGTTCCTTTATTGTAATGAAAATTGGATTGTGTGAAGCTTATTATTTCTCCTACTTTGATTGCTTAATAGAAATGCATATAGTTAATCTACATCTTATTGATGTCTTAAAGTATTTTATGAAATTTAAATCTTAGAACACACTTACATAGTACATAGTCTAAACTAATAGATGGTTATGACTTAGAGACCCTGAGGAAACCAGTGGAGACCTATATACTCAAATGAGTATTAGAGATTATCATTTTATGATGGTTATAAATAATTCTATATTTTCTTTAGCATACATAAATTTAGAAAGATCCTACTATAGTTGTTTTGGCAAAAATTCCAAGAATTAAGAGTACTAACTTAGTATCCTAAACATTTATTGAATCTAATAGACTTTGAGAAACCTAAGAAGTGATAAAAGCCATCCTTGTTTTAGCCTAGAGACATAAAACCTACCCAGCATATTAGTTAGACCCTTGAGTCTCTTGGTAAACCTTCTCTTTTCAAAACCCTATTTACCTTAACCTAGAAACCCAGTTAAAATATCCATTACCTATTTTCAATTATTAGTATAGAAGGTAAAAAATGTAGAAAAAGGACAAAAGTCTAAGAAGTGAAATATATCAAAGTGTGTATATAGAGAAGCCTTTCCTCAAAGAAAAGTAGAAACGCTAAGAAAAAGAAAAAAAGAAAAGAAAAGTTAAGAAAAGTGCAGGGAAAAGTAAAAAAGATATTCACTTCAGCACTCAAAAGGAAAGTTGTCCAACAATCATTGAAGACCTTTACTTAGATTTAATCCTATCTAATGACCTATTGATCTTAAGGTGGAAGATATCCTTAATGAGGATATAAATATTAGGGAATTAAGGTGAACTACCATTACTGGTCTTAGTAATGGCATCCATTCTTTGAGATCATAATTCATTTGTGCTCAAAAAATTATGTGAACCATCAGAATTGTTGGATTCGGTCACATAGTGAGAGAATTTTGTTTGACCCTTTTTCTATGAGAACTTTAATTAATAGTGTATACCGATAAGAAATTAACGTCAAAGCATCATTCCAATGGAGTATCAACATGACTATTTAGAAGTCTAGATTAGATAGTCTGTACACATACTACACTCTAAGAGATAACTAAAAAGAATGGCTTTGGTATACGAGTAACTTGTAGAATTTCTCATTCATCTTTATGAAGTTGTTAAAGCCAGTAGAGTACTAATGGATGATAATTCTCTAAGATAAAATAAAGGACCTAACACTAATGAATTTTGTGGATATGTTCACTACAAATCCTGACAAGGTTTAACTCGACCACTAGGGCAACCTAAGGGTGTAAAGGCATAACGGATATGCTAAATCCAAACTTGAGAACCTACAAAAGTGGCAATTTGTAACAATTTTATAAAATTATTATTTGCATGTTTTGCTAGGGACAACCAAAATGCAGGTTGGGAGATGTGATAGATATTCAATTTTGTATAAAAAGTACTCAATTAGTAGTCCATGTGTTATAAATTAGAGTGCCTTATCATAGGATTTTTCCAAATTCATTACACATACATTTCTAAGCTAATGATTCAAAATTTTGATATTTTGTAGGTTCAAAAGCTAATCTAGAGTAAGTATGTTAATAATCATAATTTTTTATTATTTAATTATGGTTTTACTTTTTTGTAGGTGTTGAGAAGATGATCCAATGGTTGAGATCAAGTAAGAGAAGATTTGAAGATCACGATCAAAAGAGGACCAAGGACCTAAATTTAAAAGCTCAATCAAGGTTCAAGATCATCTTAAGGGAAGCAATAGGGAAATGGGAAGATCCAAAGGTGACCCAAAAAGACCCGTGCAAAAAGCCATGCAATTCCAGCACCTTTGCATGAGAATTGAAGTCATACATGCAAGTTTTCGAAGCTATCAAGGAAACTTAAGGAAGCCAAGTCATTCACAACTTGAAGCTAAAGGACTTGGCCACTCAAGCCATCAAGCATTGAGTGACCAAGCAATAGGGAGTCACATGATTGGAGGACTCTTAGAAGTAATTATACCTTGGCAAAAACATGAATTTCAAGTGATAATTAGAAGGAGTTTGATTGAGATTAGTATATGGTCAAATATGCATACATAGGTGGACCAATCAAGAGAGAAACCAAGTAAAATTTCCTTATCCTTGCCTCTCTCTTTCCCCCTTTGTACTATCTTTCATACTTACCACCACCTATTATATGTAGAAAGGGAAGAAGTTCCACTCCAACTTCCTTAAAAAGTGGTATCTCGCCCCTTTCTAATTCCATCCCTAGAGATCACCTCATCCCACCTCCTAATTCTCTGTCTCTATTCAACCACCTAACTTTCCTATTATAGATTCCTACTTCTAATTCGCATCCTAAGTTTCCTATCTAATCTCTCTTATCCTTATCCCTTTGGTTATCTTTAGAAAGTTCACCTTATCCCACTTTCAAAATCCAGCTCTTTCCACCTTCCACCCACTTTCCTAGAGTCCTACCTATAATTCCTTCCTCAAT
Source organism: Warburgia ugandensis (assembly GCA_035236585.1). Taxonomy (NCBI): domain Eukaryota; kingdom Viridiplantae; phylum Streptophyta; class Magnoliopsida; order Canellales; family Canellaceae; genus Warburgia; species Warburgia ugandensis. Next base: position 43,491,324 of record CP141133.1, read on the forward strand.
ATAATCAAATCTTATCTTTTTAAGAATGGAATTCATCTATAAATACCAGACACCATCCCATCATCCCACATGGAAGGAATTCCATGCCTCACACATGTTGCACCAGCATACCTCACCCCCTTCAACCTCTAATTCTTCAATGCAATCCTCATCGGCTGATGTTCCTTGTGTTCCACAACTTCTTCCTTGTTTTATTTCTCTAATTTTTTGAACTTTAATTCAGGTTAGTACATTTCTTTAATCTCGTTAGCTCCATTGCTTGTTTATTGCTTTCTTTGTTGTTTAATTTTCTTACATATAGTTTCTAAGTAGCATTGAATCTTATTCTTTTCCTTTTATCTTTCCTTGTTTATCACTTAGTTTTAGTGCTAGTTCTTGTCGCTTTCTTTTCCATCATCATGCTCTTATACTCATGATTTTCTTTTGGATTTCACATGCATGATACCTGAGAGTAGTTTGAGAGTATTGGAGTATCTTTAATCTTTTATTTTGATTGAGTTTTAGGCATTAGAATATTTTCCAATTTTTAGGTTGTTATCTTCGTACATGAGCACCATCTTGGAGTGTGATTTCCAATTCAATGAATAAACTTCTTGAATGAGCATTGATGTTGTGTTGATTCTACAATTAAAGTACTTCCAATATTGATTGTTATCTTTCATGAATCACATGCACCATGTCTTAGTTCATGCCTCGTTTGATTTAAGTTTCATGAGCACCTTATTTCTGGAATTTTACCTTACATGATTCGTGCATAATTTCCAGCAGTCCATGCACCTTTTTTGCTTGATTATTCAAGAACCCATTTAGATTTTTAGATAATTTGGTTACTATTTTAGTTAGATCCCATGTTAGAAAGCTTTTAGTTCATGCATTCTAGCCATTTTCTACCACATGGTGATTGTGTGATTTGCCTCTAAGTGGTTTATTGTTCCCTTATTTCATGATACTTAAGCATTACTTGTTTAGTTATTTACATCTTAGTTTATCTTTAGGAAGTTTCTTAATTTAGTTTTAGGAATTTTTATTTTTAGAATGTTTTAGGATTATGAAAGTGTTAGTTTTGAAAAGTTTCATTTCTGGCAAGTTTCCTTAAGTAAAGTTTCTTAGATTCATTCATTCTAGTTTCACTTTAGTTTCTTTTATTGAACTTATGTTGTTTAGTAATGTTTTTAATTTCATTGAAAATCTCTTTTTCTAGAAAGTTTGCTTTAGTTCATATTTCTAATTTTATGCATGTTTCCCATTCCATGTTGTTTCAATTCTTAATTAATCAAAATAATCTCTCTTTGGCTAAAGATAAATGATTTAAATAAGATCTAACCAATATCTAAATATATGAGATTCCTCGTGGGATCAACCTCTCTCAGCTATAAATTACAATGTTGATTGATTAGTGTGCTTGCGAGTGATTTTAAAACATACACTAATTTGTTTGGGAAATAAATACCATAGCTTTTCTTATGATTCCATTAAACTACAGCTTTTCCCCTTCTCTTCAAAGTATAAAGCAAAGAATTTATGAAATCTTTAGAAGTAGGTTCTATCACTTCTTAGGTGAAACTATCTAGTAAGTTTTTAAATAAAATTTTCCTTGTCCACAAGACCAATGCCCTTGGAAGGGTAAAAAGAAATTTTTAATCAAAAAGAAGGTGACCATTTCTATAAATGTTGGAAAGAGAGGAAAGATCTATTGTTCAAGTGTCAATTCCATGGCTTTGAGAAGTGACAACAAATACAGAATAGTCATGTGATAGTTTCGACTAGCAAAGGGTTAATCATGACCAAAAATTGATGTGGAGGCCTAGAATTTCTTCGAGACTTTATCGAAAAATTCCTTACAATGTGATTATTCTACAATAATGAAAAGAAATTCACTACCTCATAAGAAAGGTAGTTTATATGAAATAGAGGCTACTCCATTCTTGTATAGTAAGATAGACATGTTGGCCTACAAAGTTGATAAGATAGATAGTCTAGTGCAAAGGTTAGATACTTTTATGTTGTCTAGTTTATCTTCTATGCAACCTTAGCCTAAGTTTTGTTCCATATGTTCTAGACTAGCACATCCTACTACTTCTTGTCTATTAAGTTCTGCTTTTCTGAATATTTTTCAAAGCAAGTAAATGCATTAAATGCATTTCAGCCTAAGGTTTGTTCCATATGTTCTAGTTTAGCACATACGACAACTGGTTATCCATGATATTCTGCTTTTCCTAAATATTTTTCTAGGCAACTAAATTGTTACATCCATTAAGAAACCCTAGCAATAATATATATTTAGACCTACAATCCTAAATGGGCACCCAACTTTTCTTCGTTAAAGAACAACCATCATGGGGCTCCACCTAGAATTCCCCCTCCTCAACCTTTTCCTTGTGCAACCATTCCATAGTAGGATCAACCTCCTCAATAGTTTCCACCACAACCAAGGACACTATTTATTGAGGAGACCCTAAATTTGTTCATGCAAAGTTCTTTATAGTTCCAAAATGATACAAAGCATACTTTGTAGGCTAGTTTGCAATATATTGTGAAGTTGGAACATCAAATGGGTCACTTTCCAACTACATTAAATGAGACAAAAAAGGGAAATTTTCCTAGTCAACCCTTTCCAAACCCTAAGGGGTAGTTGGAGATTGACAATTCTTCAAAAGAACAAAGTTTAATAAACAAGCCAAATCTATTACCACCCTTAAGAGTCGTAAGCAGATAGACAATTAGGTGGGCCTAACTTAGGATTCCCTAACTAGTGAGGAGAAAGGGAGTCATGTAAATGCTTAGAAGGGCAAAAAGAGGTGTCAACCATGTTCCTCTTCCTCTGAAGCTCTTCCTGAAGCATCTTATATTCCTAAGGCTCCTTATCCTCAATAATTAAGCATGGAAAATAAGGTCACAAACTTTAATGAGAAAAAGGATGTGTTTAAATAATAATAAAAATCCCCTTTATACCAAATTTTTAAAAGATCTCTAAACACAAAAGTAAATCTTGCTGAGTTAGTAAGCTTGATAATCCAACATAATACTCTACTAAAATAGAGATCCCAGGTGCTCCACTATATCATGTGTGATAGGGGAACACATAATTGAAAGGGCATTATTTGAAGTAGCAGTAAGTGTTAACTTGTTGCTTTACTCTATCTATGATCAAATAGGTTTAGGCAAGATGAAACTATTTACCACCACACTGTAATTAGCTGACATATCAATTAAAATTTCTCATGGTGTGGTTGAGGATGGACTAGTGTAGGTTAAAAAAATTTATTTGCTATAGATGTTCTTGTCTTAAATACCCAACCTATAGCCAATCCTAAGTCAAATCCCTGTCATTTGGGGACGGCCCTTCTTGGCCACCTCTAACACAATAATCAATTGTATGAATGGATTCATAAAATTGTCATTTGGAAATAAGAAAATTAAACTCAATGCTTTTAATGCTAGACTACATCTAGACTTTGTATATTATTTTGAAGTAAATATGATAGAGAGTCGTGTCCATGATACATTCCTATCATCCTCCAATACTAACCCACTTATGGCTTCTATATCTCATTTCAGTGTAAATTTTAATACAAGCAATCAATTAATAAAGTGAATGCATTACTTGATAATGCACTAGTATTGGAAACTTCTAAATGGAAAGCCAAAATGAAACCTCTTATTCCATCTATTGAGAAACCACCTATATTAGACCTAAAATCTTTACCAAAAAGTTTGAAATATTCAATTTTAGGTCCATCTAAGACCCTGCCTATTATTTGTAATGGCCGAGCAATTTACACTATTTTAAAGGAAAATTGGACATTCTATAGGAAATAAACTGAGTTAAATGTTTCACTTTATTTAAAATAGTAAACGAAGGAAATTGTGAGGAAACTTGGTACCATTAGATTCTACTCAAAAAATGGAATCCAATGCCTCAAAAATCACCCAAAACGGAGTTCGTATGAAGAAGTTACGGTCATTTAAAGATAGGGGTGTTTCTGGAATTTAAACAGAAAAAACGAAAAAAGACGAAAAATGCAAGGGGCCGTTTTGATAACGGCACCCCCTGTCGTCTTCCACCTCAGATTTCTCCTGAAACCCTCTAATCCTGAATTTTCCAGAGAAGTCTACCACCGCCATGGCGGCACCGCCTCCACCCCTCTATAAAAACCCCATCTCCCCCTCTCCAAAAACACATTTTTCCGGTAACTTTTGGACTGGGGTTTCTGGCAAAAACCAGAAACTCGTCTCTCTATGTTTTCTAGCAACGGCCAGGCCCAAGTCAGGCCTACCATTGCCATTTCCCATGCCTCCTTTCTCCTTTCCGGTCTGGCAATAGGGTTTTCCCCCTTCTTCAAGCTTTCCGACGAGCAGGCACACCCATTGGGAAAAGGGTGTCCCCAGGCTGCCCAGGTAAGACGTTCCTTCTTCTTTCTCTTCGTTTTGCTTCCCCCAGGCCAGATTCATGCCGGATCTGGTCTCTTTCCAGCCGGTCTTCCCAACTAAAAAACAACCAGCCATTTTCCAACCGAGTTTCCTGGCCAGAAAACATTCCAAGACGGCTTGGGCCGGTGCACGTGCACCTGGGACTGGGTCCCTGGGACGGGTTCTAGGTGTACGATAGTGCGTACACTGTCCCAGGTGCAGCCTTCAGGTGCACGCGCGACATGGGGCACGGGTCCTGGCTCGACTAGGGTGCACGGGGTGCCCTAGGAGCTAAGACGCGCCATGCTACAAGGTGCGTCTGTGCGATGATGCGTGTCATAGCGCATCACTTGAGCATGCATGTGTGCATGCAAAAAGCGGTCCCTGTCACAGCCTTTGGGCACGCATGCATGTAAGGCGATCGAGGTTCAACTAGGATACACGGGTGTCCTGGGAACTGGGGCATGCGGACCTAATGAGACTTTAAAGTTAGGATTAGAGAACAATTTACTGAGTTAACCATGGAAAAATATATCCATATCATAAGATCTAGCCTGACAAATGAATTAGGCAAGGACCATGGACCTTAAAGGCAGAGCTAATGATCTAATGTCTAAATGAATTGAAATTAATAAGGACTCCTTGTATCCATTCATACCCAGGAGTTTATAAAAGAGACCTAGGGACGGGTTGAGTGATAAAGGACGCGACTCCAGGAGACTTTGAGGTAGGTGCTCTATCGCTACTAGACTTTTTAAAAGAGCCATGATTGTTTTGAGAATGCATGTTTTAAGTATAAGTATATGACTTGTTTAGCATGACTTAATTCAGCGTACATATGATAAATGCTTTATACATAGATATGTTTTGCAAATAATTGCATATAGATTATGCATAGATATGTTTTGCAAACAAATGCATATATTGCATGATTTGTGAGCAATGAGTTTTTGAAAGATTGCATGTCCTTGAGGGTTACCAAAAGACGCTGGAGTGCCCAAAAGACGCTGGGTGGGCAGTTGTAAGGGACCCAAAGAGGACAAGTTTTGAAAAAGAGGTTTTCGCTTATTTGATCTGATATGATTTGGGCTGATAAGCTCGTGGGCGCTATGCCAAGAGGTTTGGGTTGGCCTCCAGCCTCTAGCACTATTAGGTGGATGGGTACCACGCCCAAAAAGGGCAACGTCCCTGCTTCGACTGCATGTGGTACAGGGGGCTACCATTGGTGTCACGGCACTGGGTCGAAGTGTCATATGTCCCGTGGAGGCATATGACCCTGTGTCCTCAGGTACCCGGGGACCACACAGCGGCGAGGTAGTGGGCATAGTTGGACCCTATGGTTTGAGGATTTATTTGCATTGCATGTGGCATGACACGAGGTTGGTCGACCATACCAGATATCCATGAGTTGGATTTAGCTGAGCATATTATGCATATCATTATGTTTATGATATATATGATACTTTCGACTTGGTTTGTGCAATTCTTTAAGTCGTTAGTATTTCAATTTGACAATGGTTTTTGATATCGATATTGAACATGGTTGTTCGAACATGCACATGTTTCAAAGAGCATAAGATTTTAACCATAGCATGCATTGCAAAACTAGTAGTGATAGACTCCTACTGAGTATAGTATATACTCACCCTATCCTTAACATTTTTTCAGGATAGTTCCACTCACAAATAGAAGATGCCTCAGGAGGTATTAGTGCTACGAGCAAGGGAATAAACAAAGGAGACAGCTATACATGTGAGTAAACTCTCTACTCGTTGGACATGTATTTGTATTTATTTACAGTTGGATTGTGTGCTGTGACTGGATAGACCTGGGGAAAAACATTTATGACTTCTGAAGTTTTTCAAAAACTACTTTGATTGTTGTGAAAGTAAATGACACTCGGGGTTTTCAAAATGAGTTTAAAACTAAAGATTTTTCGCTGCATTGCATGGTTTTCAAATAAGGATGCATCTCGCCTTAAGAATTAGTTATTGCATTTAAAAATGCATGAGAAAAGCCAGGTCATCACAGTTGGTATCAGAGCCCAGGTTTTATCCTTTCACAACCAGTCCAGCGTGTCCAAGGGTCATAGACAATAGAGAAAATCAAGAGGAAGTAGTATAAATAGAAGTAGTAGAGATGACTACTTCTATTTGAGGAATACAATATTAATGCTCAAGGCATTTCACCATAAAAAATAGGTGAAACATAGCTTGGTTTAACAAATAATTAGGCAGAGGATAGTCCAACCCTTATCCAAAATCTAGTCTAAGACGACTTAAGGATTAAGGATTGTTGTGTGGTGCGAATGTGAAAACTCATATATCAGTGAACTTGTTAGTAGATAGTTCTGATCTATAATAGATTAATCTCACTAAAGATGAGAACATCGAAAAACCTAGATGGATATCTTACCATCATAAAGAATAGTAGAATATGAGTACACTATCACAAGGATATGATATGAGTATGATAGGGGATGTAAAAGACAGACTTTGAGAAGAATTTTGATAATCTAAGAGGGATGAGAATGCAAGACAATATTAGGAAATAACTGTGACTCGTACTACATCACAAAGGTATGGAGCCTAAAAGACTTGGCTCAATTTTGGATACCATAATTGGAGTCTTATGGAAAGTGAAGTGCTATCGAATAATAACTACCTGAGTATTATGGAGCAAATCAGAAGATGTACACAAGTGACATATTATGTGATTAAGAGAAACATAACACGAATATGATAAGGAAATGGACTCGACTGAGTTATCAAAAGATTTTGATGATAATACTAAGGATGATAATAGATCGATCCTAACATGAACTTGTAAGAGAAGTATAGCATGATCAAAACATCAATGCCATTATTAAGACATTGTATGAATTTTATTGAGGCTATAGGCAATTGAGGATTTCAATGATCTTAAGACAGTTTAGAATTTCTGAGAAGTATTCAGTTTATCATATCTATTAAGTAAAGGAGTAGATACAGTATCGATTATATGCATCAAAGCACATGAAGACATTGATCTAGGTAGACAAAAATGAGGATTTTGAAGAAAAGAGAGAAAGAGATAGAGATGTAACTACCAGTATTCAATGAATATTGAATATTCAAAAGAAGAAGAACATGACTTTATGGAGATAATACAATTCTATCATCTTGAATCCTATAGGAAAGTAGATCAAATAGATGCAAAGGAATAATACTAGATGAGTTGGTGATCTTATTGTAAAAGAGTATAAAAGAGAGAAAATAGATGGGATTTAAGACTTTGAGTAGAGTATCGAATTTCAGGAGGTTATGCAACAAGAAATTCCGAAGAGGAATGGTGACCAACTAGAAATTAAATTCTATAATAGTTTGATGCCTATATCAATTATTGCAATAAGAATCTTATCGCATCCATTAGCTTATGAGGAACACCAATGGATATAGTCCATAAAAAGGAAAATTTGATGATATCCTACCTTGCCACTACATGAGTAAATAAAGTACATTGAAAAAGGAATTAAGCCGGGACAATGATTTGTCCATTTGTCTTTTTTCAGTAAGTAGGGTACCATCAAGGATTGAATTGAGGTCTTGCTATCATAGATTTGGAAGAGCAAATATCTTAAGACCATTATTTAGTCAGTTCCTTTGGTGTATTGTTGACTAAATAAAGGTATCCCACCCTAATTAAATACTCAAAGGGATATAATAAGTATTTGAACATGAGTTTTACCTAAAAGAAGTTACTTGTTAGACTAAGTCATTTGAGGGTATGAGGTCAGTTGATTAGGCCACATCATGGAGGAGCTACAAATACAATGAACACAGTAATAACTGAGACAGATTTTTCCAAACCTAAATAGATACCATAACAAACCATAGAAATCATTGTGGGTCTGAAAGATGCTACTGACTTGGATTGAAAAGAAAGGTAGACAAGTACCGATCACTTTAGAGACCCTTGAGCTTATGACAAAGATATATCTGGAAAGAGATCAATAGGTAATCAAATAAAGTCTTTCTATATGTCTACAAAAATGTTCCATGCTTACCTGAGTGTTTTTCAAATTTGATGATTTAATAGCTTCAGCATAACATGATGTAGTAGCTATTGAACAAGAGCTGCTATTGTAAGCTAAGTATGAGGAGGCACTTGAAGGATAAAATTTGAGGAATTGAGAAAATCACTACTTATGAGGATACCTCCTGACAATACAGACTACATGATCGACAATAAAACCTTGATAAAAAGATTGCACAATATAATGACATATGGGATGGAAGGAGAAAAGGTGAGATGGCTAGCACACTATAAGGTGAAGATTTAATATTACATTGCCTTTAGACAAATAGTTAATTGTTATGAGCATATGCCAAGTATGAAAAATCAATTAAAGGAATTTCCTAAGGACTAACCCTACTGGATGGAATATAGAACTTTTGGACTGAAAGGTTACGAAGAAAACCATCAAGCAAAGAAAGGGCAAAGAGGATGATGACAAAGGATTCAACCATGACCTAGTAAGGGTACTTGGTTATGAATAAGAGACTATTTGCTGTGCATAAATGGGAACACTATTGAAAATCCTAATGACCAATTGATGAAAATAGTGAGATAGAACATTTGACCCATGATGATGAATCGACCATTAACATTTGACATGAGTTTGGATAAAATCTTCATGGAGGAAAGCGTTTAATGAATTCAATAATTATGAAATGGGATATAGAGTTAGGACATTTTACTTCCAGTATATGATAAGGTCCTCGATGGAAGATGCTACTAATTGGCTTTCATGATTTTATTTTGCATGTAACTTTGATCGAGGAATAAAGTCACATATGGAAAATGATAGACAGTTGAAATTCGAATTTAATCAAGGGTTTAGCTATAGAGCACATGATACCATGTCAGTTATTGAAGTATCTTGGGGACAAATATAAAAGACAAGAAGCAAAGTTAGACACAATGGAAAGAAGGTAATTTTTTGGACTCTTACTAATGACATATAACCAACCATTAGAAGGAGATATGGATGATCAAGAGATCACTAGATGAAAGACAAGAAGAAAAAGGGATCATCCTATGATATTCAAAAAGGACTATGAGAAATAAGATAATATGATCTTGAAAGAAGTATGGAGTAATTTATACAGAAATAAAGAAGCATGATCCTATGAGGAGACCATCCTATACATGATGAGAAAAGTATAGGCATCCAAGGATTTCAAGAAAGATGAGTTATAGCTAAAAACTGGTATTGTTAAACTAGCACGTACGAGAGTATGCATCAGAGTATGCAGCGAAAGCAGCCCTTACAGGTAAGGCCTTGTAGAAGGAACAACAGAAATGATAAATTGAGGTTGAGCTTAGAATTGATTCCTAAGGGGGGAATGCATTCACCAAGAAGTTATCTAAGAGACAAATACCTGGAAGATGATAATTTATGGAATTTCGGGGATGAAATTCTTTCAAGGGGGTAATAATGTAATGCCCGAGCAATTTACACTGTTTTTAAAGAAAATTGGACATTCTATAGGAAATAAACTGAGTTAAATGTTTCACTTTATTTAAAATATTAAATGAATGAATTTGTGAGGAAACTTGGTACCATTAGATTCTACTCGAAAAATAGAATCCAACGCCTCAAAAATCACCCAAAACGGAGTTCGTATGAAGAAGTTACGGCCTTTTAAAGATAGGGGTATTTCTGGAATTTAAACAGAAAAACGAAAAAAGACGAAAAACGCAGGGGGCGTTTTGATAACGGCACACCCTGTCGTCTTCCTCAGATTTCTCCAGAAACCCTCAAATCCTGAATTTTCCAAAGAAGTCAGCCACCGCCATGGCGGTACCGCCATTAAGGGGCACCGCCTTCACCCCTCTATAAAATCCCCATCTCCCCCTCTCCAAAAACACATTTTTCTGGCAACTTTTGGACTAGGGTTTCCGGCAAAAACCAGAAACCCGTCTCTCTGTGTTTTTCGGCAACGGCTAGGCCCAAGTCAGGTCAGCCATTGCCATTTCCCATGCCTCCTTTCTCCTTTCCAGTCTGGCAATAGGGTTTTCCCCCTTCTTCGAGCTTTCCAGTGAGCAGGCACGCCCATCGGGAAAAGGGTGTCCCCAGGCTGCCCAGGTAAGACGTTCCTTCTTCTTTCTCTTTGTTTTGCTTCCCCCAGGCCAGATCCATGCCGGATCTGGTCTCTTTCCAGCCGGTCTTCCCAGCCAAAAAACAACTAGCCGGGTTTCCTGGCCGAAAAACATTCCAAGACGGCTTGGGCCTGCCCTGCATGAACCAGGCATCCCAGGGACGCCATGCTGCACGTGCACCTGGGACTAGGTCCCTGGGACGGGTTCCAGGTGTACGACAGTGCGTACATTGTCCCAGGTGCGGCCTTCAGGTGCGCGCGCGACATGGGGCATGGGTCCTGGCTCGACCAGGGTGCACGGGGTGCCCTGGGAGCTGAGACGCGCCATGTTACAAGGTGCGTCTGTGCAATGATGCGCATCATAGCGCATCACTTGAGCATGCATGTGCGCGTGCAAAACGCGGTCCCTGTCACGACCTTTGGGCACGCACGCACATAAGGCGGTCGCGATTCAACCAAGATACACGGGTGTCCTGGGAACTGGGGCACGCGGACCTAATGAGACTTTAAAGTTAGGATTAGAGAACAATTTATGGAGTTAACCATGGAAAAATAGATCCATATCATAAGATCTAGCCTGACAAATGAATTAGGCAAGGACCATGGACCCTAAAGGCAGAGCTAATGATCTAATGTCTAAATGGATTGAAATTAATAAGGACTCCTTGTATCCATTCATACCCAGGAGTTTATAAAAGAGACCCAGGGATGAGTTGAGTGATAAAGGATGCGACTCTAGGAGACTTTGAGGTAGGTGCTCTATCGCTACTAGACTTTTTAAAAGAGTCATGATTGTTTTGAGAATGCATGTTTTAAGTATAAGTATATGACTTGTTTAGCATGACTTAATTCAATGTACATATGATAAATGCTTTATGCATAGATATGTTTTGCAAATAATTGCATATAGATTATGCATAGATATGTTTTGCAAACAAATGCATATATTGCATGATTTTTGAGCAATGAGTTTTTTAAAGATTACATGTCCTTGAGGGTTACCAAAAGACGCTGGAGTGCCCAAAAGACACTGGGTAGGCAGTTGTGAGGGACCCAAAGAGGACAGGTTTTGAAAAAGAGGTTTTCACTTGTTTGATCTGATATGATTTGGGCTGATAAGCTCGTTGGCGCTATGCCAAGAGGTTTGGGTTGGCCTCCAGCCTCTAGCACTATTAGGTGGATGGGTACCACGCCCAAAAAGGGCAACGTCCCTGCTTTGACTGCATGTGGTACAGGGGGCTACCACTGGTGTCACGGCACTGGGTCGAAGTGTCATATGTCCCGTGGAGGCATATGACCCTGTGTCCTCAGGTACCCGGGGACCACATGGCGGCAGGGTCGTGGGCATAGTTGGACCCTATGGTTTGAGGATTTATTTGCATTGCATGTGGCATGACATGAGGTTGGTCGACCATACCAGATATCCATGAGTTGGATTCAGCTGAGCATATTATGCATATCATTATGTTTATGATATATATGATACTTTCGACTTGGTTTGTACGATTCTTTAAGTCGTTAATATTTCAATTTGACAATGGTTTTTTATATCGATATTGAACATGGTTGTTTGAACATGCACATGTTTCAAAGAGCATAAGATTTTAAACATTGCATGCATTGCAAAACTAGTAGTGATAGACTCCTACTGAGTATAGTATATACTCACCCTATCCTTAACATTTTTTCAGGATAGTTCCACTCACAAATAGAAGATGCCTCAAGAGATATTGGTGCTACGAGCAAGGGAATAAACAAAGGAGACAGCTATACATGTGAGTAAACTCTCTACCCATTAGACATGTATTTGTATTTATTTACAGTTGGACTGGGTGCTGTGACTGGATAGACCTGGGGAAAAACATTTATGACTTCTGAAGTTTTTCAAAAACAACTTTGATTGTTGTGAAAGCAAATGACACTCGGGGTTTTCAAAATGAGTTTAAAACTAAAGATTTTCTGCTGCATTGCATGGTTTTTATAAAATGGTTTTTAAATAGGGATGCAACTAGCCTTAGGAATTAGTTATTGCATTTAAAAATGCATGAGAAAACCCAGGTCATCAAATTATTATCACTTTTGATCCTAATAAGGGTCAAGAGAGTAAGCTACTTGATGTTTTTAGAAAACACAAGATAGCTTTAGGGTGGTTAGTAGGAGATATAAAGGTTAGTAGGCTGCCCGTTATTATGCATCACATCCATCTTGACAAAAGTGTCATACCTTCTAGGGAAATGCATAGATGACTTGGCCCTAATATGAATGAAGTTGTAAGAGTGGAGATTTTAAAGATGTTAAACTTTGGCATAATATACCCCATTTTTTATAGTTGTTGGGTCAGCCCGGTTCAAGTTGTACCCAAAAAACTAGAGTAACAGTAGTTCGAAATGATGAAAATGAGGTCCCACCAACATTGCCATTGGGTGAAAAATTTGTATCAACTATAAAAAATAAACTCAATCACGAGGAAAGACCACTTTCCTCTCCCATTTATTGACCAAATGCTTGAAAGAATAGCCAAACATGAATATTATTGCTCTCTTTATAGATATTTTGGTTATAACCAGATTCTACTAGTTCCAAAGGACCAAGAGAAGGCCACCTTCACTTGTCCATTTAGAACCTTTGCTTACCAACACATTCCATTGGGTTATGCAATGCTCCTACAACTTTACAAAGATATATGATGAGTATTTTCTTTAAATATGGTAGAGTGTTTATGTAAATTTTTCATTATTTGGATCATCATTTGATTAGTATTTGGACCACCTATCTTTAGTGTTAGGTAGGTTCCAAGAAAAAAATGTAGTGCTTAACTGGGAAAATTGCCATTTCATGGTGAAAAGTGGTGTAGTACTTGGGCACATGATATCACAAAATGATATTGAGATTGATAAATCGAAAGTGCATCGTATGTCTATCTTCCCCCCTCCAAAGATGCAGAAGGAGATTTGATCACTTTTAGGGCATGCTAGGTTTTACTAAAGATTATCAAAGATTTTAGTAAGATTTCTAGAACCCTTTGTAACCTACTTATGAGGAAGGCAACCATTAAAGTTGATGATGACTTTATGAAAGCATTCGAGCACCTTAAGGCTGAATGCACTATTTGCAATAATGTGTGACACCACTGATTACACGATTGGTGCTATTCTGAGGTAATGAATTGATAAATTAGCCATGTCACATAACTATGCTAGTAAGACACTTAATGATGCCCAACTTAATTATTCCACCATGGAGAAAGAGTTATTGGTCATTCTTTCTATATTGAATAAATTTACATCTTACATTTTCAGATCTAAAGTATTTTCTTTCTAAGAAAGATGCTAAACTTAGGTTGATCCAATTGATATTACTACTACAGGAGTTCAATCTTTAATTTAGGATATGAAAGTTCCAAAAATTTCATAGCAGACCATTTATCTGGACTCATTATTGAGTCTACTTGTGATTAGGTGCCCATTATTAAGTATTTTTAAATGAACAACTATTGTAGGTTTCTCAGTTGCCTTGGTTTGTGGATATAGTTAACTATCTTATTACTAATCAAATAGCATCACATTGGTCAAAACAAGATAAGTCAAAAGTTTTAGCCAAGTTCAAGTGCCTCTTTTGGGATGATCCATACCAATTCAAGTATTATCCCAACCAAACAATAAGGAGATGTGTTCTTGATAGTGACCACTAAAGTATCGTCTCCTTCTATCATGATCATGTATATGGAGGACACTTCAGTGTGAGAAAGACTAGTGCAAAGATTATGCATTGTGGATTTTACTAGCCTAATATTTTCAAGGATTCTCATGCTTATTGTAGTGTGTGTGAACATTGTCAAAAGATAGGAAGCATGGGACTTAGGAATATGATGCCCTTAAACCTTATATTGATTGTTGAGCTTTTTAATGTCTAGGCATTGCTTTTATGGGTCTATTTCCTAACTCCTTTGGAAATTTGTACATTCTTGTGGGAGTAGACTATGTGTCTAAATTAGTAGAGGATGTACGATGCAAAACAAATGACCACAAGGAGGTGGTCCAGTTTTTGAAAGATAAGATTTTTACACAATTTCTATTCCATGCACTATTAGTTGTGATAGTAGAAAACATTTTTGCAACCAGATTTTTGAAGGATTAATGAAATGATATGGTGTTAATCATAGAGTTGCAACACTCTACCATTTCCAACCTAGTGGACAAGTAGAGCTATCCAATAGGGAGATAAAGCATATATTAGAGAAGATAGTAAATTCTAGTAGAAAGGATTGGCCTTTATGACTTCATGATGCATTATGGGCTTATCATACTACTTTTAAGACTCCCATTGGAATGTCGTCATACAATCTTGTTTATTGAAAGGGCTATCACTTGCCTGGTGAGTTAGAGCACAAAACATACTGGGCAATTAAACAATTCAACTTCAATTTTGACAAATCAAATGCCCACAAGAAATTTCAACTCCAAGAGTTGGAGAAGAATAGGAGAGAAGTATATGATACAACAAAATAATATAGTGATCATAGAAAATTGGTTCATGCAAGAATATTTTGCAGAAATATTTTCTACCTAGTCAAAAGGTCCTTTTATACAATTCTAGATTGCATCACTTTCCAAGGGAATTGAGATCTTGATGGATTGGCCTTTCCATTGTACATACTAAGTACCCTCGTGAGGCCATTGTGCTTGGGAAAGATGGGTTCATTTCCAAGGTAAATGGTCAATAGATAAAACCTTTCTTAGAGCTTAGGGACCCTTGTGAGGAGGAGGCGGTTCCCCTCGATGATCCTATTTATCAGGATTGATTCCTTTGCATGACTGTTGTATAGTATTTATAGGCTTAGAGCCTAGTAAAGTCACTATTGAGTCTTGTACTTGCATCCACATTTGCATATGCATTAGCATTATTGCACTTTCTTTTGATTCAGAATGTTCACATCAAGAATTTGTACATTATCAGCAGCATGTAGGTACACTTCTTCTTACCCTCATCTCTTAACCTTATTATTTGTCCATGCTTATAGTTCTAAACATTGGGGACAGTGTTTAGTTTAAATCTAAGCGTGGGGTATTTCAAAATTTGATGTGTTCATTGTATGTTTTTTAGTCTTTTTGTTAATTTTTGAGTCAAGAATTATTTTTAAAAAGTTTGGATTTTTCTTTAGATTGTGGTGGTAAGTTCCTTTATGAGGATGAGAATTCAAAATTTTCAAATACTCAATGTTATCTATGGACATTATTAATAGATGTGTATACACTTAGCTCATTTTATTGCTATTTTTTTAAAGATCTTCATGAAAATTGAACTAGAAACACTTATTGAACAATAATCACATATAAATAGTTTAAGTTAAAATGTAAGTATAGCTTAGAGATCCTGAAGAAAATTACTAGAGGCTTATAACCCATATGACATTAGAGCCATTTTTTCTTAGTGAGGGTTGTACATAAATTCCAAAAAAAAAATAGCAGGCATTAATTCATAGTTACTCTCATTATTCTTTGTTTTGGTCAACTATTGAAAATTATCACTTAAAGACTATAAACATATCTATTAAGTTTATAGAAACATTTAAGTCATATAAAGCCTATAAAATGATGAAGGCTATCTTTGTTTAACACAAATCTTTTGGCATACCCAACATTATTTTTCAATAGCTAACCCTTTGACCCTTTATATAATGCCCTTTTCTTATGAGCTAATTAACCATTACCCTTATTCAACATTATATTTGATCCATTAACCATTCTATTTTGGAATGGGTAGAGATGGTTAGAGAGATATCTTGATAAAATACTCTAAGCAATATATTTCAAGAGGTGAACATCAAAATGATTCAAAGAAGGAAAATTTGAAAGTGGAAAAAGGCTATGTTTAAAGTTAAGTGAAAAGAAAAAAAGAAAAAAAAAACAAGGATAGCCAAAGAAGAAGGAAAATATTCACTCTCATTTGTGAAAAGAATATTGTGAATACATTATTAGAAGATCTTTACATATTCTTCAAAATAATTTATTTACCCTTGTACTAATTTATTTGATAACCTTGTCGTAAGCCTTACATTTCATCCTAATAAAAGACCTAACTTGATCATAAGAGTAGTGTGGTTTGGATATGGTTATGAATGAGTAGGGATTCTATTTAAGTGTAACATTCTTAATAGTTGGTATTTTTTCCATGAGACCATTTATCAATTTTTTCTATAATATCGTTCTTTCATATGAAATTTGTAAAATAATTTGGATTTTATATACTCTATTTCACTGACATATTTATGAGACTTATTCCCATTTTTGAGTGTTTTCTTTCTGAGTGTTAGTTATATCTTGCAAGATTTGAAGTTAAATCATACTTTTGGGTGGTAATTTAAGTTTTAGTTTACTTAAAGACTAATAATTGTATATATGTTTCTATATTCAAACACACATGCATATATTCTAAGGCTTGATTAGTTATGGAATGTCTTTAACGTAAAGTTAGGATTATGAACTATTATCCATTTTTATTAACATGCTAAAGTTGGATATTTAATTTAACACCTAATAATAATAAAAATCTCTAAGAAAAGTCAAGGATTTTTCATATGTGTGTGTGTTTTTTAGGTTTATGGGTATCATTTTTGAAAACCCTTACATGACTATAACTTGTCCACTACGGACAACCTAGGTGTTTGAAATCTTTCTGCATATGCTAAGTGCAAACAATAGTACCTATGAAAGGGTTAGGATCTTTAAATTTTTATTTTATCTTTTATAGTTTTGCTCGAGGATTAAAAAATGTAAGTCTTTGTGTATTTGATATACAAATAAATATTATATTTAACATCACTAGAATTAGCATTTTTAGGCCTTGAATTTCTTAATTTTTCACTAATTAGGGTTTACTTAGCCATTTACAACATTAGGGTAGAAGTGAGAAAAGTGTGCATTTATGACAATTTGAAACCCTAAAAGAGAGCTATCCCATCATTCAAGCATTGTCGTGACGCCACATACTAAGAACCATGAAGTGAAGAAGTTCAGAATTCTATAGGGGGTCTTTACCTAATTCAATATAGTCAAAAATCCTAAAGCAATGACCAACCTTATATGCACTAAAAAGGCTATCACTACAAAAAAAAAATAAGGGGACAAACTTCTCATGCATGTATGCAAACCACCACCTTGGGGAGATTCTATGTGAAGATAGAATAATATACAATGGAGCCACACATACAATATGTTTTCTAAAGTGAAACGATTTAGAGACTGGGCCCTGCATGTAGAGCACTCTTTCATTTAGTCACTCACTTGGACCAAAGAGGAACTTGCATGGTTTTCATGCTTTTCCTAACATGCTAAAATCCCTCTTATGTTTGTAATTCATGAGAATAAGTGGAGAAAATAAGGAGAAATTTAAAGGGGAAAACGTGGATTTGTGAGGAGTATAAATGGGATATCTACTACTATCATTCATCCAACCTTCTAAGGAAGCAACAAACAAGATTCATCTTCAACTAGGGATATACTAGTATCATCCTATGAGAAGTTTTTTCCATAAAAAAATCAAGGGAATGCTAGGGTGGACCAATGAAAATAAAGCATGTAAAAGAGTAAGAAAGAGAGTTGAAGAGGATTTGTGGATAAATTTTTGGTGGGCTGTCCACTCGTTTTCAAGGAGATTTAACATGATTTCAAGCTATTTTTATGGTAAAAATAAAGGTGGGATAAAGTAGAGCGTGGAATGCTATTGGTGGAGAGAAAAAAGGTGGGCAGACGAGAATTTTAAAGAAGCTAAAAAATGTGTTTTTAAGAAGAGGAGTTCAACATGTTTTTCATGGAGGGAAGGATAGAGATGATCCATACCATCTTATCCTAAGGTTGTGCATAATCCTAAGTCTAGAATAAGTGGTGAGAAAAAAAGAAAGATATAGTCATGTATGATCTACAAAGAAGGAAGTTTCCTCATCTTTTATGTGTAATTTCAAAAGGGGTTAGGTGTGATTTTTCAAGGCTAGAAAGAAGTGATAATAAGAAAGAGAGATAGAAGAGAAAATTAAGGGAATGTGAGTGATCTTGTAATACCAATGAATATGTAAATCCCTTATAATATATAAGAAAGTTAAAAAAAGGAAGATTATTTTTTATTTTCCTGTATATTTTATGTCTTAATCTTAATAAACATTGAGTGAGAAGATTCATCACAACTCTTAGCAAGACATAGTTAAGTGGACACTAATCTTGTAAAAGAGTGAATGAATCACTTAAAAGTTTAGGTAAGAACAAAGGAGTAAGAAGCTCTAGGTAGTTAATGACAAACCTTAAGTATATGGGGTGTTAGAATGATGGAATAAGGGATTAATTAAAGAGAGAAGAAAATATGAGCATTTGGGCTGCTTGAGCTTGCATATGTTCCCTACCCTTAAGTGGAAATGTTAATTACTATCAAACCTAAGTGGAAATGAGATTAAAGACCCAAACTTAAGTGGGTAATAATAGAAACCAAACTTAAGTGGGAAAAGAGAAGGAGAAAATTCCTACTTAAGTTCCACACCTTCTTCCCAATATGTATTTCTCATCAGGGCTAAAAGTATAAAGGCGATAAGTCATGAATGGACTAGAAAAAGAGGAAAAAAAAGAATTGAGGTTGCAGCCTTAGAGGAAATATGGAAAGGAGAGAAATCTTTGCTTAGAAGAATAATAGTTGAAGGAGATTGTGATGAGTGAAGGAAGCAACCACCAAAGAAGAGAAGAGGAGTTTTAGCTTCAATAGTTATTGGTCATCCATGACTACAGATATAGTAAGTAGTAGGTTGGGGAAAACTTGTAGTTTATCCTCAAAAATCAAAGTGATTTGAGCGCCCTAAGGTGGTGGCAAGTGGAGGCAAGGATTTGGGTGTAAGGGAGGACAAAACCTAGAGGTATTGAAGCTCAAACTTGGCGTAAGATAGTAGCCACTATTGGTTTACTACATAAGCAATAGGGAGCATGAATTTTGCATCCAAAACCTATTTTGATTTGGGTTAGTGAAGATCTTAAGAAAAAGGGGAAAGTAAGAGGAGTGTGTGAGCACCCAAAAGGTAGGTGTTTTAAGTAGGAATAAGATCAATGCTAGCTTGCCTAGCTTGGAAGGTGTATGCATGCTAAAAATCTGTTGAAATCTCTATTTCTAACCTACATCTATGACTAGTTTGATTCTCATATTTTAGGGTTTTGTAATTGGATTTGGAATGAAATATTATATGGGTTATCTCTATTTTCTTACTACTTACTTATGTTTGAAAGATCATGGTTGTTAAGGATGTATGCGTGAAGTTATGCTTTAGGTGTTTGTTTCTAACTTCTATTGGTAAGTCATCAAAAACTACACTCTTTAGGGATTTTGCTTAGAATAGAGTTAAATCTTCACATGAGTATCTTTTAATTACACATTACATACTTGTTGCTGGATGATGATGAGTTTTAGGATAGTAATTATGGGATTTAACTCAAGGAACATGGTTTTTAGCTCTAGCAAAAACAATGTTCACGTAGAAAACACTGTTCACGCAAACTGTTGGAAACTCAGTTTCTAAGTTATACATGTTAAAACTTAGTTTTATTAGAATTCCTTTTGACAGCCCTTCAATTTATATGTAATAAATGGATTCCTGAAGTTTTCTAGCCATTCCATAAATTATATGTTATGAATGTTCTAAGCATGGTTTCCTTATAATTAGTAAAACATTATTCATGTGGACTACATGGTGCCATATGCATTCCTAGCTTCTTTTACCTTAATAACATGTTGGAATTATGATAGTGGGAGTTGGTATGTGATGGATATGACAGTGGGAAAGCTAAGAAGTGAATTTGGAGGGGTTTGGCACATGTTTTAAGCAAGGGAATGAGGCTCACATTTGCCTTGTTTGGACAGGAATGAGATGTCCTATCCTTCTTGAAGTGTGTTTGGGTTTTGACCTGGGTAAAGCTTGAAGGGTTGAAGGGAAATGTTCCTAACACATTGGCCTTGAAGGGTAATTGAATGTGGAGGTGATTCCCATACTCAATTAGGGTGTATGATAAGGTATTTCACATCAAAATTCTGATGGAAATTTCTGCAAAAATTTGACGTCCAAAGTTGGCATGGAAGGGCTAGTCTTTCACTCTCCTTTGTGCTTGATTATTGAGGGAACTTGGAGTGGAGTAAGTTTGTGTGCTTAGGGAACAAGTTTTGGCTTAATTCTTAATGAGGCTAAGAGGTTAAAAAAAATAAACTAAAATAAATGCATGTATATGGCTGTAGATTTTTTACACACTTTCTAACATGGAAAACCAAATCTTCAGGTAAACTTAGCACATGCTTGATAATTTTAACAAGATTAACCTATAATGCCTCATAGAAATCGGCTTGGATAAGAATGTTTTAAGTTGTATCTCTTAATTGTTGAATAGCAATAATTTCCTACATAAAGTGTTTCATTCATATTTATATGAATGCAAATGAGCATGAATATACATGTGCTATGTAATGTCTAGAATCATGCAAGTAAATGTTTCTTTACTTATATCTTGAGAAAACATGAATGTATGGATTAGCATTAATGATTATTGAAATGGGTAAAGCTCATTTGAAATTGTGATGATGCTTGTATGAAAGGCACCTAAACAATGTTTCTTTTATAAGGTACATTGAACATGGAATTACTTAAGATTTTACATTCTTTCTTTTTATGGGATGGCTTCAAAATCTAACCCTTTCCTTGAATCAAGTTACACTTGAGAGGAGGAAAGTGATATGTCAATTTGATCTGATGTTTTTTAAGGCAAGCACTCATAAAGTAGCTATAAGGCATGAGAGGTTTTGTTTTGACATTAGGGAAAACCACTCAACTATGGCTCAAGTAGGTAGACCCTGAGGTGGTGCTCGTTGAGGAGTTGTAAGTCCTGATGATGGTCTAGGAGTGTTGGGCCATGGTCCAGCAGTGTTGGACCCTGTCTAGGAGCATTAGACATGATGTGTGATTGATGTCCAAGAGTGTTGGGCAGTGCATGATGTGATGTGTTAGAAGGAAGGTCTCTACTGGTAGGACAGGTGTGACAATGTCCTTATGATAGGACTAAAAGAGTTGCCCTGTGAACGAGCATATGTATTGCATGGTTTTATAAGCATGATTGTAAAAACATTGGTTAGTTTTCTTCCTTGATCATCATTATCACGTTGTTACTCTAAGAGTTTTTCAATTGAGGTTTCCATGATGAATCATGTCGTGATTAGTTCTTGTATGTTTCCATGAATCATTATATTTATGTTAGAGTTGGGATCGACATTAAACTTGAATCATATTTGTGGTAATATTTCCTTAGGTTAAAATCAAACATGATAAATTGATTTACCCTTACATTAGTCATGTTATGATATAACATGTCTTAGCACTACTGAGTTATTTAATTATTTAATTATTCTATATTACTAAAATCCTTGTAATTAAGAGCATTGGTAGCATTTCCTTTATTCCAAGATAAGTGACATGTGCTCACTCCCCCACAAAAATTCTAGGTGAATCATTGAGGAGGCACGAGGCAAGAGAGGAGGTGCCTGGAAGGCTAAGTAGTCCTAGTGACCTTTTGGCAAACATAGGCAATAGAGTATTTTCTCAGTTTAATAGATTGTACGTAGTTACTGTAATGACCCTAAATTTTTGTAACTTATTAAGGCAAATTAATAAAGTTTGAATTTTTAGAAATTCTAGGCTGGAATATTAGGTTATTGAAAATTCTCTTTTTATGAAGATTATATCATGAATTAAAACATAGAAATTATGGATGTACTTGGAAAACTGATCGAAACAACATTAAGTACGTTCAATTCTGAGTTAAAATGAAAATTCCTTGATTTTCTCCATTTAGGGGCAAAATGGTAATTTTACCCATATTCCATATCCAAGAAATAAGACCTCAATATTCATGAAGTACTTAGAAATACGATTCCACCACCACTAAGTACGCTCGATTCCGAGTTCGGACAAATATTGCCTATTATTCTCCAATTTTTGAGTTCAAAGGGCAAAAACGTCTTTTCACATAAAAGTGGACCAACGTTCTAGAAGCAACAATAATTTCTCAGTGCATTATTGCTGGTAGTGGAGAATGTAGTGGAGAATGGAGAATGCACTTGTAATAAAAAATTCTAAAGTAATAAAATATCTTATTAAAAGAAATGATAAAAAATTCAAATTTGGCTATAAATATGTCCCAAAATTTTCCAAAAATTTTCACAATCTTAACCACAAAATTTCCAAATCTTCCCTGGAGTTTCAGCCCCAAATTCTCATTCATCCCTCCCCAATCTCTATTTTTCTTATTTCTCTCTCCTCTTTCTAAGTGGAACAAGAAACCTAAATTCAATTAGGCACTCCGTTCCAGGCAGAATCTGATAAATTGCACTGTCCACAACCTCCTATACTACATTATATACAAAATCTTCAAATCAATTTCAAGATCCAACGGTTCCAACAACAGAAAATCACAAAAAGGTGGACAATCGGGCTATATTACCATCAACCGGTAATTCTCTCAAATTGGGCATCAATTATATTGTTTTTCTCCAATCAGGTAGGTGGAACTAATTTCCATACATATTTATTATGTTTTAGTGTAATTTTTATTTTTCTGTAATTTAATTTGAATGAAAAATGGTAAAAATAAAGTAAATACCAGACCCTTCAATTTATGGTGATAGAGAGCTCAGATGGAAATTCTAAGCTTCCAATCAATCCAGAAGGATCAAAAACCCCTAGGGTACAATTTTCAAGAAAATCTAACAAGGTTTGGACCCTCAATTAAGAGAGATTAATTCTGGTGGGCCCAGATCAAATATGGACCTTAGGAACGGCTAAAAACTTCAATTTAAGATTGTGGAGTCATATGAACTCCAAATTGAGATCAGAAAGATGCTATGGAAAGCTTGTAATGTATAGTTTCTAATGAAGTCATAATATTTATAAAATTTATTTCTGTATTTTGAAAATAAGTGTCCAATTTCTAAGATCTTCAAGATCTGAGGTGATCAGATCTTGAAAATTTATTTTAGTGATGATATAATAATGTAATAAAGTAATATCTATGGCTAATTTGGACAGATCTTGGATAAAATAGGGGATCTACCCTTTATGGTAGAAAAACCCTAAAATAAAAATAAAAAAATACAAAGGGACCCACTTGATCAATGAGATCAAATATGATCAGATCCTTGGGATGGATTAAAAGGATGATATTATGATGGAATCCAGTTAGATCATGGATGAAATGTGACAAAATCAAGTGGATATGATTTTTGGATCTTAATGGATTAAAAGCCCTAAAGGTAATTAAAACCCTTAATCTAAAGGAAAACACCTAAGATCTAATGGTTGGATCATATTTAAAGATTTATAATAATATTAATAAAATTATTTTAATTGTCTTTTATTGGATATAGAAGTGTAAATGTGATTTATGTTCTAAGTTTTAATTGTCTTTTATTGGACATAAAGGTGTAAATGTGATTTATGTTCTAAGTTAGAAAGCATGATAGTGTAATCTTTAAATTTTAGTATGATATGCCCTAAATGAGTAATTTGTTAGTAGATTTGATTATCTTAGGATCATGTGAGTGTAAATTAGATATTTAAACATGATTCCATTAAGATAGAAGTACAATTTTATGTATTTCATAACTTAGGATCATGTTAGTTTTATTTCACTAGCTTAAGTTACATTCATAGGAAGAATGTTAGTGTATAGTTGTTAAACTTATATTTGATTTTTGCTTTCAAGTTGATGATTTACTTATTGTCAAATTTTATTCAATTGTTAAGTAATTGTTAAGATATAAGGAGCATAAATCACCAAAAATGTAAACTAATGAAATATAGAAATTCATGGACAACTAAGATGAATGAATGATTTTGACTTAATAAGGGCTATCGTTAGTAGGACAATATAAGGAATGATTTATCATTTCCTTGGCCCAAAGTAGGAAAATAATGAACATCCATGGATGACATTGTGCATATCCATGGAAATTAATTAAAATCAATTAGAGAAGGGACTTAAGGTAAAGAGCTCATAGGAACCTTGTCAAAGGTTGAGCTAGTACCACTCCAGTGGACTCTGAACATTGTGGTTACAGGGGGTATACAAGAGCCAAGTGCTTTTCCCTCACCTCCCATTGACGTAAGAGAGGTCTAAACGCCACCTTACATGAGGGTTGTATTAATCACTTTTTGAGCAGACTCTAACTGGTGAGTACTAGTCATCCTGAAATAAGGAGGAGTTGTCTAGTAATAGGAAGAAATAAATTATCTTCAACCAAGTAAGACACTAACTGGTTGAATAATAATAAGAACATAAAAAGATAGCAAATTATCTAACCCTAATAAAAATAGTAAGTAAGATAAGGATGATCAAACAAGATGAGATCTTGTATGATCAAAAACAATAAGGAAAAAGAAACATCAATGTAAATTAGATTGTTATGTATGATAGAGATAGTATTTGTATAGATGATATTAAACCCATGGATATATGATATTCAAGGAAGAAAGATTCAGATCATCCTACATAAGTATGATCAAAAGACCATGTAGTATGTACCCTTGATTAGAAAAATGACATTATACATATGATTTGACAAATATATGTTGATCGAGACTATGGAAGATTTCAAGGAGTAAGAATACCTTATTGAGGTAGGTGGATTATTAAGAATGCCTTTACATGAAGATACATGTCTAATACATGATCTTATGTTTTGAAGTATTGACATGTATGATACCAATATATTAAGGTAAATACCTCAAATTGAAATATGATCCAACCAAATGATGAGGAAAATAAGTATTAAATGGTTAAGTTGAGAATTGAGAACAACCCTAAGTGAATAGGAAAGTAGAAAATATTCCAGTCCTAGTTAAACAGACAGATAGTCTGATATGTATAAGTATTATTTTACATACAAGCTTGGAGGCTTGTGGTTTTGTTTTAAACAGGCATAAGCCTGGGGATGCTATGCTAGGAGAGTTAAGAGGGTTTGGCCACCCACTCTCTGAAACTTGATGATATTGAATACCAAGCCTAAGAAAGGCTAAAAGTCGGGTGGGGCAATTATGGGAAGGCCACCACTGTGACAGCCATGGTCCTCCCATATGGACATGGATATTGTAATTTCCACTGAGAATGGTATAAGTGGATTATTGAACAGTTATCCAGGCGCGCTGTACGGATCAGACTGCAAGCATAGTAGTCCTTGATTATTTTGCATTATGATGCATATGAAATTGGCATAGTGAAATGCCTTAAGGGATGGCATGATGAAATGCTAGGTAATTGTATATTACCAATATTTTTCCCAAGAAGGGAAAATCCCAATATAGTAACTGGCTGAAATACAAATCTTCTATAATGAAAGGAGTTGATCAGTTTTGTATGGAAATGATTATTGATTATTTTTACAATTTTAACGAATTTGTTCTTATATACTATATATGTATAAAGGTGAACACAAATGATAAGGAAATGAGATGTTCATATAAATAATAGGGATCTGTGAATGTGTTTATGATAGAATGAATTATGGGATAGTTGAATATTGAGATTTTATTGTCTATAACTTACATTCTTATCCCCTACCAAGCATAGCTTGCTGAGATATTGTAAATGTTCGAATGTTTACAATATCTCAGATACAAAGAAGGAGACTTAGGAACTCAAGACTTGAAGAACTAGTGAAGAATATGTAATAAGGGTATATCCCTTGAAACATTGTATAGAGAGCATGTATTGTATTTAGAACTTTGTAATTTGAATTGTGTATTTGGACAAGTATTGTAAGGATACAATGGGTTGTGTACTGTGAACCACTGGATGGATCCTGGAAGTTTAATAAAATCATATTCCTTCAATGAAATTTTATTTTTTATACAAATTGTACTTATGTTATGTATGAAATGGTGACTTGGGTTTTCAAGACAAGTTTTAAAATAAAAGAATTTTCGCTGCTTTGTTTTGCGAAAAAAAAAATTACTAAGGGGACGCCCTTGCCTTTGAAAATATATTATAAAATGTGTTTCAAAAACCCGGGTCGTCACAGTTGGTATCAAAGCTATTCATCCAGTCACAGTACAGTACCATCGTGTTCAATATGAAGATGAATATCCAATTAAAGGATGAGGATTAGTGAATGAATAAGAGATAAGTTATTAGTTGATGAGAAGGAGTTATATGAATAAGAGATAAGTTATTAGTTGATGAGAAGGAGTTATGTGATAAACTCATTAGGTAAGAGATAAGTATAGAAGGAGTTGACTCATTAGTGAGGGATAAGTCTTGAAAGAGTAGCCTCAATTGTTGAAGAGTATGTAAAGAGTTGACTCATTATTGAGGAAAGAGTTAAACTCATTAGTTGAGGAATATGGAAAGAGTTGACTCATTCGTGAAGAAAGAATTGACTCATTAGTAAAAGATGAGTATAGAAAGAGTTAAACTCATTAGTTAAGAATGAGTATAAAAATAGTTATTATGAAGGAATAGTATAGTACAAGTAGATATTATTGGTTGAAAGGATTAGAAATACTACTTAGCAAGTAAGAATTCCAATATAGGGAATAGTAAGCTATAAAAATCAATAAGGAAAACATTACAATGGATGTAAGGTATGATGTTTAGGTCTAACCTAAAGTTCTGAGTAAACATACATATGTATGAACAAAGTACACCAATACTAGTATGTATATGACCATTCCTAAGTGAAGGAATGGAGATAAAGAGAAAGAAGTGATAAATTGGAAAATGTGATGGAAAAACTCCAACCTTATAGAAAAGGTGAAATGGAGATTTATGAGAAATAAAAGCTAAAAAGGAAACTTCAGAATTATTATAAAAAAAAAATTATAATAAATATAAGTGTAAGAGTTATAATTGCTACATATATGGTATTATGACAATTAGTTAAATGAAATTAATCATCAGAATAGAGATGATATTACTTGAAAGGAAATTGAAGAGATAAGTGAGATAATTCAAAATTTTGTAAATGAGGATAGTTTTAAGTAAAGATGAATAAGGAGATAAGTAAGTAATTTCTCTCCAAACTTAGTAAAGGCAAAGGATTTAATAAAGAAATGATAAAATTTCAGAACATAAAGAGATGGTCTTTATAAAATAAAATGGGAGAAGAGAGTTTGATATGTTAAAAGGGACAAAAATATGATCCCAAACTTATTAAGAAAGACAATTAAACCATTAGGATGTATGGTTAACAAAGAAATTATAGCCCTATTGATGGAACAACAAAAATGAAATTCCTAAGATAGAAATGAAATTAGTATGATAAATTAATTATGAAAATTAGCACAAAAGGATTTTCAAGGATTAAAGAAATATTGATATGATAACTTGGGAATATTGAAAATAATTTTGGGATTATAGTAAAGAGAAGTACAATTGATGGTGAAACAACTTTGGAAAATAAGAGAGAAATATTGATATGATAAATTGGGAAAATATAGTTATGGGTTATCATGAAGAGGAGTACATTTATTGATCAAGGAAAATGAAGAACTAAATATGAATAGAGATATTAATTCCACTTACATGATAGAGTGGTGATATTGAAAGATTTAAGGAATATAGTGAGGAAAATATATTTTTGGAGGAAGGTTGAGATAAAACATGAGAAATGAAGACCTATAAACAAATAGTGATATCTAAACCTAAGTGTAAAGTTTGGAAAAATAAGATGATTATGAATAAGTCATAAATCCAAATTTTTGGAGAAAGAAGTGGTTAAAACTTTAAGATATTTTGAGATTTTCAATCTTACATGAGATTGAATGAGAAAATATCTATAATAATTGAGGAAAAGAACATCAAATTATTTGAATGAGCTAAAAGAACAAATGTTAAGGATTAAGGAGTGATTATAGAAATTTACAGTATGAAAGTAACGACTTTCTTTAGGAAAAGAAAATGGAAAGATCAATGTAAGGATGCATTGAACATAAAAGAGTTTATTAAGGAAATTTATTACCATTGTTCTTCATAAGGATGCATTGAACATAAATGATGTTGAGGAAATTAAGTATCCTTTTTATCTATAAGGATGAACATTTTCAAAATTTATTATTATTATTTGAGAATTGGAAATGCAACATCAAAGTATAGAATCAAAACAAATTTTAAGTTCTATGAGTTGGATAAATGATGTTCATAAAGTTGAGGAGAATGAAATATATTAGATGAAGTAATAATGATACATGGAAATGGATGTAAGGAGACCAAAAGAATTCATGGAATATATGTGTTGTAAGTGTACATTTTGATTGAAGAAATCAAGTTTTAAGGTTATATAAATTTTAATAGATTTCAAGAAATCAAGAGCATTCATGGGATATATGTTAGATGCTTACAAAACTTGTCAATCAACTTGTTACATGTTGATTGAAAAAAATAAAATAAAATTTAGGGTTATATAAATTTTAAGGATAGCATGGAAATTAACCCCAACAAAGGGAGAATGTGAGATCAATATATGAAATGGCAATGACAATTAGAGAAATATATCTCTTACTGATTTTATAACATAAGAACATTTAGTGCAATCTTGCAATGGATTACATAAATCCTAAATGAGTTAATGATAAATTATGGAGTTTGTAAAGCCTTGAGAAGGGATGAATTCAAAATCAATAAGAACTCTTTTAATTAGAATTATCAAGAATATTGCAAAAAAGAGTTAGTATGATATGATAAAGGCTATGAGATATGCTTGAAAGAAGCATGAGGACATGCATAATCTAGAAATTTTGAAGCCCATGACATATAAATAGATATGTGAAAGGAAAAGAGATAAATATTATCATAGATGGTAAGAAGGTTCAGAATATTGTTCTGAATACGAGAAAGGGATAACAAAAGAGGATCAGGAATGTATATGCAAAGTAAAATGACACTCAAAGAGTGTTATAAAAACAATGGATGTGATGAGAATGAGGAAAGAATCATCACAAGGTTATCACTCTTCAATGATAGAATTTGAAAAGAAATTTCTCAATAAAAGGAAATAGTAAAGAAGTATGAATTGTAGGTTAGAAATAAAGTAATCACTTCCAAATAATGGAAGAACAAGAAAAGAGATAATTACTTCCAAAGATTGGAAGATTGTTAGAAAGAACAATAGTGGAAGTTATAGAATCCAATCACTATGTTATTAGTGTAAGGACTATGCATAGTAAGAAAGCTATATCAAAACTTTATATGTTGAAATAGAATGAGAGTGAGCAATAGAAGATAGAATGAAAATTTTTCAAGTATGAAAAGATTGATGAAAGCAAGGAGTAGAAATTTAGCCAAGTAGAAGGTTTGAAACCAAAGGATAACTCAGATTAAGAGTTATTAATCCGTTTGGGAAAGTCTAGCAAAACTCAGCTTAATTGAATGATGCATAAGTAAGGTTAGACAGGTGTGAGCATTTTAATAGCAATCAATCATATGATTTATACCTTTGAGAAGAAGGTAGATTGAAAAAGGAATAAAAGGAAAGAGGATTTCCTTAAGTGGCAAAGCCATATGTATAAGGCTATGAAAGAATTGTGAAAACTCCTAAGTGAGTTGATATGCAAATTTCGAGGACAAAATTATTGTAAGGGGGGAAGATTGTAATGACCCTGAATTTTTGTAACTTATTAAGGCAAATTAATAAAGTTTGAATTTTTAGAAGTTCTAGGCTGGAATATTAGGTTATTGAAAATTCTCTTTTTATGAAGATTATATCATGAATTAAAACATAGAAATTATGCATGTACTTGAAAAACTGATCGAAACAACATTAAGTACGTTCAATTCTGAGTTAAAATGAAAATTCCTTGATTTTCTCTATTTAGGGGCAAAATGGTAATTTTACCCATATTCCATATCCAAGAAATAAGACCTCAATATTCATGAAGTACTTAGAAATACGATTCCACCGCCACTAAGTACGCTCGATTCCGAGTTCGGACAAATATTGCCTATTATTCTCCAATTTTTGAGTTCAAAGGGCAAAAACGTCTTTTCACATAAAAGTGGGCCAGCGTTCTAGAAGCAACAATAATTGCTCAGTGCATTATTGCTGGTAGTGGAGAATGTAGTGGAGAATGGAGAATGCACTTGTAATAAAAAATTCTAAAGTAATAAAATATCTTATTAAAAGAAATGATAAAAAATTCAAATTTGGCTATAAATATGTCCCAAAATTTTCCAAAAATTTTCACAATCTTAACCACAAAATTTCCAAATCTTCCCTGGATTTTCAGCCCCAAATTCTCATTCATCCCTCCCCAATCTCTGTTTTTCTTATTTCTCTCTCCTCTTTCTAAGTGGAACAAGAAACCTAAATTCAATTAGGCACTCCGTTCCAGGTAGAATCTGATAAATTCCACCGCCCTTATTTTACTCTATGTATGAAGATTTTTCTATGACATTCTGGTTTGTAGACGAGTGTTTCTAAATATCTATATTATTATTACTCTTATAAAATTGTTTTAGTAAAGAAAGTGAAATTTATAAATATCAAATTTATAAAACTAGTATGTTACAGATCTATAGGAAGTTTCTTGGGTGAGTGATTGGCTAAGGGAAAATAGGGGAGATTTATCAGTATATAAGGAGAGTAGGTGAATAAATCAAATCAGAAGGAAGGAGATGTCCAAGTCATTAACAATTCCCTTATGCTTGAAATCTAAGTCGTAAATCCACATTCTAGTTCCCATGTTTTTTCCCCTTGTTTCCATGCATTTCCATTATCATTTTTTGCTTACCATTGCATGCGTCATCTCCATATATTTTTCATACCTTTCCATAGATTTCTCTCGTCAACTTATCTCTACCATTCCATGCATTCTCCTCCATTTTTTCTTCCTTACAGTATAAGCATCACCATTTCCATTTGTTTTCTTTGCCTTAATGCACCATCCTTTGCATTCTTCTTCTCACTTCTATTCATGCCTATTTTTATCCATTCTTTTTACTTTCCATTTAATATCACTTCCATTACTCTTGGCTTTCCATGCGTACCACTCTCCTGCCCATTCCTCTTTCCGTTCTTCACAATACCTATCCATCATCTTTCTCTCTTCATCATTCAATGCACCAACCTTTCTTTTTTCATTCCATTAAACATACCATATCTCTATTACATCCATACATCTCTCTCTTTTCTATTGCCACATCCCCATCATCTCTTCCATTCTCTCTTGATTCAATGCATCACCCTATATTTCTCTTTTGATTGCATGCACATCTATGTTTCACGGAATGGATGTGGGTGAGCTGGGACTTTGAGTGGTGAGTATTCCCTCTTAGGTTGTGGCTATTGGGTGATGTGCATTCAATTTATTGAGTGACACAACAAGTAGAAGGCAACATGTGGTTGGTGATTGAAAGCGATAGTGTGGTTTGGATATAACTCAAAGGTGAGATTCATTGAGTGACACATCAAAGACGTTGGTGGCATCTACTCCAATCCATAAGGGAGTTTTTCTTTATTTTTCCTTTCTTTTTGTATTCAAGTTCTTGTAATGCTCTCCATTTTAATAAAAGTTTAGCTTTTCTTTCACTAGTTAGTTGTCTTTTACATTGTTGGTAACATTAGTTTTGATTAGTTCTAACTTTGCTTAGAATGTGTCATTAGATTTAATTTTTAATAAGTTTTAGATTAAATATGAGTAGCAAGAATTTTTTCCTAGTGTTAAGCTAAAAGCGCACTAGAATTTGATTAGTTCTAACTTTGCTTAGAATGTGTTGTTAGAATTAATTTTTAATAAGTTTTAGATTAAATATGAGTAGCTAGAATTTTTTCCTAGTGTTAAGCTGAAAGTGCACTAGGTTTAGGTATAATCATGTTATGTATATTTTAGATTTAAAATTACTAAAATATCAATTTTAGGATTAGCAAGCTAATTTATATATTTAGTGTATTTTTCATAAAATATATCATGTATCATTTATCATTTAAAAACTAAATATGATAGATTAGTAAATTTAGTATATAAAATTTTTACACAATTTGTGTCCTAAAAAGACAAGTTATGTTTTGACAAATATAATAAATTGAGAAAAATCCTAAATTGAGAAAATATATAAATTAGGTCTTTTAACGATGATATATTTGATGTTTCTAATTCATTGAGGTTTTTATTAATATGTCTAGTATTAATTGTAATATTGCTTAATATTGAAAGTGTATATGAATTTACTATAGTGGATTCCAAAACTGTAGAAGTTAGAAATTTGATTATTAGATTTATTTGCTTGTTTGCCACTAAATTCATTGGCTAGGTGAAGTTGACTTCACATAGATTTTAATTACAAATTTTGATTTCATAATTTGAGTCCTTGTGGGATTGACCTGTGCTTGTGCATTCTATATTACAATAAATCTATACCCTTGTAGTTATTTTTTAAAACACATCACTTATGATAAGGAGTTGTACACTATTGTGAGAGTAGTAGAACAATGGAGTCGATACTTGCTTCCATAATCATTTGTACTATTTTCATATCATTAAGCTTTAAGGTCTTGTTAGAGTCAACAAAAGCTAAGTAGAAGACATGTTGTATGATTCGAATTTATTCAACCTTTTAAATTTGTGATGAAGCACAAATCAAATAAGCAAAATGTGGTTACGGTTACCTTGAGCAGGAGACATTCTTTACTAGCTATTTTAAATACCAAAGTTGCTGGTTTTGAAATGGTTAAAGTGCTTTATGCTATGTTCCCTACTTAAGGCATTTATGGAACAATTGTGAGGATAGTTCTTATCATCCATTTCTAATGCAAGATGAATTTTTCTTCAAGAAACATCTCTTATATATTCCTAAATGTTCTCTTAGAGAAGTAATTATAATCGAAGTGCATGATGGACACCTTGCAAGACACTTTGGGACAAATTCTTTTGGCCAAAAATGAAAAGAGCTATTTTTAGCACATGTATAACAATACAATACGTCATCTAGTGAAAAGCAAACTATATAATAAATGTTTGCATACTATGTTATATATTCCTAACTCTTCTTGGGAATAGGTTGATAAGTACTCAATTTTGTATAAAATCACCCTATTAGTTGCATGTGTTATAACTTAGTGTTAAATTTTGGTTTTTGGCCCAAAATTAAAACGCATGCATTTCTAACCTAACATTTTAAAATTTTTATAATTGTTAGGTTTAGAAGCTAATCTGAGGTAAGTGTGTGAATAATTATATTTTTCTAGATTTAATTAGTTTTTTCTTTTGTAGGAGTTGAGATGATGATCCGACGACTGAGATTGATCAAGATCAAAATAAAAATCAAGATCAAAAGATCTAGTCAAAGCTTAAATATCATCAATCCAAAGTGAAACCAAGGATCAAGGTAAGCAAAGGATAGAATTGGAGAAGTCATAGGTGGTTAAAGTGGGCCCATGTACAAGCCATACAAAGCCCATCACCTTTGCATGGGATCCACTCAAGCCATGAAGAAAGGTGACAGGTTAAGAGAGCCATGAAGCCTAGAAAAGCCATCAAAACCAAAGGGGTGAGCTATCAAGCCAAGTCAAATGAGCCCTCAAAGCAAGCCATCAAGCCATTTGAGCCAAGCTTTTATGGAAAGTCTTGATTTAAGGAGAATCTAATGCATAAGTCAAATAAGTTAAGCTCATAGAGTGCCATAATTAAAGGATGAATTATGGCTCATTATTTTTCTCTCTTTCCATCATTAATTGTCCCCTCTTTTCTCTCCCATCCCACCTACCACATCATTTATTCCATAGGATTCTCCTGCATGGGAGAAAAATGAAAATATCTCCCACCTCTTTTCCTACCATGTTCCCTCCTTATGAATACCATCACACCTCATCATGCCCATCCATTCTTTTTCCAACCTCATCCCACCATTCTTTTTCCCTTAGGTCACCTTATAATGAGTTCAAAACACCTATAACCCCATGAGGGCTTCCACGAATTTTGAGCATATAGGGGGCATCTCCCTACTTCCCATCTCTTCTCCCTCTCCAACTCCTTCAATGCAATACTCCTTCAAGCTTGCCATCTTCCTCTAGCATTCCATGCCTCGTCTCTTGGGATTATGATCTTCATTTCATGCTTCAATTCATTTTGAAGTTAAGGTTAGTTCCTTTGTAGTAACCCCAAATTTTTGTAAATTATTGAGAAAAATTAATAAAGTTTGAATTTTTAGAAATTCGAGGCTGAAATATTAAGTTATTAGAAATTCTTTTTTTAAAGAGATTAAACCATGATTTAAAATATGAATATTTTTAATGTACTCAAAATTTTTTTTTAAAATGACATTAAGTACGTTCAATTCCGAATTAAAATGAAAAATCCTTAGTTTTCTAAACAAAAGGGTAAAATGGTAATTTCTCTCATAACCAAGAATTAAAATATGAATATTTGGAATATACTCAAAAAATTGATTGAAATGACTCTAAGTACACTAAATTTCGTGTTTGGACAAATAGTACCTATTTTTCTCCATTTTTGGGAATAAAAGGGCAAAATGGTCATTTTACTTTTTAGTGGGACCCATAAAAGTTAGGCAAGGACTGAGATCAGAAATGATCCAAGTTAAACATCAGCCAACACTCAGCCCCTAGTAGAGGTAGTAGAATTTTCACTCCCTATTTTAATATTTTGAGTGGAATTTAGATTAAAATAAGAAATTAATATAAAAAAATACAAAAAATTGCCTATAAATACATTTAAAAATTCTACAAAAATTTTCAAAACATCAAAATTCCCTAGATCTCCTAAAAAATTAGAGCAAAACTCCTCTCCCATTTTCCCCAATCTCTCTCTTTCTAAAATAGTATAAGAACTCTAAATTCAATTAGCCACTCCATTCTAGATAAAATTTCACAAATCTCACTATCCATATTGTTTTAAATTCTTTGAGCTACAAAACCCCTAAAGTAATTTCAAGCTTCAACGGGAACACACAAATCAAGATTTATTTGGTGAGTTATGACATATGGCGAGGATTTATGTATGTTGGAATCAATTCTTTATTTCTAAGCAAATCAAGTAGGTGGATATCATCCCATATTTATTTTATGTCATGTTTGATATTTTTAAGTTTACTAAATTTGATTTTTTGTTAATTTTTGAGAAAATCAAGTTCCAATGAAAAACCCTCCAAATATGCATCATGGAGGGTTCAAATGAAATTTTTTGAGCCATTCAATATATTTATAAGGGTTCAAAACCCTAGGTATGAAATAATAGCCAATTTTGTGGAGATATGATGTCCCAATTTAAAGGAGAAAAGGGGGATGGTGATTTGACGGTCTGATCTGGATCGTCTCACCATTTATAGGTCACCACCCCGTTTCCACTGGTGGTCACCAGTAAAACAAGGAGGGATGACCGGTTCCACCTATTTTGTCCTATTCTATGGCCAAATCAAATATGGACCATTAAAATGACTGCGAACATCAAACTTGAATTTCGGAGTCATCTGAGCTCCAAATCACGAGTGAAAAGAAGATAAGCTATGGAAAGCTTATGATGTCTAATTTCATATGAAATAATAAAATTTAGGAAATATTTTAAGAAACTTTCTATTTAAAGAAAATAAGATTCTTACTTCCATGATCTTGAAGATCTAAAATGATTAAATCTTAAGGATCTAATTTATTTATGTTATAATGATAAGAATATGTAAAATTGAGGGTTTAATATGATAGATCTATGATAAATTAAGAAATATATGCTTTATGGTAGAAGTAACCTAAAATTTGTAAAGGAATTGTCTTGATTAGTAAGATCAAGCATGATCAAATCCTATGGATGGGTTGGATGGAGTTAATAATGATGAGATCTAGTAAGATCATGGATCAGTTATAATAGAAACATGTGAAGATGATCGTTGGACATTTAATGTGATTAAAATCCTAAGATCAAAGGAATGGACATAAACTCTAATGGTTGGATCATATTAAAAGACTTTAATAATCTTAAATTATTATTTTAATTGTCTTTACTTATTAATTGAATTATGAATTTGATTTATGGCATGAAATAGGATCCATGCTAGTTTAATTCTTCACTTATAGTATAATTTCTTTACATTGCCTTAGATTATTTATAAATTGATAGAGTTGGCAATCTTAGGACCATGTTATTGTAATTGTTATTAATTAGTATCATTAACTTAGAATGTTAGTAGATTTTGCAATCATAGAGATAATGTTAGTTTAATTTGATTCTTTTAAGATAAGTACATTATTTACTTAGGGATCATGCTACTATAAAAAGTACCTTGTACAATTATTCTTAGGTTTACATTGGCTTATGCTTTAAAGTTTATAATTGATTTATTTTCAAATCTTCTTAATAGATTTGATTATTAATTAGTTATGATATAAAGAGCATATATCACAAAAAATGTAACCTAATGAGAAATTAGAGTTTCATGACACAAATAAGAAGGAATGACTTTACTTGGATTTAATTAGTAAGAGCTATAGTTAGTAGGAAAATATAAGGAATGGTTCACCATCTCCTTGGCCCAAAGTAGGAGAATTATAAACCTCCATGAATGACATTATGGATATTCATGGAAATTAATAAAAATCCAGTAGAGATAAATTTAGGGTTTATGAGCTCATAGGAACCTTATGAAATGTTGAGCTAAGGTCACTCTAGTGGATGCTGAATATTGTGGTTAAGGGGGTTCTCTAATAGAGCCTCTCTCTTTCGCCACCTTCTGAGATGTTTGTTGAGGTCTAAACTCCTCCTTACATGAGGATTGAAGTAACCACTTTTTGAGTAGACTGTAGATGCTAAGCCTTAGTCAATTGAAAATACGAGGGGCTGTCTAGAATTAGGACTGAATAAATTATCCTTAAACTAGTAAAACACTAACTGATGGAGAAATAATAATAATAATAATAATAAGAACATAAAAGGTTAGCAAATTATCTAATCTTAATAAAAATTGTAAATAAGATAAGAATGATCAAACAAGATCCAAGAGAGATCTTGAATGATCAAAAACAATAAAAGAAAAGAAATATAAATGTAGAGTAAATTGGTGTTGTATGATTATACTTGTAATATAGTGTTATTAGATTAGCAGATCTGAACCCTTGATCATATATTATTCGAGGAAAGATTCGAATCATCTACTTAAGGATGATCAAAAGACTATGTAGTATTTACTCTTGGGTAGAAGATGACATTATACGTATGGTTTGACAAATATATGATAATTAAAGACTATGGCAGACTTCAAGGAGTAGTAATACCTTATTGAGGTAGGAGGATTTTATGAATGCATCCACATGAGAAATACATGTTGAATACATGATCTTATTTCTAGAAATGTTGACAAGTATAATGTAAATACTTGTAATAAATCCCTTTGAGATTCATATGATCCAACCATTATGATGAGAATATATATATATATGAAATGGTTAAGTGTTGAGTTAAGGGAAAACCCTGAGTAAATAGGAAAATAGGGAATATTCTAGCCCTAAGTAAATAAACAGATTGTCTGATATGTATGAGAAATATTTTACATACACGCATGGAGGCTTGTGGTTTTGTTTTAATAGGCATGAGCCTGGGGATGCTATGCTAGGGAAGTTATGAGGGTCTGGCCACCCACTTCCCGAAATTATGATATGATAGATACCAAGCCCAAAGAGAGACTGAAAGTTGGGTGGGGCAATTATGAAAAGGCCACCACTGTGAAAGTCCTGTCTCCCTATAGGGGCAATGACATAATTTATCCACCATGGTATCAGTGGAGCATGGAGCAATTATCTGGGCACGTTGTACGGATCAGGCTACAAGCATCGTAGTCCTTGATGTATTTTACACTATGATGCATATGAAATAGGCATGATGAAATGCCAGGTAATTTTATATTACTAGTATTTCCTAAGAAGGAAAATTCCCAGTATAGGACTAGTTGAAATATGAATTTCCTATAGTGGAAAGAGTTGATCAGCTTAGTTTGAGGAATGTTATTTGACTATTTTTATGATTTTTATAGATCTATCCATGTATAGTATGTATTTATAAGGATGTACATATATGATAAAGTAAAGAGATTGATCTATGAGGATGTTTATGAATAATGGGATTATGAAGTATTATGATTATACTATCAAATTATTATGCTTCTTGAATCCCCTACCAAGCATAGCTTGCTAAGATATTGTAAATGTTTGAATATTTACAATATCTCAGATATAGAGAAGGATAATTAGGAGCTCAAGACTTGAGAAGATTTGGAAGAATAATTGATCAGGGTATATCCCTTGAAGACTTGTATTTTATTTTAGAGCATTCTATTGTATTGAGAGTTTTCATTGTATGGTCAGCTTTGAAATTTGGATTATGTAATTTGGACAAGTATTGTAATGATACTGTGGGCTGTGTACTATGAACCACTAGATGGATCTTATAATTTAATAAAAGTATATTCCTTCAATGGAATTTTATCTTATACAAAATTCTACTTATGTTATGTATGAACTAATGACTTGGGTTTTACAAAACAAGTTCTAAAGAAAAGAATTTCCCACTACTTTGTTTTGTGAAATTTTTTTACTACTAAGGGCCCTGTCTTTGCAAAAATGTATTACAAAATGTTTTATAA
Source organism: Warburgia ugandensis (assembly GCA_035236585.1). Classification (NCBI taxonomy): domain Eukaryota; kingdom Viridiplantae; phylum Streptophyta; class Magnoliopsida; order Canellales; family Canellaceae; genus Warburgia; species Warburgia ugandensis. The sequence goes on from CP141133.1 coordinate 43,530,514, forward strand.
AAACCTGGGTTGTCACATCCTTGTCTTTGTTCCTTATTTTATTGCCTTTGATTCTATGTCATTTAAATCCTTAGGTTTAAGCATTATACTCCCTACTTTGCGCCTTAGTTTTCCTAGCTTGTTTGGTTCTTGTTTAAAGCTTACATCTTTGAATCTAAGTGTCATACTTCTCTAGTAGTGACAACCAAGAGAGTGTGGTTCTTAGATCAAGATTCTATGTCCAACTTTTTCCTTAAATTCCTTGCTCTCCCATTTCAGTCTCTTTTTTTTATTCTCTTTTAGATTGATGCACATGATAATTGGTAGATGTTGGATTGTTTAATATTGTACTTTAATATGTTATTTTGTATCTTGAATGGTGCAAAACCTTATCATGCAAGTTTCAATTTGAATTTGTAATTATATGGCACAACAAATTGTAATCTTTTGAATATAATAAAGTATGTTTCCTTAGTATAGTGTGCATCTTCTTTGATTGGTTTTAGCATTTAATTTCCACTACATCTTGTATTTTCTTAGTTAATTTGCATACTTTCATAGATTTAGTTTCCATTAGCTAGTTGTGCTTTAGTTAGGAAGTTTCTAAATTTCATTATTAGGAAGTTTTACTTTAGGAAAGTGCTATTTTTAAAAACTGTTGTAGGAAAGTTTCTATCTTGGTTTGCTTACTTTTATATTTTATCTTTTAAATTTATGTTATGTTTCCATTCTACTTTAATTCTTAGTTTAGGTTAAAAACCACTCTCTTTGGCTAGGTTAAGTAGTTTAATGAAAGGTCCACTTAACATATAAACCATTCGATTCCTTGTGCGATCAACCTCACTTACACACTTATGCTACAACATATTCGTGTGCTTGTGAGTTTAAATTTAAAATGCACAATAGATGTAAGTATAGACATTGTCCTTAGGCTACCAAGAACGCAACTAAATAAATATTTAGTTATGGTGGTTGTTGGTTGTTTCTCAAAAATGACACTTTTCATAGCCTATACTAAGACTATTAATGCTTCACATAGGACGGACTTGTATTTTAGAGAAGTCATTAGGATTCATGGCATTCCTAAACTACCATGTCGGATCAAGATTCTAAGTTCATGAGTCACTGTTGGCATATTTTATGGAGAAAACTTGGAACTTAGGTGCAATTTAGTTCATCTTGTCAGCCTTAAACTATTGGAAAGGCCAAATTTGTTAATAAATGTTTTACATTTTCTAGGAAAGAATTCTCCCAATGGGATTTGTTGTCAATTCAATCTAAATTTGATTTAAAATAGTTCCTATATTCAAGCTACAAATAGTAGTTCTTTTGAGCCAATATATGAAAAGAATCCCTTGAGTCTAATGGATTTAGTAGGCATGATATTAACAAGAATTTCAATGGAGAGGCTGAAGAGAGCTAAAGCAAATAAAAAAGATGCACAAGAAGATCTGAACAAAGATTGCATGAGAAGTATTAAGAACAAGCAAATGAACACAAAAATATGCTAAATTTCAAGAAAGAGATTTGGTATGGGTGCATCTTAAAAAGAATCAATGTCCTCAAGGACAACACTCTAAGCTCAAGCCAAGAGCAACAGGTCATTTCAAGGTTTTGAAGAAAATTGGTGAGAAGGCTTACAAGATTGAACTACCTATAGAATTTGAAGTTTCAGACACTTTCAATGTAGTAGATCTTTCACAGACAAAGAAGAGGACAATGCAGATAACTTTGGGATGTGTTCTTTTCAACCTAGAGAATATGATGTGGGAGTGTCCCAAAATTTCAAGATCGGTGATGGATTAAGAGACATTAAGAAAGATCAAGTAATGAACTGTTAAGATCATCATCAAACCCTCCTAGATGAAAATGTTATGGATGTGCTAGAGCATGGAGGAGTCAACAACTTAAGATTGAAAGAATGGACAGTTTAGATTGGTTAGAAATGGTGTTTGGAACCAAAATAAAAAATGCACACACACACACACACACACACACACACACACACACACACACACACACACACACACGCACACACACACACACACACACACACACATATATATGATGAATGGACATCTTGGATTAAATGATGTAGGGTATCCTAGATTATCACATAAGGATGTTGAAGATCTCATGATGGGAAGTGTCCCATGGTCCCCTAGAACTTTCCAATTTCTCCACAATCAAAAGATCTATATTGACTTCCTAATTCCATGGCCAAAAAGATTCTAATTGCCTTCTTGGTCAATGTGTGTTGACTAGTCAAAAATTCTAAATTAGCTAAGATTAAGGTAAGTTCTTGCATGAGAAGTTAGGAAATTTAAGAAAGAACTTACTTACACACACACACACACATGAAAACTCTTTGAATGTGTTTAGACAACTATCCAATACTTAGAAAGTGTTATGTGGAAACCCTCATGTTTAGAAAACTCTTGTTAGACAAGTACCTAATATATAGAAAGTTTTTTTTATCGTAGAAAACTATTATATTTAGATCATTGCTTAGCAGTTTGTGCATTGCTTATTTTAGAGGGAAGTTCTCATCTATTTAAACCCCTTTGTAGCATAAATCCAGTGATCTTACATAGTTGACTTGTACATTTTCTTCCATTGGAGTTGGAGCCCATCTCAGCTTTCTTGCACTTTTGTATCTTTTGAAAGGGTTCAAGTGTGGTGAGGCACTTAGTTTTGTGTCATTAAAGTGGTGACTTAGCTTTTGCCGATAGTTCTATATCTCTTTGGTGATATTTCTATATCCAAGAAGAGGTTAACTATTACTATAGTTTTGTATTTCTATTGTGGTGATTATTTTGTATCCATAAAATAGTAAGCTATTTTTATACCTTAGTTCTGTATTTCTATAGCAATGAACATGCTAAATTTATAGAGTGGTGTAAGATTTTAGCTTTATCTTATCATCTTCTATTTGACCCAGTTGTCTAGTATCAAGGTGTGTTACTTATTTGACAGTAGGAAAATACTCTTTTCACATCGTCATCAAAATTTACACATGGGACCATATTTTGTGATTGAGCCCATTAATCTCATAATTCTCATCTTGATTCTTTGCTCCTGAGAGTTGGTCCTTACCCATTTTGTTTATAAAACGTGCAACTCAAGTTTCAAAATAAACAGCACGAAACGGAATTAGGATATTTAACCGGCGCAGCGCATTTTCGTCAATAAAATCCGAAGTGCATTTACTTGATGTTTTTGTCGTCATCGAAAACCACCAAACCAAATGGTATTCCCGTTATTTCCTCTTCTCAAGGGCAGAATTGTTAATTCCACACCTTCAATGAAAATAATAATGGTAGGACCAAGTCGGTCGTCGGGTAGTGATGGAAAAGCAATTTAGGCAAACGAGAACCATGTAAAGGGACTCCCCCATAAAGGTTAGGGAAAAAAGGGCAATTCCTCAGCCAGAACCAACTCTTTCCTTCCCTCTAGAGCAATGAAAAGATCGGTCGAAGAACAGGCTACCATGGCAGATGTTGAAAAGCTGAAGAAGAAGAAGAAAGGTGAAGAAGAAGAAGCGGAAAAGAAAACTGGGATCGGCAATCTGGATGAAAATTTGTTGTTTGAGGTGTTGAAAAACGTTGATGCAAAATCTCTGGCTGTTTCTTCATGTGTTAGCAAGCAGTGGTACAAAACAGCTCAAGATGAACGTTTGTGGGAGATTGTTTGTACGCGTCACTGGGCAAATATCGGATGCGGAAATCGACAGCTTAGATCTGTTGTTCTTGCCCTTGGTGGCTTCCGAAGACTTCATTCTCTTTGCCTTTGGCCTCTCTTAAAGCCGCCTTCTTCTTTGCCTGTAGCTCCTTCTTCGTCTTCTTCTTCTTTTCCTTCGCGTCTGATTCCTTCAAAGACTCCAACCCACTGGGGCCATGACGAAGTCAATTTGTCCCTGTCTCTCCTCTCAATTCGCCACTATGAGAAGATGAATGTCACTAGAAGAAGATGAAATCCGATCCGGTTTTTTCCGGCTTTTCGCTTTCACATGGGCCCTTTCGTTTTTGGTTTCAATGTCGGTTTTAGGTTGGGTTGATGGATATGTATCGGTGGTGCTTTTATATGATGCTCTGTATAATTGTTTCTGTTTTCTTCTTGTTTGAATTCTCTCGAGAATGTTCCATACATTGATTCAGAGAAGCATGTTTTCCTGCTCTGTGTTACTGTTTTTGTTGTGTCTCTGTGGAAATAGATCATTGTTGGGGATGATTTGGAGAAGCAGCGGAGAGAGAGAGAGAGAGAGAGAGAGAGAGAGAGAGAGAGAGAGGAGATGCCTGCAATGAAGGTTTTTGTCGGTTTATGGAGCAATTATGCGGGTTTTGACACGAGGACAAACTCAAACGCCAAATTGTGATAAATTTCTGGCAACTGCAAGGCCGAGCCCCTTTCTTCTTCCTTCTGTCTATATTGTTGCCTGTTAATCAATCAATCTGTTAATACATATTTTGATTTCTAATTGCAGAGCTGTATCGTTGTTGGTTTATAGTGAGAAACGCCAAAACAGCGAGTCCCCGTTTGTTGCTCCTGTGACAAATAGCACTGCTACGTTTATTTGCCAACAGGTTATTATTAGATTGAATCCATACCATAAACTTGACATACATCTGACTTAGTTGTTCATATGTTGATAATTTGGACCAATTTATTCAAACTTACGACGTTCTTATTACTTGATCGTGCTTACAGTTTATTGGTTGATTCTGCAAATAAAATTTTCAGCTTATTTGCTGATACATCACTTTTTTTTTACGAGTTTTCCCCTTCCATGGTGGAGGTTTTAAGTTATGGATGACTATTTTTCCTTTGGAAGAATTGGGTTTGGCACACTTTCCACTCACTAGCGAAGCCTGTTTGAAAAGGTTTATCTGCTCGGATAAAGGATGAGCAATCTGCGGAAATTCAACCCTGCCTTAACATTTGACATGAACTTTTTTGCTCACATTCTATAAATTTGGGCCTTACGATCGATTTTAGAATCATTATCAAAGACAGGACAAACGTAAGGTTTAGAATCGTCAAATGGGGGAGAATTTTGGTCTATTAGTCATTAATAGCAAGGACGAGTAAATCAATGTTTGTATCATTAAGCATGCTGGCGTAGGCACTTCTTCTGCCAATCCCATCTTCCGAGAAAATCCACCATGTTTATTCTTTTAAAGCAAATACGTGTATTCAGCGTATAACTCTGATTTCTTATCTTGAAACTGATGAATTGTAGTTGAATAAATAGCTACATTGAACCGTTTATTCCACATATCAGCCAGTTTTTCGGATTTGTTAGCTGCATCTCCCTTCTAAATAAGCTCGAAAACGTGGAAAACCCCTTTGAAACCATGCCTCTTATTCTTTTTCTTCTTCATTGGTAGATTGGAGGCATCTACAAACTACAAAACCATCAAAAGATACAAGATTGTAGTCTACAAGGCAAAGTGAAATTATCCGTAACAAAAGTTTGTAAGGAGTCAAATACAATAAACATGAACAAAAACGGAGTCCGCTAAAACAGTTAGCCGGTATTGGAAGTTGTCACCCATCTGTCATGGAATGATAAGCTCCCGACTCTCTCAGCCTTTTCCTTGGTTTAGATCGAGGATTTGGGCTACATAATTCACCCCAGAAGAAGAAGACTTGTCGCTTAAGGATTTAGCCCGCTATGCTCTTGGATCAAAAGCACAGGTGGATGGTTTAAGAAGTTATGCCCATGTAGAGGCCCGTAGTGCATAACTGGACTCCAAAAGGCTCATATTCTAAAATGTGAGTGAGAAGTTCATACAAATATTTGGGTCTAAGTATTTCTGGAGAAAGGACTAGAAGGAACTGAAAGTGAAGATATCTTGTAGGCCGTATTCAACAAGATGTCCTTTGGCATTGAATGGTAGATGCGTAAACAACCTAGATTGTCCATTAAGGAGGTAGCGGTCTATTGATACTGGAGTGTTTCCAATTCAAAAGATCAATGATGGATCAAAGGACAACTAGATTTGGTGTCCTAGATCATCCTATTTTGGACCTCTTAGATTCTGAAAGTGTGAATGTCATGGATCAATAGGAGTGAATGTCTTAGATCAACAATGATGAACATCTTGGAGTAGCTAAAGATGAGTATCCTAGATCACCCATATACAGACATCTTAAATCTCCAAAAGATGGGTGTCTTGATCACTTAGTACAAAACATCCTATGGTCCACTCAAGCACATTACTATTTTTCTTGGTAAAAAAAATCTTCATGAGTCCTTGCTTTGTCAAGATGTGTTGACTAGTCAAAGATCTCAAATTTTCCAAAATAAGAAAACTCCTTGTATGGGAATTTATGGATCTTAGGAAATTGCTTGTCTAAAAGACATGCATGGAAATTGCTTAAATGACTTTAGGAAACTACATAAAGCTTACAAAAGGTTACTTAGAAAACTACTTGATGTATCTTAATAATTACCACAACTACACTATTCTATTGGATTATAGAATTGTCAAATAGGGGTCAATCCCACAAAGACTCTTTGATAAACATCGTTAATTAGAATTTGGTTATCTTACTTTAACCTAGCCAAGTATTCAAGAGAAGGAAAGATTCTAACTAAAGCTAATAACAAAGAAAGTAAAGTTAGAAATTAAACACCTAATGCAAGTAAATAAAACTAAGAAACAAAGAACTAATTATGAAGGAAACAACTAAGCTAAACACTAAGCAACTAGAAAGTAAACACGAATTAAGAAGAAAAAAAAGCAATTTAGGAAACTATCTAAATAAAGAAGAAAGGAATCAAAACAAGGGAACTTTCTAAAACTACAACTAACTTAGAATTAAAGTAAGGAATAAGATAACTAAGAAAGGAAGCAAACTATTTCATTAATGGAAAAATTACAAGGATTTGTTACATAGGCAATGAAAAGAAAGCAACTAAAAGTCCTTCAAATCTAGGCTTGAATTCTGCCCTAGGGCCCTCATATTATTATCTTATTTTAATCTAGCCAAGCATTCAAGAGAATGAAGATTCTAAGTAAAACTAATAACAAAGAAAGTAATGTAAGCAAGCACAAACCTAAAGCAAGTAAATAAAGCTAAGAAACAAAGAACTAATTATGAAGGAAACAATTAAGCTAAACAACTAAGCAAATAGAAAGTAACCCTAATTAATAAAGAAAGCAATATAGGAAACTAGAAAACTATCTAAATAAAGAATTAAGGAATCAAAACAAGAAAGCTTTCTAAAACTACAACTAACTAAGAATTAAGGTAAGGAACAAAGCAACTAAGAAAGGAAAATAACTATTTCCTTAATGGAAAAATTACAAGGATTGTTACATAAGCAATAAAAAGAAATCAAATAAAGAAAGCAACTAAAAGTCATTAAAATCTGGGCTTGATTTCCATTGTAGGGATCTCATGTTGTGTCACTCAATAGGAGCTTGTACACTTCTCTTCAACCCAAAATGCTCTAAAGGTACCGTTAAGCTTTCCTCTTCTTTACCCTAATATGTTACAAACTAAAACAAATCCCATCTAATGATCTTTAGGAATGAAGTACTAGGGAAGCCAAGAAAAGAGGAGCCTAACACCTTCCCTAAACAATCACCACCCCATGAAAGAAAAAAGATGATGAAAATGGAAGTAGAAAAAGATATGACATTTTCCTTAAGCTAGAAACTCTAAAAAGAGGGTAACTTCAAAGAATTAGAAATAGAGGAGGTAAGAGGTCATTCATCTTTAAATTGGGTGAACCATAGAAGACGCTTCCTACCTTAAACATGAAATAGAATAAAGGAAAAGAAAGGGGAGATAGTAGCACTTGGATTAGGACTCACCAATTCCAGCCTTAAGAGATGAAGTAAGAGATATAATCCTACCCTTCAACACGAAGCCCTTAGCAACTAAGAGATGTAATCTAGGTGGGTTTATGGATGGATTTGGATGTTTCCTCAACCTTAAGAATTTAGAAAGCTTCCTTATTGCTATAAAAATCCTTTCCTTTTTCTTATTCCAACACCATCAAAAGAAATTAGAAAGAAGACATAAAAGAATGATGCAAGAACTAAATTCTAAAAATAGCCAATGTGTGAATGCATTATGGAAAAAGAAAGTGAAGGGAGATAGAAATATTCTAAGATGGTGTGTGGGAGTTAAGGGAAGTGAGAGTGAAAGATGAAAGTTAATGATGCATTGAATGTAGCATGACAAAACACCATGCGTGCGAATTAGAATGTGGGTGTGCATGTGATAAAATTAGAAAGTGGTGGGTGCAACCTATTACTAGAAAGTAAACATGCTAAATAGAATGATGTTCTAAAAACATTGATTTACTAAGTAAGAGAAGACTTAAGTAAATTAAACTACTGTACAAAACGACCATGAATGCAACCTAAGAATGCTACTAAGAATTCCCTATGTGTGAAAGTAGAAAACACGCATCCATGCAAAATTGATGGAATGCATGTAATTTTCAAGGCCTATATGAATGCAAGACTAGAATGATGGAAAGGGAAACATGAAAATGCTTATATGCTACTCTAATATGAAAGAAAGTTAAGATATTATACATGAAATACAAAGCAAGCAAAAGTGAGAAAATTGAATGAAAACTATAGAAGAAACTAAAAGCATACAATGTGTGCAATCTAATGGAGGACATGTGCTATGCATGAGAGATCTAATCAAACAAAATCCTAAATGAATGCATGCTAGAGTATGATCTATGGAAGAATAGAAGATGGAATAAAAATAAAAATAAAATAAGAAAGAAAGGAATTGGAATAGGTTGAGACACTACCTTTATCTCCAAAGGATTTGAACAATAATGCATGAATGGGGTATGGGTGAGGGTGATCTTTCTCCTTCTATTTCTCCTAGCTTTGGCCTTTAACTCTAGGGAAAGTTGAAAGATCCTAAAATCATTCATAACACCTCTATTTATATAATTTTAGGATTAAAGTGAAGAGGATTCAATGGATGAGATTAAACCACTTAATTAGAATGGAATGGAGGGCTAGATGGGGGAGGTGTGATTTTCATGTTTGTATAGTGGAATGGAAAATAAAATAAAAAAATAAAAAGGAATAGGAAAAGATAAAGAAGGAAAAGGAATAAGTAAGGAAGCAAAGAAAAATACTGATAAGTTTTGAATTTTATATAAAAAGTACCTAATTAGTAGTCCATGTGTTATAAAACATAGTGTTATTTAGAGGGTTTTTTTGAAAATTTGTAACACATGCATTTATGACCTGATAATTCAAAAGTTTGATATTTTGTAGGTTCAAAAATTAATTCAGATGAACTATGTGAATTGTTATAATTTTCCAAGATTTAATTAGTATTTTTCATCTTATGTAGGTGTTGAGAAGGTGATTCAAAGGTCGAGATCAATGGAAATGAGAATTGAAGATCAAGATCAAAATATCAAACCAAAGCCTAAATGTCATCATTCTAAAGCTAGATCAAGGTTCAAGACCATCTTAGGACAAGTAAGAAGGCAATGGAAAGCATCAAAGGTGATTAAAATGCTCCATGCAAAAATCCATGCAATTCCACCACTTTGCATGAGAAATAGAGCCATGCATGAGGTTTCCTAATCTAACAAGGAAACCTAAAGAAGTCAATCCATTCAAGTTTTGAAGTTAAATGAATTAAACATCCAAGCCATCAAAGAATGAGCCATTAAAGTGATCCATCAAGCCACATGGATCCATGCTACATGAAGTCACACAATTGGAGGATCCATTCAAGCAATTATCTCATGTGAAAAGTGTGATTTTCAAGGGATAATAGAAGGTTTTGGAAAATAGTTATAAAAGTTAAGATGATCATGCATAGATGGACCAATCAAGAGAGAAAACCTACTTCCCACTTTCCTTTTTTCCACCACCTTCAAATAGGGTTCCACAATTTTGACTGAAGGAGGGAGCCACCTCCCTAAGAAGGTGATGCTTTCCCCCTTTCTAATTACATGGTAGGCACCTTACCTCACCAGGATGTCATCCCTGCTAACATCATTTCTCCACCTCAACTCTCCACCTAACTTTCCCTCATTGAAACCCCAAATGTAGATCCACTTTTCCTTCTTAAATTAAGCCTTCATTCAATTGAAAGCCTAGTATTTATAAAGTCCCATGAAGTCCATGTTTTTTTCCAAGTAGAGGTTTTCTGAGAAAACCTTAGAAGGTAACACTCTAGGTTGGTGCTTCTTTGAGCTTTAGACTTTGGATTTATTTTAGTCTATTCTTCCATTGTATTGTTAAGTATTTTTTCTTGATTTTGTACTTCAATTCCAAGTTAGTACTTTGCTTTTAATCCTTGCTTTCATTGCTTAGTTGTTCTTGTTTTACTTCTTTAGTTCTAGACACCAAGATCTTCCTTGTTTTCTCTTATTTCTTTGCTTTAACCTTCTTAGTTTTTCTTGCTTATTCATCAAAGAGACAAGTCTATTTCTCCTTTGGTAGTGACATCCAAGAGAAGTAAAAGCTTGAATCATTGACTTCCTTACTTGAATTCCACATTTTTTACTTCAAATTGGAATTAGTTCTAAGCATCTTTTACCTTGAGTAGTCCTATCATTCCAACCATCTTTCTCTTAATTTCTCTTTTGGGTTTTCACTTACATGTCATCATATTTTAATTTGAGAGAATTTTAATGTATTGGATGTTTGATTTGAATCAAGTTTCAAGTGTCAAAAGAATACATATTATTCATGTTCTAATCTATGTAATGAGCACTATTTTTGATGTAATTTGTTGTTCAATCAATAAAGTTTGTTAAAGTTCATTATTTATTAGTTACAGTGTTAAAGTGCTATAGATATTAAGAGTTATCTTGCATAAAAGTTACTAGTTCAATTACTTTCCATGCTTAGTTTGATGTGAAGTTCTTAAGTGCTTAAAATCTGGAATATTTTCATTCAATCTTCATGCTTAATTTCCAGCACCTTATTCATCATATTTGATTGATTCCTTACAAACCCATTTAAATTTTTAGGATTTTTATTAAGTGGCTTGATTATATTGCATATTATTTTTATTTTGATTCATTAAATTAGGCCACCATTTACCCATGAACCATGACCACTATCTCATGGACCATGCGCATGGGATTTGGGTGATTCTTCTTTTGATTCTTGATTTGTTTAGTTGTTTAATCTTAGTTTAGCATTCTTTAATTCATTGTTTACATCTTAGTTTAGTTTTAGAAAGTTTCAGGTTTAGGAAATTGTTAATTTGGGAAAGTTTCATTTTTAGTAAGTTTCCTAGATTAATTCATTCTAATTTTGCATTAGTTTCCTTTAATTGAATGAATGTTAGCTAGGTAAGTTCCTAATTCCATTGCTTTGTTTTAATTTTATAAAGTTTCATTCACTTGTAGTTTCTAGTTTCATGCATATTTCCTTTCTATTTGTTATTTACTTTTCTAGTTAAAATTCAAATTCAAATTCAATTCAATCTCTCTTTGGCTGAAGCACTTTAAATAAGATAGATTGAATATACAAATTTGCGAGATTCCTCATGAGATCAACCTCTCTCACATGCAAAATACTACATTGATTCATGCACTTGGGAGTAATTTTAAAGCTACACCAAGTTTTTAGTGATGTTGTTGGAGAATTGCAATGGGTTTGTGGTTGGAAATTCTTTTTAGATTGTTTATATTTAGTCATAGTTTTATGTTACATTAGATTAGGAGTTTTGGGATGGTTCGTTTTGAAAGTGCTCTACATTGATGCTTCATCTTAAGTGCTTTGCTATCGAGCCACAGCATAAAGTATGCTCACCCTTACTAATTTAATAGTTTGCTTTGCTAATGCTCGGCTAAGTCATCAAACTTGACACTACCCTGTATTAGAAAGGTTTTCTATCATTCTTGCATATTTTGCTAAAATATCTTACTTCTTTTGTGTAAGGGAAATTGGGCAAAGCTTCATCAAAATCTATTGCTTTCTTAAATTAGGCTTTTGAGTAAACTTGTAGTGAAGCCCCATTATAATTTGCAATTCGTTATTTCATTTTAAATGGGTTGTAATAAAACAGGACAAGTGTGGGGTATGGTGGCACACATTTGATCTTCATCAGAAACCTCAATCTAAGCCTTCTTCACGCTCTTTTATCTTCTTAATGTAGTTGCACTTAGTGTAGTTTGCACAATGGTTGGTAATGTAACTCATATAGATTAGGGTCATTCATTATAATTTTTGTGTCTCATTTAGGGTTGTTGCATTAGTTGTGCACCTATCTAACCCTTGGTTAGATAGCATATATAAGGAATTAGTTTATTTTCTTTACACTTGCATTGACAATTTATTGCTTTGTGGTGGATGTAACACATTGATATTAATGGCCCCACAGGAACCCTGATAAGATAAGGACTGGATTTCATAGCCTGATCCTTGGCCCCTAGGTAATCAAATCAATTCCTTGTATGTTCATGATCCCAACCCTTGAATCTTAATGTAAAATAAAGTAGTAAGAGACTTTAAGGTTTTGAGCTCATAGGACCCTTTCTAAAACCTGAGATCTATTCTCACTCATAGTTCTTGAACTTTGTGCTTGTGGGGTATCCAAAATCTAAGTGATTTATTCATGCCTTTATTGACGATTGTTGAGGTCTAAATGCCTCCTACCATAAGAATTGTATTAACGACCTTGGGTAGGATCTAACTTGTAAGCAGTAGTCAAGTCTAGATTGAAGGAGGAGTTGTCTAACTTAGGTTAAAGCTATAACCTCATAGATTAAAAAGGATTATCAAAACAGATTGCTATCATTAGGGATTGATTGATTGTTCATCATATAAAGTTAGGAGTCACATTTAGAGTTAGGTTACATCATTTTCATTGTAGTGCATGCAAGGTTGTTGATCTTAGAACACTAAGTTAGTACCATTAAATCCCATAGGCTAGGGATAAGAAAACCAACTCCTAATCCCATGGCTGAATCACCAACAAAAGTTGAGCACAATGCTATTAGAGATTTCTATGCGCCATTCCAATTAAATACTCCACCATGCATCACCTTATCACCCACCAATGCAAACCACTTTGACCTTAGACCTAGAGTCATTTAGTTACTCCCTACATTTTATGGTTGAGAAAGAAAGGATTCATACCAACATATTAAGGAATTCCTTGATATTTGTGCTACATTCAAATTCCAAATTTTTTTTAGATGATTCTATTAGACTTAGGTTGTTTCCCTTCTCATTAAAAGACAAGGCCAAATCATGGCTGATTCTTTAGAGGGGGGTTGCATTGCCACATGAGACCAGTTGTTTAAAAAGTTCCTAAACAAATTCTTTCCTTTCCATACGACTAATGACCTTCGTGGGGAAGTCATTAATTTTTGGCAAAAAGATGATGAGCAATATTGTGAATTCTAGGAAAGTTGGAATGAATTGCTGCAAAAGTGTCCCCATCATGGATTGAAAAAGGGCAGCAGGTTCAATACTTCTATAAGGCACTTATACCTCGAAATAGACAAATGGTAGATGCGGCTAGTGGATGAGACCTAATTTTGAAAAATGAAACAAAGGCCTGAGAATTTTCCAACCTCAATAGACAATTCCTAGCAATAGAATTATTCTAATAGGAGAGAGAAATGCTTAGCCTTAAAAGAAAGGAGGCTTCTATGAAAAAGGAGTGACATTAGATATATCCCATAAGCTTGACTTTATGATTAATAGAATGAATAAGTTTGACTCGTTAGGTGGTAGAGTAGATAAGCTTGAAAGTATGTTTCAAACCTTCATGGATGTCCAGGGATCCACGAAACCTTCACAAGAGGTTTGTTCTATTTGTTCTAGCCTAGCACATTTAACCTCAACTTGTCCATCCAATAGTGTGTACATTGAAAATCTTTTGGAACAAGTGAATGCGTATTGTAAACCTAGCACTCATCCTTACTCTAAGACCCATAATCCAGGATGGGTTTGGTATCCCAACTTATCATGGTTAAAGAACAATTACCAAAGAGGTCTATCTATGAACACCCTACACAAAACTTTCCTAGAGCTTCAGTTCCATAGTAGCCACCTAGTTTTAAGCTTCCTCAATAACCAAAATACCTACATTTGAGGAAATTGTGCAGTCATTTATGGAGAGAACTTTAAAGCACTAGGATGAAATTAGACAAGCTCTCAATAAGAGATGACATAATGCAAATGTCACTACTCAAGCTATTGCCAAATTAGAAATTCAAATGAGCTAGTTGTCAACTACTTTAAATGATGGAGGAAAGGAACAATTTCCTAGTCAGCCAATTCCAAACCTTAAGGGATAGTTTGAAATAGGGTCTAGTTCACATACACAAAAACCTCATGAGCAAGCAAAGTCTATTACTGCCCTTAGGAGTGGGTGTCAAGTTGCTAATATAGTAGGGCAAATTAAGAAAAACTTAGAGGAGAATGAGCTAGTGTAAAATCCTCAATTTTAAATCCTAAGTTAGTAATAAATTAAATTAAAGATTTTATGCATAGAAATTGGTTTTGAAAACACAAAAACTAGAAAGTACACGTCGATAGGAATTGAATGGTATAAAGAAAGCAAAAAATGGAGCTCAGATGGAGAAGTTATGAACCATTGAAGATAGAAGGGCATTTTAGTAATTTTTAGAGGCCCAAAATATAGAGGCCATTTTTTATAACAGCACCCCCCTATCAGATCCTACTACTTCATCGGAAAAATTGATCGATAACTGAGAAAGATGGATCACCATCCTCCTTCCCATTCAATCACTCCACCCAAGCCCTCTTGCCTCTAGAGATCGAGTTTTTCTTAGAGATCTCTAGCATAATCGCAATGCTAGAAAAAGCTCAAAAAACTTCTCTCCGGGCAGCGTCAATGACTGCTCAACTAACCGAGGTAGGTTTCGTCCCTCTTTCCCACTTCCATTTATAGAGTACATGTTGAATTTTTGCATTTGTAGATGCTGGAAAACAGCATAGGTTCATCGTTTCCCAAGAACCCTATGTACCCTATTGTAGTTGTAGAATTAAGTTGATGAAATTGTGTCAAAACAATAATCTACAAATTCATCTTGTGCGTGACAAACCCAAGAACAAACCCTTTAAATTTGAGGGAGATCCAACATGTGGCGACACCAAAAATCAAGAAAAATAGTACATAGTAGAAATTTAGGAACATGAGAAAAATTGAGAAAAAAATCTTAGTTTTTGAAAAAATCAATCAAAAAGAGTGTTGAAAAATAAATGGACATGAAATTCTAAACAAAAGAGTATAAAATCATAAAATTTGGCCACTATGGGAGTCACTGGCGACGACCGGACTTCGATCATCGTCCTTGGCGACGACAACTGCGTTGGTACCCTGTCACTGATGCTAGGATGCCAAGCGGGATGCCCTGATGCAAATGGTACACAGGCGCGCACCGTCGCACCCACGCGTAGTGCATGCACGCATGGGGCGTTCTTGCGCACTATCACAGAAAGCCGAGATGTTTGGCATCTTGGAGAATGGGATGCACACAGAGGAGCGTCTCGGTGACTAGGATAGACACAATGCATCCTATGGCGCATTCTGGGAGTGAGGCATCCTCGGGACATTGGTATAAACTGGTGTAAACTGGTGTAAACTGTGCCACCGGTGTAAATCTGTGCAAACACCGCTCGACTCCTATAAATTAATATATTAATTTATGAAGTCGTTTTACTAAAAGCTTTATTTTGGGAGCTACAGAGGTCCAAATCATGATAAAAAAACATTCGTTACGATTGTCTTGATGATGTAGACCTAGAATAGACTTGAAATATTATTCAATAACTTAGAGCCAGCCGATCAAAGGGTGATTAGGTCCCATAACTTGAACAACTAGATTATGTATGACAATAAATAAGAGTTATAAGGATCATATTAGGTGTGATTAATCTAGAAATTGATCTAGACCATTGGTTTGAACCAGATCTTGGGAAATTGTTGATCTGACTGTCAAATTAAGGTATAAACATTAGATACACACAAAAACGAATAGACGAACATGAGATGGGACTAAATTATAATAAGTAACATTGAAATTAAGGACCAACTCATAAATAGAGATCTTAGAGAATGATCCAACAGTTGGATCGCCATAGATTCCGTTATGATGAAATAAATAACACAAAATAGCACTGTGATACTGATAAGCAAGCTAAGAGGATTATGTGCTTGAATTGGGTGATATCACATTGAGGCAGTTAACGACATTTAATGTTATGTTTTGATTTGAAAACCTTGGATCGTCATAACATCATGATTGATTGTGATTTAATTGCACTTATTTATTTAGTCTGTGATTTGTGAGACTCGAAGTTTTATGTTATGATCAATATTAGATGTCGATAATGTATTGAATGGGTTTATGATCGATTATTTCATGAGATTGATACCACATATTTTATGCATAATTGGAAATTATCTTTCTTTATTGCACCACTAAAATTGATGGGTTTCCATAAGGATGATGGTGGAGGCTTGGTGGCTCATCCTTTGAGAGGCTAACCCTGGGATGAGGGGTGTGCCTTGGAGATTGTGAGCCATGAGTGCTCAAGGTTTTTTGAGATACACCATTTTTGTGTTTTGTGATTTATGGTGGGTGCTCTCACCCAGTGGATGTCATGCTAGGAGGCAGTAGGGTCGACCACCCACCCTCTGAAATTTGTGATGTGATTGTGATGTGATAGACACCTGCCCACAAATGGCTTTCA
Organism: Warburgia ugandensis; assembly: GCA_035236585.1. Classification (NCBI taxonomy): domain Eukaryota; kingdom Viridiplantae; phylum Streptophyta; class Magnoliopsida; order Canellales; family Canellaceae; genus Warburgia; species Warburgia ugandensis. Next base: position 43,547,190 of record CP141133.1, read on the forward strand.
GTAGGGGTTTGGTAACATGGATAGTCCACACTACCGGTCTAGGCCTTTCCATGGGAACGGACGTTAAGATGAGCATGAAGATGTTATTGTATGCTTGGGTGTGACGACACTCAGAGGTTTGATATGAGTACTCATGATCTATGATACGAGTGTATGGGACACTCGTGGGATCCATGTACCTTGGGGTGCCCTGTTGTTATTACATGCTCATTTATATTAGATCATATCATATTTTAAATCCATAAGAAGCATGTTTTATTATACATGATGTTTGAGATTTTATTGGCATTGTTTATAATCATTATATTTTCATGGATAATCGATCTACTCATTATATCAACACTGTTATTCAATTTTATTCCATTGTTATTACATTAAATGTTTATGTACCTACACAAGCAATAGCTTGCTGAGGCATTGCTTTGTTTTCCAATACCTTAGATTTGAGCTCAACTGCAAGAAGGGCAAGACCGTAGAGAGATAGTGATAGCAGTGGGGATTACTTTACTTTGACTGATAGACTGCTTGATGTGAGTTATTAGAAGGACTACAATTTGAACTTACTTTATGGATTGTATACTTTTATTATATGGATTTGATTATGACAGTTATACATATGATGTACATTCCTTTAAGCATGATGGGATGTTATGATGGATAGACCCTGGGCCACATTATTATGTTTTTGGATATATATATATTTTTGAAAATAAAGGCATCGATGATTTGATGTTGGATTTGATATGTGTATTGTCTTAAATGATTATTGTGTATTTATAGTTATATTTTAAAATCATGATCATGATGATAGGAAAAAGGAAGTAACACTCGGAGGTTTTTAGTAAATGTTTTAATGAAATAATTAATAGAATCTTTTATTTTGGGATCCCGACTATGACTATTATTATTATAATAAAAAAATGATAAAAAAAAACCTAGGGTGTTACAGTTGGTATCAAAGCTCAGTCTATTCCATCATAATCCTTGCAAATATCCACTCATATGTAGGTGATAGTCCATAAATTGTAGCTAAAGATGAACTAGGAGAGAGGAACTTACACTTAGTGATATTTAAATTCTTGACAGATGGCTCCTCGAAGAAGAACAAGGTCTACCCTTACTATGCTAGTTGCCCCACCTGTTGAGTCCTCTGATGAAGGGGATCGTGATGCTGACTTGGTGAATAGGGTGATGATAGGGCTGATACCCCTCATATAGTAACAGATTAGGACTGCGATTTAGGTTGTGAACCTTAACCCCTACGACACTACCTCCATTTGCACTAGTGGATTCATCTATTCATTCTACCCACCAGATGCAGGCACCACCAGCACCTAAGACCACTAAGGGTGATGCCATGAGTGATTTTAAGAAGATAGATAAACTATTATAACGATTCCAAAAGATGGTGCTACCCTTCTATGGCGTTGGTGATGTTGAGGAGGTTGAGCGATGGTTATTTAAGGCAGAGAGGACATTTGATGCGATGAAGATTGCACCAAAGGATCAAATCCGGGTAGCTGCCTACCTATTAAAGGGTGAGGTAGGCTTTTGGTGGCAGACTTTTACACTTACGTGACTAGATCCTACAAAGATGATGATGTGGGAGGCCTTGAAGCAGGCTTTTGATACTTAGTACTTTCCACCTCATGCATTGCAATCATTGAAGAAAGAGTTTGCCACCCTGGAGCAGAGAGACATGATGGTTCAGTAGTATTTGAACCGATTTACTCGACTAAGGAGGTTTGCCCTTGATGTGCTTGCCTCAAATAAGGAGGCAATGGACAGATTCGCTGATGGGCTGACACCTTGGCTGAGAGATTGGGTGATTACTTCATGACCCACTATTGTGTGAGATGCAGCTGACATGGCCTCCATGCTAGAGAAGAATTCTCTTAGGACTAGAGGGAGCACATACCAGTCCACTAAGGGCAAGAGACCGTTTAGTGCTATGCAAGCACATATAGCACCAGGTTACTAGCCATAGACCAAGCCTAAGAGAGACACAGAGAAGAAGAGATGCTATAGGTGCAAGGGTTGGCACCCTAGGCGAGTGTGTAATAGATTTGACAAGCCACAGCATCAGAGGCAGCCCCAACTACAGCCACAGTAGTAGCCACCTTTCCAGAGACAGCCATACAGGTGCTTTAACTGTGGAGAAGTGGGCCATTTCATTAAAGATTGTCCTAAGGGATAAAGAGAGAAGTAGACCAAGATGGGTGCAGAGACAGCTACTGTGCCACATAGTCAGGGACGAGTGTTTGCCATCACATCAGGGTAGGCACAGGCATCGCACCAGGTCATTGAAGATACTCTTCTAGTCTCAAACCAACATGTCAGGGCCCTCTTTGACACAGGGTTCACACATTCTTTTATTTCTTGCATTTTTACATCTTGCCTTGATGTATGTAACACCCCTAATTTTTTTGTAATAAAAATATAATAGTGAAATTGAAGATTTTAAGGAAAAATTAGGCTGGAATATTAGGTTTAGCAAAAACGTACTTCGTACAGAAGTACAAATAAGGCATAAAGATATGCATAAGTGAAAACATATCTCACGAACCCTTCAGAATGACTGTAAGCATTGTGCATTCTGAATTTGGAGTGAAAAACCTTTATTTTCTCCATTTAAGAGCAAAAGCGTAAAATGGTAATTTTACCCTAGCCAAGGTCTAAGACATTAAATTTATAATGTACTAAAAAATACGAGCCTTTCCATGGAGACAGACGTTAAGTCTCCCATTATGGTGTCGATGGGGAACGATGGTGGTTGAGACCCTGGAGGGGTTGCTACTGCAGCATGATGATCCATATTCTTATTTTGTATGCTTACATGATGAGCATGAAGATGTTATTGTATGAATAGGTGTGACGACACTCGTGGGACCCACATACCTTAGGGTGCCCTGTTGTTATTGCATGCTCATTAGATCATATCATGTTTTAAATTCATACGATGTATGTTTTATCTTACATGATGATATGCGATTTTATTGGCATTGCTTATAATCATTATATTTTCATGGATAATCGATCTACTCATTATATCAGCACTATTATTTGATTTTGTTCCATTGTTATTATATTAAATGTCTATGTACCTACACAAGCAATAGCTTGCTGAGGCATTGCTTTGTTTTGCAATGCTTTAGATCTTGAGCATGACTACAGGAAGGGCAAGACCATAGAGAGATAGTGATAGCAGTGGGGATTACTTTACTTTGACTGATAGACAGCTCGACATGAGTTATTAGAAGGACTACAATTTTAACTTACTTTATGAATTGTATACTTTTATTATATGGATTTGATTATGACAGTTATACATATGATGGACATTGCTTTAAGCATGGTGGGATGTTATGATGGATAGAACCTGGACTACATTATTATGTTTTTGGATATTTATTATTTTGAAAATAAAGGCCCCGATGATTAAACATTGGATTTGATATGTGTATTGTCTTAAATGTATTACTGCATATTTACAATTATATTTTAAAATCATGGTCATTATGTTATGAAAGAGGAAGTAACACCTGGAGGTTTCTGGTAAATATTTTAATAAAATAATTAATGAAATCTTTTATTTTGGGATCCCAACTATGACTTTATTATTATGAAAAAAATGTTATAAAAACTAAGGGTGTTATAGCCAGCTAAAACACTGGAGAAATAGAATAGAAAAAAACTTCCAATTTCATCTGAACCTATAGTGGAGGAACTTTATGTGCCTAAAATCCCATTCCTTTAGTTGTTGAATAGGGCTAAGAAAAACCAATTTCAATGAGGTAATGGATGTGTTTAAATGTGTGCAAATCAACATTCCATTACTCAATGTTAATAAAGGCATTCCTGCTTATACTAAGTTTCTTAAAGAGCTCTGCACACAAAAGCAAAAGCTTAATTTGCAAAAGAAAGCCTTTCTCAACAAACAAGTGAGCTCTTTGATCCAACACCAAACTCCTTCTAAGTTTAGAGGTCTAGGTTGTCCTACCATCTCTTGTGTTATCGGAAACCATGTAATTGATAGGACACTACTTGATTTAGGGGCTAGTATAAACCTGTTGGCATTCTCTGTCTATGTAGGACTTGGGCTTGGTGACCTTAAGCCAATCAATACCACTTTGCAAATCAGTAAAGGTTCCATGTGGTATGGTTGAAGATGTCCTAATGTAGTTAGATTAGTTTACTTTCCTGTAGATTTTATTGTCTTGGATACCCAGCCTATGTGAGATCTCGTTAGTTAGATCTCAATAATTCTTGGATGTCCATTCTTGGCAACGTCCAATGCCATCATCAATTGTAGAAATGGTATGGTGAAATTATCTTTTGGGAATATGAAAGTCAAGCTCAATGCTTTTAATAATGATCATCAGCATCTAGACCTAGATGAATTACTATGTAGTAAATTTAATTGAAGGTCAACTTGAAGATTCTCCTACACTATCATTTGTTTTAGATCCACTTGCGGCATGCCTAGCACATTTTAAATGTGAATTTAATATAGACAAGTCCATTAACGAGGTTAATAATCTTTTATATGTGGTACCCATAATGGATACCTCTAAATGGGGACTTCATGTGAAGCCACTTCCTCCATCAGAATTTGATCTAGTGCCTTCGGTACAAAAACTACCCACCTTGGTCCTGAAGCCTTTACCTAAATATTGAAAATACTCTAACTTAGGACTTGATGAAGCCTTACTTATAACTATAGCCTTAGATCAAGATAAAGAATAGGAAGTAAGTTTTTTGATGTTCTTAGAGAATAGAAGATAGCTTTAGGGTGGACCATAACAGATATTGAGGGAATTAGTCCAGCTATGTGCATGTATAAGATTCACTTGGAAGAAAATTCTAAACCATCTAGGGAGACTCAAAGGATACTTAACCCTAATATGAAAAAGGTAGGGAGAGACGAAGTACTAAAACTCTTGGATATTTGTCATCTACCCTATATGTTACAGCACTTGGGTTAGCCCAGTTCAGGTTGTACCCAAGAAGTCCAGAGTCATGGTAATATGAAGTGAGGATAATGAGTTAGTCCCCACTCACAAGGAAAGACAACTTTCCTCTACCCTTTATTGATCAAATGCTAGAAAGGTTAACTGGTCATAGTTACTATTACTTTCTTGATGGATGCTTTAGATATAACCAAATCCCTTTAGCACTTGAAGACTAGGAGAAGACTACCTTCACTACTCTTTTGGGATCTTTGCCTACTATTGTGTGCCTTTGGACTTTGTAATGCTATAGCTACTTTTTAAAGGTGTATGTTGAAGGAAATTCGCTCATTTTTAGTTCATTCTGGTTTGTATAGACGATTCATCAAGTAGTTAAATTGCCAAACTTAGGCTGATCCAATGGATACTACTATTATAAAAGTTTAATTTAGAAGTTCAAATAAAAAAGTTTCAAAAATATTGTAGTAGACCATTTATCCAAACTAGTTGTTGAGTCTTCTAGCTAGAATGTTCCCATAATAGAAACATTGTCAAATGAACAATTTTCACATTTTACAGTTGCTTTGTCAGTTATCTTATCATAGGTCAAATGCCTAATCACTAGTCTAAACAAGATAGGAAAAGGTTTATTACTGAGGTTAATCTCTTTACTTGGGATGGTCCGTACTTATTTAAGTACTATCTTGATCAAGTCATTAGGAGATGCACACCTGATAATGAACATCATAGAATCATTTTCTTTTATCATTAGCAAGCATTCATGTGCCATTTTAGTTCTAAAAAGATAGGTGAAAAGATTTTGCAGTGTGGTTTTTATTGGCCTACTATTTTTAGGGATTTATGTGCTTACTCCATAGCACGTGCCAAACGTCAACATTTAGGGAGAATAGGAGAAATAAATATGATGCCTCTAAACCCCATTCTTATCATTGAACCTTTTGATATTTGGGGCATTGATTTTGTGGGACCTTTACTTAACTCTTTTGGTTACCTGTACATCCTTGTGGGGGTGGTGGATTATGTGTCCAAATGGGTGGAAGTCATACCTTACAAGACCAATGACCTTAGGGTGGTGGTCAAGTTTCTAAGGGAAAATATTTACATGTTTTAGCACTCTTAGGGCCATAATTAGTGATGGGGGTAACCACTTTTATAATGGAGTGTTCGAGAACTTAATGAAGAAACATAGTGTTATGCAGGAAATATCTACCCCTTATCATCATCAGACTAGTGGACAAAAGGTGTCTAATAGTAAGATAAAGCAAATTTTATAAAAGATAGTCAATCCTAATAGAAATGACTGGTGTTTGAGACTTAGTGACACTTTTATGGGCATATTGAACTGCATATAAGACTCCCATAGGCATGTACCCTACCACTTGGTCTATGGAATGGCCTATCACTTACCATTAGAACTTGAACATAAAGCATATTAGACCATTTAAAAGATCAATTTTGATATAGATACTACTAGAACCCACAGAAAAGTCCAACTTAATGACATGGATGAGCTCAGGAAAGATGCATAAAGAGTCTTCCAAGATATATAAAGACCACATAAAGAGCAATCATGATAGACAGATCTTAAGAATGTCCTTAACCCTCAGTCAAAAAGTCCTCTTGTATAATTCTAGATTGCATCTATTTCTAGGAAAACTTAGCTCAATGAACTGGACCATACATAGTAATACCGTATATCCTCACGGGGCCATTGAGATAGAAAAGGATGGAGAGATCTCAAAAGTCAAAGGACAAAGGTTGAAACCCTATATAGAGTTGGTAAACCCTGAAGTGGAAGAAACCAATATATCATGACCCACCTTAGCATGTCCCATAAAATCTACTTTCATAACATGAGTTGCATTCATCATTATCGTTGTATAGTAAGTTTGGCATAAGACATTAAACTTAGTGCTCATTGGGAGGCAGCCTACAGTTTTTAGAGGGTTTCATTATTTTGCATTACCCATTTATCATATAGGAGTCTATATTTTCAAACATTAGGGACAATGTTTAGTTTAGGTTGGGGCTGTAGGTATGCATAAGATTTTCTAAGTTTTCTTATATTTAAAAAAAGAAATTTCAGTTTTTTCTAAGTTTTTCAAAGTTTTAAGGTCTAAGTTCCTCTATTGTGATGAGAATTAGAATGTCTAAAGTTTAGTATTTTCACTACCTTAATTTCTTAATAGAAATGCATATGGTTAATTCTGCATTTTATTTATATCCTAAAGTATTTTATAAAATTTAAATCTTAAAAAATACTTACGCACAGTACATAAGTCTAGACTAATAGATGGTGTGACTTAGAGACCCTGAGGAAAATCAGTCGAGACTTATATACCTAAGTGTGTTTTAGAGACTTATCTTTCTAAGGGTTATATATATTTTCATAATTTTTTTAATGTACATCACTTTGGAAGATCCTAGTATACTTTCTTTTGGTCAAATATCAAGAATTAAAAGGATTACTAATTTTTTTCTGAAATATTTATCAAATTCGATAGGTTTTGAAGAAACCTAAGAAATGATATAGGCCATCCTTGTTTAGCCTAGAGATATAAAGCCTACCTATTATATTATACCACTAGTTAAACACTTTGAGCCCCTTGGTAAGACTTTTCTTTCCAAAACCCCATTTACCTTAACCTAGAAATCAAAATAAAATTACCTACCTTTCAAAAATAAGAAGAGATGGTAGAAAAAGCAAAAAGGACAAAAGTCAAAGAAGTGAAAAATATCAAAAGTACAAAGAAAAATATGCCTTCTTAAATATACAAGGAAAAGTGAAAAAGAAAAGTATTTAGGAAAAAAGAAAAGAGAAGAGAAGAAAAATGGAAATAAGAGAAAGGAAAAATGGAGAAATATTTAGTTTAGGTACAACCAAAAAGTAAAGCTATTCAACATTCAATTAAAAACCTTTACTCAAATTTAAAACTTTGAATCCTTATACCCCTTCCTTTGAAAACCAATCTTAAGCCTACGTTTCATCCTATCTGAAGAACTATTGATCTTAGGTGGCATATAGAATTGATGAGAATGTAAATGAAAAGGAATTAAGGTGAACTACCCTTGATAGTCTCAGCAATGGCATCCATCTGAGGGATCATAATTTGTTGTCTCATTTATGCTTAAAATTATATGAACCATGGTGAGAGAAATTTATTTGAGCCCTTTTTCTGAGAGCTTCATTTCTAAGTATATACTAGTGAGAATTTGAGGTTAAACAATCTCTCTAATGGAGTATAAGAATTACTATTTAGAGGTCCTGACTTATATAGCTTGTATACGCACACGTGCACTCCAAGATGAAATAAGAATAAGATGGCTTTGGAATATGAGTAACATGTAGAATTTTCTAGTCATCTTTATAAAGTTAATAAAGTAAGTAGAGTGCTAATTGATGATAATTCTCTGAGATAAATAAAAATACTTAGCCTTATAAAATTTGGTGGGCATATTCACTATAAACCCTCTTGAGGCCAAACTAGTCCACTAGAGGTTTAAAGACTTGTTACATATGGTCAATGCAATCATGAGTACCTATGAAAATGACAACCATTTTGTTTTCATGATTTCTCACATGTTTTTCTTGAGATTAGAAAAATTTTAGTTGAGGCATAGGATACATGTTCAATTTTGTATAAAAAGTACCCAATTAATAGTCCACATGTTATAAAATATAGTTTTATTTCTAGGGTATTTTCAAAAATTTATAACGCATGCATCTCTGACCTATAATTCAAAAGTTTGATATTTTGTAGGTTAAAAAACTAGTCCATAGTATGTGAATTGTTAAGTGTTCATTTTTGGCTAAAATACCCCTAATTTAGTTTTCAATTAGAGCATCTAGGCCATTAATTTCAAGATTTTACATAAAATATTTCATTTTAGCTTTAATTGGCTATCAACCATTGAATTGAAAGATTTAGTGGTCAGATGATCATTAAAGCTAATTAGAGGAATACTGAATGGTTCAGATGATTCTAATTGGGTCCTGTCATTGCAGATTAATCGAGTTAGGCGTGGATGCTCCAGATCAAATCAAGGATATTAGATGAGGATGATGAAGTTGCATGGAAAGAGAAGACTGAAGACTTTGAAGACTTGCAGAGTTCTAGCAAGTCTAGAATTCTAGTGGACCCCACTCTCTCTCTTAATTTTTTTCCCTCTATCTTCTCTTTCTTTTCACTTTTCTCTCTCCTCTCTCTCCTTTGTCTCTCTCTCTTACCCCCTATCTCCTACACGTCTCCCTCCACCTCCCACTCTTTCACGTCTCTCCCTCTTCTTATATGGGCGTTTCTCCTCTTCCCAGGGGAGGACGTTTTTTCTTTTTTTGGGGGCTGGCTGGTTCACTCTTCCTCACCTCTGACTCTCCCAATCTATCTCTTTGTTTTTCACCGCACTCTCCCAGCTCTCTCACTCTCTTTTCCCCACTGGCCGGCCATTGGTGAGTGACACACCAACTGGCCTAGCATCATCAGCAACTCCCATTTTCTTCTTCTCCTGTGTATCTCTCTCTTTCTCTCTTGAGTTTCCTTTTCTTCCTAGTTTTCCGCCAAAACTCATTACCGCACAGACTCATCTAGGAGGCCTAAATTAGCACCAGCCACCTTCATCGCACCTCCTTTTCCACTGCCATCCTCTCCCCTGCTCGACCACCCCAGTCAGCCAGGTTCCTCTGCTCCATTGCCGGCCAGCCTTGAACCCAACTCGGCTTCCAGCTCTCCACCGGACCAGCATAGGCACGAACCCAGAAAGTGAACTTCGCCCAGAGACCTAGATCACCTACTAGGAGCAAGACCAGGTATTCCAGCCTGACTGCGCAACACCCATCTTTGGGTTTTTCTCTCCTCCGGACGTCTCGGAGAAGGAAACCCGAAGTGGGTTTTCCTCCCGCGTCGCTACCCTCTTCTCCCTCCTCTGGATCCATCTCCTCCATTCACCGGTCATCTTCTTCATTGGTTTTTCGTCTGGTTTTTGTTAAAAACAAGATTCTGAACAGAATTCCAGTTTTGCCCTTCTGTTTTAAATGCAATGACATTTCTATTGAATTCCATTAATTACATCTGCGTCCCCTATTTAATTACATCTGTATCCTCTGTTTATTTACATTTGTGTCCCTGTTCTATTTAAGCTTTATTTTATCCATCTTTTGATAGTGGTAATTAGGGACAATGCTATCCACGGACAGTGTGATTCAGGGATGTTTTGATTAGTTATTTTATATTTTCTGGAAGTGAAAGTTATGTAAAGTGCATCATTTGAATAAATTTGAATGGTTAGGCTAGTTTTGTTATTTCCTTTAAGATTTAAATAATTAAATTTTATTAAAAACTCCAACTAAAGCGAGTCCCAGTGGGTTCGACCCATATTTGCATAGCTATACTACAATAGCCCGTGCACTTACGGAAAACATCAACATGAATAGTCATAATTTACTAAGATTTAATTAGGATTTTACATCTTTTGTGGGTGTTAAGAAGGTAATCCAAAGGTTGGGATTAATTAAGATGGGAATTAAAGATCAAGATCAAAATATCAAACGAAAGCCTAACTATCATCATTCTAAAGCTAGATCAAGGTTCCAGACTATTGTAGGGCAAGTAAGAAGGCAATGGAGAGGCGCAAAGGTGATTAAAATGGTACATATAAAAAATCATGCAATTCCACCACTTTGTGTGAAAATTAGAGCCATGCATGAGGTTTTCTAGTCTAACAAGGAAACATAAAGAAGTTAAGCTATTCAAGTTTTGAAGCCAAAGGACTTAGCCATCCAAGCCATCAAATAATGAGCCATCAATCTACATGAGAGCCATGCCACATGGAGTCACACAATTGGAGGATCAATTCAAGTAATTATCTCATGCTAAAAGTGGGATTTTCAAGGGATAATTGGAAGGTTTTGGGAGATATTTGTAAAAGGTAAGATGATCATGCATAGGTGGACCAATCAAGAAAGAAAACCCACTTTCCACTTTCCTTTTTCCATCTTTTCACTCGCTTCAAATAGGGTTCTGTGATTTTGACTTAAGGAGGGAGCTACCTTCCTAAGAAAGTGACACCTACGTCTTAGTTGTCATATTGAGTGGTTTCCTAATTAGGAAACCCCTACATCTACCTCAATTCAAAACACTTCAAAAACCTTAGATTCATACCCATTTTCCTTCTCATTTTCTCTCTCCTTTTGCAATCAGAATACATTGCAATTAGAAGGGATAGAGCTCCAAGGCACCGTCTTAAGAAGGTTATGCCTCCCCTTTCTAACTACGTGGCAGCCACCTTACCTCACCAAGATGTCATCCTTGCTTACATCATTCCTACACCTTAACTCTGCACCTAGGTTTTCCTCATTGAAACCCTAGATCTAGATTCACTTTTCCTTCTTAAATTAAGAAATCATTCAATTGGAAACCTAGCATCTATAATTCCCATGAATTCCACTTTTCTTTTCTTCCAAATAGAGGTTTCATGAGAAAACCTTAAAAGATAGCACTTTTGCTTGGTGATTCTTGCAACCTTGGACTTTGGATTTGTTTTGCAATATTCTTCCTTTGTATTGTTAAGTATTTTTTCATGATTTCATACTTCAAATCTAGGTTAATACTTTGATTTTAATCCTTGCTTTCATTGTTTAGTTGTTCTTGTTTTACTTCTTTAGTTATGGACATAGAGATCTTCCTTATTTTTCCCTTCATTCTTTTCTTCAACCTTCTTAGTTTTTCTTGCTTATTCGTCAAAGATCCAACTCAATTCTCCTCTAGGAGTGACAGCCAAGAGAAGGAATAGCTTGAATCATTGATTTCCTTACTTGAATTCAACATTTTTACTTCAAATTGGAACTAGTTCTAGGCATCTTTTCCCTTAAGTAGACCCATCATTTCAGCCATCTTTTGTGACGACCCAGGTTTTTGTAACATGATTTGTAAAGTATTTTGAAAGGTAGGGCCCTTAAGAGTGTAAATTTTTTTCGCAAAACAAAGTAGCGGAAATTCTTTTCTTTAGAACTTGTTTTGAAAACCCAAGTCACCACTTCATACATAACATAAGTACAATTTGTGTACAAAATAAAATTCCATTAAAGGAATATACTTTTATTAAATTGCAGGATCCATCTAGTGGTTCACAGTATAGCCAAATCTAGTACAATACTTGTCCAAATTACATAATCCAAAACTCAAGCTCACCATACAATAAAACTCTCAACAAAGAAAAATACATGTCTTCAAGGGTATACCTTGAAGATTATTCTCTTCAAGTCTTCTATCGTCTTCAGCTCCTAACTCTCCTTCCCTGTATCTGAGATATTGCAACATTTACAATATCTCAGCAAGCAATGCTTGTTAGGGGATTCAAGAAGCATAATAATTGACAATGTAATTCCAATACTTCATAATCTCATTATCCTTAAACATACTCTTTACTTTGTGAGTTATGTATATCTATATACATACATACCCTTCATGGGTAAACCAGTTAAATATGTGAAAGTAGTCAAATATCATTCCCAACTAAGCTGCTCAATTCTCTTCATTTTGAGAATTTAGTATTACAGCTAATCTTATACTAGGAATTTCCCTTCTTGGGAAATATTGGTAATACAAAATTACGTAGCATTTCATTATGCTACAACATAAGGCATTTCACTATGCCTATTCTCTTATGCATCATAGTGCAAAATAATTAGAAAGGTTGCTATGCTACAGTCTGATCCGTACTAGCGCGCTCGGATAACTGCCCTGTTCACCACTGATACCACGGTGGAAAATATTATGTCACTGCCCGTATGGGGGGGGCAAGACGTTCACAGTGGTGGCCTTCCCATAATTGCCACCACCTGACTTTTAGCCTCTCTTTGGGCAAGGTATCATCATATCATCAAATTTCAAGGAGCAGGTGGCCAAACCCTCATAACTCCTCTAGCAATAGCATTCCCCTAGGCTTATGCCTACTAAAACAAACTCACAAGCCTCCAAGCTTGTATGTAAAATATATTTCATATATATCAGACCATATGTCTGTTTACTTAGGGATGAAATATTTTCTAGTTCCCTATTCACTTATAATTTTAGCCCTTAACCATCTTATATGTGTTTGGTTGGATCATAAGGTTTTCAAGAGGTTTAATACAAGTATTAACATTACTCTTGTCAACATAAGATCATGAGTAGAATCATGTATATCTCATGTAAATGATTTCATCAAATCCTCCTACCTTTAAGGATTGATCTCTTTTCCCCAATCTTCCATTATCATGACTGATGTATGTAATATGTACATCTATACATATTGTCAATATATAAATTTTGAACAATCCTATTGATCACTAGATCTAATGTTTAGAATGATCTTTAGATCATTTATATCTAAGTATTTTTCTATCTCTAAGTCTTTGTGTGTCCATCTACTTGATCTTGATCTTTCATAGATCCATTGATTTACAATCTACACATGTTGATAAAGATTAGGGTCCTAGATCTTCTATCATCTAGTTCTTCTTTGATCTAAGTTCAGTTATTGGATCATCCTTATGGAGGATGATCTTGGTTTTCTTCCTTGAATCATCTTTGATCAAGGGTTAGGATTATCTAATCTAATGAACTATAACAAGCATACTAATAAACATGCATACTAAGTACAATATAGTATTCTTATTCTTATGGTTCTTGATCATCCAAGATCTAATGGATCTTGTTTGATCATCCTTATCTTACTTACTATTTTTATTAGGGTTAGGTAATTTACTAACCTTTTATGCTCTTATTATTATTATTCAACCAGTTAATGTGCTGGTTGAAAGTAACTTATTCAAGCCTAAATCTAGACTGCTCCTCTTATTTCCAATTGGCTAAGGCTTACTAGCTGAATGGGTGAACACAAAGTGGTTACTTCAATCCTCATGTAAGGAGGCGTTTAGACCTCACAAATGTCAACAGAAGGTAGGGGAAGAGCGAGGCTCTATTAGATAACCCCCTTAACCACTATGTCCATCATTCACTAGAATGACCATAGCTCAACCTTTCATAAGGTTCCTATAAGCATGTTTACCCTAAGTACTCTTTCTAATGGATTTTAATTAAGTCCATGAATATTTATAATGCCATTCATGGGGTTTATTATTCTTTTCCTAGTTTGGGCCAAGGATTTGATAATCCTTATATTGTCATTCTAACTATAGCCCTTACTAATTAAGTGCAAACTACTCCATTCTTATTTGTGTCATGAAACTCTACTTTCTCATTAGAATACATTTTTGATGTTTTATGCTCTTTATCTCATAACAACTAGATCTACTAATAACATTTAACCATAAATGAATTATAAATTCAAAGCATAAAACTACATAATTTAACACTTAATGATAATGAGACAAGGTACTTAAAATTACTCCAACATGATTTCCAACTAATATACCTTAATAACTCAATTTAAACTAACATGGACTTAAGGTATAATCTCATACTATAGTATAAACTTATATGAAATTCTAGCATGGTCCTAAGTTAGAATGGCATGAAATCATACTAAAGTGCCCCTAAGATAATTAAATCTAGCACCTTATGATAACAATGAAATCACATATCATGCTAAAGTTTAAATGTTATACTAGCATGCTTTATAACATAATCATATTTAAAATACTATTATATGAAATGAAACTAATTACATTAACATTTTTAGAAACCTTTACTTATGATCCAACCATTAGATCTTAGATCTTTTCTTTTGATTAAGGGTATTAGTTATATTTAGGGGATTTTCTTTATTAAGGTCCAAAGATCATATTGATCTATTTTTGTCATAATCCATACATGATTTCTTGGATTTCGTTATATCAACATTCATTTTATCCATCCCAAGGATATGATCACACTTGATCTCATTGATCAAGTGGGTCCCTTTGTATTTTTAGGGTTTTTCTACCATAATGGGTAGATCCCTTAATATATCTTAGATATGTCCAATTAAACCATAGATATCACTTTATTTCAATAGTATATCATTAGTAAAACCTATTTCCAAGATCTGATCATCTCAGATCTTGAAGATCTAGGTAATTAGAAACTTGTTTCTTTAATATAGAAAATTTTACTGAATATTATGTCCATTTCATCAGAAAATAGAGGTTTCAAGCTTTCCATAGCTTCTTTCCGATCTCAATTTGGAGTTCAGATGACTCCAGAATGTGATCTAGAAGTTCACAGTCCTTCCTAGGGCCTGGATTTGATATGGGCCCAAGGAACAGACGGCCTAGATTAGTCAGGCGGAACGCCCTCAGTTCGTCGACCGCATCTGCTGTGATGAAATGCAGAAGCGCCCTCAAGGGGAGTCCACAGACACGGACGGGACGAGCGGGAAGCTCGTCGTCCGCGTGCCCGTAAATGGGAAGCTCGTCTGGCTCGTCCGCTCGTTGTTTTGACAAACGCGCCGTCGTGCCGCTTGGGACGACGTCCCATGTGCAGTGCGCGCATAGAACATTCCCGCATGCGCTTTTTCGACAGTGCGTCACGTGTGCTTCTTGGGTGTTGTTAGATCCGGAGATCGGATAGTCCATTCTAAACCGTCCAATCAATCCTCTCTCAATTGAGGGCCCAAAACGTCTCCGATCATTGTGAAAATTCTACCCTAGGGGTTTTGGACCCTTCGGATCTATTGGTGTATTCAGAATTTCCATCTAAGCACTCTGATATCCTGAATTAAGGGTTCTGTTATTACTTTATTTTTACCTTATTTTAGCATCAAAATAAATTACAGTAAACTAAAAATTACATAAACCAGTATTAAAAATCTATAGAAAGTATTTCCACATACCTGATTGGAGAAAAAACCTTGGTTATATGTCCAATTTAAAAAGAATACCTTGTTGATGAAGATATGGCCTAAGATCTACCTTTCTTGCAAATTCTCGTTGTTTGAACCGTTGGATCTTGAAATTGCTTAGGGGGTTTTGTAGAATAGATATGGTGGGAAGTTTTGGACGGTGGCATTGATGAAATTAAATCTGGAACAGAGTTCCTAATTGATTTTAGGTCCCTTGTTCCAATCTAAAAAGAAAAAGAAATTGCAAAGAGAGATATCTCTTGGAAATTTTGGGTTTTTGGGGAGGGATCTAGGTCTAATTTTTCAGGGAAAGTGAAGAAAATTTCATGGGGATTTTATGAGAATTTTTGGAGGGTTTTTGGGGTTGTATTTATAGGCATTTTGGTCCTTTTTTCATGATTATAATATTAAATTTTTTATTATTAAATGGCATGAAAGTCTCTTATGCTCCATTATTTCTTCCCCATGCTCCATTATTTCTTCCCCATGCTCTATTTTTGTTTCCCAAGACTAGCTAGTGTTTTTTGACCCATGACTTCACGTGGGCTGCTCATAAGATTCATTTTTGGGTCCCTTGTGGGCCCCACATGGTGTAAAAAGACTGTTTTGTCATTTATGTATAAAATTTTGGGTTTTATTCCTATGATCTCGGATTTGAGTGTACTTAGTGGCGTTGGATTCATATTTCTCAGTACATTCTAAATTTTGATGTCTCATATTTTGATTTTTTGGGAGATTTTGATTTTTGGGTAAAATTACTATTTTACCCTTTTGTCCAAGAAATGAAGAAACTTAAGGATTTTTCATTCGAATTCAGAATTTGTCATGCTTACAGTTATTTTGAAGGGTTTACTAAGTTTAATTTTAATTTTACATGTCTTATTATTTGATTATACTTTTATAAAAAGTATATTCTAAATAACCTTAATATTTCAGCCCAAAATATCTAAAACTCAAACTTTATTGATTTTCTCAATCAATTACAAAAATTGGGGTTATTACATCTTTCTCTTAAATTATATTTTGGGTTTCACTTACATGTTATCTTAGTTTAGTGTGAAAGTAATTGAGTGTGTTGGATGCTTTATTTGAATCAAGTTTCAAGTGTGGGAAGAGTGCGCATTTTTCATGTTCTAATCTATGCGTAATGAGCACTATTTTGGATGTAATTTGTTGTTCAATCAATGAAGTTTGTTGAAGTTCATTGTTTATGGTTGATTTTAGTATTAAATTACTATAGATTTTGAGAGTTATCTTGCAGAAAAAAAATACTAGTTCAATTGCTTTCCATGCTTGTTTTGGTTTAAGTTCTTAGTGCTTAAAATCTAGAATTTTTCATTCAGTCTTCATGCTTAATTTTCAGCTCCTTATTCATAATATTAGCTTTATTCCTTAAGAATTAATTTAAATTTTTATGTTTCTTATTAAGTGCCTTGATTATATTGAATCTTATTTTTCTTTTGATTCATTAAATTAATCCATCTTTTACTCCATGAACCATGCACACCATCCCATGGAACATGGGCATGGGACTTGGGTGATTTCTCTTTCAATTCTTTATTTGTTTAGTTGTTTAATCTTAGTTTAATAGTAGTTAATTCATTGTTTAAATCTTAGTTCAGTTGTAGAAGTTTCATTTTTGAGTTTTACAAAGTTCTATTTTTAGAAGGTTTAGGTTTAGAAAAATGTTAATTTAGGGAAGTTCCATTTTTAGTAAGTTTCCTTTACTTTAAGTTTCTTAGATTAATTCACTCTAGTTTTTCATTAGTTTCCATTAATTGTGTGATAACCTAGGTTTTTATAACACATTTTGTAATACATTTTTCAAAGGCAGGACCCTTAGTAGTAAATTTTTTTCGCAAAACAAAGCAGCAGAAATTCTTTTCTTTAGAACTTGTTTTGTAAAACCCAAGTCATCACTTCATACATAACATAAGTAGAATTTTGTGCAAGATAAAATTTCATTGAAGGAATATACTTTTATTAAATTTTAGAATCCATCCAATGATTCATAGTACAACCCAAATTCATTAGAAAACTTGTCCAAATTACATAATCCAAAACTCAATGGTCACCATACAATAAAACTCTCATTATAATACAAAACTCTCAAACAAAATACATGTCTTCGAGGGGTATACCTTGATGATTATTCTTCCAAGTCTTCTTCAGTCTTGAGCTCCTAACTCTCCTTGTTTGTATCTGAGATATTGTAAATATTCAAACATTTACAATATCTCAGTAAGCTATGCTTGGTAGGGGATTCAAGAAGCATAATAATTTGATTGTATAATCCTAATACTTCATAATCCAATTATTCATAACATACTCATGGATGAATCTCTTTACTTTATCATATATGTACATCTTATACATACATACTGTATATGTCATATAGATATATATACTATCAAAACCATGAAAAAGAGTTAATATATCAAACATCAATACTCACACTCAGACTCGCTGAGTTGATCAATCATCCAGACTCTCCTGAAAAATACTCCCTTATTTGGGCAATATCGGCATCTAATTATGCCATATCATAAGGCATCTCACTATGCCATGCATCATAATGCAAAATAATCAAAGGACTACTATGCTACAGTCTGATCCGTACTAGTGTGCTCGGATAACTGCTTTCATACTCCATGAATACCAAGTGAGGAATATCATCTATGTCATGTCTATATGGGTAGACAGACTGTCATAGTGGTGGCATTCCCATAATGGCCCCACCTGACATTTTACCTCTCTTTGGGCACCATATCATCATATATATCACATTTCGGAGAGTGGGTGGGCAAACACTTGTAACCCTCTTAGCATAGCATCCCCAGGCATATGCCTATTTAAAACAAAAACCACAAGCCTCCTTGCTTGTATATAAAGTATTCTTTTACTTATTAGACGTCTTGTCTGTTTATATCATCATCCTCGTATTTTAGTATTCTTATACCGAGGATAAGATTTCACTTCAAACTTAGGGATCATCATTTACAATGAATGATACCCACATTCATATAAGTTTAGGGATCACCATTCTATATGAATGATTCCAATGTATTGATTTTATACTTGTTAGACAATTTGTCTATTTATCTAAGGCTGAAATACCTTCTAGTTATGTATTCACTTAGGGTTTTCCTTAATTCTAACTTAACCATTTCATTTGTGTTTAGTTGGATCATTAGGGTTTTCAAGGGATTGAATACAAGTATTTACATTACACTTGTCAACATTTCTAGACATTAGATCATGTTTTTAACATGTATTTCTCATGTAGATGCATTTATAAAATCCTCCTACCTCAATAGGGTATCCCTACTCTTTGAAGTCTTCCATAGTCTTTGATCAACATATATCTGTCAACCAATGTATAATGTTATCTTCTAACCAAAGTGCATACTACATAGTCTTTTGATCATCCTTAAGTAGGATGATCTGAATCTTTTCTCCTTAAATCATATATGATCAAGGGTTCAGACCTTCTAATACAATTATAATCATACAACAATAATCTACCCTACATTTGTATTTCTTTTTTCTCTTATTGTTTTTGATCATTCAAGATCTCTCTTGGATCTTGTTTGATCATCCTTATCTTAATTACAATTTTATTAGGATTAGATAATTTACTAACCTTTTATACTCTTATTATTATTATTCAACCAATTATTGTTTTACTAGTTGAAGATAATTTATGCATACCTAATTCTTGCTAGTTCCTCTTATTTCTAATTAACTAAGACTTACTAGCTGAATGACTGCTCATAAAGTGGTTACTTCAATCCTCATGTAAGGAGGCATTTAGACCTCACAAACATCAACAGAAAGTAGGGAAAGAGCGAGACTCTATTAGAGAACCCCCTTAACCACCATGTTGAACATTCACTAGAGTGACCTTAGCTCAACCTTTCATAAGGTTCCTATGAGCTTGTATACCCTAAATTTATCTCTACTTAGTTTTTATTAATGCCCATAAACATTATGTCACTCATGGAGGTTTATTATTCTCCTACTTTGGGCCAAGGAAATGGTAAACCATTCCTTATATTGTCCTACTAACTATAACCCTTACTAATTAAGTCCAAGTCAAATAATTCACTCTTATTTGTTTATAAAACTCTACTTGCTCATTACATTACATTTTTGGTGTTTTATGCTCTTTATCTCATAATTACTTTGACAATTAAATCTACTAATAAATTTTAACCATAAATGCATTATAAATTTAATGCATAAAACTACATAATTGAACAACCTAATGATAATGGTGCAAGGTACTTAAGACAATACTAGCTTGATTTCCAACTAATGTACTTTATCTAATAAACTCAAATTAAACTATCATGGACCTAAGGTACCATCTCATACCATAGTCTAATCTAACATGAAATCCTAGCATGGTCCTAAGTTACAATTGCATGAAATCATACCAACATGGTCCTAAGTTACAATTCATCATTCATGAATAATTTTATAACATTTGAAATGAAGTTATACTAAAATAATCTATCATGGATCCTATATTCATGAAATAAATCAAATGAAATCTATGCATGACTCAAGCTAATCCATTTCTCATTATTAAAGCTTTTACTTATGATCCAACCATTAGATCTTAGGTTAATCCTTCAGATCAAGGGTTCTTAATTACATTTGGAGTTTTTACTTCATTAAAATCCAAAGATCATATCCACTTGTTTTTGTCACATTAATCCATGATCTCACTGGATTTCATCATAATCCCATTTATTCAACCCATCCAAAGGGTCTAATCATGCTTGATCTTATTGATCAAGTGGGTTCCTTTGTATTTTTAGGGTATTTCTATCATAAAGGGTACATTTCTCAATTTTTCTTAGATCTGCCATAATAAATCATAGATATCACTTTATTTCAACATTAGTTTATCATTAAATTAGATCCCCAAGATCTGATCATCTCAGATCTTGAAGATCATGAAATTTTGAAGCTTATTTCCTCAAAATTGAAAGTTTCTTGAAGATTTTTACAAATTTTATGATTTCAGAAGAAAATAGACTTCATAAGATTTTCATAGCCTCATTCCAATCTTGATTTGGAGTTCAAATGATTCCATAATTGGGATTTAAGGTTCAGAGTCATTCCAAGGGTCCAGATTTGATCTAGACCCAGCGAAACGACCGGCTCATATCGGTTTGGCGGGTTTGGTCAGGCAGAGCAGGTTGCGCTCCCATCACCGGGACATAGGCAGTAATGCGCTCCTGTGATTGCTTTGCTCGGCTCGAATTTCCACTCAGGAAGTCGTCATATGAGGAGCGCGAGCGCGGAGACACCCCCCTTGGGCACCTTACCGTGCTGCGTCCCGCTATAGCGTCCTAGGAGCCTGATCTCATAATGGAGATAGGACAGTCCTTTTTGGACCATCCAATCAAATCCCCTTCAATTAAAGGCTCTACACTCAATAAATTTTTTTGAAACTTCTACATTATGGTTTTGGTACATGTCTAAATCGATTGGATGGCTCAGATTTTCCATATGAGCCTTCCATCATATAGAAATGAAGGGGTTTTTTAACTATACTTGATTTTCATAATTTTTAACCTAAAATTAATTTTAGGAAAATAAAACTTATATATCATGAAATGAAATTAGTATGGGAGGAATGTCCACATACCTGATTGGAGAAAAACTTATGTTTTGAAGCCCAATTTATAGAAATACCTCGTTGAAGATAAACTCCCATGATAATCACTTATTTTGTGATTTTTCATTGATTGCACCATTGGATCTTAAAATTTCTTTGTGATTTTTGTAGTTCAGATGGTTTAGAAAATTATAATGGTGGGATTGGTGAAATTTGATTTGGAACAGAGTACCTAATTGAATTTAGGTCTCTTGTTCCAATCTAGAGAGAGGAGAGAGAAAGTGGAGGAAGAGGGATTTTTGGGAAATTTGGAAGTTTGAGAATGAATTTAGATCTAGTTTTTTAGGGGAAGCAAGATAATTTTTTGGGAATTTTAATGAACGAAGATTTTTGGTGGGGTATTTATAGGTGTTTTTGAATTTTTCATCATTACTTGTAATAATTATGTTTCAATTCTTTTGAATATTAAATTAACATTAGATTCTCTACTACCACCTCCTTCTCCACTATCATCTGGTAGTGCTTTGACCACTTATTACATGTTTTCTGGACGTTGGATTCACTTGTGGGCCCCACAAAGGTTAAAAGGACTATTTTGTCCTTTAATGGAGAAAAATACATTTTATTCCCCTGAACTCAGAATAAGCATACTTAGTATCATTTCAATCGGTTTACTGAGTACATTCCAAATATTGATGTCTTAGATCTCGTTTATGAGTAAAATTACCATTTTACCTTTTTGTTTATAAAAATGGAGAAAATTAGGAAATTTTCATTTTAACTCAGAATTGCAGTACTCAGTGTCATTTTAATCGATTTTTTTAGTACATTCATAATTGATAAGTTTTAAATCATGTTTTAATCTCTATAAAAAGAGAATTTCTAATAACCTAATATTCCGGCCTGGAACTTTTGAAAATTCAAACTTTATAAAAAGTTTCTTTTAATTGTAGTTTCTAGTTTCATACATATTTTCTTTCTATTGTCATTTACTTTTCTAGTTTAAATTCAAATCCAATTCAATCTCCCTCTATCCAACATACAAATTTATGAAATTCCTTGTAGGATCAACCTCTCATGCATGGAAAATACTATATTGATTCTTGTGCTTGCAAGTAATTTTAAAGCTACACTAAATACCATCAAAATTTCAGTGGTAACAAGGCATACTCATAGTTGGAAACTTAGTTCTCATAAAAAGTTTATAGGTTACAAAAAAGCTACAAAAAAAAAAATACCTACATGCAAGCATGATCCAACCATCAATTGCACACAATTTTTTACTTAACAATGCCTCATTCACTGTCCTATAGTGTGCTCTACCATGCATAACAATCTGCAGCAAAGATTATGAAAATTGAAGCTCTAAAATAACCCATAACTCTAGGCACATACCTCATACTTACAGAACTCATTTGAAAACTCCTAATTAGCTACTAGTTTTTGGAAAAGTTTTGGCATGAATTCATATTAGAATCCTTTGAATGCCCCATTTATTTTTTGGACAATAACTCGTGAATTATGTGTAAATTCTAAAATTACTCTCATTACATTAACTTCCATGGAGTGGCCCGATTTCTTAGAAACTCCTATTGCACCTTAGTGCAAAATACATACTCACAAGAGTAATGAATTATCATCCTTGTAAGTTCAAAAACATAAACACCCCTCAGGGTTAAAACACGGGATCTTGATTAATCGGTAATGCAATGACTTTGAGATTATCAAATCAGAAGTACATTGAAATCTCTTGGTACAGTTGCATAAGATCATATAATCATACAAACCATTTTCATATAGTAACAAAATTGGAATACAATTGATAACCAAGAGAAATGCGTGAAAGGAAATGCATTCATTTCAAAGTCGCACTTTCAAACAATTCAAAGATCATGAATATGTGCACTCCAAAAATATCATGCTTATTGCTATATACAGTTAGTGCATCATATTGCACATGATGAAATGTATAATTCAAATCCATGATCATTAAACACATGTCCGACATGCTAGAACCCTACTGCCTGCATTGCTGTGTGCGTTGTTGTATGCATTGTATGCAGTGCCCTATGTGCCATGCGCCAGCCAGCGCACCATGCACATTGGCCTGTGCGTTATGCACTGTGAGCACTGTTCAATGCCTTGTGCCACTGTTCCAGACATCAATTCACGTAGACCTATATGCTATTTCACTGTTCTAGTAACCATCATTAATGCTTACACATCTTGCACACTGTCTGTGCACTATGGCCACTGGACTGTGTGCTGTGTGGCCATGGTTGTGCTGTCCAATGCACTGTGTGCCCTCAGCACTACTCAGTACATTATGTGCGATGCGCATAGCCCAATGCTCTTTGTACTCATGCCTGTAGTGGTTCCCTGTGTCAGTGCACTGCCTGCTGCATGGTGTGTTAGTGCATTGCTAAATGACCGATGTGCCAGTGCACTGTTTGGTACCCTGTGTGCTTACGCATTTCTAGGTGCAAGGTACACCCAGGCACTGTTTGATGCACTGTGCTTGATCATGGGCTAGAAAACTATGCGCCCAGGCATGGCCCAAAACCTGGTGCGCATGAGCGTGCCCGATGTGCGGTGTGCCTCATCAAGCCATTCCCAAAACCCAATATGCCATACATTGATTTCCAATTTCACCCTTCCAACATACATATTGTATCATATATAAAACACCCAAAATCCAGAACATCATGTTTCAACAATATACCCAATCTCACGCATTCCAATCCATTCAAGAAATTGATAAAGAACTTTCCCAAACTTTATGCATAGCTGGAACAATTCGAAAGTAAAAGATCCAATCAGATTTCTTTCACAATTTCAAGTTTCTAACTAAGTCTAATCATTTCATAAACCCATGTTAATAAGAGACCTACTTATGAGCTCCAAACAATGGAAGGCAATTTAGTGTTGAACAAAAAAATTAATTGAAGATGCTTTAAATAAGAATGTCATGTTTCAACAAGAGAAAAACGTTTATTCCATACATAAAAAGTCGGGATTTGGATTTTCAAACTTATATTGAAAATCAATTTAAAGATATAGATATCACACATCTATCCATAGATTTCAAAGAAGAAGTGAGACATGAAATCTATGCATCCATTTTTCAAAGTGTCTCGTACACTCAAATTCAATTCATTTGCAAAGAGTTTATGCATCAACCTCAAGCATGGAATTTCACATGGTTTGAAACACCAAAAACTAAACATGAACCAACAATTATATGTCATAAAATATACAATCCTGAGACCCAAAGCCAATCATCTCAACTACTTACAACATTACATGTGTCAAATTGAAATGAAAATTTGAGACTGATTTGATGTATCAAAGATTAGACTAAACATGCATGATTCAAGTGTCCAAGTCATGGTTCTACACCAGAAGTATACAAAAAACTCATGCTTCAATTTCGTGTGTTATTTTGATAGATGTATGAAATTAAAGCCAACAAAGATTTCAGGTATCTCAAGCATGACCACTCAATTAGGCATCAAAACAAAATCCAAAAACTATGCATTTATTTCATATATCCACGGGCATCCAAAATCAATTGCTTAAACGATAGTATTTTTAATGTTGAATAAATATCGACTAAGTTGGGCAAATCCTTTGAATTGGGAAAATGGTTAAATTAGGACTTTTAATGCACACATCTTTCATATCAATATCCCATCAGTTTATATTAACATGTGATTCATTAAATCAGTTATTGTTACTTATGAATCTTCATAATTAGTAATGTGGTAGATTTCAAATCCACAAATGTCATAACTTGGTGAATTTATTCATCTTTAGTACAATTTATAGTTAATTAGATTATCTCAATTGTTTTCACATTGCTTGGCTAGGTTAGGATAACTTAATTTAGATTTTGGTTAAAATATTTAAGTTTCAAAGGAGTCCTCATGGGTTCAACCTATATTTACATATCTTTACCTCAATAGACTCATGGACTTGTGGTATTTTTTAAAATAAACAATCATAGCCTGAAAATTTTTGAGACTGGCAACATGCTATAGAGCATGTTTTCAAATATAAGGAGTTCCTAGAAGATGCTAGCATAAAACTCTTTGCTCTAGAACTTAGAAAATGTGCTTCTTTATGGAGGAAAATTAAAAGAAACAAAGAGCACAGAAAAGAAAGAGTAAGATTAAAATGTGGGACAAGATGAAAATGGAACAAAAAAAGAGTTTTCTACCCAAAGATTATAGGATGGACATGTTCCTACAAATTCAAAATCTAAAAGGAGAAAGTTTTGAGCAATGAAGAATATATTATGGAATTTGAGTACTTAATGTTGAAGAGCGATGCTATTAAGCCTAAAGAGCAAACCATAGTGAACTTCATGGGTGGCCTAAAGAAAGAAATTAGAGACACCATAAGTTTGCAACAAGACTAGCCCTTCAACGATATTAGAAAGCTTGCCTTAATGTTAAGAAATAATAAAAGAAGTATTCTATAGAGGTCATTTTTAGATACTATAGTAAGAAAAATGCTTTCAATCTAAGAAGTGTTTGCTCTTCTAAATGGATTCCTGATCCAAAATATCAAAAAAATCAAACTAAGAGTAATGGTATGCAGTCCAATTCCTCAAGTTATAATATAAGGAGAAGTTTTAAGTGCCATCCTCTTGGACATAATGCCTCTGAATGTCCAAATGCAAAGTGGTTGTTTTGATAGCAAAATTACAAAGCTAGGGAACTTTTAAAGTATGTTAAAAAGGATAATCGAAGTCACTTACTAAGTGAGTTCTATTGAGCCGACTTGGAAAGTCGACAACTTTTAAAGTCATTTAGGTAAATGACTTTAAAAATGAAGTAGTCTTGAAGTCTCTTAAATAAACGACTTTAAAGGTCACCAACTTTTAAAGTTGTTTAGTCTAGGCAACTTCAAATGTATTTGACTTTTGAAGTCACTTATATGAAAAAGACTTCTAAAGTCACCAACTTTAGACGTTGAAGCACCACATTTTGATGAACTATTGAAGTCACTTATTTAAAAACGACTTCTAAAGTTGGTGACTTTAGAAGTCATTTTCATATAAGTGACTTCAAAAGCACCACATTTTGATGAACTTTTGAAGTTGCTTATATGAAATGACTTCTAAAGTTGGTGACTTTATAAGTCGTTTTCATATAAGCGACTTCAAAAGCACAACATTTTGATGAACTTTTGAAGTTGCTTACTTAAAAATAACTTCTAAAGTTGGTGACTTTAGAAGTCATTTTCATATAAGTGACTTTGAAAGTTCAACCTTTTTATAGTCTTTTAAAGTCGCTTACATTAAACGACTTCAAAAGTTGGTAACTTGTAAAGTCGTTTCTATATAAGCGACTTCAAAAGATCATGTTTTTTATGGACTTTTAAAGACGTTTTTCCTAAACGACTTCAAAAATTCTATACTTTTGAAGTCACTTAGTGAAAAATGACTTTAAAAGTATTTTTTTTCAATTTTATATTTTGAGCTCCACCACATTTATACAATTGAATAACAAACATCCCTTGTACACTTGATACTTAAACAATATTAATAAACATTAAAAACCTATTAATATACAACATTCATCCACTTCATGATACAATACCACCTGTATATATTAATTGGATAACAAACACCATATGCACCTAATACTTCAATCTCTACAAACATGAAAAACCAACAACCACTATAATGCATCCATATCTTAATTTCTTGATACATTACCACCTGTGTATACACTGAATAACAAACATTCTATGCCCCTAATACTTCAAACAATCTTTTTAAATATGAAAAACAAAACAACATATACACCTAATACTTCAATCTCCATACATATTTGAAACCAACATCCACTATTATGCATCGACATCTTTCTTGATACACTACCACCAGTATATACATTGAATAATAAACATTCTATACACTGATACAAACAATCTTTATAAACATGAAAAACCAAACATCCAATGCAACATGCATCTACTTCTTTCTTGATAACCTTAATCGTTATTAAAATATAACACCTAATACATCCATAATGGCTACAAAACATCCAAATTCATCATTATCCATCCACATCTATCTTGAAAATAATTTATAAAAGGAACTACAACACATGCATTATTTATAACATCCACATTCACTTTATTTGTAAATCCATATGCATTCACATTTACTTTAATACCTAGAGTAACCTTCTCATTCTTTATCTCATAAAATTTATACAATTCAATGAATATATTGAAAATCATCTGCCACATATTCACTTCATGTTCAAGCTCCAAATTCACTTCATCCATACTCATTTATTCCCACACTCCAAATTTTCAGTCATTCATAGCTTAAAATACACACACACACACACACACACACACACATTTCAAAGAAAATAATAAAATCTAAAGGAACACACACAAGTCAATGAAAAAAATACTTTATTATGTATTTTAGGTTCATGAGTTACTCCAAGTGATCTAATTGAAACTCATTACATACTTAGCCCATTCAGTTCGTATTTCATTGAGATTTACTATAGAGTAACTCTTCTTGTTTGCCTACTCAGAAAACACAATAGCCTAAAATACAACATATTTAATTAAGCTCAAACTTTTTAGCTAGATTCATAAAAGCTATAGAAAAATATAAGATTATGAAAAGTAAAAAATGGGAGTTGGGAGTACTATCAAATATGAGGGTCCTCATGTATCTCAGGACATAATACCCACACTCCTAATCAGACTATTGTTTAGGGCACTGTGCAACAAGGACAACAAAAAAGAACCCATAAATATCATTTGCAATAATTTAGGTTTAATTAGTGATAACTTAGAGCAGTTAACTATTTCATATACCTTGACATTCTTCTAAGTGAGTTTTGGTGGTTGTACAATCTCAGTGATATTAGTGCATTCAATCGAAACCCTACAAATTTAAATTTGGGAATTCATTATAGATAAATAACAAATTAGTTATCGACACACAACACATGAAAAAAAAAAAAAATTCTTACTTATTTATAATTTTTGTGAGGTTAGGACAGATGTGCAATCCACAAGAATAAAAAAAGAAAGCATGCCCACCATGCACATCCAAAACAAGCAGCATCCTATGAGACCTACGTAAATAGTCATATGAATTGTAATGGAAGTTGACAATCCCTAAGTATAGAATAATTTGGCAAGAAAACAAGAAAATTAAAACTTACCAACTATTGTAGGGGATCATTAAGCTCTGTCCTTGAGAGCAACATAAGAAGCCTGGTAAAATATCCTAAATACACCTCTCTATCAGCCATTGCTTTGCCACTCTAGAAATGAGGCTAGGGTCAAGGAATTGGTAAAGTGTACCCTCACCCTCAAAAAGGCTAGTTGTATCATTCAAGAAGCTACATTAAAGAAATAATAATTACATATACCATTAAAATATAACATGTAAATGTCAAATGATTTATAAGCAAGTATGTGCATATACCCCATCTAGGAGACAATGTGAGGATGCTCGAGTTGATCTCATAGGAAAACTCACAATAGGCCCTCTACCATAAGTGGCACTTCAACAACGTCCTCGGCAAGCACTCCCCACTTGTTTCGTATAGGATTTATTGCCATATCGTCGTTGATAAGACCATAGATTAACCTTAGGGATTGAATCATGTTAGGTGGGATTCCACACGCTCCTTGGATGACTACTGTAAAAGATGCAAAAAAATTTTTTTATCTAAATAATATTAATTAATGAAGAGGACCTAATTTATGATAAAAAAAACCAAAGATATATATATATATATAAGTATCAGTTCCATTAGAGCAATAGCAATAGGTGACACTGGAATGGTGGTTCATCTCGGTGATGCATGCTGTTGTTGATTAAATGTATATAGTTATTAACCAATTAAGTGAGGTCTCTAGCTAAAAAACATTGATGAGGAAGGTTGTATAATAAGATACATATTGTGGACTCTATGGGAATGATTAGTGCCTTTGGCTAAGCAACGTGATATGCAACTGCCTGTTGAATGGTTTTTCATTTCTCATGGGAATGGTGGGTTGGCATTAACATTCAAAGCCATGATAATGGACACCCACTTAGTATGTGGTGGCATACTAATTTTGTGCAAAACATTTGATTCATGCTCATAGCATGAACCAATTACCATGATGTTTTGATAAGAATCCAAGACCAACATACATTGATCCACCTACAAATCAAATATACATTAGAGAGGTTAAGATAGAGAATTATTACAGAAGGACAATGAAAATTTTCAGTTTTATGTGAAAATTTCTAGTTATATATATAAATATACCTCCTGGGCAGGAATTTCCGCTTTGTGGGGAGTCGAATGTCCTTCATTATCTTCTTCAATTGGGGAATTACAACTCACATTTGATGGAGGTGCAGGGACATTACAGGAATTATGAGTAAGGGATGTTGTAACAATCATCAAACTATCCTCATGCAATTGACTAAATATATGAGTCTTTATTTTCGCAACGAGCTCATTGTAGGCCTCCTCATCATCTTGAACTTTAGGTAAATGTCCTTTACCAAAGAATTTAGAAGGAACAACACTGCGACCCATGCTCCTAACTCACCTAGGGTGGTCCTTCTTATTGCCCATAGTTCTATACAGGATGTCATCATTGGCAGTAGAGCTGCTTAGAGTTCCTGTAGTAGCTCTTTCTTAAGTAAGAATGTCGTACAAAATTCAATTAGAAAGACATGATCATGTCATCTAATTAATTGTAAAAAATTTATAGACAAGTGGACCCACTTACTATGTAAGAAGAAATTTGAGTAGTACTTTCATTTGAGAACTTGTTGCTAATACGACCCATCAAATGCACCATCTTCCAAAGAATGGAGCAATCAATGGGTTCCGTAGTCCCAACATTTCTTTTGCTACCATGAAAAGGCATTATAATTAGAGAACAGCATGTATATAACCATAGTAGCATTAAATTGAATGGGATAAATTGTCATAGATGCTTACTTTGCGCTCTTCTAAATGAGCATAGCCCAACATGAGTAGGTGATGCTGCATATTTGTTTCATGCACCTTTCTTCTCCTTGCACTCTTTGCCTGCACATTTGTACATGCGTGATCAAGTGAAATAATTGAATGTTACATGTAATTAATTAAATGAAGCATTGCTTTTGCACATACCTCAAACTCAGCTGAGGTATGGTTCTATACAAATGCACTCCAAGCTTCCTAGTCAATGACGTCGGAGTAAATGGAAGGCAACGTGTACAGACTTGACAGATTGTTGACATTTGGAGCTATGTAATTGTGAACAACGTAGTTCTTCCAATTTCTCCATTGCTCATCTGCCCTTGTAAAGCACGCATCTTCTTGTTATCTGGCACATCAGAGGTAGACTGCAAATTAAAAACATCAAATTACTATATTTGAAAAATAAGGTAAGTTATAATGTAAATAATACATGCACTTAATCTTTACATAGCTTCAACATTTTTCATATTGAATCTTTTTTCAAGGATGACACATGTCTCCAATCCCAAAATGTAATAGGAACAATGCTTCTTACTATAAAATAGAGGAAACTACTATAAGCAAGTGCACTCTCACCAATCTCTTATCCTCTACTATTATATTGGATAGTTTCTTTAATTCCCTTCAACTTTCTCTTGATAACCTTTTCCATTGTTGTTCGCCCTCTACCCTTTCTTATAGAGTAGTGCTCATGTTGGCCTCTTGTTCATGCTCTTCAATATGATCATAATCTTTAGTTTGATGTTCTTCTTGTTCCATTGTTAGTACAAAGAAACCCACAATGATATTAGAACAATGACTTAAAAAAAGGCTATGTAATTCATTTAAAGAAACCAAACTGATGTCCCTAATAAACATAGTTTAAGTAAAAATTAATAATTAAAGGAGACTCTGTCTCCCTCCATTCACATTAACATACAATATTTAACATATGTGACAAACTAATCGGAAAGAACATTTGGGTTAAAAAACGCATCAAAATATATCAACCAAAGTAGCCTTGATATAAAAGAAAAGAAAAGCAGAAGCAATCAAGCACCTATGAGATCATGCTTGTTAGTTTTGATTCCTCTGAATGAATACCTCCAACGCTAGGGTTTGCACACAAATCATTAATTCTGCAGAAACACCATGAAAATGGGTCATAAAAATCAATCAAGAAATAGAAGTAAATGGATTTATATCAGATTCCATGAGCTCAAAAGGAAATAGTGAAAAGAAAACAAAACTTACCTTAAGTAGAAAGTCACAAAGCGTGAAGTAGAAAATGGGAACCCTGATAGTAAAACTTATCATAAGTAAAAAATGATATTCATGAACTTAAGGGAATAATGAGAAGATAAAACCCCAAAAGGAAAATTCCAATAAGAAGACAAAATCCAGAATCCATGAGCTCAAAAGGAAACAATGAAGAGAAAAAAATCTTACCTGAAAGAGAAAATCTAAATCAGTGGTCTAAAAAGGAAAAAATGAAAAGAAAAAGAAAACCTTAATTAATGTAGAAAATAGAAACTATGAGCTCAAGGAAACAATGAGAAAACAAAACCCAAGAAGTAGAAAGTTAAAAGGAGAGAAGCAGAAAATGCGAGCCCCTCCCCAAAACCCGGCACTCAAACCCCTCCCCCCTCTCCGGTACTCGAGCAGCTCCCATTCCACCCCATAGTACTTGAACCCCTCGCCCCTCCTCGAAACCCAGTACTCGAACAGCTCCCATTCCACCCCACAGTACTTGAACCCCTCCCCCCTCCTCGAAACCCAGTACTCGAACAGCTCCCTCCTTGGTACACGAATAGCTCTCGTTCTCCCTCCCCCCTTGTAAGGCACCTACCTGGCGACCCCCACCTGACATGGTACCCACCTCACCCCAGCCCGCATCGTCTCCACTCCCCAACACTAGATCCCCCTGCTGGTTGGTGCGACCTAGGCCTTGCACGGTACCCACCCCTGAGGGTGGCAACCAGTACCTCCCCTGCATGGTACTTGCCCCCGCAGCCCCTCCCCTTGCACTGTACCTGGCTGGCGACCCCCACCCTGTACGGTACCCTCCCACCCCCTCCCCCTTGCACGGTACTTGCTCAGTGACCCCCACCCAGCATGGTACCCTCCCACCCCCACCCCCTTACATGGTACTTGTCCAGCGACCCTGACCCAACACAGTACCCATCTCCCCTGGCATGGTTCCCCCTTTTGCTAATCCTCACCCCTCTGCAACCCCTGTCGGCGACACAACCTCCCCCTACACGGTACCCAGCCCCTCTCCCTTGGGTGATGACCAGCCCCTCCACCCTTGCACGATACCCACTCGGCGACACCCACTCAGCACTGTACCCACCTCACCATCCCCACCTATGCTAGATTCCCCCTGCCCCCACAGCCCGATTCTACTGCAAAGGAATAGATTGGCAAGAAATAGAGATAGAAGTTCCTACAAGGTAGGGCAGCCCACAATCCTCGCTGGTGTGCCAGCCTCCTTTGGCCACCAGATTTTTCTCCTTCTTTTCTCTCTCTCGTTTTTCCCTCTTCTCCTCTTCTTTCTTCTCCCTCGATTTTCTCTTTGTGTGTTTGTCGGGTTTGGTGGAATAGACCATGTGGTCTATTTCATTCAGCTTAAGTAGGGAGGATTGTCGATATCAATTCAGCCATCCACCCAAAATTGATGTATTTTTTTTCTTAATTTTACAAAAAATACCATCCATGTCATAACTTCTTCATTTCATCTCTAATTTTAGTGTTCTTTATGTTGTTGGATTTATTTTTCTACTAAAATTCAAATTTTAATGTTTTAAGGCTTAATTAGGTGTCTTTCTAAAGGTAAACTTATGTGTAACCTAAACATAAACATTTCCTAGTTTGTACTTATCAAAATTAATTCATAATCATTTGAAACAAAAATTAAAAATTTAGGGTTCTTACACTTTAGGTCTCTTTTACTTAGGATTTGTATTGCGTAGTTAGCTAGGTCATGTTACCATTGTTTGCATTTTTGTCATGGCCAAACACCACCTAGATGGGGCATGATCCTATAGGCATCAAATTCCTATTTTTTTTGTTGGAATTTGTGCTCCAATTAAGATAGTCCTCCACTTCTTTGACATTTACATGTGTTTTACCTCTTGAAAGATGGCTTACCATATTCTTGATTTAAACCTAAAGCATCAATACGATTTCAACTTCAATAATGTTTAAGTTATCAAAATATTCCTTTTTGTAACCTACCATTTTATTAGGCATAACAAAGTTTCCAAAAATGCAATTTCAGAATAGTAGTATTCTATTTTTAGAAACTTTCCAAAAACCTATATTTAGTAGGTATCTCAACTTGCCAGGGGCTTTTGCGCAATTACTAGTGGGAGACACTGGTGATCAGGTGCAATTGGTAGTGGCTTTTGGTCGGCCACGATTGCCGATGTCAGAGGGAAAGTAGAGGCTTTTATGCATTGCCGGTGGGAGTTAGTGGTGATCAGCACAATTGGTGATGGCTAGTGGTTGGGCACCATTGGCAGTGTTAGAGGGAAAGCTACCAGCATTTGCGCATTGTCTGTGGGAGATAGTGGTGATCAGCGAGATTGGCCAGATCAAAGGGAAAGATGCATCCCACACTGAGTCTGATCACATAGTTAGGTTGCTATTAATTAATAGTCATTCATAAGATTTCTTAATGCTTCAGGGTTTAGGGTTAGGGTTTGGGTTCAGGATTTAGGGTTCAAGGTTTAGGGTTAGGGTTTAGGGTTTAGGGTTCAGGGTTAGGGCTAGGGTTGAGGGCTCAGGGTTAGAGTTCAGGGTTAGGGGTTTAGGGTTAGGGATCAAGGTTGAACTATATATTTAATTTTAAATGAATATATGTATTTGGTTGACACTAAGTTTCCAAAGTTTACTTACACTACAAGATATTATAGAAACACTCCTAAAGAACTAAAAATATGTGATAACTAAAGAAGTACAAAAACTGTAGTAATAAATGAACATTAAGCAAAATAAGATGATAAATTAATTATGAGGTAGGAATGTGGGTGTGTTAGTTTAAATTTCCATGTCCATTTCATGAGCTATGTGTGTGTGAGAGAGTGTGGTTCTTATATTAAATTTTTCATGACACCAATTTCACATAATTCTAACTTTGTACATTGTTATTTAAAAATCAAAGATGTTACTACTAATTATGGTCAATTTGGTAGGTCATTTTTTTTTGCTAAATTTGATTGTACATAAAGAAGTCATTTACTATAAATGACTTTAATTTACTAATAAAAAACTACAAAAGTGTAGACTTTTCAAGTCACTTACTAATAAATGACTTTAAAAGTGTACACTTTTCAAGTCATTTATGGTGAACGACTTTATAAATTTTTTATTCAAAATATATACACCTTTTGATGTTAGTACTTTTCAATATATAACCATTAATAGACAATAAAATGGATTTTTTATGGTAGTCAACATTGATTCATGCATTCTTTGTACGCACATATAGCTCACTTATCATTCCATGTAGCTCATGACAAAAGAACTAAAAATTATAAATATGGAATTATATATATTGTAACTAACTAATATACATATTCCACATACCTCAAAATATATATTGTTCTCAAACCCCGGCACCTTCCTCACCATTGTCATGCACATAATCCTCATTCTCACCAAGTACTACTTCGATTGATGGCATTGTTTTGGTAATAGATGGGTAATTTATTTCAATATCTCTTAGATCGTCTTTATCATTAAAATCCCTTAGATAGGATGATAAAATAATTGACCATATCTTATCACATTTATGCTATTAGTAAAATACTTGTTTTGCTTGGGATGCTAGAATAAATTGATCATTTTTATAGCTAATCCTATTGAGGTCAACTAAGGTCAATCCAAGGGCATCAGTTTTGATGCTATCTTTGTTGTGTTCCACCCAATCGTACTTAAACACAACCATAGTTCTGAAAGTATAATCCAAGGCCTAAATTTCTCTTATAACCTTGTAATAAATATCATCCACCACTATTGGCCTGTTATCTTTTGAACTTGAAAAGAATGTAGTAATGACAACTAAGCTAACTTGACTAGTCTGTTGCACTCTTGAGTTATCATGGTCTTTCGTGTAAAAGTGATAACCATAGATAGCTTATTCGACATATTTTCTTACTTCTAGTCATGGTCCCATCACCCAGCCTAAGGTTTCTTATATACCATTGCTTGCTACTTCTCACTGATCTTATATCTGTGTATATTCATATTAAGTAAGCTTAAGTAAGATTAATATATATATATACAGAATGTAGTTTTTTAATTAATATTAAGTAAGAATTCTTTCATTTTACCTTCTTACCTTGCTAATTATTGAAAGTGTGACAATGCTCAAATTGTAGCAACTTCTATTTCTTTGTGTAACTTGGATTCTTTGCCTCGAGTACATCCATGTGTTCACCACATACACACACAAATTAATAGAGTAATCAAAGAAAATGTAATTAATCATCAACAATTAAATTTTACATAAGTGCATGCATGATCAACTTACTCAATGTATGGTTAGAGTTTATCAATATTTCATAACGCATAAAGATGTTCTTGGCCTCCTTCTTTATAGTCAATGGTCGATATAAGACCAATTGATAGAGGTTCACTAACCTTGGGATCATAAAATGCCACTGACTGTTTCTTTCTTGGGATTTTAATGGCATCCTCTCCTGCTAAGT
Source organism: Warburgia ugandensis (assembly GCA_035236585.1). NCBI lineage: Eukaryota > Viridiplantae > Streptophyta > Magnoliopsida > Canellales > Canellaceae > Warburgia > Warburgia ugandensis. Next base: position 43,583,323 of record CP141133.1, read on the forward strand.
ATTCTATACAAAACTCACCGCTTCCTCTCTAATATAACATTAGGCCATACACCCCTCTCTCCGATTGTGATTACGTACATACCCTTTTAAAATTTTCTTGTGCCTCTCAAACGGATACATCCATTGCAAGTACATTAGCCCATAGAGTCCAACCTCATCAATGAGGTGCACTATCAAGTGTACCATGATGTAAAAGAAAGATGGTGGGAAGATTGTCTCAAGCTCTCATAAAGTTGTCACTAGGACCTTGAATTTCTTGTAATTTTGAAATATCAACCACCTTCTTACGTAAAGCACTAAAGAAGTAGTAGAATTTTGTAATAGGTCCCCTAACTTTGTCTACTAACACCGAACATATTGCTATTGGTAGTAGTTGTTGCATCAATGCATGGCAATCATGGGACTTCATCCCCAACAATTTTAGCTCTTCCATGAAAACAACATTTTTAAAGTTTAAAGAGTAGCCAATTGGGACTTTGAGCTCAAACAAGGTTTTACACATTATTCTCCTCTCCTCTATATCGAGAGTATATTTTGCCTTAGGCAAGTATGTTCCTCAACTGTCCCTATCCTTTGGGTAGAACCTCCTATTCAAAACCATGTTCATAAGATCCATTTGAGCTGCGAGTCCATCCTTTGCTTTTCTTGAGATATTAAGCAAGGTTCCAGTCAAGCTTTGACACACATTCTTCTCAATGTGCGTGACATCAAGCATAAGGTGTATATGCAGTGATTTTTAGTATTCCAGACAAAAGAATATTGATTTCTTCTTCCAACAACTTCTACAATTATTTTCACCTGCATGTTTACATGATTTCTTATTTCCCCACATTAGATTAATGTTTTCAACTTGCTCCAATGCTTTCATCTTGTCAACATCTTTGGAGGTGTCCTTGTCTCTACACTCCCATTTAATTCTCCCTTCTTAAAACGATATGGATGGTCTTTGGGTAACCATCTTCTATGACCTAGGAATGCCATTTTCCTACCATATTTAAGTTGTATAACACATGTTTGATCACTATAGATAGCATAAGCATTGTATCCCTTTACAGTGCATCTAGACAAATTACCATAAGTAGGGAAGTTGCTTATTGTCCACAACAATATAGCCTTTAGGGTGAATGACACTTTCTTGTATGCATCTTATACTTCAATGCCTGCACCCCATAATGTCTTAAGATCACGATCAAGGGAGACAAGTACACGTTAATGTCATTTTGTGGTTGCTTTGGACTCGATATCAACATAGTTAGCATCATGACCTTTATCTTCATCCATAGAGATGGTGGAAGGTTGTAAGAAACTAATATAATGGGCCAACAAGTATACTTGCTACTTAGAGAACCATGAGGATTAATCCCATTTTTAGATAATGCTAGTCATAGGTTTCTAGGTTCTTCACCAAAATTAGGCCACATGAAGTCTACTAGTTTCCATGCCGGTCTATCTGCTTGATGGCGTGAAAAGCTATTAGCTACTCTGTCATTGGCATGCCACACTAATTTCTTCACTATTTCTATTATATGGAACATTCTTTTGAACCTTGGAATGGGGGAAAGTGCCATAGAACCTTTTCCAAAATGACTTTAACTATCTCAGTTGAATTCTTCTTTAACTTCCATCTTGGCCGTCCACAAGTTGGGCATGTGGTTTTATGCTTGTGCTCTTTCATATACAAGATGCAATCATTGGGAAAAACATGTATCATCTCATACGTCAACCCTAGTGCAGCCATGGTCTTCTTTGCCTCCCATGTGGACCTCACCAATTTATCATCCTTATGTAGCATCTTACCCACTACTTTCAAGACTTCTGTAAAACCTTAATCTAAAAAACCAAATCATTATTTTACGTTGTAAAGTTCTACCATTGTGGATAGCTTGGTATAATCTTTACACTCAGGGTATAACTGCTCATTGGCTTCCTCTAATGTAACATGAAATTGTTCAAGGTCATCCTGGAAGTCATCATATATATCTCGAAACATCGGTACAGCTATATTGTCTCTGACACTTCCTATAGGGTCGTGATCAAGTCTTATAGGCCTTGTCAAGGGCTTATGTGAAAGTTCTTCTCCATGCCAAATCTATGGGTGGTAGCTTTCATCGATTTCATTGAAGCACAAGTGTTCTCTCAACACCCCTATAGTTACTTTTTTCAAGTTTCTACATTTTGAGCATGGACAACACATGTGATTACGATCAACACTTGCCCTAAGTGCAAACTCTATGAAATTTTCTATTCCCTCATATTCTATTGATGTTCTTTTCATAGTCATCCAAACATATTTATCCATTATCATAAGAAATTGACGAAAATTTGCATGAAGACTTGTTAGGCATGAGAAGATTAGGTTAGTCATTTTACCAAAAATACATTAGATATATAAGAATTAGAAGTATTTAAAATAACTACATTTCATGGAAATTTTTAATTAACAATGGAAAAAAAGTAAAATATGACAGACACATTGATGAATGAAATCAACTTTCAAAAGAAAAATTTCTAATCCACAACCTTGTAAAAATTCTTCAAATATGCATAATACATATGAGACAAACATAGAGATACTAAACAACATTCAAAAATCAATATTGAACTCAAATTTGTGGATGTAGTTCCATTTCACAAGTAAGATTTGGTTCAGAGTAGAGAAATAGAAATTTGGTTTAGTTTTTTGTGTAGAGATAATAAACACAGAGTGAAAAGGCATGGCGTAAGTTGATGAAATAATTCTTAAAACAGAAGTACAATTGAAGTCGTTTGCATAAAAATGACCTTAAAAGTTCATACTTTTAAAATCATTTAATGTTAACGACTTTAAAAGTCCATACTTTAAAAGTCATTTGCATAAAATGACTTTAATACTTTTTAAATTTTCATATGAAATATACATCTATTTATCTTTTATACATTACACCCTTACACAAATACACAATGAAATTTATTTTACAAACACAAACACACCAACAAAGAAATCAAATTATTTTTTGATTACATCCAATGCTACATATTATTAGATCTTATTAATACAATATTAAATAAAAAAATATGCTCTTTTTCATCAAAATTTGGCCTAGTATTTAGCTAACACCCATTCTATGGAGAGAGAGAGAGAGAGACAGTGTGCTTCAATTTTTTCAGCCAAAAGTTGATGGTATGACCACCACTCTTCATCAAACCCTAATTCTAGGTGAGAACCACAAATCAAAATGTTTTCCCTTTCTTCAATAGTGAGGCTTGGAGAGAGAAGTAGTTGTCATTGTCATTGCAATCATATGATTTTTGTGAAATCATGACGATCTAACAGAATTCTTAACCCCATGATCTGTAATGAGAAAGCCCACATGATCTACAAAATGAAAATAGAGATAGTTAGTAACAAGAAAGGAATTCGTGATTTAAAAGAAGTTATGGTTTACTTATAGTTTTTTTCATGACACAAATAGTCAAAATATAAAAATGCAAAGCAAGTAGGGAAAACGAGAGAAGCATAAGAACCAAAAGAGGAAGCTATCATGCCATCCATGAGAAGAAGAGGATACAGGAAAAAGTAAGATGTTGACAGCTATTTATAAATGAACAAGTACTTTAGAAGTCGTTTAGTACTAAACGACTTCAAAAATGATACACTTTAGAAATCACTTAGCACTAAATGACTTTAAAAGTTATACAAGAATTGACTTTTAATGTCACTTCAAAAGTGATAGTCTTTTAAAGTTGCTTATTATTAGATGAATTCAAAAGTTATTGACTTTTGAAGTCACTTTGTGTCAAATGACTTTAAAAGTCCATTCCTGTGTAATATTAATCATCCCTCCAAATTTCTTGTCATACTTTTAAAGTCACTTAGGTTAAACAACTTTAAAAGTTGTTCACATTTAAAGTCATTTAGTAGTAAATGACTTTAAAAGTCCATTCCCGCTAAATATAATATTCCTGCCAAATTTATTATGATGCTTTTGAAGTGGCTTACTTAAAATGATTTCAAAAGTTATTGATTTTTAAAGTTGTTTATCTCTAAATGACTTTAAAAGTCATCTAATTTTGAAGTCATTTAATATTAAACAACTTTAAAAGTGCTTCTCACAAAAAATTCCCTGTTCATGCTAGTTTTTTAAAGTTGCTTATGGTTAAATGACTTCTTAAGTCTATATATTTAAAGTCATTTATTTTCAACCGACTTGTAAAATATTTATGAAGTTGGTAGTCAAATAAGTGAATTCTTTATGCCGACTTTAAAACCCTAATGTGTAATAGTGTTCAATCAATTGAGGAAGAAAATGAAGATCTCATTCATGCCAATCAAGATGAGATGTCGGTAGTGTAAAGACATTTGAGTTCCATTCATAACGACAATGACGATTGCTATGGCTACACCATCTTTAACATGAGATACACATCCAGTGGCAAAGTAAGTGATGTTATAATCAATAATGGTCCTTGTGAGAATGTTGCTTCTACAAAACTAGTGAATAAGTTGAAATTAAAAATAGTTCCTCACCCTCAACCATACAGCTTAAGTGGTTGGTCAAAGGACATCAAATTAAGATAACTTTGTAAAGCCTAGTGTCTTTTTCTATTGGAAACATGTATAAGGTAGAAGTAGGTTGTGTTGTTATTCCAACGAATGCATATCACCTATTATTGGGACACCCATGGCAATATGAAACAAAAGCCCAAAGTGATGGATTTAAAAGAACTTGTTTATTTTTAGAGGTGAGAAGATTATTTTGGCACCCATAAAACTTGAGATCTCTTCTAAACATTTGTAGTGGTTTATTTAAGCATAAAAAAAAGAATTGATTCATTTGTAAATTTTTTGAATGCTACATGTTCCATTAATTAGATAAATGATGAATCTTCTTCTGGTGATTTACACATTGGTACTTCTAACGTGTTTGATATTTAAGAGGAATCTTTCAATGGAAATTCACACAAACATGCATCTAAGATATTTCATTTTATTCCAACCTCACATGCATGGGATTGATTAAGGCTATGATAAATGACCTATCTTAGACAAATATCTTAATGATGATTCCTAGAATAGTTCCTTCTTTGATGAAGGCAACATTATTGACAAAGATTACCAATCAAACAAGCTAGTTACTGGAGTTTTCTAAGTAGTTCAAGAAATCCACTTAACCATTGATGAAACTAGGTTGAAAGAAGGAAACACCAATGTTGCTGGAAATACAAGCACAATATAGTTTAAGAATGTAATGGAGTGTTAAAAACTTGGTAGTTCTTAAGCACATTTGGAAATGAACTTCAAGCATATATGATGTACCTGGCCTCTAAAAGATCATTATACCCTGAATTATGTAAGAATTTAAAAATGACAACCATTTAATTTGTTAAAGCCTATTAGATCTTTGAAAGCCATGGAAATTCGACCATTAAGGTGGATGTGACACCATCTAGTGGTGCATTTACTAGAGCTACAATTTCCAGTGGGGCATCAAATGGTACTTATGAAATTCTTGATTGAGATGCATATTATCTTTGAAAGTGTATCAAAGGCTATTGGAAATGTTAACTCCATCATTGATCCTATGCTATTTGGATAGAGCTTAACAAATAGTTTTTGCCTTTTATGAAATTAGTAGAGGTTCACATATAAGAGTTCATGATTGTTCTTGTTGGCGCATATTCTTTCAAAGAAGCTATGAAGATTGATGTTGCAGTATACCATTATTTGAAGGCAATGGTAAAGAACAATTGCAGTCAAGATGCATCAAATGTTGGTGCTGAAAGTGGATTTGTCCCAAACATTCAAGAAGACAAAGGGATCTTTAAATTGTTCAAGATTACAAATGCTACATCTGGTTATACAAGTTGCAATCCTTATAAATTTGATTACAAAAATAATCATTTGAATTCAATAGATTTTGTTGCCAGACTGTTGAGATTAGAAAGAAATAAAGATTTAATTGCAGACAAACATAGAAAATCTAATGAATTTTGAGAAGGAGATTTGGTACAATTTCTTTATACCTTTAAATTAGGAAAGATGATATAGACAATTAGAGGACAAGTTCTTTTTCCACCTTGGGAGTTTGACACAGGAGTGTCCTAAAATTCCATGATCAATGGTGGATCAAAGGAGATTGTGAACAACCTATCTATGGGCAGTTAAGATCATCATCAAACCCTCTTGGACATATATTTTAAATGCGAATGGTCATTGAGTATTAGACATTTTAAACGGGGCATGTTTTAATGGTTTAGATCATTCAAAGAGGGCATCTTTCGTTCTTGATGAAAGATGCCTAAAAATGTTCCATAATTGTCATCTTAGAAAAAATGTTAAGGAACATCTTAGAGATTCTTAGATGGCCATTCCAATTTTTTTTATTAGATACTATCCCATTACCAATCAAAGTTTCTAAGATTGAATTCATCAAAAATAATAAATATGGAAATGCTACATATAATATCCCTAAATTTGGCAATTTTAACCATAGACTTAACTTTAATATCACTATTCACATTTTGCAAGATCAAGGTACAATTAAAAAAAGCATAATTTTGGCAATTGAAATCTTTAAAGAGAGAAATTCCCCATTCAAGTAACATCATGGGCCCACATGATATAAATCATGAAGTTTGATTTTCATAATTCCAAGCGAGTGTTTGTATCAAATTCAACATAGTCAGAAATCGTAAGCCAATAACCAACCTTTGTCCATACTAAAGAGAGTGCCAATATTAAAAGAGAAGGTGGGAAGCTTCTCATGCATGAATTCATGCATTCCACTACCTTTGGAGAGATTTTAAGTGAAGATAAAGGCCACGCAATTTCTCACACGTGTGCATGTATACACATTTAGAGACCGAGCTCACATGAAGCATCTTCTACTCACTTCCTTTCTCATTACACTCCAAAATGGGACCATGGAAGGCACTTCATGATTTTTTCTTGCAAGCTAGAGTGCTACACTCCATTCTAAGTGTTTTACATTAGAAAAATAAGGAGATAAAATCATGGAAAAATGCTGCAAAGAGAGAGACAATTTATGGAAATCCACAGTCATAGTTCATCTAGACTTTTAAAGAAACAAGGGCTAAGATATGCTCTTCATTAAGATTATCTTAAAAGGAAACCAATGAAAAATAATTTGCAAGGAGGCTAAAAACATGTTTTGCAAAGAGGAAATATAGGTGAGCTTGGCTTGTGATTGGATGAAGAAAAAAATGGTGGCCTTGGGAGGAAATAAAGAGGAGAAAAGAAACAATCCCAGCTATCCACTCTAGGTTGTACATCATCATAGGGCCAAATAAAAAGATGAGAAAAGAGAAAAGAATAGATGAGATTTGATCTATAGAAGGGGAAGGACATATCCAAGATCTTTGGATAAGATTTTCAAGGATATTGGTTGAGGGAATGTTGGGATGAGAAGAGAGAAATAAAATGGAGAGAATGAAGGGGGTTAAGGGATTGAGGGTGGTTTCCTAGAAGGTGATTGGCTAGAGGGAAAGGATAGGAAAGCGGTAGGATTTGATTCTATTATAAGATAGAAACAAGTGAAAACTATAAATACACCTAAGGGTAGATGTCCAAAGCTGGGGATATGATTTTCATCAATGTTTGGGACGATTAGACACTCCATGAGTAGCTATAAGTCTTAGAGATGGGACTTTGATTGTTATTTTGGTAGATGTTTGTGAGTACTGTAAGACCCAAAGCCATGAGCACCTAGGATGGGAGTAAGACTTGGAGGCATGCATGCTTGGGGTAATTGTAAGACTTAGAGGCAGACAAGCCTATGGCAGTTGTAAGACTAGTGGCAAGCATGCTATGTGCTATTGTAAATCATGTAGACCCTATGCTAGGAGGTGTGGTTGGCTATTGACCTCTGAGATAATATTGATATCTGTCCTGCAATGGAGATGGCAAGCAAATAGGAGTAGCTTCTAATGGGGAATTACTCTAAGATAGCTAGATGGCCTCATGAGATTCTATGCATTTTAGACCATGTAGTATCCACAAGTCGACATAGAGTTTGAGGAAGTAGCCTAGGGTGATGGTAGGTCGCTATGAGCATAGGAGTCTAGGTATGGATATTTGGGGCATGTTGGACATGCCAATTACTCTCCCGAGTCTAGACTTATGTCTCTAATGCAAAACTATATGCTATTCTTGTGTCCTTAATGGTAGGACTATATGCTATTCTTGTATCCCTGATGGTAGGACTATATGCCATTCTGGTTTTGATTGATCAGTTTTTTCATTATGACATGGACATGGATTTTCATATTTGATAGTAGATTGTACATAGATATATGAATTATCAAAGGTCTATTAAGTGTATGATTTCTCTATTTTTGGTTCATGCATGCCTTGGGTTTGACAACCTTTTCATCTGATTTGCGTCTCTCATATTCTCACTTTGTTTTGTAACTATGTATGTGTTGGCATTTTCCAAATAGATCCTAAGTTATGCATATCTTTGACTCAAAAACTATGTACTTAGCTACTTGTAGATATATTGTAGTATGATTGCCTTCTTTTTTATGGGCTGGTATACATTAGCTTTCTTCCATGTAAGTGGTTGATATGCTCACCCCCTATAACCACCATTTCAAGTGATGTTCTAGGGAGACATGAGCAAGGACAAGGGAAAGGCAAAAGCTTCAAGCTCTTCCTAAATGTATTGTAGAGATACCCTTGGTTAGCATATTTGATAAATTCCATGTATATGAATTCATTTTGGTATGTATGTATATATATATATATATATATATATATTACTTTTGTTGACAATATAATAGTTGTAAGACTTTAAATGGATAGTATGTACATATTGATGGATGTGTGATTCTACTTGTGACCAGTGATGATCCTATGACATGTACTTCTAATTGTTTTTATGTTAGATCACTATTTTACTTATATCTAGGGGTTGTAGAATGTAATGCCCAATCTAAATTAGGAATATTTCTTAAAATACTTATCTACGATCACTCTAAGAACTTTTAAAAAAATAAGAAATTTTTTGCTGCTTTTCAAATAATATGATAAATATTTTAGAAAAATATGGATTTTACAGAAGAGGTCATCCATCGGTCTTTAAACATGTTGTCATCTCATGACTAATATTCTCAGTGGCTTATTATTAGAAAATGAATTCATTCATTGATGTAATCAATTGAAATTGGTACTAAATGTCATGCAATGGATCTGAAGACATATATTTCTAGCACCAATTTGCCAACACAAGACTTAAGCATGTCTACCCAAAAAGATATAAGGCAAGCACCAACTTGTCATCACAATGCCCCAACAGCACCCCGTCCATACATTGATCCCTCCTTGACCCAATGGACCCAACCTTGAGGTGAGCAACACTCATGTTGTCACTTCCCAAATTTGATGCTTTAGAAATCTCTAGTGCAGTTTCCCTAGCCTCAACCTATGTGAGTTCCCTTGAGTCTCATATCACAAGTTTGCCTCACTTCGAATCATAACACACCACTATGCTTCCATGGGCGACACCCATGATAGCCCACTCTAGATGATTCCATGTGAGACCTATTGCTCTCATCCCTTTATGGTAGCTTCATTCTATCACCATGTAACCTTTTCCATAGGAGGCCCCCTCCATGGCTCAGTAGGGATTGGTCTCACTTTCCCATTCTGAACACTCATAGTGACTCAATTTCAATGGTTCATTGGTCCCACGAAGGGGGTGTGAATTGTGCACTTTTAAAAATCAACTATGTTTTTCCCAAATGCTTAAAATAAATAATGTGAAAGAATTTGAATCGAGTTTCCTTCCTCAATTTATCATAAGCAATATAACAAACAATGAGAAAACAAAAGAAATAATTAAATATTTATATAGGTTTGGCTAGCCAATCAAGGAACTTTTTTTCTTTTTCTCAAAGATATTCTAATTTATGTTTCCACTATCACTTATGAGATTTTACATTATAGTTGATGTAGTGATGGTTCATTATAAGATTGAGCACTTGTAATAGGTCAATCTCTTACAACAATCGAACACCAAGTTCTAATGAGAGATAACTTATTTCACCAAAACAATAAATGAAAGGAATAGAAACAAGTGCTCTCTCAAAGGTATATTGTAGTGTAATGAGAGAGAGAGAGAGAGAGAGAGAGAGAGAGAGAGAGAGAGAGAGAGAGAGAGAGAGAGAGAGAGAGAGAGAGAGAGAGAGAGAGAGAGAGAGAGAGAGAGAGAGAGAGAGAGAGAGAGAGTTTTACAACTTAAGAAATGGAAAGAATTTGAGCTTGGAGCTTGAAGATAAATGCAAATGTTGAGGGCTGAGTAATATTCTTCTTGATAATAATTCTTTGTAATTCTTTATGAAAATCCCCAAATCCTCCAATATATATATATACTTCATGCTCAAAGATCCATTGGAAAATAAAATAATATTGTTTGAAATAGAATATTCCTATTAGACAACTAATTTTCTCAATAAAAATTCAATTGGTAGATGATATATACTCTAATAGTTGTCTAGTTTTTGAATTTCAAATGAGTACTTGCAATCCACTTTCCTGTTAGTTGTAATGCAGCTAGAGTTTGAAAATCAAGTTTATTATTAACTTAACTAGCCAACTGGTTTAGCATGAACTAATCAACTAGTTGAGCCTAGTAACAAACTTACCTAGCCAAGTGAGAAAAGACACTTCAACTAGTTCATTCTGTCAACTAAATAAGCTCCACATGATTTTTTCATGCAACTTAGGTCCATTAGTTCACTCCTATAGTCAACCAATGGCCATGATCTTTACTTGAATCACTTCTCTTGTCTTCATCATTACTTGGAAACATGCTTGGATCAATTTGGAAACTCTTCAAATATCTTGGATTGCTTTAACATACTCTTGAATCTTAGATCACTTGAGATAGATCTGTTACCAACAAAAATTGAAGAGAGAAATTGACTCAATAGTCTCAACACTAGACCATGTAGCCCTCTCTACCTCATTGTGCTAGCTACACTGGTACTAGGTAGTCCTTTCCATAGTTCAAAACCACAGGTTGGTTATTGTAATTCCTTGGTTCCTAGTCCCACACGTCATGACCGTAACTAATTCCATAGCCTCTCAACCATATGACACTCATGCTAAGCCTCAAGCTCTAGCCTTTTTCAACAACAAACATTGAGGCCATTCAATTACACCAAATCAGATAAGGAGAAACTCAAGTGTAATGGCTAAGCTGTCTTCTTCTTCTTCTTCTTCTTTTTTATCCAATTGAAAAATGGATTGTTTTCACACCATTCAATCATTGATATTGTAAGATAGTGGTTTATATTTTCATACATCTAAGTGGAGTGAGTTAAAAAGAGATGCATGTGAAATTGAAATGAAGAATAGAGGTAAATGAATTAACTTTGGATACTTTATATTTCTTACAGTTGAAAGTATAGTTAAATGGACTAAAAATAATAATTTGTATCTAAGAAAATGAATAGAAGAAACTAAAGAAAGGAGAGTGCATGGTTGTGTAGATGAATGAGTAGAAGAAGCCAAGGTGGAGTGGGACGCATGAGTGTATGGGTAAGTACTAAGGGGACTTAGGTGAGAAAATTGGCAAGCCTAGGAGTGTAATAAGTACAATATGATAAAGTATAGGATTAATAATTCAAATGCATGGGAAGGTGGCTGGTATGAGGAGTGCTCACCCATGCATGCAAGATCCACTAATCACAACACGTGAATAGATATAATGAAGTGCAGATGGTCAAATGCATGCAGATGATTTGTTCAAATGGGCATGAAATATAAAGTAAAGAGGGTATGATTCCCTCCCTTGCATGCCTTACATGATCATCGAAGGGAGAGGAAAAAAAAAGAAGGGAAATTGAGGGTAGAATTGAAAGGGAAAAGGACCAAAGGAGAAGAAGGGACGCCAGTTAGGGAGAGGAGTTCATCACAGTTGGAAGCTTGATTCACTTTAGCAAAGGCTGGAAAATTGGAGTGGTTCTTGTCAGCTAGGAGGCATAGGAGATTCCTTATTGTGATTCATGGTTTTTTCTTTAAAATCTCCACAAAATGTTAGGATTTTAACAAGTTTCCTTTTTGTGGTTTTGGACTACACCCTGCTTCTAATTGTTGATGTAAATTGATCAGGTTTTTGTCAAAATTCTTGGATTATACAATTCATGAATGATATAACATGTTGTATACCAGTAAATTAGAAGTTGTTGTTACAAAATTTTGATAGAAATTGGGTGGAATCATTCTTTCATGTAGATAGAATAAAATGCCTAATTTCTGTGACTGGTGTTACCGAGATATGGGGGTGTTTCTCAAGCTAAGAACATGTGCCATGTTTTCTAAATTAGAATGGGGTTTTTCATTGATTTGATGATGGAATCACAAAATATTTTTAAGGCATGATTCGAGCTAACACAAGTGAAGAAATTGGGCATTTTGCTAGCCTTGAGAAGTTGGGACGTGGGCGTTAACTTTCTGCAGTTTTTTGCAAAAAATGGTGCTCATATCCTTTATGCATTTGGCATGGTTGACATTTAATAAGTGATGGAAAACCTTGTTTTTAATTGATCAGACCTTACTTTACATTTCTTGGCCTATGAAAGATTCAAGTGATGATTCAAAATTGAACCAATCTTAAGTTTGAAGTATAGGGAGTCGTGTTATTCACTACATTTTTCTGCAAGGTGACACCTGAATCTAGTGAATTATGAGCTATCATTTGCATTCTAAATCACTTGTATATTTCATGTATTTCTATCACAACTTGATATTCTAAAGAATTTGATTGTTATAGCCTCTAATTGGTTTGGTAATCTAGCTTGATTTCTGAGCATGTGACACATAGTTCTGGCTACTAGTAGTTGCACAAACTGACAATGGAAAATGTGGGAAACTTGCTGCTATGCTATTTTAAACTTTACACTTGGTTGAATTAGTTATAGAATGGGTGAATGTGATTTCAATTTGTAAGTGTTTTACCTAGCTGGAAGTACATGAGATGGCATTATAGGACCGTTATCTTTCCACAGAATCAAATGACTAGATTTAGTGATCGATCAAAAAATAAAATGCATGAATTGAGCTAGGAGGTTGGTTACTAAAATGTGATGATTTGTTACTCTAATATCTCCAATGTTTATAGGATGGAATGATGATTAGTTTGCATAGTTTTAAGAGCATGAAATGGAGGATCCTAAAGTTTTTGGACATACATGAATACTGTGTAATTGATTTCATTTTAACATGAGATATGGATTTGTTGACTAATTTTATAGTAAAAGAATCTTGATGACATTACATGTGATACGTGTAAGCATCACTTGAAGAGAGTTTAGGTTTTTTTACTCGTAAGATAGAAGTTTGTCCCCTTATCAATAACATTTATGGTTTTCATGATGACATTTGAAGGTGTTTAGCCACTATTTTTGTATTGCTTAAACTTATTAATGATTACGTTCGAATGGTTAAAATCATCTTTGGAAAATTGTATTGCTATTGGGAGGTAATGTTAAAGGTTGTGTTTAGGATTCTAAAAGGAAACTTGCATATAAAAGGTTTCTAACTATTGGATTTAGCATGAAATATCATGATCTAACATGTTATTTATCATTGACTTGTACCTTCATAGCTTACTAAAAATTCTTGGATGTGATTTATGATCTTGGTAAGCTAATATGGATGGCTGAAAGCTCTTAAATGTTATGCTTCATGGTTATTCAGTAACCTTTGGAGAACTTCTATACATCTCTAATTTAAAAGGGAGTCAAAAGTTTGAAAATGATGTAAGCTAGAAAATTTGCTTTTGTAGATGAACTTATCTCAAAAAATGTAAGATGCATGAGTGATTTTAAGAGCATGAATGAAAGAATGCTTGATTTGCACAAATAGATGATTTCATATTTTGTAGGCATTTTAGAGAGGGCACCAATATGTGCATTCGTATTATTGGTATGGTGTTTCTTTAGAAACTAATGATAGGAAAAATGTAAGTCCATAGATTGACACTATGCTAGGAGTTGTATGTTGGCCTCTCCCCCTAACTAGATACCATCTCATTAGTAGAGCATGATGGTGTAGGGTATGCTTCATGGGGATATCCTAGGGAAAGCCAGTAACACCATGAGGAGTGGTGACAGATGGCTTTGTGATATCCATAGTTGGCAAAGAGGCTATAATAGTTGCTTTTGGTGACCATAGATGCTCTACGTGTTGATGGACTCGACCAACGAGTTGAGCCATTGATTCATAGATACGATTAAAAACTTGGCAACTAGTAAGAGCTAGGCTGAGTTTTCTTGCAAACAAATATGACAGAGAAGATGTTTATTGACTGATTTCATCTTTTATTGATACTGTGTTTTGAAATTAGCATTTCATCAAAGCTTTTATTGATCTATTACTATATATTGATTTACCATGGCTTATGTTTTTCTAGAGATTGCATGAATGGTTTTGAGTAACTAAGCATCATGAATGATTTGGAATGCACTTTGTACTAGGAATGAGTCTGAATGTTTACTAGTAACGAGTGATTTCAAATAAGTACAATGCTATGAATGATTGTGAAAAACCATGTGCATTTAAAGCAAGGTTTTTAGTATGATCGTATGGGTGTACATGGTGATAAACATGTGATATGCATTAATGTTATAAATTGATTCAACATTTCTATGGAAAACACTTCGATTGTAGATCTTTATGTTAATCAAATTTAATAGGCTGCATGATAATTTTTTTAAAACAAATATATCTTGTTGAAGCCATTATTGATTGATTTATTGAACTGTTCATATTGCTAGGATTCCTTGCGTGTTTTACTTGGCCTGGGCTATATTAGGGGATTTTTGTATTTGAATGGTCATGCTCACCCCTACAAACATTTTTAGTTGAGTGTTCAAGCAGGCTTAGTGCCAGGAAGGAAGGAAAAGGAAAGAGACATATGCCTAACTTAGAGATGTATGAGACTACTATATATGACTTTGAAAGATTTTGTTGTACTAGGGCAATATACATTAAATGTATCTTTCATTCAGACTACTTGGAGATATCTAAGCTCTGGACTATTAAGTTTCATGGTTTGGCTATGACAAGTAGGTCCTATGGTATGGTTTAGCACTTTATCTTATTTAATTTATTTTACGTAAATTATATGAGAAGGATTAAGGATGTGACCATGGCTTTAAGGGTGGTTTATGAAAAGCATCTACTTATGATATGATTTTCAAATGCTTATTAAAAGAATTTACAAGAATTCTACTATTTTGTAAGAGAAATTGTCAAAAAGTTAGTTTGTAAAATTGGGTTATCATAGCTTGGTATCAGAGCCCATGTTTTACTACTCACAGCCATACCACCATGTGAATTATAAGTGTTAACAAATAGGGGGTTAGGTCTAAGTTCACTGAGAAACTTCAATCATGATCTCATTAAGGTTTTGTTAGTTTCAGATTCCTCCTAGGAAATGCGGAATAGTTCTCCTTCTCTACAAATAAGTCAACTACCACTAGAACCTAGACAATGCTAGGTTCCAAGGTGGCATTGTGAATAAGGTAGTTGAGCTTCTTCTTCTGTAGGTGAAGCATCGATTGCAAGCTCCTAAGAGCGTGGGAGAGCCTTTTGATGATGTGGATTTGGAGGATGAGGGTCCTAAGGTGGATAACCTCTTGTATAGATTTAGGAGGATAGGTCCTAAGTTTACTAGTAGGGAAGGGCTGAAAGCAGCTAAGACGTGGTTTTACAATATAAAGAAGATATTTGAGGTAATGGGAGTGCCTAAGGATTGATAAGCACTTGTGTTGACCTTTGTTTGACTAGTGAGGTTGCATTCTGGTGGCCAACTACTAAGAGGAATTTGTTGAGGGCAAATATGTGATTGCCTGAGAAGATTTCATGGTAGTTTTTACAAATAGGAGTTAGTGTTTATGAGCCTTGTTTAGGGCTATAAGACTATGGAACAATATGAGATAGAGTTCCCTCACTAAAGAAGGTTTGCACCCAATGTTTGTAGCATAGAGTTGAAGGCAGCCCAAAAGATTGTTGAAGGGCTAACTTATGATTTGAAGAGTAAGATTCGAACCTCCTAGCCTACCATCATGTCTAAGATGGTTCAACTGGCCTCTACCCTGAAGACAGAGCTAAGAGACACTTCCAATGATAAGGTTAGACCTAGTAGCCATAAACTAGCTTGGAGTGGGAAGAGGAAGTTTGTAGTAAGGAAGAAATTTGCAAGGTCAACTAAGCTAACCTTCAGCTAAATTAGAATGAGGGAGAACATGCATGGTGAGTGCCCAAGATGTTGTCGCCACTATCAAGCAAACCATGTTGGAGTAGAGACAATAGTTGTTCTTTTCTCAGAAGACAGATGGGCCATATAGCGAGGGGATTGGCCAAGGACTAGGAGAGACTTCCATTCTCATCATGATCCAATGCTTAGGAGTCAAGGGAGAGTTTACACTATGACTACTAACTAGGTTAGTACCTCCAATGTCATTGTATGACAGACACTTCTAATATTTGATAGATATGCAACTATTTCAATTGACCCTAGCTCTACTCATTCATTTATATCTAGTAGCTTTGCATCTTGTATAAGAGTGAACACTTAGATTGGGATTTTGGTTAGATGTTAGCATCCTAATGGGTGAACCAATTACCACACAGGAGTTTTTATGGGAAGTACCATCGATCATCTTAGAAAGGAAACTTAGTACCAATTTAATCATATTGATTCTTTCCAACTTTAATGTCATCTTGAGAATGGATTAGTTGGCTAAACACAAAGCATTAGCAAATTATCGAAAGAAACATATGACTCTATACACCCTAGACATGCAGTCCCTTGTGTTATAGGGATGATTGGACACATACAATGTTAGCATTATCTCTACTAATCAAGTAGTATACCTCATGTGTTGTGGAAGTCAGGCATAATTGTGGAGATTTAGGAGAAGTTGATTCCCCAAATTAAGATGTAGTGTAAGAGTTCAAGCATGTTTTAACTGAGGAGTTTCTTGGTATATAGCTGAGGTGAGAAATGAAATTCACTATGAGTTGCTACTTGGAGTAGTGCTCATTTCAAAGGCTCCATGCAAAATCACTCCTACAAAATGGAAAGAGCTAAAAGCTTTGTTATAGGAGTTGTTGGATCTGGGGTTCATACACCTAAGTGTTTCCCCCTGGGGAGCCCCGGTCTTGTTTGTGAAGAAGGATGGTTCCATGATCTGATGACTGGATACCATCAGCTTAGGATACATGATGAGGATGTTCTTAAGATTGCATTTCAATCTCATTATGGTCATTACAAATTCCTAGAGATGCCGTTTTGGTTGATGAATGCACCAGCAGCTTTCATGGACTTAATGAATTACATATTCAAGGAATTTTTGGATATATAATTATTGTTTTTGTTGACAATATACTTGTTTACTCTAACACCATTGAGGAGCATAGAGTGCATTGGTAGACCATGTTGAGTACCTTATAGGCTCACAAGCTATATGCCAAGTTCTCCAAGGGTGAATTTTGGCTAGATAAGGTTCATTTCGTTGGCCATATTATATCTAGGGATGGTGTCATGATTGACCCTATTAAGTTCGAAGCAGTCTCAAAATGGAATGGAAAAAAGATCATGACTGAAATATGTAGATTTCTTGGCTAGCAGGTTATTATAAATGATTTATTAAGAGATTCTCCCATATTCCATAGCCACTAATTGCTTTGACCAGGATAGATTAGAAGTTCATGTGGATGAATGATTGTGAGAAGAGCTTTTAGGAATTGAAGAGAAAGTTCATTTCTACACTTGTCTTATCCTTATGAGATGCAAGCAGAGGTTTTATAGTGTATAGTGATATATTCGATAAGGGATTAGGGTGTATTCTTATGCAGAACAGCAAGGTGAATTGCTTATGCCTGAAGACAATTGAAGAAGCATGAGCAGAACTACCCCACCCATGATTTGGAGCTCATGAGAGTCATTTGTGCCTTAAGGATATAGAGGCACTATTTTTATGTTGAGAGATTTGATGTTTTGACTAATCATAAGAGTCTTTAATATCTCTTCTCTCAAAATGACTTCGACACAAGACAATGACATTGGGTGGAATATCAAAAATATTTTGATTTCACCATCCAATATCACCCAGGCAAGGCTAATGTCATTTCAGATGCCCTTAGTAGAAAATCAAGTGGCACAATTTCCAATATTACTATTCATTCACCTTTCCCAGACCAAGTCTTGCAGGCACTTCAATCATGTGAGGAAACATAGGCTTTGTGCGGGAAGGATGGATTCAAGAAGGACCATACAAAGGTGTGAGGTCCATGGGTGACTTGCAGTGCTAATAAGTGCTAGATTGAGATAGGAACTGCTAAAAGTAGCACATGGTTCTACTTCCACAATCCATCTAGGAGGTATTAAGATGTACCAAGACCTCAAGAAACATTTTTGGTGGCAAGGAATGAATAAGGGCATAAGTGAATGTGTTGCATGGTGCATCACTTGTCAGTAAGTGAAGACCAAGCATTAGAGACTATCAGGTTTGTTACAGACTCTGGAGCTTCCAAAATGAAATTGGGGCCACATAACCATGGACTTTGTAGTTAGTTTACTAAGGACCTCCAGCCAGAATGATCCAATATGGGTTATTGTGGATAGACTAACCAAGTTGGCATTTCCTACATATTGGGTAGAGATAGTTGTTTGATAGTTTGGCCAGATTATATAGTGAGCTTGTATGGTATGTCACTTACCATCATACTAATAAAGATAGTAGGTTTACATCTCATTTCTTGCAAATTGTATAAGAAGGATTGTGCACTTCTTTGAGGTTTAGTACAAACCTAGCCATCATCTATTGGTGGAGCATAGTACTAAACCACAAAAAACTATGCAATCCATCCTATATGCTTCATCATAAATGAGATGTAAACCTACTAATGGATGGGCAATCTAAGAGGACCATCTAAACATTGGAGAGTAAGTTGAGAGCCTATGCACTTGATTGGAAGGGTTGTTGGGATGAGCACCTTCCCATGGTGGAGTTCACCTACAACAATAGTTATCATTCTAGCATTGGCATGGCACCATATAAGACACTTTATGACTAGCCATGTTGCATGCCTACTTGATGGAGTGATGTAGGGAACAGATAGTTTATCAAGTGAAAGTTAATTGAGTAGTGTACCGAGAAGGTTAGATTGCTTCAGAAGTGATTATTGGCAGCTTAGAGCAGACAAAAAAGGCATGTTGATTTGAGAAGGGTTCTATAATTTGAAATCAGTGATCATGTTTTTCTAAAGGTTTCATCACTTAAGGGTGTGATGAGATTCAGATTGAAGAGGAAGTTGAGCCCCAAATATGTGAGTACATTTATGGTAATGGAGAGAGGTGGTTAAAATGCTTATTGACCAGTACATTCCCTCAACTATCAAGGTTCATAGCTTCCATGCATTTATGTTGAGAAAGTACATGTTCTAGCACTAATATTCTTAATCAAGTACCAGTAGAGCTACTGTAACGACTTGGGTTTTTGAAACACATTTTATAATATATTTTTCGAAGGCAAGGGCGTCCCCTCAGTAAAAAAATTTCGCAAAACAAAGCAGTAAAAACTCTTTTCTTTTTAAACTTGTTTTGAAAACCCAAGTCACCACTTCATACATAACATAAGTACAATTTGTGTACAAAATAAAATTCAATTGAAGGAATATGATTTTATTAAACTTTCAGGATCCATTCAGTGGTTCACAGTACAGCATAGTATCAGTACAATACCTGTCCAAATTACATAATCCAAAATTTACAAACCTCACCATACATTAAAAACTCTCAGTACAATACAATTCCCTCAAATAAAATATATGACTTCAAGAGGATGTATCTTGTTTGATTATTCATCCACATCTTCTTAAGTCCTCTACAATCTTGAGCTTCTAACCCTCCTATGTATCTGAGGTATTGTAAACATGGAAACATGTACAATACCTCAGCAAGCTATGCTTGGTAGGAGAATACAAAAACATACTACTTCATCAACATAAGAATACATACCTCAGTCCATATTTCATCATAGTTATCCATTCATAAGTTATCTCCACATAGGGTACATACGTTATTTATGTAGTACATGACAAATTAGTTAATATAGAGAAGATTGCTCAAAACTTGTTACTTTCCCTAGCTATACTCCCACTTAGGAGAGCAATTACCTAGCCAATTATCATATGGGGTTTTTATTCTAGGAACATGTAATAGCATATCATCATGCCATGGCATCATATTATGCCTATCATATGTGCATCATAATGCAAAATACATTAGGACTACTATGCTTACAGCCTCAATCCGTACAGCGCGCCCTGATAACTGTATAATCCTCCACTGACACCAATTGTGGAATAATCAATCCATGTCCTCATGGGGTAGACCATGGCTGTCACAATGGGGCCTTCCCATTACTACCCCACCCAACATTTAGCCTCTCTTTGGGCATGGTATCATCATATAAGTTTTAGGAAGCGGGTGGCTAAACCCTCATAACTTCCCTAGCATAGCATCCCCAGTCTCTATCTCTGTGTAAAACAAAACCACAAGTCTCCATACTTGTATGGAAAATATATTATACATATCAAATGATCTGTCTGTTTAATTAAGGCTAGAATATTTTACATACCCTATTCTTAGGGTTTCCTTAGTCTCCATACCTCATTTCTTTCACCTCATTAGACTTGATCACTAGATTGGATCAAGTGGATTAGGACGTTAGATCACTTTGTTTGATCATGTGGTTAAATCACATGTTTTCAATCACTTAGTTTGATCATGTGTTATGATCACTTAGTTGGATCATATGTTTTGGATCCCTCAATTGGATCATATGTTTTGGATCCCTTAATTGGATCATATGTTTTGGATCATTTATTTGGATCGTGCGTGGTGGATCACTTAGTTGGATCATAAGTTTTGGACCACTTGTTTGGATCATGACTATGCTAAGGTACTACGCATACTGGTATAATGAAGGTCTATATTTTTAGACAGATAATCATGTATATCTATACATGAATCTCTAATATATCATTGTATATCCACCTACCTCAAAGAAGTATCATGATTCATACATCTCCTATGTATTCTTCCACAATGTCCATCATGGTCTGGATTCATCCATCCATCAAATCATATGTATAAGGTTATTTCCCTATTCAAGTATTTATTCCTATAGATGATACCCTAATTTTCCTTGAATCAAATTTGATCAAGGGTTTGGGATTCTCTATCTATGTTCTTCTACATACGCATACATACTATACAGATACACATGTAATACAATACTACATTAGTGTTTGTTTTTGATCATCCAAGATCTTATGGATCTTGTTTGATCATCCTTATCTTGATTATCATTTTTATTAAGATTAGATGATTTACAACATTTTATGCTCTCATTATTATTACTCAACCAATTAATATTTTATTGGTTGAGGGTAGCTTATTTCATTCTAAGTCTATATTGCTCCTCTTATGTCAAATTGGCTAAGGCTTACTAGTTAAATGGTTGAACACAAAGTGGCTACTTCAATCCTCATGTAAGGAGGCGTTTAAACCTCACAAACATCAACAGAAGGTGGGGGGGAGAGCGTGGCTCTATTAGATAACCCCCTTAACCACTATGTCCATCATTCACTAGCTTGACCCTAACTCAACCTTTCATAAGGTTCCTATGAGCATTTAATCCTAAGTATGCTTTCTAATTGTTTTTATTTAAATCCATGAACTAAAAAGTCATTCATGGAGATTTATTATTCTCCTAAGTTGGACCAAGGAATTTATATTCCTTATATTATCCTACTAACTATGGTCCTTACTATCATTAAGTCCATGTCATACATTCCATGTGAATGTCCCTTCCTTCTAATTTCATTTAATTACCATTCTAATTTCATTTAATTACCATTTCAATGAAATTACAATTACTTAAGCATTAAAGAATAAGTTTAAAGCATACATAAACAATTAACTAAACACTTAAATAAACAATTAAATAAAAATTTCTATAATTAACTAAGAAATGAAATACAATAATGTTCAATAATTGAAATAGCAATCTAACATGCTATCATGATCCAAGGGTCTTAATTGATCCATATTTATTTTTCATCTCTTTAGGGTTTAGATCTTGATCCTTCATTTTATTTTAGATCCAACATTTTATATTGATGTAATTTAATTATTAAATCATTGATTTATCTTATCCATTGATTTGATCTTCCTTGATCTACCCTATAGAGGAGATCTTAGGTTACTTTATACCATTTAAGGGCATAGATCTTGATCTAGCCCAAATCCACATCATCCATTCATTAAATCCCTATGATCTTATCTCAAGATCATCATCAAAATACATCCATACTATCCAATCATCCTGGATCATATTGATCTAGGAGATACTATTCATTTTTAGGGATTTTAGTAATTCTTAAGGCTAGATATCTTAAGATCTGCCTAATAAATATAATTTAATCCACTAATATAATTTATTATATTATAAAATAATCATTCAATAAGGTATTTGTGGTCTGATCATCCTAGATCTTGTAGATCAAGGATATTAGTTACTTATCCACTTAATTACAGAAAATTTCATTAATTAAAATAAAACTTTTATAGGTTCATTCCATTCTGATTATCACAATAAATCCATAAAAACTTTTTGATCTCAATTTGGATCTCAATTGAGATCGGAATTGAGATTTTAAGTTTTTAGCCCATTTTAAGTGCTAAATTTCACCTTACTGTTTTTGACTGATTTGACTAATCTAGAGACACATAATTTATACTTTGAACATGGTTCTTAAGGTTTTGTGACCTTCGAAACACATCCAACGGTTCCAATTTGATGGTTGGGGTCATGTGGGCCATGATCCAAGATCAATGGCATGGATTTTATAAAATAGATCATGTAAATACTAATTAAAAACATGATCTGACATGTTCACTATATTATTAACATAAATATGAATCTAAAAAATGTTTTTGATCTAAATTTAAAGGTTAATTACAATCAAAATTAATATTTTAAGATTTCAGCCCATTTTAAGGGCTGAATTCCATCTTTACTATTTTTTATCAATTTCTTCCTATATATAAATATAAATATGACTATAAACATGATACTAGGGTTTTAGGGGGTCTCTAAAGACATCCATCAGTTCAGATTTTTATTTTAAAGTCATCTGGTCCATGATCTATGATCATGGATACTGATTTTACCAAATAACATGTATAATAACAATTTGAAACATGGATATAATATATTAAATATCTAGATCAAGTGACAAGGAATCTTTAGAAACTTTATGATCTAAAATCAGAGCTCTATCAAGCTCTTAATTAGAAAAATACGATTTCAGTTTAAAAGAGAACGACCCAGATTTGATCTGGGTGCGGGTGCGGGTACGGATACGGATACGGGACGACTAGTGTCCCGCCCCTGTGATCACCCATTCCAGGTGTCTAGGCAGAGGTGATCGGCTATAGGCGAGACAGTCCAATCTGGACCGTCAGATCGCTTGTGGCTGGATCTCCTCCATGCGTTAAAATCAAAGGCCCAGATTTCATCTCTTGGGGTTTTGGGACCCCAGGAAGTCATCCAACGAATCAGAAGATTCATCTGAACCGTTTGTGTTGAGATCTCCACCACCCAGGCCAGATCCATCGTCTCCGACGGATCTATGGCTGGGGAGACCTCTTCATGGCTGGAAAACACCATGGAGGTGCCGAAATGGAAAGAGGGGATGGATGGTACTTACCTGGTGAAGAAAAACTCACTGGAGAAAGAGAATCCCGCCGGAGAAGATGATATAAAACCCTAGACGCCGGCCAAATATACAGAGAGACATATCTCCATTGAATTTGCCAGAAAATGTGGGAGACCATGGGGCTTTAATAGATAATCCCATGGTGAAGATTTCCAATAGTTCAAGATTAACATTTACCATCTAGATTTTCTAGAATACATGGAAGAATCAGCCGGAGACGGTACCCAGTACCGTTCCTTGTCTTCGTTTTGACTTTTCTAAAGATCTAGGATATGGATCATCTTAGGACCAAAAGGGCTTTGGTAATGAAACCTTTTTCGAACATATCCAATGGTGAATATGGGGTTTCAATGGTTAAACTTTGATGGCTAATTGAAATAGGGTTTCAAAGCGGAAACCCAGTTCCATTGGGGACGACGCGTCCTTGGACGCACCAGACAACTCCATTGGATCTGGAGTGTCCAGTGCGTCTGTGGACACATCTTGAAGGAAAAAAAATAAGAGAAGAAGGAGAAGAAAATTGGGGGAGATGGGGAATTTTTTTGGAGCTGAAATTTTGCAATATATAGGGGACCCCGTGAGTGATTTTATGAAGATTTTTGAGAATTTTTTTGAGGTCTATTTATAGGTGTTTTGAGTGGTTTTCATAATAACATGCAATAATTATGTTTTCTCCTTTTTATTATTTAATGTATATTAGATTCCTACCACCACCTCCTTCTCCACTAGTAGGTGCTAGTGGTTTGACTAATGATTGCATGTTTTGCAGACGTTGGATCCCTTTGTGGGCCCCACATGTGTGTGAAAAGACCAAATTACCCTTTTATGGAGACAATCCATTTTATTCTCTTGGACTCAGAATTGAGTGTACTTAGTGGCATTGGATTCATATTTCCGAGTACATTCCAGATTTTGAGGTCTCAAGTCTTCGTTATTTTTGAAATTACCATTTTGCCCTTTCATTCATTAAAATGAAGAAAAATACAGATTTTTCATCCGTATTCAGAAATTGTGGTGCTTACAGTCATTTTAAAGCGTTCATTGCATATGTTTTCAATTATACATATCTCATACCTTGATTCCACTTCTATGAGAAGTGCATATTCCATAACCCTAATATTCTAGCCTGATTTTCATTGAAATTCTCAATTTCAATATTTATTTAATTTCTTTATAAAAAATTAGGGGTGTTACAGCTACAGCCAGATCTAACATTGCAGAAATATCTAGTGTAGATTTTAGATATAAAGGATAAGATCCTTAGAAATAAGATGATTCTTCTTGTCATGATGTTGTCATAACACCACTCTTTTAATGAGGTCACCTGGGAAACATCGTGTGAAATGAGATAGAAGTTCCTTGAATTGTTTGATGGAATATAATGATGAATTCTAGGGACAAAATTTTGAAAGGGGGAAAAGTATGTGATCCTGCGCTCTCTTTTTTTTTTTTTTTTTTTTTCCAACAAAAAATGGATTGCTTTTAATGGGTTTCCTTCTGGTGATTTTGGACTGCACCATGTGACTGATTGTTGATGTGAAATGATCATGTTTTTTACTAAATTATTGGATTCAACTCTTGATGCATGGCATAACATGTTGTATAATAGTAAATCAAAGGTTATTGTGGCTAAATTTGGATAGAAATTAGGTGGAATAATGCTTGCGTGTGGCTAGAATGAAACACCCAATTTGTACAACTCATGTGACTGGGAGTCAGGGGTGTTTCTCAAGCTGAGAACATGCCCTGTGTTTCTAAATTGGGATGGCAATTTTGGTTGATTTGATTATGGAACCACAAACTATTATAGTTACATGATTTGAGCTTAGATGGGTGAAGAATTTGGGACATTTTGTTAGCCTTGAGAAATTAAGAAAGGGCCATTAACTTTCTCCAGTTTTTTGTAGAAAAATTGTGTTGAAAAACCTTGTTTTACTTTGATCAGACCTTACTTTGCATTTCTTGGCCTATGATACATTAATTGATCATTCAAAATTGCTTAAATCTTAAGTTTGAAGTGTAGGGGAAGTATGTTATTTCCTATAATTTTCTACAGGGAGACTCTTGATATGCATGATAAATCACTAGGATCTTTCATGTATTGTTTTCACAACTTGCTATTCTATAATCTTTGATTGTTTTATCCTCTTATAAGTATGGTATTCTAGCTATTTTTTATTGATTTCTGATCATGTAAGTGATGCATAGTTCTAATTGCTTGTAGTTGCACAAATTGATAATGGAAAATGTACGAAACTTGCAGCTTTACTATAATACCTAAGATTTGGTTGAATTAGTTATAGAATGGGTGATTGTGATTTAAATTTGTAAGTGTTCTACTTAGCTAGAAGTGACATGAGATGGGCATTATAGGACTACTATATTTCCATTGAATTTAGCTACTAGATCTAGTGATCAATCAGAATATAAAATGTATGAGTTGATCTTCAAGTTTGATCATTGATACATGATGGGTTGTTACTCTAATATGAGTAGTGTTTATAGCATGTAATGATAATTACTTTGCATGCTTTTAAGAGCATGGAATGGAGGGTAAATCCAATAGGTTTTGTACCGCCATGAATACTACATAATTTTTCATTATAACATGAGTTATGGATCAATTTTATGTGAATTTTACAAATATTTTTTTTATAATATAAGATTATTAATGAAATAAATCTTACACTTCTAAGTATCATCGAAAGATAACATGAAGAGAGTTTAGGTTATGCTACTTGTAAGATAGAGTTTTCTCCCTTATAGGTAACATTTAGTAGTGATAGGTATCATGATTTTTATCATGACCTTTGAAGGTGTTTATATACTATTTTTGTATGGTTTAAACTTACTAATGCTTTTATTAGAATGCTTAAACTCAACTATGAAAAATTATATTACTATTGAGAGATAATGTTATATATTTTTAACATGTTTAGGATTCTAAAAGGAAACTTGCATGTAAATGATTTATAAGGACATAACTATTGGCTTTAGCATGAAATATCATGATCTAACATGTTATTGATCATTGACTTATATCTTCATCTATTGCTAAAGATTCTTGTTATGTACATGATTATTTAGTAATATATTTCTTTGGAAAGCTTCCATCCATCTCTAACTTAAAAAGGACTTAAAGTTCAACAAATGATGTATGATAGAAAATTTGCATTCATAGAAAAAATGATTTCCAAAAATGAAAGATGCATGAGCCATTTTAAGAGCATGAATGAAATAATGCTTTATTTGCAAGCATGGATGATTTCAAAATTTGTGCATGTTTTGGAGAGGGCATCGATGTGTGATGTTGTATCATTGGTATGGTGTGTCTATGGAAACTAATGGTTGCACATATTTATGTTCCTAGATTAACACTATGCCAAGTGGTGCAATTTGGCCTTTGCCCTGTGACTAGATACCAGCTCCTTAGCATATCATAATGGTGTAGGGTATACTTTATAGAATTGTCACAAGGATAAGCTAGTAACCCCATGAGGGTCAGTGAGGAATAAATGTGTGGTATCTATGGATGGCGTAGAGGTAACAATAGTTGCATTTGGTGTAGACACTCTACATGTATAGTTGTGTAGGAAAGAAAGTGGACAAGAGCTGACATGTCTATCACTCTGGAGAGTCAATCTATCACTATATATTAATTTCCCAAGACCAATGTTTTTCCAGAGATTGATTCATGAGTGGCTTTGAATAACTGAGCAACATGAATCATTCTGAAGGCACTTTGTATTGGTAATGAGTTTGAATATCTACTAGTAATGAGTGACTTCAAATAACTACAATGCTATGAATGACCATGAAAAACCATGTGTGTTTAAAGCAAGGATTTTGAAATGATCATATCTATACATGGTGATAAGCATGTGATATTCCTTGATGATATATTCATATTCAAGTGTTGTATAGCAAACACTTTAGCTTATTGAAAACTATAACATAAAATGATTGTAGATTTTTATGTGAATTGAATTAATAGTTTACATGATAGTATCTTTGAAAAAGTATATCTTATTGAATCCATTATTGATTTATTTATGAAATTGTTCATACTAGTCTGATTTCTTGTCATGTTTTACTTGGCTTGGGCTATATTAGGTGCAAGGGAGGAAGGGAAAGGAAAGGAGATAGCTGTCTGACTTGGAGATGTATGAGACTATTGTAGACGCTTGACTATTATAGTATATATCAGGTGTATCTTTTGTTGACACTACTTGGAGATTTCCAAACTTTGGACTATTAGGTTTCATAGTTTGACTATGATGGTTATGGCTATGACTAGTTGGTCTTATGGCATGGTTTAGCACTTTATCTTATTTAATCTATTTTATTTTATTTGTATGAGAATATTTAAGGAAGTGACCCCAGCTTGAAGGGATGTTTATGAAAAGTATCTACTTACTATATGATTTGCAAATATTTCAAAAGAAAATTTTATGGTAATTTTGCTGTTTTATTAGAGAATTTGTCAAAAACTAAGATTGAAATATTGGGTCAATACATCAAGAATGGTTACTCTATTATTGTACAAAGAATGATAGATATGATCTCTAAAGTTTGATTTACTCTCTAAGGAGTTCTACCCCACATGCATATTATAATAGATAATAGGAGGAATAAAATATGATAATTTAGAATAGCTCACCACTATGTGGATACAAGAGAACCACCACCTCAGAGATACAAAACTATTACATAAAACTAGCTCACCACTTTAAGGATATAAAAGAATCACTACCTTAAGGGCATAGAACTAAGTGCCTCAAGACTCTAAGATCTCTACCAAAGATACAAAAGACAAAAGGATGTAGAGAAATCTCTAACCCGTTCAATATAAAAATCCTTGAAATATTCTCCTTTGATTCATGCTACTAGGGCTATAAATTGAAGTGAATATTCCTCCCATATGTAATTTACATGAGTAAAAGTATCTTCCTAGAAATAATATTTTCTTAAACTAAGTATTAGCTTCTATGTATGAGGCACTTTCCCAACAATAGTTTCTTAAACTTGAGTAGTTTCCTAAATAACAATTTCTAAGCATTGGGTAGTTTGCTAAACCCATTCAAGCACTTTCCATACATATATTTTTCATTCAAGCAGTTTCCAAAGTTCCATAACTTCTGATATGAGAAGTTTCCTTATTTTGGCTGATTTGAGATCTTTGACTAGTCAACATATCTTGATCAAGGAAGACTTCATGAAGACTTTTTTGAATGAGGAAAATAGGAATGTGCTAAAGAAGACCATCAGATGTTTTCCACTAAGTGGTCAAACACACACCTTTTTCAAATAAAAGATGTCCATTTATGGGTGATCTATCCAAGACATCCATCTTTAGGTGCTCCAAGATGTTCATCATTAATAATCCAAGATGTCCACTCTTTTTTATTCATGGCATTCATCTTTGAGAATCTAAGACATCCAAAATAGATTGACTTAGGATCCCCAATTCTAGATTGTTCTTTTTCTCATTGATCCACCATTGATCGTTTGAACAAAAGACACTCCTCTATCACTCTATGTAGGTTGAAAATAACTCATCCTTCTTTGTATTGCGAAAGATCTGCTACACTAGAAGTGTTTGAAGTTCAAATTCAGCTAGTAGGTTGATCTTGTAGGCATTCTCACCAATATTCTTCAAGATTTTGAAAGACATTGCTTTTGGCTTGAGGTTATAATGTTGTCCTTGAGGAAATCACTCCTTTCTAAGTTGTAACCATAGTAAATCTTTTTCTACTTGTTCTTTATACTTCTCATTTTCCCTTCCTAATTTTTCTTAGATATGCTCATGCATCCTCTTTATTTGCTCATCTCCCTCTTCACCATCTCCACTAAAATTGTTGGCTAATGGAGAGGGCCCTTAATCCATTGGACTCGAAGGATTCTTTCCATACACAACTTCAAAAGGACTATAAATTGTAGTTTGGCTATAGGAACTTTTGAAAGCTAATTCAACTTAAGCTAACAACAAATCCGATTGGTATATGTTCTTTACCATAAAGCTTAATAATATATTTCCCTAACTTTTATTAGTAACTTTAGTCTAAGCATTTATTTGAGGATGATAAGATGAACTAAAATTGTAGCCTAGTTCCAAGATTGCTCCATAAAGAACACTAAAAGTGACTTATAAACTTGGGATCTCGATTCAAAGTGATAGTTTTTATAATTCCATGGAGCTTAATAACTTATCTAAGGTACAAGTCAGCCACAAAGAAGTTTCTATGGTCTTAATGTAGGCTATGTAATGTGTCACTTTTTGTAGAAATAGCCAACAACCATCATGACTAAAATTTTATTTCTTTGTGGTGTTGGAAGCCCAACGACAAAATCTATACTTAGCTTTTCCCAAGGAGAGTTAGGAACAAAAAGTGGAGTATATAAGTCCCTATTCTTAAGCCAATTTTTTGCTAGATGACACACTCTACACCATTGCACATGCTTAGAAATGTCTCTTGCCTTTTTTTTTTGCCAAAGTACATATCTTTTATGGGAGAAAATTTTTATCTCTCTCAATGTAAGAACTTTGAAAAAAAACAAAAAACAAAAACAACTTAAAATAGAGGGGGCCGTAATTGATACGGACACCCCCCACTTAAAGAAAAAAAAAAGAACAGATCTAACGGTCTGTTCTCCATGCAATTGAGAGAGGGAGAAGAAAAGAGGAAGAGAGAGTGGGGGAGAAGGAGAAGAGAGTGGGGGAGAAGGAAAGAGGAGAAAGGAGGGGAGGAAACTACCCATCCTCCATCCTCCACCCTCCATTTCTCCCATCAACTAAGGGAGGAGGAGATTGACGGTGGAGAAGAGTTGACGGTCACCGGAAAAGACAGAGTGAACGGCATCATTGATCGACGATCGGTGCCGTTCATTGTCTTCCCCTCGCTACCACGAGCAAAAGCCCTATAGTTGCTCGTTGATTTAGCAAGTTTTGGTGGGGGAAAAAGGTGAAAAAGTACCCACGAAGGGAAAATAAACTGCAATCTCGTTCTTCGGTGACGATTGGAGGTTGAGGACACTCCTTAAGGGTAAGATCTAGGATACCCATCCCTTGAATCTTGATAGTTTGCAAAATTTATGCATTTTAAACCTAGATTTATAATTAGGGATGATCCAACCGTCCAATCCCTAATCTAAGGGTAGGGATGAAAAATTAAAGACTTGATGTAGTCTAAATCACACTAGATTGACAGATCTAGGCAGGAAATCGATCGAACAATCTCGGTCATCCGATCGGGTACTGTTTACATAGTAAATCCTTGATGTTTGATTGATGATCAGACATCATCGATAAATCTTAAAATCTTAAATTAGCTCGGATATGACAAAAATTGGGAATGGATGGATGAACTAGCTATCTTGATTTGGAAATGTGTAAATTTACTTGAAATTATGAACATATGAATTTGTATTGACAATGAATTCAAAATTTGATTTGGTTAGGTGATCGACAAGTGATTAAAGGAAGGATATAGCAAAATTGTGGAGCACAAAAAGGGAGGTAGGTAGTTTGGACATCAACATGCTTGGAATTTACTTGAAACTTGAGATTTTGATCTTTTAGTTTATGCAGCTACCAAAAGGGTATATTCATGCAATTTATTTAAAATGACAAGTTTACTTTACTATCAGATTGAAAAACCAATGCATGAAATTATATAGTTTTATCAGTTTTATAGGCATGGGATGCTGCCTAGTATTATTATATTATGACGGATATATTGGGGCCGGTGGACTCTGTGCTAGAAAAATTGAGGACTGATCATCCTCTTTCTTCTGAAAATATATACATGTATGGTGGATACTTGGCCAGAGGGGCCTAATGCAAGCTCATGTCATCCTGGACAGGTCATGGCTTGTGTGCTGTGTTTTCCATGAACACGGTGTAAAGGAATCTATTCATTTCGTATCGGTGTGATAGCCACGAAATTGATTGGTTCTTGTCCGTCGCACGAAGGTTCCATTATTTTCGGGTTTATATGTATATTGTGCAATAGCGCAGGTGCAGGGCACCATGGTATTTCAGGTCAATAATGAGAACTCATGACCAATAGTAGGTGGCCGGATTTGAGTGGTTTTATACTCGTAAAATCTTGATGAGATTTAGAGTATGTGTGTATGTATATATATATATATATATAGGTGTGCATATACACTGGTTGAAATACTCTTTATTTACATTTAAGCATTTCTTGGTTTAAATGCATTTCTCTATTGGTTTTGAGGCATGCGAAGAGTCGTGACTATCTTCCATATCATCTAAATGTTTTACTAAGGTTATTATCATTATTTGGAAACAGTAAGCATGGATGTTAAATTGACGATTCAAACTAATTGGACATGGAAACTATTTGAAATGGCATGGTATGAATTTTGGAATATATTATACTACTTATTTGGCATCAAATGACACAAAATTTCACAAAGTATGATAAATTGTTCCTTTTAAAGTTAGAACTGCATAAACTTGTGTGTTGATGATGAAACTACCTACACAAGCAAAGGCTTGCTGAGATATTGTACTTGTTTACAATATCTTAGGTTAGAAGGACTACAGCAAAGGGAAATGCACATAGTTTTGACTTGGAAGCTACAAGGAAGCTATTTTGAGCAAAGGTGAGGTATAGGTAAAGATTTCTGAATGTTCTTACAACTCTTATGTAAAATAAAATTGTTTCATGACTATTAGAAAAGGACATGTGAATGTGTATTCATTACCATTTGACACAAATGGCTATGACTGGAGTGATCCTAGGTATACAGGTCAATTACCTAACCTTTTTGGCATTACCAAAATGTTTCATTTATTTAAATTAAACGAAAATGTGTATGTTGGTATTTGGAGGGAGACGGAGTCTCTATCATGGATATTTATATGTACATAATGATTATCAGGTGTCGCATTGTATGCGTTAAATGTATGATGTCCGAAATACAGGGGAGACTTTGCAGGATTTTCGGTAGGAATGTGATGTTCATTCCTCTGAAAATCATTGTTTTTTTTTAAAAAAGAAGAAGAGATACTCGGGATTTTTAAGGTATTCTTTTCAAAGTTATTCTTCTGCTATTTGGTTTTGAACAGTTTTATAAAAGTATTGGGGCCCCACAAAGCAAAAGATTTATGAAAAAGTGTTATAAAAACCCGGGATGTCACAATTGGTATCAGAGCCCAGTCACTCTTCTCATAGCCAGTCAGACATGTCCTAAAGTGGTGAATTTTTTTATATATTATTATTAAATGATTAGAAAAAAAAATTAATATCCATTGGGTAAATCTTGGACAGATGGCCCCTAAAAGGAGAACAAGGTCCACTCCTACTACACCTGCTGCTATATCTTTTGAGTCCTCAGGACAAGGAAATCAAGTGGCAGAGATTATGGCCCAGGTGATTCATGCTTTGTTGCCACATTTACCACAGAGGCCGACATTGACACCACAAGTAGTGTCACATGTACCGACACCACCAGCTGTGTCACAGATACCAGCATCAGTAGCATCATAGATACCGCCACCAGCAGTATCACAGATACCACTACCAGTAGTATCACAGGCACCACCAACAGCATCAAAAGCACTGCAACCAACAGCTGTACATAGTGGCGTTGGTTAGAAAGAGAGTCCAAAAAGGGCAGACAAACTTCTAGAGAAGTTCCAGCGTATGGTGCCAACATTCACTGGTGAGGGTGAAGTTGAGGATGCAGAAAGATGGATTTTTGCAGTTGAAAAGGCCTTTAAGGCTATGGAAGTACCTACTGACAAACAGGTACAGGTTGTTACATATATATTGACAGAGGAAGCCGGGTTTTAGTGGTAGATAGCTGAGATGACTCACTTTTCTGGAGATTTGATTTCATGGGAGGATTTTAAAAAACTATTTAATGATAAGTACTTTCCACTTCATGTACAAAAGGAAGAGATAGAATTTATAGAATTGAAACAAAGGAATCTCACTGTTCAGCAATAAGAACAGTGGTTTACACGATTGAGGAGATTTGTTCTGAATGCAGGCGTGACTGACTCTCAGATCATAGATAGATTTGTTTATGGCTTGAATCTGACATTGGGAAATTTGGTGTTATTGAAGTAGCCAACCACAGTGGCTAAGGTAGTTGAGGTTGCTGCTACTATAGAACAAGGTCTTATACGTGGTAGAGTAGAGAAGGAGAGTGAACAATATGCTAGTGGTTCTGGATACACTGATAAGGGAAAGAGGCCTTTCTCCTTTTCCCAGACTCAGAGGCCCCATTCACAACAACAGCCCACAGGACATGGTAGAAGTCTAATTAAGAGGTTTTGTCGGAGGTGTAAGAAGACCCATTTTGGTGAGAATTGCTCAAGACCAGGACAAGGAACACCTCAACATCATCAACATCAATATCAAAGGTAGAGGTCACCTATACGATGCTACATATGCAATGAGCTTGGGCATATATCCAGAGACTGTCCCAAGAGGGTAGGAAACAGGTAGTTTGACAATGTGACTAAGCCAAATGAGGCCCCTCGCAGCCAGGGATGGGTTTATGCTATTACAACAAAGCAAGCACAATCATCAGATGCAGTGATTGAAGGTACAATTCCTATTGTAAATCAACATGCAAAGGTCTTATTTGATACAGGATCTACGCATTCTTTTATTTCTTGTGTGTTTGCTTCATGTGTGGAATTGCATGTACATACCATGGGGTTCAGGTTAGACGTGACGACTCCGCTGGGAGAGTCGATACTAGTAGAATAGTTCATTCAAGAGGTGCCTATTGTTATCATGAGTGAAAGGATGGATGGGGACCTCATTCTCCTTGATATGGTGGATTTTGACATCATCTTAGGCATGGACTGGTTGACAAGATTTTGGGCAACGGTGGACTACAGAAAGAAGAGGATTACATTCTCCCCACTAGGTCGCCCAATAGTCTCATTTCAGGGGAGACAAGATATAACAGGAGCATGTTTTATTTCAGCTTTAAAGGCAAACCGACACATTTGGAAGGGGTGTCGAGCATTTCTAGCTAGTGTGATAGCGATAGATCCTAAGAGACCTCAAATTGAGAAGTTAGATGTGGTCAATGAGTTCCAAGACGTCTTTTCGAAGGAGCTTTTAGGACTACCACCGCGAAGAGAAATTGACTTCACCATCGAGTTACTTCCAGGCATGGCTCCTATCTCTAAGGCGCCATATAGGATGGGACCTGCTGATTTGAAGGAGCTTAGAACACAACTCCAAGAATTGCTAGACAAATGATTCATTAGACCTAGTGGATCACCTTGGGGAGCACCAGTCCTCTTTGTGAAGAAGAAGGATGGATCAATGCGTCTTTGCATTGATTATCGTATGTTGAATAGTGTGACTGTGAAGAACCGCTACCCATTACCCAGAATTGACGACCTTTTTTATCAGCTTTAGTCAGCACAGATCTTTTTGAAGATCAATTTGAGGTCAGGGTATCATCAGTTGAGAATTAGAGACTTGGACATCTCTAAGATGGCATTCAGGACGTGTTATGGTCATTATGAGTTTTTAGTAATGCCATTTGGTCTAACGAACGTGCCTGCAGTTTTCATGGATCTCATGAATTGGGTCTTCTGAGCCTACTTGGATAAGTTTGTGATTGTGTTTGTAGACGACATTCTTGTGTACTCTGCAAGCAAGGAGGAGCACAATAAGCACTTGCGCATTGTTTTGGACACATTACGAACTCATCAATTGTTTGCCAAGTTCAGCAAGTGTGAGTTCTGGTTGGAACAAGTGAATTTCCTTGGCCACGTTATCTCAAAGAATGGAGTGGCCATTGACCCAACAAAGGTGGAGGCAGTGATGGGTTGGGATCAGCCCAAAACAGTGACTGAAATTTGTAGTTTCCTTGGTCTCGCGGGCTATTATCGCAGATTTATTGAGGGGTTCTCAAGAATCGCCATGCCTTTAACAGCATTAACCAGGAAAGACATGAGGTTTATATGGACCGATGCATGTGAGATGAGCTTTCAGGAGCTCAAGAGGAGACTTACCTCCGCACCAATATTGACCTTACCAACGGGCCTCGGTGGTTTCATTGTATATTGCGATGCTTCTGGTAAGGGACTTGGTGCAGTGCTAATGCAGCATGACCGGGTGATTGCCTATGCATCATGACAATTAAAGACACACGAGCTAAATTACCCTACACATGACTTGGAATTAGCAGCAGTGGTTTTTGCATTGAAGTTATGGTGGTACTACCTTTACGGAGAGAAATTTGAGGTTTTCTCAAATGATAAGAGTCTTAATTATTTCATCACACAGAGTGACTTGAATCTGAGATAAAGGAGGTGGATGGAGTATCTTAAGGATTATGACTTCATGATATGATATCATCCAGGGAAAGCAAATGTAGTGGTCAATGCCTTGAGTAGAAAGTCAAGGTCAATGGTCGCACATTTATTAGTTAAGTCGAGGTTCATTGATAGAGTCATACAAGCACAGGCAGAGGATGTTGAAACCCAGGACTTGTGTGGCAAGGTAGGTTTTGCCAAAGGACAGGATACATGTGTACGTTTTCAAGGAAGGTTGGTAGTTCCAGTAGTTGATGGCTTGAGGCGAGAGCCACTTCAGGAGGCACATCAAAAAATTTTGCCTCAAGTCCTGGTACATCTTCGTACCCCTGGGTGAGTGTGTAGCATGGTGTTTGACTTGTCAACAAGTCAACGAAGAACATCAAAGGCCAGCAGGTATGTTGCAAACCTTAGAGCTTCCTGAGTGGAAGTGGGACCATATTACCATGGATTTCATTGTGGGTTTGCCCAGGACAGCAAGTGGGCATGATATGATATGGGTAATAGTGGATAGATTAACTAAGTCTGCTCATTTCCTCCCCATTCGACAAACTTAGTCTGTTGATAGCTTGGCAAAGTTGTATGTTAAGGAAATCGTGAGTTTGCATGGTACCCCTCTAACTATTATCTCTGACAGGGATAGTAGATTCACCTCAAAGTATTGGCGGAGTGTACAGGGGCATTCGGATCGGCATTGAGATTTAGCACTGCCTTTCACCTACAAACTGATGGTCAATCAGAGAGGACCGTCCAGACTATAGAAGACATGTTGAGGTCATGTGCCATTGATTGGAAGGGCAGTTGGGATGAGCACTTACCATTGGTGGAGTTTGCTTACAACAATAGCTTTCATGCGAGTATTGGCATGGCTCCTTATGAGGCACTCTATGGAAGACCATGCCGATCACCTATATGTTGGAGTGACATTGGTGAGAGGCGATTGTTGAAGTCTGAGATAGTTGAACAGTGTGCAGAGAAAGTTCGGTTAATCCAAAGGCAATTATTGACCGCTCATAGCCGCCGAAGAGTTATGCCGACAAGGGTCGTAGACATGTAGAGTTTGTAGTGGGAGACCATGTTTTCTTGAAGATTTCTCCAATGAAGGGTGTGATGAGGTTTGGAGTCAAAGGAAAGTTGAGCCCTCGGTACATTGGACCCTTTGAGATCTTAAAAAGGGTTGGGCTTGTAGCCTATTAGTTGGCTTTACCACTGCGACTAGCAGGTGTTCATGATGTTTTTCATATATCAATGTTGAGAAAATATATGGCAGATCCTTCACACATATTACAACAAATTCCTACAGAGCTACATCCAGATCTAACCTTTGAGGAAAGAGCTATACAGATTTTAGATTATAAGACACAGGAAATGAGAAGTAGAACTATTTCATTGGTCAAGGTTCTTTGGCAACACCATTCAATGGAAGAGGCAACATGGGAGATGGAAGAGCAGATGCGGCATACACATCCTGAACATTTTAAGGAACGAGGTGAGAAGAATTTCGAGGAAGAAATTTCTATAAGGGCAGGAGAATGTAAGAACTCTGAAAAAAAAAAAAAAAAACTTAAAATAGAGGGGGCCGTAATTGATACGGACACCCCCCCCCACTTAAAGAAAAAAAAAAGAATAGACCTAATGGTCTGTTTTCCATGTGATTGAGAGAGGGAGAAGAAAAGAGGAAGAGAGAGTGGGGGAGAAGGAAAGAGGAGAAAGGAGGGGAGGAAACTACCCATCCTCCACCCTCCATTTCTCCCATCAACTAAGGGAGGAGGAGATCGACGGTGGAGAAGAGTTGACGGTCGCCGGAAAAAACAGAGTGAACGGCGTCATTGATCGACGATTGGTGCCGTTCATTGTCTTCCGCTCACTACCACCAGCAAAAGCCCTATAGTTGCTCGTTGATTTAACAAGTTTTGGTGGGGGGAAAAGGAGGAAAATAGTACCCAAGACGGGATTTGCTGGCGACGGGAAAATCAATGGCAATCTCGTTCTTCGGTGACGATTGGAGGTTGAATACACTCCTTAAGGGTAAGATCTGGGATACCCATCTCTTGAATCTTGATAGTTTGCAAAATTTATGTATTTTTAACCTAGATCTATAATTAGGGATGATCCAACCGTCCAATCCCTAATCTAAGGGTAGGGATGAAAAATTAAAGACTTGATGTAGTCTAAATCGCACAGAGGTTCCATTATTTTTGGGTTTATATGTATATTGCGCAATAGCGCATGTGCAGGGCACCATGGTATTTTAGGTCAATAATGAGTACTCATGACCAACAGCAGGTGGCTGAATTTGAGTGGTTTTATACTTGTAAAATCTTGATGAGATTTAGAGTATGTGTGTGTGAATATATATAGGTGCGTATACACTAGTTGAAATACTCTTTATTTACATTTAAGCATTTCTTGGTTTAAATGCATTTCTCTATTGGTTTTGAGGCATGCGAAGAGTCGTGACTATCTTCCATATCATCTAAATGTTTTACTAAGGTTATTATCATTATTTGGAAGCAGTAAGCATGGATGTTAAATTGACGATTCAAACTGATTGGACATGGAAACTATTTGAAATGGCATGGTATGAATTTTGGAATATATTATACTACTTATTTGGCATCAAATGACACAAAATTTCACAAAGTATGATAAATTGTTCCTTTTAAAGTTAGAACTGCATAAACTTGTGTGTTGATGATGAAACTACCTACACAAGCAAAGGCTTGTTGAGCTATTGTACTTGTTTACAATATCTTAGGTTAGAAGGACTACAGCAAAGGGAAATGCACATAGTTTTGATTTGGAAGCTATAAGGAAGCTATTTTGAGTAAAGGTGAGGTATAGGTAAAGATTTCTGAAGGTTCTTACAACTCTTATGTAAAATAAAATTGTTTCATGACTATTAGAAAAGGACATGTGAATGTGTATTCATTACCGTTTGACATGAATGGCTATGACTGGAGTGGTCTTGGGTATACAGGTCAATTACCTAGCCTTTTTGGCATTACCAAAATGTTTCATTTGTTTAAATTAAACGAAAATGTGTATGTTGGTATTTGGAGGGAGACGGAGTCTCTATCATGGATATTTATATGTACATGATGATTATCAGGTGTCGCATTGTATTCGTTAAATGCACGAGGTCCGAAATACAGGGGAGACTCTGCCGGATTTTTGGTAGGAATGTGATATTCATTCCTCTGAAAATCATTGATTTTTTTTAAAAAAAAAGGAGAGACACTTGGGATTTTTAAGGTATTCTTTTTAAAGTTATTCTTCCGCTATTTGGTTTTGAATAGTTTTATAAAAGTATTGAGGCCCCACAAAGCAAAAGATTTGTGAAAAAATGTTATATAAACCGGGGATGTCACACTCAAAGTTTCCATCACTAACTCCATCATGAGCTTCAAAGAATGTAATAACGCCAATTTTTGTAAATTGATTGAGAAAATCAATAAAGTTTGAGTTTTCAAAATTTCTGGGCTCGAATATTAGGTAATTCAAAATTATCTTTTTATAGATATTAAAACATGATTTAAAACTTATAATTTATGAATGTATTAAAAAAATCAATTGAAATGACGCTAAGTACGTTCAATTCCGAGTTAAAATGAAAAATCCCTAATTTTCTTCATTTTTATGAATAAAAGGGTAAAATGGTAATTTAACCTATAACTTAGATCTAAGACATCAATATTTAGTATATACTCAAAAATATGATTCCAACTCCACTAAGCACGCTCAATTCCGAGTTAGGGAGAATAAAATGGATTTTTCTCCATGAGAGGGCAAAATGATCCTTTCACACCGTGTGGGGCCCACAAGGGGCCAACAGACAAATCCAATAGCCAGAAAACATGTAATGAGTGGTCAAACCACTATCAGCTGCTAGTGTAGAAGGAGGTGCTAGTGGAGGATCCAATTTTAAATTAATATTTAAAAGAATTAAAACATAATTATTACAAGTAATTATAAAAAATGCAAAACACCTATAAATACCTCTCCAAAAATCTTCCAAAAATGTTCATTAAAATTCCCATGAAATCATCTTGCTTACTTTAAAAAACCAAATCTAGATTCCTTTCCAAAATTCCAAAACTCCCAAAAATCTCCCTTCTTGCATTTCTCTCTCCTCTCTCTAATTGAAATAAGAGACTTAAATTCAATTAGGCACTCTGTTCCAAATTAAATCTCATACATCCCACTATTCAAATTGTCCTAGACTACCTAATCTACAAAACCCCTAAATCAATTTCAAGTTCCAACGATGTAATCTATCGAGCTATCTTATCATCAAAGGGTATTTATTTCAAATTGGGCTTTAAATCTACGTTGTTTCTCCAATTCGGTAGGTGGAAACACTTCCTATAATTATTTCATGTTGTTTTATGTAATTTTTATTTTTTTATAATTATTTTTAGGCTAAAATTTATAAAAATAAAGTAAGGACTAGAACCCTTCAATTTTGGATGATGGAGGGCTCAGATGGAAAATCTGAGTAGCCTAGTAGATCCAGAAGGGTCCATAACCCCTAGGGTAGAAATTTCAAGAATTTTTTATTAAGTTTTGAGGCCTTAATTATAAAAAGATTGATTGGACGGTCCAAAACGGATTGTCCGATCTCCCAAATTAGATCGGCTCCCAAGATGCATTGCGAAATGCCGCATAGAAACGTGCCATGCGTGACATCATCCTAACAGGATGACTTTGCGACAGCATAGGTCATGGGGGAGAGCGTTATGTGTGCATCCCGGTGATGAGCACGCGGTGACCGCTTTGCCCAATCAATCCAGGCCATCCGTTTCGTTAGGCCTAAATCAAATATGGACCCTAAGAATGACTGTGAACTTCATAGTTTAATTGTGGAGTCATCTGAACTCCAAATTGAGATTGGAAAGAGGCTATGGAAAGCTTATAACGTCTATTTTCTTCTAAAACCATAATAATGATAAAAACATTCTAGAAACATTCTGTTTTTAAGAATTTAGTTTTTAATTTTCATGATCTTCAAGATCTGAGATGTTTAGATTTGGGGATCTAATTTATTAATAATATAATATTGAAATCAAGTGATATGCATGATTTATTTGGACAGTTCTAAGATAAATTGAGGGATTTACCCTTTATGGTAGAAAAAACCAAAAAATACTAAGGGACCCACTTGATCAATGACATCAAGTATGATCAGATCCTTAGAATGGATTGAATGAATGATATTATGATGGAATCCATTGAGATCATGGATTGAATATGACCAAAAACAAAGGGATATGATCTTGGACCTTAATGGAGTAAAAGCCCTAAAATTAATTAAAACCCTTGATTGAAAGGAAAAGACTTAAGATCTAATGGTTGCATCATAAGAAAAAGCTTTAATAATGAGAAGTGGGTTAGGATGCGTTATGCATTATTTCATTTGATTTATTTCATGAATATAGGATCCACGATAGATTATTTTAGCATAACTTCATTTCAAATGTCCATAAAATTATTCATGAATGATGAATTGTAACTTAGGACCATGTTGCTATGATTTCATGCAATTGTAACTTAGGACCATGCTAGGATTTCATGTTAGATTAAACTATGGTATGAGATGGTACCTTAGGTCCATGATAGTTTAATTTGAGTTTATTAGATAAAGTACATTAGTTAGAAATCATGCTAGTGTAATCTTAAGTACTTTGTACCATTATCATTAGGTTGTTCAATTATGTAGTTTTATGCTTTAAAGTTATAATTCATTTATGGTTAAATTTTATTAGTAGATTTAATTGTTAAAGTAATTATGAGATAAATAGCATAAAACATCAAAAATAGAATCTAATGAGAAAGTAGAGTTTCATGACACAAATAAGAGTGAATTATTTGACTTAGACTTAATTAGTAAGGGCTATAGTTAGTAGGACAATATAAGGATTATCAAATCCTTGGCCTAAACTAGGAGAATAATAAACCCCATGAGTGACATTTTAAATGTTCATGGACTTAATTAAATACTTAGGGTTAACAGGCCCATAGGAACCTTATCAAAGGTTGAGCTAAGGTCACTCTAGTGAATGTTGAACATGGTGGTTAAGGGGTTTTCTAATAGAGCCTCGCTCTTCCCCTACCTTCTGTTGATGTTTGTGAGGTCTAAACGCCTCCTTACATGAGGATTGAAGTGACCACTTTGTGTTCACCCATTCAACTAATAAGCCTTAGCCATTGGAAATAAGAGGAGCAGTGTAGACTTAAGCTGAAATAAGTTATCTTCAACTAGTAAAATATTAACTGGTTGAATAATAATAATAAGAGCATAAAAGGTTAATAAATTATCTAACCATAATAAAAATTGTAAGTAAGATAAGGATGATCAAATAAGAACCATTGGATCTTGAATGATCAAGAACAATAAAAAGAAATAAATACTTCTTGATGATATATATATATATATATTGCTTACAACTTAGATCAAATAGGATAGAAGATCTTAGATCAAATAGAAGATCAGAATCATTGATCGATTATGATTCAAGGAAGAGAACCAAGATCATCCTCCTTAGGGATGATCAAACAACTAAACTTAGATCAAAGAAGAACTAGATGATAGAAGATCTAAGCCCTTGATGTTTATCAATATGTACAAATTGTTGATTAAAGGATCTATAAAAGATCAAGATCAAAGAAAGGAATATACAAAGACTTAGAATAGAAAATATTTATATTTGAAAGATTAGAAGATCATTCTAACCATTAGATCTATTGATCAATAGGATTATTCAGATTGTATATATATTGACAGTATGTGTGGATTTACAGATTACATACATCAGTCAGGATCATGGAAGATTTGAAGAGATAGATCACTACTTAAAGGTAGGAGGACTTTATGAATGCATCTACATGGGATGTACATGTTGAACACATCATCTTATATTGACAAGTGAAATGTTAATACTTGTATTAAATGCCCTGAAACCCTTATGATCCAACCAAACATATATGAAATGGTTAAGTTAGAATTGAGGACTAGACTCTAAATGAATATGGAACCAGAAGATATTCTAGCCCTAAGTAGACAAACAGATTGTCTGATATGTATGAAACTTATTTTACATACAAGCATGAAGACTTGTGCTTTTGTTTTAAATAGGCATAAGCCTGGGGATGCTATGCTTGGGGAGTTATGAGGGTTTGGCCACCCGCTTCCCAAAATTTGATGATTTGAAGATACCTTACCCTATACAAGGCTAAAAGTCAGGTGGGGCAATTATGGGAAGGCCACCACTGTGAAAGTCCTATCTCCCCATATGAGCAGTGACACAATATTTTTCACCGTAGTATTAGTGGTGAACAGGATAGTTATTCGAGCATGCTAGTATGGATCAGACTATAGCATGGTAGTCCTTTGATTATTTTGCACTATGATGCATATGAGATAGGCATAGTGAAATGCCTTATGTTATGGCATGATAAAATACCAGGTAATTGTATATTACCAGTATTTCCCAAGAAGGGAAATTCCCAATATAGGACTAGATGAAGTACTGATTTCTCATAGTGGAAAGAATTGATCAGCTTAGTTGGGAATGATATTTGACTACTTCCATAAATTTGATAGATTTATCCATATACAGCATGTATGTATAAGGATGTACATATATTACAAAGTAAAGAGTTAGATACATGAGTATGTTTATGAATAATGGGATTATAAAGTATTAGAATTATACTATCAAATATTATGCTTCTTGAATCCCTTACCAAGCATGGCTTGTTGAGATATTGTAAATGTTTGAATGTTTATAATATCTTAGATACAGAGAAGGAGAGTTAGGATCTCAAGACTATAGAAAACTTGAAGAGAATAATCATCAGGGTATTCCCCTTGAAGACGTGTATTTTGTTTTGTTTGAGAGTATTGTATTGTAATGAGAGTTTCATTGTATGGTGAGCTTTGCGTTTGGATTATGTAATTTGGGCAAGTATTTTAATGGATTTGGGCTATAC
This sequence comes from Warburgia ugandensis, assembly GCA_035236585.1. NCBI lineage: Eukaryota > Viridiplantae > Streptophyta > Magnoliopsida > Canellales > Canellaceae > Warburgia > Warburgia ugandensis. The sequence goes on from CP141133.1 coordinate 43,627,440, forward strand.
TATGAACCACTGGATGGATTTTGGAATTTAATAAAAATATATTCCTTCAATGGGATTTTATCTCGTACAAAAATTTTACTTATGTTATGTATGAAGTGATGACTTGGGTTTTTCAAAACAAGTTCTAAAGAAAAGAATTTCTGCTGCTTTATTTTGCGAAATTTTTTTACTACTAAGGGCCCTACCTTTGAAAATGTATTACAAAATGTGTTACAAAAACCCAGGTCGCCACAGTTGGTATCAGAGCTATTCATCTAGTCACAGTATAGTACAAATATGTCCAAAGGAGAGATAATAATCCAATTTTAGGTTAAGATAGAAATAGTTGTATAGAATACTAATAGAAATTTTAGTTTATGAGCCGATGCCACCAAAGAGAGTCATAAGGCAAATAGCTCAAAATACTCCAGAAGACAACACAGAGAGATTAACCATGAATAATGTGGAAGAGATGGTAACAAGGGTATTGGGGAACCTTCTTCCTGACATTCAACAAACCCAAAGTTCATCACCTCTCGTAGAGACACTAAGTATGCAGACTCAAGCTTAGCCTAAAGTGAGACACAATACACCAACACCAACACCAGTTACTCCCACACTAGTACAGGGGCAATCTTCCCTTTTACCAAGTGAAGAAGTTAGAAAGTCTCCATTACCACTAGAAAAAGTTGACAAAATGATAGAGAGATTTCAAAAGATGGCTACAGTGTATAATGGCATGGGTGAAGCTGAGAAGGCTGAGGAATAGAAGTATGAAGTAGAAAGGACTTTTGGTGCACTACATACTCCTCCAGAGTTGAAGGTGAAATTTGCCACCTATCTATTAAAACAAGAAGCTGCATTTTGTTGGAGATCAACTAACCACACCTTCTTCTCAAATTCTAAAGATACTATGTGAGAGGAATTTAAGGAAGTCTTTAACCACAAATATTTCCCTTCTCATGTACAAGCCAGGAAGCTGATAGAATTTCTAGAACTAAGGCAAGGGAACATGTCAATGGTAGAATATGATAACAAGTTCATGCAGTTAAAAAGATTTGTGACTCATGTGTGTAACACTGAAACACACACAATGAATCAATTCATTGAAGGGCTACACCCAGGGCCGAAAATAAAGGTCCTCGGTACTAAAGCCACGACCTTGGCAGAATGTGTATAAATAGCTTTCAAGTTTGAAAAAGGATACAAGAAGAGTCAAACCACCAAGTTTAGTGGAGGAGGAAACAATAACCCAAAGCCCTTTCAGAAGAATAAAAGACCTTGGAACAATTTTAATCCCCAAAGAAATCAGAGGAATAATACACCAGGGCAAAATAGATGACCATGTCCAAGATGAAGAAAATTTCACCAAGGCAATATTTTCCCTAGACCTGAACAACAACAACCACAATGGTTTCCGATCAAGTGCAATAATTGTGGGGAGTATGGACACATCACCACCTATTGCATGAAACCACTAGCAGTTAAGGAGGCAAAACCAAAAATTGCCCCTCAACATCGGGGGGGGGGGGGGTGTCTTCACCATCACTAACAGCTAGGCTGGACCATCTAATGCAGTGATTGAAGGTACATTACTTGTAGCTAAAAACTATGCCAAAATACTATTTGATTTTGGATCTATGCATTCCTTTAGATCTTGCGTATTTGCATCTAGTATACAACTGTCAGTGAAAAACTTGAGATTTAATCTAGATGTAATAATTGTAGTTGGAAAAATAGTTAAATTACAAGAATACTTGCATAATGTACCTGTAGAAGTATTGGGGAAAACAATGGACATAGACCTCATTTTACTGAACATGGTGGACTTTGACATCATACTGGGTATGGACTGGTTAGCAAAATACTGGGTAGTTATGGACTGTCATAAAAAAATAGTCACATTTAGCAAACCGGGTTAGGAAGTATTTGTATTGTATGGGAAACACAATGACTTAAACAAATCCATTATCTCAGCTATGAAGGTAGTCAAACATATGTGCAAGGGGTGTTAGGCATTTCTAGCAACAATAATTTCTTTAGATGTTGAATAGCCCAGGATAACAGAAATTGAAGTAGTCAGGGAATTCCAAGATGTTTTTCCAGAAGAACTACCAGGATTACCTCCACATAGAGAAATTAAGTTTACCATTGAAGTAATTCCTGGTACAACTCCAATTTCTAAAGCACCTTATAGGATGGCCCCAACAGAGTTGAAAGAGTTGAAAGGTTAGTTATAGGAATTGTTAGACAAAGGGTTTGTTAGACCAAGTAGTTCACCATGGGGAGCACCAGTAATATTTGTGAAGAAGAAGGATGGGTCTATGAGATTGTGCATTAATTATAGAATGTTGAACAGTGTCACAATGAAAAAAAGGTATCCCTTACCTCGCATTTATGATCTCTTTGATCAACTCCAATATGCTAAGGTGGTTTCCAAAATCGACCTTAGATCAGGATATCATCAATTGCGTATTAAGGATGAAGACATACCTAAGTCAGCATTCAAAACTCGGTATGGGCATTCAGAACTCTAGCAGTATCCAGGAACATCAAGAACACTTACGAATTGTACTAAATACCCTTAGAACATATAAACTATTCAGTAAATTTAGTAAGTGTGAATTCTACTTAGAGAAGGTCAATTTCTTGGGTTATGTAATTTCCAAGAATGGAGTAAAAGTGGACCCCACCAAGGTTGAGGCAGTAATGAATTGGGAGAAATCTAAAACAGTAACAGAAATATGTAGTTTTCTTAGACTAGTAGGATACTACCATAGATTCATTCGAGGATTTTCCCATATAGCCCTTCCTTTGACTTCATTGACTAGAAAAGGGGCACAATTCACTTGGACAGAAGAATCTGAAAATAGTTTCCAAGAGCTAAAGAAGAGGTTAACTATAACACCAGTATTGACTTTGTCATTTGGAAGTGGGGGATATGAAATATACTGTGATGCTTTAGGCAAAGGGTTAGGAGGTGTGTTGATGCAAAATGGGAAGGTCATTGCTTATGAATCTAGACAATTGAAGAAATATGAAATAAATTACCCAGTACATGACCTAGAATTGGCAGTTGTAGTTTTTGCAATGATAATTTAGAGACATTATTTGTATGGAGAAAAATTCAGTGTATTCACAGATCATAAAATTCTTAAGTACATCTTCACTCAAGCTAATTTGAACACGAGACAAAGAAGATGGATGGAGTATATCAAAGACTACGGTTTCGCCATCCAATACCATCCTGGAAAAGCAAACGTAGTAGCTGATGCATTAAGTAGACAGCCAAGAGCTGTACTCACAAACATCACCATTAAATTAGATTTTGTAGAAAGAGTTCTTAAAGCCCAAGAAGAAGATACAGTAACTTAGGAATTGTGTAAAAAGAAAATATTTTGTAAGGGTACAGATGGGGGTATACGTTTTTAGGAGAGATTGGTGGTTCCTTTAAATACAGACTTGAGAAAAGAATTATTATAAGAAGCACATCAGTCAAAATTTTCCATACACCCTAGGGGTATAAAGATGTATCAAGATTTGAAAAGGAACTTTTGGTGGGAAGGCATGAAAAGAGAAATAGGGGAATTTGTAAGGAGATTGAATAAATAATGAAATTGAAAATTTCAAGAAAACTAAGCTAGAATATTGGGTTATTAAAAATGTACTTCTCATAGAAGTAGAATTAAGATATAAGACATATATAATTGAAAACATACTCGATGAACCATTCAGAATGATTGTAAGCACAACAAATTCTGAGTTTGAATGAAAAATCCTTAATTTTCTCCATTTTTATGAATAAAAGGATAAAATGGTAAATTTTACTCATAACCAAGACCTAAGAAATAAAAATTTGGAATGTACTCGGAAATATGATTTCAACGCCACTAAGTATGCTCAATTCCGAGTTCATGGGAATAAACCCTATTTTTCTCCATTTTTGGAATTAAAAGGGCAAAATGGTCTTTTCACACCTCCGTGTGGCCCACAAAGGAATCCAACGACAAAAAAACATGTAATCATGAGTCAAACCACTACCACCTGCTAGTGGAGAAGGAGGTGGTAGCGGGAATCCAATGACAATTTAATACTAAAAAAGAAATGAAACATAATAATTACATATAATTATGAAAAATGCCAAAAATGCTTATAAATACCTCAAAAAAAAAATCCCAAAATTTTTCATAAAATTCATCATGAAATTCCCTAGCCTCTCCCAAAATTTCACCTCAAAACTCCTCCCCCTTCTCTCTCTTTTCTTCCTTCTTTCTCCCTCTTTATTTTTTTCTATTAGCGCGTCCACAAATGCACCCAGGGGAATATTCCCACTGAACCATCAAGCGAATTTGTTGACGCATCATCCTTGACGAATAGGGTTTTTACCGTGCTACAGTTTTTCAATTAGTTGTTCCTTCTAAATTGTTGAATCCTTAATCTACTCCGCTAAAAAGGTTCAGCACATCAAAATACACAAAAGCCTTATCATTTTACAACGATCATTGGAGAATTCATCAGTCAAATCATCGAAAAATAGTAGCTTTGGCGACTGCTATCTCCGGCATAGATTTTCTTAATTTTTGGCCAAGTTTTCGGACTTTGAACACACTAGGTAGGTGGAACTCATCCCCCTCTTCATTTTCCCTAAGTTGATTTTGAGTTTTGGGCTCATCGGAATTGTTTCTCCAGTGATCTTCACCGGTGAACTAGTACCAGTGATCAGCCCTAATTCACCATCTTGGATGGCTCAGATGAAACTTCTAAGCTCTTAGATGGATTCCTGGGGCCCAAAAACCCTAGGAGATGAAATCTAAGCAGTTGGATGTCAAAGATGGAGGAGATCCAGTGGTGGGTGATCTAATGGTCCAGATTTGGATCGTCTCTCCTATAGCTGGTCACCTCCATCCAACCACCTATAATAGGGGGTAACAAGCTCTGGCCACTGGTTGTCTCTGCACCCATAAGCCCAGATTTGATCTGGGCCATCCAATTTTGAACTAAAACCTCATTTTTTCAATTAAGAGCTCAATTTAGCTTTGATTTCATATTAGAAAGTTTCTATAGATTCCATGTCACTTCTATAAGTTACTGAACTCATAAGATTTATGTTTTTAATTGAATTTATTTGTAAAAATTACTAAAATCCATTCTAGCAGTATTGGATCGTGATCTAGATGATCTCAAAATAGAGATCTGAACTGATGGATGGGTTCAAGAGGTCCCAAAACACTAAGGACCATGACCATGGTAAAAATTCTGGGTTTCTAGATCAAGTAAATTAATAAAAATAGTAAGATCAAATTTCATCCTTTAAAATGGGCTGAAATCTTAAAATCCTAATTCTAATCTCTATTTAACTCCAAATTGAGATCGAAAAGTTAGGTTGGATTCCTCTTGATGAGTAGAACCTATGGAATATAGAAAATTTATGTTTTGATGCATGTAAAATTCTTTTAATAAAGAAAAGTATTACTACTTCTTATGATTAGTGAAATTTGGAATGATCAAACTCTATAATTTTGATCCACTGATGATCTTGTGATTTTGAAACATGGAATCAATGGTTATAAGTGGCTGATCTATGTTTAATTAAGAAATCTAACCTTAAAAGTAGTAAGATCCGTAAAAATGAATGGTAATCTCCTTGATCAAGTTGATCAAGGATTATTGGATAGTATGGATGTATTTGGATGAATATATTAAGGTAATATCATATGGGTTTATGGACGGACTTGATGATGATGATTTGGGATAGATTAAGATATATGCCCTTAAATTGGATAAAAGGACTTAAGATCTTCTTGATCGGTTGGATCAAGAAGGATTAGATCATTTGATGAGATGCATCAATGATCTCATAATGAAATTACATTAAGAAGATTATTAGATCTAAAGGGAAATGAAAAGATCAAGATCTAAATCCTAAAAGGGATAGAAATCACCTATGATCGTTTGATCATGATGAATAGTTATGGCATGTTAGATTTTCATGTGAATTTTTAAATGTTATTATAATTGTCATTTATTGCTTGGTAGATTTAATTGAAGATTTATTTATTTATTCTTTAATGCTTATGTTATGAAAATTACATTAAAAATCTAATTAAATGAAAAATAGAGTTGAAGGACATTTACATGGAATGAATGACATGGACTTAATGATAGTAAGGGCTATAGTTAGTAGGATAATATAAGGAATAACATTTCCTTAGACCAAATTAGGAGAATAATGAAACTCCATGAATGACAACTTAATGTTCATGGACTTAATTAAAATCAATTAGAAAGAGTACTTAGGGTTGAAATGCTCATAGGAACCTTATCAAGGGTTGAGCTAAGGTCACACTAATGAATGATGAACATGGTGGTTAAGGGGGTTCTCTAATAGAGCCTCGCTCATCCCCTACCTTCAATTGACGTTTGTGAGGTCTAAACACCTCCTTACATGAGGATTGAAGTAACCACTTTGTGTTCAACCATTTAGCTAGTGAGCCTTAGCCAAATTGACATAAGAGGAGCTGTCTAGACTTAGAGGGAATAAGCTATCCTCAACTAGTAAAACATTAACTGGTAGAGTAATAATAATAAGAACATAAAAGGTTAGTATATTATCTAATCTTACTAAAATTTTTAAATAAGATAAGGAAGATCAAACAAGATCTAAGAGAGATCTTGAAGGATCACAAACAAAAACAAAAGAAATATAATGTAGATTGTAGTATTGTTCTATGATTTTACTTATAGTGTAGATTGTGAACATCGAAGGTTTGAAACCTTGATCATATATGATTCAAGGAAAGTTAGGGCATCTCTCATAGGATAACCCAAATACATGTAGAAAGAATACTAGTATAGAGGAATGACTTTATATGTATGGTTTGATAGATGTATGAATCAAGACCATGATGGAAAATATGGAGTGAATACCACTTGAGATGCATGAATCAAGACCATGATACCACTTTGAGGTAGGTGAATGTGAAAGAATGTATTAAGGATTCATGTTTATACATACATGATTTTCTGTCTAGAATTATACACCGTCAAGATATAAGTATACTTGGTACCTTAGCATAATAATGATCCAATCACATGATCTACCTAAATGATCCAACCCCATGATCCAATTCAGCTGATCCAATCTAATGATCTAATCAAATGAGGTGAAAGTAAGGAGATGTGTAGACTAAGGACACCATAAGAATAGGGCATAGAAGATATTCCAATCTTAGTTAAATAGACACATTATCTGATATGTACAATGTATTTTACATACAAGCATGGCGGCTTGTGATTTTGTTTTACATAGCCGTAGGACTAGGGATGCTATGCTAGTGAAGTTATGATGGTTTGGCCACCCGCTTCTTGAAACTTATATGATAGATACCATGCCCAAAGAGGGGTTAAATGTCGAGTGGGGAAATCATGGGAAGTCTGCCACTGTGACAGTCATGGTCCCCTCCATGTTGACATGAATTTTATTATTTCCATAGTTGGTATCAGTGGATTATTACACAGTTATTTGGGGGCGTTGTACGGATTGAGACTGCACATAGTAGCCCTTGAGTATTTTGCATTATGATAGGCATAGTGTAGTGCCATGGCATGATGAGATGCCACTACATGAGTTCCTAGAAAGAAAATTCCTGTATGAGAATTGGCTGAACTAGGGGAAGGAACAAGTTTTGAGTAATTTTTACTATTTTAACTGATTTATCCTATACTACATAAATAACATATATACTCTATGTTGAGATAACTCATGAGTGGGTAACCATGATAGAATAATCACTAAGCTATGTATTCTTATATTAGTAAAGTAGTATATTTTTGTATCCCCTACCAAGCATAGCTTGCTCAGATATTGTAAATGTTTGAATATTTACAATATCTTAGATACAGGGAAGGAGTCTTAAGGAAGTAAAGCTTGAAGACTCAGAAGCTGTAAGACTGATCAAAGTATTTTCCTTTGAAGAATGTGTAATTTGGTTATGTACCTTGTAATTTGGATTGTATATGGACAATGGATTATAATTGTAATACAGGGGCTGTGTAAGAGTGAACTACTGGATGATTCGTGGTATTCAATAAAATTTTATTTTATACAAAATGTCTATGTGCATTATGTACCTTGAGGTGAGACTTGGGTTTTGTTATAAACAAATTTAAAAGAAAAGAATTTTTGTTGTATTGTTTGCGAATTTTTTTTACCATAAGGGCCTTGCCTTTGAAAAATGTGTTATAAAAAACCGGGTCGTCATAGAATAGGTGCATTAGTTACCTTTTGTTGAATGAGTTTCATAACTCTTTTGTGCTTCTTCTCTCCCCTTGAAATTTCCACCCTTCATGCACTTGTAATAGAAGCGATGTTGGTGCTGAAATTTTTTATCAATCTTTGATAGAAAGAAATGAGGTCATCAAATTCCCGAATAGCTTTTGTTCTAACAAAGCTTATAGCACTTTCTAAAGATGATTCAAGTGGTCCTCCCAACCTTTGTTGTACACAAGAATATCATCAAAGTGGACAACAACAATTTTCCACTGACAGGTTTAAAAACATAACTCATCAAATGCATGAAAGTGCTAAGAGTGATAGATAAGCCAAAAAGTCCTAACCAACAACTCATAGAGTTCATCTCTAGTTTTAAAAGCTATCTTCCATTTATTACCTGGTCTCATTTGAAATTGATGGTATCTATTAGAAAGATCAATCTTGTAAATGGTAGTAACTCCATTGAGTTGATCTAGTAGATCATCATGATAAGGGATAGGGAAATGATAATTGATTGTAATCTTGTTCACCAATCTACTTTCAATCCACATCATCCATGTTCCATATTTCCTTGGCACAGGAAGGGCATGTACTACTCAACGAATCTTGCTTTCTTGAACCAAACCTTTAGGAATCAAATCATTGGTTTCTTGCCACTCAATAACCACGTACAGAAGAGAAATAAAGGAAGTACATAGTAAGTATCTATTTATGGTAAGAAAATGTCCAAATTTCTCTATAGATGCAGAATGTTCACCGCTACAAATTCAAGTGAGATTAGATTTCTATGGATATATAATAGTCACCATCACAGGAATCAATCAATGATTTTGTTCACTAGCCTTTGATATAAAAACACTACCAAGAGATATATAACTTAGGTTGGAATCTTAACCCACCACCTTAGGATATAGAGTTGAAAAACATCTAACCACACAGGGAATCCACCAAGTGATATGGAAACAATGAGAACCAAGATGAAACACACATATCCCAGTTGAATGTGAGAAATACATCCAATCTTCAACTTGAAAAAAATGTGAATTGAATAATGCAACTAACTTTTCTATTTGATTCATATCTAGGATATTTGTAGATGGGGAATAAGAAATTTCAAAGCTACAAAGAAACAATCTAACTATAAGAGTTGCTTAGCCTAATAAGAATTTTTAAGTATGTACCACTTACTCTCCAAGACTTTTTTAGTCATGGTTGTTACTAAATGCTCTTAATCAACATTGGATAGTTACCAATTACAATCAAGCAACTTCTAAACTCATACAATGCAAACTATCATGCTTCTAAACTCATAGACTTCCTTAGAAAAACTTTTCTAAGCCAAGGTAGTTAAAAATCTTTTAGGAATCAACACATTGATTTCTTGACGAAGCTCATTTTATACCAAGGCAATTTCTTAGTTCCATTAGTACTTGTTTTTTTCTTGGTCATAGGCCAAACATACTATAATAACACCAAGGCTGCATCTAGAACTATCTTGGTAATCCATGAAACTTAAGGTTTCCCTTGTTTAACCAAAAAGTATTAACTTATTAAGGGAAAACCAAGATTGATACAGGTGAACCAATTAGTTTGCATTCTCATCTAGAATTCCAATTTTTTAGAGTTTAGGGATAATGTGGGGTAGCCCACACTTAGTAAGAGAGACTTATATAGTTCAAGGGGCTAAAAAAAATATTGATGCACACCATAAAATGCCATCAAACACCTTAATGTCATTTATGATGCACCAACTCTTGTTGAGAGCACCAACCAGTAGTAGCATTTCAACAAAACCATGTTTCTCGAGCCAAAGCTCCCTCAAAGAGCTTTATCAATCACATGAGGGACAAAATCTAGATGATAGAGGGATAAGTGGTGGAGGTGCTTGATAGCTAATGGTGAAAATTGAGAAAACATAGAAACAAGAAATCTTCGCTCCTAAAGTTTGAAGGAAGTTAAGGGATTTGTAATTTTGTAATGCTTAGGGCACTATTTTGGACTCGTCAAGCTTAAAAACTTTGACTGGTCAATGCTGATCTCTAAAGAACTAATCTAAAACATCCATCACATCCTCTCCAATACAATCTAATCTAGAAACTCCAATTTTGGAAATAGGGAGATGTCTTTGATCATGGCATAAAAACAACTCCTTTGGAATATCAAAATTGTTGAAACTCTTTTAGTTAATGACATCCATCCATCCTTAATGAATCATGAAGATCATCTCAAGATCCAAGAAAGTTTGATGGTGATCTTGATTGTTCATAGTTTAAATGCCTTTAATCTCTCTTGATCAACCATCAATCTCAAAATCATGATATAGACCTATGTAATTGTCCTGGGTTGAAAAAAAACTAATCCTCAAGTTGTCTACATTGTTCTCTTCAACTCTCTTTAAAATAGAAAGAAATCATACCAAATCTGTATCTTGAAATTTAGTAGACATTTTGCATCAATCAATCACTAAATCTTCATTTCTTTTCTATCTTGGCAGTCTAATGACAAATTCTATCAAACTCATAGGACCTTTTCACATGTAGCATCAAAAGATAGTAGTTTGTTTAACTAGATGTAGCATTTGCAATATTGAACAACTTAAGGACTTCCTTGTTCTTTTGACTGTTAAGAGCAAACCACTTTTAGTACCAACTTCTTGTGCAAGTAGACCACATTTCTTCATTATCACCGTATTCAAATTATGGTATTCTTTAGCAATTGACTTCATGGCTTACTAGAAAGAATGCACATCGACAAGAAAGATCATGAACTCATGTATTGTAAGTTTGATTTCTATATATGAACCTTCATTGATGACATTAAAGGTAGGAACTAGTAGTATTAATGTAATATTATGAAGTTTTATATTATTTTTATGATCAATAAAAGTTTAGAGTTTATATAGAATAAAAAATTTGAGATTTTATATATTGAATAATTTGGCAATGAAACCTTTACTAATAGACAAAGCTCAGATAGAGCTTCTAACGACTATAAGTAGGCTAAAATCCAATGGTGGAGATTGAAGTTATGAGTGAAATAAGATTTTAGATTGATAATGACACCCCTTTCAAAGTAGAAACAAAAATATTTGCATGTTGGAAGCACTTAAATGCAAATTAGGCCACCAAGTTAGCAAAACAACTCTATATAATGAACCACATAAATGGATGTTTTTAATTGGATTAAATCTTTGTGACAATAAAAGTAAATATGAAATCAGAATGCTTATAAAATAAGTGGATTCTGAGAATTTCCTAAAAAATTAGAAAGTGAATACATAATAAAATCAAATCAAAATTTGGATAATAGTATTTAGAAAAATGAGAGCTCTAGAATATTTGTAACAATACAAAATGGAAAGGAAACATAAACAAGCTAGAAAACAAGGCTAAGTTGTCAACTTAAGCTGGATGCCTATGGTTTGGGAGAAGAAAGAAATAAAGAAGAATAGCAAAGAAAGAATGAAAGGGGGAAAGGAAGAGAGAAAAAGAGAGGAGAAAGAATAAAAAGGAGGAGGTGCACCCCTCCCCCCCCCAACCTCGACCCCCCATCTGACTGTTAGATTGGCTTTTTGAAGCATTGAACATGTATTAGAAGGAACACAAGAAAAGCTAGTGGAGCAAACTCGATATATGTGATTAAGAGGTAGGCAAATTTAGGCTTCCAAGATTTCAACTTTTTGAAAACTTGGTTTTGTGTTTATTGTGAAAAGCAATACGCGTGGTCTTTAGCACCTAAAATCCCTATTTCTCACATCATGTTTTTGGTTTTGGATCTTGTTATTCCACATCTAATTTCTATGTACAAAATTGTACTTCTATTAAAGTAGAAGAAATGTTGTAATACTATACGATATAATGCCATTTTGGACTCTATACTAGTCTAAGTATTCTAGATACCTTATAGCATGAATAGCACAATCATAAGTATATGATTTGGAAGAAACTTGTTGGGTGGAAAATTCACCCATGCATTGAGGCATTATTTGTTTTGGCTAATCTAGTCATCATGATCATATCTATTTTGTAATTCCCTTGATAAGTATATGCGCAAATTGTGAGAAAGTGAAATGAATAGACTTGTGTGAGAGGTGCATGTCAAAAGTGCCTTTCTCCAATTTGAACAATTTTTATTACTATGCATGAATGAATCCACATATACTATACCTAAAAGTGTTATATTGATTAGATGCACCTTGTCTTTTTACACTTAATCTACTTTGATTAAATGTATAAGGTAAATTCCAAAGTAGGCCCTATCATTAGATGTGTTGTGCACCTTACCAATAACGAGTTATTATAGATGTGCACATTGCATTATTACATCATCCGACAGGTTGGATGGTGAGTCAATGCTAGCTTCATTCTCAAAGGGTGGCATGCATATGGTAATCTAATTACTTCATAACCTTGTCATATGAATAGAATTCATATAGGCAACTTATAACACTGGCATGACCTATCCACATTTGTAACATAGTTAGATGGGATGGAGTTTGGACATGGAAAAACCTCATGAACAAACCATCCTTAAGGTTCATACTCATCGAGTAGTATCATGAGAAAATTAGTTTTAAAATGTTTATTTCAATCATAACTTTGAACATAACTATATGGTGCCCACTTTTCTTCTTTTTAGTAGATGATGTTTTATATTTCATAGTATACCCAACTACAATTTGATGAATCACACAATATAGTGTGATTATTTTCATTTCAAAAGATAACACCTAGTTGTGATAAGTATACACCATCATATTTGAGTCTAGGATCAAATCAATTTTTCCAAATGATAAACCATGGTCATGATAGTTTTATATTTCATAGTATACCCAACTACATTTTGATGAATTACACAATATAGTGTGATTATTTTCATTTCAAAAGATAACACCTAGTTGTGATAAGTATACACCATCATATTTGAGTCTAGGATCAAATCAATTTTGCCAGATGATAAACCATGGTCATGATCATTTATAAATTGAATTATTATAATATGAGCAATATTAAAATTCTATTATAGTATCCAAAAAATGGGGAATTTTTTTTTTTTCCATTTTATTTGATACCTTTTATAGAGTTATTTGGATCAAGTGATAGATATCCATCATGACATCAAGTTTAACACCAAGGAGTTGGATCAATTAGCCATCGTGGAAAGGTTAGGAAACATACCAAGTCTAGAAAAGAGGTCTTGGAAAGGTGAGGAGCAAAGTGGTTATTGTATATCATAACCTAGACTTAGACTATAATTGATCAAATGCTTAAGTAATAGAGGTCTTGTATGTGAATACCTAGCCTGATCACTATAATACAAGTGATAATGAATAAGTATTTCACTAAGGATCAATGTATGCTAAAGATCCCTTAGCAAATGGTGTATGTACTTCTAAGTTATACCTTATGAATAATGCTTATAGAAGGAAGTGAAATATACATTTAAACCTATGTGGAAGATGGAGGAAAGAATACTAGTGTACGTTACCATAACTTAAAAGTAGCTATAGGTGAATAATAAAGAACCTAAACCAAACTAGCATTTATAAATTGTAATGATGCTGGAAAAAGGTGTGGGGAGCTACCTATGCTCCCACATGTGAACTACCATGCTAAGAGGCTTAAGGCATTGTTTCCTAGAAAAATCATGTGAACTACCTATGAAGTTGTATGGCTAGCTGTCCCCTTGTATGATGATTACAATATGAGAGAAAAAAACATAGGAAAGAGAGTGTAAAAGGGAATGATGATGATGAGAGGCTTAAGGCATTGTTTCCTAGAAAAATCATGTTAGTCAACCCATGCTACAAAATGACAAATGAAAGAGACATTAGGCTATCATCTAAGTGATGTCATAGGAATCTAATTTAATGCCTAGTAGGAATCTATCCAAAGACTACATGACAAAACCTATAATGAATTATTGCTTAAATTGGGAAGAGCAATGGGGGTTAATGGCAGCCAACACTCATGGATTTGGAACGACACATGAAGGCCCAAACCCATGCATGGAGGCAGATGGGCAAGCCGGTGATAAAGCCCCATGTTTCCATGTGTTGGTAGAGTAAAAGTAGTGAAGGAAACAAGACTTCCCTAGCTAAAGACATCATGCAACTAGCTTAGGGAAGCCTTCCAAAAACAACTGAGAGCCTTGAGAAAAGAAAGAAAAACTAGAGGAGAAGAAGGGAAAGCAAGGATAGAAAGTGACGATGAGAAATGGTGAAGGTGTGACGACCCTGGTTTTTCCATGCATTTTTAAATGCAAGATCTAATTCCTAAGGCGGGATGCATCCCTATTTGAAAACCATTTTATGAAAACCATGCAATGCAGCAGAAAATCTTTAGTTTTAAAATCATTTTGAAAACCCCGAGTGTCATTTGCTTTCACAACAACCAAAGTAGTTTTTGAAAAACTTTAGAAATCATAAATGTTTTCCCAGGTCCATCCAGTCACAGCCCAACTATAATTAAATACAAATACATGTCCAAAGGGTAGAGTGTTTACTTACATGTAATTGTCTCCTTTTGATTTACTTGCTCATAGCACTAACGCAAGTGTCCTCTACTCGTGGATGGAACTATCCTGAAAAATGTTAAGGATAGGGTGAGTATATACTATACTCAGTAGGAGTCTATCACTACTAGTTTTACAATGCATGCTATGTTTAAAGTCATATGCTCTTTAAAACATGTGCATGTTCGAACAATCATGGTCAATATCGATATTAAAAACCACCGTCGAATTGGAATATTGATGACTTAAAGAAATAGCATAATCCAAGTCGAAAGTATCATATATCATAAACATAATGATATGCATAAGATGCTCAACTGAATCCAACTCATGGATTTCTGGTATGGTATGGTCGACCAACCTCATGTCATGCCATATGCAATTCAAGTAAGTCCACGAAACCATAGGGCCCAACTATGCCCACGACCTCACCGCCGTGTGGTCCTCGGGTACCTAGGGACACAGTGTCACAGCCTCCACGGGGCATATGACACATATTCGTCGTAAATCATGCAATTTATGCAGTCGGTTGCAAAACATGCATGTAATGCATAAAATTTGCTCATGCTAGTATCGTATTCAAAGTCATAACCCTGCCTAGAAGCCTGCTAGCCTAGAAGCCTGTCAGGTCTCTCTGGCCCGCCCTCATCGGCTTGCCCTCATCAGCCCACCCTCATCAGTCAAGGCTACACTTATCATGCAATCTATGAATGTAGCACATGTCTTGGCAATATATGCGCAATGTATTTTTCAAAAACCTGTCCTCTTTGGGTCCCTCACAACTGCCTACCCAATGTCTTTTGGGCACTCCAGCGTCTTTTGGTAACCCTCAAGGACATGCAATTTTTCAAGAACTCAATGCTCACAAATCATGCAATATATACAATTATTTGCAAAACATATCTATGCATAAAGTATTTATCATATGCATGCTGAATTCATTTATATGCTAAACAAGTCATATATCAAATTAAGTCATGTTAATCAAGTCATATAATTTATACTTAAAACATGCATTCTCAAAGTAGTCATGGCTCTTTTTAAAATTCTAGTAGCGATAGAGCACCTACCTCAAAGTCTCCTGGAGTCACGTCCTTTATCACTTCAACCCGTCCCTGGGTCTCATTTATAAACTCCTGGGTATAAATGGATACAAGGAGTCCTTATCAATTTCATTCTATTTAGACTTTAGATCGCTAGATCTGCCTTTTAGGGTCCATGGTCCTTGCCTAATTCATTGTTAGGCTAGATCCTATGATGTGGATCTACTATTCCATGGTTAACTCTGTAAATTGTCCTCTAATCCTATCCTTATAGTCTCGTTAGGTTTGCGTGTCCCAGTTCCCAAGACACCGATGCATCCTGATCGAGCCAGGACCCATGCCCCATGTCGCGTGCGCACCCGAAGGCCGCACCTGGGACAGTGTACGCACTGTCATACGCCTGGAACTTGTGCCAGGGACCCAGTCCCAGGCGCAGGTGGAGCATGGTGTCCCTGGGATGCCTGGTTCATGCAAAGCCAGTTGGAACCGGCTGGGTTGTTTTCCAGCCAGGAAATCTGGCTGGGAAAACCGGCTAGAAATGCTAGGTTCAGCACAGTTCTAGCCTGAAAGGGGAAGAACCAAGAGAGAGGGAATAACAAGCTTACTTGGGCAGCTTAGGGAAGCCTATCGCCGGTGGTAGAGCCCATTCCGGTTCTGAAACCCTTTGTCACCGGAAAAACTCGATGAAGGTGGAAACCCCATTGCCAAGACCGGAAAGAAGAGAGGGTCATGGGGAAAATGGCAATGGCCGGCCTGACTTGGGCCTGGCCGTTGCCAGAAAAATGCAAAGGGAACTGGGTTGAGACGGGTTTTTGGTTTTTGCCGGAAACCCTAGTCCCAAAATCGCTGGAAACCGTGTTTTCGTGAGGGGGGGAGATGAGGCTTTTATAGAGAGAGAAGGCGGTGCCCCTCAATGGAGGTGCTGCCATTTCCCCTAGTGTGTTTTGGAGAAATCAGGAGAAAAAGGGTTTCTGGAGAAGGCCGTTATCAAAATGGCCCCCTGCATTTTTCGTCTTTTTCGTTTTTCTGTTTAATTTACAAAACTGCCCCTGATCTTTAAACAACCATAACTTCTTCATACGAACTCCGTTTTTTGCGTTCTTTGAGGCATTGGATTCCATTTTTTGAGTAGAATCTAATGGTACCAAGTTTCCTCACAAATTCCTTTGTTTACTAATTTTAAATAAGGTAAAACATTCAACACATTTCTTTTCCCATAGAGTGTCCAATTTTTGTTAAAAATAGCATAAATTGCTCGGGTATTACAGAAGGAGAGCTAGAGGTAAGGAGGCAAAAACATGGGAGAGTGGAGCAATCCAAGTCCTTACAACACCTTCAACTTTGGGTGACCTCGCAACATTAATAGCATTCACCATTGTCAAGCTTTAGATTAGGTAGGGGAGCACTAGGAAGAATTGTGACGACCCAGTATTTTAAATACATTCTTTTAAATTATTTTTAAATAAGTCAACATCCTTGTTATGAAAATTTCTTTTTGAAAACCAAATAGCATCATATTTTCTTTTAAGAAACACTTTTTGAAAAGTTCCGAGTGTCATCACTTTCACAAAAACTTGGATTTAATGGTGAAATGGACATTCCATTTCTACCAAAAATTTGGTAGAGTTTTCTTTCTTTTTTTGGACATTTGCATTTAATGCATGCGATGTGACAATTCTTGATAATTCCATAATTATCATCAATATACTTGGAGACTCTATCTCCATACCCATACACTTAAACTTTCAAAAAAATTAAAGGAAACTAAAATTTTAGCACAAGAAGATTTAAATCACACCATTTATCCAAAATATCCTCGAGTCACAGTCATAGCCCATCATACATATCCCATATAGTATATAAGTCAAAGTCATAAGGGGAGTTCAAAGTTTAATAGTCATACAGTCTGAACATAATCCATAGTTCAAAATGTGTTTGGAAATATATGTTAGTAAAGCTAGCTTGTACTACCTTAGTCCTTGTCAAACTCTCCCCTCTATAAGCCTTGTCTACTTCTTTAAAAATAAAAGTTGGTCCCAATTACTTCTTCAGATCTAAGATATTGTAAAAACTACAATATCTTAGCTAGCTATGCTTGTGCATGTGTCTAACACTAGATTTATTATTTAACAATTCCAAATAAAATATTTCATACTAGACTATAATGATAAAAAGTATGATAAATTTAAGTAATCATTTCCATGTATGCAAAATGACTAAGCCAAATTATATAGAGGTGCAAACTATTCAGATATAATTCAAGTACAAGATTTCTATAACAACATATGATTAAAATGCACATTCTTTGCAAAATCATTCTTAAAAGTAATGATGTGTTTGAGAAGTCATAAATGCATACAATACTTAAAGAAGTATAAAGTTCCATCAATAGAAAATTACCAATCTCACATATTTTCAAGAGTGTCTTAACAATCATACCTTGGTCTTTAGTACTCACACCAACATCTAGGCATTGCCATGTCGTATCAATACAGAGAATCATCACCCCATTATGCTCATAGCACCAAGTCACATCCACAAACAAGAAAGAAACTCATGGACAACTCTACATCCACAACTCTGATCTAGTCCGTCTGCATGCTCAACCGCCAATACCATGGTGGCGAGACTATGATCCACACCACAAGGGGATGTGGATCAATGCCAAGTGGGGCCTTCCCATGATACCGACACTGGAAAAAGCCAATCCTAGCTATAACAGGTATCTAAACTTTGGAGAGTGGGTGGTCAACCCTACTACTCTCCAAGCACAGTATCCACAGAACTAGAGCTCCCTTCTAAAACAAATAATTGAAAAAACAACACAATAAATTGGGTACCTCTATATTCAATATGACTCATCAGTCTCATACTAATCATCTTTGAAATCAAACTGCAAAACACTAAATCCATAATTATGAAAAAGTAATACTTATAATAATGCTAATTTACCAAGTTCATAATTTGAATATATATATATATGTATGTATGTATAGTGGATTAAACTAAAACTATTGATAATTTAGAGTTAACTATTTTGATGAAGTTCTAAATATCTCAATCATAATTATAATAACTCTAAATGTGACAATTATCATAAATCAAATTAGGATTTCATTTATTTGAACATGATTCTTTAAAATTTCAATTGAAGTAGAATACATGTAATGTCAGAACACCTACCTAGAACCACAATCCTAATTATTCCAAAAATTAATAGAAGTAGTCAGTCTCAACCTCTATCACACAAATTTGCGAAAAACAATGCATTCAATTCCATTAGTTAACTCCCATTGATTCATCAGATTATAAATTTAATAGTTGGATAGCTCTCGATGCATCATCCAATCTGTAGAATACTCCAAATTATACGTCTATAATTTCTAAGTCCTTGGAGATCCATGTTTTAGTCCCTGATTAATGTCAAAAACTTCGATAAGATGATCAAATGGTTAGATCTTATATTAGATTTTTGGATATAGCGGATCAATATTCTAATATGAAATATTTCTTCATTTCTGAGCATTTTAAAGGTCAATAATTATAATGGTCATGTTTGATCATTAGTTCAACATTGCCATACCAGAATTTCAATAGTGACTGATGGGACAGTTAAGAATTTTTTTATCAATTCTTAGTTTAGGATCAAAATCTCATCCCATTTGTATTAACTAGGATCTGGTATATATCGTTATAGTAATTGATCATTGAACTATTGCAAATCCGATCATAGATCTGGTAAGGAATGATCAAATTTATTGATAGGAGGTCTACATGTACAGATTTGATTGATAAATATACATAATAGACTAGATCACATCTAATTAGTTTTTTATCATCTAAATCTTGAAATTGAATGGTTAGATCTTATAGATAGCATGTCAGGGATCTTATACCTAAATCACATCTAATTTGGATGGTTAGATGATCCCTGATAAAATCTAACCTTCCCATCCCATAGATGGGTTGAAAACGAAAACAATGATTTTCATGCAAAAATTTTAGGTTGCTAGCAATGAATGATAATTGTCAGAGAATGTGACTGAAGGCATCATTGTTAGTAGACATTTTTGCTCCAAAACATCAATTTGAAAGGGAGAAAACATAGAACAAGGTATTACCTATAATCCCTTCAAATTTGGTGAAATTCATCACCATTTGATGCTGGTAAATGTTCAAGGAAGATGCCTATTGTTGGACTTTTGACCAGTCAATAGTGTCACTGTTTTTCCCCAATTCACACCGTTTCTTGCTCGATTTTTATTGTTCTTAAGGGATTTTGATCATCTAATGATGATGGATGAGATGAAAGGGTCAGTTGTTCCAATTCTTTCATTGTTTTTTTACTTTTCAAGTCATCTTCCTCATCTATTCCTCACTGCATAGTCCCCCCTCTCTCTCTCTCTCTCTCTCTCTCTCTCTCTCTCTCTCTGCTTCCCTTCTTTTGTTCCTCCTTTTCCTTCTTCTTTCCCTTTCTCTCTTTGGATTATTTCCCTTTTCTTTGTCAAGTAATAGTAGGGGAAACCTAACTATTTTCTCTTATGAGAGCGGGTGCTCATATCAATTTGGGCCTCCTCCTTATGTAAGTTTTTCTTCTTTTTCTTATTTAAATCAAAAGCTATTATGTGTGTCGGTATAGTAAAAGTAGTGAAGGAAAGAAGGACTTCCCTAGGCTAAAGACTCCATGCAAGTAGCTTAGGGAAGCTTTCTAAAACCAAATGAGAGGAGAGTGAACCAAGAGAAAGAATAGAAAGCCTTGAGGGAAGAAAGAAAAACTAGAGGAGAAGAAGGGAAAGCAAGGATAGAAAGTGAGGATTAGAAATGGTGAAGGAGAGCTAGGAATGGAGGCAAAAACATGGGAGAGTGGAGCAATGCAAGTGCTACAACACCTTTAACTTTGGGGAACCTAGCAATATCACTAGCATTCACCATTATTAAGCTTCATATCAGGTAGAGGGCATAAGGAAGAACCCTGATAAGTTTAATGGATTAGCCATCTGAGAGCACTAGTAGCTTCTTCCTCTAGGACACCATTAAGAGCATGTTTATATGCTTCATCTTATGATTCTTGCTTATTATTATAGCATGATATTTTCCCTCTTTTTGGACTTGATTTTCACCTATCATTCTTAATGTGTTTCTTAGTTGATTCTCATGTCTAAATACCTATGTTTATGATGGGGGAAATTTGGGGGGAAATGGGTGAAGAACATGTTAGCATGAAGTTCCATTTGATGGATCAAATTACCTGATAAACTGGAGATATTTACACACTATTAACCATTATTAATTAAACTTGATTGTCCAATGTTGGGTCATTTTTTACAATATCTATAGATAATCATACCAGTAAAAAGGTGTCTAGAGCCTATTTAAGTGATGAGAAAATGTTAGCATCTCTCAAAACTTATGTACATAAGGACTACTATTCTAGAATAAAACTTTTGATTTCATAACTTTTGAAGTGCAAAACTTAGGGAAACTCCTAAGGACACATGGACTACTATTGACACCTAAACATGAGATCCATTAGAATACCACCTAATCTATTGAATTTACTAAGAAAATGATGATTAAAGTGAACTTAAGATAGTAGAGAATTCATGAGTGATGTTGAATCCTAACACTTTGCCTATGGCATAAGAGGATTTGCAAACCAAGAGGCACCATGAGAATGTGCTACAATCCATTGAGTATGGGATGGTGTGGCACAATATTATTGTGTGCTTTGGAGTGTAAATTTCCATTAAAAAGGTGATGTGAACTAATGCGAATATCACTATTAATGGTGGTATGGTTAAGCCTTGAGAATGTGTGACTCATTCACTCAAATAAGGTGAAATTTGGACATAAAATCATTGGCCATTCTAGGATGAGACTTGGGGTTGAATATCATGTGGACTACATGTCTGTTGACAAATGAATTCCTCAATATCATACCATGCAAAAGAGACCTTAGAACATAAGCTATAGTTGGAAATGATGAAAACATGATTAAGGACCTAAACCCTAAAGAAAAGTACGTGAATTTCCATGCGTAGCAACTATAATCTAAAGACTAGTAACTTAATGTTAATTAAGTAACCATTATCACTTAATTACCTTGAGACGGCTATGTTAATAATAAATTAAGGCTAGGGAATGCCTTAAGTGAGACCATGAATATGTCATGTGACTGCTACTTGAATTCTATATGAAAGCCATAAAATGTTTTATTGATGCCATATTAAAGCTATGGAATGCTATAAGTAATGGTATGTAAGTTACATACTTATGATACTTGAGTGCTATGTAAAGATTATACAAATGCTATGCCTTAGTGATTCCATGGAATGCCATCTGTGCGCTAATTGAAATGCTATGCAAGGACTTTTGACATGCTATCTTAATGCCTTATGAATGCAATTGGATGCTATGGATGGCAAAATGTATACATCATGTGAATTATATTTAAAAATGTTATGTCAATACCATGTGGATGCCATGAGGTTCCATAGAAGATAACATGTATGTGACATGGAAATGTTACTTAAATAGTACTTTGAAAGCTATGGAAGTGTCATAGAAATGATGTGCTAATGTTATAAATATGCGATGGAAATTGACGTGTATACGAACTAGAAATGCAATAAAGTAACATACAATACTTCAATAATCCATAGAAAGTTATGATAATACTCATGCTATGCATTAGTAACCAAGTAACTTAATATGAAACACCATAAATTTTGTCATAGAAGTGTAAATTAAGCTAACATAGCTGATCGGACAATCATCACCTTGAACTTGTAGGAATACTTGTTCATGGATACCTAGCATGTTTAGCTAGAGATTGATAAATCCAATATATGAAAACTTCATATAGAAATATGTTTCCATGCCCTTGAAAAGTTATACATAGAAGAACAATGAAAAGAAAAACATAAAAAATCATTGCATAGAGAAAGTTATGAAAGGAAATACATGGAAATGTCTTGAAATGAAATACAAAGAAAAGTCTTGAAAAGGAATGCATTGAAAATATTTGAAAAGACATGCATTGAAATGCCATGGAAAAAGGATGCATCTAAGATGCTCCCGTTTTCATTAAGTATGATGTGTTCAATTTTCTATAAAAAATACCCAATTAGTAGTACATGAGTTATAACTTAGTTTTAAATTAGGATTTTTTTTGCCAATATTTTGTAACACATACATTTCTAACCTAATAGATCGAAATTTGATGTTTTGTAGGTTGAGAGACTAATTCGAAGAAAGTATGTGAAATGTCTAAGATTTAATTAGGATTTTTATTCTTTTGTAGGAAGTAAGAAGATAATCCAATAAACTATATTTCCCTTCATAGAGTTTTTCATGGGTTGAGCTACGTGGCTCACCGGGGGTGTGGGGGTGCATCCCTTAGAAGAAATTAGAAGAAAGTAAAGGTGATTAAAATGGAATTAAGCCCAAGCCATGCATTTTAATCACCTTTGCATGGGATCCATTCAAGCCACTTAGCCATTAAAGCCATGAAAAAGGCTGATAAACCATATAAGCTACTCAAGGCATGAAGCCAACCAATGAAGCTACTTAAGCCACCAATGAATGAGCCATCAAGCCAAAGATGAGTGCCACATGGATCCATGCAATTGGAGCATCAACTCAAGCAATTTTAAAATTGTGAATTTTAAGGGATTTTGAGAGATTAATGTAAAAGGTAAGATAATCATGTATTAAGGGACCCATCAAGTGAGAAAAACCCACTTCCCTAGTCCGTTTCCCAACCCTAATCCACCCATCTTAAAGGGAGCCACCTTTTTAGAAAAGGATGTCCCTTGCTTAGTTCACAACATCAAGTGATCTCCCATTCAAGAACATCAAAACCATAGGTTTAAACCTAAAATTTCCATCTTTATTTCCTCCCCACATTTTACACATTTTTTACATTCAAACTCTACTCAATTAGTAGGGTGGAAGGCCACTTTCCTTCCATTGAAAAGGATGCCTCCCCCACTTTCAAATTTGGCAATCAACCAGCTCATATTTATTTCTCTATCTTATGTCATCTTCATGACATCATTCCTACCTAAATTTCCTCTGCTTAACCTTCCTCATTCAATACCCTAACCCAAGAGCCACTTTCCTCATGGATTCAACTTTTCTAATTTAGGAACCCAATAATCTATATATACGCCCAGGGTTCATACGAAATTTTAAGTAGAGGTGGTGAGGTACCTTGGAATCAAGCTTTTCTTTTGTGTTTAGTTGCTATTAGAGTTTGGAAATTCTTTGATACTTTTATTATTTTATATTTCTAGTTATTGTATTCATTATTTTCTCTCTAATTTAGTTAGTAGTTTTCTTGCTTTGGTTTAGTTTTCATTGCTTTAGTTTCAATTGTTTGCACCTTTCTTTCCTTCTAGATTTCCCTTTCTTCTTTACCTTAATTTCACTAGTTTTTTATTTGTTATTCATTAAAGATGTAAGTTAAATTTTTTTTGTTGGTGATATCCAAGAGAAGAGCTATCTTAGGACCTTGATTTCCCATCTTGAAATTTAAAATTTTCACCTTATTTCAACCTTAGTTTTAAGTCCACTTTCCATGGTTAGGTCACCCACTTAGCCTTCTTTTCTCTTGCATTCCTTTCTAAGTTTTCTTTGCATGTCATCATAATTTAAATTGTGAGTATTATATTGTATTTTTCATGTTATTTATGTAGGATTTTATGCTTAGAAATTAGACCCAATTTCCAGCAACAGAACATATATTATGAGTCCAGTTCTGAGTGTAATTTAGAGATGATTCAATAAAGTTCATTGAGGTTTCTTGTTATGGAATATTTATTCCATCAAAGTAGTTTTGATCTGGGTTATTTCCTTGTATAACATTTGTGGTTTCAATTTCTTCCTTATGCTTGAATTGTTTGATATTCATAAGCACTTGAAATCTAGAAATTTTCTCCCCTTAACTTTGTGATTCATTTACAGACATCTAAAATCCTTATTTGCTCAAACCCTTAGAAACCCATTTATATTTTCATATTTTTTATTAGAGACACTAATTATTTTTTAAGATAATTCACTTTAGATTCATCAATTCTAGTCACTTTGGCACCTATGAACCATGCCCACAATCCATGGATTATGAGCATGAAACTAGGTCGGTTTCTTTTTTTTCTTTTTTTACTTAGTTTACTGGCATAATATTAGTTTAATAGTAGTTATTCATTATTTCATCTTAGTTTATGTTTAGAATTTTTCCTTTTTGAATTTTAGCAAGTTCTATTTTTAGTAAGTTTTAGGTTTGGTAAGTGTTAATCTAGAAAAGTTCTAATTTGAGCAGTTTCCTTAAGTTAAGTTGATTAGTTTGATTCATTTTAATTTAACATTAGTTTCATTTAGTTTATTGTATGTTAGGTAAGTTTCCATTCTAATTTCTTGATTTAATTTTTAGAAAGTTTCTTTTAATTCTAGTTTTTAATTCCATGCATGTTTCCTTCTTAGTTTCTTTTAATTTTTAGTTTAATCACATCTCTATTTTATTGGCTGAAGTTATATGATCTAAATAGAATCCAATCCATTGTAAATCTATGAGATTCTTTGTGGGATTATGTAATGACCCCAATTTTTAGCTGGTGTTAGAGGCAAAATAAGCTAACTTGAGATGACATGAGATAAGACCTTGAGTGAGATTATTTAAGCTGGATAAAGATGACTTAAATCCGGCATGAGATAAAACAGATGTGACTAAAAGTATCACTTAAGTTAGAGTAACATGAGTTGAAAGAGATAGTTGAGATGACATGATATAAAAGTAAAATAAAAGGTGTTGTTGAGTTGAATAAATGATTCTCTTTACTGAGGCTAGGGATGAGATGAGATTTCTTGAGATGGAGGTGATATACTGTAATGACCCCAATTTTTGTAATATTAAAAGCCCATAAAAAATTCAGTGTTAAAGATAAGGGCATTTTGGTCATTTCACTAGTTTCCTTGACTAAACCCAGGAATTTGGTACTAAAAGTGGTTCCATTAGATGCGTATCAGAAAAAGGAATCCAACGAGACCAAAATCACCCAAAACAGAGTTAAAATGAGCAAGATATGGCCCTTTGAAGTTCAGGGGCAAAACTGTAAATTTTACAAAAACGACTTAACCCGAAAAAACACAGGTGCCCGTTTTGATACGAGCACCCCGTTGTCTTCAACCTCCTAGAGGTTTCTGGAACGGCGGTGTTTCAAGAAGAAACCACCCCCATTCCAGAGGATTCCCCACTGCCATTCAAAGGCGGTTAGAACCCCTCTAGAACCCTCTTTAAAAGCCTTATAAATAGAGCTCTTGGGTGCCTCTAATGGCAGCCCAAAACATGGGAGAAAACCCGTTGAGGAGTAGCGACTTAGAGGAGAAAACGTGGAGAGAAAACCAACCACGAAGCAGGTACGCACAAAAAATCCCCAAACCCATCTCACCCATAGTCCTAGGCTCGGTTTCCCTAGGTTTTTTGCATGAAAAACCATGGAGAATAGGCCTCTAGGGAGCCACCAAGGACCCTGGGACGTCCCCAAGGCCGCACTGGTTCCTCAGGGATGAACCAGGGCATCTCAAAGATGCCCCGGTCCCCCAACAACGGAGACGGCCCGCTCCAAATGAGACGCGTCGAACGCGTTTGAGAAGAAAACCAACGGGCGCGTCCGTGGACGTGCCCGCTAAAGAGGAAGACGGCTGAGAAAGTCGCGCGCGTCTGCAGATGCGCCCGCTGAGGCGTGCACCATAGACTCGCAGCGCACTAGCGAAGCATTGTTTTTTTGGTTGTTAAGGAAGCCAAGGTGCATGACGCTGACGCGCAGCGCCCTAGCATTCCGACTTTTTGTCTTTAAAGACTCTATGTAAATAGGACACTAAAACGCTTATAACTTGAGATCTAGAGCTCCGATTGAGGCGCCGCAAAAGGAGTTGTGTCCATATCGACGACGCGGACACATCCAAACTATAAAATCTTTGATCAAGGCCCAATCAAAGTAGGGCATGACCCTTAGAATAGGGTGGTGGCGCGTGATCACTAGAACTTTGGTAAACTGAGAATACCAAGGCCCAATTAGGACCTTAGGACACCCATAGGCATAGGAATGGACCCCTAATGCCCAAGTAATAAGACCCAACTGCTCTAAACCCATCAAAGATAGGTTAAACTAACCTTGAGTCCCCAAACCATGTTCAGGAGCGTACGAGGACAAGAGGGTTAACGCGACCTAGTCAGCTAGGTGCTCTATCACTATTAGATTCTTTTAAAAGAACTATTGTTATTTGAGAACATATGCTTTAGATATATAACTTGATTTGCATGAATTAATTCAGCATGCATGTTAAATGCTTTGTACATAGCCATGTTTTGAAATAACTGCATATACATTATGCACATATACGTGTTGCAAACAAGTGCATGTATTGCATGATTTAAGTACTTGCAAAGATTGCATGTCCTTGAGGTTTGCCAAAAGACGCTGGAGTGTCGAGGGCCAGGCAGTTGTGAGGGACCCAAAAGAGGACAAGTTTTAACAACAGGTTTTGACGTATCTTATGTGATTTGGGCAAATAAGCCCATGGGTGCTATGCTGAGGGGTCTGGGTTGGCCACTCGGCCCCTACCACTAATAGGTGGATGGGTACCACGCCCAAAAAGAGGCAAGTCCCTACGTCGACTGTATGTGGTACAGGGGGCTACCACTGGTGTCACGGCACTGGGTCGGCGTGTCATAGGCCCCGTGGAGGCTATGACCAAGTGTCCTCAGGTACCCGGGGACCACACGGCGAGGAGGTCGTGGGCATAGTGGACCCTATGATTTGATGTGCATTTCATATGGCATGATATGAGGTTGGTCGACCATACCATACTAGAGATCCATGAGTTGGACTCCATGAGGCATCTATTGCATATCATGATGTCATCATATATATGATACTTTCACTTTTGGATTATGTGATCTTTTAAGTTATAAGAATTTCAGTTGATTATGGATTCTTATACTGATGTTGAACTCGAGTATTCAAACATACGCGTGTTTTGAATGAGCATATGATTTTGAAACATCTCATGCATTTATAAAACTAGTAGTGATAGGCCCTACTGAGTATATTATATACTCACCCAATCCTTAACATTTTTCAAACATCAGTGAGTACTCAAGGACAGGATACGTCCGTATATATCCTAGTTCAGGACAGCTTCACTCACAAAAAGAGGACATTTATGTTAGTGCTATGAGCAAGTGAATCCAAAAGGAAACAAATACACATGTAAGTAAACTCTCAACCCTTTGGACATGTGTTTGTACTTAGTTATAGTTGGGCTGTGCATTGTGACTGGAAAGACCTGGGGAAAAACATTTATGATTTCTGAAGTTTTTCAAAAACTACCTTAGTTGTTGTGAAAGCAAATGATACTCGGGGTTTTCAAAAATGAGTTTAAAACTAAAGGTTTTCCGCTACATTGCATGGTTTTTACAAAATGGTTTTCAAATAGGGATGCATCTCGCCTTAGGAAATTAGACATTGCATTTAAAAATGCATGAGAAAACCTGGGTCGTCACAGTTGGTATCAGAGCCCAGGTTTTATCCTTTCACAGCCAGTCCAGCATGTTCAAGGTCATAGACAATAAAGAAAATCAAGGATAAGTAGTATAAATAGAAATAGTAGAGATGACTACTTCTATTCGAGGATTATAATATTAATGACTCAAGACATTTCACAATAAACACATAGGTGAAAAAGGAGATAGTCCTAGCAAATACTTAGATATTGGATTGCTCGAATCCTATCAAAATTATAGGAAATAAGAATTATTGTGCAGTGATGCAAAGATGAAATCTCATATAAGGATTATTGTAAGGTGCAAATATGAAAACTCATATATGGATGATGAGAATGAATGAATGAAGATGATTAAAGGACTTGTTAGAAGATAGAGTTGATCTGCAATAAAGTAATCTCATCAAAGGTGAGAAAATTGAAGAACCTAGGTGGATATCTTTCCATCATAAAGAGTATCAAGGGATATGAGATGAGTATAAGGGATTTAAAAGATAGACTTTGAGAAAAATTTGATGATAATAGGGATAAGCATACAAGATGATACTAAGGGATAACTGTGACTTGTACTAGATCACAAAGGTATGAATCTAGAAAGACTGAGCTCAATTTTGGATACCTTAATTGAAGTCTTATAAAGAGTGAAGTGCTGTCGAATAATAACTACTAGAGTGTTATGGAACAAATCCGGAGATGCATACAAGTGACATATTATGTGATAGGGAAATGAATTCAACCGAGTGATCAAAAGATTTTGATGATAATACTAAGGATGATAATAGATCGATCCTAACATGGACTTATAAAAGAAGTATAACATGATCAAAACATCAATGCAATTATTAAGACATTGTATAAATTTTATTGAGGCTATAGGCGACCAAGGATTTCAATGATCTTAAGACAAGCATTCAGTTTATCTGTTAAGTAAAGGAATAGATGAAGTATCAATTATATGCAACAAAGCATAAAGAGACGTTGATCTAGGAAGACAAAAGTAAGGATTTTTGAGGAAAAGAGAGAAAGAGATAGAGATGTAACTACCAGTATTCAATGAAAAGAACATCATGACTCTATGAAGATACATACAATTCTAACATCTTGAATCCTGTAGGAGGGAAGATCAAACAAATGCAAAGGGATAATACTAGGTGAGTTGATGATCTTATTGTAAAAGAAAGGAAGCATATGGGGTTTAAGGCTTTGAGTAGAGCATCGAATTTCAGGAGAATATGTGACAAGAAATTAAAAAAAAAAAATGGCGACCAACTAGAAATTTAAAATTCTACAAATGGTTTGATATCGGATCCATTAGCTTATGGGGAACACCAATGGATGTAATAAAAAAGAAAATTTGGTGGTATCTCACCTTGCCACTACATGAGTAAATAAAAAGGAATTAGGCCAGGACAGTAACTTGTCCATCTATCTACCTTCAGCAAGAAGAGTACCATCAATGATCAAATGAAGGTCTTGCTATCATCAATTGGAAGACCAAATATCTTAAGACCATCATTAAGTGTTGTCAACTAAATAGAGGCATCCCACCCTAATTAATCAGGTATGTTAATATCTATGAGTTAGTAGTTGAGGTTATAGACTGAGAAGGATGTTATAAGTCTTTAGACTTGAGTACTTGATAGGCTAAGTCATTTGAGGGTATAAGGCTAGTTGATTAGGCCACATCATGAAGAGCTACAAGTACAATAAATATGGTTACAATTGAGATAGGAGCAAAAATAAGAAGTGATCTAAACCAATGTGAAAGGTTTTTCAAACCTTAGTGGCTACCATGACAAGGTGAAGAAATTACTTTGGGTCTGAAAAATACTACTGACTTGGATTGAAAAGAAAGGTAGATATGTACTGATCAATTTGGAGACCCCTGAGCTTATGACAAAGAAATATCTAGAAAGGGATCAACAGGTAATCAAATAAAGTCTTTCTATGTCTAAGGAAATGTTTATGCTTATCTGAGTCTTGTTGAACTTGTTGAGTTAACAACTTCAGTACAATTTGATATAATTGCTATTGGGGGACAATTATGGCTATGAGATGGCACTTGAAAGATAAAATAAGGAGGCACTTGAAAAATAAAATTTGAGGAATTGAGAAAATCACTACTTATGAGGATACCTACTGACAATACAGACTACATGGTGACGATAAAGCCTTGATAAAAGATTGAACAATATATTGACATGGGGATAAGGTGAGATGGCTAGCACACTATAAGGTAAGATTGGATGTTACACTACCTTTTTGATAAATAGTTAGTCGTTATGAGCATATACCAAGTACGAAAAATCAATTAAAGGAATTTCTTAAGGACTAACCCTACTGGATTGAGTATAGAACTTTTGAACTAGAAGGTAACGAAGAAAACCATCAAGCAAAGAAAGGACAAAGAGGATGATGACAAAGGATTGAACCATGACCTAGTAAGGGTATCCGGTGATGAATAAGAGACTCTTTGCTTTGCATAAAAAGGAACATTATTAACACTCCTAATAACAAGTTGATGTGAATAGTGAGATAGGTCTCTAGAAGAGAACAATGGACCACGATATATTTGACATGAGTATGCATAAAATCTTCAAGAAGAAAAAGCATTTGATGACTTCAGCATCTATGAAACTTGATGAACAGTTTGGATGTCCTAATCATAATATGAGGTGGTATTAGTAATGGAAGATGGTACTAATTGGCTTTCATGATTTCATTTTGAATATGACCTTGAGTCATGTTGTAATGACCCCAAATTTTGTAATATTAAAAGCCCATAAAAAGTTTAGTTTTAAAGATAAGGGTATTTTGGTCATTTCACTAGTTGCCTTGACTAAACCCAGGAATTTGGTCCTAAAAGTGGTTCCATTAGATGCGTCTCGGAAAAAGGAATCCAACGAGACCAAAATCACCCAAAACGGAGTTAAAATGAGCAAGATATGCCCCTTTGAAGTTCAGGGGCAAAATTGTAAATTTTACAAAAAACGACTTAACCTGAAAAACACAGGTGCCCGTTTTGATACTGGCACCCCGTCATCTTCAACCTCCTAGAGGTTTCTGGAACGACGGTGTTTCAAGAAGAAACCACCGCCATTCTAGAGGATTCCCCACCGCCATTCAAAGGCGGTTAGAACCCCTCCAGAACCCTCTTTAAAAGCTCTATAAATAGAGCTCTTGGGTGCCTCTAATGGCAGCCCAAAACCTTGGAGAAAACTCATCGCGGAGTAGTGACCAAGAGGGGAAAACGTGGAGAGAAAACCACTCACGAAGCAGGTATGCTCAAAAACTCCCCAAACCCATCTCACCCATAGTCTTAGGCTCAATTCCCCTAAGTTTTTTGCATGAAAAACCATGCAAAACGGAGCCTGGGAGCGCCACAAAGGACCCTGGGATGTCCCCAGGGCTGCACTGGTTTGACAAGGTCGAACCAGGGTGACCTGAGGACGACCCAGGTCACTAACAGGCGGGACGATCCAATAGGAACGTCCCACGTTGACGCAGGTCGACGCCTATTTGAAAAAAACCAAACGGGCGCGTCCAGGGATGCGCGCCCGCTAGCATGCGTCATTTTTTTTGGTTACTTAAGGATGTTGGGCGCACGTCGCAGACGCGCAGCGCCCTAGCATTCCTCCTTTTTTATCTTTAAGACTCTATGTACATACAATATTAAAATGCTTATAACTTAAGATCTAGAGCTCCGATTGAGGCGCCACAAAAGGCGTTGTGTCCGTATCGATGACGCAAACATATCTAAACCATAAAATCCCTTATCAAGGTCCAATAAAAGGAGGGAATGACCCTTAGAATAGGATGGTGGCACGTGACCACTAGAACTTTGGAAAACTGAGAATACCAAGGCCTAATTAGGACCTTGGGACACCCATAGGCATAGGGATGGACCCCTAATGCCTAAGTAATGAGACCCAACTGCTCTAAACCCATAAAAGACAGGTTAAACTAACCTTGAGTTCCCAAACCATGTTCAGGAACGTACGAGGACAAGAGGGTTAACGCGACCTATTCAGGTAGGTTCTCTATCACTATTAGATTCTTTTCAAAGATCTATTATTGTTTTGAGAACATACATTA
This sequence comes from Warburgia ugandensis, assembly GCA_035236585.1. Taxonomy (NCBI): domain Eukaryota; kingdom Viridiplantae; phylum Streptophyta; class Magnoliopsida; order Canellales; family Canellaceae; genus Warburgia; species Warburgia ugandensis. Next base: position 43,659,906 of record CP141133.1, read on the forward strand.
TAAGTATATGACTTGTTTAGCATGACTTGATTCAGCATGCATATGATAAATGTTTTGTACATAGACATGTTTCGTAAAAGATTGCATATACATTATGCACACATATGTTTTGTAAACAAGTGCATACATGGCATGATTTAAGTACTTGCAAAGATTGCATGTCCTTGAGGATTGCCAAAAGACGCTGGAGTGCCGAGGGCCAGGCAGTTGTGAGGGACCCAAAGAGGACTGGTTTTGAATAGAGATTTTTGGCTTATTCGATCGTACATGATTTGGGCTTGTAAGCTCGTGGGTGCTATGCCAAGGGGTGTGGGTTGGCCACCCAGCCTCTACCACAATTAGGTGGATGGATACCACGCCCAAAAAGGGCATGTCCCTGCTTCGACTGCATGTGGTACAGGGGGCTACCACTGGTGTCACAGCACTGGGTCAAAGTGTCATATGCCCCGTGGAGGTATATGATCCTGTGTCCCTAGGTACCCGGGGACCACACGGCGGTGAGGTCGTGGGCATAGTGGGACCATATGGTTTTGTGGATTTATGTGCATTGCATATGGCATGATATACGGTTGGTCGACCATACCATGATAGATATCCATGAGTTGGATTCCATGAAGCATCTGATGCATATCATGATGTTATGACATATTTTTATGATTATGATGTATGATACTTTCGACTTGGATTATGATATTTCTTTAAGTCGTCAGTATTTTGGTTTGGCAGTGGCTTTTAATATCGATATTGAACGTGATTATTCGTACAACATGCATATGTTTTTATGAGCACATGACTTTAAAGATCGCATGCATTATAAAACTAATAGTGATAGACTCCTACTGAGTATATTATATACTCACCCAATCCTTAACATTTTTCAGACATCGGTAAGTACTCAAGGACAGGATACGTCTGTATGTATCATGGTTCAAGACAGCTTCACTCACAAAAAGAGGACATCTGTGTTAGTGCTATGAGAATCCAAAAGGAAACAAATACGCATGTAAGTAAACTCTCAACCCTTCGGACATGTGTTTGTACTTAGTTACAGTTGGGCTGTGCATTGTGACTGGAAAGACCTGGGGAAAAACATTTATGATTTTTGAAGTTTTTCAAAAACTACCTTAGTTGTTGTGAAAGCAAATGATACTCAGGGTTTTCAAAATGAGTTTAAAACTAAAGGTTTTCTGCTACATTGCATGGTTTTTATAAAATGGTTTTCTAATAGGGATGCATCCCGCCTTAGGAAATTAGATATTGCATTTAAAAATGCATGAGAAAACCCGGGTCGTCACACATGTATGGAAAACAACAGACAGTTGAGATTCGAAGTTAATCAAGGGTTTTGCTATAGAACACATGATACCATATCAGTTATTGAAGTATTTTGGAGACAAGGGTAAGAAGCAAAGTTAGACACAATAGAAAGAAGGTAACTTTTTGGACTTGTGGATAATGAAAGAGATCACTAGATGAAAAGGATTATCCTATGACATTCAAAATAGGAGAAATAAGATAATATGATCTTGAAAGAAGTATATGCATAAGCAAATAAGCATGATCTTACGAGGAGACTATCTTATACATGATAAGATAAGTATAGGAATCTAAGGAATTCAAGTACCACTAGGAAACGGTATTGTTAAAACGACACGTATGGCGTTGCATCAGAGTACGCATCGAAAATAGGCCCTTATGGGTGAGGCCTTGAGGATGAACCTAGAATTGATTCCTAGAGGGGAATGCAGTCACCAAGAAATCATCTAAGAAACAAATACCTGGAAAATAATAAGTTATGGAATTTTGAGGATGAAATTCTTTTAAGGGGGTAATAATGTAATGACCCCAATTTTTAGCTGGTGTTAGAGGCAAAATAAGCTAACTTGAGATGACATGAGATAAGACCTTGAGTGAGATTATTTAAGCTGGATAAAGATGACTTAAATTCGGCATGAGATAAAACGGATGTGACTAAAAGTATCACTTAAGTTAGAGTAACATGAGTTGAAAGAGATAGTTGAGATGACATGATATAAAAGTAAAATAAAAGGTGTTGTTGAGTTGAATAAATGATTCTCTTTACTGAGGCTAGGGATGAGATGAGATTTCTTGAGATGGAGGTGATATCTTTGTAATGACCCCAATTTCTATAATATTAAAAGCCCATAAAAAATTCAGTGTTAAAGATAAGGGCATTTTGGTCATTTCACTAGTTTCCTTGACTAAACCCAGGAATTTGGTACTAAAAGTGGTTCCATTAGATGCGTATCAGAAAAAGGAATCCAACGAGACCAAAATCACCCAAAACAGAGTTAAAATGAGCAAGATATGGCCCTTTGAAGTTCAGGGGCAAAACTGTAAATTTTACAAAAACGACTTAACCCGAAAAAACACAGGTGCCCGTTTTGATACGAGCACCCCGTTGTCTTCAACCTCCTAGAGGTTTCTGGAAGGGCGGTGTTTCAAGAAGAAACCGCCGCCATTCCAGAGGATTCCCCACTGCCATTCAAAGGCGGTTAGAACCCCTCTAGAACCCTCTTTAAAAGCCTTATAAATAGAGCTCTTGGGTGCCTCTAATGGCAGCCCAAAACATGGGAGAAAACCCGTTGAGGAGCAGCGACTTAGAGGAGAAAACGTGGAGAGAAAACCAACCACGAAGCAGGTACGCACAAAAAATCCCCAAACCCATCTCACCCATAGTCCTAGGCTCGGTTTCCCTAGGTTTTTTGCATGAGAAACCATGGACAATAGGCCTCTAGGGAGCCACCAAGGACCCTGGGACGTCCCCAGGGCCGCACTGGTTCCTCAGGGACGAACCAGGGCATCCCAAGGATGCCCCGGTCCCCCAACAACGGAGATGGCCCGCTCCAGACGAGACGCGTCGAACGCGTCTGAGAAGAAAACCAACGACGCTGGAGTGCCGAGGGCCAGGCAGTTGTGAGGGACCCAAAAGAGGACAAGTTTTAACAACAAGTTTTGACGTATCTTATGTGATTTGGGCAAATAAGCCCGTGGGTGCTATGCCGAGGGGTCTGGGTTGGCCACTCGGCCCCTACCACTAATAGGTGGATGGGTACCACGCCCAAAAAGAGGCAAGTCCCTACGTCGACTGCATGTGGTACAGGGGGCTACCACTGGTGTCACGGCACTGGGTCGGCATGTCATAGGCCCCGTGGAGGCTATGACCAAGTGTCCTCAGGTACCCGGGGACCACACGGCGAGGAGGTTGTGGGCATAGTGGACCCTATGATTTGATGTGCATTTCATATGGCATGATATGAGGTTGGTCGACCATACCATACTAGAGATCCATGAGTTGGACTCCACGAGGCGTCTATTGCATATCATGATGTCATCATATATATGATACTTTCACTTTTGGATTATGTGATCTTTTAAGTTATAAGAATTTCAGTTGATTATGGATTCTTATACTGATGTTGAACTCGAGTATTCAAACATACGCATATTTTGAATTTCAGTTGATTATGGATTCTTATACTAATATTGGACTCGAGTATTCAAACATATGCGTGTTTTGAATGAGCATATGATTTTGAAACATCTCATGCATTTATAAAACTAGTAGTGATAGGCCCTACTGAGTATATTATATACTCACCCAATCCTTAACATTTTTCAGACATCAGTGAGTACTCAAGGACAGGATACGTCCGTATATATCCTGGTTCAGGACAGCTTCACTCACAAAAAGAGGACATCTATGTTAGTGCTATGAGCAAGTGAATCCAAAAGGAAACAAATACACATGTAAGTAAACTCTCAACCCTTTGGACATGTGTTTGTACTTAGTTATAGTTGGGCTGTGCATTGTGACTGGAAAGACCTGGGGAAAAACATTTATGATTTCTGAAGTTTTTCAAAAACTACCTTAGTTGTTGTGAAAGCAAATGACACTCGGGGTTTTCAAAAATGAGTTTAAAACTAAAGGTTTTCCGCTGCATTGCATGGTTTTTACAAAATGGTTTTCAAATAGGGATGCATCCCACCTTAGGAAATTAGACATTGCATTTAAAAATGCATGAGAAAACCCGAGTCGTCACAGATTAACCTCTCTTGTGTGTAAATACTACTTTGATTCGTACTCTTGCAGGTAACATTAAAGCTACACTACGTGGAAATATGAAAGGCAATAGGACATGTGTTCACCTCTTTTGACATGGATAGAAGAACACTTTCATCTTAATGATGGAAAGCATATTTAGAATGGATCTTACATGATTTTGAAGGATACAAAAGTTAGTAGTTTTAAACAATACCATAACTGCATGGGTCCACTATAGCATAGACACGACAAGTACTAGTCAATCCACAAAGGCTATTAATAAATGAATTCTAATTAAAACCTATTTTAACTACTTTAACCTAGCCTAATTATTTGTTAAACTGGACTAATTATCTAAATATAATAAAAATACATAAAATTATTGGAGATTAAATTTAAACCTAGAAGTTATATTAGAAATCAAATACTTTTAGGACTAAGTTATTTAGATTTTCCTACACATGTAATTATAACCAGATGTTTCTAACACAAAAAATATTTCTTTTAAAAATCTCTTTAAATATTTCTATAATATTAGCTTATTATAGTGGTACAATACTTATTTGAAGTATAAAGAGCACCGACTATCAAAGAATCTTGTATACTCTCTTTCTTACTATACTTGGTAACCCTTTCTTTCAAGAAATGGTCAAGTAAGTAAACTTAGAGTGCTATGAATCTAATATCAATATTATTATCTAATTTAACCTTGAATGACCTAATTATAAAACTATCTTATTTTAACATATCTTTAATCTAAATGCACTATGCAAACTAATTAAACATAAGCATAAAGAAATGAGCTAAATCAACCAACTAAAAAAGCAAGTAAAAATAACATAAAGGAAATAAAACTTAAACCAAAGAGAGAAGAAATTCTATTGTATTGAAATGGAAATTACATCAATTCAATAGAAGGAAAGGAAAAACAAAAGAAAATAAAAACTAATCCTATGAGTTAGAAGAATATCACCAAGATCTCCACTACTGTATCACTCAACACTAAAGTCCTAGCCAATATCTCTAGTCTGCACACTACCACCAATGCATCCCTATTGTATGCTTGTGACATAGTTTTTGTTGTGTCATTCAACAAGTTCACATGATAAATTGAGAAAAACAAAACAAGATGGAAAGGAAGTTAAGTGTGAAAGTGAAACTAAAATTTAGTGCAAAAAGAGGTGAATGGAAGAAGCGGCTAGAGATGGAGTTCTTTTATCAAATTTTGTTAAGAGGTATCTGATGTAGTGGAGAGACATGAATTTTAGAGTGAAAGGATTAGTATAAAAATAAAAGAATAAAATGGTGGAGAAAATTCTGAAAATTAGGAAGAAAGAAATAAAACTACCATATGAAAAAGATAATGATATGAATTTTAGGTTGATATTTTGGTGAGTGATATAAGATGTAATGATGGGATAGGGGCATGAATTTGAGAGTGAAAATGAAGTGTCAAAGAAATGGAATAAAAAGATGAAATGGATTAAGGTACGATCGAAGAATGAAGAGAGGCTTTCTCACCTCTTCTTTTCTCTTTGGATATTCCTTCCTTTAGGATGTTCTACCCTGGTCTTTGATTACTTCGTGTGGTCCTCTAGGGTTGAGAACTCTTCTTGGTTCTCCCTCTCTTTCCTTTTCTTTTTGTGTTGACAATAAGATGGAGAATGGAAACATATTGAAGTCCCCTTGCTCTTATTTTGATTCACATAGTGAAGGAGGGTGGTAGTTTTGTAATGGAAACTCCCCTCCATCCTAATCTCTCCTTAGCCCTTATCTCTCTCTTTCATTATCCTTTTTTCTTTTCACCCTAGCTCCAATCGGAAAAAATTATAGAATATTTGTAGAATGAACTGAAAGTCATTCTTAGTTCAACGATTAGATCAAGTGCTATGGTTGGATTATAAGGTGAGATGAGATTGAGTGGTGGCTAGGTTTTCCTGATTTCCCTTTTGTATTCCCTTCTATTGTTCCTGGATGTTTGAGATTTCCATGAGTCACCTATCCATAAATATGTAGTTTAATGCTTCTTTCTTCTCATTTATCAAATTGGCTTATCCTAAGGTGAATGGCTAAAATTTCATAAAGATTGTCTTATCCAAACTGATTACACTCTATTTTTTCATCTGACCACTTTTTTATATCTTTGCCCAATCACATTCAAGAGGAAAACACATCTTTTCCTGAGGGGAACACATTTTGGTTTCCTTAAAAATGGTGGGCAGTGCACTGAAATTTTCTCCACCAATCATGGCTCAATCTTGTCTCACTTGCATGACTTCTTCCTAGTAGTCAATCCTAACTCAAATGATTTCTCATTGGTTGCTTTAAGATGTTTTTGGATGTGAATCGATGTCAGTCACTCTTTGTTGAAATTTCTTGATGAAAACTAAGAGTAGATCTGCTATCGCATGTCTCTCTTAATTTCCCTTTACTTGCCTCTCTCCTCACATCCTTACTTTTCTCTTCCAATTATACTAACTGATACATATGATTCACATAGAATTAAGTGAGATGTACTACCATTGCATGAAAAATTCATGGTACACACGCAGGTGGTCTCCATTCTAAAGGAAAGAAAGAGAAAGTGGAAGATTTAAGTCTCCTATGGGTTCTACCTTGAGTTTACTTTACATGTATGCTTCCTTTAACATTTGTGGCTCTTAAGCTTCACTTAGATGCTCTTCGGAGGTGGTGGAATGCATGCATGCATAGATGAAAGTTCTGCCACCCTATGTTTTGACATTTACTACTTGTTCTGTGTGGATAAGGTTTAGCAATGCTTCTAGGATTTTTGACCATGCTGAAATGATAATGACACTCATTTTGTACTTTGAACTTCTGGACTTCATAAATTTGGGAGGCACACCCATAACTTTGCTCGAACTCAAACTTGCTCCTTTAGGGTCAAATTTGTGTATTTTTTCTCATTTGTACCCTAGGATTGAAAAATATAGAATCAACCCTAATTAGTGCTATTTATAGAAATTTTTAGACTGATACCTACTAAATATAGAAGTATATGTGCAATATTTCTTTATATATCAAATACCCCTAGACATAGATTTTGCTAGTTCTTAAGTAAAACTAATAAAGTAACTTGAAAAACTCTAAAAATTCCTAACCATATATGACGGGGTTGTTGTCTACATTTAGCTTATGCAAAAGCCTTTTAAACCCCTTAGTTACCCTTAGCAGATGAGTTGTAGTCTCATAAGTATTTTTAGAAATGATACTCATAAACATTTTTAAAAACTTCATGACAAACCTTCATTTATTTGAGAGAATTTTATTATATTGAAAATGAACTTCCTAACTTTGGCTTTCTAATCAAGATGGACAAAAAAGTTCAAAATGCTACCCCTATAGTAAAGATATCCAATTTATTCCACTAAACTTTGAAATGTGAGTGTGCTATTGCTAATATATATAATTATTTGTTTTGAAGTCAAATAAAACCTCCAAAAGCATGTGTTGACTTCAATTCTCACATGATATTCTTAACACTTAGATGGTGTAAATCTCTCATTGAAATGTGAGTAGAATGTTGCTCTTTAAATTAAAAAATCTCAAGCATTTCATACAACATGAGCTTAGGATAAGTTTATTAAAATAATGGGCATAAGGATAAACAAAGATATTCTAGAAGATATGTGAAGGTCTTCTATCAGTGTATTCATGATTTTCCTTCCGTTTGTGAACATTCTTCTTCATTGACTATCTTTTTCTTTTCTTTCTTTTTTTACTTTATTTTATACATGGCCTTTATTTGACTTTTCCTATTTTTAAGCTTTTTGATGTTCATATCTTCAATTGTAATGCTTATATTTGAAACCTAGTAGAAAATTATGTCCGTTGAATAAATTTTTTGCATTTATATATGATCCTCAAAAAAGGAAGAATGACTCTAAACCTCACTAGGGTTATAAGTCTCAATTTATTTTGTGCAATGAATATTTAGAGTTAAATTTTTCATGAAAAATTTAGAAACAAAGGATAAAATAATGAACTAATTGTATGCAAATCTATTAATAAGCCAAATTTCACAAGATAGATAGACTATTTGAAAAAGTCTAAATTCTCATCATTGTAAAGGAACTTTTCATATGTTTTTTTTATAGATTTCTCAATTTTTTATTTAAATTTTTTTTTTTTACTAACATGACTTTAAAAATTATAAATAAACACACCAAATTTTGAAATTCTCCATCCCCATAATTAAAGTAAACATTGTCCTAATTATTTAGAACTACATACCTAAGACAAATGAATATAATAAATTTGAGAGGAAAGCGTTAAAAGAGAAGTACAAGCACACTTGGGATAGTGCATTGATCTATTGATGTGGTCTATTGAATGTAATACTAATATACAATAAATGCTGATGTGAATGCAAAACTAATATGATCCTAAAACTAAACTAACTAATCTACTCTATCATATTCTTAAACCGAACTAGCTCAACTAGTCTACTCTAGCTATTAGATAGAGGAGTTTCTCACTCAATTTAATAATTTCATGGTAGCCAATATTCATTTTCCACCCTAAGAAGTTTGGTATTGATAAGATCAGAACATGAAAGACCACTGTGATTCATAATTTCATGGGAACAACTTTAGATGAATGATCCTAATGGATCCCAAATCGAGGAATAATAGTGCCCATATTAAATAGTATATAATTTTCCTCCTCCCTTGCATTTTCTTGTACTTAAGGTTAAGTTGGATCTAGATTTCCCTAAAAGGGCTGTTCTTATTCTTCTAGATGCAAGGAACCGATGGGGCTTAACCCCTCAGTATATTCTAATGTGCAACCTAGAGTTGGTTGATGTTCAGCCATAACATCAGCAAACTCTCCTTCCAATTTGAACATAACTTGAAAGGCTTTGGATGAATATACATTGCTATCTTGTGATTCATGAAATAAAAAATGTTGGTCCAAATCAAGTGCTTCTTTTAGACTGAATGACTCGAATGGAATCTCAGGAGATGTAAGAGATCCTATTTCAGATGTCTATTAAGAAGTGTTCATGAATGGGTCAATACCAGTAAAGCACTCCCATCATCCATGGAGGTATCTATATCAGAATTAAACTTAAAATAAGTAGGACATACCTTGAGTGAATAATAACTAGAGGATAGTAGAGATTGTTTGAGATTATCTATCACATAAGGATCTTCCGACGATATTTCCAACCCTATATAGTTATCATTCAGCATCTCACTATCCTCAATTTGTTTGGTTTCCCAAGCACTTTCAATGAAGTCAGTAGTTATTTGACCCTTTTGAAATTCCATATAAGCACTAAATTGTTTAGTCACTTCTTGGAACTCTAGTGTATTTTTCATATACAAATGAAGGGTCTCTTCTAATGGTTGGTCCCTTGTATGCTGAAAAAATGGCTTGTATGGCCACATTGTTGTGGCATTGGACTATTGGGAAATGTTTGAATAGGTGGAACCATGATAGTTGTCCTTGATAATCCTGAGACCATGTATGTTTGAGATGCCTAGTCCATCTAGGATAGTTAGTCTCAACTTAGGGATATTTCTTAGGAGATGTGAATGCATTCGGTACATTCACTTGCTTTGAATAATATGTATTGTATGTGGAGCTTGACGGCCATGAAGTAGTGGGATATGTTGGGCTAGAATAGTTACAACAATTTTTGTATTGAGGTTGTCGAGATGACTCCTTGCCTGCCTAAAAGCTTTTAAATTATTCAATTCATTATCCATCCTATTGACAAACCTATTTAATGTATTGGATAGATCAGGAGTATCTCTTACCTCTGTCTCATATGCATTCTAATAGTGTAAGGGCCAGGGAGTGAAATACTATAGAAGTGGTTTTCTATCCCCTACTTCATGGGCCACTACTTTGACTGAGTTAATTATCTTGATTGCTTTAACCCTCATCTTGTTGTTCATCTAATCTTAAGAGTTTAAGAGTGTGTGATATGGATTTTCATATCAATGGCCAGGCCTACACCAAAAAATGGTATAGTAAAATGTACTTAACTTTATGTACAATGAAATAGTACTTCTACTTCTTATGTTTTTTTTAAAACTAAGGAGAACCTAAGCTATGTGATGGACATTCAAGGGTACACATATAATCCTATCCCTGATACAAATAAGTTGAAAGGTTTGATTTTTCTTTATTTTCTTCAGGGAGTAATGTTAGAGATATGTCTAATTAGGTCGCTCCTATTTTTCAAACTTGCCCCACTACTTACCAACTATATTCTATCTTAATCAACCACTTCAGACCCTCCTTAGTCATCCATAGATGATCAATCATTGAATATGTTAATAGATCTAGTTGTTTAAATACCAATATAGTTAATCAAGTAGAGTCCACTAGAGTGGTAATAGGTCATCTCCTTCCAAGAGGGTCTTATGAGCTCATAAGTTGTTACAATCTCTTCTAGATTGATTTTTAAATTAATTGTTGAGTCTTGGGTTGCATGTAATGTGATGTTTAACCTAGGTGGGCTAAAGGATGGTGATGACATCCACCCTTGATCTTGTTGGGGTGGTTGCCATTACTAATCACTTAAGCACATTCCCACAACAAATCGATCAACATACACCCACCTTAAAGCAATTAAACATGCAATAATTATGCATAAAAAATTAACAAACTAGCAAAACTACCTATATGCTATCTAAGAAGGGGTCAGGGCCTCAATAGACTAGACACTATAACCTTAACAACCTATATCCTTAGGTTATAGTCCAGCTTAGGCCATTCTCATTAAATAGGTGCTAACCAATGGAAAGTTCTTGGTATAATGCAACATTTAATTTATGAGTGCAAGCTATATGATATTCACTAACACCCACAATGCAAAACTAATTATTATGCAATTCTTAATCTAGGAAATGTAAGGATATTAAAAAGCTTATAATGGGATCCTAGATAAAGACTTCTCATACATAGGTGGGCCCATGTACATGCTAGCTCCTCTTTGAGTTAGGATAGCCCACCATAGACCTATATTATTACAACCCCTTTAATTTGAATTAATTGAGATAAAATAAAATACATTCATGTCCTTATTACAATTCACTCAAAATAAAAATTTATAAAATATTCTAATTTTTGTCAATCCCCACTTTGAATTCCTATAAAATAAATATAAAAGTGCGAACCCAAAAATTGATAGGATAATGAAAATAAAGTGCAAAATACAACTAAAATAAATGTACCCCTAAAATCTACTGCTAGTGGTAAAGTAATTAACCTAGATGTTATTAAAAATCAGTAGGGAGTCTTTAGCAATAACACCAAAAACTTGATGTGTTCTAAATAATGCAGCAAGTGCATGGGTCCACTATAGCATAGAAGTATGGGTCAATGTATAGAGACTCTATGAATGAACCAATTTTAGTTAAAACCTATTTTGACTACATTAACCTAGCCAAATGATTTGTTAAACTAAACTAATTGTCTAAATACTAAAAATTATAAAAATACATTAAATGAATGGGAATTCATTCTAAACGTAGAAATAAAAAATCCAAAATAATAGAAATCAAGTACTTCTACGACTAAGTTGCCTAGATTTTCCTGAACAAGTAATTAGAAGCATGATGTTTATAACACAAGGAAAATATTTCTTTCAAAGTGCTCTTTGAATATTTTCTTAATGCTAGTTTTTTAGAATGGCACTATACTTACTCAAAGTATAGCTGGTCTTCTTAGTGCACTAACTATTAAAGATTTTCTTACAGACCCTCTATCTCACTATACTCGACATCCCTTTCTTTTAAGCAATGACCTAGTATGTAAACTTAGAGTGCTTTGAGTCTAATATTAATATTACAATCTAATTTATCCTAGAATAACCTAATCATGAAACTATCTTATTCTAACATATATTTCATCTTAATTCCCTTGGTGAACTAATTACATATAAGAACAAATAAAAGAACTAAATTGATGTACTTTAATTAACTATTGCAAATGGATGGTTGTATTGGAGTATACAATCAACAAATATGGTCTGATCCCACAAGTACTCTTTGATAAATGGAGTTAATTAAAACTTATATTATGTTACTTTAATGTAGCCAAGAAGAAGGATTTAAAGGGACTTCAACTAAGAAACCAAAGCAATAAAGAAACTAAAATAAGGAATAAGGCATAAAGTAAGGAACATGTAACTAAAGAAAGGAAATTAATCTAGAAATTAAAGCTAAATCTAATTAATTAAGAAACTAAGGAATTAAGCATTAAGTTAAGAAAGCACTAAAGAATAAAACAAACTTATCATTAATTGACTTAATTATAATGATAGTAACATAAGCAAAATAAAGGAAAGCAAGTAAAACCTCTCCTTCCTCGACTTGAATTCTATTGTAGAGCCCACATATTGTATCACTCAATAGGAGCTTGTACATTTCTCTTTAGCCCATAATACACTAAAGTTATCGCCAAGATGTTCTCATCTCCTTAAACTAGCACACCACAATCCATAAAGTCAAATCCTATAAAAAAATCCTTGGGAGTGAAGTCCTAGTATAGCTAAGAGAAGAGGTGCCTAATACCTTTCCTAAAAATTCACCACCCACTAAAAGAAGTAAAAAGAATATGTCAAGTGGAAGTACAAGACAAGTTGCTGCATCTCCTTGCTAAATATTCTTAAGAAAGAGGGTAGCTCTTGAAAAGAGAGGTAAGAAGGGGATTAAAGGTCATTCATCCTTAAGTTATGGGCAGCCATAGGGGAGGCTTCCTACCTTAACAAGGAATTGGAATAAAAGGAAAATAAGGGGGAGACAATGGACCTGGGTTAGGACTCACTAAATTCCAGCCTTAGTAGATGAAGTAATGTGATAGGTCCTTTATAATGGAAAGGGTCCTACTCTTCTACATGATGCCCTTAGCTAAGAATTGGAGTGGCTTTATGGATAGATTTGTTATTTTTCTCAACCATTATCGTAAGATGTGAAAGACCCTTTGCTGCCATTTAATGGTACAAGGCATCTTTCCTTCTATTTTTTCATTCCAAATCCCATAAGATAACAAAAAGAAAAGAATAAAGGAAAATATGGAAAAGTGAAGCATGTGTGTGACTTAAGGAGTGTGTGTTAGAGATGGAAACAAAGTGATGAGTGCATGTGAGATTGAAGAGAAGTATAGAGTGGTTTAATGCATGGAATTGAAGGTATGTGACTGAGGGTAGTCACATGCATGCTTCAAGTAGCATACATGGATAGTATGAGTGAGGCTATGTGTGAAAAATGGAGAAAGATGGTGAGGTAAGAGCATGGAAGAGTGGAAGAAGCATATGGAAAAGAAGAGAAACCATGACGTGTGCAGCTCAAAGTGGTTTGGTGAGCATATATTTTACAACATAGTTCCTAAATGGTTCTAAGATATGCAAAGGAGGATGGAATTTCTAACACAAGCTATGATGCTAAAACTAGGTGATGAAAAGCATGCTACATTATAACAAGGTGTACCATGTGCACAAAGATTAAACATATCAAACACCATGTGTGTAATCAAGATTTCTTCGCATGTGCTTTATATAGAATGGATGAATGGAGAAAGAACTATGTGCAAAGGTGGTGGAATGCTTATTTAAAAGGTATGATGCATGATCTATAAGGGAGCATAGGTGAAGGTCATCTTCCTCCCTCTACTTCTCCTTTAATTTTGCTCTTGAATATAGGGAAAGGTAGAAGATGGGTTTTCCTCCTCTTTAACCTCTTACTTGTAGACTTTTAGGATACATTGTACATGGAAGTGCCACCATCCTATGTTTTAATATATATATATATATATATATAGCCTCTTTTGTGTGCATAAGGTTCAATGATGCTTCTAGGGTTTCTGATTGTGCTAAAAATGATAATGATACCCTTTCTACATTCATAAATTCTAGACTTCATAAATTTGGTAGGTGAGCCCGTAACTTTGCCTAATCTCTAAACTAGCTCTTTTAGGGTCAAAATTGTTAAATTTGTGCATTTTTCTCATTTGTACCTTGGACTTGCAAAATATAGAATCAACCCTCATTAGTGCTATTTGTGAAATGTTCTAGGCTTAAACTTGCTAAATATAAAGATATACATGTAATATTTCTATATATATCAAGCATTCACATCTATTATTTGTTTTGGGTCTTGGATTCTATTTTGTAAGATAAAGGGTGAAGGGCATTTGTAAGTCCCTAGCTTGCAAGGAATTTGTAAGTTCCAAAGGTAGTATGCTAGGATGTATAGACTAGCCCTTGACCTTTGACTTGATACCTACCCTTACATAGGTTCAATTTCTAGAGTATGTTTCACAGAGCTACTCCTAGGACAAACCGTTAACCCCATGAGGACCTACTTAAATATGACCAGCCGATATCCATGGTCTAATGGTAGGTGGTAGAAGTTGCCTTAGCATTAGCAGTTCCACTAGCAATGCATTGATGTCTAGATATGATATGATGTGTTCTGACACGTGCTAACATATTGGTCATTCTTGAGTTCATACTAGAGCCCATGATAGGATGGATAAGCCACTCGGTAGATATTAGTACTTGATTTGGTTATCAACTAACAAGTTCATCTAAGGTACATAGATATGATAGAAAACATGGAGCTCTTAGGAGTAAGGCCAAATCTATTACACTATTTTGATGTGATAGATGTGATGATATTTTATCAATTGACAGCATTTTCCATTGATACTATTTAAAGAAGACGGTTTTTATTGACTGTTTGCATTCTTACACACGCACAAGTTGCATATGGTAAACATGGAAGTATTTTATGAGACATATACACTTGGATACCTTTTAAACCCTGATGTTAGACTTGCATAAATCAAACTCGTTAACATGCCCTTACTAGTTTATTTCCTTATCCATGTATACTTGCTTATATGAGACAACAAATGATGTTTGCCATACTTTTGTATTGGTCCTGTTAGCTTTCTTCCAACTAAGCAGTTGTGCTCACCGCCCACTAATATTTTCAGGAGAGAGTTTGAAGAAATTGAGTACTGAGGAGCAGGGGAAGGTGAAAGTTACATCTACTTAACACAAATGTAGGTCCAAGTACAACTGCTTAGTTTATTGTTTGGACTTCTTAATAGAATTATGCATGACTGCAATATAAACCTTATGTTGACGCTGAAACATGGGATGTAATATTTAAATAGAGACTTTATTATGGATGATATGGCAGTAGACTTAGCCATGATTAGTGAAGAAGCACCTAAATCAGACCTACAACCTTTACTAGTAAGTTCACCATTTGAGAGTTTAGGTTCATTTGAAACCTTACTTGTAATTGTAGAACGGGAAGAAAACTAATGTTTGGTCCCAGCATCAACTAGCTCTAGGGTGTATATTAGCAGTTACTAAGGGTTTAAGCCCCCCATTTCTTTTCATCCAGAGGAACATGAACATCCTTTATGGGAGATGCTGAGCCTGCTTAACCCTGATATCCAAGAAAATGCAATAGAAGAGGAGGAATTTTATATACTAATTGATCTATGCACTACTATTCCTTAATTTGGAAACCATTGGAACCTTTCATTTGAAATTAGTCCAAAGAAAATAAGAAGAGCAGTAGTCTTTCATGTCCTTATATTATCATCACCATACATTTCAAGGTGAAAAATGTATATTTACTACCATGAAATTCTTAAATGGAGTGAGAAATTCCTCCATTTAATTGCTCAAGTTAGGATTAAGATTGATTAAATAACTAGTTAGGTTTAGAACTAGGGTAGGGTAGATTACTTTGTTAGTACAGTTTTAGGATCATATTACTTTTGCATTTGCATTATCATTCATTGTATATTAATTTTGCATTCAGTAGACTACATCAAGAGACAAATGATTATCTTTGGAGTGTAGGTACATTGCTTCTCAACCTTTACTATCAAGTTTATTATTTTCATTTATCCATTGAATGTAGTTTTAAACATTGAGGACAATGTTTAATTTAAGTCTTAAGGTGAGGTATTTTAAATTTTTGATATGTTCATATAGATTTTTAGAGTCATTTTAATAAAATTTTGGAAAAAATTAAAAAAAATTAATAATTTAAAATTTTCTACAAAAAGTATGAAAGTTATCATTATTTTATACTTTTTTCTAAAGTTTTTCATGAAAAATTAAACTTAGAATATTCATTGAACAAATAGCTACAAATACAGTTTATGTTAAAGAGAGAATATAACTTAGAGGTCCTAAAGAAGATTTGTGGACACTTATAACCTAAGTGAGTTTTAGAGCCATTCTTCCTTTTTGAGGGTTATAAATAATGCAAAATTTTTCTTCAGCGGATACAATTTCCCAGTTGGTCTCATTATTCTTGCTTTGGTCAACTATTGGGAAAACGCAAAATACTATACCTTATATCTCCTAAGTTTATGGTCTTCTTTAAGTCATATGAACCCTAAGAAATGATAGAGGCCATCCTAGGTAAACTTAGAGCCTTTATGATTCCCAATGTTGTTTTTGGATAGTTAGGCCCTCCTTTAAAATACAAGCCTTTCCTTTGTTAGCCAAATAACCATTACTCACATTTAATGCTATAGAATATCCATTATCCAATTTGTTTTGGAAATATGTAGAGATGGTTGGTGATTATCTTAAGAAAGTGTGTGAACAATACAATTCAAGAAGATAGCCAATAAAAGGAAATGTTCACTCTTATGGGGAAAAATGGAAGGAAAGTTGTGAATACATCTTAGAAGTTCTTTACATATTCTTCAAAAAAAAAAAATCTTTTCTTATCCTTATACCAATTATTTGGATAACCCAATCTTAAGCCTATGTTTCATCCTAATGAAAGTCTTAACTTGATCTTAGGAGTAGTTTGGGTAGGATATAGCTATCAGTAAATAGGAAAATTGATAGAGTATAATATTCTTAATAGTTCATATCCTTTCGTGAGACCTTATTATCATTCTTTCTAAGTTATCATTCTTTTGTGTGAAATATGAGAGATTTTTGGATTTCATGAACAACATTATATTCACATACTAATGAGTGATTTACACATTTATAACTTCCTTTTGAGATTCAAGAACTTTGTGTGAAAATTGAAGTCAAAACATACTTTTGGATGATAATTTAGGTTATTTTTTGCTTTAAAACTGATAATTATATATATTAGCTATAACACACACTCAGATTTCAAAGTTTTTAGATTTCTTATTTTCTATTTTATTAGTTTTTCTCAAGGACTACAAGAATGTAACTTTGGCAGTATTTGACAGGTATAAAATTATTACATAAAATACCACTATATTTATATGGTTTTAGCCCTTGTTTTATCATAAAGATCACTAATTAGAGTTATATCCACCTTTTGTGGGATTAGGGTACAATTGTAAAAAAGGATATTTTTGGCATTCCAAACCCTAAAAGATGGATAATCTAGAGTTTGGGCATCAATATGGGCATGCCTACCAAATTAATGAATTTCATAACTTCTGAATGCAAAACTGGTGTTATTACCATTTTCAACATAGTTACAAACCTTGGAAGCATCACTGAACCTTATTCACACAAAAGAGGCAGTAATATCAAAACATAAGGTGGCAAAACTTTTTTGTGTGCGTGAATTTATTACACCACCTTTGGGGAGCTTCTAAGTGAAGTTTGACAACTGCATGCATCAAAGGAAGCGTGCATGTAAAGTACACTTGAATTAGGGCCCATCAAAGACAAAAACCCTAACTTTTTCTCTCTGTACTTTAGAATGGCGACCACGTACATGTGTACCATGAATTTTTCATGCAAAGGTGGTATATCCTACTTAAATTCACATGGAATAAATGACGGGATGAGTAAGATTGGTGGAGAAAAATAAGGAGGGAGGAAAGAGACAAGGAAAGGAAAATCTAAAATCAATTTTCATCCAAAAATTTCAAGAAAGAGTGACTGAGATCAATTCACATCTATGATCATCCTAAAGCCAACCAATCAGAAGCTATTTGAGTTAGAATTGACCAATGAGAAGAAGCCATGCAGGAGAGAGAAGACTGAGCCAGGATTGGTGGAGAAATTTTTGGTGGGCTGCCACCATTTTTCAAGGAGATCAAAATGTGTTTTCCTAAGGGGAAAATATATTTTTTTACTTAAATTTTATTGGTTGGTGATAGGTGGCATGACAAGATAATTATGGAGAGGAATCAGCTTGGATAAGAAAATCTTTATGATTCATTCTAAGGTAGAAACATGATCCAATGGGAGGGAATGAAGAAGGGAAAACATGAAAATCCTAGTTGTTATGCCATCCCATTTCACTATCAAAACCAAGCATCACACTTGATCTCAACAATCTATCCTAGATCACACTCTAGTGCACTTCAAAAAGAAATGCTACATGATTTTTTTTTCAAGGGAAGCTTCCTAGATGTGATAATGAGAAAGGATAAGGGATGGAGGAGAAGAAAATGATGAAGATGGAAAGGAGTTTCCAATCAAGAACTTCCATTTTGTCCTCCTCACTATGTGAAACGCCATAAGAAAAGGGCCCATGCGTGAATTCCCATTCTACATCAGATACCCCTTGTGCATTACATGTTAAAAGACCTAGGTGAAAAGCTTGTGTACGTAGGATGAAGCATAGGAAAGGAGGTGTTTTCATGTTGATATAATGTAGGAAAGAGTCTAGGGGTGGTGTGGGCTTACACATTAAAATCTTTTGGGGAAGAGGCAAGTAGATGGTGGAGGCCAAAAAATAAGAAGGAGAAAGAAGGAGAAGGCTGGGAAAGAGGCATCGAAATTCTTAGAGGTAAGGTTTTTATAACATCTTATCCTAATCAAAGGATAGGAGAAGAGAGCTACTTGTTTATCTTTTTTCAAGAAGATCTCCCTCTTTAAGAAGTTTCACGTGGGATTGATTGGGGAAAGGGCGTCTCTTAGGTGCTTCTTTCTTTAACTAGCTGCTTGAAGCTTGTGTGTGAAATACAAAGGAAATGTTTAGGTCATTGTCCATAAAACAAAGTAGAAGAAGTGATTGGGGACATGCATGAAATCAAAGGAGAAAAGAGCTGCTGGATTTTATCTTCATCTTGCAGCTCTTTTGTCTCCATTAGTAGGGAAAAGAATGTGTAATTAAAAGAGGAGGTAGTTGCTTGGTTTTCTCCTTCAAGCAGCTGCCCAGGAACATAATGGGAGGCTACATGTAAGGATGATTGGGTGTGTGCATGGTGATAGAAAAGAGAGAGAGAGAGATCCTTGGGAATGGTGATGGAGTGGTAATTGATTTTCATCGGGGTTGTGGCTGTTGGGTGGTTTCCACTATCGTTGTTGAGTGGCATAATAAGTATAAGGCACCTTGTAGATGAGGAAAGTTGGTGGTAACACGGTTTGGAGCTGGTTCAACAATGATCTCATTGAGTGAAATAGTAGGATAGTGGGTAATATCTTTCTCACTCCATAAGGAAGCTTAGTTTCTTTTTCTTTTTGTTTCATTTGATTCTTGTATTTAAATTATTGCAACGCTTTAAATTTGAGGCAATGAAAGTTCTGTTTTGTTTTCATTATTAGTAAGTTCTTTAATTTATTCTCATGTTATCCATGCTTTTGTTAGTTGTTAGATGCAGTTTAGTTTTATTTATTTATGCTTGTTAATTAATTTCTCTAGCTTAGAACAAAAATTTGTTAGAATAGGTATTTTAAGACTAAATGATTCTAGATTAAAATGTTCATAAACATTAATATTAGAGTTTTAACATTCTTGTTACATGCTTAGTGATTGCTTATGAAGGAGAATACTAGGTATGGTAGAAAGTGAGTAATACATGAAAATCTTAGATTGCCTATGCCATAAGAAGATGGGTTAGGCTTAGAATAATTGTATTACTAGGCTAGAAAATTAATATTAAGAAAATCATAACAAGATAGCCTTAAAAGACATATTTTTCATGTTTTTAGAGTTACTAAAACTCTATTAACATATGTAAGTAAACATCTAGATAGTTTAATCCTAAGAATACTTAATTGTAATAGATTAGAATTTTAAACCCTAGGCTTAGATTTAATTTCTAGATCTTTTATTTGATTTTATTATTTCTAACATTTTAAAGATTAATTAATCAATAAATAAATCATCTAGCTAGGTTAAAGTGACTAAAATAGACATTAATTAAATTTATTTATTAATGAAGTCTTATTGGATTGACATGTACATGCATAATCTACACTACTAGGACATTTTATAAAGTGAAAACAAATGTAAGACAGTTCTTAAAACTATCTTATATTAAAACTATTATAATATGGTTTTAGCTTAACTTTTATAAGATGCTTTCAAAAAACCCATCTTATAAATATGCAAAATATAGGACATTTTTCCAAAAATCATCTTCTAGGTTAGAGAAATATAGGACTATTTTTTAAAAACCATCTTATATATCATTAGAAGCTATATAATATAGGATTGTTTTTTAAAAACCATCCTATATATGAGAATGTATCACCCACACTCCCAATCAGATTGTTGTCTAAGGCACTGCACAATAAAGTCAACAGATCATAAGGTTCAAATATCATGTGTAATTATAAGTCTAGGTTATAGGGTCATACTAAAGAAGTAGTAAACCTTACCTTGACTCTTATCCATGTTAGTTTTACTAGATGGCTAATATTTTCCATCTCAACCCATTTATACTATGCACTACACATATATAAGTAAAAGCATTGTATATGAATAAATAGGATATTTATCAATTATCCAACTATTATAATGAATGAAATAAAATTCAAACTTACTTATTGATCACTTCCAACAGGGGGCATCGAATGTGACTCCACAAGAATAAAAAAACATTGCAATTCCTCCATGCACATCCCAAGCTAGTAGCATCCAATGGGACCTATATACATAATCAATTAATTGAAATATAACAAACTTAACTTATACACATATTCATGTTTATGTGTAATGGTAGCAAGACATAATAACTTGCCCACTATTGCATGGAATCAGTAAGGCCTGCCCCTTGTCATAACCCAAGAACCCATGTAGGATATCTTCTATTTGTTTCTCCTTGGGCAAATGCCCCTTTGGTCCAAAGACAACATCAGCATCAAGGAATTTGTAAATGTCCTTAACCTTTAATCTTTGTAATTTATCATGCAAAGTCCTACATAAACTTAGTGTCAAATATTTATCATGCCCTATTAATAAGTAATGTCAATTTGATTCTTAATAGTGTAATTACAAGACATACTTGATATAAACAATGATGTGCATGTATTGCAGCTGAGCCATATTGCATATGGCTAAGAGGTCCTCATTCATGATTGGAACCTCAACTACATTGTGGGCAAGCACACCAGCCTCTATCCTTATAGGGCTGATTTCATTATCTTCATTGATAAGTTTGTATAGTCCTCTTAGGAATGGAGGCGTGTTGGGTGAAACCTGCACCTGTTCCCTACATTGTAGGTGTAATTTTCTAGAAATTAGTAAAGAATATATATATATATGAAGAGTCGAAGATATTCAATTTTATCCTAAAAATAGACATAAATACTTGAAATGGGGCAATTAGTATGCCACAATTTGTTGCCGGGGAGGGGGTCACCCTCAATGGTGCCTTGTGCTTCTTTTGTTTAACATTATAATGCAAATAGTATTTAAAAATTTAGCTCAACCCTTAAAGTTATTGTTGAAAATGATGATGTGATACCATATACGTACCTTGGAAATCATTGTTTTGATACACTTCTCTGGCCAAGCTACATGATATTCAATTGCATTCCCAAAAGTATGAATATCGTCTGCTTCTATAGGAAATGGTAGGAGGGTAGCATTAATGCACACACACTTAGTGTGTGGATGCATCAACTTGGTGCGCAGCATGAAAAAAAATGCCTCATATAGTGTAGCCACAACAATGTAGTTCTTAGTTGTATATAGCTGTTGCATGCACTAACCCACCTATAATTTAGAAATATCCTATACATAAGAATACATGAAGATCACTAAGATATGGAACAGATAAAAGGTAAGCATGTAAGATGAACTGCAGCTATTGTAAGATGGGGTCAAGGCTAACATCTTGACTTGGACCTTTAAACCCCAAGGGTTCTTATAGAAATCGTTCCTTACCTTTGCATATAGCTCATTGTATTTATTCTCCTTCCATGCCTCCATGTCCTCTATTGGAGGATTTCTTGATTTATGGAAAAATTTGGAAGGAACCACTTAGTGGCCTTAGGCCCTTACTCGGCCAAGGTGCTCATCCTTGTTGCCCATAGCCATATACAGGATGTCCCCCTTTGCAACAATGCTACTTAGAGTCCTTGTAGTGGCACTTTCATGGGTCAACTCCTCCTGAACATGTAATTAATGGAACATGATGATTTCCATATATAAATGTATATATATTATAATTCAAGAGATGTAAAAATAGACACATAAAATCACTTACAATTCTTGAAGCAACTAAGGGAGCATTTTCATCAATAAAGGTCTAAGAGTTATGCCCCGTTGAATGCACCATTTTCCAAAGAAGGGCTTGATCGATGGGATCTATGGTCCCAACCTATTTTTGCTATCAAGAGGGACATTACTTTAGAGTTAGTGAAATAAAAGTTAGGTATATTTAGATAAAACTGAACTGTCACATGTACTTACTTTAACCAATCCTGGAAAGGTGGTGTTGCATATGATTAGGTACACGCACCATTTGTCCTTTCATACTCTTTGCCTACACATCAAAGGAACATATAATAAAGCATAATGGACTTTTATAATTTGAGAAATCAAGATTTTGGTTAGCTTGTAATTACCTCAAATTGATTCCATTCATCTTGGTCAATGACGTTGGAATACAACTCAGGGATTGTGTAGAGTGTAGATGGATCATTAGCATTTGAAAGTATGTAATTCCTTGTAAGGTCACTCTTGTATTTCCTCCATTGTTAACCAGTCCCATGTAGAGCATTCTTCTTATACTCATCAGAGATGTCAAAGCCAGACTATAGAGTAAAAATAAACATTAGTTTATCTGAAATAAAATAAGATAAGATAGTTAGTATGTTGTATGTAACAAGCATTTACAAACCTTCACCATGTTCATTGTTGCATCCTTTATTGATGGTGACATATGTCTCCAATCAGTAATTGAGACTGGCACCATGCTGCTAACAGTGTAGCAAACAAAACAAGATAAGAATGTGCACTGCCACCTATTGCCTACCCTTATTGTTGAAATGTATCGTCTTTCGTATTCCCTTTGACTTTCTCTTAATAATATGCACAATTTTTGTTGGCCATTTGCTCTTTCTCTTAATGGTCATACTTATGCTAAACTGTTCTTCATGATGCTCCTTCTTCATGTTCCATTTTTCCTACCCAAGTGAGAACAATACATTTAGAATATAACAACATATATATATATATATATTGGTTTAGAAAAGACCACCATCTAAGTGCATGGATGGTGTACATAAATAGGATAGCTACAACAATGTCCACTACATAGAATGATTACAACAATTCATGAATAAAAAAATCACTCACATAATTAAAAATGCATGGTACTGTTACTAGAAACGTAGACAGCTACAACAAGTATAATTCAAGCAAGTATTTAGATGCCTTTTTGGATGAAACTTGAAAATCTAACACATGGATCTTCTTAATATCAATGTCAACTAATTAGAATGATAAATTTCAAGCATTTACAACCATTAATGAATAAAAAAATCATGTACATAGTAAAAAAGCATGGTACTATTACTATTTATGCAAACAATTACAACAAGCATAGTTCATGCAAGTATTTAGATGTCGTTTTGAATGAAATTTGAAAATCTAAAACATAGTTCTTTAAAATCAATGTCCAATGTATAGAATGATCAATTTCAAAAATTTATAACCATTAACAAATCAAAAAATTACCCACATAGTAAAAAACAGATGATATTGTTACTATTCACGCGAACAGCTACAACAAGCATACTTCAAGCAAGTATTTGGATGCCTTTTGAATAAAACATGAAAATATAAAACATGGATCTTCTTAAAATCAATGTACACTATCTAGAATGATCAATATGAAATATTACAAACCTTTAAAGAAGAAAAAATCACTCATATAGTAAAAAATGCATGGTAATGTTACTATTCACATAGACAGTTACAACAAGTATACTTCAAGCAAGTATTTAGATGCCTTTTTGAATGAAACTTGAAAATCTAAAACATGGGTCTTCTTAAACTCAATGTTCACTATCTAGAATGATCAATTTCAAACCTTTCCAACCATTGACAAATAAAAAAATCATGCATATAGTAAAAAATGCATTATATTATTACTATTCACGCAGACAACTATAGCAAGCATACTTCAAGCAAGTATTTGGATGCCTTTTTGAATAATACTTAAAAGTATAAAACATAGGTCTTCTTAAACACTATGTTTAATATCTAGAATGATCAATTTCAAACATTTACAGCCATTAACAAATTAGAAAATCATGCACATAGTAAAAAACACATGGTACTGTTACTATCATGTAGATAGCTACAACAAGCATACTTCAAGCAAGTATTTAGATGTCTTTGGATTGAAATTTGAAAATATAACATATTAATCTTCTTAAACTCAATTTAATATATCTATAATAATCAATTTTAAACATTTATAGCTAGTAAAGAAGTAAAAAATCAAGAAAAAAGAGATCCAACCTAATGAGAGAAAACTGATCGTAAAGTGCGTGGGAGGAGGCGTGCATTTGGTCTCTCCTCTCTTCTTCTTATTCTTCTTCTCCTCCTTCTTAAGGGTTTTAGGTTTGAATTTTTTTTTGGGGTAGGGGGGCCCATGAATTCTCTTTTCATCTTCCTCTTCCTCTTCCTCTTCTTCTACTTCTTCTTCTCTTTTTTTGTCTTCTTCTTCTTCCCTCTTTCTCTCCCTCTCTCTCTTTCTTCTCTTCTCTTCTTCTTCTTCTTCTTCTTCTCCTTAAGGGTTTTGGTGGTTTTGATTTGAAAATTTTGTGGGGGGACGGGGGACGTTAGTTTGGAGGTTTAACAGGGATTCCTATATTCAAATAAATATAGGACAATTTTGAAATAACCATACTATATTAAAAATGAATATAGGAACTGTCCTATATTTATTTGAATATGGAATGGTTTTTCAAAATCATCCTATATTCTATATAATATAAGATGGTTATTTAAAAAGTTCTACATTCAAATTAATATAGGATGGATTTTCATTAACCATCTTATATTTTAATCATTATATAAGATGGTTTACAAAAAACTTACTGGATATAGGACTATTTTTAAAACCTATCTTCTATTAAGGGTTTGCCTTCGTAGAAATCCATCTGCACACCTTAATTTTTGTTTGAATAATGTAAGATAGTTTATGAATAACCTCATATATGTATTAAAGTAGTTTCACTAGTTCTTTGAACCCTTAAAATCTTAAAAATATGTGAAGTGTAGAGGTTACCCCATCATTTATTTCATTGACATTTAATTAGTGTTTGGCATGACACATGATGGGTAAACTTAATTTATTAATTAAATCATTTTTCAGGTATCACATGATACAAACACATTAATTTGACTCCACATATACAATTAGATTCAACCAAGCACCCTCCTCACCAGCATCAAGCACATAATTCATCTCATTCTCCCTTATTAAAACGATTAATGTCATTGTTGTAGTAATTGAAGGGTAACCAATCACCGTGTTACCTAGGTTGTCTTCATCATAGAAGTCCGTTATGGAGGTTAGTAAAATAGTTGACCATGTCATATCATGTCCATCTTGTACATAAAATACCTGTTTTGCTTGACATGTCAAAATAAAGTAGTCATTTTGATAGCTAATCATATTGAGGTCAACCAATATCAAACTGAGGGAATTGGTTCTCATGCTATCTTTGTTGTGTTCTACCAAATCACACTTAAATAAAACCATGATTCTACAAGTATAATCCATCTCCCATATCTGGTGCATAACCCTATAATAAGTATTGCTAGCTACAATTGGGTTGTTGTCTTTTGAACTGAACAAGAAAGTAACTTTAGCAACTATGCTAACATTGCTACTTTGTTATGCTCTTAACTTATCATGCTAATTTGTGTGAAAGCGATAACCATTGATGGCATATCCAACATACTTTATTACTTCTAGTCGAGGTCCGATTGCCATCCAACCCAAGCATTCAGAAATACTATAACCTAAAACATCTAGCTAATCTAAAACATGTATATAATAATATATTAATTAAAATGATTAATTAATGCATACACGCATATACTATTATAAAAATCAATTAATTCATCATAGACCATTATTCAATGTAATTAAATACCTTCGGATGAAGCCAGTCATGAAGGAATGACAAAGCTCATCTTGCAGTCACTTCTCTTTCCTTGCATCTCTTAGATACCTATATTTTAAGAAGTCCATGTGCATACTACATAATGATCAAAGATCAAAATTACATAACATGCCTGAGTTAATAATACATTACATACCCATGTCTATACATATATATATATATATGAATATACTTCATCAACATTAATGATTAAATTAATTAATGTGAAAGAAACCAAAGAGAGAACATCAGTTACATACTCAAGGTATGGTTGAACTTCATAAGCATTAATATTTCACAAGATGTAAAGGTGTGCTTAGTCTTGATCGTTACGATTGACGATCAACACATGATCATTGGATAGAGGTTCACCAACTCTTGGATCAATTAATGCACCTAAATTTTTCTTTCTTGGGATTCCAATAGCCTCCAACCCTAATAAATACTCAGTGCAAAACTCGACTGCTTCTTATGCAATGTAACATTCGACAATACACACATCCAGTGTATTATGATTTCACACATACCCTTTTAACACCTCCATGTACCTTCAAAATGGTACATCCATCATATATAAATAGGTCCACACAACCTAACCTCATCAATGAGGTGCACTGTTAAGTGTACCATGATATCGAAGAAGGATGATGAAAAGATTGTCTCAAGCTCGCATAAGGTTGTTACTAAATGCTCTTGAATTTCTTATAATTTAGAAGATCCACTACCTTCTTACATAAAACATTAAAGAAGTAGCAAAATTTAGTAATAGATCCTCTAACTTCATCTGGTAGCACTGAACATATTGCTACGAACAAAAGTTGTTGCATCAATGCATGACAATCTTGAGACTTCATCCCCAACAGTTTCAGCTCTTCCATGGAAACAATGTTTCTATAGCTTGAAGAGTACCCATCTGGAACTTTGATATCTAACAAGATTTTACATACTATTATTCTCTCTAAGAGTATAATTTCCTTTAGGCAAGTATGTTCCTTGGCTGCACCTATCCTATGGATGCAACCTTCTCTTCAAACCCATTGTCATGGGATTCATTCAAGCTGCAAGTCCATCCTTTGTTTTTCCTAGCATGTCATGTAAGGTACTCGTCATGCTTTCATAGATATTCTTCTCAATGTGCATGGCATCAAGCACATGCCACATGTGTAGGGATTTCCAATATACAAGTTCAAAGAATATTGACTTCTTCCAACAACTTTTAGAGTTTCTTTCATTTGTACTCGGAGTTGCATTCTTCTTCTTTGCCCCATGATACATTAATGTTCTCAACTTGTTCCAATATTTTTTGTCCACTCAACCTCTTTGGAGGTGTCATAGTGTCCACACTACAATTAAATTCTCCATTTTTAAAATGGTATGGATGGTTCCTATGTAACAATCTTCTATGGGCTAGGAGTGTCATTTCCTACCTTGTTGAAGTTGTGTGGTACAAGTTTGGTTGCTACAAATAAGATAGGCATTGTATCCCTTCATTGTGCATTTAGCCAAATTACTATATGTAGGAAAGTTGCTTATTGTCCATAGTTGTATAGCCTTAAGTGTGAATGTCTCATTCTTGTATGTATCATAAGCTTCAACCCCTAGTTCCCACAATGTTCTAAGGTCATTGATCAATGGAGTCAAGTACAAGTCAATATCATTCCCAGGTTCCTTGGAACCTGATATTAACATAGTTAACATCATGAACTTCCTCTTCATGCACAACAATAGTGGAACGTTGTAACAAACTATTAGAATAGGCCAACAACTATACATGTTTCTCATAGAACCATTAGGATTAATCACATCTATAGATATTGCAATTCATAGATTTCTGGGTTCTTCTCTAAAATTGGGCCACATGAAGTCTACAAGTTTCCACGCATGTTGAATGGCATAAATAGTTATCACCCACTCTCTCCTAAGCATGCCATACTATTTTCTTAACTAATTCTTTAATAAAAAACATTTTGTGGAATCTTGAAATATGTGTAAAATACCATAGGACCTTTGTAAAGACATCTTTCACTTGCCGATCACTTGAATTCTTCCTCATCTTCTATCTTGAATGTCCACAAGTTGGACATATAATTTTATCTTTGTGCTCCTTTCTATACAAAATGCAATCATCAGGATAGAGATGCATATTTTCATACTTCAAGCCTAGTCCAACCAAGGGTGTCATTGCCTCCCATGTCTACCTAACCAATTTGCTATCCTTCGGCATCCTTTTACCAATGAATTTCAACAATTTAGTAAAACCATGATATGAAATACTAAATCTTGACTTTACATTATAAATTTCTATTGTTGCAGACAACTTGGTATAATCTAACAACCAATGTACAATGGCCTGTTGGCTTCCTCCAATGCAATCTGAAATTGTTTTGGGTCATCTTGGAAGTCATTGTATGCATCTCAAAACATAGGTATAGTTGTAGTACTATCTTCACCACTTCTTAGAATGCCTTATTTTTCACATACATATTCAGCCCTTGTCGAGGGCCTATGAGGTATTTCCTCTCCATGACACATCCAAGGGAAATAGCTTTCATCAACTTTATTGAATCACAGATGTTCTCTCAACTCACAAACAATAACCCTTTTTACGTTTCCATATCTCTAGCATGGATGTCGCATTCGATTACAATCACCACCTGCCCCAAGTACAAACTCAATGAACTTTTCTATTCCCTCCTCATATTCCCTTAATGATCTTTTCACATGCATCCAAGCATATTTGTCCATTTTGTTCAAAATTTGAAGTTCAAATGTGTGCGAAGACTTCTAGACATGAAAAGATTAATAACATGGGTTAGGCATTTAACCAAATACTTGGTATACACATAAAATATACATAGTTAGTAAAAACATATATAATTAATATATTATAATAGTCAATACTTTTCAAGTCTAGGATTGGAAAAAGTAAGAATGAAGCAAAACATGACTAATCCATATACATAAATATTCCACACATTGATCCATACATATTAATATATCACACAAATGCAAGAAGAAAGAAGAAAATGAATTTTATACCCATAAACATCAAATAAAGTAAACATATGACAAAGTGTAAGAATGAATACTACCCAACCTTTATCAACTGAGAAAATATAAGTTCGGGGCAAAGTGCATCTAAATTCAACCCAATGTTCAAGTTTTCCTTGAAGTAGCCAAGAGTAAAAAATTAAAGGTTGAACTTCAACTTATAAAACTTGAAAAATACAAGTCTTTTTAAAAGCCATCTTATACTGTTAATAATACAAGACTAAGTCAAAAATTAAAGGTTGAACTTCAACTTATATTCCTTCTTTTTTTCTCATTCGTTGGATTGGCATGCCCTAAGGTGAAAGGCTAAGATTTCATAGAGTTTTTCTTATCTAAACTGATTGTCCTTCTTTATCATCCTAATCCACACATGTGCTTCACCTAAAATTAAGTGGGATACACCACCTTTGCATGAAAAATTTATGGTACACATGTAGGTGGTCCCCATTTTAAAGTGTATAGAGAGAATGTGGAAGATTTAAGTCTCTTGTAGGCCCTAACTTGAGTTTACTTTACATGCATGCTTCCTTTGATATGTGTGTAGCTCTTAAGCTTCACTTACGTAAAGTTGGTGTAATGCATGCATGCGTGCATGGAAGTTCTGTCATCCTACATTTTGATATATACAAACTATTTTGTGCAAATATGGTTCAATGATGCATTTAGGGTTTCTAAATGTGATAAATTGACAATGACACTTGTTTTGCATTCTAAACTTCTAGATTTTATAAATTTGGTAGGCTACTCCATAACTTTTCTTAGGCTTTAAAGTTGCTCTTTCAGGGCCAAGATTGTAAAACATGTAGAATTAACCCTAATTAGTTCTATTTATGGAAAGTTCTAGGCTAAAACCTGCTAAATATAGAGGCATATATGTAATATTTCTATACATATCAAATATCCCCACACCTAGATTTTCCTTATCCCCTAGCAAAACTACCAAAAAAATCTGACAAAAAACTCTAAAAATTCTTACCACTTTCATACATGTCGTCATCTACATTTAGCTTATGTAGAAAGCCTTTAAACCCCCTTAGTTACCCCTAATGGAAGATTAGTAGTCTTGTAAGGGTTTTCAAAAATGATACTGATAAAAATCTCCAAAAACCTCATGAAAATCCTTTACTTATCTGAGAAATTTTGTTCCATTTAAAATTAGCTTTCTAACTTTAGCATGCTAATAAAGATGAATAAAAAGGTTCAAAATCCTACCCTTATACTAAAGATATCTCATTATATCATTAAAATTTAGAATGTGAGTGAGTGCTATAGCTAATATATATAATTATTAGTTTTTAAGACAAATATAAACTAGATTATTGTTCAAAAGTATGTTTTGACTTCAATTCTAACACGATATTCGTAGCACTCGGAAGGAAGTCATTTACCAAGGTGTAAATCTCTCATTTGTTCATAACCATATATAAGCCATATTACTCCTAGATCAAGTTAGGATTTCTATTAGGATGAAACATGGGCTTAGCATAGGGTAATCAAAAGAATGTATATAAGGATAAACAAAGATTGTCTATAAGATATGTAAAGATCTTCTATTAGTGTATTCACAACTTTTCTTCCATTTTTCTTTATAAGAGCAAACACTCTTCTTCATTGGATATCCTTTTTGAACTTGACATTATATGTATCCTTTATTTGATATTTATTCTTTTTAACCTTTTTTATGTTCATATATTGAATTGTAATGCTCATATTTTTCTCCATGATGTTTTCATTCATCTCTATATATTTTCAAAACAACTAGGTAATGGAGGGTATTATAGAGTATAATTAGGGTATTAGTCATTAGGCTAGTAAGGAAAAGGCGTATATAAAGGCTCAAAGGCTTATCTAGTAGAAAATAATTTAGGAAAGGCAAAAGCCATTAGGTTAACTAAGGATGACCTCTATCATTTCCTAGGTTTCATATGACTTAAAAGTGACCATAAACTCAAGAGATATGTGGTATAGTCTCTTAGATTTTTTTCTTAGTTGTTGACCAAAGTAAGAATAATGAGACCAACTAGGAAATTTTGCCCACTGAAGAAAAATAATGAATTTGTTTATGCCCTAAAAAAAAGCAAGAATGGCTCTAAAACTCACTTGGATTACAAGTCTTGACTTATTTTCTTTAGGATCTCTAAGTATATTTTTCCCTTTAACTTAAACTATAAATATAGCTATTTTGTGCAATGAATATTTCAAGTTTCATTTTTCATGAAATACTTTAGAAAATGGATAAAGTAATAAAATAGATGCATACAAACCAATTAATAAGATAATATTCACAAGATAAACTAACTATTGAAAAACTTTGAATTCTCATTCTTATATGGGAACATTTCATAAGTTTTTTTTTCAAGATTTTCAAAAAAATTTCAAAAAGTTTACTAAAATGACTTTAAGACCCTAAATGAGCACATCAGAATTTGAAATCCCCTACTCCCATACTTGAATTAAACATTGTCCTCAATGTTTAGAACTACATACCAAGGACAAATGAAAATAATAAATCTAAGAGGAAGGTGTTAGAAGTGATTTACCTACATTCCTGGGATAGTGAGTGGATCTGTTGATGCGGTCTGTTGAATGGAACATTAATATACAATGAATTTTGATGCAAATGCAAAACTAATATGATCTTAAAACTAAACTAAGTAACTAATCTGCTTTACTATATTCTAAACCTAATTGGCTAAGTTAATGTATCATAATCCTAGCTCTAGTAATTAAATGGAAGAGTTTCCCACTCCATTTAAGAATTTTACAGTAGTCAATATACATTTTCCACCCGAGATGTATGGTGGTGATGAGATCAAAATATGAAATAGCACCCATGATTCTTAATTTCTTGTGACAAACTTAGATGAATGGTCCCGATGGTTACCTAATTAAGGAATAATAGTGTCCATATCAAATAGTATATAATATATATCCTCCTCACTTGGATTTTCTTAAGTTAGGGTTAAGCTAGCTCTACATTTTCCTGAAAGCTTGTTCTTGTTCTTCTGTATGCTGAGAACTAGTTGGGCTTAATCATTTAGTATCTTCTAATGTTCAACCTAGAGTTGGTTGATATTTGGCCATAACATCAACAAACTTTCCTTCTTATTTGGCCATAATTAGAAAGGTTTTAGACTAACCTACATTGCTATCTTATGATTGCTCAAATAAAAACCATTGGTCCAAATTGGATGCTTCTTCAACACTGAATGACTCGATTGGAATCTCAAGAGATGTAAGGGGTCCTATGTAGGATATCCATTGAGAAGTGTCCACGAATGGTGTAGTGCCCATTAAAGCACTCTCATCATGCATGGAGGTGTTTGTATCAAAATCAAACATAAAATAAGTAGAATATACCTTCAGCAAATAATTACTAGAGGATGGTAGGGATTGTTCAAGATTATCTAGTTCCTAAGGATCTTCTAATTATATTTTCAGCCTTATATAGTTATTATTGGGATTCTCACTATCCACAATTTATTTAGTTTCCTAATCCTTTGTATGAAGTCAATAGTTATTTGACCCTTTTGAAATTTCATTCAAGCACTAAATTGTTGAATCACATCTTGGAATTCAAGTGTACACTACATATACAAATGAAGGGTCTCTTCTTAAGATTGTTTCTTCTAGTGGGGAAAAAAGGGCTCGTATGACTCACATTGTTGTGGCATTGGAGTAGGGGAAAAGTGTTGTGTAGGGTGGAACCATGATGGCTCTCCATGATAATCTTGAGATTATGTTTATTTGGAATGCCTAACCCACCTAGGATAATCGGTTTCAACATGGTAATAATTGCTAGGAGATGTAAATGCTTTGGGTGCATTCACTTCCTTCAAATAATAAGCAGTGTATGTGATGCTTGAGAGCCATGAAGTAGTGGAACACTCTCAACTAGAATAGGTATAACAATTCTCATATTGCAGCTGCTGACATGACTCACTGACCTACCTAAAAGATTTTAACCTATTCAATCACTATCCATCCTATCAACCAATTTATCTAATTTATTAGACATATCTAGAGTATCTCTTGCCTCTGTCTCATACATATCTTCATAGCACAAGGGTCATTGAGTGAAATGGTACAAAAATGGTTTTCTATCCCTACTTCGTTGTATCATTTCAATAGCTGAGTTAGTTGGATCGACTGCTTTAACCCTACCTTGTGGTCTGTCTGATCTTAAGAGTCTAAGAGTGTGAGATATGGATTCACAGATCAATGGCCAAGCCTACACCAGAAAATGGTGTAGTAAAATGTACTCAACTTTATATACAATGAAAATAAATTGTTGTACTTACTTGTTTTCTTTAAACTAAGGGGTACCTAAGCTATATGGTGCAACTTATACGATGCACATTCAAAGAAACATAGTTAAGCCTATACCTAATACAAACAAGCTAAAAGGTTTGGTTTTTTCTTTATTTTCTTTAGGGTAGTAACTTTTAGGTTACGTGTAAGCTTGGTGGCTCCTCCTCTCTTTCAAACTTCCCCTATTGCTTACCATTTAGATCCTATCTTGATCAACCACTTCAAACTCTCCTCATTCATCCATAGTTTATGTGTGATATCAAATGTATTGGCAAAAGAAATTATTATGCAAGTCTTAGTCAAGGAAATGTAAGGAGATTAGAAAATCTTACAGTGGCATTCTAGATAAAGTCATATCATACAAGGGTGGGTCCACTCATGTGCCACCTCCTCTTTTGAGTTACAATGTCCCACCCTTGAATTTTACTATTACAATGTCCCACTCTTGAAATATTTTCTCATTACTAGTTTCTTAGCATGGTACGATCCTTATTCAAAATATAGTTGGTTTTTCTAGAGCACTGACTATCAAATATTCTTGAATAGACCCTCTTTCGTACTATACTGGGTATCTCTTTCTTTCAAGCAGTGACCGATATGTAAAATTAGAGTGCTATGAAAGGAATAAAAAAACCAAATAAAAACTACTACTATGAGTTAGAAGAATGTTACTAAGATCTTCACCGTTGTATCACTCAAAACTAAAGTCTAAGTCAATATCTCTAGCATGTACACTACCACCGATGCATCCCGATTGTACACTTTTGATGTAGCTCATGTTGGTTCACTCAAAAAATCTAAAGATCATGAAACACACATGCCACAAGTCATAGAAGAAGTGATTACAACCAAAATAACTGCCTTCTGTGTGTAATACAGAGAGAGAGAGAGAGAGAGAGAGAGAGAGAGAGAGAGAGAGAGAGAGAGAGAGAGAGAGAGAGAGAGAGAGTATAAAAGGCATTCAAATGGAAAGATATTTGAGAGATCAGTGGATTGAATGGAATGTGATAAGGTGATACATAGGAATGAGATGATAAAGATAAATATTTAGAAAAATAAAATAAGATGGAAAAGAAGATAGGCATGAGAGTGAAACTGAAATTTAGTGCATGAAGGGGTGAATGGAAGGTGTTAGACATGGATTTTTATATGAAAATTTGTAGAAAGGTATTTGAGAAGGTGAAAAATCTAAGTATTAAATTCTGGAGTGAAATGATAGTAAAATAAAATTAAAATTAAAATGGTGGAGAAAGATAAGAAAATCATATAGAAAGGACTAAAATTCATGTATGAAAAGGATGATCCAATGAGAGGATTAGGACATTAGTTTTATATGAATATTTTGGTGAGTAATAGAGGATGGAATGGTAGGTTAGGGGTGTGAATTTGATAGTGATATGAAGTATAAAATAAATGGAATGAAAAGGATGGGATGGATTGAGGTATGATGGAAGAATGAAGTGAGCTTTTCTTTCCTCCTCTTCTCCTTGAATGTTCCTCCCTTTAGGATGTTCTCCCCTATGTTAATCACTTTGTGT
This sequence comes from Warburgia ugandensis, assembly GCA_035236585.1. Taxonomy (NCBI): domain Eukaryota; kingdom Viridiplantae; phylum Streptophyta; class Magnoliopsida; order Canellales; family Canellaceae; genus Warburgia; species Warburgia ugandensis. The sequence goes on from CP141133.1 coordinate 43,695,196, forward strand.
GGTCTCTAGGTTTGAGAAATCCTCTTGGTTCTCCCTTTATAAGATGGAGAATGGATCACATTGAAGTCCCCTTGCTCTTCTTTTGTTTCACATTGTGAAGGAAGGAGGGCTGCAGTTTCATAATGGAAACTCCCCTCCATCCTATTCTTTCCTTAGCTCTTTTTCTTTTCATCCTATCTTCCCTTGGTAAAATCATGGAATATTTGTAGAATGTGTTGAATGTCATTCTTGGTTCAATGGTTAGATCTAGTGCTATGATTGGCTTGTATGGTGAGATGATATGGAGTGGTGGCTATTTTCCTTCTTCATTCCTTTCCCTTGGATTACGCTTCAACCCTAGGATGGACAATTGTGATTTCCCTGGAGTCTCATATAAAAAAGAAGAGGTATTTTAATGCTTCTTTTCTTCTCATCCATTGGATTGGCATGCCGTAAGGTGAACAACTAAGATTTCATAAACATTTTCTTATCCAACCTAATTTTTTGCCTTTATTTTCTCATCAAACTACCATTTTTATCTCTGGCCAATTACACTAAAGACAAAAATATGTTTTCTCCTACTGTGAACACGTTTTGGTTTCATTGAAAAATTATGGCCAAATTACAATGGTCAACCCTTGACCTGTAATATTACGTTCCTTATAAAAGAAATACGATTAAAAATTTTACAATGTGTTCTCACTACAATTCATGTAAAATAAATTTTTTTCTATCCTAATAGAGATCCTTCTTAAATTCCACCTTTTCAATTTCTCAAAAGATAAAAAATAGCACTAAGTACAAAATTTTAGAAAATAGGATGATTATGCACTAAAATTTTTTGAAAAATGTAATTAAAAATTCTTAGAATGATAAAACAATGCAATTCCTATTAGTCTATTTTTTTGAATTTTTTATTAAATTTTATGAAAACTCCATTGCATGTCCCCAACAACGTTGCCAAAAACTTGTTGATTGTTTTTGACAAGTGCACGAGCTATTGTGCTATAGCTTGTGCAAGTACAGACCTATCCCATGGGGACTCGACTTAGAAACATTGGAGTTTAAATAAAATTTAATTTTCCATAAATTAACTAAAATTAAAAAAATTAGATAAAATAATTTAAAAATTGAGGTCTATTGAATTAATGAAAAGTACACAATTTCAAGTACAAAAGATATGGAATTAAATAAAATTTCAAGTGAAATCCACTTTCTTAGCCACATTTGACTAGATAAATATTCATCAATCCATCCCTAAGGTCACTAGTTAATGATTCAATGATTGGATCATGCATATCTTCTAAAAATCTAATAATATAGATCAATGTGAAGAACTCAAGATTGAATGGCTTAGATCAATTTTTTGGATTATAGATGAAAGATCAAATTTGATATATTAGCTAGGAATTATTTTTATATTAATATATGAGAATTAATTGAAAATTAGAATAGAAGAAGATCAAAAATTGAATTGGAACTATTAACTAAAGCTAAACTATAGGCTTGGTTAGGCTCTAATGAAACAAGTATTGGATTGAGTAATTAGTAATTTAATTGCGAATAGAAGCTTAGATAATGTAAAATATGAATACGAATAAGATAGAATAGGGAAAAGGAAATTTTTGGGATACAAATGAAATTAAAGAAGGCAGACCATGGTCATTTTTGTAATTTTTGTTAAAATTCCTTTCTTTCTTCAACCCACCACTGAGAAGGATGTAGGAAATGTAGGGAGCTATTACTTGTTTGAAACTACTAAAACAAAGGGAGAGGAGGAGGCTAAGGTGAAACCTGAAATGGGTTTGGATTAAAACAAAGATTGATGCAAAAATGAGAGATAATAGGTGAAAATCATAGTGGGAATTAAGGGAAAAGTATGGAAAGAAACAAAGGGAAAATAGTGAGAAAGCAGGGAAAAACTATGGTGGGGATAGGGGATGATATGATTGTGTAATAGCGAATGGAGACAATGACTAGAACAAAGAAAAACCTAGACAAAAATGATGAAGGAAAATAGAAAGCAAGGGTAACCAAAATAGGGAAAAAAAAAGGTGGAGATGGGTTCTGCTAGGGAGATGATTGGAAAGGAGAGAGTTGGGTGCTTCTGATCAAAATTTTATCTTTTTGGTCCTCTTGCTAGCTTTCCTCTCTGATTCCTCTCTTTCTTCTTTGGTTCTCGTCTTCTACATTAAAATCTTTGGTTTTTCCACAGTGGGGAGTTTCCACTATGAAGAGATCTCCATTGTGAGAACATCCCCTATTTCCTATGGTGTGTCCTTCTAGCTTCCTTTTGGCCTTCCCTTTAATAAGGCTTCCTCCTTTCTCTATGGATCCATGCTTTCCATCTTCTCTCTTTCTTCTATGGTGTTACAATGATGCTTTCTAATTTTAAGTCTCTTCCTTCTTTTGGTGCCTTTTTTTTTCATGCATTTCCTATTTCTTCTTTGTCTTCAATTAGAAACCATTCCCCTTGTAATGCTCCTTAGGATGATATGGAACCATTCAACTTAATCTAAGCCATTGAATGATCAATCTAGTTGATCACATAAGACTAAATTAGAATCATCTGAATAGTACTTTATACATCCAATCTATTCTGATGACCATCTCATTGTTAAAATTTGTAAATCAATAGTTGGATGATCAATTGGAGCTAAAATTAATATTTAATCTAAAATTGCAAAACTAATTTGTTACATGATATAATTAAATGCTAAATTAGGGATTTTAACACTAAAATTGAACACTCAATAGTAACCCATTGAATTTTTCTCCACCAATCATGGTTTAGTCTACTCTCTTTTGCATGGATGCTTCCTATTGGTCATTCATAACTCCAATGGCTTCTCATTGGTTTCTTTAGAATGGTCTTAAATGTGAACTAATTTTGGCCACTCTTTCTTGAAATTTTCAAATGAAAACTAACTGTAGATTTTTCCTTTTTGTCTCTCTTCTCACTTTCTTATTTTTCTCCACCAATCACTCCATACATGTGTTTCATGTGAAATTAAGCGGGATGCACCACCTTTGTGTGGAAATTCATGGTACACATGTAGGTGGTCCTCATTTTGAAGTGCAGAGAGAGAAAGTGGAAGATTTAAATCTCTTGTAGGCCTTGGCTTGAGTGTTCTTCACATGTGTTCTTCCTTTGACATGTGTGGCACTTAAGCTTCACTTAGAAGCTCCTTAAAGGTGGTGGAATGCATGCATGGAAGTTCTACAACCCTATGTTTTCATATTTACAACCTCTTTTGCGTAAATAAGGTTTGGCAATGCTTTTAGGGTTTCTGACTTTGCTGAAATGATAATGACACCTGTTCTATATGCTTAAATTTTGGACTTCATAAATTGGTAAACCAGCCCATATCTTTGCCTAGACTCTAAACTTGTTCTTTCAGGGTCAAAATTAAATTTGTCCATCTTTTCTCATTTGTATCCTACACTTGGAAAATGTAGAATAACCCTAATTAGCATTATTTATGGAAATTTTTTGGCTTAAACTAGCTAAAGATAAATGTATATATGTAATAATTCTATATATATCAAGTAGTCACATCTATTATTTGTTTTGGGTTTTAGATTTTGGTTTGTAAGATAGAGATTTAAGGCCAGTCATAAGTCCCTAGCTCATGAGGATTTGTAGGTCCCAAAGGTAGTATGCTAAGATGTACAGACTAGCCCTTGACCTCAGACTTGATACCTTACATAGGTTCTATTTCTAGAGTATGTTTCACAAAGCTGCTCCTAGGATGAAATGATAATCTTGTGAGGGCCTACTTAAATTGGACCGTGCCAGTATCCATGGTTGTTACAGTGGATGGCAGAAGTTTCCTTGGTAGTAGTAGTCCCATTGGTGGTGTATAGATATCTAGATATAATATGATGTTTTAAGACATGTGCTGACATGTAGGTCATCCCATGGCAGGATGGTTGTACCACTCAGCACCCAATAGTACATGATTTGGTTGTTGAATGATGAGTCTAGTTAGGATACAAAGATATCACAAAAAATGGGGAGCACTTAGGAGTAAGCATCAATCAATTACATTGTTTTGATGCAACAGATGTGATGATGTTTTATCAATTGACAACATTTTCCACCAATATAGCTTAAATGATATAATTTAATTGAGATAGTTTTTATCAACTATTTGCATGCTTACACATGCATAAGTTGCCTCAAGTAAACATGTAAGTGTTTTATGAGACATATACTCTTGGATACCTTTAAACCTTGATGCTAGACTTGCATAATTAGAACTCATTAAGATGCCCTTACTACCTCATTTCCTTATCCATGTACACTTGCTTTTATGTGACAACAAACTATGTTTGTCTTGCTTTTCTATTGGCCCTATTAGTTTTCTTCCAACTGATTTCAGGAGAGAGTTCAAAGAGATTGAGCACTAAGGAGAAGGGGAAGGCAAAAGTTACATCTACTTGACACAAATGTATGTCCAAGTCAACCTACTTAATTTAGTTCTTGGACTTCTTAATAGACTTATGGATGAATTTAATATAAACCTTGTGTTGACACTTAAATTTGGGATGTAATATTTAAACAGGGACTTTATGATGGAGTAGACTTAGCTATGACCAGTGGATCTTGTGGCATGATCTCCTTATACATACATTATCATTTTAAATTTATTTTTATTTATATGATTATTTAATAGGTGGCTCTCATAAGGAGTGTGTAATTGTGAATTTACCTATATACTTATGGGGTTTCTACACTTCATTTGCATACGCTCTTAGAAATGAATTTCACTACATTATGCATGATTTTCCAAAAATTTCTTGAAAATTTTGAATGCCACAATTATATTTACATGTAGCAATTTGTCAAGGATATTTAGAATTGCATACCATGGGTGATTATGATCTCCTGGTACGGAGACGATTTTCAAGCACGTGGATTGCTAAATGAGATTGATTTCATGATTTCAGTATCCTACATGATTTCTTAACAAATCTAGTATAAGATTGTTTTAAGAAGAGGGATGAACACTTAATAACCTTTAAAAGTAGAATTTACTAAAGAAAAATTGGTGTCTTTTAAAGCATGGTAGAGGACTAAAAATGATGAAAATTTTGAGCAATATAGGAATGCTGAAAAGATTTCTAGGATAATAATATGAAGCTAAAATCAAGGTATATGATGATCTCTATAATATATTAGGCTTAAGAGAAGGTGAGGAAGATATGTTTAAACTTGCAAAAAATAAGAAAACAAACGGGTAAGGACTTAGATCATGTTAAGTGCATTAGAAGTGATGACTAAAGGGTCCTAATCAAATATGATAAGATCAAACAAAGGTAGAAAAGTTACTTCCAAAAATTGTTAATTGACAATTTCCCTAACAATATATGGACTGAAAGTATTATAAACCCATATAACATTGGACATTATAAATATGGCAATAGGATTCAAATACCTTAAGTGAAAGAGGCCTTGAAAAATATGAAATTAGGAAAGGCCCTGAGGCCTGATGGTATACCAATAGAGGTTTGAAAGCATATGGGAGATACTAAATTAGTTTGGCTGGCAAACTTGTTTAACAACATTGTAAAATCAAAGAAAATGATAGATGAATGGAGGAGGATCTCTATTATATCAATTTATAAGAATAAGGAGACATATAGAGATGCACTAATTATCAGGAGATCATACATATGAGTCAAGTTATGAAACACTGTGGAAGAATGATTGAGAAGAGGCTACAACATAAGGGTATCAGAGAACAAATTTGATTTCATGCCTGGGAGATCTACCATGGAAGCTATTTTCCTACTTAGATAATTGATAGAGAAATATAGAGAGGAAGAGGAGGACCCTCACATGGTCTTTATTAACTTAGAAAAAGCTTATGATAGGGTCCTCAGAGAGTTAATATGGTGGGTATTGGGCAAGAAAGGGGTTCATGGGGACATATAGAATAATCAAAGATATGTATGAAGGAGCAGTAACAAAAGTTAGGGCCACTAACGGAGAGACTGGTGATTTTTCTATTACTGTAAGATTGCACCAAGGATTGGCATTGAACCCTTACCTTTTCACATTGGTTGTAGATAAGTTAACAAAACATCTACGTGACAAGATTCCATGATGAATGTTATTTCTAGATTATATAGTTTTAATTAATGAGACAATAGGGAACAAAAATAAAAGGTTGTTTGAGAAAATTATGGTTGAAATAACCTATTCATGATAGTTGGTATTTGAGCCTAGTTATGTCACTCACAAACAATTGCTAGGTAGAAAATCATGAAATTTCAGTGGAATTAGAAAACCTTAGATCCTAGTGTGAGTAGTTAAAGACAATTTCTTGAATATGATTTCACTATTTGAAATATATGCTACCTAGGAGAGATGTAGGAGGTATTCCTAAGCTCTCACATAGCTCCTCTAGTTACTCACAATTGGAGAATGTAGCTAGTTGGTGCAATATTTGGGGTAGATCCTACAAAAACAACCATAAGGAGCACATGTGGGTTGGCCTAAAGAATAAGGAGCACATGGAGGTAGGCTTGAAACCCTACTTGAATCATTTCAAGAAGATGGCACCATCATTTTTGGTGAGGACATGCCAATTGCAATCAAAATTTGGATTTTTAAGAAGGTGTTTACTGGGATGGATGTCTCAGAGTAGAAGAAAGTCACTATGGCCACCTTTGTCATGTTAGGAGAATCCATTTTTTGATGGTAGGTGGTGGAGCAAACTCACTTTGATGGATTTGATGCTATACCATGGGATGAGTTTAAGATTGTATTCTTCAATGAGTATTTCCTCTTACACATGAAGAGAAGCACGGACAAGGAATTCCTCGGCCTATTATAGCATGAGTTGATAGTCATCTAGTATGACAACAAAATTGAGAGACTTCAAAGGTTTGTACCTAAGGTATGTCCAGATGATGAGTAGGTGGTGGAAAAGTTCATGGATAGAAAGATAGCCAGATTGAGAAGCACGGTCTTGACAGTTCACTTAGGACCATGGCTAAGGTAGTGGAGATAGCCTTTATATTTGAATAAGATTTCAAGAGAGCTAATGAGTAAAGAAAAGAGAAGGAAAAGAGCACCTATTCCAAAGGGAAATTTAGCAAAGGAAAGAGGCCCACGTAGCCTTCAGGGTCTCGACCTCCACAGAACAATGCATTAAACAATTGGGATAGTGCATCAGAGTCCTTGGCATGCCCAAAGGTAAGAAACAACACCTAACCAGACCTTGCAATGGATAAGGCTTCAATTGTTTTAGTTGTGTAGAGGTAAGGTATGTGGCTAGAAACTACACTAAGAGCAGGAAGAACTGTGACATCCAAGGAGAATAGCTTCCAAGAAGCCAGGGGTAAGTTTTTACCATGACCATCGAACAAGCACACACTTCTAATGCAATGGTTGTAGGTATGCTACTTATCCATGAATGATTGGCTAAAGTATCATTTGATCCATGTTCTACTCATTCTTTCATCGCAAATGATTTTGCATCATTTATGGAATGTTCTGTCCAAAACTTATAAAGTTATTTGGATGTAATGACTCCATTGGGTGAGTCCTTATAAGCATAAGAATTTTTTCAGAATGTACCCATAATGATAGAAAACAGGCAAATGGATGTTAACTTGGTCTTCCTAGGCATGATAGACATCAATAATATTCTATGGATGGATTAGTCAGCCTTCTATTGGGTGATGGTGGATTTCCATAAGAAAAAGGTTGTGTTCAAAATACCAAGAGAGGTAACGATCTCCTTTTGAGGGTGACAGGAATACACAATGGCGTGTGTAATTTTGACATTCAAGGTGGTTAACCATATCGCAGAAGGGATGTCAAGCCTTTTCCAAAGTTGAGACTCTAGAGGTTGATAAGCCTAAGTTGAAGGAAGTGGAGGTGGTTCAGGAATTCATAAATGTCTTCCTCAATGAATTACTAGGACTAACCCCCCAAGTAGCAGACAGATTTCACTATTGATCTGATACTGAGCATGACCCCTATCTCAAGATGCCAGATAGGATACCCTAATAGAACTAAAGGAGTTGAAAGAGCAGTTATAGGAGTTGTTAGACAAAGGGTTCATTAGACTCAGTTGTGTTAACTTAGGAGCATCAGTCCCCTTTATTGAGAAGATGGACAACTTAATGAGACTCTGTACTGACTACAAGATGATTAATGGGTTCAATATCAAGAATAGATACCTTTACCCATATTTGTCACTTATTTGATCAGTTTAGTTTGCTAGAGTGTTCTCTAAGATTGACCCGAGGTCCAAATATCACCAGGTAAGGGTTAGAGAAAAAGATTAATAAGTGTTCAATTTTGTATAAAAAGTACCCAATTAGTAGTCCATATATTATAAATTATAGCATTATTTCTAGATTTTTATTAGAAAATTATAAAACATGATTTTTTGACCTAATAATTTAAATTTTATATATTTGATAGGTTTAAGAATGAATAAAGAGTAAGAATGTGAAATTTCACAACTTTCTAGGATTTAATTAGGATTTTTATCTTTTGTAGGTGTTGAGAAGGTGATCCAATGGCCAAGATAAATCAAGATGAGAATTAAAGATCAAGATCAAATCAGAGAACTATGACCTAAATTTCAAAATTCTAAAGATCAATCAAGGTTCAAGATCATCTAAGGTAAGCAAGAAAACAATAAGAAGATCCAAGGGTGACTAAAATGGGCCCCTGTAAAAAGTCATGCAATTTCACGCCCTTTGCATAAGAATCGGAGCCGTGCATGCAAGTTATCTAAGCCATATAAGCCATGCTAAAGGGACTTAGCTATTCAAGCCACTATGGAGCCATCAAGCCAAATAAGCTAATGCCACATGGAGTGACATGATTGGATGAAATTTGTAAGCAATTGTCCATGCTAAAAATGTGATTTTCTAAGGGATAATTAGAAAGGAATTGGGGTCATAATCAATATGGTAAGATAGCATGCTAGGTGGACTAATAGGAGAAGAGACCATTCCTTATGTTTTCTTTTCTTTTCCCATCTTTCTCTCTTTCTCCCTCTCTTTCTTCCCTATTTCTTCCCTCTTTCTTACCCTCTGCATTAGAAAATTCCACCTTCCACCCACTTTCCTCTTTCCAACATCCACCCACATTCTTAGAGTCCAACTTCTAATTCCCATCCTATGTTAGCTGTCCCATTCAACTACTTTTTGCCACTTTCTTATCCCCTCTCTTTTATCTCTTAGGATAGATTCTAGCAACATTAGAAGATTGAAATCACTGGTAAAAGCACCTAGGGCTTCCATATGAAAAACATATAGAGAAGGGAGAGGATGCCTCCCACCTTTCTCCCTCCTTAGGTCTTCAAAGTATTCTCTCCTTGGTAGCAGCCATCCATTCCTCTTTCTTGCTTTGATTTCATCTATCTTTTTCATTTAATTTCTAGGTTAGTTCTCTGCTTGTTCCTTATTTTAATGCCTTAGTTTGTTCTATGCCTTTAGTTATTTCCTTGAATTCCTTGCTTGTTTGTCAAGGGCCTCAAGTCTCTTGTAGTGACAACCAAGAGATTGTAGCCCTTGTGTCAAGTTATTGTTCCTTGACGTTTCCTTGCTTTCCTTGTTCCATTCCATCTCTCTTTCCCTATCTTTCTTCTTGGTTCTTCTTTGGGTTTACACACATGCAAAATGAGATTGAATGGTAGACATTGGATGTACTTTTGGGATTAGTTTTACGTCTTGAAGTTGGTGCCATGTTCTTTTCCATATTCCATGTATTAATGCCCACAATTCTTATACTTATTTCATTCAGTAAAATCTTTGTTCATTGAACACTTTTACTTATTTCTAGTGCTTAAAAGTGTTTTAATCTTCATTTTCTTACATTTTTAATTCAAGTTTCCAAGTGTACCATTAGAGGATAGTTTGCACGTTAATTTCACATGCACCATAGTCAAGAACAACGCTCACAACTCCATGGGTCATGCACATGGTTATTGGGTGATTTGTCTTTAAATGGTTAGTTATTTCATTGTTCATGATAGTTTAGCATCATCTTTGTATAGCTATTTTCATCCTAGATTAGTTTAGGAAGTTTTTATTGTTTAAATTTTAGAAAGTTCTAGGTTTAGGAAAGTTTTATTTCTAGAAGGTCTTGTTTTTAACAAGTTTCCTTAGAATAAGTTTCCTAAATTTGGTCATCCTAACTTTGCATTAGTTTTTTTTATTGAATCCATGTTAGTTAGGAAAGCTTCTAATTACATTGAAGATCTTTATTTTTAGAAAGTTTCCAATTAGTTCATGTTTCTAATTTCATGCATATTTTCATTTTCACATTGTTTATTTTCCTAATCTAATCAAAACCGTCTCTTTTTGGCTAAAGATAAGTGATTTAACTAGGATCCAATTAATTGAAAATCTATGAGATTCCTTATGGGATTGACCTCACTCACATGTAAATTACTACATTGATTCATGCCCTTCCTAGTAATTTTAAAGTTACACAATGTTTTTGGCATCGTTGCCAAGGAATCGCAATAGATTTCCAGTTAGATCTTTGTTTATATTGTTATATATATAGTCATAGTTATATGTTGCATTAGATTAGGGTTTTTACTTCATTCTTGCATATTTTTCTAGTTCCTAAAAAATTGATATATTTGTTTGTTTTTCTATGAGGAGAATTTGGTAAAAGGAGCTGCAGCAATCCTATGGACCAAGGTTTCATCGGCTTAGTTAGGATTTTATTATTTTTTGAAATTAGGGTTTCAATTTTTGAGAGAATGTATAGTGAGGCCCCATTATAATCTTAATTTCGATTAATTATTTTAAATGGTTGTAATAATATAGGCCAAGTGTGGCTTAAGGTCCACAAAAATTATCTTCATTTGTGTTGCACCAATCCTAAAAATTATACTATATGCAATTACACTAGAAAAGTAAAGAGAATGAGGAAAACTTATAGTGGGGTTTCTAATGAACTTCAAGTGTGGGCCACCATAACCCACACATGGTTTGTATTTTAAAATTTATTTTAAATAAATAATTAAAATTAAGATCACAATGGGGCCTCACTACAAGTTCTCTCAAAATAGAAACCCTGATAAGTGAAAACAATAAATTTCTAACTAAACCAATGAAGCTTTCGCCCAAAGAATTAGCATTGTTCCTTTTATCAAATTCCCCTTACATAAAAGCAAAGAATATCCACCTACTATGCATAAGGCTTTTAAAGTCAATATAAATAATTCATTATTTTGACTACCGACTTCATAAATATTTTAAAAGTCGTTTAGAAAAAAATGACATTAAAAATCTACATTTAAGAAGTCATTGAATAGAAAAATAACTTTTTTAATCTGGCGCAAAGAGAAAAATTTTATGTGAGAAAAGACTCTTAAAGTTGTTTGAATTAAATAACTTCAAAATTGAAGACTTTTAAATTCATTTTTTTCTAAGTGACTTTAAAAATCTTCACTTTTGAAGTCATATAGAAAAAATGACTTTAAAATTTTTTTACTTTTAAAGTCATTTGAATCAAATGACATCAAAAGTGAAGTCTTTTAAAGTTGTTTGAATCAAATGACTTTAAAAGTCATTTCTTGCATAAAGTTCTCTTCAGGTCAAAATAAAGAAGTCATTTTTCTATTAAATGACTTATTAAGTGTAGACTTTTAAAGTCGTTTGAATCAAACGACTTCAAAAGTGAAGTCTTTGAAAGTCGTTTGAATCAAATGACTTCAAAAGTGAACTCTTTGAAAGTCATTTGAATCAAATGGCTTTAAAACTCATTTCTTTTTAATTCATTTAAAGTCATTTTTTTCTAAACAATTAAATTCATTTAAAAAAATTACTTTAAAAGATAAGAATTTTAAAGTTGTTTTCTTTTAAAGTCATTTAGAAGTCCTTTCTCCTATAAAATTTTGTCTTCATGCTAGACTAAATAAGTCATTTTTCTATTAAATGACTTCTTAAGTGTCGACTTGTAAATTCATTTGAATCAAATGACTTTAAAAGTGAAATCATTTAAAGTCATTTTTTCTAAACTATTAAATTTGAATTTTAAAGTTGTTTTATTCTAAACATTTAAAGTCATTTTTATAAATACATTTAAAAGTTTATAGTTATAAAAGTAATACTTTATTTTAATATTTTTATCCTCGACTTTCAATTTGTTTTCTTGAGTATCTTTATCTATACACAAATTGAAGCTCATGTATATATATATATATACATGGTTGATTTTTGTTGTGGGTGGACAAAATCCCAGCTATGAGTTGGAATTATATTTATATATTCTCATATATTATATAAACATGCATATTTGAAGAACTTTTGCATGGTACCTATGTCTTTTGCATACTCTTGTATTTATTATGTATAGAATGTCTGATTCAACACTAATTTGTGTTAAAAATTATTTATTGTCACATTAATTAGTGAATTTAAAGTCATGAAAAATGAGTTTAAGGACTTCTAAATTCATTTTCCTAGAAATGACTTGAAAAGTTTCTACTTTTAAAGTAGTTTACTAAAAATGTCTTTAAAAGTCCTTTGTGCGTAAAAGGCTGAAGTCATCTCATTTTTTCCTATGTCTCCTTTTCATATTCTTCATCTCATGGTTGGCCTGACAGCCTCCTCCTCTAGTCTTTGTGTCTCTCTTCATTCTTTTCCTTTCTTGCTTTTCATTTTGGATATTTTGATTGCTTGTGGCATGAAAATTACTTTAAGTAAACCAAAACCTCTTTTTACCATGCATGACTTTCTTATTACCAACTCTATCTATTTGCATTTTACTACAGATGATGGGGTTAAGAAGTGTGTTCAATAGTCGTGATTTTGACAAAAATTGTATGATTTCATTGTAAACAACAATTGCTTCTTTCTCTAACCAATCACGAATAGAGACAAGAAGAAAATTACAATGTGGTTCTCATCTAAAATTAGGGTTTGATGAAGAGAAATGGTACCATGAAGTTGGCCAAAGAAGCTGCAGCTTAAAGCTTTGCCCTCTCTCTTGCTAGAGTGGTGTCAACAGAATACTTGGGAGCCAATTTTGATGAAATCATTTTGTATCAGCTCTCTGATCATGATCTTCTATTAATAAGATCTAATAATATGTAACATTTGATATATGTAGTAGACGGATGATATATGTAATGACCCTGAATTTTTGTAACTTATTAAGGCAAATTAATAAAGTTTGAATTTTTAGAAATTAAATTTGGAATATTAGGTTATTGAAAATTCTCTTTTTATGGAGATTATATCATGAATTAAAATATATAAATTATGGACGCACTTGGAAAACTGATCGAAACAACATTAAGTACGTTCAATTCTGAGTTAAAATGAAAATTCCTTAATTTTCTCCATTTAGGGGCAAAATGGTAATTTTACCCATATTCCATATCCAAGAAATAAGACCTCAATATTCAGGAAGTACTTAGAAATACGATTCCAACGCCACTAAGTAGGCTCGATTCCGAGTTCGGACAAATAATGCCTATTTTTCTCCAATTTTAGAGTTATAAGGGTAAAAACGTCTTTTTACATAAAGTGGGGCCCACAAAGTGGGCCAACGTTCTAGAAGCAACAATAATTGCTCAGTGCATTATTGCTGGTAGTGGAGAATGTAGTGGAGATTGTAGTGGAGAATGGAGAATGCACTTGTAATAAAAAATTCTAAAGTAATAAAATATCTTATTAAAAGAAATGATAAAAAATTCAAATTTGGCTATAAATATGTCCCAAAAATTTCCAAAAATTTTCACAACCTTAACCACGAAATTTCCAAATCTTCCTTGGAGTTTCAGCCCCAAATTCTCATTCATCCCTCCCCAATCTCTATTTTTCTTATTTCTCTCTCCTCTTTCTAAGTGGAACAAGAGACCTAAATTCAATTAGGCACTCCGTTCCAGGTAGAATCTGATCAATTCCACCGTCCATAACCTCCTACACTACATTATATACAAAATCCCTAAATCAATTTCAAGATCCAACGGTTCCAACAACAGAAACCACAAAAAGGTAGACAATCGGGCTATATTATCATCAACCGGAAATTCTCTCAAATTGGGCATCAATTATATTGTTTTTCTCCAATCAGGTAGGTGGAATTACTTCCCATTCATATTTATTATGTTTTAGTATAATTTTTATTTTTCTGTAATTTAATTTGAATGAAAAATGGTAAAAATAAAGTAAATACCAGCCCCTTCAAATTATGGTGATAGAGAGCTCAGATTGAAATTCTGAGCTTTCCAATCAATCCAGGAGGGTCAAAAACCCTTAGGATACAATTTTCAAGAAAATCTAACAAGGTTTGGACCCTCAATTGAGAGAGATTAATTCTGGTGGGCCCAGATCAAATCTAGACCCTAAGAATGGCTGAAAACTTCAATTTAAGATTGTGGAGTCATATGAACTCCAAATTGAGATCAGAAAGAAGCTATGGAAAGATTGTAATGTCTAGTTTCTAATGAAGTCATAATATTTCTAAAATTTATTTCTGTATTTTTCTGTATTTTTCTATATTTTGGAAATAAGTGTCCAATTTCTAAGATCTTCAAGATCCGAGGTGATCAGATCTTGAAAATTTATTTTAGTGATGATATAATAATATAATAAATTAATATATATGGTTAATTTGGACAGATCTTGGATAAAATAAGAGATCTACCCTTTATGGTAGAATAACCCTAAAATAAAAATAAAAATATACAAAGGCACCCACTTGATCAATGAGATCAAGTATGATCGAATCCTTGGGATGGATTAAAGGGGTGATATGATGATGGAATCCAGTTAGATCATGGATGAAATGTGACAAAATCAAGTGGATATGATTTTTGGATCTTAATGGATTAAAAGCCCTAAAGGTAATTAAAACCCTTAATCTAAAAGAAAACACCTAAGATCTAATGGTTGGATCATATTTAAAGGTTTATAATAATCTTAATAAAATTAGTTTAATTGTCTTTTATTGGATATATAAGTTTAAATGTGATTTATGTTTCACATATCTATTTATATGTCATGGGCTTCCAAAATTTCTAGATTATACATTTTCTCATACTTCTTTCAAGCATATCTCATAACCTTTATCATATCATACTAACTCTTTATTTGCAATATTCTTGATAATTCTAATTAAAAGAGTTCTTATTGATTTTGAATTCATCCCTTCTCAAGTCTTTACAAACTCCATAATTTATCATTAACTCATTTAAGATTTACGTAATCTTAAGATTGCACTAAATGTCCTTATGTTATAAAATCAAGAAGAGATATATTTCTCTATTTGTCATTGCCATTTCATATATTGATCTTACATTCTCCCTTTGTTGGGGTTAATTTCCATGTTATCCTTAAAATTTATATAACCCTAAACTTTTCTTTCTTCAATCAACATGTAACAAGATGATTGACAAGTTTTGTAAGCATCTAACATATATCCCATGAATGCTCTTGATTTCTTGAAATCTATTAAAATTTATATAACCTTAAAACTTGATTTCTTTAATCAAAATGTACACTTGCAACACATATATTCCATGAATTCTTTTGGTCTCCTTACATCCATTTCCATATATCATTATTACTTCATCTAATATATTTCATTCTCCTCAACTTTATGAACATCATTTATCCAACTCATAGAACTTAAATTTTGTTTTGATTCTATACTTTGATGTTGTATTTCCAATTCTCGAATAATAATAATAAATTTTTGAAAATGTTCATCCTTATAGAGAAAAAGGATACTTAATTTCCTCAACATCACTTATGTTCAATGCATCCTTATGGAGAACAAGGGTAATAAATTTCCTTAATAAACTCTTTTATGTTCAATGCATTCTTACATTGATCTTCCCATTTTCTTTTCCTAAAGAAAGTCGTTACTTTCAGACTGTAAATTCTGTAATCACTCCTTAATCCTTAACATTTGTTCTTTCAGCTCATTCAAATAATTTGATGTTCTTTTCCTCAACTATTATAGATATTTTCTCATTCAATCTCATGTAAGATTGAAAATCTCAAAATATCTTAAAGTTCTAACCACTTCTTTCTCCAAAAATTTGGATTTATGACTTATTCATAATCATCTTATTTTTCCAAACTCTACACTTAAGTTTAGATATTACTATTTGTTTATAGGTCTTCATTTCTCATGTTTTATCTCAACCTTCCTCCAAAAATATATTTTCCTCATTATATTCCTTAAATCTTTCAATATCATCACTATATCATGTAAGTGGAATTAATATCTCTATTCATATTTAGTTCTTTATTTTTCTTGATCAATAAATGTACTCTTCTTCATGATAATCCATAACTATATTTTCTCAATTCATCATATCAATATTTCTATCTATTGCCCAAAATTGTTTCACCATCAATTGTACTTCTCTTTACTATAATCCCAAAATTATTTTCAATATTTCCAAGTTATCATATCAATATTTCTCTAATCCTTGAAAATTCTTTTGTGCTAATTTCCACAATTAATTTATCATACCAATTTCATTTCTATCTTAGGAATTTCGTTTTTGTTATAATTTCTTTGTTAACCATACATCCTAATGGTTTAATTGTCTTTCTTAATAAGTTTGGGATCATATTTTTGTCCCTTTTAACATATCAAACTCTCTTCTCCCATTTCATTTTATTCAAATTTCAAAGACCATCTCTTTATGCTCTAAAATTTTATCATCTCTTTATTAAATCCTTTGCCTTTACTAAGTTTGGAGAGAAATTACTTACTTATCTCCTTATTCATCTTTACTTAAAACTATCCTCATTTACAAAATTTTGAATTATCTCACTTATCTCTTCAATTTCCTTTCAAGTAATATCATCTCTATTTTGATGATTAATTTCATTTAACTAATTATCATAATACCATATATGTAGCAATTATAACTCTTACACTTATATTTATTATATATTTTTATTTTTATAATAATTCTGAAGTTTTCTCTTTGGCTTTTATTTCTCATAAATCTCCATTTCACCTTTTCTATAAGGTTGGAGTTTTTCCATCACATTTTCCAATCTATCACTTCTTTCTCTTTATCTCCATTCCTTCACTTAGCAATGGTCATATACATACTAGTATTGGTGTACTTTGTTCATACATATGTATGTTTACTCAGAACTTTAGGTTAGACCTAAACATCATACCTTACATCCATTGTAATGTTTTCCTTATTGATTTTTATATCTTACTATTCCCTATATTGGAATTCTTACTTGCTAAGTAGTATTTCTAGTCCTTTCATCCAATAATATCTACTTGTACTATACTATTCCTTCATAATAACTCTTTTTATACTCATTCTTAACTAATGAGTTTAACTCTTTATTCTCATCTTTTACTTCCATATTCCTCAACTAATGAGTTTAACTCTTTCCTCACTATGAGTCAACTCTTTACATACTCTTCAACAATTGAGGCTACTCTTTCAAGACTTATCCCTTACTAATGAGTCAACTCCTTCTATACTCATCTCTTAACTAATGAGTTTATCACATAACTCATTCTCATCAACTAATAACTTATGTCTTATTCATATAACTCCTTCTCATCAACTAATAACTTACCTCTTATTCATTTACTAATCCTCATCCTTTAATTAGATATTCATCTTCATATTGGACATGATGGTACTGTACTGTGACTGGATGAATAGCTCTGATACCAACTGTGACGACCCGGGTTTTTTTGATCATCCTTATGTAGGATAATCTGACTTAGAACATAAATCATATTTACACTTCTATATCCAATAAAAGACAATTAAAACCTAAAACATAAATCACATTTACACTTCTATATCCAATAAAAGACAATTTAAACTAATTTTATTAAGATTATTATAAACCTTTAAATATGATCCAACCATTAGATCTTAGGTGTTTTCCTTTAGATTAAGGGTTTTAATTACCTTTAGGGCTTTTAATCCATTAAGATCCAAAAATCTTATCCACTTGATTTTGTCACATTTCATCCATGATCTAACTGGATTCCATCATAATATCATCCCTTTAATCCATCCCAAGGATCTGATCATACTTGATCTCATTGATCAAGTGGGTCCCTTTGTATTTTTTTATTTTTTATTTTAGATATTTTCTACCATAAAGGGTAGATCCCCTATTTTATCCAAGATCTGTACAAATTAACCATAGATATTACTTTATTACATTATTATATCATCACTAAAATAAATTTCCAAGATCTGATCACCTCAGATCTTGAAGATCTTAGAAATTGGACACTTATTTAAAAAATACAGAAAAATACAGATATAATTTTTAGAAATATTATGACTTCATTAGAAACTAGACATTACAAGCTTTCCATAGCTTCTTTCTGATCTCAATTTGGAGTTCATATGACTCCACAATCTTAAATTGAAGTTTTCAGCCGTTCTTAGGGTCCAGATTTGATCTGGGCCCACCAGAATTAATCTCTCTCAATTGAGGCTCCAAACCTTGTTAGATTTTCTTGAAAATTGTACCCTAGGGGTTTTTGACCCTTCTGGATTGATTGGAAAACTCAGAATTTCCATCTGAGCTCTCTATCACCATAAATTGAAGGGGCTGGTATTTACTTTATTTTTACCATTTTTCATTCAAATTAAATTATAGAAAAATAAAAATTATACTAAAACATAATAAATATGAATGGGAAGTAGTTCCACCTACCTGATTGGAGAAAAAACATATATTTGATGCTCAATTTGAGAGAATTACCGGTTGATGATAATATAGCCCGATTGTCTACCTTTTTGTGGTTTTCTGTTGTTGGAACCGTTGGATCTTGAAATTGATTTGGGGCTTTTGTATATACTGTGGTATAGGAGGTTATGGACGGTGGAATTGATCAGATTTTTCTTGGAACGGAGTGCCTAATTGAATTTAGGTCTCTTGTTCCACTTAGAAAGAGGAGAGAGAAATAAGAAAAATAGAGATTGGGGAGGGATGAATGAGAATTTGGGGCTGAAACACCAAGGAAGATTTGGAAATTTCGTGGTTAAGGTTGTGAAAATTTTTGGAAATTTTTGGGACATATTTATAGCCAAATTTGAATTTTTTATCATTTCTTTTAATAAGATATTTTATTACTTTAGAATTTTTTATTACAAGTGCATTCTCCATTCTCCACTACAATCTCCACTACATTCTCCACTACCATCAATAATGCACTGAGCAATTATTGTTGCTTCTAGAACGTTGGCCCACTTTGTGGGCCCCACTTTTTATGTAAAAAGACGTTTTTACCCTTATAACTCTAAAATTGGAGAAAAATAGGCATTATTTGTCCGAACTCGGAATCGAGCCTACTTAGTGGCGTTGGAATCGTATTTCTAAGTACTTCCTGAATATTGAGGTCTTATTTCTTGGATATGGAATATGGGTAAAATTACCATTTTGCCCCTAAATGGAGAAAAATAAGAAATTTTCATTTTAACTCAGAATTGAACGTACTTAATGTTGTTTCGATCAGTTTTCCAAGTACATTCTTAATTTATATATTTTAATTCATGATATAATCTCAATAAAAAGAGAATTTTCAATAACCTAATATTCCAGCCCATAATTTCTAAAAAATCAAACTTTATGAATTTGCCTTAATAAGTTACAAAAATTCAGGGTCATTACAATCTTCCCCCCTTAGAATAATTTCGTCCTCGAAATTTGTAATACTATAACTTAATCAAATAAATTCGGATGTGTCTTCCTCATTTCTACCTCTGTTTCCCATGTAGCTTCTTCGATAGAGTGATGTTGCCATAGGACTTTGACTAAAGGAATTGTTTTGGTCCTTAATTTCTGTTCCTTATGGTCCAAGATCCGTATCGCTTTTTCTTCAAAGGTTAGATCTGGCTTCAGTTCCTCTGGTATTATTTGAAGTATGTGAGTATCATCTTGTAGATATTTTCGTAACATGGATACATGAAATACATTGTGTACTTCAGAGAGTTGTGGTGGTAAGGCTAATCTATAAGCCACTAGACCAATCCTTTCTAATATTTCAAATGGACCAATGAACCTAGGACTGAGTTTGCCTTTGGTTCCAAATCTCATAACCCCTTTAACTGGTGATATTTTTAGAAACACATGCTCTCCCACATCGAATTCCGCATTTCTACGTCTTTTGTCCGCGTAACTCTTGACGACCGTGTGTCTTTGTTAACAACCTTTGCTTTATGATTTTAACCTTGTCCGTACACTTTGTTCCACTAGTTCTGACTTCATTAGTTTCCTTTCTCCAACTTCACTCCAACAAGTTGGTGATCGGCATGGTCGCCCATACAATGCTTCATATGGTGCCATACCAATACTTGCATGAAAACTGTTGTTATAAGCAAATTCCACTAATGGAAGATGTTCATCCCAATTTCCCTTCCAATCTAATGCACATGCCCTTAACATATCTTCCGATTAATACGAATAGTTCTTTCGATTGACCATCTGTTTGGGGATGAAATGTCAGTCTTGAATCTAAGTGAAGTTCCCAATGCTTGTTGTACGCTCTTCCAACATCTTGAAGTAAATCTCCCATCTCTATCAGAGATGATGGATAAAGGAATCCCATGAAGACTTACTATTTCTTTTATGTACAACTTAGCTAGATTGTCAATTGACTGGTTTTGTTTAATTGGAAGAAAATGTGCTGACTTTGTTAATCTGTCCACAATTACCCAAATCATATCATGACCTTCCCGTGTTTTTGGCAATCCCACCACAAAATCCATGGTGATATTGTCCCATTTCCATTCTGGAAGTTCCAAGGTTTGTAACATTCCAGGTGGTCTTTGATGTTCAACTTTTACTTGTTGACAATTCAGACACTTAGCTACAAACTCTCCTATGTTTCTTTTCATGCCTTCCCACCAAAAGTTTCTTTTCAAATCCTGATACATCTTTGTACCTCCAGGGTGTATAGAAAATTTAGATTGATGGGCTTCTTGTAATAGTTCTTTTCTCAAGTCTGTATTTGTAGGAACCACTAATCTCTCCTGAAAACGTATACCCCCATCTGTACCCTTACAAAACCCTGTCTTTGTACACAATCCCTGAGTTACTGTATCCCCTTCTTGGGCCTTGAGGACTCTTTCTACAAAAGCTGATTTAATGGTGATGTTTGTAAGTACAGCTCTTGTTTGTCTACTTAATGCATCGGCGACTATGTTTGCTTTTCCAGGATGGTAATGGATGGCAAAATCATAGTCTTTGATGTATTCCATCCATCTCCTTTGTCTCATATTCAAATCAGCCCGAGTGAAGATATATTTGAGACTTTTATGATCTGTGAATACATTGAATTTTTCTCCATACAAATAGTGTCTCCAAATTTTTAATCCAAACACTACTACTGCTAATTCCAGGTCATGTGTTGGATAATTTATTTCATGTTTCTTCAATTGTCTAGATGCATATGCAATGACCTTCCCATTTTGCATCAATACACTCCCTAACCCCTTGCACGAAGCATCACAATATATTTCGTATCCCCCACTTCCCGATGGCAATATCAATACCGGTGCCGTAGTTAACCTCTTTTTTTAGCTCTTGGAAACTATGCTCACATTCATCCGTCCAAGTGAACTGTACCCCTTTTCTAGTTAATGAAGTCAAAGGAAGGGCTATACGAGAAAATCCTTGAATAAATCTACGGTAATATCCTGCCAAACCCGTAAAACTACGTATGTCCATTATGATCTTAGGTTTTTCCCAATTCATTACTTGCTTCAACCTTGGCGAGGTCCACTTCTACTCCATTCTTGGAAATTACATGACCCAAGAAATTGACCTTCTCTAACCGTAATTCACACTTACTAAATTTACCAAACAGTTTATGAAGTCTCAGGGTATTTAGTACAATTTGTAAGTGTTCTTGATGTTCTTCCATACTGGTAGAGTAAATCAATATATCATCAATAAATACAATTACGAATTTGTCTAAGAATTCCTTAAAAATTCTGTTCATGAGATCCATAAACACTGCAGTGCATTGGTCAGCCCAAAAGACATGACTAGAAACTCGTAATGTCCATACCGAGTTACGAATGCTGACTTGGGTATATCTTCATCCTTAATACGCAATTGATGATATCCTGATCTAAGGTCGATTTTTGAAAAGACCTTAGCAGATTGGAGTTGATCAAAGAGATCATCAATGCGAGGTAAGGGATACTTATTTTTCAACGTGACATTGTTCAACATTCTATAGTCCATGCACAATCTCATAGATCCATCCTTCTTCTTCACAAATATTACTGGTGCTCCCCATGGTGAACTACTTGGTCTAACAAACCCTTTGTCTAACAATTCTTATGAATCGACCCTTCAATTCTTTCAATTCTGTGGGGCCATCCTATAAGGTGCTTTAGAAATTGGAGTTGTACCTAGAATTACTTCAATGGTAAACTCAATTTCTCTATGTGGGAGTACTCCTGGAAGTTCTTCTGGAAAGACGTCTGGGAATTCTCTGACTATGTCAATTTCTGTTATCTTGGGCTGTTTCACATCCAAAGCAACAACTGTTGCTAAAAATGCCTGACACCCTTTGGACATGTGTTTGACAGTCTTCATAGCTGAAATAATGGATTTGTCTAAGTCATGTTGTTTCCCATATAGTACTGCTACTTCCTCACCAGGTATGCTAAATGTGATTTTCTTTTTGTGACAATCCATAATTACCCAATATTTTGCTAAGCAGTCCATACCCAGTATGATATCAAAGTCCACCATGTTCAGTAAAATGAGGTCTACATCTCTTCTTTTTCCCAGTACTTCTATTGGTACATTATGAAGGTATTCTTGTAATTTAACTGTTTTACCCACTGGAGTTGTTACATCTAGATTGAATCCCAAGTTTTTCACTGGAAATTGTATACTAGATGCAAATACGCAAGATATAAAGGAATGCGTAGATCCAGAATCAAACAATACTTTGGCATGGTTGTCAGATACAAGTAATGTACCTTCAATTACCGCATTAGACGGTCCAGCCTAGCCATCAGTGATAGCGAATATCCTTCCTTGGTGACGAGGAATATTGTCTAGTTTTGCCTCCTTAATAGCTAATGGTTTGTTGCAGTTTGCAGAGATATGCCCGAATTCTCCACAATTAAAACATCTGATCGGAGGTCGTTGTTGTATCGGAGTGGGACACATATTTCCAGGATGGAATCTTCTACATTTCGGACAAGGCCTTCTTTTTATGTGATTCCCTTGATTTCTGGTGGTTTTGAAATTGTTGAAAGGTCTCTTGCCCTTCTGAAAAGGCCTTTGGTTGTAGTTTCCTCCTCCAAACTTAATGGTTTGAGTCTTCTTGAATTCATCTTCAAACCTGGAAGCCATTTCTACACAATCGGCAATGGTGGTGGGTTTAGTACCCATCACTTTCACTTTCAAGGCTTTGGCCGTAGTCCCTCCATAAATCTATCCACCAGTGTGCCTTTCGGTATCACACATATGTGCAGCAAATCTCTTTAATTGGGTGAACTTATTATCATACTCCACCACTGATAGGTTCCCTTGTTTAAGTTCTAAGAATTCTTTCTCCTTCCTTGATTTTACATGGGTAGGAAAATACTTAGTATTAAAAACTTCTTTGAATTCCTCCCAAGTAGTCTCATTAGAATTTGAGAAGAAGGTGTTGTTGGCTGATCTCCACCAGAAAGCAGCATCTTGTTTTAATAGGTATGTAGCAAATTTGACCTTCAATTCGGGAGGAGTACGTAATGCATCAAATGTTCTTTCTACTTCGTAGATCCATTCCTCTGTCTTTTCTGCTTCACCCTTGCCATTATATCCAACCACCATCTTCTGAAATCTTTGCAACATTTGGTCAATCTTTTCTGGTGCTAATGGAGAATTGCGAACTTCCTCACTTGGTACAAGGGAAGATTGGCCCTGTACTGGTGTAGGAATCTCTGGTGTTGGTGTATGAGGTCTAACTTCAGGCTGAGCTTGTGCCTGTATACTAGGAACTTCAACTGGAGGTGATGAACTTTGGGGCAGTTGAATATTAGGAATAAGGTTCCTCAATACTCTTGTTACCATTTCTTCCATATTGCTCATTGATAATTCCTCCCTATTGTTTTCTGAAGTACCTTGAGCTGTCTGCCTTGTAACTCTCTTGGGCGGCATCTGCTCATAAACCAAAATTTCTATAAGTATTCCTCATACTATATCTATCTTAATCTACATTTGGATTGTCAATTCTCCCTTGGACATATTGGGATTGTACTGTGACTGGATGAATGCTCTGATACCAACTGTGGCGACCCAGGTTTTTATAACACATTTTATAATACATTTTGTAAAGATAGGGCCCTTAGAGTAAAAATTTTTCGCAAACCAAAGCAGCGGAAATTCTTTTCTTTAGAATTTGTTTTGTAAAACCTAAGTCACCACTTCATACATAACATAAGTAGAATTTTGTATAAGATAAAATTCCATTGAAGGAATATACTTTTATTAAACTTCAGGATCCATCCAGTGGTTCACAGTACACAGCCCATTTTATCCTTACAATACTTGTCCAAATATACAATCCAAATTACAAAGTTCAAAATTCAATACATGTTCTAATACAATGTTTCAAGGGATATACCCTGATTACTTATTCTTCAATTGTTCTTCAAATCTTGAGCTCCTAAGTCTCCTTCTCTGTATCTGAGATATTGTAAACATTCGAACATTTACAATATCTCAAAGAAGCTATGCTTGGTAGGGGATAAGAATGTAAGTTATTGACAGTATAATCTCAATATTCAAGTATCCCATAATTCGTTCTATCATAAACACATTCATTAATAACTATTAGTTATAAGGACATCTCATTTCCTTGTCATTTGTGTTCACCTTTATACATACATATTGTATAAGGACAAATCCATTAAAAATGTAAAAATAATCAAGCATCATTTCTATACAAAGCTGATCAACTCTTTTCATTATAAGAGATTTGTATCTCGGCCAGTTACTATACAGGGAATTTCCCTTCTTGGGAAAAATATTGGTAATATACAATTACCTGACATTTCATCATGTCATCCCTTAAGGCATTTCACTATGCCAATTTCATATGCATCATAGTGCAAAATAATCAAGGACTACTATGCTTGCGATCGATCTGTCTGACGCGCCGGATAAGCTGTTCAATAATCCACTTATACCATTCTCGAGTGGAAATTACAATATCCATGTCCATATGGGAGGACCATGGCTGTCACAAAGTGGTGGCCTTCCCATAATTGCCCCACCCGACTTTTAGCCTTTCTTAGGCTTGGTATTCAATATCATCAAGTTTCATAGAGTGGGTGGCCAAACCCTCTTAACTCTCCTAGCATAGCATCCCCAGGCTTATGCCTCGTTTAAAACAAAACCCCAAGCCTCCAAGCTTGTATGTAAAATAATACTTATACATATCGGACTATTTGTCTGTTTATCTAGGACTGCTATATTTTCTACTTTCCTATTCACTTAGGGTTGTTCTCAATTCTCAACTTGACCATTTAATACTTATTTTCCTCATCATTTGGTTGGATCATATTTCAATTTGAGGTATTTACCTTAATATATTGGTATCATACATGTCAATACTTCAAAACATAAGATCATGTATTAGACATGTATCTTCATGTAAAGGCATTCTTAATAATCCACCTACCTCAATAAGGTATTCTTACTCCTTGAAATCTTCCATAGTCTCGATCAACATATATCTGTCAAATCATATGTATAATGTCATTTTTGTAATCAATGGTACATACTACATGATCTTTTGATCATCCTTATGTAGGATGATCTGAATCTTTCTTCCTTGAATATCCTATATCCATGGGTTTAATATCATCTATACAAATACTATCTATATCATACATAACAATCTAATTTACATAGATGTTTCTTTTTCCTTATTGTTTTTGATCATACAAGATCTCATCTTGTTTGATCATCCTTATCTCACTTACTATTTTTATTAGGGTTAGATAATTTGCTATCTTTTTATGTTCTTATTATTATTCAACCAGTTAGTGTCTTACTTGGTTGAAGATAATTTATTTCTTCCTATCACTAGACAACTCCTCCTTATTTCAGGATGACCAGTACTTACCAGTTAAAGTCTGCTCAAAAAGTGGTTAATACAACCCTCATGTAAGGAGGCGTTTAGACCTTTCTTACGTCAATGGGAGGTGAGGGAAAAGCACTTGGCTCTTGTATACCCCCTATAACCACAATGTTCGAGTCCTTTGAGTGGTACTAGCTCAACCTTTGACAAGGTTCCTATGAGCTCTTTACCTTAAGTCCCTTCTCTAATTGATTTTAATTAATTTCCATGGATATGCACAATGTCATCCATGGATCTTCATTATTTTCCTATTTTGGGCCAAGGAAATGATAAATCATTCCTTATATTGTCCTACTAACTATAGCCCTTACTAAGTCAAAATCATTCATTCATCTTAGTTGTCCATGAATTTCTATATTTCATTAGTTTACATTTTTGGTGATTTATGCTCCTTATATCTTAACAATTACTTAACAATTGAATTAAATATGACAATAAGTAAATCATCAACTTGAAAGCATAAATCAAATATAAATTTAACAACTAAGTACTAACATTCTTCCTACGAATATAACTTAAGCTAGTGAAATAAAACTAACATGATCCTAAGTTATGAAACACATCTTCTATCATAATGAAATCAGGTTTAAATCCTAATTTACACTAACATGATCCTAAGATAATCAAATCTACTAAAAAATTACTCATTTAGGGCATATCATACTAAAATTTATAGATTACACTATCATGCTTTCTAACTTAGAACATAAATCACATTTACACTTCTATATCCAATAAAAGACAATTAAAACTTAAAACATAAATCACATTTAAACTTATATATCCAATAAAAGACAATTAAACTAATTTTATTAAGATTATTATAAACCTTTAAATATGATCCAACCATTAGATCTTAGGTGTTTTCCTTTAGATTAAGGGTTTTAATTAACTTTAGGGCTTTTAATCCATTAAGATCCAAAAATCATATCCACTTGATTTTGTCACATTTCATCCATGATCTAACTGGATTCCATCATAATATCATCCCTTTAATCCATCCCAAGGATCTGATCATACTTGATCTCATTGATCAAGTGGGTCCCTTTGTATATATTTATTTTTATTTTAGGGTTTTTCTACCATAAAGGGTAGATCCCCTATTTTATCCAAGATCTGTCCAAATTAACCATATATATTACTTTATTATATTATTATATCATCACTAAAATAAATTTACAAGATCTGATCACCTCAGATCTTGAAGATCTTAGAAAATGGACACTTATTTCCAAAATATAGAAAAATACAGAAAAATACAGAAATAAAATTTAGGAAATTTATGACTTCATTAGAAACTAGACATTACAAGATTTCTATAGCTTCTTTCTGATCTCAATTTGGAGTTCATATGACTCCACAATCTTAAATTGAAGTTTTCAGCCATTCCTAGGGCCTAGATTTGATCTGGGCCCACCAGAATTAATCTCTCTCAATTGAGGGTCCAAACCTTGTTAGATTTTCTTGAAAATTGTACCCTAGGGGTTTTTGACCCTCCTGGATTGATTGGAAAGCTCAGAATTTCAATCTGAGCTCTCTATCACCATAATTTGAAGGGGCTGGTATTTACTTTATTTTTACCATTTTTCGTTCAAATTAAATTACAGAAAAATAAAAATTACACTAAAACATAATAATTATGAATGGGAAGTAATTCCACCTACCTGATTGGAGAAAAACAATATAATTGATGCCCAATATGAGAGAATTACCGGTTGATGATAATATAGCCCGATTATCCACCTTTTTGTGATTTTCTGTTGTTGGAACCGTTGGATCTTGAAATTGATTTTGGGCTTTTGTATATACCGTAGTATAGGATGTTATGGACGGTGGAGTTGATGAGATTCTTCCTGGAACGGAGTGCCTAATTGAATTTAGGTCTCTTGTTCCAATTAGAAAGAGGAGAGAGAAATAAGGAAAAGAGAGTTTGGGGAGGGATGAAGGGGAATTTGGGGCTGAAATTTCAAGGAAGGTTTGGAAATTTCGTGGTTAAGGTTGTGAAAATTTTTGGAAATTTTTGGGACATATTTATAGCCAAATTTGAATTTTTTATCATTTCTTTTGATAAGATATTTTATTACTTTAGAATTTTTAATTACTAATGCATTCTCCACTCCCACTACAATCTCCACTACAATCTCCACTACCAGCAATAATGCATTGAGCAATTATTGGTGCTTCTAGAACCTTGGCCTACTTTGTGGGCCCCACTTTTATGTGAAAAGACCTTTTTGCCCTTTTTAACTCTAAAATTGGAGCATAATAGGCAATATTTGTCCGAACTCAGAATCGAGCGTACTTAGTGGCGTTGGAATCGTATTTCTAAGTACTTCATGAATATTGAGGTCTTATTTCTTGGATATGGGATATGGGTAAAATTACCATTTTACCCCCAAATGGAAAAATTAAGGAATTTTCATTTTAACTCAGAATTGAACGTACTTAATGTTGTTTCGATCGGTTTTCCAAGTACATCCATAATTTCTATTTTTTAATTTATAATATAATCTCTATAAAAAGAGAATTTTCAATAACTTAATATTCCAGCCCAGAATTTCTAAAAATTCAAACTTTATTAATTTTCCTTAATAATTTACAAAAATTCGGGATCATTACAATCTTCCCCCCTTACAATAATTTCGTCCTCGAAATTTGTAATACTATAACTTAATCAAATAAATTCGGATGTGTCTTCCTCATTTCTACCTCTGTTTCCCATGTAGCTTCTTCGATAGAGTGATGTTGCCATAGGACTTTGACTAAAGGAATTGTTTTGGTCCTTAATTTCTGTTCCTTATGGTCCAAGATCCGTATCGCTTTTTCTTCAAAGGTTAGATCTGGCTTCAGTTCCTCAGTATTATTTGAAGTATGTGAGTATCATCTTGTAGATATTTTCGTAACATGGATACATGAAATACATTGTGTACTTCAGAGAGTTGTGGTGGTAAGGCTAATCTATAAGCCACTAGACCAATCCTTTCTAATATTTCAAATGGACCAATGAACCTAGGACTGAGTTTGCCTTTGGTTCCAAATCTCATAACCCCTTTAGCTGGTGATATTTTTAGAAACACATGCTCTCCCACATCGAATTCCGCATTTCTACGTCTTTTGTCCGCGTAACTCTTCGACGACCGTGTCTTTGTTAACAACCTTTGCTTTATGATTTTAACCTTGTCCGTATTAACCTGTTCCACTAGTTCGACTTCATTAGTTTCCTTTCTCCAACTTCACTCCAACAAGTTGGTGATCGGCATGGTCGCCCATACAATGCTTCATATGGTGCCATACCAATACATGCATGAAAACCGTTGTTATAAGCAAATTCCACTAATGGAAGATGTTCATCCCAATTTCCCTTCCAATCTAATGCACATGCCCTTAACATATCTTCCGATTAATAGAATAGTTCTTTACGATTGACCATCTGTTTGGGGATGAAATGTTTGTCTTGAATCTAAGTAAAGTTCCCAATGCTTGTTGTACGCTCTTCCAACATCTTGAAGTAAATCTCCCATCTCTATCGGAGATGATGGATAAAGGAATCCCATGAAGACTTACTATTTCTTTTATGTACAACTTAGCTAGATTGTCAACCGACCGGTTTTGTTTAATTGGAAGAAAATGTGCTGACTTTGTTAATCATCCACAATTACCCAAATCATATCATGACCTTCCGTGTTTTTGGCAATCCCACCACAAAATCCATGGTGATATTGTCCCATTTCCATTCTGGAAGTTCCAAGGTTTGTAACATTCCGTGGTCTTTGATGTTCAGCTTTTACTTGTTGACAATTCGGACACTTAGCTACAAACTCTCCTATGTTTCTTTTCATGCCTTCCCACCAAAAGTTTCTTTTCAAATCCTGATACATCTTTGTACCTCCAGGGTGTATAGAAAATTTAGATTGATGGGCTTCTTGTAATAGTTCTTTTCTCAAGTCTGTATTTGTAGGAACCACTAATCTCTCCCGAAAACGTATACCCCATCCTGTACCCTTACAAAACCCTGTCTTTGTACACAATCCCCGAGTTCTTGTATCCCCTTCTTGGGCCTTGAGGACTCTTTCTACAAAAGGCTGATTTAATGGTGATGTTTGTAAGTACAAATCTTGTTTGTCTACTTAATGCATCAGCGACTATGTTTGCTTTTCCGAGGATGGTAATGGATGGCAAAATCATAGTCTTTGATGTATTCCATCCATCTCCTTTGTCTCATATTCAAATCAGCCTGAGTGAAGATATATTTGAGACTTTTATGATCTGTGAATACATTGAATTTTTCTCCATACAAATAGTGTCTCCAAATTTTTAATGCAAACACTACAAATTTGAATTCCAGGTCATGTCCTGGATAATTTATTTCATGTTTCTTCAATTGTCTAGATGCATATGCAATGACCTTCCCATTTTGCATCAATACACTCCCTAACCCCTTGCCTGAAGCATCACAATATATTTCGTATCCCCCACTTCCTGATGGCAATGTCAATACTGGTGCTGTAGTTAACCTCTTTTTTAGCTCTTGGAAACTATGCTCACATTCATCTGTCCAAGTGAAGCTGTACCCCTTTTCTAGTTAATGAAGTCAAAGGAAGGGCTATACGAGAAAATCCTTGAATAAATCTACGGTAATATCCTGCCAAACCCAGAAAACTACGTATGTCTCATTCTGAGTCTTAGGTTTTTCCCAATTCATTCTTGCTTCAACCTTGGCGAGGTCCACTTCTACTCCATTCTTGGAAATTACATGACCCAAGAAATTGACCTTCTCTAACCAGAATTCACACTTACTAAATTTACCAAACAGTTTATGAAGTCTGAGGGTATTTAGTACAATTTGTAAGTGTTCTTGATGTTCTTCCATACTGGTAGAGTAAATCAATATATCATCAATAAATACAATTACGAATTTGTCTAAGAATTCCTTAAAAATTCTGTTCATGAGATCCATAAACACCGCAGTGCATTGGTCAGCCCAAAAGACATGACTAGAAACTCGTAATGTCCATACCGAGTTCTGAATGCTGACTTGGGTATATCTTCATCCTTAATACGCAATTGATGATATCCTGATCTAAGGTCGATTTTTGAAAAGACCTTAGCAGATTGGAGTTGATCAAAGAGATCATCAATGCGAGGTAAGGGATACTTATTTTTCACAGTGACATTGTTCAACATTCTATAGTCCATGCACAATCTCATAGATCCATCCTTCTTCTTCACAAATATTACTTGGTGCTCCCCATGGTGAACTACTTGGTCTAACAAACCCTTTGTCTAACAATTCTTGTAATCGACCCTTCAATTCTTTCAATTCTCTGGGGCCATCCTATAAGGTGCTTTAGAAATTGGAGTTGTACCAGAATTACTTCAATGGTAAACTCAATTTCTCTACGTGGGGGTACTCCTGGAAGTTCTTACGGAAAGACGTGCGGGAATTCTCGACTATGTCAATTTCATTATCTTGGGCTGTTTCACATCCAAAGCAACAACTGTTGCTAAAAATGCCTGACACCCTTTGGACATGTGTTTGACAGTCTTCATAGCTGAAATAATGGATTTGTCTAAGTCATGTTGTTTCCCATATAGTACTGCTACTTCCTCACCAGGTATGCTAAATGTGATTTTCTTTTTGTGACAATCCATAATTACCCAATATTTTGCTAACCAGTCCATACCCAGTATGATATCAAAGTCCACCATGTTCAGTAAAATGAGGTCTACATCTCTTCTTTTTCCCAGTACTTCTATTGGTACATTATGAAGGTATTCTTGTAATTTAACTGTTTTACCCACTGGAGTTGTTACATCTAGATTGAATCCCAAGTTTTTCACTGGAAATTGTATACTAGATGCAAATACGCAAGATATAAAGGAATGCGTAGATCCAGAATCAAACAATACTTTGGCATGGTTGTCAGATACAAGTAATGTACCTTCAATTACCGCATTAGACGGTCCAGCCTGGCCATCAGTGATAGCGAATATCCTTCCTTGGTGACGAGGAATATTGTCTAGTTTTGCCTCCTTAATAGCTAATGGTTTGTTGCAGTTTGCAGAGATATGCCCGAATTCTCCACAATTAAAACATCTGATCGGAGGTCGTTGTTGTATCGGAGTGGGACACATATTTCCGTGGATGGAATCTTCTACATTTCGGACAAGGCCTTCTTTTTATGTGATTCCCTTGATTCTTGGTGGTTTTGAAATTGTTGAAAGGTCTCTTGCCCTTCTGAAAAGGCCTTTGGTTGTAGTTTCCTCCTCCAAACTTAATGGTTTGAGTCTTCTTGAATTCATCTTCAAACCTGGAAGCCATTTCTACACAATCGGCAATGGTGGTGGGTTTAGTACCCATCACTTTCACTTTCGATCTTGGCTGTAGTCCCTCCATAAATCTATCCACAGTGTGCCTTTCGGTATCACACATATGTGCAGCAAATCTCTTTAATTGGGTGAACTTATTATCATACTCCACCACTGATAGGTTCCCTTGTTTAAGTTCTAAGAATTCTTTCTCCTTCCTTGATTTTACATGGGTAGGAAAATACTTAGTATTAAAAACTTCTTTGAATTCCTCCCAAGTAGTCTCATTAGAATTTGAGAAGAAGGTGTTGTTGGCTGATCTCCACCGAGAAAGCGACATCTTGTTTTAATAGGTATGTAGCAAATTTGACCTTCAATTCGGGAGGAGTACGTAATGCATCAAATGTTCTTTCTACTTCGTAGATCCATTCCTCTGTCTTTTCTGCTTCACCCTTGCCATTATATCCAACCACCATCTTCTCGAAATCTTTGCAACATTTGGACAATGTTTTCCGGTGCTAATGGAGAATTGCGAACTTCCTCACTTGGTACAAGGGAAGATTGGCCCTGTACTGGTGTAGGAATCTCTGGTGTTGGTGTATGAGGTCTAACTTCAGGCTGAGCTTGTGCCTGTATACTAGGAACTTCAGCTGGAGGTGATGAACTTTGGGGCAGTTGAATATTAGGAATAAGGTTCCTCAATACTCTTGTTACCATTTCTTCCATATTGCTCATTGATAATTCCTCCCTATTGTTTTACGAAGTACCTTGGTACATGCCTTGTAACTCTCTTGGGCGGCATCTGCTCATAAACCAAAATTTCTATAAGTATTCCTCATACTATATCTATCTTAATCTACATTTGGATTGTCAATTCTCCCTTGGACATATTGGGATTGTACTGTGACTGGATGAATGCTTTGATACCAACTGTGGCGACCCAGGTTTTTATAACACATTTTATAATACATTTTGTAAAGATAGGGCCCTTAGAGTAAAAATTTTTCGCAAACCAAAGCAGCGGAAATTCTTTTCTTTAGAATTTGTTTTGTAAAACCTAAGTCACCACTTCATACATAACATAAGTAGAATTTTGTATAAGATAAAATTCCATTGAAGGAATATACTTTTATTAAACTTCAGGATCCATCCGATGGTTCACGATACCACAGCCCATTTTATCCTTACAATACTTGTCCAAATATACAATCCAAATTACAAAGTTCAAAATTCAATACATGTTCTAATACAATGTTTCAAGGGATATACCACGATTACTTATTCTTCAATTGTTCTTCAAATCTTGAGCTCCTAAGTCTCCTTCTCTGTATCTGAGATATTGTAAACATTCGAACATTTACAATATCTCAACAAGCTATGCTTGGTAGGGGATAAGAATGTAAGTTATTGACAGTATAATCTCAATATTCAAGTATCCCATAATTCGTTCTATCATAAACACATTCATTAATAACTATTAGTTATAAGGACATCTCATTTCCTTGTCATTTGTGTTCACCTTTATACATACATATTGTATAAGGACAAATCCATTAAAAATGTAAAAATAATCAAGCATCATTTCTATACAAAGCTGATCAACTCTTTTCATTATAAGAGATTTGTATCTCGGCCGATTATATCAGTGGAATTTCCCTTCTTGGGAAAAATATTGGTAATATACAATTACACGACATTTCATCATGTCATCCCTTAAGGCATTTCACTATGCCAATTTCATATGCATCATAGTGCAAAATAATCAAGGACTACTATGCTTGCGATCGATCTGTACTGTACCTTGGGATAAGCTGTTCAATAATCCACTTATACCATTCTCGGTGGAAATTACAATATCCATGTCCATATGGGAGGACCATGGCTGTCACGGTGGTGGCCTTACCATAATTGCCCCACCCGACTTTTAGCCTTTCTTAGGCTTGGTATTCAATATCATCAAGTTTCCGAGAGTGGGTGGCCAAACCCTCTTAACTCTCCTAGCATAGCATCCCAGGCTTATGCTGTTTAAAACAAAACCCCAAGCCTCCAAGCTTGTATGTAAAATAATACTTATACATATCGGACTATTTGTCTGTTTATCTAGACTGAATATTTTCTACTTTCCTATTCACTTAGGGTTGTTCTCAATTCTCAACTTGACCATTTAATACTTATTTTCCTCATCATTTGGTTGGATCATATTTCAATTTGAGGTATTTACCTTAATATATTGGTATCATACATGTCAATACTTCAAAACATAAGATCATGTATTAGACATGTATCTTCATGTAAAGGCATTCTTAATAATCCACCTACCTCAATAAGGTATTCTTACTCCTTGAAATCTTCCATAGTCTCGATCAACATATATCTGTCAAATCATATGTATAATGTCATTTTGTAATCAATGGTACATACTACATGATCTTTTGATCATCCTTATGTAGGATGATCTGAATCTTTCTTCCTTGAATATCCTATATCCATGGGTTTAATATCATCTATACAAATACTATCTATATCATACATAACAATCTAATTTACATAGATGTTTCTTTTTCCTTATTGTTTTTGATCATACAAGATCTCATCTTGTTTGATCATCCTTATCTCACTTACTATTTTTATTAGGGTTAGATAATTTGCTATCTTTTTATGTTCTTATTATTATTCAACCAGTTAGTGTCTTACTTGGTTGAAGATAATTTATTTCTTCCTATCACTAGACAACTCCTCCTTATTTCGGGATGACCAAGATTTACCGGTTAAAGTCTGGCTCAAAAAGTGGTTAATACAACCCTCATGTAAGGAGGCGTTTAGACCTTTCTTACGTCAATGGGAGGTGAGGGAAAAGCACTTGGCTCTTGTATACCCCCTATAACCACAATGTTCAGAGTCCATTGGAGTGGTACTAGCTCAACCTTTGACAAGGTTCCTATGAGCTCTTTACCTTAAGTCCCTTCTCTAATTGATTTTAATTAATTTCCATGGATATGCACAATGTCATCCATGGATCTTCATTATTTTCCTATTTTGGGCCAAGGAAATGATAAATCATTCCTTATATTGTCCTACTAACTATAGCCCTTACTAAGTCAAAATCATTCATTCATCTTAGTTGTCCATGAATTTCTATATTTCATTAGTTTACATTTTTGGTGATTTATGCTCCTTATATCTTAACAATTACTTAACAATTGAATTAAATATGACAATAAGTAAATCATCAACTTGAAAGCATAAATCAAATATAAATTTAACAACTAAGTACTAACATTCTTCCTACGAATATAACTTAAGCTAGTGAAATAAAACTAACATGATCCTAAGTTATGAAACACATCTTCTATCATAATGAAATCAGGTTTAAATCCTAATTTACACTAACATGATCCTAAGATAATCAAATCTACTAAAAAATTACTCATTTAGGGCATATCATACTAAAATTTATAGATTACACTATCATGCTTTCTAACTTAGAACATAAATCACATTTACACTTCTATATCCAATAAAAGACAATTAAAACTTAAAACATAAATCACATTTAAACTTATATATCCAATAAAAGACAATTAAACTAATTTTATTAAGATTATTATAAACCTTTAAATATGATCCAACCATTAGATCTTAGGTGTTTTCCTTTAGATTAAGGGTTTTAATTAACTTTAGGGCTTTTAATCCATTAAGATCCAAAAATCATATCCACTTGATTTTGTCACATTTCATCCATGATCTAACTGGATTCCATCATAATATCATCCCTTTAATCCATCCCAAGGATCTGATCATACTTGATCTCATTGATCAAGTGGGTCCCTTTGTATATATTTATTTTTATTTTAGGGTTTTTCTACCATAAAGGGTAGATCCCCTATTTTATCCAAGATCTGTCCAAATTAACCATATATATTACTTTATTATATTATTATATCATCACTAAAATAAATTTACAAGATCTGATCACCTCAGATCTTGAAGATCTTAGAAAATGGACACTTATTTCCAAAATATAGAAAAATACAGAAAAATACAGAAATAAAATTTAGGAAATTTATGACTTCATTAGAAACTAGAAATTACAAGATTTCTATAGCTTCTTTCTGATCTCAATTTGGAGTTCATATGACTCCACAATCTTAAATTGAAGTTTTCAGCCATTCCTAGGGCCTAGATTTGATCTGGGCCCACCGTAATTAATCTCTCTCAATTGAGGGTCCAAACCTTGTTAGATTTTCTTGAAAATTGTACCCTAGGGGTTTTTGACCCTCCTGGATTGATTGGAAAGCTCAGAATTTCAATCTGAGCTCTCTATCACCATAATTTGAAGGGGCTGGTATTTACTTTATTTTTACCATTTTTCGTTCAAATTAAATTACAGAAAAATAAAAATTACACTAAAACATAATAATTATGAATGGGAAGTAATTCCACCTACCTGATTGGAGAAAAACAATATAATTGATGCCCAATATGAGAGAATTACCGGTTGATGATAATATAGCCCGATTATCCACCTTTTTGTGATTTTCTGTTGTTGGAACCGTTGGATCTTGAAATTGATTTTGGGCTTTTGTATATACCGTAGTATAGGATGTTATGGACGGTGGAGTTGATGAGATTCTTCCTGGAACGGAGTGCCTAATTGAATTTAGGTCTCTTGTTCCAATTAGAAAGAGGAGAGAGAAATAAGGAAAAGAGAGTTTGGGGAGGGATGAAGGGGAATTTGGGGCTGAAATTTCAAGGAAGGTTTGGAAATTTCGTGGTTAAGGTTGTGAAAATTTTTGGAAATTTTTGGGACATATTTATAGCCAAATTTGAATTTTTTATCATTTCTTTTGATAAGATATTTTATTACTTTAGAATTTTTAATTACTAATGCATTCTCCACTCCCACTACAATCTCCACTACAATCTCCACTACCAGCAATAATGCATTGAGCAATTATTGGTGCTTCTAGAACCTTGGACTACTTTGTGGGCCCCACTTTTATGTGAAAAGACCTTTTTGCCCTTTTTAACTCTAAAATTGGAGAATAATAGGCAATATTTGTCCGAACTCAGAATCGAGCGTACTTAGTGGCGTTGGAATCGTATTTCTAAGTACTTCATGAATATTGAGGTCTTATTTCTTGGATATGGGATATGGGTAAAATTACCATTTTACCCCCAAATGGAAAAATTAAGGAATTTTCATTTTAACTCAGAATTGAACGTACTTAATGTTGTTTCGATCAGTTTTCCAAGTACATCCATAATTTCTATTTTTTAATTTATAATATAATCTCTATAAAAAGAGAATTTTCAATAACTTAATATTCCAAATTTTAATTTCTAAAAATTCAAACTTTATTAATTTTCCTTAATAATTTACAAAAATTCGGGATCATTACATAAACGCCTCCTTACATGAGGGTTGTATTAACTACTTTTTGAGCAGACTTTAACTGGTAAGTACTAGTCATCCTGAAATAAGGAGGAGTTGTCTAGTAATAGGAAGAAATAAATTATCTTCAACCAAGTAAGACACTAACTGGTTGAATAATAATAAGAACATAAAAAGATAGCAAATTATCTAATCCTAATAAAAATAGTAAGTAAGATAAGGATGATCAAACAAGATGAGATCTTGTATGATCAAAAACAATAAAGAAAAAGAAACACCAATGTAGATTAGAGTGTTTATGTATGATATAGATAGTATTTGTATAGATGATATTAAACCCTTAGACATATGATATTTAAAGGAAGAAAGAGTCAGATTATCCTACATAAGGATGATCAAAAGACCATGTAGTATGCACCCTTGATTAGAAAAATGACATTATACATATGATTTGACAGATATATGTTGATCGAGACTATGGCAGATTTCAAGGAGTACGAATACCTTATTGAGGTAGGTGGATTATTAAGAATGCTTTTACATAAAGATACATGTCTAATACATGATCTTATGTTTTGAAGTTTTGACATGTATAATACCAATATATTAAGCTAAATACCTCAAATTGAAATATGATCCAACCAAATGATGAGAAAAATAAGTATTAAATGGTCAAGTTGAGAATTGAGAACAACCCTAAGTGAATAGGAAAGTAGAAAATATTTCAGCTCTAGATAAAAACGTAGACAGATAGTCTGATATGTATAAGTATTATTTTACATACAAGCTTGGAGGCTTGTGGTTTTGTTTTAAACAGGCATATGCCTGGGGATGCTATGCTAGGAGAGTTAAGAGGGTTTGGCCACCTACTCTCTGAAACTTGATGATATTGAATACCAAGCCT
Source organism: Warburgia ugandensis (assembly GCA_035236585.1). NCBI lineage: Eukaryota > Viridiplantae > Streptophyta > Magnoliopsida > Canellales > Canellaceae > Warburgia > Warburgia ugandensis. Next base: position 43,733,905 of record CP141133.1, read on the forward strand.
AAGAAAGGCTAAAAGTCGGGTGGGGCAATTATGGGAAGGCCACCACCGTGACAGCCATGGTCCTCCCATATGGACATGGATATTGTAATTTCCACCGAGAATGGTATAAGTGTATTATTGAACAAGTTATCCCAAGGCAGACGGATCAGACCGCAAGCATAGTAGTCCTTGATTATTTTGCATTATGATGCATATGAAATTGGCATAGTGAAATGCCTTAAAGGATGGCATGATGAAATGCCAGTAATTGTATATTACCAATATTTTTCCCAGAAGGGAAAAACCCAAGATAGTAACTGGTTGAAATTCAAATCTCCTCTAATGAAAGGAGTTGATCAGTTTTGTATGGAAATGATTATTGATTATTTTTACAATTTAAACGGATTTGTTCTTATATACTATGTATGTATAAAGGTGAACACAAATGATAAGGAAATGAGATGTTTATATAAATAATAGTGGTCTGTGAATGTGTTTATGATAGAATGAATTATGGGATAGTTGAATATTGAGATTTTCTTGTCAATAACTTACATTCTTATCCCCTACCAAGCATAGCTTGCTGAGATATTGTAAATGTTCAAATGTTTACAATATCTCGATACGTAGAAGGAGACTTAGGAGCTCAAGACTTGAAGAACTAGTGAAGAATAAGTAATAAGGGTATATCCCTTGAAACATTGTATAGAGAGCATGTATTGTCTTTAGAACTTTGTAATTTGAATTGTGTATTTGGACAAGTATTGTAAAGATACAAGGGGTTGTGTACTGTGAACCACTGGATGGATCCTGGAAGTTTAATAAAATCATATTCCTTCAATGGAATTTTATTTTGTACACAAATTGTACTTATGTTATGTATGAAGTGGTGACTTGGGTTTTCAAAACAAGTTTTAAAATAAAAGAATTTCCGCTACTTTGTTTTGCCAAAAAAAAAAAAAAAAAAATTTACTAAGGGGACGCCCTTGCCTTTGAAAAATATATTATAAAATGTGTTTTAAAAACCCGAGTCGTCACAGTTGGTATCAAAGCCATTCATCCAGTCACAGTACAATACCATCATGTCCAATATGAAGATGAATATCTAATTAAAGGATGAGGATTAGTAAATGAATAAGAGGTAAGTTATTAGTTGATGAGAAGGAGTTATATGAATAAGACATAAGTTATTAGTTGATGAGAATGAGTTATGTGATCAACTCATTAGTTAAGAGATGAGTATAGAAGGAGTTGACTCATTAGTAAGGGATAAGTCTTGAAAGAGTAGCCTCAATTGTTGAAGAGTATGTAAAGAGTTGACTCATAGTGAGGAAAGAGTTAAACTCATTAGTTGAGGAATATGGAAGTAAAAGATGAGAATAAAAAGAGTTAAACTCATTAGTTAAGAATGAGTATAAAAAGAGTTATTATGAAGGAATAGTATAGTACAAGTAGATATTATTGGATGAAAGGACTAGAAATACTACTTAGCAAGTAAGAATTCCAATATAGGGAATAGTAAGATATAAAAATCAATAAGGAAAACATTACAATGGATGTAAGGTATGATGTTTAGGTCTAACCTAATGTTCTGAGTAAACATACATATGTATGAACAAAGTACACCAATACTAGTATGTATATGACCATTACTAAGTGAAGGAATGGAGATAAAGAGAAAGAAGTGATAAATTGGAAAATGTGATGGACAAACTCCAACCTTATGGAATAGGTGAAATGGAGATTTATGAGAAATAAAAGCTAAAGAGGAAACTTCAGAATTATTATAAAAATAAAAATTTATAATAAATAGATGAATAAATATAAGTGTAAGAGTTATAATTGCTACATATATGGTATTATGACAATTAGTTAAATGAAATTAATCATCAAAATAGAGATGATATTACTTGAAAGGAAATTGAAGAGATAAGTGAGATAATTCAAAATTTTGTAAATGAGGATAGTTTTAAGTAAAGATGAATAAGGAGATAAGTAAGTAATTTCTCTCCAAACTTAGTAAAGGTAAAGGATTTAATATAGAAATGATAAAATTTCAGAACATAAAGAGATGGTCTTTATAAAATGAAATGGGAGAAGAGAGTTTGATATGTTAAAAGGGGACAGAAATATGATCCCAAACTTATTAAGAAAGCAATAAAACTATTAGGATGTATGGTTAACAAAGAAATTATAGCCCTATTGATGGAACAACAAAGATGAAATTCCTAAGATAGAAATGAAATTGGTATGATAAATTAATTGTGGAAATTAGCACAAAAGGATTTTCAAGGATTAGAGAAATATTTATATGATAACTTGGGGATATTGAAAATAATTTTGGGATTATAGTAAAGAGAAGTACAATTGATGGTGAAACAACTCTGGAAAATCGTAGAGAAATATTGATATGATGAATTGAAAAAAATATAGTTATGGATTATCATGAAGAGGAGTACATTTATTGATCAAGGAAAATGAAGAACTAAATATAAATAGAGATATTAATTCCACTTACATGATATAGTGATGATATTGAAAGATTTAAGAAATATAGTGAGGAAAATATATTTTTGGAGGAAGGCTGAGATAAAACATGAGAAATGAAGACCTATAAACAAATAGTGATATCTAAACCTAAGTGTAAAGTTTGGAAAAATAAGATGATTATGAATAAGTCATAAATCCAAAATTTTGGAGAAATAAGTGGTTAGAACTTTAAGATATTTTGAGATTTTCAATCTTACCTGAGATTGAATGAGAAAATATATATAATAGTTGAGGAAAAGAACATCAAATTATTTGAATGAGATGAAAGAACAAATGTTAAGGATTAAGGAGTGATTATAGAAATTTACGGTATGAAAATAACGACTTTCTTTGGGAAAAGAAAATGGAAAGATCAATGTAAGGATGCATTGAACATAAAAAGAGTTTATTAAGGAAATTTATTACCCTTTTTCTCTATAAGGATGCATTGAACATAAATGATGTTGAGGAAATTAAGTATTTTTTTTCTATAAGGATGAACATTTTCAAAATTTATTATTATTATTTGAGAATTGGAAATACAACATCAAAATATAGAATCAAAACAAAATTTAAGTTCTATGAGTTGGATAAATGATGTTCATAAAGTTGAGGAGAATGAAATATATTAGATGAAGTAATAATGATATATGGAAATGGATGTAAGGAGACCAAAAGGATTCATGGAATATATGTGTTGCAAGTGTACATTTTGATTAAAGAAATCAAGTTTTAAGGTTATATAAATTTTAATAGATTTCAAGAAATCAAGAGCATTCATGGGATATATGTTAGATGCTTACAAAACTTGTCAATCATCTTGTTACATGTTGATTGAAGAAAGAAAAGTTTAGGGTTATATAAATTTTAAGGATAGCATGGAAATTAACCCCAACAAAGGGAGAATGTAAGATCAATATATGAAATGGCAATGACAAATAGAGAAATATATCTCTTACTGATTTTATAACATAAGGACATTTAGTGCAATCTTAAGATTACGTAAATCTTAAATGAGTTAATGATAAATTATGGAGTTTGTAAAGACTTGAGAAGGGATGAATTCAAAATCAATAAGAACTCTTTTAATTAGAATTATCAAGAATATTGCAAATAAAGAGTTAGTATGATATGATAAAGGTTATGATATATGCTTGAAAGAAGTATGAGAAAATGTATAATCTAGAAATTTTGGAAGCCCATGACATATAAATAGATATGTGAAAGGAAAAGAGATAAATATTATCATAGATAGTAAGAATGTTCTGAATATTGTTCTGAATATGAGAAAGGGATAACAAAAGAGGATCAGGAATGTATATGCAGAGTAAAATGACACTCAAAGAGTGTTACAAAAACATTGGATGTGATGAGAATGAGAAAAGAATCTTCACAAGGTTACCACTCTTCAATGATAGAATTTGAAAAGAAATAGTAAAGAAGTATGAATTGTAGGATAGAAATAAAGTAATTACTTCCAAATAATGGAAGAACAAGGAAAGAGATAATTACTTCCAAAGAATGGAAGATTGTTAGAAAGAACAATAGTGGAAGTTATAGAATCCAATCACTATGTTATTCGTAAGGACTATACATAGTAAGAAAGCTATGTCAAAACTTTATATGTTGAAATAGAATGAGAGTGAGCAATAGAAGATAGAATGGAAAATTTTCAAGTATGGAAAGATTGATGAAAGTAAGGAGTAGAAATTTAGCCAAGTAGAAGGTTTGAAACCAAAGGATAACTCAGATTAAGAGTTATTAATCCTTTTGGGAAAGTCTAGCAAAACTCAGCTTAATTGAATGATGCATAAGTAAGGTTAGACTAGTGTGAGCATTTTAATAGCAATCAACCATATGATTTATACCTTTGAGAAGAAGGTAGCTTGAAAAAGGAATAAAAGGAAAGAGGATTTCCCTAAGTGGCAAGGCCACATGTGTAAGGCTATGAAAGAATTGTGAAAACTCCTAAGTGAGTTGATATGCAAATTTCGAGGACGAAATTATTGTAAGGGGGGAAGATTGTAATGACCCTGAATTTTTGTAACTTATTAAGGCAAATTAATAAAGTTTGAATTTTTAGAAATTAAATTTGGAATATTAGGTTATTGAAAATTCTCTTTTTATGGAGATTATATCATGAATTAAAATATATAAATTATGGACGCACTTGGAAAACTGATCGAAACAACATTAAGTACGTTCAATTCTGAGTTAAAATGAAAATTCCTTAATTTTCTCCATTTAGGGGCAAAATGGTAATTTTACCCATATTCCATATCCAAGAAATAAGACCTCAATATTCAGGAAGTACTTAGAAATACGATTCCAACGCCACTAAGTAGGCTCGATTCCGAGTTCGGACAAATAATGCCTATTTTTCTCCAATTTTAGAGTTATAAGGGTAAAAACGTCTTTTTACATAAAAGTGGGGCCCACAAAGTGGGCCAACGTTCTAGAAGCAACAATAATTGCTCAGTGCATTATTGCTGGTAGTGGAGAATGTAGTGGAGATTGTAGTGGAGAATGGAGAATGCACTTGTAACAAAAAATTCTAAAGTAATAAAATATCTTATTAAAAGAAATGATAAAAAATTCAAATTTGGCTATAAATATGTCCCAAAAATTTCCAAAAATTTTCACAACCTTAACCACGAAATTTCCAAATCTTCCTTGGAGTTTCAGCCCCAAATTCTCATTCATCCCTCCCCAATCTCTATTTTTCTTATTTCTCTCTCCTCTTTCTAAGTGGAACAAGAGACCTAAATTCAATTAGGCACTCCGTTCAGGTAGTATCTGATGTATTCCACCGTCCATAACCTCCTACACTACATTATATACAAAATCCCTAAATCAATTTCAAGATCCAACGGTTCCAACAACAGAAACCACAAAAAGGTAGACAATCGGGCTATATTATCATCAACCGGAAATTCTCTCAAATTGGGCATCAATTATATTGTTTTTCTCCAATCAGGTAGGTGGAATTACTTCCCATTCATATTTATTATGTTTTAGTATAATTTTTATTTTTCTGTAATTTAATTTGAATGAAAAATGGTAAAAATAAAGTAAATACCAGCCCCTTCAAATTATGGTGATAGAGAGCTCAGATTGAAATTCTGAGCTTTCCAATCAATCTAGGAGGGTCAAAAACCCTTAGGATACAATTTTCAAGAAAATCTAACAAGGTTTGGACCCTCAATTGAGAGAGATTAATTCTGGTGGGCCCAGATCAAATCTAGACCCTAGGAATGGCTGAAAACTTCAATTTAAGATTGTGGAGTCATATGAACTCCAAATTGAGATCAGAAAGAAGCTATGGAAAGATTGTAATGTCTAGTTTCTAATGAAGTCATAATATTTCTAAAATTTATTTCTGTATTTTTCTGTATTTTTCTATATTTTGGAAATAAGTGTCCAATTTCTAAGATCTTCAAGATCTGAGGTGATCAGATCTTGAAAATTTATTTTAGTGATGATATAATAATATAATAAATTAATATATATGGTTAATTTGGACAGATCTTGGATAAAATAAGAGATCTACCCTTTATGGTAGAATAACCCTAAAATAAAAATAAAAATATACAAAGGGACCCACTTGATCAATGAGATCAAGTATGATCAGATCCTTGGGATGGATTAAAGGGGTGATATGATGATGGAATCCAGTTAGATCATGGATGAAATGTGACAAAATCAAGTGGATATGATTTTTGGATCTTAATGGATTAAAAGCCCTAAAGGTAATTAAAACCCTTAATCTAAAAGAAAACACCTAAGATCTAATGGTTGGATCATATTTAAAGGTTTATAATAATCTTAATAAAATTAGTTTAATTGTCTTTTATTGGATATATAAGTTTAAATGTGATTTATGTTTTAAGTTTTAATTGTCTTTTATTGGATATAGAAGTGTAAATGTGATTTATGTTCTAAGTTAGAAAGTATGATAGTGTAATCTTTAAATTTTAGTATGATATGCCCTAAATGAGTAATTTGTTAGTAGATTTGATTATCTTAGGATCATGTTAGTGTAAATTAGGATTTAAATATGATTTCATTATGATAGAAGATGTGTTTCATAACTTAGGATCATGTTAGTTTTATTTCACTAGCTTAAGTTATATTCATAGGAAGAATGTTAGTATATAGTTGTTAAATTTATATTTGATTTATGCTTTCAAGTTGATGATTTACTTATTGTCATATTTAATTCAATTGTTAAGTAATTGTTAAGATATAAGGAGCATAAATCACCAAAAATGTAAACTAATGAAATATAGAAATTCATGGACAACTAAGATGAATGAATGATTTTGACTTAGTAAGGGCTATAGTTAGTAGGACAATATAAGGAATGATTTATCATTTCCTTGGCCCAAAATAGGAAAATAATGAAGATCCATGGATGACATTGTGCATATCCATGGAAATTAATTAAAATCAATTAGAGAAGGGACTTAAGGTAAAGAGCTCATAGGAACCTTATCAAAGGTTGAGCTAGTACCACTCCAGTGGACTCTGAACATTGTGGTTATAGGGGGTATACAAGAGCCAAGTGCTTTTCCCTCACCTCCCGTTGACGTAAGAGAGGTCTAAACGCCTCCTTACATGAGGGTTGTATTAACTACTTTTTGAGCAGACTTTAACTGGTAAGTACTAGTCATCCTGAAATAAGGAGGAGTTGTCTAGTAATAGGAAGAAATAAATTATCTTCAACCAAGTAAGACACTAACTGGTTGAATAATAATAAGAACATAAAAAGATAGCAAATTATCTAATCCTAATAAAAATAGTAAGTAAGATAAGGATGATCAAACAAGATGAGATCTTGTATGATCAAAAACAATAAAGAAAAAGAAACACCAATGTAGATTAGAGTGTTTATGTATGATATAGATAGTATTTGTATATATGATATTAAACCCTTAGACATATGATATTTAAAGGAAGAAAGAGTCAGATTATCCTACATAAGGATGATCAAAAGACCATGTAGTATGCACCCTTGATTAGAAAAATGACATTATACATATGATTTGTGAGATAGATGTTGATCGAGACTATGGCAGATTTCAAGGAGTACGAATACCTTATTGAGGTAGGTGGATTATTAAGAATGCTTTTACATAAAGATACATGTCTAATACATGATCTTATGTTTTGAAGTTTTGACATGTATAATACCAATATATTAAGCTAAATACCTCAAATTGAAATATGATCCAACCAAATGATGAGAAAAATAAGTATTAAATGGTCAAGTTGAGAATTGAGAACAACCCTAAGTGAATAGGAAAGTAGAAAATATTTCAGCCCTAGATAAACAGACAGATAGTCTGATATGTATAAGTATTATTTTACATACAAGCTTGGAGGCTTGTGGTTTTGTTTTAAACAGGCATATGCACAGGGATGCTATGCTAGGAGAGTTAAGAGGGTTTGGCCACCTACTCTCTGAAACTTGATGATATTGAATACCAAGCCTAAGAAAGGCTAAAAGTCGGGTGGGGCAATTATGGGAAGGCCACCACTGTGACAGCCATGGTCCTCCCATATGGACATGGATATTGTAATTTCCACTGAGAATGGTATAAGTGTATTATTGAACAGTTATCCGGAAGGCTATTTATGCGGATCAGGCAAGCATAGTAGTCCTTGATTATTTTGCATTATGATGCATATGAAATTGGCATAGTGAAATGCCTTAAAGGATGGCATGATGAAATGCCGTGTAATTGTATATTACCAATATTTTTCCCAGGAAGGGAAAAACCCAAAGATAAGTAATGCTGGTTGAAATACAAATCTCCTATAATGAAAGGAGTTGATCAGTTTTGTATGGAAATGATTATTGATTATTTTTACAATTTAAACGGATTTGTTCTTATATACTATGTATGTATAAAGGTGAACACAAATGATAAGGAAATGAGATGTTTATATAAATAATAGTGGTCTGTGAATGTGTTTATGATAGAATGAATTATGGGATAGTTGAATATTGAGATTTTCTTGTCAATAACTTACATTCTTATCCCCTACCAAGCATAGCTTCTTTGAGATATTGTAAATGTTCAAATGTTTACAATATCTCGTATACGAAGAAGGAGACTTAGGAGCTCAAGACTTGAAGAACTAGTGAAGAATAAGTAATAAGGGTATATCCCTTGAAACATTGTATAGAGAGCATGTATTGTCTTTAGAACTTTGTAATTTGAATTGTGTATTTGGACAAGTATTGTAAAGATACAAGGGGTTGTGTACTGTGAACCACTGGATGGATCCTGGAAGTTTAATAAAATCATATTCCTTCAATGGAATTTTATTTTGTACACAAATTGTACTTATGTTATGTATGAAGTGGTGACTTGGGTTTTCAAAACAAGTTTTAAAATAAAAGAATTTCCGCTACTTTGTTTTGCCAAAAAAAAAAAAAAAAAAATTTACTAAGGGGACGCCCTTGCCTTTGAAAAATATATTATAAAATGTGTTTCAAAAACCCGAGTCGTCACAATATATGAGGAGCTATTCTAAAAAATACTTTGATTTCATTGTTCAAGCTTTTGTTTGTGTGTGTGTGCGTGCAAAGAATGCATGAATCAACACTGACCACCATAAAAAATTAGTTTCATTGTGTATTTATGTAAGATATTGTAAAGTACTAAAGTAAAACATATTAGTTTTTAAATTCATTTGAAAAAAATGACTTTAAAAATAGTGACTTTTAGTATGCTGCAAAATGATTTTTTCTGTGAAAAATGACTTTAAAGTTGTTTTTTGCAAATAACTTTAAAAGTGTAGACTTTTAAAGTTGTTATATGGAAATGACTTTAAAAGTATAGGCTTTTAAAGATGTTATATGGAAATGACTTTAAAGTCTATACTTTTAAAGTCAATTTCAGAAAATGACTTTAACTACTAATATGTTTTAAGAGTTATTTCATCAACTTTCACTTTGCTTTTTCTGACTGTCTTCATCTATAAACAAAATATATGTTGATTTTGTTGTGGCTATCCTCAACCAAATTCCAATTGTGAATTGGAACTACATTCACATATTTACCATCGGTATTGATTTTTGAGTGTTGGTTATCATCTTTTTGTTTGTCATATATATACATATTTGAAGAATTTTTTATGGTTAAGGTTAGAACTTCCCTTTTTAAAGTTAAATTTCTTTTTGAATGTACTATGATATTTTGTTTCTTTTTTCATTGTTAATTGAAAATTTCCACATGTGTGCATGCATGTTGTAGTGATGTCAATTTTTAAAGAATCAGCAAAATATACAAGAATGAAGCAAAACCCTTAATCTAATACAACCTATAACGATGACTAGAGATAAACAATCTAAACAAAGATCTAACCACAATCTATTGCAATTCCTAGTAACAACACCAAAAATTGGTGTATCTTTAAAATTACTTGCAAGCACATGAATTTATATAGTAATTTCCATGCAAGTGAGGTTGATCACACAAGGAATTTAATAGATTTTCAATTAATCGGATCTTAGTTAAATCACTTATTTTTTTCCAAAAAGAGATGGTTTTGATTAAACTAGCAAAATAAACAACATGGAAATGGAAACATGCATGAAATTAGAAACATGAGCTAAATTTAATTTTTTTTTATGAATAAAGATCTTCACTGAAATTAGAAACTTTCCTAACTAATATGCATTCAATAAGAGAAACTAATGCAAACCTAGGATGACCTAATCAAGAAACTTATTCCAAGGAAACTTTCTCAAAATAGTACCTTCTAAAAATAAAACTTTCCTAAACATAGAACTTTTTAAAATAAAAATGTGTAAAAACTAAACAAAGAAACTTCCTAAATGAATCTAGGACACAAATTGCTAAACAAAGAATGCTCAACTATCATGAACAAGGAAACAACTAACCATTTAAAGACAAATCACCCAATCACCACATGGAGTTGTGCGCATGGTTCTAGAATGTGGTGCATGTGAAACTAAAGTGCAAACTATCTTATAATGGTGTGCATGGGAACTTGAATTAAAGATGCAAAATAACTAAGCACAAAACATGGATGATAGGAAGATTCAAAGACTTCTAAGCACTAGAAGCAAGTAAGAAAAAATGTGCAATGAAAAAAGATTTTATTGAATTGAAATAACTATAAGAATTGTATGCATAATACATGGAATACAGAAAATAACATGGCCCAACTTCAAGAAATAAAACTAATCCCAAAACTAGATCCAACATCCACCATTAAATCTTAGGCTATGATGTATGCTCTAATTTTAATTGCCAGTGCAGGAATCAAAGTAGTATTGCATGAGTGCGGTTGATCCCATGAGGAATCTCACAATTTGTATGGGTCCTTATTTAAAGTGCTTAACATCAGCCAAAGAGAAATATTGATTGGATTTGAATTCAAACCAGGAAAGTAAACAACGTGAAATTGGAAACATGCAGTGAATTAGAAAGTACAAGTAAAAGAAACTTTCTAAAAGTAAAGATCTGCAATGGAATTAGAAATTGAGACACCTCAAGTTTTACACAACAATATAATACCAGTTTTTATAAAGGCCACGATCCCTGTTTTAAAACATTGAATTTAAAATTAACTAAAAAATAAAAGCTCAAATAAAAAGCATTCATATCAAAATCCCCAAAGTCATACAACCACAAAATTACAGATTTTAATAGTGAATTGATATTCTCATTTCTGCTAAAAATCTGATAGAGTCTCCTCTATATTTTTTACCATCACATATGACACATGCAATACAACATCACCTGATAAATACAATAATATGACATGACACTTAGGAGACTTAGTGCCCATGCACATCCGTCCAGATCAAATATAATACTCTATAGAAACATATATTCTAACAATGGATAAGAAAATCAATGACATGACAACATTGCCCAAGGTCTATCCATGCACAACCATCACATTCAACATGAATACATATCCATATATCTAGGCCACAATATAAATTATACTAATGTACAGTCCATAATTAACACCCAAAGTAAAGACTTGAATAAACCTTATCATTTCTGAAATATCCTCTATACATCACTTGAAGCCTCCATCACCTTGGCCTACTCTATCAACATGTCAAACTTGCTGCCTCTCGCTGTATCTGAGGCATTGCAAACCAAAGAAATGCTCAGCAAGCTATCTCTTGTATAGGTGACCACATTTAATATCAATAAAGAATAGGTAGTGTGACATATAAATACCAGCATTTATGATAAATCTCATGGATGCGAAAAAATTCTTATAAAAGCCAAATCATCATATGTAAGAGAGAAATGATGCATTAATAATAAAGGGTCTGAAGCAAGTACAATGATAGTCGAAGATAAGAAGAAAAAAAATTTCACATAACTATAAAGATATCATAAACCAAACACCATGGCATGTAAGACATGGATAAGGCATGCTTATGCAATTGCGAGAGTCAAATACAGTCAAATTTATCATATCAAAGCATGAATGCAAGTCATGAATAATAGGGCATGCAACTCTACCGTGCCCCTCGAGTGTCCCACCACACTCTCATATCTAATCACGAGTACCCATACCAATCCCTGGGTACCTCACCTGTAGCTCACACACTAGGTAGCTCGCTCAACCTGTAGACCCGCCTACATAGGCTTTACCCTGAGAATGCGCCATCACGTTGTAGGTGCATCAAGATATAGACATCTTGATGTGTCCATAACTATATGAGCACATAGAATAAGTTCATGGATCGCTATGCTATAGTGGCAACCACTTAGGGGTATCAACCATTACCACTCACCATAGACACCAGAATGTAAACGTGAGATTACTGTCTGCAGAGGCATGGGAGTTGGTCGATGGCATGGGTGGCTACCCATCATTACCACAACTGTACACAATTTGCCCACATATCAAGGTGGGTGTTTATTATCCATAAACTCAGGCTGGTGGCCAATCCTATGACCCTCCTAGCATAGCATCCACTAGGCAGAAACACCCTTCATAAATCATCAAAAATATGAAACCAATTATCAAAAATCCATGTGTAACTATCCTCAAAAAAATCAGGTCATAAGTAATTTTAACGTATCAAAAATCATGGATCAAAAATCAACATATAACATCATCAGATAATCTAATTGATGTAGTATACAATGTAGCAAGAACAAGCATGAATCATGTAAATAAAAAAGATGGTATAACATCGACAACACATGCTGAGTGACAATCTTAGGAAAATCATAAGGTTGGCATGCCCATGCATCAAACTGTCCATGTAAATAAAGCGTTCAAGTGAACAATCATGATTTATAATACATAGTAATACTAAATGTAGTCACCTACCTCAGATGAAGAACCACTCGTCTGTACCTCTCAAATCAATTGAACTCCAAATTATCTAAGTTGGATTCTTAATTACACAACCTTATATTTTCGTATTTCAATATATCGTACTCAAGTCAATCCAATAGTTTCAAACCATAGAATCTCAAGGTGGGGCACGCCTAATTGGCTAATAATTCAAATCATACTAAATTGGCCCACTTGTAACTATCTGGTTCCTTCCATAATTACATCATTATGCATTCTAAAGCTATCATTCTCAAATCGTATCAATCTCAACAAATTTATTTATAAATAGACCAATTGGGCAATATTACATGCAATTGATGCATAATCTTATATAATTATAGCTAAATAAAAAAAATCAAGAGGTTAGGATGATAATCCTACCTCATATAGATCCATTTGAGTGATATCCAGCAATCTGCGTCACTAGATCATCAATTGATCACATCGAATGTGCCCGATCAAAGATGTTTGTACCAATCCGATGACTTTTGTACACCTGATCATCCCAAATCAAAGAATAAATTAATAATTTTATTCATATAATGTCAATGATTCATTTGAGTGGAATGGATCATCATAATCGATCTAGTTCCATACTAAAATTATTGATCAATCTTAGCCATTGATTAATGATTGGCTAGATCATCTCACATATGTCCTAGATCCACAATATCTCACATGGATCTTGACATACATGTCACAAGGATCACCATGGACGTTTTAGATCCTAGGATCTCATCTCATGGATCTTTAATCTGACACGCATCCAAATTGGATGGTTAGATGATCCCCATTCAAAGATCTGACCTTTCCACAGTGTAGATCACACAAAAATATGCCTAGGGCATGATTTTCACATTATTCCACGAAGTCACTAGTGTTGATCGGTCGTCACTAGAGAAGGTGACTGGCGTGATCACCAGTGGTGGCCCATTTCTCATCAGATCTAAAATTTCTCAAAAGGGATCATAGATCAAGGTCTTACCTTTACTCTCCTAAAATTTGGTGGCAATCTAACATTATTTAATTCCAAAAAATGTGAAAAATAGTTGCCGATTGCCGAATTTCTACCCCTCACTAGCATCATCTTCAACGACTCAATTCTCCATCTTCACTTGCCTGATCGGGGTGATTCTTAAGGCCTTTTGATTATGGGATCATGAAGAAGAAATTTATTAGCTCGAATCATCAATTTGAGCTATCATTTTGTCTTGGCAATGCCCTAAAATTTGGTGCCTAGAAATGCATTTTCTTCTACCCTCTCACCAGCATTACATGCAATCATCAGCGTTAACGCCATTGCCGATGACTGTCTCTCTCTCTCTCTCTCTCTCTCTCTCTCTCTCTCTCTCTCTCTCTCTCTCTCTCTCTCTCTCTCTCTCTCCTCTACCTTCTCCCTCACTCTTCTCTCTTTTATTCTAAGTTGTGTGATAGTCGTCGACTGTCACCTAAGAGGAGGGGTGCCGTTATCAAACAACACATAGCTTTCGATATATCTTTTCTTTTCTTTTTCACTCAATGTTCTAATTTTTATATCTTTTCCATCCGAATTCTGATTTCAACAAAATGTATGGCATTGGATTCGTCTTTCTAAGTACAATCCAATTATAGAGGTCTCAATACTTGATTCGATGTTTATTAAGTTTTTCGCTTATAAAACTTCAAAAATGAAAATTCAATATTTTCTTTTCATCCCAATTTAACACTTTTTCAAAATTCACTCAAATTGAAAATTAAAAACTAGGGATGTTACATTCTTCCCTTCTTATAGGAATTTTGTCCCCAAAATTATTTCCATGTTATCCTCCAAACAATTCTAAAAGCATCCTTATATCACAAGATATGCTAATCGTACTTAAATTTTCCAAAGTCAACTTCAATAAACAATTCCATGCCATATCATCCCCTCAGCTAGTAACTCATATATATAAACCAATGTATGTGTCAAGTGAACTTGAATCAAATAAATCATATTATGAATAGAACATGTCATACCCTTATATAACGCAATTACCATAAGCCATACTCTCATCCAAGAGTTAGTTGTCGGTGTACACTTTAACACAAGTAAAATACCTTATCAATACAAATTAGAGCATCTAAGCCCACATATATAGGCAGATCCATGCTAGATCAATTCCAAATCACATTAGGTCACCAATAGGAAATTGTATAACAATCAAAGTTAGAGCATATCAACTCATCAATAGGCAATCATATGTCAATCAAAACCAAAGCATACTAGCTTACTATTAGGCAATCATATGCTAATCAAATCCAGAGCATATCTACTCATCAATAGGCAATCATATGCCAATCAAAATTAGAGCATACCAGCTCACTAACAGGCAATCATATGCGAATCAAATCCAGAGCATATATGCTCATCACAGGCAATCATATGCCAATCAAAACCAAAGCATATAGGCTCACTAATAGGCAATCATATGCTAATCAAATCTAGAGCATATCTGCTCATCACCAAGCAAGCATATGCGAATCAAAACTAGAGCATACTAGCTCACTAATGGACAATCATATGATAATCAAATCCAGAGCATATCTGCTCATCAACAAGCAATCATGTGCCAACCAAAACCAGTTCACGATATGATCATACTATGAGCACCTAGAAGCCTACCACCTAAAAGCTTGCTACCTAGAAGCCTCCCAATGCCTCTCGCACCTGTCCTCTTCAGTCTCCCTCTTAGGCCACCCTCATCTGCTACTCACATGTATAAGTCACAAATCAATTTCTAATTACGCATAAGAAAATGATTTCGTACTAAACATATGTCATTGTCATAGTTCATAGGATAGTGACATGGAGAACTCAATAACCAAGCAATAACATTTCACCAGACTAAAGAAACTATCAACCTTAGTCACCAAACTAGGTTTGATTCTAGCTCACCAGTCTCATTAAACTGCTTCCCCATAAATAGAGGTATCGTTGTCAAGGAAATTCACCTTCTTTGACCATAACTCATATTTACATAAATTCACAACAAAAGACGTGTCTTTAAGATATTTAGAATAATGTACAAGGGTTTCTTGTGCTCCCCCAACACATGGAGTATAAAAGAACATCATCCACTAACATAATCATGACTCATTGAAGTAACCTTTAAAAATTCAACCCGTCATATCCATACATACTGTCAGTATAGTGGTTTCAATAATTGATATCACCCACAACTAGTAATGATCATAACTAGTTCGAATAATCATCTAAAGGATGCCTACCTTGCTTCACAATCCTCCACTGGTGATAACTAAATCTCAAATCAATGTCCACAAACACCATGCACCAATTAGAGTGGATCACATAGATCATCAATACATGATAGAGAATATCAGTTCTCCACTATTGTGCTATCAAACAAAGATACTCTGTTCTTAACAATAAGAGTTGGTCTATCTTTCATGACACTAATGCATCCTATGAAGACCATCTAGGTCTAATAATCTCATCAATTAACTTCCATAGTTGGAACCCTTCCAGCTTAATGGGGGCCATCATGTATGACACTTTAGAAAATGGCACTATGTCTAATGCTAAATCAATAACAACATCAATCTCTCTTGGTGAAAAAATCCTAAAACCTCCTCAGTAAAGGTTGTGAGTTTCTTATACACCATTTGTGTGCTCAATCTGTAGCCGTTCTCTGTCATCCACAATCTCACTAACTAGGACTCAGTACATCAGAAGAGTACCATATTGCCCTTCGAGGCAAAGTTACACAAAACTAAGTAATGCCCCTTCTTACTCAGGAACGAGGTCAATAGGTATCTAGGTGTACTAAAAGTACCTTTCTTCTCACTCCAACACCACTAAGAACACTCAATTCCGAGTTCGTAGGAGTAAACTCAAAATTTTATACATAAAGGGCAAAATGGTCTTTTTACACATGTGGGGCCCACAAAGGACCCAAACTGGAATCCAATGACCAGACCAATTGCAATCATGGGTCAAACCACTACCAGTAGCTAGTGGAGAAGGAGGTGGTAGTGGGAATCAAATCAATATTAAATATTAAAAAGGAAAAAATATAATTATTAGGTGTTATGATGAAAAACACTCAAAATCCCTATAAATAGGCATTAGAAAAATTCTCAAAAATATTCTAAAAATCCATCAGGAAGTCCCCTAGACTCTGCCAAAATTTCAGCCCAAAATTCGTCCTCCTTCTCCCTCTTTTCTCCTCCCTTTCCTTGCATTTTATTCCCCTGTTAAAGTGTCCATAGAAGTACCAGGAAGAATATTCCTCTTTTGGATATCGGGCGCGTGCACAGATACATCATCCCCAATGAGAAGGGTTTTCACCCTGTTACTGTTTTTGAATTAGACGTTCATTTTCAACCGTTGAAACATAATCTTGACCAATGGATAGTTGAGTAATATCAAGATCTACAAAACCCATTTGAGTTTACCATAATTCGTGGAGTATCTATGGAGAAATCACCAAAAAACTGAAGCTCCGGCAACCTATATTATCAGGAGTGGATTTTTTTATTTTTCCGGCATAGATTCGGAATATCTTCTTCCAGGTAGGTGCACTTGCACCCCTCTTTCATTTACCATAGGTTAGTTTGGTTTTCCGGCAAGGATGGGAGCTCCCCAACCGTTGATCCGTCGGAGACGATGGATCCGGCACTAAGGGTTGAGATGCCATTGATCCACAGCTCAGATGTTACTTCTGAGTCGATGGATGGATTCCTGGGGCCCAAAAACATCAGGATGTGAAATCTGGACTCTTGGTTTTACTATATGGGGGAGATCTAGTCACAGGTGATCCGACGGTCCAGATCAGACTGTCTCGCCTGTAGCCAGTTACCTCTTCCCAGCCACCCAGGATAGACGATAAAAGGCACGGGACGCGGGTCGTCCTGTACCTGTAACCTAGATTTGATCTGGGCTGTCTATTCTGTTAATTGAAAATCATAATTCTTCAATTCAGAGCTTGATATAGCTATGATTTTAGATCTGAAAAATGATATAGACTCCTTGTAGTGTTTACCATGTACTTAACTTATTAGATCCTTGTTTTAATTTGTATTCACATAAGTTATTTAGTAAAATTAGTACCCATGATCTTAGATCATGGACTAGATGACTGTATCAGACTAATCTGAACCGATGGATGTCTTTAGAGCTCTCCTAAAACTTTAGCATCTTGTTCATAGTTAGATTTTTATGCATATATATGAAGGAATTGATTCAAAACGATAAACATGAAATTCAGCCCTTAAAACGGGCTGAAATCTTAATAACTTAATTCTGATTTTAATAGATCCCCAAATTTAGATCAGAAAACTTCTTGGAATTCATATTTATGTTTTTAAATCATAAAACATGTTAGATCTTGTTTTTAATTAGTATTTACACGATCTATGTAGTACTATCCGTGCCATTGATATTGGATCATGGCCAAGATGATCCCAAACTTGAAATCTGAACCGATAGATGTGTTCAGAGTATCCCAAAACCTTAATAAACATGTTCACAGTAGAAATCACATTTCTCTAGATCAGTGAAATTGATCCCAACCAGTAAGGTGAAATTCAACCCTTAAAATGGGCTGAAATCTTAAAATCACAATTTCGATATCAATTGAGATCCAAATTGAGATTGAAAAGTTGTGATGGATTCCTTGTGATAAGTAGAAGGGACTGGACCTATAAAATTTTAATTTTAATTAATTTAATTTTTTGTAATTAAGTGGATAAGTAACTAACATCCTTGATCTATAAGATTTAGGATGATTCGACCACTAATACCTTGTTGGATGATGATTTTATAATTTAATAAATAAAATCAGTGGCTTAAATTGAATTAATTTGACATATCTTAAGAGATCTATACTAAAAAGTTACTAAAATCTCTAAATTTGAGTAGTATCTCCTAGATCAAGATGATTGGACAGTATGGATGATGATCTTGAGATAAGATCATAGGGATTTAATGAATGGATGATGAGGATTTAGGATAGATCAAGATCTATGCCCTTAAATGTTATAAAGTAACTTAAGATCTCCTTGATCGGGTAGATCAAATCAATGGATAAGATAAATCAATGATTTAATAATTAAATTACATCAATATAAAATGTTGGATCTAAAATAAAATGAAGGATCAAGATCTAAACCCTAAAGAAATGAAAAATGAATATGGATCAATTAAGACCCTTGGATCATGATAGCATGTTAGATTATTATTTGGATTATTGAACATTATTGCTTTTCATTTCTTAGTTGAATTACTTATAGAATTGATTATTTAATTATTTAGTTAATTGTTTATTTATTCTTTAAATTTATGCTTTAATGCTTAAGTAATGAAAATTTCATTGAAATTGTAATTAAATGAAATTAGAAGGAAAAGACATTCACATGGAATGTATGACATGGACTTTATGATAGTAAGGACCATAGTTAGTAGGATAATATAAGGAATATAAATTCCTTAGTCCAACTTAGGAGAATAAATCTTCATGAATGACATTTTAATTCATGGATTTAATTAAAATCAATTAGAAAGAATACTTAGGGCTAAATGTTCACAGGAACCTTATGAAAGGATTGAGTTAGGGTCAAGGTAGTGAATGATGGACATAATGGTTAAGGGGTTTATCTAATGGAGCCACGCTCTCCCCCCACCTTTCATTGACGTTTGTGATGTCTAAACACCTCCTTACATGATGAAGTAGCCATTTTGTGTTCAACCATTCAACTAGTAAGCCTTAGCCAATTTGACATAAGAGGAGCAATATAGACTTAGAATGAAATAAACTATCCTCAACCATTGAAACATGAAATGGTTGAGTAATAGTAATAAAGAGCATAAAAGGTTAGTAAATCATCTAACCCTAATAAAAATGGTAATCAAGGTAAGGATGATCAAACAAGATCCACGGGATCTTGGATGATCCAGAACAATAAGAATACTAATGAAGTATTATTTTGGGTATATATAGCATGTTTATATAGAAGAACATAGATAGAGAACCCAAACCCTTGATCAAACTTGATTCAAGGAAAATTAGGGTATCACTTATAGGGATATATACAAGTATGGATAAATAACTTGAAATGTATGGTGTGACAGATGTATGAGTACAAACTAGGATGAACATTATGGAGGAATACCACTTGAGGATATACGAATCAAGAACTGATACTACTTGAGGTAGGTGGATGTACAAGAATGTATTAAGGATTCATGTGTATACATACATAATCTTAGTCTATAATTATAAGACCTTCATGATGTAATTATGCTTAGTACCTTAGCATAGTCATGATCCAACACATATGATCCAACTAAGTGATCCAACACATATGATCCAACTAAGTGATCCAAAACACAGGATCCAAACATGTAATCCAAAAACATATGATCAAATTAAGGGATCTAACCAAATGATCAACAAAGTGATCTAACCTCATAATCTAATTCACTTGATCTAATCTAATGATCAAGCATAACGAGGTGAAAGCATTGAGATATGAAAACTAAGGAAACCCTAAGAATAGGGTGTAGAAAATATTCCAACCTTAGTTAAATAGACACATCGTCTGATATGTACAAAGTATTTTTCATACAAGTATGGAGACTTGTGAATTTTGATTTACACAGAGATAGAGACTGGGGATGCTATGCTAAGGAAGTTATGAGGGTTTGGCCGCCCACTTCCTAAAATTTATATGATGGATACCATGCCCAAAAAGAGGCTAAATATTGGGTGGGGCAATAATGGGAAGGCCCCACTGTAACAGCCATGATCCACCCCATGAGGACATGGATTGATTTTTCCATAGTTGGTATCAGTGGAAGATTATACAATTATCCGGGCACGCTATATGGATTGAGACTATGAGCATAGTAGTCCTAATGTATTTTGCATTATGATGCACAGATTATAGGCATAGTATGATGCCATGGCATAGTGATATGCTATTATATGAGTTCTTAGAATGAAAACCCCTATATGTGAATTGGCTAGGTATTACTCTACTAAGTGGAAGTATAGCCAGTGGAAGGAACATGTTTTGAGTAATCTTCAATATATTAACTAATTTGTCATGTACTATATAAATAATGTATATCCTCTATATATGAGTATGAGATGACTCATGAGGGCTTAATGACTGAGGTAAGTATCCTTGTCTTGATGAAGTAGTATATTTTTGTATCCCCTACCAAGCATAGCTTGCTGAGGTATTGTACATGTTTCCATGTTTACAATACCCCAGGCATAGAGAAGAAGGGAAAGAAGCTCAAGGCCATAAAGGACTGAAAGGATTAAAGCTTGAAGATCTAGGAGCAAGACAGTAGAAGATTTGAATAAAATAAGAAAATCAGAGTATGTATTCGAAGATATGTAATTTTTCCTTATTTGAGAGTGTCTTGTATTGAGTGTTTTTAATGTAAGGTGAGGTTTGAAGTTTGGATTATGTAATTTTGGACAATGGGTTGTAACCTAACACAGGGCTGTGTATGAGTGAACCACTGGATGAATCCTGGTATTCAATAAAATTTTATTTTATACGAAATGGCTATGTGTATTATGTATCTTCCAGTGAGACTTAGGTTTTGTTCAAAATGAATTTAAATGAAAAGAATTTCCGCTGCATTGTTTACGAACTTTTTTTCTCACATTTAAGGGCTCTTCCTTTGAACAAATGTATTATAAAATGTGTTTTAAAAACCCGGGTCGCCTCAACTTCCCACCCAAGGACTGTTATGTATATATAGGAACTTTTATTAGGGTGCTTACACATAAAATACAAGCATGACTAGATCCTAAATCAAGGAGGATTCTAGTATGTCTATCAACAATCAAGAGAGTACCTTTCACAACTTGGGTTGAGAAGTGATGGAAATAACTCATCACCACCAATGTGGGGCAATTTCTGCCCTGTCTCCATTGTCATTCTCTTTGACTTGTTGTCTTTTGGAACAATATCTAGAGAAATGCCATGACTCTCAACAGTCAACACATTAAAAGAATTCCCACTGTAAGGGCTGCTTCTGATACTATTACCACTACTGCAGCAGTATACCAACTCTAGGACATAATTATCCAAGTGCTTGTCCTTACACTAGTGCACCTTCTCTTGTTCGCATCCAGGTACTACCTACTCAATGTTACTGGCTCAGTGGCCTCTATAACTATGTGGAAGTAAAAGGTCTCTTTCCCTTACTAGGTTGACTCGAACTACCCATGTTCTACTCTTTGCTATCAAACCTAATCTTAACAAAATTCCCCCTCTCATATAGAGACCATGTCTAAACCTCTATCACCAATGTAGGAAGAGCTATAATCACCTAATTCCTCAATCCAAGAGTCAACATAATGTAATCTATCTATAGTTTCCTTACCCATGGTAAAGGAGTTAAGGGCAAGTCTCCTCAACTGTGTATACCGGTTCAATATTGCTGAACCATACAATTTCTTTTCTTTAAAGTAGCAAACTCTCTTTGTATTATCAGTTGCCCATAAAACAAAGAATCTGATCATTATAGGCCTTTGTAAGGACTGTTTATAATAACTCCAATTTTTGTAAATTGATTGAGAAAATCAATAAAGTTTGAATTAGCAAAAATTTTGGGCTGGAATATTAGATTATTGGAAATTATATTTT
This sequence comes from Warburgia ugandensis, assembly GCA_035236585.1. NCBI lineage: Eukaryota > Viridiplantae > Streptophyta > Magnoliopsida > Canellales > Canellaceae > Warburgia > Warburgia ugandensis. Next base: position 43,756,417 of record CP141133.1, read on the forward strand.
TATAGAGATTAAACCATTATCTAATACTTAGAAATTATGAATGTACTAAAAAAATTGATTAAAATGATACTAAGCACATTCAATTTTGAGCTAAAATGAAAAATCCCTAATTTTCTCTATTTTTATAAACAAAAGGGTAAAATGATAATTATACTCATAACGAAGAATTAAGACCTGAATATTTGGAATGTACTGAAAAAACCGATTGAAATGACACTAAGTACGCTTAATTCCAAGTTCAAAAGAATAAAACATATTAGTCCTTCCACACCTCCATGGGGCCCACAAATAAATCCAACGGCCATAAAACATGTAATGAGTGGTCAAACCATTACTAGCTAATAGTGGAGAATGAGGTGGTAGTGGAGAATCCAATACTAAATTAATATACAAAAGAATTGAAACATAATTATTACAAGTAATGATGAAAAATTCAAAAACACCTATAAATACCCCCCCCCCCACCCCCAAAAAAAATGTTAATTAAAATTCCCATGAAATTATCTTGCTTCCCTTACAAAACCAGATCTAAATTCATTCCCAAACTTCCAAATTTCCCAAAAATTCCTCTTCTTCCACTTTCTCTCTCATCTAGATTGGAATAAGAGACCTAAATTCAATTAGGCACTTTGTTCCAAATCAAATTTCACCAATACCACTATCAATATTGTTCTAGACCTTTGATCTACAAAACCCCCCAAAGAAATTTCAAGATCCAATAGTGCAATCAATGGGAAATCACAAAACAAGTGATTATCGAGCGAGTTTATATTCAACAGGGTATTTCTTTAAATTGGGCTTCAAAACATAATTTTATCTCCAATCAGGTAGGTGGACATTCCTCCCATACTAATTTCATTTCATGATATATAAATTTTATTTTCCTGATGAAGCTATAATTAAAAACCCTTCGTTTTTGTATGATGGAGGGCTCAGATGGAAACTCTGAGCCATACAATTGATTCAAAATGGTCCCAAAACCCAAGGGTAGAAGTTTCAAATTTTTTTATTTAGTTTAGAGCCTTTAATTGAAGGGGATTTGATTGGACCGTCCAAAACAGACTGTGTTGGTCTCCCTTGTGAGATTAGCTCCCAAGATGTCATAGTGGGACATCGCACGAAAACGCGCCTAGCAGGAGTGTCTCTGATGTGACGACATCCCGTGCGGAATGTCGCGCCAAGCGAATCGATGATAGGAGGGTGTTACTACCTGGGTCCCGGTGATGGGAGCTTGGCATGCTCCTCCCAACCTGACCTGGTCATTCGACCGACCTGAGCCGGTCTTTTCACTAGGTCTAGATCAAAGCTAGACCCTTGGAACGACTGTGAACTTCTTTTTTCAATTCAGTAGTCATTTGAGCTCCAAATCAAGATCGGAAAGAGGCTATGAAAATTTTGTGAAGTCTATTTTCTTCTAAAATCATAAAATTTATAAAAATCTTCAAGAAACTTTCTATTTTGAGGAAATAAGCTTCCAAATTTCATGGTCCTCAAGATCTAAGATGATCAAATCTTAGGGATCTGGTTTAATGATTAAATAATATTGAAATAAAGTGAGATATATGATTTATTATGATATATCTATGAAAAATTGAGGAATCTACCTTTTATGGTAGAAATACCTAAAAATACAAAGGGACCCACTTAATTAGTAAGATCAAGCATGATCAGACCCTTTGGATGGGTTGAATGAATGGGATTATGATGAAATCCAGTGAGATCATGGATTAAATATGATAAAAACAAGTGGATATGATCTTTGGACCTTAATGAAGTAAAAGCCCTAAATGTAATTAAAACCCTTGATCTAAAGGAAAAGACCTAAGATCTAATGGGTGGATCATAAGTAAAAGTTTTCAATAATCTTAATTAGTTTACTTGTCTTTTATTTGATAATAGAATTGTAACTGTGATTTATGTTATAAATTAGGAAGCATGATAGTGTAAATCTTCAATTTTAGCATGCTTTGCTCTAAATGGTATTAAGTTGTTTTAATAGGATGGTAATTTAATTATCTTCGGGCCATGTTAGTTTGAATTTGAGATTTTAGCATGATTCCATTAGATTACAAGTAAAATTAAATGTATTTTCATAACTTAGGAGCCATGTTAGTATATTAGAGTATAAATGCCCTTAGAATGATATAGATGTACAATTCTCTTATGATTTAAAGTGTATGATGATTTGAATTGTCAAAGTATAGTATAAGCATCTTAATTGTCTTTAAGTTAGTAGATATAATTATTAAATTAGTGGTTATGTCTCAATATTCATAAATCACCAAAAATGGAATCTAATGAAATATATAGATTCATGGACAATTAAGATGAGTGAATGACTTTGACTTAATATTAGTAAGGGCAACAGTTAGTAGGACAATATAAGGATTATCAAATCCTTGGTCAAAACTAGGAGAATGATATATCCCATGAAAGAGTACTTAGGGTTAAAATACTCATAGCAACCTTACGAAAGGTTGAGCTAAGGTCACTTTAGTGAATGCTGAACATGGTGGTTAAGGGGGTTCTCTAATAGAGCCTCACTCTTTCCCTACCTTCCATTGACATTTGTAAGGTTTAAATGCCTCCTTACACAAGGATTGAAGTAACCACTTGGTGAGCAACCATTCAGTTAGTAAGTCTTAGTCAATTTAAAATAAGAGGAGCTATCTAGAATTAGGTATGAATAAATTATCCTCAAACCAATAAAACATTAACTGGTTGAGAAATAATAATAAGAGCATAAAAGGTTAGAAAATTATCTAATCCTAATAAAAATTATAAGTAAGATAAGGATGATCAAACAAGATCCATGGGATCTTGAATGATTAAGAATAATAAAAGAAATAAATACTTCTTGATGTGTGATATATATATATTGCTTGCATTTAGATCAAATAGAATAGAAGATCTTAGATCAAATAGAATAAAAAATCTAAACCCTTGATCAAATATGATTCAAGGAAGAGACCCAAGGTCATCCTCCTTAGGGATGATCAAACAACTAAAGTTAGATTAAAGAAGAACTAGATGATAAAAGATCTAAGCCCTTGATCTTTATCATCAAGTATAAATTGTTGATCAAAGGATCTATGAAAAATCAAGATCAAAGAAAGAAATACACAAAGACTTAAATAGATCTAAAAGATTAGAATATCATTCTAACCATCAGATCTATTGATCAATAGGATAAACACTATTTGAGGAAGATAGATCATGATAGGACACAAGATCTAGATCCTTTATATCAAATGACAAGATTAGGCAAAGAATATAGATATGATAAAAATATAGGATTATTCAAATTGAATAAATATTGACAGTATGTATGAATTTATAGATTTCATATGTCAGTTAGGATCATGGAAGATCTAAAGAGATGGATCACTACTTGAAGGTAAGAACATTTTATGAATGCATCTACATGAGAAATACATGTTGAATACATGATCTTATGTCTGGAAATGTTGACAAGTATAATGTAAATTCTTGCATTAAATCCCTCAAAAACCCGTATGATTCAACGAAAACACATATGAAATGGTTAAGTTAGAATTGAGGAAAAACCTTAAGTGAATAGGGAACTAGAAGGTATTCCAGCCCTAGATAAATAGACAAATTGTCTGATTAGTATAAAATCAATACATAGGGATCATTCATATAGAATGGTGCTCCCTAAACTTTACATAAACATGGGTATCATTCATTGTAAATGATGATCCCTAAGTTGGAAGTGAAATCCTATCCTCGGTATAAGAATACCAAAATATGAGGATGATGATATAAACAGACAAGTCATCTAATAAGTAAAAGATTACTTTGTATACAACATGGAGGCTTGTGGTTTTGTTTTAAATTGGCATATGTCTGGGAATGCTATGCTAGGAGGGTTACGAGGGTTTGGCCACCTACTCTCTGAAATGTGATAAATATGATGATACCGTGCCCAAAGAGAGGCAAAATGTAAGGTGGGGCCATTATGGAAATGCCATCACTATGACGGTTTGTCTACCCATATAGACATGACATAGATGATTTTCCACATTTGGTATCCATGGAGTATGAAAGCAGTTATCTGAGCGCGCTAGTACGGATCAAACTGCAGTGTAGTAGTCCTTTGAGTATTTTGCCTTATGATGCATGGCATAGTGAGATGCCTTATGATATGGCATAATGAGATGCCGATACTACCCAAATAAGGGAGTATTTTTTAGCAGAGTCTGGATGATTTATCAACTCAATGTGTCTATTGATGTTTGAGATATTAACTATTTTTCACAGTGTTGACCATATATATATATATGATGTATACAGTATGTATGTATAAGGATGTACATATATGACAAAGTAAAGAGATTGATCCATGAGTATGTTTATGAATAATGGGATTATGAAGTATTAAGATTATACTATCAAATTATTATGATTCTTGAATCCCCTACCAAGCATAGCTTTCTGAGATACTGTAAATGTTTGAATGTTTACAATATCTTAGATACAGAGAATTAGGAGCTCAAGACTTAAGAAGACTTGGAAGAATAATAACCAGGGTAACAACCCCAAATTTTGTAAATACTATTTTGAGTGTTATTATGTGAAATTGAAATTTTGGAATATAATTGTAATTTTTTACCCAAAGAAAATAAATTTTTATTGAAATGAAATTTGGAGTGGAAACATGAATATTTGGAATGTACTCAAAAAATCAAGTTCAACGACATCAAAAACATTGAAATTGGAGTTCGGATGAATTTCAACCTAAAATTTTACTTTTCTAATAGCAAGTTATGAGTTTCCAAGGAATATATCTTTTTATAGAAGTATAATTTGGAACTAAAACTAAAATTATTAGATAGTACTCGGAAAATGGAATCCAATAAGACAAAAAATACTGAAAACAGAGTTTGTATAAAGAAGTTATGGGCCTTTGTAGTCAAGGGTAATACAGTAATTAAAACAACAAAACTTAACAGAAGGGGGCCAAATTGATATTGGCACCCCCCCTCACATTGCAAACCCGACAAAATGTCAGGTTTGGTCTGCTCTCTCTCTCTCTCTCTCTCTCTCTCTCTCTCTCTCTCTCTCTCTCTCTCTCTCTCTCTCTCTCTCTCTCTCTCTCTCTCTCTCTCTCTCTCTCTCTCTCTCATCTCCCCAATCTCCCCGACCAACAACTGGTGACCTACGCATTCCCTTCGACGTACTCACCGGATTAGTGCCCTAACTGTCCTCTCTATCTCAGTCGGGTTCAAACCGACATTGATAGAGGTCAGCAATCACACTCTTCCCTCTGATCTCTTTCCCCATGGCTGGTCACCCCTTCCTAGGTCGATCTCTAGTTTCCCGGCGCGATCAGGACTCCCTGTGTCCCATCTCCTTCTACGTCGCTAGCTCAGCATGCCAAGGGTAGCTAGTGAGCCAAAAACCCTAGAACCCCATTTTGCTTTTCTCTCTATGTGTAATAGAAGCCCATATTGGGTTTTCTCCAATGACAGAAAAACACTCTCTTTCTAATCTTGCTGTCCCCTATTGACGATTGATCACTCGGCTCTAGCATGCAAAACCCCTCCATTCAACCCACCATTGGAGCCCTGACTGCACGCTTGCTACTTAGGCCTGTAGGGCACTAGTGCATGTTCCTCGTCGGCCAGGAAAGCTATAGCCTGATATGATGTTTGAGGAGAGACCAGTGCGCATACTGGATACGAAAGTCAAGGAGTTAAGGAATAAGACCATTACATTAGTCAAAGTCCTTTGGCAGCATCATTCATTATAGGAGGCTACCTAGGAAACAGAAGAGGAGATGTGAAGGATCCATCCAGAGTTATTTACATAGAGGTATGTAGCTAAATTTCGAGGACGAAATTTTTATAAGGAGGGAAGGATGTAATATCCTTAATTTTTGGATAAATTGAAATTTTATTAAATTAAAAATTTATAGATGGAATTTGATCCTAAAAACTTAATAATTTGAAAGTGCTCATTGATAGGATTCCAACGCCATAAAGAACGCAGAAAACGAAGCTCAAACGAGGGAGTTATGAGCCGTTGAAGTTATAGGGGTATTTTGGTAATTTGGTAGAAACGTAAAACATAGGGGCCCGAATTGATAACGGCACCCCCCCTTCTTCTACACGTCTCTACCGGATCTGTCTAAATCACAGGAGAAACCAGTGGAAAGAGACGTGAAGGGAAGAGTTTCTCTTTCCCTTAAACTCTATGGCCTATATCTTCCCCCCCTTAGCTGCCAAAACACTCCACCTTTCCCCGTTTTCACTGAGTTTTCATCAAAACCCTAGCTCTGAAAATTTTAAGTTTTTCGGTGAGTAGAGCTCCGACAACGTCCACCAATGCCCAGCCAGACAAGGTAAGTCTTAATCCCTTAAATATATATTTATTAAATAGGATATATAAAATAGAAATACATTAAAAATTAGGAAAAACTACGTTTTTCTGGGAACCCTGTGCACGCTACTGTTGGGCCATGATTTCATGGATGAAACCAATTCTGTTTGCAAATCGGACCGTCCATCTAGTGCATGATAGACCCAAGGATAAACCCTTTAAATTTGGGAGAGATCCAACGGTTGGTTTCTCTAGAAAACGTGAAAACCAGTACCTGGGGAAGTTTTTAGAAACTTGGAAAAAACTACTTAAAAAACATAGTTTTTGGAAAAATCAATGCAAAAGGAGGGTAGAAATGAAATCTAGAGGAAATTCTGAGAAAAACGGTGCAAAAATCGCAAGATTTGGGCGCCTGTAGGCTTGCTGGAGACGATCGGAATCTGGTTGTCTTCTCCGGCGGCTGCGACCGCGTTAGTGCCCTGACGTCGACGCCAGGACACCTAGTAGGACCTCTGACGGAGACATAAGATGAGTGCACGCCCTTGCGCGCGCTCGGGAACCCCTGTGCGAGCTGTCTCGGGAAGTTGGGACGCACGACGTCCTGGCGACCGTGACGAACGCGGCGGTGCGTCACGGTAACGAGGATGCACTCAGCGCATCCCCACTGAGCGTCCTGATGCCAGGCATCTTTGTGACGCCGGTTTATGTCTGTATAAACCGGCATAAACCAGCGCCACCAGTGCAAACCACTTATGGTGGTCGGTCAGGCCCATTTTACGTATATATGCACTTAAAACTTGATTTTTGGGAGCTAAAGGAGTCCAAATCACAATTCGAAAGAGGCGTTGTGACCGTATTGATGAAGCAAACTTAGTTTTAGTTCAAAAACTTATAAATGACCACTTTTTATTTATAATTTTTTTAAAATAATGATGTGACATGGACAGGTGCACTTGAACATACTAGTCAAGGGGATTTATTATCAAGCTAAGTGGTCTCACATTGAAGTAGGTGAGGAAAATTAATGCTTTGCCTTGATTTTAAAACCATGTATAAACATAGCATGATGAGTGATTGTGTTTTAAATTGCATTTATTATTTGCCTTTGATTTCATGAGATTTAGAGTACATTATGATTATTACAAATTGAAATCTTTTATTGAATAAACCCATGTCAAATGTTTTATGAGCATGATATTAATTAATTATGCTTAAATAGAGACTTCTTTCTTATTATATATTGGAAATGCATGGATTTGGATGGAAATAAGAATAGAGACTTGTTAGCTGGTCCTTTTATAGGCTAACCCCAGGATGAGGGGTGTGCCTTGGGGATTACAAGCTACAAGTACTCTTGAGTTTTAGTATATACATATGATTTTTGTGTTTTTATATTTGATTACGGGTGCTCTCACCCGATGGGTATCATGCTAGGAGGGATAGGGCCGGCCACCCACCCTCCGAGATTGTGATGCGATGATATTGTGATATGATAGACACCTGCCCATAGATGGCATTCGGTAGGGGTTTGGTAACATGGATAGTCCACACTACCGATCTGGCCTTTCCATGGGGACAGACGCTAAGTCTCCTGTTATGGTGTCAACGGAGAGCGGCGGTGGTTGAGACCCATGGAGGGTTGCCACTGCAGCATGACGGCCCATATTCTTATTATGTGTGCGTGTATGATGAGCATGGTTATGGAAGGTATGCCTGGGTGTGACGACACTCAAAGGCTGGCTATGAGTACTCATGATTAGTAATATTAGTGCGATGTTGTGGGACCCATTACCTTAGGGTGCCCTTATTATTATTATTGTATGCTCATTTACATTGATTCGTAACATGTTTTAAATCCTTGGAATACATGTTTTAGCATAGTTGAGAAATTGATACTATGTTGGCATGAGTTATAATGATTTTATCGTTATAAACGATAGATATTTTATTTTGTCATTACTGTTATTTCATTTATTTTATTAATTGTCTATGTACCTACACAAGTGATAGCTTGCTGAGGCATTGCTTTGTTTTGCAATGCCTTAGATCTCGATCACGATAACACGAAAGGCAAGGCCGTTGAGAAACCGTGAGAGCTGCAGGAGATCCTTTTATCTAGAATTTTAAACAGTGATGTGAGTCAATATACAAGATTATCATTTGAATTTAATTATGGACTGTATACTTTTATTTGATTGAGATGTTTAGACATATGTTGAACATTTATATGGGATGTTATAATGGATAGACCCTGAGCCATATTATTATTGTGTTTTGGATATTTATTTGATTCCAAATAAAGGTGCTGATTCATTTGACATTGATTGATACGAGTATTGTTTTAAATCTATTATCATAAAAATTTATTTATGTTTTAAATTATATATGTGCCATTTTGAAAAAGGAAAAATAACACCTGGAGTTTTTAAGAGATGTTTTAGTAAAATGATAAATAAAACTTTTCTCATGGGATCCCAAATGCTCTTATTAAAAATGATAATAATAATGTCTTAAAAACCCAAGGTATTACACAATTAGCTAGATCTTACTCTATTTCCTTTTTCCATTATCGACATTGCCCTTCCGGCACTAGCCCACACTCGCCATTCTCGTTAGACCAGTGTAGCCCAACTGACAAGTTGCACCAATCCCGATACCCTCTTCCCCCTACTCTTCTCCAATTGGTGCTGTCTAATCAGCATACTAGCCCAATACCTGCTCCCCTTCTCCTCCTTGTTTGATTTGGTTTCAGGTAGTGATGGAGCCAAGTGATAATAGGCAAGGATCATCAGCCACCTCCTAAAACCCTTCCATTCAAACATTTACCAACAATAAATAGCTAGCATACCTATTTACCCCTCTGGTTCCCATTCCTTTCTGGTAACAACCCTGTTCTTGCGTACCCACATCGTCCCCTCACGTCTCCCTCCTCTGGTTGGCGTTGCACATGGTGTGCCAGCAACCTCCTATCTCCCATCTCTCTTACTTCACCAATGATGCCCTACAGGCCTCACACCGGCAATAAAACCTTGGCCATGGTGAACAACTCTAGGGAACAATGTGCATAGAGGTGGAAATGACTCGGATTGGAGATTTGAGCCTCTCATCGCATTCCTCTCAACATCACAAACAAAAACCCCTCAACCAATTCATCAATCAGGGTTGATTTGATGCAGATCCTAAAGCAACAATACCGTATAGCTGCGATGGGTCAAATTCATGGCCATTCAACAATGATCTGATGCTCTTAATGACCTATTGGACAGGACCCAATTTAACCCTTGACTTCCAAACCTAGATTTTGAGCAATCCAGGAGGAGTCTGGGAAATCTAAGAGTACCCTCATGATCCTTGTGATGTGAGGAACAAAGCCTGTTTTCTCCATTTATGATCTGGGAAGATCCAACCATTGATCTAGGGTCAGATCATCTGATTTGTGATGATCTGACTCCGTTTTTTAAATCCAAATAGGCTTTCATGACCATTAGGAAGTGTAGATCAAGAATCTAATGAGAGATTTAGGGTCAAAATTCAATTAGAGAAGATTTCACCGATATTGATCAACGGTCGAGATCAATCAAGGATCTAGGTAAGGAAATTGATCAAGCTCTATGATCCCGGTCAATTCTGCCTATTCAATTAGACCATCCAGTTAGAAATTACTAATTGATTACTTGATTTGGCAAATTCAGGTGAAGAATAAGGACTAGATCAATATGGATCTGTGAGGCTTTGCAAGCGTCATCGATCAGCTAGTGGAAATGTATGAACTCGCTACAAGAGGCAGGTGGAGAATTAAGAAAGCACATCTTAATAGTAAGATGCATGCTTTTTTTTACATGAAAATATTTTTATGATAGATATTATGTCAATTAAATTGTGCATATCATATGATATATGATGATGAAAAATGTTTACTTGTGAATGATGAAAATTTGTTAATTGAAATACTATATGAATGACATGCTTAGAATTGAAGCCTATTGAATGATATTAAAGGATACACGCGATCTATTCTTTAAAATATCATAACTATTATTGTGATAAAAAGCCATTTATGGTACATGGGTACCATTACATCATATGCAATGTATGAGTCTAGGATTTTACATTACATCCTTGGTGGGCGATCACCTAATAAGTAAGGATGTTATGATTGTGATGAGATATTCATATATATTATGTATTACTTTTTTACATCCAAGCGTGGTGGCCTGAGAGTTTTGATTTAGATAGGCATAGGCCTGGGCATGCTATGCTAGGAGAGTTGTAAGGTTTGGCCACCTGCTCTCTCAAATTTATTATATGATGGATAGCATGCCCAATGAGAGGCTAAACGTTGGGTGGGGCAATCATGAGAAGGCTGCCATTGTGACAACCATGGTTCCCCATGCGAACATGGATTTTGTTATTTCCATAGTTAGTGTCAGTGGATTATTATGCAGTTATCCGAGCGTGCTGTACGGATTTAAACTGCGACATTGTAGTCCTTATATTTGATGCACTGGTGCGTATATGATAGCATGATGACATGCGTATATGATGGCATGATGAGATGCCTTTTACGATGTTACCAGCAACAGATGGGGTTTTATGAACCTTGTAGGGAAGAGGTATGATTTTGAGACCCAGTATAGTCTAGGAATGTAGGTTATAAAGCGTATGAACTATATTCATAACTTTATATGACTTTTAACAATTTTAATATATATGTTATAGTCCTATATGTATATGCTGGAGGGCATAGTTTCATAAAAGTTTTCTCATGAGGAAAACGAATGGGTAGATATATTATGCAGAGTATGGTTTAAAAAATTGGAGTATGGTATCATATGAAAAATGATAATGAGAAATATTTAAAATACTATTGAATTACATATACCATGTAAAGGGTAATCTCAAAAGAGTGATTATTATATTCATATGATGGAGAAGAATTATAAATAGCTATTTTGTCAATGACTTGCAGATAATTGAATTATTAATGAAATTATTGAATTATGAACTATGTTGAAAAGTTCATCCCATATAAGCATCATAATGAACTTGAATATTTTAATTGATGTAAAATGCTTAATTCATATATAATTAACATGTTTTCTTAAATCTCTCCCACCAAGCATAGCTTGCTAAGATATTGTAAATGTTTTATGTTTACAATATTTCAGATACAGACAGATAGGAGAAGACATACACAAGCAAGAGGAGTTCAATAGCCATACTTCTACACTCCGATATATACTTTGTTAAATTTTTGCATTATGTAGTTAGTTATTTGGATTATGCTACTTAGACATTTAATATAATGATTATAGGGGCTGTGTATGTGAACCACTAGATGGATCTTGTTGTTTCATAAAATGTATATCTATCTTCGATAAAAACTATATTATGTATAGTATGGGAGTTGAGGTGACATCCAGGCTTTTGGAAAAATAAATTTCAAAGAAAACTATCTTTCGCTATTTTTTAATTTTAAAATTAGAGGCATGCCACCTTCTGAAAATAAATGCAAAAAATTTTCATGAAAAACCTAGGGTGTCACATATCCCTTAAAGACATGTATTTTTATTTGAGAGCATTGTATTGTATTGAGAGTTTTTATTGTATGCTGAGCTTTGAGATTTTGATTATGTAATTTGGACAAGTATTGTAATGATACCTAGGCTGTACTATGAACCACTGGATGGATTCTAGAATTTAATAAAAATATATTCCTTCAATGGAATTTTATCTTGTACAAAACTTCTACTTATGTTATGTATGAAGTGATGATTTGGGTTTTACTAAACAAGTTCTAAAGAAAAGAATTTTCACTTTTGTGACAACTTGGGTTTTTGTAATACATTTTTCAAAGGTAGGGCCCTTAATGGTAAAAAAAATTTGCAAACAATACAGCAAAAATTCTTTTCTTTTAAATTTGTTTGTAACAAAACCCAAGTCTCACCTCAAGGTACATAATACACATAGACATTTTGTATAAATTAAAATTTTATTGAATATCAGGAATCATCCAGTAATTCACTCTTACACAGCCCCTGTATTATAATTACAAACCATTGTCCAAATTACATAATCCAAATTTCAAACCTCACATTACATTAAAACTCTCAATACAATACAATACAATGCTCTCAAATAAAAATACATGTCTTCAGAGGACATACCTTGATTGATTATTTTCTTCAAGTCTTCACCATCTTGAGCTCCTAATTCTCCTTCTCTGTTTCTGAGATATTGTAAACATTCAAACATTTACAATATCTCAGCAAGCCATGCTTGGTAGGGGATACAAAAATATACTACTTCACTAATATAAGAATACATACCTCAATCATTATTCCATTATGGTTATCTACTCATGAGTTATCTCAACATAGAGTATATATGTTATTTATGTAGTATAGGATAAATCCATTAAAATAGTGAAAATTTCTCAACACTTATTCCTTCCCCTAGCTATACTTCCACTTAGGAGATCAATATTTAGTCAATTCTCACATAGGGATATTCTTTCCAAGAACTTATGTAGTGGCATTTCATCATGCCATGGCATTACACTATGCCTATCATATGTGCATCATAATGCAAAATAGTCAAGGACTACTATGCCGTAGTCTAAATATATACAGCGCACTCGGATAACTACATAATAATCCATTGATACCAACTTTGGAAATAACAAAGTCCATGTTTGCATGGGGGCAACCATGGCTGTCGCAGTGGTGGCCTTACCATGATTGCCCCACCCAACGTTTTGTCGCTCTTTGGGCATGGTATCCATCATATAAGTTATAGGAAACCAATGGCCAAACCCTCATAACTTCCCAAGGATAGCATCACCAGTCCTAGGATTGTGTAAAACCAAATCACAAGCCATTATGCTTGTATGTAAAATACATTGTACATATTAGATGATATGTCTATTGAACTAAGGATGGAATATTTTCTAAGCCCTATTCTTAGAGTTTCCTTACTCTACACATCTCATTAATTGCTCATCATTTGATTAGATCATTATTATGCTAAGGTACCAAGTATACTTATATTATGAAGGTCTATAATTCCAAACAAAAGATCATGTATGTATACACATGAATCCTTAATACATTCTTGTACATGCACCTACCTCAAAGGGGTATCATGGTCTTAATTTATACATCTCAAGTGGTATTTACTCCATATTGTCCATCATGGTCTTGATTCATACACCTGTCAAACCATATGTATAAAGTTATTCATCTATACAAGTAATCTTTCTACATGTATTTAGGTTATCCTATGAGGGATGCCCTAACTTTCCTTGAATCATATATGATCATGGTTTCAAACCTTCTACGTTCACAATTCTACACTATAAATAAAACCATAGAATACTACTATAATCTATATTATATTTCTTTTCTTTTTGTTTATGATCCTTCAAGGTCTCTCTTGGATCTTGTTTGATCTTCCTTATATTCTTTACAATTTTTATTAAGATTAGATAATGTACTAACCTTTTATGCTCTCCTTATTATTACTCAACCAGTTAATGTTCTACTGGTTGAGGATAGCTTATTCCATCCTAAGTCTAAACAGCTACTCTTATGTCAAATTGGCTAAGGCTTACTAGTTGAATGGTTGAACACAAAGTGGTTACTTCAATCCTCATGTGAGGTGGTATTTAGACCTCACAAACGTTGATGGAAGGTAGGGGAAGAAAGAGAATCAATTAGAGAACCCTTAACCACCACGCTCATCATTCATTAGTGTGACCTTAACTCAACCGTTAGTAAGGCTTCTATGAGCATTTCAACCCTAAGTACTCGTTCTAATTGATTTTAACTAAGTCCATGAACATTAAGATGTCATTCATGAAGTTTCATTATTCTCCTAAGTTGGGCCAAGGAAATAATATTGCTCATATTATCCTACTAACTATAGCCCTTACTATCATTAAGTCCATGTCATTCATTCCATGTAAATGTCCTTCAACTTTATTTTTCATTTAATTACATTTTCAATTTAATTTTCATAACATAAGAATTAAAGCATAAATAAATAATTAAATCTACAATTAAATCTGCTAAGCAATAAATGACAATTACAATAACATGTAATAATTCAAATGAAAATCTAACATGCCATAACTATTCATCATGATCCAACGGTCATAGTTGATTTCTATCCCTTTTAAGATATAGATCTTGATCTTTTCATTTTCCTTTAGATCTAATACATCTTCTTAATGTGATTTCATTATTAGATCATGCATCTCATAAAATTATCTGATCCTTCTTGATCTAACCGATCAAGAAGATCTTAAGTCCTTTTATCCAATTTAAGGGCATAGATCTTAATCTATCCCAAATCATCATCAAGTCCATCAATCCATATGATATTAACTTCATATCTTCATCCAAATATCTCCATCCTATCCAATCATCATTGATCAACTTTATCAAGGAGATTACCATTCCTTTTTATGGATCTTACTACTTTTAAGGCTAGTTCTCTTAATTAAACATAGATCCGTCACTTATAACCATTAATTCCATGTTTTAAAGTCCCAAGATTATCAGTGGATTAGAATTATACAGTTTGATCATTCCAAATTTCACTAATCATGAGAATTAGCAATACTTTTCTTTATTAATAGATTTTACATGCATCAAAACATAAATTTTCTAAGTTCAACATATTCTACTCATCAAGAGGAATCCAACTCAACTTCTTGATCTCAATTTGGAGTTAAATGGAGATCAGAATTGGGATTTTAAGATTTTAGCCCATTTTAAGGACTGAAATTTGATCTTACTATTTTTGTTTATTTACTTGATCTAGAAACCAAGAATTTTTATTGTGATCATGGTCCTTAAGGTTTTAGAACCTCCTAAACCTATCCATCGGTTTAGATCTCTATTTTAAGATCATCTAGATCACGATCCAATACTGTTGGAATGAATTTTAGTAATTTTTACAAATAAATTTAATCAAAAACATAAATATTATGGGTTCAGTAACTTATACAAGTGACATGAAATCTATAGAAACTTTTTGATCTAAAATCATAGCTAAATTGAGCTCTTAATTGAAAATTTAAGGTTTCAATTCAAAATTAGACGGCCCAGATCAAGTCTGGGCTTACGGGTGCGACGACGACTAGTGGCCCACACTCGTTACTGCCTATTCTAGGTGGTCGGACGGAGGTGACCAGCTATGGGCAGGGCGGTGCAGATTTGGACCGTCGGATCACCCATCGCCAGATCTCCTCCATCCTTGACATCCAATTGCTCAAATTTCATCTCCTTAAGTTTTTGGGCCCTAAGAATCCATCCAACAGCTCAGAAGTTTCATATGAGCCATCCATGATGGTGGATCTCAATCCCGTTTCTGAATCCGTTGTTCCCGATGGATCAACAGCCAGGGAGATCTCCCAGAGGCTTAAAAAACACAAGCTAATTGCCAAATTGGAAAGAGAGGAGAGAGATGCACTTACCTATGCCAGTCCGATGAAGAAAGGGTCACCAGAGAAGAAGAATGTAAACTAGATAAAATGTAATAAATCCTAGATGTTGAAAAATATACAGAGGTTGATTCCTCCATCAATTTTGCTGGAGATGGAGTGAGACTTTGGGGCTTTTGTAAATCACCCCTCCCTAAAGCATTTCAACGGTTCTAGATCAAGTTTGTAATGGCCAGATTGGCCAGAATAACCAGGATCGACTATCGAAGATGATACCCATTACCATTCTTATTTTCATTTTGATTTTCCCAGCAATCCAAGAGGCGGATCATCAAAATTTCTTAAGGCTTTTGTAGATCTCCTCAGTCCGAACAGATCCAACGGTTAAGATTGAAATTGAATGGATAGAAATGGATGGCTAATTGAAATAGGGTTTCCTAGGAAAAAACCCTCGTTCATTAGGGATGATGCATCCCTGGACGCACCTCGATAGCAGACATGAATTGTTTGTTGGGTGCACCTGTGGATATTCTCCTAGGGAAAGAAAAAGAAAGAAGGAAAGAAGAAAATTTTGGGGAAGATTGTGTAGGATTTTGGAGCTAGGATTTGAGGGCAGGGTAGGGGACCTTGTGATGAACATTAAGAAAATTTTTGGGAATTTTATGGGCTATTTATAGGGATTTTTGGAATTTTCCACGATTACTTCTAATTATCATGTTCAATTCTTTTTATTATTAAATGGTCATTGGATTCCCACTACCACCTCCTCCACTAGTCAGGTGGTGGTGGTTTGACTCCTGATTACATGTTTTCTGGTTGTTGGATTCCTTTGTGGGCCCCTTATGGCCCCCATGAATGTGTAAAAGGACCATTTTGCCCTTTTAATTCCAAAAATGGAGAAAAATAGGGTTTATTCCCACGAACTCAGAATTGAGCATACTTAGTGATGTTGGAATTGTATTTCCAAGTACAATCCAAATTATTATGTCTTAGGTCTTGTTTATGAGTAAAATTACTATTTTACCCTTTTATTCATAAAAATAGAGAAAAATAAGGAGTTTTCATCCGATCTCAAAATTTGATGTACTTGCAGTCATTCTGAAGGGTTCGTTGAGTATGCTTTCAATTATACATATCTTATACCTTGATTGTGCTTCTATGAGAAGTACATTTTTTTATAACCTTAATATTCTAGCCTGATTTTCCTTGAAAATTTTAATTTCATTATTTATTCAATCTCCTTACAAAAGTTAGGGCTGTTACAGCTTCTACTAAGGGCCCCACCTTTGAAAAATGTATTACAAAATGTGTTACAAAAACCCGTGTCGTTGCATCTCTAGATAAAGTATCAATACTGGAGGAACACGTCCTCTTAACAACCATCAATAGAATCCCCATAATTATATTCTTGATGCCCTCACCTCTACCATTTCACTTTCTTTAACTAATGAATTATTTCGTGGTCATATAAAGTAAAATTATTACAACTCTTTCAACCTCACACTCAATAAAGTTGATCTTTTATAATACTTCTTTAGTCATTAGAAACCACATTATCATCTCTATTAATGTTAGATGTAAATCAATTATAATAAATTTCATCTTACCTCATTCATTTCATTTGTCTTTCTTCCTAGTTGATTCATTACAAAATCACCACTATTTAATAATTATCCTCACAAAACAATTGCCATGTCCTACAGGCAATATGCACTTCAAATCATAATTAAAACCCCTAGAATAATTTATAAGCATTCACTCCTCACTAATGTCTAGCATCAATATTTTTGCATGACCAAAACTCATTAATTTTCATCTCACCTTATTCTCAAAACAGTATCCTTTCTCCATATCTACTTCAATCAGCATCTCTGTCTATTTGATTCACATCATATGATAGACACCTCTAATTTAAAATCAAATAAATAGTCTTATCAAATACTCATATATAGCATGATTCCAAATTAACTTTTCTACCATCCCTTCCACTAACTAGGAGATTGTCTGATATCATTCCTTACTCACTACTTGATTTACATCATTACTACTAACTATTATAGTAAAATAGTTGTTATATCCCCCAAGTGTTATGTGTCTCCAAATCATATATAAAACCCTCAGAATAATTCATAAGCATTCATTTCTCATTGATGACTAGCTATCAATATTTTTATATGCACAATAACTCATTAATTCTCATCTCATAGTTCAGATAATTCCTCTATAGAAACATTAGGATCTTATTTAATCAAATTTCCAATGATTTTCACCATATTACAATTTATTGATAAAAAAATCCACTTTAAGTTTTAATTAATACAATACATCTCTCTACTTTCTCGAGTTCTCACTAATTATAATCATTTCTGATGCTTCATCATTCTTATCGTACTATTGTTATTGCAATTATTGTTAAGCCTTTTCCAAAAGTTTATTTACTACTTCAAGTTAGAACTTTCAAAAACAATCCATATAAATATATCTTTTATCATATAATAAAATTCTCAATAGAAATACTAGTTACAATCTCCATTCAGATTCTATACCATAAGAATCATATACTTTCCCTAAAAGTGCATTTCCTAGCACTCATAGAAGGATCAAAGTCTCATCTTTTCTAAACAAACCCTTCCAACCTTCATGGAGTCATCTATTTCACAATCATCAACATCCCCCATATGACTTATCTTTGTAACTCATATTTAGGAAATCACCTCACAAAATGGACTATATATGACTTTTGGATTTGTTGGAATGGCTATGATGGAGTAAACTGGGCTCTTATACCAAACTGAGACACCTTGAGTTTTACACAACAATATAATACCCATTATATAACAGTCGGGATCCTTGTTTTAAAAACATTAATTTTAAAATTAACTAAAAACAAAAGCTCGAATAAAAAGCATTCATTTCAAAATCCTAGGAGTCATATAACCACAAAATTTCAAAATTTGATGGTGAAATGATATTCTCATTTCTATTACAAATCTGATAAAGTCTCATTTGTATTTTGGACCATTGCATATGACACATGCGATACAACATCACCTAATAAATATAATAATATGACACGACACTTAGGAGATTTAGTTCCCATACACATTCATCCAGATCAAATATAGTACTCGATAAAAACATATATTCCAATGGTGGATAAGAAAATCACTAACATGACAACATTGCCCACGGTCTGTCCACCCACTGATACATTTCCATACATCTAGGTCATAATGTAAATTATAGTAATGTATAGTCCATAATTAATAACTGAAGTAAGGTCCTAAAATTTTTTTATCATTTCTGAAATATACTCTATACATCAGTGGAGGCTACCATTGCCTTTGCTTGCTCTATTAGCATGTCAAACTTGCTACCTCTTAATATATCTGAGGTACTACAAACCAAAGCAATGCCTTAGCAAGCTATCGCTTGTGTAGGTGACCACATTTAATATTAATAAAGAATAGGTAGCATGATGTATAAATACCAATGTTTATGATAAATCTCAGGGATGCGAAAACATTCATATAATAAGCCATATCATCATATCTAAGAGAGAAATGATGCATGAATGATAAAGGGTCTAAATTAAGTACAATGGTAGTTAAAGGCATGATTTTTTTCTTTTTTTTTATGCATAACTGTAGAGATATCATAAACCAAACACCATGGCATGCAAGACATGGATAAAGCATGCTTATGCAATTGGCAGAGTCAAATACAATCAAATTTATCATATCAAAGCATGAATGCAAGTCATGAGTAATAGGGCATGCAACTCTACCATGCCTCTTGAGTATTCCATCACACTCTCATATCTGGTCATGATTACTCATACCAATCCCTGGGTCCCTCACCTGCAGCTCGCTCAGCCCATAGGCCAGCTCACATTTGGGCACCCACATAGTCTTCACCTTGAGAATGCATTGTCATGCTGTGGGTGCATCAGGATATAGACATCCCAATGTGTCTATAACTATACAAGCATACAGAATAAGTGTGTGAATCATTATGTTGTATCAGCAACCACTCTAGGGTATCAACTACTGGCGCTCACCATTGACACCAGAATGTGAGACTACTGTCCTCCAAGGCATGGGAATCAATCGGATGGTGTGGGTGGCCTACTCATGATTTCCACAACCGTACGCAATTTTCCCACATATCAGGGTGGGTGTCTATCATCCATAAACTTAGAGGGCTAGTCAACCTTATGACCCTCCTAACGTAGCATTCACTAAACAGAAACACCCACCATAAATGAGGAAAAATACCAAACCAAGTACTAGAAATCCATGCATAACTACCATTACAAAAATTAAGTTGATAAGGTATTTTAACATATTGAAAATCATGCATTGAAAATCCAAGTATAACATCATCAAATAATCCAATCGATGTAGCATACAATGCATCAGGAATAGTGCATGAATAATGTAAATCAAAAAGATGGTATAACATTTACCACACATGTTGAGTGACAATCTCAAGAAAATCATAATGTTGGCATGTCCATGCATCAAATTGTCCATGTGAATAAAGCCATCAAGTGAACAATCATGATTTATAAAATCATAGGAATACTAAATGTAGTCACTTACCTTAAATGAAGAACCACTCATCTGTACCTCTCAAATAAGTTGAACTCCAAATTTAGCTTAGGGGGTTTATTTAATGGCATATGTTAAGCATTTCTGAGATATCATGGCATAGCTCAGAAATGCAGCCTATTTAACCATGATACCTTTGGCATATGTGAGATATTAGGTTTATTTAACTATGATATCTTTGGCATATGTGAGATATTAGGTTTATTTAACAGTGATATCTTTGGCATATTTGAGATATCATGTTTATTTAACGGTGATATCTTTGGCATATGTTGGATATCAAGTTTATTTAACTTTGTCATTCTTGATATGTTTGGTGATATTGGATATATTCCAAATTCTCTTTTTAATGTAAAATGTGCTCCTTTCTAGGAAGAGAAAAATCAAATTAAATAAATACTTTTTTAGAGAGAGAAACAGGCATTGCCTCCTTCTCTTTCCATTCCTGCATGCTACCATTGATGACGAATGGGATTCTCTCTAGTGTAGTGCATGCCAAATTGCCACTGGGAGAGCCATTTGTAAACATGTAGTCGACAACCCATGTCAACACTAGGAGACTATGATGCATAGCTTAAAGACAAAAATATTGCCTATTAAGTCGTACCAATCCACAAAGTAGCCAACTAAACCAACGGTTCGAATGGTGGTTGATGTGGTACACTAGGATTCTAAGCTTACAAAAATTAATAAGAAATTATTAAGTTGCACCATATAATTGGATTTTTTCTAATTTTTGTGCAAGGATTTTATTAAGTAATGATTTTTTTGATGCAATACATGTTATAACTAGCATAAAACTTGCATTATCCTAGTACTTAGGTGGTGATTAGACTTTCATCTAATGGATCTGCCTTCCCCTATATGGGCTCCCATCAAAGTTGTAACTAGATTTGAGACTTTCATTCGTTGAAAGTGCATCCTGACCAGCCATTTCTTTATTGGCTAAGGAATGTATCCTTGAGATCCAGCTCATAATCAGAAGGCTAGGATCACTCAATTGATGAGATATTGTGTTGATGGCCATCAATAGTGGCCCTACAGGCCAAAATTTCAATGACAATGTAATTGCATGTTATCAAGTTTGATATTCCTAATATGTAATTTAAAATAGGTACCTAGTATTGATTGAACTTTTCATCCAAGTATGAATTTTACTACCAAAATTAGACAACTGTTGTTTTTCAAGCATTTGTGTGCCCTTAATCAAATTGCTCAAATCATTCACTTTCTGAGATACTTTCTCTAGATGCCCATCTATAGTCTCGATAGAGTCCATGCTTTAGCATGTGGAACAGACCATGCACCTTGCTCATGCATGAGGAACTATTATGGTAAACCTAAACCATTCATCATATTTCTCGGAGCAAGGGGTGGTGGACTTGCTCAAGGGGGAATCAAAAGAAAAATTATTGAATCTTAAAAATGATGAAATGTTCAAAGTGGATCAAAGTGGAAATGGTCAAGGATTATTTGGGGTAGAGGACTATCTGTGCAAGATTTAGAATCAATGCTGATAAAAAGGTGGGTCGAGAAATGAAGGCATCTAGCAAAATGCAAATAGTTCTTTGATTGTTGTAGAGGAAGAAATGTGACTCGATGGAGAACTCCAGAAAGTGGCAATAAAAGGATAGAACTACCAAAATACAAATAGCATATTGGTTGATGGTCATTACTGCCTGATTGGTTGATGCATTAATTTTAATTAAAATTAATAAAATATTTCTCATGTCGTATTTCAAATATCACAAAAAATTATCACCAAAGATATCACAGAACAAATGTCACATATCTTAGATATCACAGAACATATGACACGTATATCAGATTTCCCAGATGATATCATTAGAGATATCACAAGAGATGTGCAAATAGAAATGCCAAACATATGCCATTAAATAAACGCCCCTTAGTTTGCCACATTCTTGTCACCTGGATACATATCACATCCATGTCACACTTAGAATCCAAATTATCTAAGTTGGATTATTAATTACACAACCTTATATTTTCATATTTCAATATATCGTACTCAAGTCTATCCACTTGTTTCCAACCATAGAATCTCAAGGAGGGGCCTGCCTAATTGGCTAATAATTCAAATCATACTGAATTGGCCCACTTATAACCATCTGGTTCCTTTCATAATTACATCATTACGCATTCTAGAGCTATCATGCTCAAATCATATCAATGTCAAGAAATTTATTGCTAAATAGACCAATTGGGCACTATTACATGCAATTCATGCATAATCTTTTATAATTGCATCAAAATCAATAAAATTAAGAGGTTAGGATGATAATCCTACCTTATTTAGATTCATTTGAAGGATATCCAATAGTTCGCATTGTTGGATCATCAATTGATCACCTTGAATGTGCTCGATCAAAGATGTCTGCATTGATCTGATGACTTTTCTCCACCTGATCATCCTAGATGAAAGAATAAATTTATAATTTTATTCATATATTGCCAATGGATTGATCTTAGCTATTGATCAAGATCTACTAGATCATCTCACATATGTCCCAGATCCACAATATCTCACATGGATCTTGATTTACATGTTACAAGGATCACCATATATGGTTTGGATCTTAGGATCTCATCTCATGGATCTTTGATCATAAATGCATCCAAATTTGATGGTTAGATGATCCTCAATAAAATATTTAACCTTTCCATAGCATAGATCACACCAAAATATGTCTAGGATGTGATTTTCATAGTATTCCGCCAAGTAATTGGAGTTGATTGGCCATCGTCAAAGAAGGTGACTGGCGCGATCGCCACCAGTGGCCCATTTCTCATTAGATCTAAATTTCCTCAAAAGGGGATGTAGATTAGTGTCTCACTTTCACTCCCCTAAAATTTGGTGGCAATCTGAAGTCTTTTGATGCCAAAAAACATGAAAAATAGTTGTCAATTTTGGATTTCTACTACTTGCCACCGTCATCTTCAACGACTCTATTCTCCCATGCCACTTGTCAATCGAGGTGATTCTTGAGGCCTTTTGATCATGGGATCATGAAGAATAAAATCATTTGATTGGATCATCGATCTAAGTTGTCATTTTCTCTTGGCATTGGCCTAAAATCTAGTGCTTGAAAATGTGTTTTCTTCTCCCCTCTCACTAGCATTGCACGCAGTCGCCATCGTTCACACTATTGCCGGTGACTGCCTTCTCCCCCTTCTGTCTTCTGTCTTCTGTCTTCCTCCCTCTCTCTCCTTCTCTCTCTCTTCTCCCTCTCTCGTCTCTCCTCTCTCTGCTTTCTTTTATTCCACGTTGGGTGATAGTCATAGACTATCACCTAAGAGGGGGGTGCTGTTATCAAGCAGCACCTCCCTTTTGATATATCTTTTCTTCTTGTTTTTTTGCTCTCCATGTTTGGGTTTTTATATTTTTTCCATCCAAAATTCAATTTCAACAAAAATTTTCATTGGATTTGTCTTTCTGAGTACAATCCAATTATGGGGGTCTTAATATTTGATTTGATGTCTATCAAGTTTTTCACAGATAAAACTTCAAAAATAAAAATTCAATATTTTCTTTTCATCCCAATTTAACATTTTTCCAAAATTCATTCATATTGGAATTTAAAAATTAGGGATGTTATAGAAGCTAACCTAACTAAGATGCATTTAATTAAAGGAAACTAATGCTAAACTAGAATGAATGAGTATAGGAAACATAAACTAAAGAAACATGCTAAAAATGAGACTTTTCTATATTAATACTATCCTAAACTAGAATTAGAAACTTTCTAAATATCAAAAAGAAAAAATTCTAAATTTAAACTAAGATGCAAACAAATAATCAACAATTTCCACAAAAGGATTAAGAAACTAAACTAATCAAGGAAGTTAACCCATGTTCCATGTGCATTATCCATGGATGGTGCACATGGTTTGTGGGTTCAAAGATGGCCAAATTTGATGATTCAAAAGTAAACTATCATATAACCTAACACCAAATGGGTTAATAAGGATTCAAGCAAATAAGATTTTTTGATGGCTAGAAACAAAGCATAAAGATTGAAGGGAGAAATTTCTAGATTTGAAGTACTTAAGAACTTCAAATCAAATCAAGGGCATAAAGCAACTAATACAATAATTTATTTGCAAGATAACAACCCAAATCTAAAGTATTTTGATATAAGAAACAACCAAGGACAAGAATCCTCAATGATTTTTATTTAATCAGTGCGAAATTACACCAAATATTGTGCACATATAACATGTATATAATCTAGAAATTGCGCACAAATTTGAGCACTAAAACTTAATCTAAACAGCAACAAAAATACAATATGAGGCTCGCAATCTGAAGTAAGATAACATGTAATGAAAATCCTTTAAGGAATTCAAGAGAGAAGATGGATGAACTAAACATGAAAAAAGATGCCTAAACTAAGTAGAGTTAAAGTACAAAAATGTAAAATTCCAAGGGGAAATTCAAGGATCTAAGCTTCCTCTTCTCTTGGCTGTCACTATCAGAGAACTTGGATCTTTGATGAATAAGTAAGGAAATCTAATGAGATGGAACCAAGAACCAAAGGGAAGCAAGGAGGGAACTATGTGTGGAATTAGAGAAAAAAACAAGGCAAAACAATGGAATGAAAAATAAGAATTGAAATCAAACTACTGACTTGGAATTGAAGTGCAAAAGCAAAGAAAATAATTAAGAATCCAAAGTAAGTATAGCCCATAAGAAGTCCAAAGTCCAAGTTCCAAAAGATCCTAAGCAAGAGTGCAATGTTTCAAGGTTTCTAACCAACATCTACTTAGGTAAAAAACATGGAATTCATGGGTTATTTATAGATGGCTGGTTTCCACTTTGGTGACTACTTAACTGGAGAATGGAAAGTGGATCTAGATCTAGGAATTCAATAAGGAATGTGTAACATCTCTAATTTTTAAATCCTAATTTGAGTAAATTTTGAAAAAAGGTAAATTAGGATAAAAAGAAAATATTGAAATTTCTTATTTTTGGAGTTTTATAAGAAAAAAATTTGATAAACATCAAATCAAGTATTGAGACCTCCATAATTGGGTTGTACATGGAAACACAATTCCAATAGGAAAATTTTATTGAAATCAGAGTTCATATGGAAAAGATATGAAAATTTGAACATGGAGTAAAAAATTTTTATAAAAGGGAGGTGTTGTTTTGATAACGGCACCCCCTTCCCTTTTTGTTAGGTGATAGCAGACGACTATCACCTAATAAGGAAAGAAGAAATAAGAGAGAGCGAGAGGAGAGAGAAAGAGGGAGAGGGAGAGGATTCAACAATCATCAAGGACGGCATGCAACATTGGTAATTGTAAAATGGTAGTAAAAAGGGAGAAAAATGGGGTTTTCAGCCAACTGACATTATAGTGCATTGCTGAGAAAAATGATGGCTCAAATGGATAATCTAAACTCATCATTCCCTTCCTCATTATCTAATGATGAAATCCCTAAAGAATCATTGTGATCAGGCAAGTAATGAGAGAGAATCGAGCTGTAGAAGATGACGCTAGTGAGTGGTAAAATTCGATGACTAGTAATTATTCTTCACATTTTCTAGCATCAAACAACATCAAATCACCACCAAATTTTAGGGGAGTGAAGCTGACACCCTGATATACATTTCCTTTTTAGGAATTTGAGATCTAAATAGAAATGGGCCATAGAAAGCAATTGCGCCAGTCACCTTCTCCAGAGATGGGAGATCAATGCCAGTGACTTTGTGAAATATTGTGAAAAATGCACCCTAAGCATATTTTGGCATGATCTACACCATGGAAAGGTGAGATCTTTGATCGGGGATTATCTGACTATCCAATTTGGATGCTTGTCAGATAGAGAATCTGTGAGATAAGATTGTAAGATCTGAACTGTCCATCACGACTGTTATGACGCATTGATCAAGATCTATGTGAGATGTACTAGATCTGAGACATTTGTGAGATGATCTAACCATTCTAGATCAACCACTAAGATCAACTGATGATTTAGGTGCGGAACTGAATCGAGTTTGATTATCCATCCTGTTCAACTGAATTATTGAGATTATATGAATAGAGTTATTGATTTATTCCTTGATTTGTGATGATCAGGTGGACAATCCTTGTCAAGATTGCTATGGATTGTATAGATTAGGCACATTCAAGGTGATCGATTGATGATCCAACAACATGGATATCTGGACTTCCTTCAAATGGACCTACATGAGGTAGGATTATCATTTTAAACTCTTCATTTTATTGATTTAGCAATAATTAGATAAAATTATGCATGAATTGCATGGCGGATTGGTAAATTAATTGATATAATTTCTTGAGATTGACATGAATTGAGCATGATAGCTCTAGAATACAAAATGATGTAATTATGAAAGGAGCCTGATGGTTATAGGTAGGCCCAAATTATCATAATTTGAATTATTAGCTGATTGAGGTGGGGCCCACCTTGAGATTCCATGATTAGGAGCTATTGGATTGTATTGAAATGCCATATATTGAGATATAAAAATATAATGTTGTTTTATAATTAAGAATAAAACTTAGATGAATTGGATTCTAAGTGTGACTGGATGTGATGTGTATCAAGGTGGTAGAACTGAGGCAAACTGAATTAGGGTGGAGTCCGATTTAATTGAGATGTGTAGAGACAAGTAATTCTTTATCTGAGGTAGGTGATGACAATCATTAACGGGCATGTTTTAGTTTTTAAATTTCATACATACATGGCATTGCTTTATTATTACCATGATTTCATGTTGTGGTATTGAGTTTATTTATTAGTGACGCACTTACACATGATTTCATGGATTCATATTTATCCACGAATGCATGATTGGTTGTGGTTTAGTCATATTTTATAAGCAATATGATGTTATATGTTTTTAAGACCCTTTTGTGACCTGTGAGATCATTTCATAGTGATTATGTTTACTATGGTATATGGAGGCGTATGGATGCCTTGTTTTTATTACTTATTTATCCATGGATTTGGTGGTGGAGGCTTGGTGGCTAGTCCTTGGAAGGCTAACCCTAGGATGAGGGGTAGTGCCTTGGGATGGTGATCCACAAGCTCCTCTATATTTTATTATTTCACTAGAAGATACTATATCCATGTTATCTACATGAGATATGTGATTTCTATATTTTTGCAAATTTATGACGGGTCTTTCTACCTAGTGGATGCTATGCTAGAGAGTTGTAGGCTCAGCCACCTGCCCTCTGACTTATGGTGATTATAATTAGACACCCGCCCCATAAATGAGCAAATAAAATAGGGAGTGGTATCATGGGTAGTCCACGCTACAATTTTGATCCTCATCCATGTAGGATAGATGCTTAGTCTCACATTCTTGTATCAGCGTGGAGCAATAGTTGGTAGACCCAGAGATTGGTTACCACTATAGCATAGCAGCCCATACACTTCTTAATGTGTGGTTTTATCATACTACTCAAATAGCTCACCAAGATGGATATTCCCTAAGTACCCATAGTGTGACGACATGTCCTGAGGGATGATTGTGCCATGGACAGCCCCAAAAGGATCAAGCATGGGGTAATGGTATGAGTACTGATGACCAAAGATACAAGTGCGTGGTACACTTGTGGTGCCCTCATGTTATGGTGCCCCATACTGATGACTTTCCTATTCTTTGACATTACAAGTGTGTAGCACTCTCGTGGGACCCTCATGTTAGGGTGCCTCACATTGATGACATTTATTCATTTAGATATTCCTTGCATATTGATGCTTTGCATTGAAGAGATTTTGACACTTTTGGGACTCCATGTGTGAGGGTGCCCTTGATGATGATATACACATTTATTGTCCAAGCTTTTGACACTTTTGTAATGTCGTGATTTTGACACATTTATGAGCCTTAGGAGCTCAGTTGATTTGACATGTTTTCATTCATGTGGTTGGAATGAGTTACATTGATTTGACGTTATTGATTGATGAGTTTTTCAAGGCTTTGTTTACTCTGCATGTTTCGATCATGCAAATGGCTTGGATACATCACCTTATTTTCAGCATTATTATGGGTTTTTGATGCCTTGGATATTGCCACCTATCTAGCTGGTTTGATGTTAACCATGTTGTACTACATTATTATTTATTTTTGAATTGAGATCATGTTGGAATTATTCTCATGAGATCGATATTTTATCACATGACCTCAGGTTTAATGTATAATATTTTCATGCTATGTAAATTTTCTATCATTGTTAGCTTTCATCACCTACACAAGCATAGCTTGTTGAGGCATTGCGATGTTTTTGCAATGCCTAAGATACAGTGAGAGATAGCATGTTGAACATGCTGATAGAGCAAGTGAGGCATTGATGGCCTTTAGCAATGCATAGAGGGATTCTAGAGACAGACATGGTTTGTGCAGAGCCTTACCTTAGTTATTATTTATGGAGTATATCTATGTATGGTTTATATTATGACTTGGATGCATGGATGTATCTATGTTGGGTGTGATGGCTGTGCATGGATAGAACTTGGGTAATGTTATTATATCTATGGATATTTTAATTTACAGTGGTATATGGTTTTATCTAGATTTAAAATTTATGTGGATGAATGGGTATGGAAACTGAGTCTTCTAGATTGCATATTTATGTTTATTTTATCCATTAGGTATTTTTATATCGCATGTTTTATATGCGATTGTCCAAAATACAGAGGAAATTCTATCGAACTTTGGGTAGAATTGAGAATATCATTCTATCATTAAATCTATGATTTTGAGGTTATATGACTCCCGAGGTTTTAAAATCTATGCTTTTTATTCAAGTTCTTGTTTTAAGTTAATTTTAAAATCAAAGTTTTTAAAACATGGATCCCGACTTTTTAAAAATTGGTGTTATATTATTGTGTAAAACCTGAGGTGTTATAATTTGGTATCAAAGCTCAGTCTACTCCATCACAGCCATTCCAACAAATCCAAAAGTCACATATAGTTCATAAGGTGAGGTGATTTCTTAAATATGAGTTACAAAGATAACTCATATGGAGGATGTTGACGATTATGAAATAGTGATGCCACGATGGTTGGTAGATCTTTCTTAGAGAATATGGAACTCTAAATCCTTGTATGAGTACGAGGTACACTTTTATGGAAAAAGCATGGTTCTCAGACTAAAGAATCAGAATAAAGATTATAAATCAGTTTCTCTGAGTGAGAGCTTTATTATATAATAGAAGATATATTCATATGAATTACTTTTAAGAGTCCAAGTTCTAACTTAGATTGTGTGTATAAACTTTTGAAAGGCCTAACATCTATTGTAATAATAATAGCATGAGAATAATGAAGAAAGTTCAGAAATGATTACAACTAATGAGAACTTGAGAATGTTTAGAGAAGTATTGCATTAATCTAAATTTGAAGTTAAATTATTTGAGGGTTTTAATTATGATTTGAGGTGCATAGTTCCTGGAGGATATGACAACTATTTTATGAAAAGTGATGATAATGTGGTCTTTAAAAACTAAGTTATTATGTAAGATTAATCAATTAATTGGATGTGAGATTGATAGTTATAAATGATTTTGATTGATATGACCATGAAATAATTATGAGTTAAAGGAAATGAAATGGTGGAGGTGAGGAGACCAAAAATGTAATTATGAGGATTCTAATGATGGTCGTTTGAGAGGGGCGTTCCTCCATTGCTGAGACCTTTATCTAAATGCTCTTAGAAAGGCCTGTGATGATTAGTAACTTTGCCTTATGAGCAACTGATGATACTATGAGAGTTATTAATGTAGAGTAGAGAAATTAGGCGGTTCTATGGCATGTGAATATGAGAAGGTACACTAGTGCAAGGATAAGCATCTAGACAATTATGTCCTAGAGTTGGTATACTACTGTAGTAGTAGTAATAGAGTCAATAGCCACCATCACAATGGAAATCCTTTAGATGTTTTTATTATGGAGAGTTAGGACATTCCTTTAGAGACTATCCCAAAGGACAACGAGTCAAACAGATAGACATTGGAGCCAAAAGAGAAATGGACCCCATTAGTAATGATGAGTTTTTGCCATTACTTGGAGGAAAGTATAAGCTTTGAATCAGGCAGTGGAAAATATTTTCTAAATTGCTAGCAAACATGCTAGGATCCTCCTTGATTTAGGATCTAGTAATTTTTGTACTTATGTATTGGTATCTTGATGAATATGCCCATATATATGACATTCTCTATGTTGGACATTATAATGTTGATGATGAGTGAGAGGATGGATTCTATTTATTGGGTGACAGCTAATTTCCATGAGGAAAAAGATTACTTTTAGTGTACTTGAACAATCAGTGACCTTGCTTCTGTGTAAGAAGAGCATCACTGAGGTTGTGTTATTTCTGCCTTGAGGGTAGTGCAATATTTTCTTAAGGTGTTGTGTCCTCCTTGTTAGTGTGACAATAGATGACAGAAAGCAACCATAGATTGAGTATATAGACAGTATGTGAGAATCCATAATCTTTTCTTAGGAGGTTCCAGGATTTTGCAATGTGGGATATTGATGTTGATATTGCTTTGGCATTAGACATAGTTCTATTTTCGACAGTGCTATATAGGATGGCCTAGGCCGAGCTAGAAGGGTTCCAGCTATGGTAGTTACTTGACAAAGGTTTATCAGACCCAATGGGTCTTCATATGTTGCATTAGTCCTCTTCCTAAGAAGAGAGACAGATCCTTATTGCTATGCATAGATTATCACTTATTTGATAGCACCATAGTGGAGATTTGATATTCTCTATAGTGTATTGATGATCTATTTGATTAACTTTGGATGGTGCATGGTATTTGTGGATATTGATTTGAGGTCTAGTTATCACCAGTGGAGGATTGTGAGTAAGACGTCTTTAAGACAAATTTTAGAACTTGTTCTAATTATTATAAGTTGTGAGTGATGCAGATTGATGGAACCAATACACTTACAACATGTATGGATATGATGTGTTGAAATTTCAAATGTTACTTGGATGAGTATCATAAAGACTCATCTTTTGTTGCGAATTTATGTATGTATGAATTATGGTCGAAGAAGGTGAATTTCCTTGACCATGATACCTCTATTGATATAGAGGCAGTTTATAGACACTACGATGGGCTGGGATTAGCACAAATTAGTGACTAAGGTTGACAGTTTCCTTAGTATGATGAATTGCATTTGCTATGTTATTGAGTTCTCCATGGTAGTAGTGATATGGATGTGGTTTTTATATTACATATGTAATCTTGATTTCTCATTAGATGACAAGTATGATAGTGATGTATGTATTTTACAGTATTATTTTCTTATATTTAATTAGAATTTAATTTATGACCTATAATTGTGAGTAGTCGATGAGGGTGGCCAGGATGGCTACAAGAGGCACTAGTAGGATTCAAAGTGCAAGCTTCTTGGTGGTAGGCTTCTAGGTGCTTATAGCATGATCATGCTACAAATTGGTTTTGATTGGCATATGATTGCCTATCAGTGAGTTGGTATGCTCTAGTTTTAATTGGCATATGATTGCCTATTGGTGAGCTGTATGCTCTACTTTTGATTGGCAGATAATTGCCTGTTGGTGAGCTGATATGCTTTGGTATTGATTGGGATGCATTTTTCTATTGGTGAGCTAGTGTGCTCTGGTATAGATTTGGCATAGATTTTCCTACATATGAGTTGTGATGCTTTATTTGTATTGATATGGTGACTTCACTTGTACTAAGTTGTAGACAAATAACCAACACCTAGATGGGAGCTTAGTTTATGCTAATTGCATTATATGGGGTTATGACATGTTATAAGTATATGATGAGACGATTTGATGTATAACGATTTATATGATGAGTTAAGATATAAAAGAGTAGAATTGCTTGTTTATTGATGCTAACTTGCTATGAAATTGTTAGCATGATTAGCATATCTTGTGACATGGGAATGCTTCTAGAATTGTTTGAAAGCTAACATGGAAAGAATTTCGAAGATGAAATTATTATTAGGAGAGAATCCCTGATTTTTAATTCCTAATTTTAGTAAATTTTGAAAAATGTTAAATAGGGATAAAAATAAAATATTAAAATTTCTTATTTTTTAATTTTTATAAGTGAAAAACTTGATAGACATCAAACTCAAATATTGGGCTATACTCAGAAAGACATTTCCAACAACACAAATTTTGCTGAAATTGGAGTTTAGATGGAAAAGATAGAAAATCCAAACATGGAGTAAAAAAAAGGAAATTAGAAAAGGGAGGTACTGTTTTGATAATAGCACCACTTCCCTTTTGTTAGGTGATAGTCAACGATGTGGAAAGAAGAAAGAAGAGAGAGGGAGAGGAGACAGAAAGAGAGAGGAGCTAATAGTCACTAGCAACAGCATGAAACACCAGTGACTGTGAAATGGTTGTAAAAAGGGAGAAAAATAGGGTTTTTAGGTGACCATAATTGGAATGCATCACTAGGAAAAATGATTGCTTGGATGGGTGATTTGAACCAATCATCACTTCCTTCATGATCTCAAAATCAAAAGCCCTCAAGAATCATCGTTGTCGGGCAAGTAACGAGGGAGAATCAAGCCATAGAAGATGACACCAACAAGTGGTAAAAATCAAATGACTCGATGTTAAATCACCACTAAATTTCATGGGAGTGAAGGTGAGACCCTGATCTACATTTCCTTTTGAGAAATTTGAGATCCAATAAGAAATGGGTCATCGGTGGCGATCGCATCGATCACCTTCTCGGACGACAGCTGATCAATGCTGGTGACTTTATAAAATGTTGTGAAAAACAAGCCCTAAGCATATTTTGGAGTGATCTACACCATGGAAAGGTTAAATCTTTGATCAGGGATCATCTAATTATCCAATTTGGATGCATGTCAGATAAAAAATCCATGAGATGAGATTGTAAGATCTGAACCACCCATCATAGTAAGGTTGTGGAATAGTCCAAACAACATTCCCCTTTCCAAACAAGTAAGGCTAAAGAAACTGCAACGCACGCTTTGCCGCTTCGGTTTCTGATAACCTTCGTTTCTTGTGACCCAAAGACAAAGCATAGAACTGAGAACCAATCTTTCTTCGGTGAGCTGGTCTATTGATCCGATCCTTCAACGTATGTCAGATACTATGGCATAGCCAACTTGTTCTTCTGCAAGTATTCATGTAACAGACTATTCTAATAAGCCATGTTTCAACATCAGAAACAACCAATCCTTGTGATGTGTAGATCAAGATCCATGTGAGATATACTAGATCTAAGACTTTTATGAGATGATTTAAAATATCTTCATCAACAGCTAAGACTAATTGATGATTGAGGTGTGGAATTGGATCGAGTTTGATAATCCATCCCGTTCAACTAAATTATTGAGATTATATAATTAGAGTTATTGATTTATTCCTTGATCTGTGATGATCAAGTAGACAATCCTTGTCAGGATTTCTATGGACAGTACAGATCGCACACATTCAAGTCAATTGATTGATGATCAAGCAACATGGATAGCTGGACATCCTTTAGATGGACCTCCATGAGGTAGGATTATCATCTTTATCTCTTTATTTTATTGAATTGCATGTTTGCATGGCTTGAAATCATGGGCAAAGGTAGTGGAATGCTACTACCTTTTGCATGGATTTTGTCTCGACACATTTTATTCACCTTGAACTCTATAAACTATCTCTGAGGCTCATCTACTTGCTCTAGAATGATTCAAACATTACTTAAACTTTAAAATGATGGAAAATAAGCCTTGTAACTCATGTGGCTTAGGTGCCTTGCATGGCTTGAAATCACATGCAAAGGTGGTGGAATGCCACTACCTTTTGCATGGATTTTGTGTGGGCACATTTTTATCACCTTGAACTCTATAAACTATTTCTGGGGCTCATCTACTTGCTCTAGAATGATTCAGTCGTTGCTTAAACTTTAAAATGATGGAAAACAAGCCTTGACTCTTGGGATTGATCTAAGTCATTGATTACCATCTAAAACAATTTGGACTATTGGATCATTCTATTAACACCTACAAAAGATTAGAAAAGGCACTATTTAGTATTTGGAAAATTATGATGTATCACATACTTACCTTGGATCAACATCTACACCTGCAAAATATCAAAATTTTGGATTATCACTTTAAAAATGCATGTGTCATGAATTTTGGAAAAACCCTAGAATAATGCCCCATATTCTATACCACTAATTAAGTACCTTTCATGCAATATTGACTACTTATTTACAATCTCACAATTGAGAAAGGTAAGATTTACTAATCATCATTCTTATAATTTTCTACATTTCCTATATGACTCCATGGTTGAATTTCATAGACTAATTTAATATACGTTATCTTGCAAGCTAATTTGGGAAGCAAGAGTTGCTTCTAATTAGATCTAAATGATATAAAAATGGAATAGATTGAATATCTTTTGACTTTTAATCTGTAGATCATTAATGTTATTTAATGTTAATGTTTTTATCAATGAAATACAAACTAGAACTTTATTTATTAGGATGTCTTCCTTTTTTCTTTTGATTGAAGTCTATGTGTGCTTTCTTTATTTCTATGAGTTAAGTTGTTGTGTCAAACCAAACATATAGGTGTGTTTTTTCTTTATTTTAGCGAGAAGTGTGTATGAAGAAGTTCAATGAGGAATGTTGGAAGTGAATGTATGTTGTAAAATGATTATATTATATAAAAATGAAGTGCATGTATTCTTTTTTCTAGTGATAGTGACTATTGAATGTATTTTGAACAACGAAGATTGTGGAAATAATGTAAAAGAAAAAACCAAACAAAGAATACAAAAACTAATCAGGAAGAATGTACAAAATAAGATGATTTTAAAAGAACCATCTTTTATTTATATAGTAAATAAGACAGTTTTTGAAAAGACATCATATATTACAAATATAGGACACTTTTTCAAAAACCATCTTATATTATTTGTAATATAATATGATTTATCCAAAGCCATCTTATATTCTATGTAATATAAGGTGATCTTGGAACCATCTTATGTTTGTCTATTTTTTATAAGATGGCTATTTTTCCAGCCATCTTAAAGACTGCTAAATGTAGTAGTGATAGTGATGTTAAAACTACCTATCTATTGTGACATTTCTTCAATTTCATGCATGCCTTTTATTCATCTTGAATTATAATTTAGCTTGTGTTCTACATAAATATCCAATTGGTACTTCAACCTAGATAACAAACCAGTATATAGGCCGCACATCAAATACAAATGTCATATTAGTATATAGATCATACATCTATTCCTAAATCATAGATAAGATCTAGGTAAATCATATGTAATTATAAGTTGTGCAGTTATCAACATACAATGGCAACTAAATCGTTCTAACTTAAATGAAACTTAATATTAACAATAGATCTAATCTTTTTGACTGATTGAATAATCAAAATTTCCCAATCCTAGTAATTTAGGTTGCTAATATGATTTCATAGCCATATAGCCTTGCTCAGACATTCATTAGATGCTAGAATCTCATAACCATGTCATTGATTGCTGATCAATAGTTTAGATCAATGTGTGTATTCAATAGCTAACATCAGAACCATAAATTAATACCTTACAACAAGCTCTAACAGTTCTTGACACACTAATGAATGAGAATCTGAGAGAAGATGCACATGTACTACCATGGATTAATGGTTTAGATCTCTTTAGATTAGGTAGGCTAGAAATCAATTCTAATCAACCCTCAACAAAGCTACAATATTTCAATTTCTTAGAGTCTTGATTGGGTTTTCCTATTGTAGATTGATAAGTAAAATCATGCATATTTAGTGAAAAATGTGGATCGAGTTTGTCAATTTCTAATTGTCCATCTAAATCTAAGCGATTGAATTTTACCCATTGAATCATCAGTTTTCTATAGCTGACCGATGGTTGATAGTTTAGGTCTAGTTTTCTAACTTGCAAGATCACTGCATGACTAAAATATGATAAAAGGTATGGTTTCATCCAATCCATTTTATGAGTCACCCACAAGTGAATTAGAGTTCTAGTGGAGTGATCAAAGTTCCATATATAGCTTTTCCAACTATGGATTGAGAGAAAGTGAAGATGGGTTACTTGAAAAGCTTAGATATATTCAGGCATAACAAATCAATGACTAATCAAAAGAAAAACAAAGAGAAATCAAAATAAAACTACCTCTTTGATGTTTTTGAACTATCATTCATTGTGAAGGAAGGTGGTTTTTAGACAAATAACGATAATGAGATCCAATATTATTTATTAGAACTATTTCTTTTGAAAATTTCAATGGAAACATCACCGATCAAGGAATGGTCTTAAGGCTTTTATTCTGAGGAAAACGGTGGTGAATGGAAAGATAGAGATCGGCTTTTCTTCCCTCCTTTCTTCTTGTCCTCTCCTCCTTTTTCTTCCTTTCCTTCATCTTCTTCTTTCTTCCATCAAGTTTTCATTTCTTTATTTCTATTTCAATTGATTATAACTTATAGGGGGTGTCATTATCAAATCTGACTCCTGCATTAAGTTATTTTATGATATGTTTTTACTAATGGTGTTTCCCCCTGTACAATAGTATGATTTGATTTAGAACATACTTGAGGCTGAGATTTGGCTAACCATACCATTTGAATTTTACAACTAAGTCCAACATAGTGAAATGACCAAAATGCCTTTAGGGGGCATCATGATTAGCTTTGTTGAAAACCTATTTTCAAGCACATTCCAATTATTAAGGTTTCAATAGTTAATTTTATATCTTTCAAAAGTTCATTTCTCTATAAACTACAAATGTGTAAATCTCAAATTTATATTCCAGTTTAGTTAAAATTAATAATTGAATCAAATAGAATTAAAAAATTAGGGTAATACAATTGCCATTGTTAGGCATGGTAAATAAAAAGTATGTTGTGAGTCAGCTATAGTGGTATCTCCCACCAATCTAGAATCGCCATTGTTAGGCATTAGATACCATTACACACTTTGTTGGTTAGGGGCCGGAGGCCAACCCATACAACCTTTGAACATAAGACCACTAGGCACTTTAGCCAGCCAAAAACATATAACTAGGGTATCATCATACCTAGTATCTCATCCAAAAATTTCATCAAATATGATATGTGAATCATATCTTTTTCAATATTTAAATTCTTATCAATTTAGTTGGCATATCAAAAAATTTTAAAAATATACTTGGAAAAAAATCTCACTTTAGAGATTTTCAAAACAATATTTATGAGTTTCATTTGACTCATTAAAATTCTAATTTTCAAGCATGAAATTCATGGCCATCAAAACCATGCATGTTGCCAACCAAAGTTTCCATGAATTAGAAAAAAGAAAAAAAGGGAACCAATTCTTTCCAAAGTTATGTTTAGCATGTAAAATCATAAATTTTGAACTTATCTTTTAAAATATGATAAAAGTATTACTGTAAGGCAGATCATACAATTTGTAAATATATAAATATATATTAAAATCATTAAAAAATCATGGTATATACTTGTCACACTCGGGTATCATCTTTTGAAATGAACATCATAGCACTATCTTGTTCCATTCGTCAAAATGAAGTCAGGTATATTATGGAATTTAAGACGCTATCTACTAACAAAGAGGAAATGTGCACAACAAATGGATATTTCAAAATTGTGATTGAAATAAATAGTTTACATATTGCACACTACATGTACTTACTTTTTAGAACCAATTTTCTTGTTATATCACTCGGTGTGTAGGAACCTTAAGCATGATTCTTTCATTAGGTTTTTCCATGTTCAAAATCCAACCCATCCAACTATATTATGAAAATGGATATGTCATGTGCAGGTTCTTATTCCATATAAGTAGATTATATGAATTCAATTCAAATGACTAGGTTATGAAGTGATTAGATAGTTAGATGTATGTCATCCTTTAAGAATAAAGTAGGCATTAATTCACCATCCAACCTGTCGAATGATGCACTCACATAATGCAGAGGTCTATAATAACTCATTACTTGCTAGGTGTGTAGCACATCTAATGATGGGCCGTTCGTTCCTTGGTCCCAGATCAAATCTAAGCCTTAGGAAAGACTGTGAACTTCCAGATCCAATTCTGGAGTCATCTGAAATCCAAATTGAGATCGGAAAGAAGCTATGGAAAGATTGAAACCTCTATTTTCTGATGAAATGATAAAATAGATATACTATTTAGCAAAAGCTTTATATATTAAAGAAACAAGTTTCCAATTAGCTAGATCTTCAAGATCTGAGATGATCAGATCTTAAAAATATGTTTTAGTAATGATATACTGTTGAAATAAAGTGATATCTATGGTTTATTTGGATATATATGAGATATATTAAGGGATCTACCCATTATGGTAGAAAAACCCTAAAAATACAAAGGGGCCCACTTGATCAATGAGATCAAGTGTGATTTGATCCCTTGGGATGGATAGAATGAATGTTGATATGATGAAATCCAAGGAAATCATGGATGGATTATGACAAAAATAGATCAATATGATCTTTTGACCTTAATAAAGAAAATTCCCTAAATATAACTAAAATCCTTAATCAAAGGAAAAGATCTAAGATCTAATGGTTGGATCATAAGTAAAGGTTTCTAAAAATGTTAATGTAATTAGTTTCATTTTATATAATAGCATCTTAAATATGATTAGTTATAAAGCATGCTAGTATAACAGCATGATATGTGATTTCATTATTATCATAAGGTGCTAGATTTAATTATTTTAAGTACCTTGCCTCATTATCATTAAATGTTAAATTATGTAGTTTTATGCTTTGAATTTATAATTCACTTATGTTTAAATGTTATTAGTAGATCTACTTGTTATGAGATAAAGAGCATAAAACATCAAAAATGTAATCTAATGAGAAAGTAGAGTGTCATGACACGAATAAGAATAGAGTACTTTGGACTTAATTAGTAAGGGCTATAGT
The DNA here is from genome assembly GCA_035236585.1 of Warburgia ugandensis. Taxonomy (NCBI): domain Eukaryota; kingdom Viridiplantae; phylum Streptophyta; class Magnoliopsida; order Canellales; family Canellaceae; genus Warburgia; species Warburgia ugandensis. Next base: position 43,795,788 of record CP141133.1, read on the forward strand.
TAGTAGGACAATATAAGGATTATCAAATCCTTGGCCCAAATTAGGAAAAGAATAATAAACCCCATGAATGACATTATAAATATTCACGGACTTAATTAAAATCCATTAGAAAGAGTACTTAGGGTAAACATGCTTATAGGAACCTTATGAAAGGTTGAGCTATGGTCATTCTAGTGAATGATGAACATAGTAGTTAAGGGGGTTATCTAATAGAGCCTCACTCTTCCCCTACCTTCTGTTAACATTTATGAGGTCTAAACACCTCCTTACATGAGGATTGAAGTACCACTTTGTGTTCACCCATTCTGCTAGTAAGCCTTAGCCAATTGGAAATAAGAGGAGCAGTCTAGATTTAGGCTTGAATAAGCTACCTTCAACCAGCACATTAACTAGTTGAATAATAATTATAAGAGCATAAAAGGTTAGTAAATTACCTAACCCTAATAAAAACAATAAGTAAGATAAGGATGATCAAACAAGATCCATTAGATCTTGGATGATCAAGAACAATAAGAATAAGAATACTATATTGTACATAGTATGCATGTTTAGTAGTACACTTGTTATAGTTCATTAGATTAGATAATCCAAACCCTTGATCAAAGATGATTCAAGGAAGAAAACCAAGATCATCCTCCATAGGGATGATCCAATAACTGAACTTAGATCAAAGAAGAACCAGATGATAGAAGATCTAGGACCTTGATCTTTATCAACATGTGTAGATTATCAATCAATGGATCTATGAAAGATCAAGATCAAGGAGATGGACACACAAAGACATAGAAAAATACTTAGATATGAATGATCTAAAGATCAATCTAATCATTAGATCTAGTGATCAATAGGATTTTTCATAATTTATATATTGACAATATGTATGGATGTACATATTACATACATCAGTCAGGATCATGCAAGATTGGGGAAAAGAGATCAATCCTTAAAGGTAGAAGGATTTGATGAACGCATTTACATGAGATATACATGATTGTACTCATGATCTTATGTTGACAAGAGTAATGATAATACTTGTATTAAATCTCTTGAAAACCTTATGATCCAACCAAACACATATAAGATGGTTAAGGACTAAACTATAAGTGAATAGGAAACTAGAAAATATTTCAGCCCTAAGTAAACAGACATATGGTCTGATATATATGAAATCTATTTTACATACAAGCTTGGAGGCTTGTGAGTTTGTTTTAATAGGCATAAGCCTAGGGGAATGCTATTGCTAGAGGAGTTATGAGGGTTTGGCCACCCGCTCCTTAAAATTTGATGATATGATGATACCTTGCCCAAAGAGAGGCTAAAAGTCGGGTGGTGGCAATTATGGGAAGGCCACCACTGTGAAAGTCTTGCCCCCCCATATGGGCAGTGACATAATATTTTCCACCGTGGTATCAGTGGTGAACAGGGCAGTTATCCGAGCGCGTTAGTACGGATCAGATTGCAGCATAGCAACCTTTTGGATTATTTTGCACTATCATGCATATGAGAATAGGCACAGTAAAATCTTTATGTTGTAGCATAATGAAATGCTAGGTAATTGTATATTACCAATATTTCCCAAGAAAGGAAATTCCCAGTATAAGATTAGCTGTAATACTAAATTCTCAAAACGAAGAGAATTGATCAGCTTAGTTGGGAATGATATTTGACTACTTTCACAAATTTAACTAGTTTACGCATGAAGGGTATATATGTATATATATATATATATATAACTTACAAAGTAAAGAGTATGCTTAAGGATAATGAGATTATGAAGTATTGGAATTACATTGTCAATGTTATGTTTCTTGAATCCCCTACCAAGCATTGCTTGCTGAGATATTGTACTTGTTGCAATATCTCAGATTAAGGGAAGGAGAGTTAGGAGCTGAAGACGATAAAAGACTTGAAGAGAATAATCTTCAAGGTATACCCTTGAAGAGATGTATTTTTCTTTGTTGAGAGTATTATTGTATGGTGAGCTTGAGTTTTAGATTATGTAATTTGGACAAGTATTGTACTAGATTTGGCTGTACTGTGAACCACTGGATGGATCCTGGAGTTTAATAAAAGTATATTCCTTCAATGGAATTTTATTTTGTACACAAATGGTACTTATGTTATGTATGAAGTGGTGACTTGGGTTTTCAAAACAAGTTCTAAAGAAAAGAATTTTTGCTGCTTTGTTTTACAAAATTTTTTTACACTCTTAAGGGCCTTGCCTTTCAAAATACATTACAAAACATGTTACAAAAACCCGGGTCGTCACAGTTGGTATCAGAGCAATTCATCCAGTCACAGTACAGTACAAATATGTCCAAAAGAGAGATTATAATCCAAGTCTAGATTAAGATAGAAGTAGTTGTATAGAGGATTGATAGAAATTATGAACAGATGCCACCAAAGATAGTCACAAGACAGGCAACTCAAAATACTCCAGTAGACAATATGGAAAGAGTAACAATGAGTAATGTGGAGGAGATGATGACAAGGGTGTTGAAGAACCTTCTTCCTCACCTACAACAAACCCAAGGTTCATCACCTTTGTAGAAATACCAAGTACGTTAGCTCAGGTTCAACCTGAAGTGAAGAGATAAGTTATTAGTTGATGAGAAGGAGTTATGTGATAAACTCATTAGTTAAGAGATAAGTATAAAAGAAGTTAACTCATTAGTGAAGGATAAGTCTTGAAAGAGTAGCCTCATTTGTTGAAGAGGATGTAAAGAGTTGACTCATTAGTGAGGAAAGAGTTAAACTCATTAGTTGAGGAATATGGAAAGAGTAGACTCATTTGTGAAGAAAGAGTAACTCATTAGTGAAGGATGAGTATAGAAAGAGTTAAACTCATTAGTTGAGAATGAGTATAGAAAGAGTTAGTGTAATGAAGGAATAGTTTAGTACCAGTAGATATTATTGGATGAAAGGATTAGAAATACTACTTAGCAAGTAAGAATTCCAATAAAGGGAATAATAAGATATAGAAATCAATAAGAAAACATTTCAATAGATGTAAGGTATGATGTTTAGGTCTAACTTAAAGTCCTGAGTAAACATACAAAGTACGTTAATACTAGTATGTATATAACCATTATTAAGTGAAGTATGTATATAACCATTACTAAGTGAAGAAATGGAGATAGAGAGAAAAAAGTGATTAATTGGAAATAAAAAAATAAAAAATTCCAACCTTATGGAAAAGGTGAAATGGAGATTTATGATAACTAGGTGTTAAAGATGAAAACATTAGAAGTACTATAAAATTCAAAGATAACATTACATATATAAAGAAATATATATGTAGGAATTAGAAATGCTACTATTTAAATGAAATTAATCATCAAAATAGAGAGGATATGACTTGAAAGAAATTTAAGGAGATAGGTGAGGAAGTTCAAAATTTGTAAATGAGAATAGTTTGAAATAAATATGAGTAATGAGTTAAGCAAGTATTTTTCTCCAAAATTAGTGAGGCAAAGGATTTGGTGGAGAAATGATAAAATTTTAGAACATGAAGAGATGATCTTTGATATTAGAATAAAATGAAAAGGAAAAAGAGAGTTAGATATGTTAAAGGGACAAAAATATGATCCCAAACTTATTAAGAAAGACAATTAAACCATGAGAATATATGGTTAACAAAGAAATTATAGCTCTATATATGGTACAACAATTATGAAATCACCAAGTTAGAAATTATAAAGTTATGACAAATCATTGTGGAAATTAGCACTAGAGGATTTTCAAGGATTAAAGAATTATTGATATAATAACTTTGGTGCTATTGAAAATAATTTTGGGACTATCATAAAGAGAAGTACCTTTGGTATAGATGGTAAAATGGTCATGGAACATGAAAACAAAGAGAAATATTGATTAGGAAAATATAGTCATTGATTATCATGGTCATGGAACTTGAAAACAAAGAGAAATATTGATTAGGAAAATATAGTCATTGATTATCATGAAGAGGAGTACATCTTATTGATCCAGGCAAATGAAGAGCTAAATATGAATAGAGATATTACTTCCAATTACATGATGGAGTTGGTGATATTGATAGATTTAAGAAATATAGTAGGGGGAAATATATTTTTGGAAGAAAGGTGAAATAAAACATGAGAAATGAAAACAAATATTGGTTGTTAAATTTAAGTTTAAAGATGATTGTGAATGAGATATAAATCCAAATTGTTGGAGAAATAAGTGGTTAGAAATTTTAAGATAGTTTGAAGATTTTCAATCTTACATGAGATTGAATGAGAAAATATCTATAATAGTTGAGGAAAATAACATCAAATTATATGAATGAGTTGAACGAACAACTTTTTAAGGATATGGAGTGATTATAGCAATTTACATTATGAGAGTAACAAATTTCTTTTAGGAAAAGAAAAAGGAGGAATCAATATAAGGATGCATAAATGATGTTGAGGAAATTAAGTATCCTTTTTCTCTATAAGGATGAGCATTTTCAATGTTATTATTAATTGGGAATTGGAAATGCAACATCAAAGTATAGAATCAAAAACAAATTTTAAAGTTCTATGAGTTAGATAACAAATGTTCATGAATTTGAGGAGAATGAAATATATTGAATGAAGTGGTAATGATATATGGAAATAGATTTCAAGAAATCAAGAGCATTCAGGGGATATATGTTAGACACTTACAAAACTTGTCTTGTAAGTGTACATGTGATTAAAGAAAGCAAAGTTTAGGTTATATAAATTTTAAGGATAGCATGGAATTTGACCCAACAAAGGTGGAATATGAGATCAAAATATGAAATGACAATGACAATTAGAGAAATATATCTCTTATTGATTTTATAACATAAGGACATTCTTTTGGTGAAGTTTTTCCATTGGTTACATAAAACCTAAATGAGTTGACAATAGATTGTTGAGAATTAAAGACTAGTTGATAAATTATGGTGTTTGTAAAGATTTGAGAAGGGATGATTACAAAGTCAATATGGACTCTTTTAATTGGAATTATCAAGAATATCTCAAATAAAGAGTTAGTATGATATGATAAAGGCTATGAGGTACACTTGAAAGAAGCATGAGGAAATGCAAAATCTAGAAATTTTGAAGCCTATGACATATAAATATATATAAGAGGAAAAGAGATAAATATTATCATAGATTGTGAGAATGTTCTGAATATTGTTCTAAATATGAGAAAGAAATAACAAAAGAGGATCAGGAATATATATACAGAGTTAAATGACACTATCTTGGATGGAAAAATGTAGAAACTCAAGTATTATGAATAAAATGGCACTCAAAGAGTGTTACAAAAATAATGGATGGGAATGAGGAAAGATTCATTACAAGGAAACTATTATTCAAAGACAGAATTTGACAAGAAGTTGTCAATAGAAGGAAATAGTAAAGAAGTACAAACTGTAGAGAAGAAATAAAGTATACACTTCCAAATAATGGAAGAATAAGAAAAGAGAAAATTACTTCCAAAGATTGGAAGGTTGTTACAAAGAACAATAATTGAAGTTATAGAATCTAATCAATATGTATTATAGAAAGTTTAAGGACTATATATAGTAGGAAAGCTATGTTCAAACTTTATATGTTGATACATAGTAGGAAAGCTATGTCAAAACTTTATATGTTGAAAAAGAATGAGGATGAGCAATAGAAGGTATGATGGAAAATTGTGAAGTATGAAAAGACTGGTGAAAATTACCAGTCAAGTGAAATGGAAGGTTTTGAAACAAAAAGGGATAACTCAATAAGACTTATTAATCCTTTTTTTTGGGAAATTCTAGCAAGGACTAGATTTAGTATATAGTGCATTATTAAGGTTAGTCATGGAAGAGCATTTTAACCTTTGAGAGAAAGGTAGTATAGAAAAGGAACGAAAGGAAATAGAATTTCCATAAGTGACAAGGCCACATGTGTAAGGCTATGAAAGAATTGTGAAAACTCCTAAGTGAGTTGTATTACAAATTTCGAGGATGAAATTATTGTAAGGGGGAAAGATTGTAATAACCCCAATTTTTGTAATTGATTGAGAAAATCAATAAAGTTTGAGTTTCAGATATTTCGGGCTAAAATATTAGGGTTATTTAGAATATACTTTTTATAAAAGTATAATCAAATCATAAGACATGTAAAATTGAAATTAAACTTAACAAACCCTTCAAAATGACTGTAAGCATGACAAATTCTGAATTCGGATGAAAAATCCTTAAGTTTCTTCATTTCTTGGACAAAAGGGTAAAATAGTAATTTTACTCAAAAATAAAAATCTCCCAAAAATCAAAATATGAGACATCAAAATTTAGAATTTACTAAGAAATACGAATCCAACGCCACTAAGTACACTCAAATCCGAGATCATGGGAATAAAACCCAAAATTTTATACATAAATGGCAAAACGGTCTTTTTACACCATGTGGGGCCCATATGGGGCCCACAAGGGAACCAAAAACCAATCTTATCAGCAGCCCACATGAATTCATGGGTCAACAAACATCAGCTGGTCTTGGGGAAGAAAAAATGGAGCACGAGAGACTTTCATGCCATTTAATAATAAAAAATAAAATATTATAATCATGAAAAAAGACCTAAAATGCCTATAAATACAACCCCAAAAATCCTCATAAAATCCCAACGAAATTTTCTTCACTCTCCTTGAAAAATTAGACTAGATCCCTCCCCAAAAACCCAAAATTTCTAAGAGATATCTCTCTTTTCAATTTGTTTTTCTTTTTAGATTGGAACAAGAGACCTAAAATCAATTAAGCACTCTGTTCCAGATCTAATTTCATCAATTCCACCCTCCAAAACTTCCCAACATATCTATTCTACAAAACTCCCAAAGAAATTTGAAGATCCAATGGTTCAAACAATAGGAATTTGCAAGAAAGGTGGATCTTGGGCCATATCTTCATCAAAGGGTATTTTTTTTAAATTCGCCACATAAACACCATTTTTTTTCAAATCAGGTATGTGGGAATACTTTATATATATTTACTACTATTTTATGTAATTTTTATTTTAGTGTAATTTATTTTTGTAATAAAAAGGTAAAAATAAAGTAAACACCAAAACCTTAAGTTAGGATGATGGAGTGCTTAGATGAATAATCTAACTCCACCAATCGATCCAGAAGGGTCCAAAACCCGTAGGGTAGAATTTTCACAAAGATCTGAGAAGGTTTGGTCTCTCAATTGAGAAGGGATTGATTGGACGGTCCAAACGGACTGTCCAATCTCCCGATCGAATGGACGACGCCCCGCGCGCGTCCATGGATGCCCCATGCGGGCGCTTCGACATTTCAGTGCAGCGAACGTGCCCGGCTTGGTTTTCTGCCTAAACGATCTGGGCCGTTCGTTCCTTGGGCCCAAATCAAATCTAAGCCCTAGGAAAGACTGTGAACTTCCAGATCCAATTCTGGAGTCATCTGAACTCCAAATTGAGATCGGAAAGAAGCTATGGAAAGATTGAAACCTCTATTTTCTGATGAAATGATAAAATAGATATACTATTTAGCAAAAACTTTCTATATTAAAGAAACAAGTTTCCAATTAGCTAGATCTTCAAGATCTGAGATGATCAGATCTTGAAAATATGTTTTAGTAATGATATACTATTGAAATAAAGTGATATCTATGGTTTATTTGGATATATATGAGATATATTAAGGGATCTACCCATTATGGTAGAAAAACCCTAAAAATACAAAGGGACCCACTTGATCAATGAGATCAAGTGTGATTTGATCCCTTGGGATGGATAGAATGAATGTCGATATGATGAAATCCAAGGAAATCATGGATGGATTATGACAAAAATAGATCAATATGATCTTTTGACCTTAATAAAGAAAATTCCCTAAATATAACTAAAATCCTTAATCAAAGGAAAAGATCTAAGATCTAATGGTTGGATCATAAGTAAAGGTTTCTTAAAATGTTAATGTAATTAGTTTCATTTTATATAATAGCATCTTAAATATGATTAGTTATAAAGCATGCTAGTATAACAGCATGATATGTGATTTCGTTATTATCATAAGGTGCTAGATTTAATTATTTTAAGTACCTTGCCTCATTATCATTAAATGTTAAATTATGTAGTTTTATGCTTTGAATTTATAATTCACTTATGTTTAAATGTTATTAGTAGATCTACTTGTTATGAGATAAAGAGCATAAAACATCAAAAATGTAATCTAATGAGAAAGTAGAGTGTCATGACACAAATAAGAATGGAGTACTTTGGACTTAATTAGTAAGGGCTATAGTTAGTAGGACAATATAAGGATTATCAAATCCTTGGCCCAAATTAGGAAAAGAATAATAAACCCCATGAATGACATTATAAATATTCATGGACTTAATTAAAATCCATTAGAAAGAGTACTTAGGGTAAACATGCTTATAGGAACCTTATGAAAGGTTGAGCTATGGTCATTCTAGTGAATGATGAACTGTTACGACCCGGGTTTTCTCATGCATTTTTAAATGCAATGTCTAATTTCCTAAGGCGGGATGCATACCTATTTGAAAACCATTTTATAAAAACTATGCAATGCAGCGGAAAACCTTTAGTTTTAAACTCATTTTTGAAAATCCCGAGTGTCATTTGCTTTCACAACAACTAAGGTAGTTCTTGAAAAACTTCAGAAATCATAAATGTTTTTCCCCAGGTCTTTCCAGTCACAATGCATAGCCCAACTGTAACTAAGTACAAACACATGTCCAAAGGGTTGAGAGTTTACTTACATGTATATTTGTTTCTTTTTGGATTCACTTGCTCATAGCACTAACATAGATGTCCTCTTTTTGTGAGTGGAGCTGTCCTAAACCATGATATATGCAGACGTATCCTGTCCTTGAGTACTTACTGATATCTGAAAAATGTTAAGGATTGGGTGAGTATATAATATACTTAGTAGGAGCCTATCACTACTAGTTTTATAAATGCATGAGATGTTTTAAAATCATATGCTCATTCAAAATATGTGTATGTTTGAATACTCGAGTTCAATATCAGTATAAGAATCCATAATCAACTGAAATACTCATGACTTAAAAGATCACATAATCCAAAATTGAAAGTATCATATATATATATGATGACATCATGATATGCAATAGATGCTTCATGGAGTCCAACTCATTGACCTCTAGTATGGTATGGTCGACCAACCTCATATCATGCTATATGAAATGCACATAGCTTATCAAACCATAGGGTCCACTATGCCCATGACCTCGTCGCCGTGTGGTCCCCAGGTACCTGAGGACACTCGGTCATAGCCTCCACGGGGCCTATGACACGTCGACCTAGTGCCGTCACACCAGTGGTAGCCCCCTGTACCACATGCAGTCGACGTAGGGACTTGCCTCATTTTGGGCGTGGTACCCATCCACCTATTAGTGGTAGAGGCCGGGTGGCCAACCCAGACCCCTCGGCATAGCACCCACGGGCTTACTTGCCCAAATCACATAAGATAAGTCAAAACCTTTTGTTAAAACTTGTCCTCTTTTGGGTCCCTCACAACTGCCTGGCCCTCGGCACTCCAGCGTCTTTTGGCAACCCACAAGGACATGCAATCTTTGCAAGTACTAAAATCATGCAATGCATGCACTTGTTTGCAACACATATATGTGCATAATGTATATGTAGTCATTTCAAAACATGGCTATGTTCAAAGCATTTAACATGCATGCTGAATTAATTCATGCAAATCACATGCAAATCAAGTCATATATCTAAAACATATGTTCTCAAAATAACAATAATTCTTTTAAAAGAATCTAATAGTGATAGAGCACCTACCTGACTAGGTCGCGTTAACCCTCTTGTTCTCGTACGCTCCTGAACATGGTTTGGGGACTCAAGGTTAGTTTAACCCGTCTTTTATGGGTTTAGAGTAGTTGGGTCTTATTACTTAGGCATTAGGGGTCCATCCCTATGCCTATGGGCGTCCTAAGGTCATAATTGGGCCTTGGTATCCTTAGTTTTCCAAAGTTCTAGTGGCCACGTACCACCATCCTATTCTAAGGGTCATGCCCTCCTTTTATTGGGCCTTGATTAGGGATTTTATGGTTTGTATATGTCCACGTCGTCGATACGGATACAACGCCTTTTGCGGCGCCTCAATCGGAGCTCTAGATCTCAAGTTATAAGTGTTTTAGTATTGTATGTACATAGAGTCTTAAAGACAAAAAAACCGGAATGCTAGGGCGCTACGCGTCTGCGACATGTGCCCTGCTTCCTTAAGTAACAAAAAATTCGATGTGCGCTAGCACGCTGCGCGTCTGTGGTGCGCGCCTCAGCAGGCGCGTCTGCAAACGTGCGCGACTTCTCCACCCGTCTGTCCCTTTAGCGGGCGCGTCCCCGGACGCGCTCGTTGGTTTCCTTCCGACGCGTTCGACGCATCACGTTCCGTTTGGAACGTCTATGTCGAATGGGGACCGGGGCGTCCTCAGGACACCCTAGTTCGACCCTGTCAAACCAGTGCGGCCCTGGGGACGTCCCAGGGTCCTTGGTGGCTCTCCCAGGCTCCGTTTTGCATGGTTTTTCATGCAAAAGCTTAGGGGAATTGAGCCTAGGACTATGGGTGAGATGGGCTTGGGGAGTTTTTGAGCGTACCTGCTTTGTGGCTGGTTTTCTCTCCATGTTTTCCCCTCATGGTCACTGCTCCGTGATGGGTTTTCTCCAAGGTTTTGGGCTTCCATTAGCGGCACCCAAGAGCTTTATTTATAGGGCTCTTAAAGAGGGTTCTAGAGGGGTTCTAACCGCCTTTGAACGGCAGTGGTTTCTCCTTGAAACACCGCCGTTCCAGAAGCCTCTAAGAGGCTGAAGATGAAGGGTTCCCATATCAAAACGGGCTCCTGTGTTTTGCCGCTAAATCCGTTTTTGTAAAAATTACAGTTTTACCCCTGAACTTCAAAGGGCCATAACTTGCTCATTTTAACTCCGTTTTGGGTGATTTTGGTCTCGTTAGATTCCTTTTTCTGAGACGCATCTAATGGAAAAACTTTTAGGACCAAATTCCTGGGTTTAGTCAAGGCGACTAGTGAAATGACCAAAATGCCCTTATCTTTAAAACTGAACTTTTTATGAGCTTTTAATATTACAAAAATTGGGGTCATTACATGAACATAGTGGTTAAGGGGGTTATCTAATAGAGTCTCGCTCTTCCCCTACCTTCTGTTAACGTTTGTGAGGGCTAAACGCCTCCTTACATGAGGATTGAAGTACCACTTTGTGTTCACCCATTCAGCTAGTAAGCCTTAGCCAATTGGAAATAAGAGGAGCAGTCTAGATTTAGGCTTGAATAAGCTACCTTCAACCAGCACATTAACTGGTTGAATAATAATAATAAGAGCATAAAAGGTTAGTAAATTACCTAACCCTAATAAAAATAGTAAGTAAGATAAGGATGATCAAACAAGATCCATTAGATCTTGGATGATCAAGAACAATAAGAATAAGAATACTATATTGTACATAGTATGCATGTTTAGTAGTACACTTATTATAGTTCATTAGATTAGATAATCCAAACCCTTGATCAAAGATGATTCAAGGAAGAAAACCAAGATCATCCTCCATAGGGATGATCTAATAACTGAACTTAGATCAAAGAAGAACTAGATGATAGAAGATCTAGGACCTTGATCTTTATCAACATGTGTAGATTGTCAATCAATGGATCTATGAAAGATCAAGATCAAGGAGATGGACACACAAAGACATAGAAAAATACTTAGATATGAATGATCTAAAGATCAATCTAATCATTAGATCTAGTGATCAATAGGATTTTTCATAATTTATATATTGACAATATGTATGGATGTACAGATTACATACATCAGTCAGGATCATGCAAGATTGGGGAAAAGAGATCAATCCTTAAAGGTAGGAGGATTTGATGAATGTATTTACATGAGATATACATGATTGTACTCATGATCTTATGTTGGCAAGAGTAATGATAATACTTGTATTAAATCTCTTGAAAACCTTATGATCCAACCTAACACATATAAGATGGTTAAGGACTAAACTATAAGTGAATAGGGAACTAGAAAATATTTCAGCCCTAAGTAAACAGACATATGGTCTGATATATATGAAATCTATTTTACATACAAGCTTGGAGGCTTGTGAGTTTGTTTTAATAGGCATAAGCCTAGGGGAATGCTATTGCTAGAGGAGTTATGAGGGTTTGGCCACCCGCTCCTTAAAATTTGATGATATGATGATACCTTGCCCAAAGAGAGGCTAAAAGTCGGGTGGTGGCAATTATGGGAAGGCCACCACTATGAATGTCTTGCCCTCCCATACAGGCAGTGACATAATATTTTCCACCGTGGTATCAGTGGTGAACATGGCAGTTATCCAAGCGCGCTAGTATGGATCAGACTGCAGCATAGCAACCTTTTGGATTATTTTGCACTATCATGCATATGAGAATAGGCATATTAAAATGCCTTTTGTTGTAGCATAATGAAATGCTATGTAATTGTATATTACCAATATTTTCCAAGATGGGAAATTCCTAGTATGAGATTAGCTGTAATACTAAATTCTTAAAACAAAGAGAATTGATCAGCTTAGTTGGGAATGATATTTGACTACTTTCACAAATTTAATTAGTTTACCCATGAAGGGTATGTATGTATATAGATATATATAACTTACAAAGTAAATAGTATGTTTAAGGATAATGAGATTATGAAGTATTGGAATTACATTGTCAATGTTATGTTTCTTGAATCCCCTACTAAGCATTGCTTGCTGAGATATTGTACTTGTTACAATATCTCAGATTCAGGGAAGGAGAGTTAGGAGCTGAAGACGATAGAAGACTTGAAGAGAATAATCTTCAAGGTATACCCTTGAAGAGATGTATTTTTCTTTGTTGAGAGTTTTATTGTATGGTGAGCTTGAGTTTTAGATTATGTAATTTGGACAAGTATTGTACTATATTTGGCTGTACTGTGAACCACTGGATGAATCCTGGAGTTTAATAAAAGTATATTCCTTCAATGGAATTTTATTTTGTACACAAATGGTACTTATGTTATGTATGAAGTGGTGACTTGGGTTTTCAAAACAAGTTCTAAAGAAAAGAATTTTCGCTGCTTTGTTTTGCGAAAAAAATTTACACTCTTAAGGGCCTTGCCTTTCAAAATACATTACAAAATGTGTTACAAAAACCCAGGTTGTTACATAATCAATCCATGATCTCCTTGGATTTCATCATATTAGCATCCATTCCATCCATCCCAAGGATCTTACCACACTTGATCTCATTGATCAAGTGTGTCCCTTTGTCCTTAATATATATCAGATATGTCCAAATAAACCATATATATCACTTTATTTCAATAGTATATCATTATTAAAACAAATTTCCAAGATCTAATCACCTCAGATCTTGGAAATTGGAAACTTATTTCCTAAATACAGAAAGTTTCATAAGGTATTTTCTCCATTTTATCATTTCATAAGAAAATAGAGGTTGTAAGCTTTCCATAACTTCTTTTTTATCTCAATTTCGAGTTCATGTGACTCTAAAATTGAGTCTGGGAGTTCATAGTCCATTCCTAAGGCCTAGATTTGATCTGGGCCCATTGAAATGGATGACCTAGATTTTTCGGGCAGAATGCTCATCATCGCATGCCCATCACTTGGACGCGCTACAGACACTCCCGGCCCTGGACTGCTACTTAAGTGCAGTCGTCTTGGTTGGGACGACGTCGCACGTGCAGCACGCCCCCAAAAACACTTTCGCGTGCGGCATCTCACGCATTGTCCTGGGGACTCTGGTCCGATCGAGAGATCGAACAGTTCGTTCTGGACCATCCAATCATTCCCCTCTCAATTGAGGGCCCAAAACTTAATAGATTTTTATGAAACTTTTACCCTAGGGATTTTGGACCCTTCTGGATCGATTAGAAGGGTTAAATTTTCCATCTAAGCCCTCAATCATCATGAATTGAAGGTTCTGTTCTTTCTTTTTTTTTACAAATTTTCACCCAAATCAAATTACAATAAAATAAAATTTTCATCAAACAATAATAAATATGTCCAAGAAGTAGTTCCACCTACCTAATTGGAGAAAAACATTGGTTATATAGTCCAATTTAAGAGAATACCAGTTTTGATGATAAGATAGCCCAAGATCCACTTGTCTTGTGATTTTCATTGTTTGAACCGTTGGATCTCGAAATTTCTTTGGGTGTTTTGTAGCTAAGGTATGTTAGGAAGTTTTAGATGGTGAGATATGTGATATTTGATCTGGAACAGAGTGCCTAATTGAATTTAGGTCTCTTGTTCCAATCTAGAGAGAGGAGAGAGAAAATGAAAGAGAGAGATCTCTTGGGAGTTTTGGGATTTGGGGGATGGATTTAGGTCTGGTTTTGCAGGGGAAGCCAAGATAATTTCATGGGAATTTTATGAACATTTTTAGAGGGTTTTTGGGGGTGTATTTATAGGCATTTTGGGTCTTTTTTAATGATTATGTGTAATGATTATGGTTTATTTTTTATTATTTAATTAGCATTGGATTCTCCCATCTCCACCATTTTTCACAAGACTAGATGGTGGAGGTTTGACCCATGATTTCATGTGGGCTGGCCATAGGATTCCTTTCTAGGTCCCTTGTGGGCCCCATCTTGGCCCCACATAGTGTAAAAAGACCATTTTGCCCTTTATGTATAAAAAGTAGCGTTTTATTCCCTTGATCTTGGAATTGAGCATACTTAGTGGCGTTGGATTCGTATTTCTCAGTACATTCTAAATTTTGATGTCTTAGATTTTAATTTTTGGGTAAAATTACTATTTTTCCCTTTTGTCCATAAAATGAAGAAAATTAAGAATTTTTCATCTGAATTCAGAATTTGTCGTGCTTACAGTCATTCTGAAGGGTTTGTTGAGTTCAATTTCAATTATACATGTCTTATCTCTTAATTATAATTTTATAAGAAGTACATTCTAAATAACCCTAATATTTCCGCCCAAAATTTCTGAAACTCAAACTTTATTAATTTTCTCAATCAATTACAAAAATTAGGGTTATTACAACATAGTTGTGAAAAGACCGTTTTTCCTTTTTAATTCTAAAAATAGAGAAAAATAGGGTTTATTCCTATGAACTTGGAATTGAGCTTAGTGTCATTTCAATTGGTTCTCCAAGTACATTCCATATTTTGATGTATTAGGTCTCGATTATGGGTAAAAATACTATTTTATCCTTTTATTCATAAAAATGGAGAAAAATAAGGATTTTTCATCTGAGCTCAGAATTTGACATACTTAGAGTCATTCTGATCCATTTTTCATGTACATTACAAATATCCAAGTTTTAAATCTTGATTTTATTTTTATAAAAATTAATTTCCTAAAATTCAAAGTTCCAGTTCCAATTTTAGAATTTCAACTTTTACTTTTTAATAATTCAATTATATTGATAAAAATTGGGGTTATTACACACATACACTCTCTCTTTAATCTCCCTAGCCCAAGACATCCAACTAACCCTTCTTTCTGAGCTAGTATGGGATTCCTTTCTATTTTGTATTGCTATAGATATTCTTGATGTAATAACCCCAGTTTTTGTAAATTGATTGAGAAAATCAATAAAGTATGAGTTTTCAGAAATTCTAGGCTGGAATATTAGGTTATTGAAAATTCTCTTTTTATAAATATTAAAACATGATTTAAAACATAGAAATTTTGAATGTACTAAAAAAACCAATCAAAATGACACTAAGTATGTTCAATTCCGAGTTAAAATGAAAAATCCCTAATTTTCTTTATTTTTATGAATAAAAGGGTAAAATGATAATTTTACCCATAATTGAGATCTAAGACATCAATATTTAGAATGTACTGAGAAATACAATTCCAACTCCACTAAGTATGCTCAATTCCAAGTTTGGGAGAATAAAATAGATTTTTCTCCATAAAAGGGCAAAATAGTCCTTTCACACCCCATGGGGCCCACAAACGAATCCAACACCCAGAAAACATGTAATGAGTGGTCAAACCACTGCTAGCTGCTAGTGGAGAAGGAGGTGGTAGTGGAGGATCCAATGTTAATTTAATATTTAAAAGAATTAAAACATAATTATTACATGTAATTATGAAAAATGCAGAAAACCTATAAATACCACCCCAAAAATCAACCAAAATTGTTCTTTAAAATTCCCACAAAATCATCTTGCTTAATCAAAAAACCCGATCTAGATTCCTTCTCAAAATTCCAAAACTCCCAAAAATCTCCCTTCTTGCACTTTCTCTCTCCTCTCTCTAATTAGAACATGAGACCTAAATTCAATTAGGAACTCTGTTTCAAATTGAATCTTATCAATCCCACCGTCCATACAATCCTAGGCTACCTTATGTACAAAACCCCCAAATCAATTTCAAGATCCAATAGTGCAATCAATAGAAAATCATAAAACAAGGGACTATCGAGCTATATTATTATCAAAGGGCATTTATTTCAAATTGGGCATCAAAACTATGTTGTTTCTCCAATAAAGTAGGTGGAACCTCTTCTTAAACTTATTTCATGTTATTTTATGTTATTTTTATTTTTTTGTAATTAGTTTTAGCTTAAAATTTATAAAAATAAAGGACTATTCAATTCTGGATGATGGAGGGCTCAGATGTAAAATCGGAGCCATCCAATCAATCCAAAAGGGTTTAAAACTCATAGGGTAAAATTTTTAAGAATTTTTATTAAGTTTTGAGCCCTTAATTGTAAAGGGATTAATTGGACAGTCCAAAACGAATTGTTCGATCTCCTAAATCAAAGTAGGCTGGTAGGACATGCGAGGAAACATCATATGGAGACGTGCCCTATAGTAGTGTCTCCATGCGCATGTGACATCGTCCCTACGGGACGACAGCCTGACAACGTTGGTCACCATGGGAGCACATTGTGTGTGCATCCTAGTGATGGCCATGCGGCGATCGCTCCACCCAACCCACTTCATCCGATCAAATTTGGGTCGTCCGTTCTGCCAGGCCCAAATCAAATCTGGGCCCTAGGAATGACTTTGAACTTCATAGTTCTATTGTGGAGTCATCTGAACTCCAAATTGTGATCGGAAAGAAGCTATGGAAAAATTATAACTTCTATTTTCTTCTAAAATCATAATATTTAAAAAATCTTCATGAAACTTTTTGTATTTAAGAATTAAGCTTCTAATTTTCATGATCTTCAAGATCTGAGATGATCAGATCTTAGGGATCTGATTTACTGATGATTAATGTTGAAATAAAGTGATAAAAATGATTTATTTGGACAGATCTAAGATAAATTGAGGGATATACCCTTTATGGTAGAAAAACCATAAAAATACAAAGGGACGCACTTGATCAATAAGATCAAGTATGATCATACCCTTGGGATGGATTGAATGAATGATATTATGATGGAATCCATTGAAATCATGGATTAAAGATGACAAAAAACAAACAGATGTGATCTTGGTCCTTAATGGAGTAAAAGCCCTAAAACTTAATGAAAACCCTTGATTAATTTAATTTGAGTTTATTAGATAAAGTAAATTAGTTAGAAATCATAATAGTGTAACCTTAAGTACCTTGTACCATTATCATTAGGTTGTTCAATTATGTAGTTTTATACTTTAAAGTTATAGTTCATTTATGGTTAAATTTTATTAGTAGATTTAATTGTTAAAGTAGTTATGAGATAAAGAGTATAAAACACCAAAAATGGAATCTAATGAAAAAGTAGAGTTTCATAACACAAATAAGAGTGAATTATTTGATTTGGACTTAATTAGTAAGGGCTATAGTTAGTAGGACAATATAAGGATTATCAAATCTTTGGCCCAAATTAGGAGAATAATAAACACCATGAATGACATTTTAAATGTTCATGAACTTAATTAAAATAAATTAGAAAGAGTACTTAGGGTTAACATGCTCATAGGAACCTTATGAAAGGTTGAGCTAAAGTCACTTTAGTGAATGTTGAACATGGTAGTTAAGAGGGTTTTCTAATAAAGCCTCCCTCTTACCCTACCTTCTGTTAATGTTTGTGAGGTCTAAACGTCTCCTTACATGAGGATTGAAGTAACCACTTTGTGTTCACCCATTCAACTAGTAAACTTTAGCCAATTGGAAATAAGAGGAGCAGTTTACACTTAGGCTAAAATAAGTTATCTTGAACCAGTAAAACATTAACTGGTTGAATAATAATAGGAGCAAAAAAGGTTAATAAATTATCTAACCCTAATAAAAATTGTAAGGACGATACTGACGATCAAACATGATCCATTGGATCTTGAATGATCATGAGCAATAAAAAGAAATAAATACTTCTTGATGATATATATATATATATATTGCTTGCAACTTGGATCAAATAGAATAGGAGATCTTAGATCAAATAAAAGATCAGAACCCTTGATCAAATATGATTCAAGGAAGAGAACCAAGATATCAGAACCCTTGATCAAATATGATTCAAGGAAGAGAACCAAGATCCTCCTCCTTAAGGATGATCAAACAATTAAACTTAGATCAAAGGAGAACTAAATGATAGAAGATCTAAGTTCTTGATCTTTATTGACAAGTATAAATTGTTGATCAAAGGATCTATGAATGATTAAGATCAAAGAAAGCAATACACAAAGACTCAGGATAGAAAATACTTAGATCGGAAAGATTAGAGGATCGTTCTAATCATTAGATCTATTAATCAATAGGATAGACACTATAGATCATGATAGGACAAAAGATCTAGATCCTTTATATCAAAGGACAAGATTAGACAAAGAATGGAGATAGGATTATTCAGAATGTATATGTATTGACAGTATGTATGGATTTATAGATTTCATACACCAATTAGGATCATGGAGGATCTGAAGAGATGGATCACTACTTGAAGGTAGGAGGATTTTATAAATGCATCTACATGGGATGTACATGTTGAATACATGACCTTATGTTGACAAGTGTAATGTTAATACTTGTAACCAAACACATATAAAATGGTTAAGTTAGAATTGAGGACTAGACTCTAAGTGAATATGGAATTGGAAGATATTCCAGCCCTAAGTAAATAGATAGATTATTTGATATGTATGAAACCTATTTTACATACAAACATGGAAGCTTGTGGTTTTGTTTTAAACATGCATAAGCTTGGGGATGCTATGCTAGGGGAGTTATGAGGGTTTGGCCACTTGCTTCTTGAAATTTGATGATTTGAAGATACCTTGCCTTATGAGAGGTTAGAAGTTAGGTGGGGTAATTATGGGAAGGCCATCACTGTGAGAGTCTTGTCTCCCCATATGGGCAGTGACACAATATGTTCCATCGTAGTATCAATGATGAAGAGGGCAGTTATCCGAGAGTGCTGGTATAGATCAGACTGTAAAATGGTAGTCCTATGACTATTTTGCACTATGATGCATATGAGATAGGCATAGTGAAATGCCTTATGTTTTGGCATGATGAAATGCCAGGTAATTGTGCATTACCAGTATTTCCCAAGAAGAGAAATTCTTAGTATAGGACTAACTAAAATACTTATTTCTCATAGTGGAAAGAATTAATCAGCTTAGTTGGGAATGATATTTGACTACTTTCATAAATTTGATAGATTTATTCATGTACAATATGTATGTATGTATAAGGATATACATATATTACAAAGTAAAGAGTTAGATACATGAGTATGTTTATGAATAATGGGATTATGAAGTATTAGAATTATACTATCAAATTATTATGCTTCTTCAATCCCCTACCAAGCATAGCTTGCTAAGATATTGTAAATGTTTCAATGTTTACAATATCTTAAATACAGAGAAGGGGAGTTAGGAGCTCAACACTGTAGAAGACTTAAAGAGAATAGTCATTAGGGTATAGCCCTTGAAGACATGTATTTTGTTTTATTTGAGAGTATTGTATTGTAATGAGAGTTTCATTGCATGGTGAGCTTTGAGTTTTGGATTATGTAATTTGAACAAGTATTATAATGGATTTGGGCTATATTGTGAATCACTAGAAGGATTTTGGAATTTAATAAAAATATATTTCTTCAATAGAATTTTGTCTTGTACGAAAATTCTACTTATGTTATGTATGAAGTGATGACTTGGGTTTTTCAAAACAAGTTCTAAAGAAAAGAATTTTTGCTGCTTTGTTTTACGAAATTTTTTTACCACTAAGGGCCCTACCTTTGAAAATGTATTACAAAATGTGTTACAAAAACCAGGGTCATCACACTAGAGATATCATTTCCTAAAATACTATTCTCCAAATTCTGATTTTCTTCTATTATGTATTCACTTTTGAATTTTTCAGTAAATTCTAAAAATCCACTTATTTTATTTTGTATGTACTTTCTAATCCTAGACTTATTCTAATTCTCCTAGATATATAATCTAGTTAAAGATTTGTATAATTTGTTTGTTTTATCTAGATGTTTCATCGAGTTGGTTGCCTAATTTGGCAATTAAGTGGGTCCCACATGTAAATGCTTTTATTCTATATTTTGAAAGAGGTGTCATTATCAATGTAAAATATTAATTTATTCATAAAATTAGCATTCATTATTGGGTGTTAGCATGCTTATACAAAATTATGAGATATTACATTATTACCCCCTTCAAAGAATTTTGTCCTTGAATTTCATCTAAACCTCAACTATCAAATAAATTAGAATGCTTTGCCTTGATATCAGACTCTAAGTCCCATGTGGATTGGTCAACTAAATGATTCTTCTAGGGGACTTTGAATATGGTAATCTCTTTATTCTGCAATCCTTGATCCTTTCTATCTAGAATTCATATTGATTTAGTCTCAAAAGTTAGGTTAGGTTGTAGCTCTATCTACACCTGCTCCAATACATGTGAAGGATCAAGGATGTACTTCTACATCGTGGAAACATGAAATACATTGTGAAATTCTAATAACTAATGAAATCCAGTCTATATGCTAATGCTCCAATATTTTCCAATATCTCAAAGATGCGATGAGTTTTTATAATAACATTTTAAATACTATATCAAAATGAGATATCCTTAGTATGAAATTTTCTTTTGAAAACAATAGCAAAATAGTTTTCTATGAAAAGCTTTTTCTAAAAACCCTAAGTGTCCTTTCTATTCAGAAACAAGAATCTAGCAATGAAAATGAGTTTCTCATTTCTACTAAAAATCCAAAAAAGACTCCTATGTTTTTTTGACATTTACTCATTTAACGACTCGCCTGATAAATACTTGAAAGTAGTTTTAAATAAAAATGTGAATAAGACTAATTTAGGTTATAGTTTACTGAGATAATCACAAATGTGTGTTTGTTAGCTAAAGTTATGTATGTAATATATGTTGAATGAAAGCAATTCTCTGAGAAAAAATGAAGGAACTTCCATATGTGTTTTGAAATGTTTATGAGTATCATTTTTGGAAACACTTATGAGACTATAATTCATCCATTAAGAGAAACCTAGGGGTTCAAAGGCTTTCCACATACCCTAAATGCAAACAACAACACTTGTGAAAGTGCTTAGGATTTTTAGATTTTCTTTTTTGTAGTTTTCTTAAAGTACTAGTACAATGTAAGTCTAAAAATATTTGATATACACATAAGTATTGCAAATAATATCCCTATAATGAGCACTTTTAACCCTGGAATTGCTTATTTTATCACCAATTATGGTTTATTTTACATTTTGTAGTATCAGGGTAGAATTATAAAAAAGTTCATATTTTTTGAAAACTTGAAACCATAAAGGAAAGTTATCCTGTCATTTGAGTAAAGTCATGGGCCTACACCTTATAAACCAAGATCAAAAGAAGTTTATAATGCTATGGATTTTCTTTATAAAATACAGAGTAGTTAGAAACTCCATCCATGCAACCAACCTTACCTATGTAAAAGAGGGTGTCTTTAGCCAAAGATATGATGGACAACTTCTCATGCATGAATGCATGCACGCAACTACGTTGGGGAGTTTCTGAGTGAATGAAAATTATAATGAGTCAAATGTATGGAATTGTGCTAAAGTACAACTACTTAAAGATTGAAACCCACATGAAAACTACTCTCAATCACATACTCTCTCACTTAAGAAAAGGACTCCTCAATAACACTCCATGATTTTCATAAAGGGAAGGACATGTTACACATTTGAAAACATGTTTTTACATGAGAAAATGAAGGACGTATTAAAGGAAGAAAACATGTAGGGGAGAAGTGAATTAACGAGAAATCTAATGTTGACTTTCATCCAAACTCCTAAGGAAGCAATGCACAAGATCTATTGCCAAGCATCTAATGAGAAGTGTTTGCCATGAGAGAATTAAAGGAATGTTAGGGTAGACCAAAGGGAATAAAGCATGTAAAAGAAAAGAGTTAAAGGCTATTGGTTAGAAAAATCTTTGTGGGCTGCCCATCAATTTTTTAGGAGGAATTCATGATGATTTCCAAAGGGATTTTCAATGTATTTTTATTGAGAAAATAAAGGGGGACTGAAGTGGAGCATGTAAGGTGATTTGTGGGGAGAAAAATGGTGGGCTATGAGCGTTTGTAGGAAGGTGTTGTATTTGATCTTCGTAGGAGGAAAAAGATAATGTCCATCCATACTCCAATTATTCATGATCTTAAGGGAGATAATATAGGTTATGTATGATCTAATAGGATGGATAAGAGATAAGATGGCTCGGGTGTGCTCTTGAGGAGGGATAAGAAGGAAAGAAAGATAGGGGAAAAATGAATAGTCATTGGATAGGAAAAGGAAAAGAAGGAGAACATCCAATTTAGTGAAGGAAGGATACTGCCAAAGCTAGCCATTCCCTTGTTCTTTCGCATTGATATCCATAGGGAAGAAGCTTAGGTGGTGAGTGTTACCCACGCATGTTAAAGGTAGCAAAATGTTGAAATCCTAAGGGGTTAGCTTTGTGCGTTGAATCCAAGATAAGAAAGCTGCTTGGATGGAGAACCATTGCATGTTGAAATAAAAGGCAAGTGAGGAGGAATAAGAGGGAGTTTGCTTTTGTTTTTTTCAAGTAGCTCTCTCTTAAAGAGGGTGAGGAGTTATGTGTTGCAAAGGAAGAAAGGTGCATACTTAGCGAGAAATCACAAAGGAAATAAGTTAATTTTACACCATGCTATCCTAATTAAGAAAAGAAAGAAGAGAGTTGCTTGTTCTCTTTTTAATGCAATTTTAAAATAAAAATCTTTCACTTGCGAGTTCGATCGCTATTTTTAAAGAATTTTTTGAAATAAATGTAGTGAAAATTCTTTTTGTTTGACATTTGCTCATGAAAACCTAGAGTGTCATTATTTCATTCCCACAAATAGATAGTGATTTAATATCAGTAAGAAATAAATCATGCCATGAAAATTTTGAACAAAGTATAAAAATGAATAATTACCATTCCCAAGATTGTTAATCATAGCCCAAGTTATAAATAATCACTTATAGTCAATTTACATCAAATACTAAAATGATCACTCTCAATTCTAGAACAGCTACATCCTCACTTAACTTTACCTTCTCTTACTTGATTGTAGCACTAAAACTTCTTGAAGCTCCTTCTAACCTTGCTTTGACTAATCTGACAAGTAATATATTTGCTTGAGTATTCATCATACTCAGTAGGTGACCTGATACTACTAATTTGAAAACATGGCATGCAAGATGCATAATTTCAAGAGGGGTACTAAAATCATACAATCTTTTTTATGTAACCATGGATATTTATGCATAAATTATGTACTCATTTATACATTTCCAGACTATGGAATTTGTAAAAAAGCTTCTTCATAAAATCATGCAACCATCTCATGTAAACATGGTTATTTAGGTATAAATCATTTGCATAATTATATGTCAAGGTAATATCACTTCATATGAAATCAATCAGTAAGTAAATTAGTAGCAATATGAACACTACTAACTTAAAGTAGTAATCGATTAATCAGTGCGCTGGAATCTCAGTGAACACATTATGCTGACTAGTCAAAATCAATAATTCAATAATATAAAGATTTACAAATTCATAAAATAATAATGATTACTAAATTGCTAAAGTAGTAATCAATCAAACTAGATGATAAAATCTCATTCCTACAATAGATATAATGCATGTGGATATCTTGGCGAACACATTAAACCAACTGGTCACGAGTACTCGTATAAGACCATCTCGATGCATTATCCATATCGATATCAAAATCGAAATCATAGGGCCTACTATGCTCACGACCAGACCTATCTAAAATCGTGTGTCTTTGGTATTTAGAGACCAGCCCACCATAACCTCAACCATGACTATAGATATGTCTTGGAAAAGGGTGTCGTGAACACCTCTAGTGGTCATCCCATTACCATAGTAGTTGAGGAAGGGACAAGTGCCACTTTGGGCAATGATATGTACCGACTTTGGTGGTTAGAGGCTAGGAAGCCAACCTCGTACACAAACAACCTCTTAGCATAGTGCCCGCTCATTAGCTCGAAAAAGTGGTATACATAAAATTGAAATCTCATTCATCATAAATCATGCAATTTATACAACTGGTTTCAAAACAGTGAGCAATGAATATATTAAACTGTCCATGAAAGATGTAAGCAATAACATCAAGATCATGAATCACTAAAATAGTTTGCATGATCATTATAAGAATGTCATCTCAATATCATTTCCAAAAACATACTAAACACAGAAATATATTCAAGTAAATCATTTAGATTTTGGAATGCATTTTGAAAACCTACCTCAAGAGATGTCAATTATTTCGTGTCTTCCTTCAATTTAAATTCTGGATCTCCTTTAAGGTATTTATGGCATCCTGTACATAATAAGAATCTAACTATTATTTTCCAATCTTTACTGATCATCAGTCAGATTTATAGATTAACAGCCTAGATCATTGATCTAGACTCCGATCATATACATAAATGGTTGGATCCATGATCCAATGGTGATCATCATTAATTCAGGGTTGATTTGGGTATTTATATCTTCTAAGTTGTCAAATGAATCACTTCTGAGGGTTCGATCATCTTTGATCTTATAGATCTATGTAATTCTTTTTAGTCCATGAGCAGTTAAAATCATTCTTTAATCCTAAATTTTATTGCATAATTAGGTATGTGACATTCATGTGAATCTAACAGACCATTTTGATCATAAATCGATCATGTATAGCTCCCAAAATTAGAGATTTTGTGTTTCAGATCAGTCTGATGGTCCAGATTTAACTTCTGGATCAAGACCAGTCATCGCTGGGGAAGGTGACTGGAGTAGTTGCCGCCAATGATGTTTTTTACATTGGATTGACTCCTAATTAAAAGGGTTTTGTAGATCAGAACCTTACCTTCACTCCTATCAAATTTAAGGTTGTTCCACGTTCATTTGATGTCAAAAAAATAAATTTTCCCATTGAACTGTCATCAAAAAATTCAATGTGGCTGAATTTACAATCTTCTTTTGATCAATGATAAAATCTACTCTGATCGTAAAATAAAGAGGGGTTTTGATCATCTTCTCAATAGGAATCCAATGGTGGTGTCTGAGCTTTGATCCACTACTGTTCAAATGACTGTCATGGAGCAAATAGCAAATAGCACCCACCATCTTCTCTAGTGCTAACACGGTTTCTAGCCGATGCGATTCCAAAGATCAACGCGGTTTCGGCTGCGACACAAGATCGATGCAATCGACACAGTGCTGATGCAAATGGTGACATGGGAATAGAAGGGGTGTTGTTAACAAAATGAGTCCCTGCATTTTGGATCTCTTCTTTTTTTTCTTTTTGATTATCAAAATACCCTTCATCTTCCAATGCTCATAACTCTTTCATTTGAACTCCTTTTTCAGTGTTCTTTGTGTCGTTGAATTCTATTTTTCAAGTAGAATCTGATTATAGGAACATTTCTAATAAATTCTCACTTAAAAATTTTAAAATTAATAAAACATTTATCTGCTTGTCCAATCCAATTATTTTTCAAAATAAATAAGATATAACAATTCCGTTGATTATAATTACTATGATTGATTGTAATTGAAAGAGGGTTACTATTATTTGACTAAAACGACTTCAAAATATTAAAAACATAGCAGCCTAGATCTACCTACCTTATACTCGGATATGTTAAGTTATCCTTTGCTAGCTTGTCATCATTCCTCCTTGAATGCATTTATCACTTTAGATTGCTGTTGTGAAGGTCAAATAGGAGGAGGGAGGGCTTCTCCTCTCTCTCTCTCTCTCTCTTTCTTCCTCTCTTTCTTCTCCCCAGCCCAAGACATCTAACTTACCCTTTTTTTCTTATTTAGTCTGGGATTCCATTCTATTTTGTCTAGTTATAGATATTATAGGGATCTCATTTCGTAAACTACTATTCTCTATATTCCAATTTTATTGTACTCCATATTCACTTTCTAATTTTTCAATAAATTCTTAGAATTCACTTAGTTTATTTTGTATATACTTTTTAATCTCAAACTTATTCTGATTCTCCTTGATATCCAATCCAATTAAAGGTTTATACTTATGAGGTTGGTTCTATCTAGATGTTTCATGGTCTTGGCTACCTAATTTAGCAATAATGCATGCCCACATGCAAATATTTTTATTCTATATTTAAAAAGAAGTGTTATTATAAATGTAAAATCTT
Source organism: Warburgia ugandensis (assembly GCA_035236585.1). Lineage (NCBI taxonomy): Eukaryota > Viridiplantae > Streptophyta > Magnoliopsida > Canellales > Canellaceae > Warburgia > Warburgia ugandensis. The sequence continues at coordinate 43,822,456 of CP141133.1, forward strand.
ATTTTACTCATAAAGTCAATATTCACTGCTAGATTGTAGCATGCATACATTCATTGAATAGCTCTCTCTAAGGTTTATCTATTGATAGAGGTCTCATTGTCAAATTATTCAATTTCTAAAATCTTAAAATTTAAGTTTTGAATAAACTCTAAATTTTTATTGATATAAGAATAATACAAAATTTTAATTTATTACATTATTACCCTATTTAAAGAATTTTGTCTTCAAAATTCCTCTAAGCCTCAATCATCAAATAAATAAAGATACATAGCATTGATACCAGACTTTAGCTCCCACGTGGCTTCGTCTACTGAATAATTCTTCTAGAGGACTTTGAATAGTGTAATCTTTGTATTTAGCAATCTATGATGCTTTGTATCCAGAGTACCTATCAGTTTATTCTCAAAAGTCAGGTATGGATATGGCTTCATATACACCTCCTCTAGGACATGTGAAGGATCAAGAATGTGCTTCCACAGCATGGAAATATGAAATACATTGTACACTTCTAACAACTATGGAGGGTTGTATGCTACTGCTCCAATATATAGAAGATGTGATGGGTTTTATAATAACATTTCAAATACTATTTTGAAATGTGAGCTCCTTAGTTTAAATTTTTTTGAAAACAAATAGCAAAAACATTTCTCCATAAAAATCTTTTTCTACAAACCACAAGTGTCATTTCTTTTCAAAAATAAGAATTTAGCAACGAAAATGTGACAACTTAGGTTTTAAAAATGTTCTTTAAATACTATTTCAAATTCAAAATATCCCTTATTTCAAATTCTTTTTTAAAAACATAACTATAGAAATTTTTTCTGTTCATTTAAAAATGTTTCTAAACATTCCAAGTGTCATTTCTAATAGAAACACAAGGATATTATAATGGAATTAATGTCCAATTCCTGTAAAAAAATTTAGCAGAGTTTCTTCTATTTTTTTGGACATATTTACATTTAACGCATGCTATATAAAACACCTGATAAACACAAATTATTTTCATTGTTTTATATACACATAATTAAAGATATGTATGAGGGAGCGGTAACAAATGTTAAGACCACTAGTGGCATGACTGGTGATTTTCCTGTCACTATAGGATTGCACTAAGGATCGACATTGAGTCCATACCTCTTCACATTAGTTATGGATGAGTTAACAAAACATTTACACGAGGAGATCCCCTGGTGCATGCTATTTGCAGATGATATAGTATTACTTGATGAGACAAGGGAGGGTGTAAACATAAAGCTAGAGTTATGGAGAGAAGCATTAGAATCTGAAGGATTTAAAATTAGCCGAACTACGACAGAATATATGGAATGTAATTTTAGTAAGGAGAGTAGGAGTGGAACACCAGTCAAGATTCATAATCAAGAAGTCCCTGTGAAAGACCTCTTTTGGTACTTAGGATCATTGATCCATGAGAGTGGAGAGATTGAGAGGGAGGTTACCCAGAGAATCCAAGCGGGTTGGAACAAATGGAGATGTGCATCTGGAGTTTTATGTGATCGGCGTGTGCCACTCAAACTAAAAGGAAAAATCTATAGGATGGTTATAAGGCTGGCCATGCTCTATGGATCAGAGTGTTGGCCAGTTAAGGAACATGATACTCATAGGATGAGTGTCACAGAAATAAGGATGCTGAGATGGATGAGTGGTAAGACAAGAAAGGACATAATTAGAAATGAAAATATTAGAGAAAATTTAGGGGGAGCACCAATAGGTAATAAGATGAGGGAGATTAGACTTAGATGGTTTGGACATGTGCAAAGGAGACCAACAACTGCACCAGTTAGAAGGAGTAAGGCAATACAAGTACAAGGTTCTAAAAGGGCAAGGGGAAGGCCCAAAAAGAATGTGGATAGAAGTGGTGAGGAAAGATTTAAAAACTTTAGGACTAAATGAAACCATGGTATTTAATAGAGTGGAATGGAGGAATAAGATTCATGTGGCCGACCCCTAATTGGGATAAGGTCTTGATGATGATGATGATGTTTTGAAAAACAAATACTAAAACTTATCACATCCCAAAACCTCCAGTCACAACACATCACATTATAATCCACTAAATAGAAATGAGTCCACAAGATTAAAGTTAGTATACATTCAAATTCTCTCATAAATCATAAAACAAATCTCAAGTGGTAAGGCTGCTCCTCAGATACTAAAAATCCCGATCTCCTAAAATTTCAAACTGCATGGTGTGCTTTAATGTTTGCGGCTTGACATGTGCATCCTTCCATTCTAATTCTTTAAGTCAAAGACATTGTAAAACAAATTACAACGTCTCAACAAGCTTGCACTTGTATAGGTGGAAAAAGTCACTATTTGGGCATGCAATTCATGATTTCTATAATCAATGTAATTTGACAATTTATCACATGTAAACAAATGTTCATGATGTTTCAAAATAAGTGTTCATGTTGAAATTAAAATCTTTCAATTCATACATCCATAAAATGAATTTACATATACAAATTAGTACCTTTGACAAATCATTAGACTTCCATGATTTCACAAACATTTAGTTGTACTAAGATCAAATTCCATGCATAAACACATAGCCATTCCAAATTTATTCACAGCATGGTCTTTCAAGATTGTTCATCATACATGATCACTCACGATATCACAATGAATGTCTAATTGTTTGTTAATCAATAGTTGAATCAATTCACAAAGATCATGATATTTAACATTCTCATTATCATGTGTATAAGTAGTCATCCAACATACTTTCCTTCATGAACACACTACATTTCAAAAGCATGTATGATTTAGTACATGATCATGTAGAATTACTCAAAATACCTTGATTCATCCAATGCATTAATATGCTAACCATGGAAAAAGCACCAATTTAGAGAAATTAATATGCATTATAATTCTAATGGTGAAACCATCAGCTAGATGTAAGTGTTAAAGGACAGTAATTAAAGATGGAGCTGGTCAATAAAGTCAATGGTATATTATGTGCTCAAAATCCCATCATTTGGAAACAAACAATTGATAAATCCTTGATCTAACCAAACCACAAGCTATTCATGGTTTCAAAATTGAATAATCAATTATGGAACCACCTAAATTCTATACATCAAATCAAGCTAAAAACCATAACTGTAAAAATTGGATGGTATATAGTCCTACCACTCGGATGATGGCATATAGTCTTACCATCTACACGGTGACATATAACCATGTGTCCCAACCAAATCTAGACTCCTATGCTCATAGGGCCTTTCATTACGTAATGGAAACTACTATAATGTCTACATTGACTCATGGATACCTTATGGTCTAATTCTCACCAACATCATGGAGGCTACCCAGCTACCACTCAGAGCACTTCCATGTGAGAAGCTACTCCTAATGCCCATCATATATGTTGCAAGGCTGGTACCAATATCATTTCAAAGGTTGTGCACCTACTAACATAGGGTCTCCAGGACTTACAGCAGCACGTATGCCTCCAACATACAGTGACCCATATTGTGCTTGCTTAAAAACATCAATCAAGTAGGATCTCTAGGACTTACAATTAATGGTAGAGAACTTGTGTAGAATATCAGTCAAATAACATCTCTAGGACTTATAGCCACTCATAGAGTGACTACCTAAAGCATAAGTCAAATAACATCTCCAAAATCAATCTCTAGGACTTATAATTCATCATGGAGCAATTTCCTAAAACATTAGTCAAATAACAAATATAGAACTTATGGCCACTCAAAGAGTGCTTGCCTAAAACATAAGTAAAATAATATCTCCAAAATCAATCTTCAGGACTTATAGTTGCCCATAGAGAACTTGCCTAAAACATTAGTCAAATAACATCTATAGGACTTATGGCTACTCATAGAGTGCCTGCCTAAAACATAAGTCAAATAACATCTCCAAAATCATTATATGAGGATAAAACCACCTTTAAAAGTCTTATCAGAAACCATTCAAAACTATTACTTTCCAAGGTACAAGTACCTTATCATACCCATATTCTCAACAAGGTATGAAAACATGTTATCATAAGCTTTCAAAACATGCAATTGATAGTCAATTTTGTATAAAATACCCAATTAGCAGTACAAGTGTGATAGATTATAGGGCAATATTCTAGGGTTTTTTGACAAGTCACAACACATGCATTTTTGAGTTAATAATTCAAAAATGTAATAATTTGCAGGTTAAAAAGCTACTCCAATATATGTACCTTATCATAATTTGGTAGGTATTACTTATGATTTTTTAAAATTTCTAGATATTGGAAGAATAATCCAATGGCTAAGATCATTTAGATGATAATTGATGATCCAAATCAACCCAGAGAGTCCAAGACCCAACTACCATCATTCCAAAGTTCAAGCAAGGATCAAGACCATTCAGGAGCAACTAGAAGAGTCTCAATTATAACTAAAATATGTCAAAGTGACTAGAAATGGACCCGTGCAAAATGTAGCAAAATCCACCACCTTTGCAAGTAATTTGGAGACATACAAGTCACCCGAGCTGCATGAGCCATGATAGAGTAGTCAAACCATGTAAGCTATGAAGCCATCAAGGGAAGCCAAATATTCCATTCAAGCCAAACCAATAAGGGACCATAGGATTGGAGGAGAAAAATGAAATTATCCACATGAAAAAAATCATGATTTTCAAGAGGGTTATTGGAAGGAAAATATGGTGATTATCAGTAGGTGCATGAAAAGTTAACCAATAAGAGAAAAGATTTCCTCTCCATATCACCTTCTTTCTCTTTCCAATCTCTCTCGCCATAGTCATACACTTACAAGGGAATCACATTTTCTACTTTATTCATAGATCTTCCATGATTTCCTGCTTATAATCCCTTCCCTCTTTCCACCTTCTATTTCCATTTCCAAGCCTCCATGAACTCCTTTAGTTTCCCCATCTAAATCCACTTTCTCATCCCTAAGGCATTCCATGCAATCCCCTTTCTTAAGCCTTTATGTCCCTTCTTTACTAGATTCCCCTTTAATCACATACGTTCTCCCTTAGGTCTCTTTAGAAAGGTAAACATCATATAAAACTAAGGAGGGCCTCCATGTAAAAGACATAAGGGGATTGATACCTCTTTTCCTAAAAAAGTGGTGCCTCCTTGTTGGTTGCTTCTCTAGGGTTTTCAATGCACTTCTCATGGATGATCATCACACTTCCTCCACTTCAACTTTCCAACAACTCCTTCCTTCAACTTCTAAGTCTTTTATAGGTTACCTTTCTTTCTAATTTCCTTTCATTGTTGCTTTGCCTAGTCATCTTATTTTCATGTGCATAGTTTTAGGTTGTCCTCCATTGTGTTTTTCTTTTACTTTGTTATCATTTTATTTGATCCAAGGCCAACTATTTCCTGTAGTGACTACCAAGAGATAATAGCCTTCGAATCATCCTTCTTGTCCTCTATTTACTTGTTTGCTGCTTCCTTGCTACTTATCATCTATTCTTACTCATCTTTTAAATCCGTTCTCATCTCTTTTCACTCACTTTCTTTGATTCTTTTTTAAAGTTCACACACATGCGATCTTGGATATATATTGATGATGTGATTGTTGGATTGAATGATAGAAGATTGAAGTTGAGCTTTTGAATAGTGCACACCTTTCCTTTACAAGCTCCTAAATTTGAATGTATGATGTGTACCATGTTGTAATGATGTTCATGCAATAAAGAATTTGATTTCATTCACACCTGGAGCATAATCCATATGATGTTTTACATTCAAATCTTGGTTTCATTCACTTTGATTCATATGCACACTCCATGAGTCCATGGGCACTCTTGTGATGCATTATTCTTTTTTTTTTTTATGGCCAAATTTTTGTTGTTGATGAGTTCATGTTTATGCTTTGTTATTTATTGCTTTTTTTTAGTTGCATGATTTTATCTTAGTTTTAAGAAAGTTTATAATATTAGTTTAGCAGTTTATCTTGAGGAAGTTTCATTATTTAGAAAGTTTCTAATTCCTAGTTTAGAAAATTCATTTATCTTTTACTCTCTAAGTTATTCACATTTTTTTATTTGCATTAGTTTCCTTTCTTGTGTGTTAGTTTTAGATATTTATTATTTTTAGAAAGTTTCCTTTAGTTTAAGTTTCTAATTTCATGAATCATTGTAATTCCATGTGTTTTTAATTCTAGATTAATAAACAATCCAACTCTTTTGGCTAGGATAATTCATCTAAATTAAACTCCAATTACATACAAATCTATGAGATTTCCTGTGGGATTGACATCACTTGCATACATCTTACTACTTTGATTCATGTTCTTACAAGTAATATTTATAACATATCAAGTTTTAAGTGTCATTTCTAGTTAATCATAATGGACTTGTGATTGTATTCTAGTTTAGATCAATTTATTTCTAGTCATAGTTTTAGGTTGCATTAGTTTAGATTTTTTTACATCCATTTTTGCATATTTTGCTAATTCCTAAACAAATGACCCATTTTCTTTGTTTTGTGTGAAGGAAATTTAGCAAAGGGAGTGGTGGCAATCTATGGTCAAAAGCTTCATTATATTAATTAGGATTTCTTACATTCCTAGATTTTATTTATTTATTTTTGAAAGGACTTGTAGTGAGTCCAGTTTGTAATTTTATTTATTTAAAGTGGGCTATAATAATATAGGTCAAGTGTGGGCAACACTAGAGTTGAATAGTCCAAATCACATCAAAGACCCCGCTATAAGTATCTAACTCTTTCTTTAGTTTTCTAGTATAAATGCATTTAGTATAAATTACATTTCTAGTTGATAATATAATTCATATAGTGTTCATGCATTTTAAACTATTGCATAATATTTAAGATTATTGTAGCATTAGAATTGCACCTGTTTAACAAAGGTTAGCTTGAGCTCGGCTATAACCAAGGCATAGGTTGTCTAGTTGTAGTGTCTTGTCTGTTAAGATGTGGAGCCTTTGTTATATAGTATATAGGTAGGCATGAGTTTATTTTCCTTGCATTGTACTATATGTTTATTGCTTTATTTTGGATGAGCAAATTGATAGTAAAGACCTGTAAGAACCCTCATAAGATAAGGACTGGATTTATTACCAGCTCCTTAGCCCACATAGGTAATTAAATCAATCCTTATATGCTCATGATCCCAACCCTTCCATCATAATTTAAAATCAAGTAGGAAGAGATAGGGTTTCGAGTTCATAGGACCCTTTTTGAAGGACTAGACCTACTGTCACTCCAATGGCTTCTAATTATCATAGTTAGAGTGGGCATACAAAACCACGTGATTTTCCTATGCCTTTTGCTGATGTTTGTTGAGGTCTAAATGCCTCCTTACATAAGAATTGTATTAACCACTTTACACTAGAAGCTAACTAGTAAGCAAAAGTCAAGCATAGATAAAAGGAGATGTCAAGATCTAAGTCTAAAAACACCACCCTACAATTTAACAAAGATTAACAAAATATCTCAATTAGTGGACCATTAGGGATTGATTGTCCATCATTTAGAGTTAGAAGTCCCATTTAGATAGCATTTCATTATAATGCATGCACATCATTGAACTTAGAATGCAGAATTATCACTATCTAATTCTAAGATTGAGCATACTCTTAGATAAGCGGTAAGAAATCAAATTCATAACCCCATGCTGCTGTAGTTGAAGCCAAGGCCATAAGAGATTTCTATGTGCCACTCCAATTGAATGCTCCCTCATGCATAGCATTACCACCTACCAATGTAAACCATTTTAGGCTACAACCTGGAGTCATTCAGTTTCTTTGATCCTATTACGGTCTAGAAATAGAGGACCCATTCCCCCATATCAAAGAATTCCTTGATATATGTGCTATATTCAAATTCCAAAACTTTTCAAACAATTCCATTAGAATTACGTTGTTTCCATTCTCACAAAAAGACATGACCAAATCTTGGTTGAATTCTTTAGAGGTTAGTTCCATTACCACATGGGACTAATTGTTCAAAAAGGTGAAATGAATTGCTGCAAAATGTCCCCACCATATATTTGAGGAGTGGCAGCAAGTTCAATACTTTTATGAGGAACTTACACCTCAAAATAGAAGGATGGTAGGTGCTATTAGTGGAGGGGCCGTCGTGCTGAAAAATGAGATAGAGGCTTGGCAATTTTTTTAAACATTAGCTAAAAATTCCCAAGTATGGGATTATTCAAATGATGAGATAGAAATTCCCAATTTTAAAAGAGAGGAGGCCACTATGAAAGAGGAGTAACCCCTAATGTGTCACACAAATTAGATCCTTGGCTTAGGAATGGACAAAGTTGAGAATATGTTCTAGAGAAATGATGCCTTCATGGCTGGAAATTTGTCCATTAAATCTCCGCAGGAGATTTGCTCTATTTGTTCTAGGTCAGTACAATTGTCATCAGCTTGTCCATCATAGTGTGTATCTTGAATATCATTTTGATCAAGCAAATGCTATGAATACATATTCTAATCCTTGTAATAATCGTTATTATGAGGCCTTCAATCTAGGATGGGCTAGGCATCCTAATTTTTTATGGTCTGAGAACACTCACCAAGGAGGTCTCTCCATGAAGCCCTCGCATCTAAACTTTCATAGAGCTTTAGTTCCTCAGCAACCCCTAGTTTTTAGTTTCCTCATCAATTTAAGAAAGAAACATTTGGGGAAACTATGTAGCAATTTATTGAGAAAACTTTAAAACACCTGGATAATACTAGTCAGGTCATCACCCATCTCTAGAATGAGAATAGATAAAGTTCAAATGGCAATTTCCAAGCTATTTCCAAACTAGTTATGCAAATGTGTCAGTTGTCAATTGCACTTAGTGATAGAGGAAATGGAACATTCCACAATCAACCATTCCCAAATCCTAAGGTATAGATTGAATAGGGTCATCTCCAAACTCGCAAAGAAAGGAGGCTAAGTCCATAACTACTCTTAGGAGTAGCCTTCAGATAGATAATAAGGTAGGTTAGATTGAACATATATTAGAGGAGAATGTTCAAGCTACAACTAAGGAGAAAGAGAACAGACAAAAATCTCTAACTCCATCTGAACCTATAGTCAAGACACCTTGTGTGCCTAAAGCTTCACTCCCCCAACTTCTAAACAAGGCAAAGAAAAGGACTAATTTTCATGGGATAATGTATGTGTTCAAACATGTGCAAATTAACATTATATTTCTCAGTACTGCTAAAGATACCCCTGCTTATGCCAAATTTCTCAAAGAGTTCTACACACAAAAGCACAAGCTTAATGTGCAAAAGAAAGCCTTCCACACCAAGTAGGTGAGCTCTTTGATCCAACACTAGATCCCTTTAAAGTTTAGAGATTCAAGTCGTCCTATAATCTCATGTGTTATTGTAGACCACAGCATAGATAGGGCATTATTAGATTTTGGAGCCAGTGTGAACTTGTTACCATATTATTTCTATGAACAACTAGGGCTAAATGAACTTATACCAGCTGATACCTTGTTATAGTTTGTAGATAGATTAGTAGAGATTCCACATGATATGGTTGGAGATTTTTAATACAGGTGAGCTAGCTTTATTTCCTTATTGATTTCATTGTCCTAAACAGCCAACCTATATCATACCGCACTTGTTAGGTCTTAGCCATTCTTGGACATTTTTGGCAACATCCAATTTGCCATCATCGACTATCACAACTGTCTATTAAAATTTTCTTTCAAAAATATGAAAGTAAAGCTTAATTAATTTAACGCCAATCATCAACTTCTAGACCTTGATGACTCATGTGTAGTCAACGTGAATGAAGGTCAAATTTCAAATGTTATTCCAACACCGTCTACCATAGATGCACTTGAGGCCTATATTACACTCTTTAATTATGATTTTGACATAGATAGGTCCAAAGATTAGGTAAATAATCTCCTAGATGTTGCACCTATAATGGACACCTCTAAATGGCACCTCAAGTGGATCCTCTTCCTCCATCCACATTTGCTCTTATGTCTTCAATTGAAAAGCCACCCACATTTGTCCTTAAGCCATTGCTAAAACATTTGAAGTATTCTTATTTAGGAACTAATGAGTCATTACCTGTGATCATTGCCTTAGGTCTTGATCAAGAATAGGAATGAAAGCTACTTGATGTTCTATGAGAACATAAGACAACTTTAGGATGGACGATAAAGAACATAAAAGAGATTAACCCTATTGTGTGCATGCATTGCATCCACTTAGAACAAAATGCTAAACCATCTAGGAAAACACAGAGGGCATTAAACCCTAACATGAAAGATGTTATGAGAGATCAAATGCTTAAACTCTTAGATATTGGTGTCATGATAAGTGTGTAGCTTTGCACAAAAAAGTACCCAATTAATAGCCCATGTGTTCTAAATTATATGCATTATTCTAGGGGTTTTTTGAAATTTCAGAACACATATTTCTGCCCTAATAATTCAAAAGTTTGATATTTGGCTAGTTCAAGAGCTAATCTAGAGTAAGTATGTGAATAATCATAATTTTCTAAGATTTAATTAGTGTTCTTACTCTTTTTGCCAAGATTTTTTGGTACAAATCATGTACTATTGTATTACAACAATCCAAGAAATTATCCTTAGGCAAGTAAAGAAGTAATTGAAAGAAGTTAAAGGGGTCTAAAATGGGTTCCTGCACAAGCCATGGATTTCCACCACCTTTGCATGGGAGCCATGAAAGCCACCTAAACCATTTAAGCAATGGGAGAAGGAGACAAGTTAAGGAAGCCAAGCAAGCCAAGGGTATGAGCCATGAAGCCAAGCCAAATGAACCAACAAAAGTGATAGACCAAGCCACTAAAGCTAATGGTACTTGGAGTCACATGATTAGAAGATCAATTCAAGCAATTATCCTATGCTAAAATGGTGATTTTCAAGGGATAACTAGAAGGAATTTAGGAAAATGTTAAGAACACTAGTGGCAAGACCGATTATTTTCTTGTCACTATAGGATTGCACTAAGGATCCGCATTGAGCCCATCCCTTTTCACATTGGTTATGGATGAGTTAACAAAACATTTGCATGAGGAGATTCCATGATGCATGCTATTTGCAGATAATATAGTTTTACTTGATGAGACAAGGGAGGGTGTAAACATAAAGCTAAAGTTATAGAGAGAAGCATTAGAATCTAAAGGATTTAAAATCATCCAAACTAAGACAAAATATATGCAATGCAATTTTAGCAAGGAGAGGAGTAGGAGTGGAACACTAGTTAAGATTGATAACCAAGAAGTCCCTATAAAAGATTACTTTTGGTACTTAGGATAAATGATTTATGAGAGTGGAGAGATTGAGAGGGAGGTTACCTAGAGAATCCATAAAAGAAAAATTCTATAGGATGGCCATAAGGTTGGCCATGCTCTATGGATTAGAGTGTTGTGCAGTTAAGGAACATCATGTTTATCAGATGAGCATCGTGGAAATGAGGATGTTGAGATGCATGAGTGGCAAGACAAGAAAGGATAGAATTAAGAATGAAAACATTGGAGGAAACTTAGGGGTAGCACCAATAGGCAATAAGATGAGGGATATTAGACTTAGATGGTTTGGACATGTCCAAAGGAGACCAAAAGTGGCACCACTTAAAAGGATTGAGACAATGCAAGTAGATAGTTTTAAAAGGCCAAGGGGAAGGCCCTAAAGAACATGGATAGAAGTGGTGAGAAAAGATTTAAAAACTTTGGGACAAAATGAAGCCATGGTACTTAATAGCGAGGAATGGAAGAATAAGATTCATGTGGCTGACTCCTAATTCGGATAAGGTCTTGATGATGATGATGATGATGAATTAGAAAGAATTTTGGAGATTTATCAATAAGGTAAGATAGCACACATAGATGGACCATTCAAGAGTGAAATGCCACTTTCCAAATCCATTTTCTATCCTATTCATCCAACCCAACTAGGTGAACCACAATTTTTGTTTAAGAAGGGAAGCACCTCCTAAATTAGTGACAACCAAGCAAGGGGGAGGCCTCTTAAGTTGCAAACTCATAAATTGGTTCCCACTCAAATCATCTCAAAAACCCTAACTAATTCCCCATGTTTTCTATGATTTTGTTTTCCCTTCTCTCTCTCTCTCTCTCTCTCTCTCTCTCTCTCTCTCTCTCTCTCTCTCTCTCTCTCTCTCTCTCTCTCTCAACCACCAAACAACACACAATTAGAAGGGGAGGAGCACCACACCACCTTCATAAAAAGGTGCTACCTCCCCCTCCTTATAAATATGCAATGTTATGTCATAACTTGCTGATCCTCTCTTTACCTAACTTTCTACCTAAGTTCTATATCTAATTGCATATTTTTTCCTAGAATAAATTCACATCAAATGGGAAACCCAAAATCTATAAATATTATAAGGGTTTCCACATGAAATTGAAATAGGGGTTTTGGTGAAAAACCATGAAAGAAGCACACTACTTGGGGTGATCTTTGAAGTTTTGATCTTTGGTTTTCTTGTGGATATTCTTCTTTACATTCTTCAATTTTTTTCTTTAATTTTGCACATCAATACCAAGTTAGTGTCTTGATTTCATTCCTTACTTTCAATGTTTAGTTTGCTCTTATTTTCTTCTTCAATTTCATACGCATAGATCTTCTTTGTTTTTCCCTTTAATATTTGTTTCTATCTCTCTTATTTTTCTTACTTAGTTATTCAAGATCTAAGTTATCTTTTCTCTTGTGATGGTAACCAAGAGAATAGTAGCTTTGCTCCTGCTTGTTTCCCCTTCATCTTTTCCATGTTTCTAGCTTAGATCTAGGTCTAATTTTATTATTCTTTACCTCCATCTTCATGTTCTTTCATGTTTTGATTTTTTTAAATTCTCTTTGGGTTCTACATGCATCATATCTGAAATTTAATTCAGAGTACTAGAGCATACTCAAGCTCTAGACATTAGAAAAGTGCACAATTTTCATCCTTTTTCTACATGTACATGTGCACCGAATTTGATGTATTTTTCAAGTCAATCAATAAACATAATTGAAGAGCATGGTTACTGTTTAGTTTCAGTAGTAAAGTTCTTGTTAAATTTGTTTCCATTCCTTACTTGATTTGAGTCTAACACACACCAAGTTGCTGGAATTTTTCATCTCATGTTTCATGTGCAATGTCCAATAGTTCATACACTTTATTTGCTTGATTCCTTAAGAACCCACTTAGATTTTTAGTTAGCTTAGTTAGTGGTTTGGTTATATTTCATGTTAGTAAGCTTGTAGTTCATGCATTCCATCCAAATTCTCACCCATGAATGATATGCACAACTCCATGGTCATATGCATGGTAATTGGGTGATTTCCCTTTAAATGAGTGTTTGTTTGTTGATCTCATGTTAGTTTAGCATTACTTATTTAATTATTTATATATTATTTTAGTTTATAAAGTTTTCTTAATTAGTTTCAGAAATTTTTATTTTAGTAAGTTTCTAATTTTAGTTTTGGGAAAGTGTCAATTTAGGAAAGTTTCATTTGTAGCAAGTTTTCTTAGTTTATATTTCCTATATTCATTCATTGTATTTTTGCATTAGTTTCTATTGTTGAATACATGTTAGTCACAAAATTTTCTAATTCTATTGAAAATATCTATTTTTAGAAAGTTTCCTTTAGTTCATGTTTCTAATTTATGGTTGTTTAGAGTTTCATGTTGCTTAAATTAGTAGTTTATCCAAACCCTCTTTCTTTGGCTATGATAAGCAACTTGAGTAAGATCCAGTCAATTGAGAATTCTATGAGATTCCTCATAAGATTGATCTCTATGATTCATGTGCTTGCATGTAATTTTAGAGCTACAACAAATTTTTAGCATTGTTGATAGGAAACCACAATGGATTTGTCGTTGGATCATTGTTTAGATTGTTTATCTCTAATTGTAGATTTAGGTTGATCATTCATGCATATTTTTTTCTCATTCCTAACAAATTGATCATCTTTCTTTGTTTCTTGCAAGGTGAAATTGGCAAAGGAGTGGTGGCAATGCTATGGTCTAAGGCTTCATCAACTTAATTAGGATTTTCTTACTTTATTATATTAGGATTTTTAAGTGAACTGGTCCCAATGTAATTTATAATTATTTATTTCATTTTTAATGGGTTGCACCAATACACGGCAAGTGTTGGGGTATGGTAGCTCATACTTGATCTTCATCAGAAACCCCATTGTAAGCTAATCTCACTCTCTTTTGTTTTCTTAGTATAGTTGTATTTAATGTTGTTTGTGTGTTGGTTGGTAGCATAACTCATATAGTTTAGGATCATTCATTATACTTATGGCATCTTAATTAGGTTTGATGCATTAGATTACACCTATTTAACAAAGTTAACTTTGTTGGATATCATATAAGTAGGCATTAGTTTTCTTTTCTTGTTTTGCAATGCATATTTACTGCTTTATGGTGGATGGAACAAATTGATAGTAAGGCCCCTATAGGAACTCTGATAAGATAAGGATTAGATTTCATTACCATATCCTTGTCCCATCTAGGTAATCAAATCAATTCTTAGTATGTTCCTAATCCCAACCCTTAAAAGCTTAATTTAAAATCATGTAGCAAAAGACTTTGTGTTTCAAGCTCATAGAACCCTTTTAGAAGGAGGAGATCTATTGTCACTCTAGTGGCTCTTGATCATTATGGTTATAGTGGGTATGCAAAATCTAAGTTATTTTCCCATGCCTTCCAATGATAGCTGTTGAAGTCTAAACGCCTCCTTCCATGAGAATTGTACTAACCACTTTAGAGCTATAACAACATTTAATTTTTTGAGTTATTTTTTTGTATACTTATAATATATTTTACTTTGATTATATAAAAACTTGAATTCCTTGTAAATTGAATTCTACGGAATTGACCCCTTTGAAAACTCAAAATTTGGATTTGCAGTATGAAAAGTGGAAAGTACATGTCGAGATAATTCCTATGGCACTAACTTGGTTAGAAATGGGGATTGGGGTAGAAAATTCCCAAATTTTTACTAAATTATAGGTGATCCAAATTGATTATGGAACCCCTTAGTTTTGGCTATTTGTGGATTGCAGTAGACACATCACATTAAGAGAGAGTATGACACATAGGAAGATAGTTTCCAAGCATTAGCTTGGTTCCTTTGTGTCAAGCAACAATCCAAAATGATAAAAAATAGGGTGAACATTAGAGAAAGAGTAAAAATCGGCATTTTGCCCCCCCATTTGTTCAATCTCCCATGGGCATCGATGAGCTTCCTCCATCACCCTCTGTTGGATTTTCATTGGACAGTGACTGAACTTACATGGACAGCCATCCACTACAATCCCTCCTTCTCCTTGTCTTCATCTCCCACTCCCCCATAGGATCTCTATCATTGGTGACCCAAAAAAACCCTCTCTCCAATATCTTATTCGACACTAGTACAAGACCCCTTGCCCTCTTCTTCCTCTCTCTCTCTCTCTCTCTCTCTCTCTCTCTCTCTCTCTCTCTCTCTCTCTCTCTCTCTCTCTCTCTATTGCAACACCTCACTAACAATGCAAATGCATCCAGCGCAAGAAAACCCCTACCATTCTTCCCTCTTTCATGGACCCAGTCCTAGGCAACAACTAAGCCAAGGACCACCGGATACTGCCAAAACCATTCTACTTCCCCTTGACCCCACTCTCCTCTCTCCCTTCTCTTCATTTGCCTTGATGCACGGGCAACTGGTGCAGCCCAACTAATAGGCCACACTAGTTCTATTCCTCTTGGCCTCTTCCCTTATACTTTCTACTTTCTCCTTTGACTAGTGCAGGTTGACAAGTACACCAGCCCCGCGCCTCCTCCTCCCCCTATTTTTCTCTTCATCCTTCGATGAGTTTGGCCAAGGCCACTCACTCACAACTAGCATCGGTGAGTTGAGTTGACACGATGGGCCCTGCAACCACCTTACACTTTGATCTCTTCCTATTCCAATCCAAGGGTATATCTTGTGGATCCATAATAAGTAACATGATCCTTACAACATGAGGAACATGACCCATCTTTTCATTCATTGATCGGAGAAGATCAAATCATGGATCCATATATTTGATCCTTGATCAAGATTAGACCATCAATCTAACATCATATCATTAGATCTGTGATTGATCTGGCCATCCATAATGATCTGGCTATTAATCTATCTCCAATGTGATAGATTTGTGATTGATCTACCATCCATCATGATCCAATCATTGATTTTCCCTCCAAAGTCAACGCTATGATATATCATGAACCCTCACATGATCCAACTATTGATCGATCACTAGTGCCTTGATCTATGACTAATTTGATCCATTCATGATGATCCAACCATTGATCAATCACTAACCCCTTGATCTATGAGTGATCTTATTCATTCACCACAATTCGACCATTGATTGATCACTAGAAACTAGATCTATGATGGATCTGATCCGATCATCATGATGAAACCCTAAATCTATCACTAAAATATTAGAACTTTGATCAATCCACCCTTGGGAGATGATCCAACAGTCAATTAACCACTTAGTGCTTACTTTTGTAATTAATATAAGTTCACAACTTGATCTGAATATAGATGTCACAGTAGATGATTTGATATGTGCTTACATCCGTCATGTGACTCTTGGGTTTAGTTCCAAATGTTTGCATTGTTGGAGGTAATGCTATATAGGATGGGGTATTAAGTTGAATGGTGCATAAAATTCTACAATAGATTTATGCTTGACTTCTGCAAGTGGTGTGATCATGGGGTGGGAACTTGGTTTCTTAACCCTTGCCTAAGAATACATTTAATCTCTTGGTCAAAAGGTACTAACTCTAAGTTTTGAGTTTGACACTCTAACATACATTGCTTATAGTGGAGGTTCTGATGATGATCAAGTATGGACTGTCATACCTCACACTTGCCTTGTATTATTACAATCCATTTAAAAGTTAAATGAAATGCAAGTCACAGTGGGCCTCACTACAAATTTCACTTAAAAACCCAATGTAAGAAAGCAATAAAACCCTAATCTAATGTGATGAAGCTTTGGCCCCATTGATCACCACCACTCCTTTGCCAATTTTTTATCACACAAAATCAAACAAAATATGTTCAATTATAAGGAATTAGCAATAAATGTAAAAAATGATGAAAAATCATAATCAATGCAAGCTAAACTTAGACTAGAGGTAAATAACCTAAATTAAGATCCAATACACAATTCTGTTGTGATTCCTTAGCAATGACACCAAAAACATGTTATGATATTCTAAATAACTCACAAGCGCATGAATCAGTTATAATATAAGCATGCTATGGAGGTCGATCCCATAAGGAATTAAATGATTTGTGTGATTAGTGGATCCTTACTTAAACTACTTAGCCTAGCCAATGAAAATGGTTTTAACTAACTAAGAATGGAAACTTAGCATAAATTTAAAACATGGAGTATGAAAATTAACTAAAGCAATCAAACTCATATAGAAGCTTTTCTAAAGTCACACTTTCTAAAAATAAAACTTTGCTAAATTAAAACTTAATAAGAATGAAATTTAAAAACTATCTAAATATTGAAAATCTAACTAATGGAAAATAAATATATGGAATAAAAAAAAGAAGTAACAAATCAATCCACTTACAATGCACACAATCCTAAATGATGGTATGAATAGTTAATGGTGCAAAATTATATATGATGGAAAATTTAAAATCTAATGAAAAAGGGATTTTAATGCAATCTAAGATAACTATCTAAATGAAACAAGATGCATCAATAAACAACTACCAAAAACTTAATGAAAACATTATGTAAAACCATGTACATGATTGAAAGGTTGTGCACATAGTACAAAGGTGTAGTCCATGTGAATCGTAAGTTAATTCTATAGAAGTTTAATGCAAGGATGGATCATGCATTAGACACATGAGCTATGATGCAACTATAAGAGCAAAGAATGCATGAAAAGAGCTTATGTAAAGTGCTTATGATGCATATGATGAGGAGCACTCTTAATATCCATGTAAAGTAAGATGAAATTCAATTAAGGCATTCATGAATATTGTATATGATTCATGGGTTAATGCAATCACAAATAAGAGTACATTATCATTTAAATTAAACTAGAACTTGTTGATTAATCATTGATTTCATTGAAATAAAATTTACATCTATGATAGTGAGCATGTACATGAGATGGGAACAAAAAGTTGCTCACTCTTAAGTAACATATGCCCAATCCACATCACAAATCAATACTATTAATACATCCCAATAATAGTCCTCTTAAGTCAAGATATCAGGCAAGTAATCCAATGAGAGAATTCAAGGATAAGAGATGGAAAATGATGAGATAAACAAGAACATGATATGGCTAAAACAAAGCAAGAACTATGAAAAGAGGAAAGAGAAATGTTGATGTTTTTCACAAGCGCATGGGTTATTGTGGTATAGCTAATGCAAGTACGCATTGCAAGAATTTGGAGTTTTAAATAAAATTTAATTATTTAAAATTAAAATTAATTAAAATTTTAAAAAAAAATCAAACTTCATCTTCAGTTTAACAATGAAATTCCAGAGGTCTAATTCTAAGAAGAACAATAAAACCTTAACTAAAATGAAAACTAGAAAAAATTAAAAAAAAAAAATCTACTTCCATATCTTAAGTACTATCTAATTTCATCACTTCTTGTAATGTCCCCAATTTTTGTAATATTAAAAGCCCATAAAAAGTTCAGTTTTAAAGATAAGGGCATTTTGGTCATTTCACTAGTTTCCTTGACTAAACCCAGGAATTTGGTCCTAAAAGTGGTGCCATTAGATGCTTCTCAGAAAAAGGAATCCAACGAGACCAAAATTACCCAAAACAGAGTTAAAATGAGCAAGATATGGCCCTTTCAAGTTCACGGGCAAAACTGTAAATTTCAAAAAAACGACTTAACCTGAAAAACACAGGTGCCCATTTTGATACGGGCACCCCGTCATCTTCAACCTCCTAGAGGCTTCTGGAACGGCGGTGTTTCAAGGAGAAACCACCGCCATTCTGGAGGTTTCCCCACCGCCATTCAAAGGCGGTTAGAACCCCTCCAGAACCCTCTTTAAAAGCCCTATAAATAGAGCTCTTGGGTGCCTCTAATGGCAGCCCAAAACCTTGGAGAAAACCCATCGCGGAGCAGTGACCAAGAGGGGAAAACATGGAGAGAAAACCAGCCACAAATCAGGTACGCTCAAAAACTCCCCAAACCCATCTCACCCATAGTCCTAGGCTCAATTCCCCTAAGTTTTTGCATGAAAAAACACGCAAAACGGAGCCTGGGAGAGCCAACAAGACCCTGGGACGTCCCCAGGGCCACACTGGTTCGACAGGGTCGAACCAGGGTGTCCTGAGGACGCCCCGGTCCCCAGTCGACGCAGACGTTCCAGGCGGAACGTGACGCATCGAATGCGTCAGAAGGAAACCAACGGGCGCATCCGGGGACGCGCCCGCTAAAGAGAGAGATGGGTAGAGAAGTCGCGCGCGTCTGTAGATGCGCCCACTGAGGCGCACGCCGCAGACGCGCAGCGCCCTAGCATTCCGATTTTTTTTGACATTAAGACTCTATGTACATACAACACTAAAACACTTATAACTTGAGATCTAGAGCTCCGATTGAGGCGCCGCAAAAGGTGTTGTGTTCGTATCGATGACATGGACACATTCAAACCATAAAATCCCTAATCAAGGCCCAATCAAAGTATGGCATGACCCTTAAAATAGAATGGTGGCGCGTGGCCACTAGAACTTTGGAAAACTGAGGATACCAAGGCCCAATTAGCACCTTAGGACACCCGTAGGCATAGGTATGGACCCCTAATGCCTAAGTAATAAGATACAACTGCTTTAAACCCATAAAAGATAGGATAAACTAACCTTGAGTCCCCAAACCATGTTCAGGAGCGTACGAGGACAAAAGGGTTAACGCAACCTAGTCAGGTAGGTGCTCTATCACTATTAGATTCTTTTAAAAAGATCTATTATTATTTTGAGAACATATGTTATAAGCATATGACTTATTTAGCATGATTTAATTCAGCATGCATATGATAGATGTTTTGTACATAGCCATGTTTTGAAATGATTGCATATACATTATGCACATATATGTGTTGTAAACAAGTGCATGCATTGCATGATTTAAGTACTTGCAAAGATTGCATGTCCTTGAGGGTTGCCAAAAGACGCTGGAGTGCCGAGGGCCAGGAAGTTGTGAGGGACCCAAAAGAGGACAAGATTTAACAAAAGGTTTTGACTTATCTTATGTGATTTTGGCAAGTAAGCCCGTGGGTGCTATGCCGAGGGGTCTGGGTTGGCCACCCGGCCTCTACCACTAATTGGTGGATGGGTACCACGCCCAAAAAGAGGCAAGTCCCTACGTCGACTACATTTGGTACAGGGGGCTACCACTGGTGTCACGGCACTGGGTTGACGTGTCATAGGCCCCGTGGAGGCTATGACCGAGTGTCCTCAGGTACCCCGGGACCACACGGCGAGGAGGTTGTGGGCATAGTGGACCCTATGGTTTGATGAGTTATGTGCATTTTATATAGCATGATATGAGGTTGGTCGACCATACCATATTAGAGGTCCATGAGTTGGACTCCATGAAGCATCTATTGCATATCATGATGTCATCATATATATATATATATATATGATACTTTCAGTTTTGGATTATGTGATCTTTTAAGTCATGAGAATTTCAGTTGATTATGGATTCTTATACTGATATTGAACTCAAGTATTCAAACATACGCATATTTTGAATTTCAGTTGATTATGGACTCTTATACCGATATTGAACTCGAGTATTCAAACATACGCATGTTTTGAATGAGCATGTGATTTTGAAACATCTCATGCATTTATAAAACTAGTAGTGATAGGCTTCTACTGAGTATATTATATACTCACCCAATCCTCAACATTTTTCAGACATAAGTAAGTACTCAAGGACAGGATACGTCCGTATATATCATGGTTCAGGACAGCTTCACTCACAAAAAGAGGACATCTATGTTAGTGTTATGAGCAAGTGAATCTAAAAGGAAACAAATACACATGTAAGTAAACTCTCAACCCTTTGGACATGTTTTTGTACTTAGTTATAGTTGGGCTGTGCATTGTGACTGGAAAGACCTGGGGAAAAACATTTATGATTTCTGAAGTTTTTCAAAAACTACCTTAGTTGTTGTGAAAGCAAATGACACTCAGGCTTTTCAAAAATGAGTTTAAAACTAAAGGTTTTCCGCTGCATTGCATGGTTTTTATAGAATGGTTTTCAAATAGGGATGCATCCCGCCTTAGGAAATTAGACATTGCATTTAAAAATGCATGAGAAAACCCAGGTCGTCACAGTTGGTATCAGAGCCCAGGTTTTATCCTTTCACAGCCAGTCCAGCATGTTCAAGGGTCATAGACAATAAAGAAAATGGGAGTAGTAGAGTTGACTACTTCTATTTGAAGATTACAATATTAATGCTCAAGGCATTTCACCATAAACACGTAGGTGAAAAAGGAGATAGTCCTAGCAAATACTTAGATATTGGATTGATTGAATCCTATCAAAATCATAGGAAATAAGGATTGTTGTGCAGTGGTACAAAGATGAAATCTCATATAAGGATCAGATTATGATGAAAATGAATGAATGAAGATAATTATTAGACTTGTTAATAGCTAGTGTTGGCTTGCAATAAAGTAATCTTTTCAAAGGTGAGAAAAATCAAAAGACCTAGATGGCTATCTTACCATCATAAAGAATGTCAGAATATGAGTACACTATCACAAGGATGTGATATATGAGATGTAAAGGACAGACTTTGAGGATAATTTTGATGATAATCTAAGAAGAATGAGAATGCAAGATGATATTAGGGGATAACAGTGACTCATACTAGATCACAAAGGTATAGCTCAATTTTGGATACCTTAATTGGAGTCCTATAAAGAGTGAAGTGCTATCGAATAAGAACTACTTGAGTATTATGGAACAAATCCGGAGATGCATACAAGTGACATATTATGTGATAGGGAAGTAAATTCAACCGAGTTATCAAAAGATTTTGATGATAATACTAAGGATGATAATAGATCAATCCTAACATGAACTTGTAAGAGAAGTGTAGCATGACCAAAATGTCAATGCCATTATTAAGACATTGTATGAATTTTATTGAGGCTATAGGCAACTGAGGATTTCAATAATCTTAAGACAGTTTAGAATTTCTAAGAAGCATTCAGTTTATCATATCTGTTAAGTGAAGGAGTAGATGCAGTATCAAATATATGCAACAACGCATATAGAGACATTGATCCAGGTAGACCAAATGGATATTGAAGAAAAGAGAGAAAGAGATAGAGATGTAACTATAAGTACTCGATGAATATTGAATAATCAAAAGAAGAAGATCATGACTCAATGAAGATGCATACAATTCTAACATCTTGAATCCTATAGGAGGGAAGATCAAACATATGCAAAGGAATAATAATAGTTGAGTTGGCAATGATACGTATAATAGAGAGAAAGCACATGGGATTTAAGACTTTGAGTAGAGTATCGAATTTCAGGAGATTATGTGACAAGAAATTTTCAAAGAAGAATGGCGACCAACTAGAAATTAAATTCTACAAATGGTTTGATATCAATAAGATTCTTATCAAGATCCATTAGCTTATGGGGGACACCAATGGATATAATCCATAAAAAGGAAAATTTGGTGATATCTCACCTTGCCACTACATGAGTAAATAAAGTTATATTGAAAAAGAAATAGGTCAGGATAGTAACTTAACCATTTAGCAAGTAGGGTACCATCAAGGATCAAATTGAGGTCTCGCCATCATCAATTGGAAGACCAAATATCTTAAGACCATCATTGAGTGTTGTTAACTAAATAGAGGCATCCCACCCTAATTAATCAGGTATGTTAATATCTATGAGTTAGTAGTTGAAGTTATATACTCAGAAGGATGTTATGAGTCTTTAGACTTGAGTACTTGATAGGCTAAGTCATTTGAGGCTATAAGGCCAGTTGATTAGGCCACATCATGAAGTTGATTAGGCCACATCATGGAGGAGCTACAAGTACAATAAATATAGTAACAACTGAGATAGGAGCAAAAATAAGAAGTGATCTAAACCAAGGTGAAAGGTTTTTAAAACCTTAGTGGCTACCATGACAAGGTGAAGAAATTACTTTGGGTCTGAAAAATACTACAGACTTGGATTGAAAGCAAGGTAGATAAGTATCGATCACTCTAGAGGCCCTTGAGCTTATAACGTATCTGGAAAGAGATCAATAGGTAATCAAATAAAGTCTTTCTATGTCTAAGGAAATGTTTATGCTTATCTGAGTCTTGTTGAACTTGTTGAGTTAACAACTTCAGTATAATTTGATATAATTGCTATTGAGGGAGAATTATGGCTATGAGATGGCACTTGAAAGATAAAATAAGGAGGCACTTGAAAGATAAAAGTTGAGGAATTGAGAAAATCACTACTTATGATGATACCTCCTGACAATACAGACTGCATGGTTGACGATAAAGCCTTATTAAAAGATTGGGCAATATATATTGACATAGGGAATGGAAAGAGAAAAGTTGAGGAGGCTAGCACACTATAAGGTGAAGATGTGATGTTACTTACCTTTAGGCAAAAAGTTAGTTGTTATAAGCATATACTAAGTACGAAAAAAAAAAATTAAAATTAATTGAAGGAATTTCCTAAGGACTAACCCTACTGGATTGACTATAGAACTTTTGGATTGAAAAAGTTACTAAGAAAATCATCACGCAAAGAAAGGGCAAAGAGGATGAAGACAAAGGATTCAACCATGACCAAGTAAGGGTACTAGGTTATAAGGAACTTTTTTTACTTTGCATGGGTAAGAACATTATTGAAAATCCTAAATGACAAATGGATGAGAAATAGTGAGACAGGCTTCTAGACGAAAACATATGACCATGATGATGAATCGACCATTAACATTTGACATGAGTTTGGATAAGATCCTAACAGAGGAAAGCATTTAATGAATTCAATAATGAAACTAGATATGAAGTTAGAACATTTTACTTTCAGTATATGACAAGGTCCTCAATGTAAGATGCTACTAATTGGCTTTTATTTTCGAATGTAAACTTGGTCAAGGAAATCAAGTCACATATGAAAAACGACAGACAGTTGAAATTCAAAGTTAAGTAAGAGTTTGGCTATAAAGCATATGATACCATATCAGTTATTAAAGTATCTTGGAGACAAGGGTAAGAAGCAAAGTTAGACACAATAGAAAGAAGGTAACTTTTTGGACTTGTGGATAATGAAAGAGATCACTAGATGAAAAGGATTATCCTATGATATTCAAAATAGGAGAAATAAGATAATATGATCTTGAAAGAAGTATATGCATGAGCAAAGAAGCATGATCTTACGAGGAGAGTATCCTATACATGATGAGATAAGTATAGGAATCTAAGGAATTCAAGATAGATGAAGTACCGCTAGAAAATGGTATTGTTAAATTGGCACGTACGAGAGTATGGCGCTGCATCAGAGTACGCAGCGAAAATAGGCCCTTATAGGTGAAGCCTTATAGGAGGAACAATGGAAATGATAAGTGAGGATAAGCCTAGATTTGATTTCTAAGGGGGAATGCATTCACCAAGGAGTTATCTAAGAGACAAAATATCTTGGAAGATGATAATTTATGGAATTTCGAGGACGAAATTCTTTTAAGGGGGTAATAATGTAATGTCCCCAATTTTTGTAATATTAAAAGCCCATAAAAAGTTCAGTTTTAAAGATAAGCGCATTTTGGTCATTTCACTAGTCGCCTTGACTAAACCTAGGAATTGGTTCCATTAGATGCGTCTTGGAAAAAGGAATCCAACGAGACCAAAATCACCCAAAACAGAGTTAAAATGAGCAAGATATGGCCCTTTCAAGTTCAGGGGCAAAACTGTAAATTTCACAAAAACGACTTAACCTGAAAAACACAGGTGCCCGTTTTGATACGGGCACCCCGTCATCTTCAACCTCCTAGAGGCTTCTGGAACGGCAGTGTTTCAAGGAGAAACCACCGCCATTCTGGAGGTTTCCCCACCGCCATTCAAAGGCAGTTAGAACCCCTCCAGAACCCTCTTTAAAAGCCCTATAAATAGAGCTCTTGGGTGCCTCTAATGGCAGCCCAAAACCTTGGAGAAAACCCATCGTGGAGCAGTGACCAAGAGAGGAAAACGTGGAGAGAAAACCAGCCACAAATCAGGTACGCTCAAAAACTCCCCAAACCCATCTCACCCATAGTCCTAGGCTCAATTCCCCTAAGTTTTTGCATGAAAAAACACGCAAAACGGAGCCTGGGAGAGCCAACAAGACCCTGGGACGTCCCCAGGGCCACACTGGTTCAACAGGGTCGAACCAAGGTGTCCTAAGGATGCCCCGGTCCCCAGTCGACGCAGACGTTCCAGACGGAACGTGATGCGTCGAACGCGTCGGAAGGAAACCAACGGGCGCGTTCGGGGACGCGCCCGCTAAAGAGAGAGATGGGCGGAGAAGTCGCGCACGTCTGTAGACACGCTCGCTGAGGTGCACACCGCAGATGCACAGCGCGCTAGTGCACGTCGACTTTTTGTTACTTAAGGTAGCAGGGCGCACGTCGTAGACTGCGAGCGCCCTAGCATTCCGGTTTTTTTTTACTTTAAGACTCTGTGTACATACAACACTAAAACGCTTATAACTTGAGATCTAGAGCTCCGATTGAGGCGCCGTAAAAGGCTTTGTGTTCGTATCGACGACACAGACACATTTAAATCATAAAATCCCTAATCAAGGCCCAATCAAAGTAGAGCATGACCCTTAGAATAGGATGGTGGCGCGTGGCTACTAGAACTTTGGAAAACTGAGTATACCAAGGCCCAATTAGGACCTTAGGACACCCATAGGCATAGGTATGGACCCCTAATGCCTAAGTAATAAGACACAACTACTTTAAACCCATAAAAGATAGGATAAACTAACCTTGAGTCCCCAAACCATGTTCAGGAGCGTACGAGGACAAAAGGGTTAACGCGACCTAGTCAGGTAGGTGCTCTATCACTATTAGATTCTTTTAAAAAGATCTATTATTGTTTTGAGAACATATGTTATAAGCATATGACTTATTTAGCATGATTTGATTCAGCATGCATATGATAGACGTTTTGTACATAGCTATGTTTTGAAATGATTGCATATACATTATGCACTTATATGTGTTGCAAATAAGTGCATGCATTGCATGATTTAAGTACTTGCAAAGATTGCATGTCCTTGAGGGTTGCCAAAAGACGCTGGAGTGACGAGGGCCAGGCAGTTGTGAGGGACCCAAAAGAGGACAAGATTTAACAAAAGGTTTTGACTTATCTTATGTGATTTCGGCAAGTAAGCCCGTGGGGTGCTATGCCGAGTGGTCTGGGTTGGCCACCCGGCCTCTACCACTAATAGGTGGATGGGTACCATGCCCAAAAAGAGGCAAGTTCCTACGTCGACTGCATGTGGTACAGGATGCTACCACTGGTGTCATGGCACTGGGTTGACATGTCATAGGCCTCGTGGAGGCTATGACCGAGTGTCCTCAGGTACCCGGGGACCACACGGCGAGGAGGTCGTGGGCATAGTGGACCCTATGGTTTAATGAGTTATGTGCATTTCATATAGCATGATATGAGGTTGGTCGACCATACCATACTAGAGGTCCATGAGTTGGACTCCATGAAGCATCTATTGCATATCATGATGTCATCATATATATATATATATATATGATACTTTCAGTTTTGGATTATGTGATCTTTTAAGTCATGAGAATTTCAGTTGATTATGGATTCTTATACTGATATTAAACTCGAGTATTCAAACATACGCATATTTTGAATTTCAGTTGATTATGGACTCTTATACTGATATTGAACTCGAGTATTCAAACATACGCATGTTTTGAATGAGCATGTGATTTTGAAACATCTCATGCATTTATAAAACTAGTAGTGATAGGCTTCTACTAAGTATATTATATACTCACCCAATCCTCAACATTTTTCAGACATAAGTAAGTACTCAAGGACAGGATACGTCCGTATATATCATGGTTCAGGACAGCTTCACTCACAAAAAGAGGACATCTATGTTAGTGCTATGAGCAAGTGAATCCAAAAGGAAACAAATACACATGTAAGTAAACTCGCAACCCTTTGGACATGTGTTTGTACTTAGGTACAGTTGGGCTGTGCATTGTGATTGGAAAGACCTGGGGAAAAACATTTATGATGTCTGAGGTTTTTCAAAAACTACCTTAGTTGTTGTGAAAGCAAATGACACTCGGGCTTTTCAAAAATGAGTTTAAAACTAAAGGTTTTCCGCTGCATTGCATGGTTTTTATAGAATGGTTTTCAAATAGGGATGCATCCCGCCTTAGGAAATTAGACATTGCATTTAAAAATGCATGAGAAAACCAGGGTCGTCACACTTCTGGTATCCCAAAATTTTATCAAACTCTATCAATATATTTAACATGTCCTAGATTAATGATCTGACGGATGAATTTGTTAGATTCTTTAAATTTTTAGAGATCTAATCTAATTAAGGAATTTAAAAATTACTGGCTTAGATCTATTTTTTGAACTCAAATTGAAGATCAAGAATAGCAATTAAACTACAAACTATCCTAAAAAACACTTTATAAAATTTAATTAAAATTCTAAATTAAAACAGACAAGGAATAAGAGTTTTTCTGTGGTTAAACTAGAACCCTTGATTTGGTTAAATAGGAATAGATAAGATAGTTCCTAGATGAACTACGGAATAACATCAAATGTGAATAATAGAAACATGAATGACATAAAACACAAATAGTAATAGTAACAAGACAGAACATGTAATTTGAAATATTCTACTAAGGGCAAAATTGGAATTTTTCGTGAAACTTCCTTAAACTTCCCGTAAACAAAAAAGAAAAAGAAAACCAGAGTAATCGGAGACAGAGAAGATGGGCATGTGTGTACCTAGCTATTGCTATGCTAGGTAGTACTGGAATGAAGCCGGGTGCGGTGGGAGCAGGACCCTCTATGTGTAGTTGATTAGCTGGGCGATGAGGATCAACTGGGCGTCGACCAGTGTGGTGGAGAAGCAGGGTAGATGATTCGTGGATTGTGGTCAATGCAAAGAGAAGGAGACAACCAGAGGGGTTTCCATTCTGTATGGACCAAACTAGGTAGAGCTTTCAAGTCTGGTGAAGAAGGGAAAAGTGGAAGAAGGGCTTGCCAGTGCGGGTCAATAGGGAACTGACAATTGGTGGGGAGAAAGTGAAGACTTTGCGAGGCTGATCAGTGGTGGTGGAGGGAACATGTAAAGTGGTTTGATGCAGTTGGGATAAAGGGGTCGACGAGAGGGAGATAAAGAGAAAGAAAGTGAGTGGAAAAGAAAGATAGCAGTGGGAATCTAGGAGAGAGATGGGGAGATCAGAGAAGATAGCAGTGGGAATCCAATTCTACCTTGGACAATCTCATTTATTTCATCTCTATCCTTAATTTAATTATGTCTGTATCCCTATTTCAATTTCGTCTGAGTCCCTGCTTTATTTACAAATGTGTCCCTGAATATTCTGGTTTTTCCTTATCCATGTTCTGTCTATCCAGGGACAATGACATCCAAGGTTACTCATTTAGTTTTATTTTATGTTTTCTTGGATTTAGAAATTTTGTAAATTGCAGCAATTGAATAAATCTAAAACTTTATTTTATTATCATTTTGTTTGTATTATATTTGTTAGTTTTATTTTTTATTAATTGAATTTTATTAAAAATTCCAAAATTCCAAAGCGAGTCCCTATGGGATCGACCCGTATTTGCATGCCTATACTATAATAGCCCATGCACTTGTAGAAAACATCAACAATTACCAAATTAATGAGTTAAGTGGTATAATTAAAAGCTAAACTAGGGGTCTTTTAGCCAAAATTAAACACATAAGAGAACCCCCAACCAGCATTTTGCGAATCCTGAGCAAAACATGCAGAAAACTACTTTACAAAAATTGGTACAATGTGTCACTTTCGTAAGTACTCAGGATTGCATTTAGCACATGCAACAAGCCCTTGAATCCCTAGGTTACCCTAGTGGATGAGTTAGGCCTCTTGAGGGTTTGTAGTGAATATACCCGTAAAATTCAATAAGGCTGAGTTCCCTATTTCATCTTAGAGAATCCTCATTCATTAGCAATTTTACTAGTTTTTCACAACTTAATGAAGAGGATTTGACAATTTTACATATCATACACATATTAAAGACATTTTATTTGAGCTATTTCTCAGAGTGCATATGTGTGTGTATATCCACATAATCATGACTTCTAACTGGATATGCTTACATTCTATTGGAAATATGCCTTGGCCTCAAATCCTTACAGGTATATGCTCAGAAATAAAACTCTCAGATAAGGGGTTTAAACATATTTTACTCATTATGTGACCGAATCCAATAAGCTAATGGTTCACATAATTCTTTTAAATGCTCATGAGACAAAGGAAAGTGATCTCTATGAGTGGATGTTATCACCAAGAATATTAGGAGTCTTTTACCTTAATTCTTTCTTTTTATCTCCTCTTTAAGGATATGTCCACCTAAGATCAATAGGTCTTTAACTAGGATGAAATGTAGGTTTAGGACAAGTTTAGAAAAGAAAGGTATAAAGATTTCAAAGGTTCAAAATTGAGTAGATGTCTTCAATGAATATATGTTAGGACAACTTTTCTTTTGGCTTTGTACTTGAAGTGAATTTCTCTTTCAGATTTTGGTCCTTTTTTTCTTTTTTTTTTCACTTTTCTCTTTCTTCTATGGACGAAAGATAGCTAATTTTTTCTCACTTCTTTGACTTTTTGTCCTATTTTTGAATATTTTCTACTCTACTCATTTTGAAGATGGGTAGTGATTATTTATTTTATTGGGTTATTTTGGGTTAAGGTGAATGGGGTTAAGAAAAAAAAAACTTAATAACAAGCTCAAAAGGCTAACTAGTGGTATACTATATTGGGTAGGCTTTATGTCTCTAGACTGAGCAAGGATGGCTTATATCATTTCCTAGGTTTCTTAAAGCCTATTAGATTTTTGAAATTAAAGCTATTACTCCTATTTTTTCTTAATGGTTAACCAAAACAATGATAACAGGATCACACTAATGTATGTACACTAAAAAAATTGTGGAATTACCTATAACTCTTTGAAAGAAGATAGTCTCTAAACTTACTGGGTTATAGGTCTCCACTGGTTTTCTTCAGGGTCTCTAAGTGATACCTTTATTTAGTCTTGATAATGTGTTGTATGTAAATGATTTTCAAGACTTAACTTTCATAAAATGCTTCAACACATGAATGATATGCAAAATTAATCATATGCATTCCCATTAAGAGGTGAAAACAATGTATCTACTAAATTCTGAACATCTAGTTCTCATCACAGTAAGGGAACTCTACTTTAAAAACTTTTTTCTTTTTCAAAAAATTTTCAATTGTTTTTTTTAAAAAAACTCAAGAAATTTCAAAATCTTTGTGCATCTACCCCCCAACCTAAATGAAACATTATCTCCAGTGTTTGAAAACATAGGATTCTATATGGAAGTTGAGTGATGTAGACTCTAAACCCTTGGGTTGCCTTCCAGTAAAGGCTAAGTTTAATGTCTTCAGCCAAACATAATTATAAGTGCAATGATGATATGCTGCATGTCTCTTGGAGTGGTAATCTAAGGCGGATCATGATACTTAGGTGTCTCTAAAAGTGTCTCATCAATTTCAAGGTCAGGCAGTTATAGGAAAGGTTTTAACCTTTGACCATTGACCTTTTGGATTTCTCCATCCTTTCAACCTCAATGGCCCCATGAGGATAGATTGTGCATACTCTATAAGGTCTGGTCCATCTAGATCTAAGTTTTCCTAGAAATAGATGCAATCTAGAATTATACAGTAAGACCTTTTGACCTGGTGTGAAGGATTTTCTTAAAATATGTCTATCATGTACAACCTTCATTTAGTTTTTGTACAATCATGTAGACTCATACGCATCTTTCCTCAATTCTTCCAACTCATTGAGTTGGAGTTTTCTATGGGTTTTAGTAGAATCTAAGTCAAAATTTAGCTTTTTGATAACCTAATATGCCTTTTTCTCTAACTCTACTAGTAAGAGGTAGGCCTTTCCATAGACCAAGCAGTAGGGTGACATTCCTATAGGGGTTTTATATGTTGTATGATAAGCCCATAAAGCATTAATAAGTCTCAAAGACTAGTCTTTCCTATTTGAATTGACTATCTTTTCTAGAATCCCCTTTATTTCCTATTAGATACCTCTCCTTGACCACTAGTCTGAGGATGATATGAGGTAGCTATCTTATGGTTGACACCATACTTTTTCAATAAATTCTCACATACATAATTACAAAAGTGTTTTGCCCCATCACTTATTATGGCTCTTGAAGTACCAAACCATGCAAAAATATTTTCTCTTAAAATTTTTACCACAACCTTGTGGTCATTGGTTTTGCAAGGTATAGCCTCCACCTACTTGGACACGTAATCCACCCCATTAAGATGTACAAATTTCCAAAAGAATTAGTAAAAGGTCCCATAAAATCTATTCCCCAAACATCAAAAGGTTCTACGACAAGGATTGGGTTTAAGGGCATCATACGTCTCCTTCCTAAACTTCCTAACCTTTGACACCTTACACATGCTTTGCAGTAAGCATGTACATCCTTAAATATGGTAGGCCAAAAAAATCCATACTACAAAATTTTTGTAGCTATCTTTCTAGAGCTGAAATGGCCCCCACATGCATGATCATGACAAAAGGAGATGATTTGATTATGTTCACTCTCTGGTATGCATCTCCTAAGTACTTGGTCATGACAATACTTGAATATGTATGGGTCATCCCAAGTAAAATATCTAACCTCAGTTAAATATCTCTTTTTATGTTGTGTTGGTCCAATGATTAAGCATTTGTAACAATATCTCCATCCCAAGCTAACTGGGAAACATGCAATAACTATTCATTTGGGAATGACTCAGTTATAGGCCCTTGATCTCTAGTGTGCTCCACCACTAATTTGGATAAGTGATTTGTTACTACATTTTCTAAAGCTTTCTTGTCCCTAATTTCTATATCAAACTCTTGTAGCAGTAGTATCCAATGGATCAACCTAGGTTTTGCATCCTTTTTAGAAAGGAGGTACTTTAAGGCCATGTGATCTTAGTATACTGTAACTTTAGACCCTAACAGGTAAGATTTAAACTTATCCAAAGCAAACACTATAGCTAACAACTCTTTCTCAGTAGTGGAATAGTTAAGTTGCACATCATTTAGTGTTTTACTACTACAATATATCACATGAGGAAGTTTGTCAATGCACTACCCCAAAATAGCTCTAATGGCATAATTCAACATGTCACACATTATTTCAAATGGTGCATTCCAATCTGGTGGTCAAATAATAGGTGTAGAAGTCAATTCAGCCTTAAGTAGCTCAAATGCTTTCTTACAGTCTTCGTCAAAGTCAAAAGTGGCCTTCTTTGTAAGTAAATTACATAGGGGCTTAGCAATTTTGCTAAAATCTTTGATGAATCATCTATAAAAGCTAATATGTCCTGAAAATGAGCGAATTTCTTTTACCATCCTTGGTGGAGGAAGGTTGGCTATTGAATCCACTTTTGCCTAATCGACTTCTATCCCATTGGGTGATATTATGTGGCTTAATACTATTCCACTCCATACCTTAAAATGGCACTTTTCCCAATTTAAGACAAGATTCTTCTCCTGACACGTTACAAGGACTAACTTCAAATGGTGCAAGCACTAATCAAATGATGACCCAACTACTAAGAAGTCATCCATAAATTCATCAAGGAATATTTCTACCATGTCTAAGAAAATGCTTAACATACACCTTTGAAATGTAGATGGAGCGTTACAAAGCCCAAAAGGCATATGTTTGTAGGTGAAGGTTCCAAAAGGGCAGGTGAAGGTGGCCTTCTCCTGATCCTCCAGTGCTATAGGAATTTGGTTGTAACCAAAATATCCATTCAAAAAATAGTAATAGTTATGTCTAGCTAACCTCTCTAGCATTTGGTCAATGAAAGGTAGAGGAAAATGATCTTTCCTCGTGACCACTTTCAACTTTTGATAGTCAATACAAAATCTCCACCTAGTGGTCATGTGGGTGGGGACTAGCTCGTTATCCTCATTTTTGACTATCGTGACCTCAGATTTCTTAGGTACTAGCTAAATGGGGCTGACCCAAGTACTATCAAAGATAAGGTATATGACGCCAACATCTAAGAGCATTAGACGTCCTTCATGTGGGGGTTCAATTGCCTTTGAGTTTCCCTAAAAGGTATTGCATTTTCTTCTAGATGTATCCTATGCATGCATACGACTGGACTTATCCCTTTTATGTCTGCTATTGTCCACCTTAGAGCAGTTTTATGTTCCTTTAGAACATCTAAAAGCTTACCCTCCTGTTCTTTATCTAAGTCTGATGCTATTATTATAAGTAAGATTTCATCTAGGCCTAGGTATAAATATTTCAAGTTATCAGGCAAGGGTTTTAGGTCCAAAGATGGTGGTTGCTCTATTGAGGGTATGGAGATAGATTTAGACTGTGGGAGTGGTTTCACATAAGGACCCCACTTAGAGGTATCCATGATTGGTGCAACATCTAAAAGATTGTTTACCTCCTCAATAGACTTCTCTATATCAAATTCTCCATTAAAGTGCATCAAACAAGCCTCTAGTGGGTCTAAGATGGACAATGGTGAATGAATCTCATTAATTAGACTCCCTATCAAGTTGACATCATAAGGATCATCTAGGTCTAAATGTTGTTGATCGACATTAAAAACATTAAGTTTAACCTTCATGTTGCTGAATGAGAGTTTTACTACACCATTCCTACACTTAATAATGGTGTTAGACATTGCCAAGAATGGACGTTCAAGAATGACTGGGATTTGACTATGAGGATCGGATACAGGTTGGCTATCTAGCACAATGAAATCAACAAGGTAATAAAACTTATCAACCTATATCAAGACATCTTCAACTAAACCATGAGGTATCCTGACAGATCTATTAGCTAATTGTAGAGTGATAGTGGTTGGTTTTAACTCATCGAGTTTTAGTTGGTCATAGACAGAGTATGGCAACATGTTAACACTAGCCCCTAAGTCAAGAAGTGCCCTATCTATGACATGATCTCCAATGACACAAGTGATTGTAGGACATCCTGGGTCTCTAAACTTTGGTGGGGTCTTGTGATGAATTAATGAGCTCACCTATTTGGTGAGGAAGGCTTCTTTTGCACATTAAGCTTTCGCTTTGTTATGCAGAGCTCTTTTAAAAATTTGGCATAGGAAGGGATGTCTTTAATTACATTGAGCAATGGTATATTGATTTGTACATGTTTAAATACCTTCATTAACTCATTGAAGTTTGATCCCTTCCTAGCTTTATTCAGCAATTGGGGAAAAGGGGCTTTAGGAACATAGGGTGCATCTACTATAGGTTCTATAGGGTTGTTCTGTTTTTTCTCATTTTCTTATTTTTTTGTTGCCTCTTTTTCCTCAACAGTTCCCTTAGCTTGCCCTTCTTCGTTATCTATCTGACGACTACTCCTAAGGATGGTTATGGACTTGGCATGCTCGTGAGGGTTAAGGTTTTGAGAACTTGACCCTATCTCAAATTGACCCTTAGGGTTAGGGATGGGTAGACTAGGAAACTGACCCTTTCCTTTATTATGTAATTTAGTAGACAATTGGCTTACTTGCATCTCTAACTTGGCTATGGCTTGAGAGTTGACATTGGCTGATTGTCTACTCTCCTTTTGCAATTGGTGTAAGCCTTTTTAGTGTAATCATTACCTTTTACAATTTGTTCCCGCATGGTATGGATGTTTTCCTCTGAATATGGTTTCTTTTGTTGTTGAGGTTGTTGAAAGCCATGTGGTTGATGGGGAACTGTAGTTCTAAGAGGAAAGTTTTGGACAGAGGGATTTACAAATGGCCACCCTTGGTGCTTATTCTTTGACTAAGACAAATTGGGATGCCTAGCCCATCCATGGTTGTAGGTCTTAGAATATGGGCTGTCGCTAGGTTGGAGATATGCATTCAATGCATTTGCTTGGTCTACAAGATATTTAGGGAATACTTTATTTGATGGACAAGCTGAGGTTAACTGGGCTGGACTAGAACAAGTAGCGCATAGCTCTTGTGGAGGTTTTTGGGATAAGGTAGCAACCATGAAAGATTGAAACATAGTTTTAAGCTTGTCCATTCTTCCACCTAATTTTTCCCGACAGAGTCGAGCTTATAAGATATATCAGTATGCCCTCCTATCTCATAGATATCTCCTTTCTTAGTGGGCTAGTTAGTTCTTTCTCTCCTATCTGAATAATCCCATTGTTGAGAATTATCAACTACTATTTGAAAGAAGTCCCATGCCTTACTTTCATCTTTTGGCATGAGGGTCCCTCCACTTACTGCATCTATCATTTGCCTATTTTGAGGCATCAATGCCTCATAGAACTTGCTGCCATTTCTCAAATCCATGATGAGGGCATTTTTACAAGAGTTCATTCCACCATTCCTAACATTCATAATATTGTTCATCATCCCTTTGGTGGAAATTTATAATTTCACAATGGAGGGCATTTGTTTTTGAATAGGGAAGAACTTGTTCAAAAACTTGTTAGACAACTGGTCACATGTATGTATGGAACCTACCTCCAAGGAATTAATCTATGACTTGGCTTTGTCCTTAAGTGAGAACTGGAATAACCTTAACCTAATCAAATCATCCAAAAAATTTCAAAACCTAAATGTGGCACCAATATCAATGAACTCCTTGATATTTAGGTATGGGTCTTCTCGATCTTGACCATAATAAGTAGGGAGTAATTGAATTACTCCCGGCTTTAACCCAAAGTGGTCAATATTCGTGGGAGGTAAAGCTATGTAAGATGGGGTATTGAGTTGGACCAGCACATAAAAATCTTTAATTGTTTTGCAATCAATCTCTACTAGTGGTTCAGCCATAGGGATAGGAACTATGTTTCTTTCCCCTTAGTGTTGGATGCATTGAATCTCTAGGCTTAAAGGTAGTATCTCTAGGTTCTAAGATCGACACCCTTGCATGAACTATCCTAATCTAAAATGTCCTACTCTAAATGCTAACTCTAACTCTATATGATGCAAGCAAAAGGCACAGTCAAACACCTTAGGCTAATAAGCAATATATTGATTTTCTTGAATTTGTGGGGACAATGATTTTATTTAGCCTAATCTAGTGCTCCTCCTCTCCTTTAGATTTGACTATTGCTTACTAGTTAGGTTCTGCACAAGGTGGTTAATACAACCCACATGTAAGGAGGTGTTTAGACTTCACAAATGTCAATAGGAGGTGAGGGAAGAGCAAGGCTCTATTAGACAAAACCCAATAACCGTAGTGCTAAAAAACCACTGGAATGACAATAAATTGCATATGAGTAAGAGGGTCCTACGAGCATG
The DNA here is from genome assembly GCA_035236585.1 of Warburgia ugandensis. Classification (NCBI taxonomy): domain Eukaryota; kingdom Viridiplantae; phylum Streptophyta; class Magnoliopsida; order Canellales; family Canellaceae; genus Warburgia; species Warburgia ugandensis. The sequence continues at coordinate 43,859,016 of CP141133.1, forward strand.
TGATGGCCCTATAGGTCTCTTCTGATTTATTTTAATTTGATTTAAAGGGTAGGGTAAGGCGCTTGAGATGATTATCGTAGGTGTGCCAAGGAGTAGTGATGAAATCCATCCTTAATCTTATAGTGGTAGGGTGCCCTTACTAATTAAATTCCACACTCTATGGCAGTTCGATCAGCATATATATATCACCTTAAAGCATTAACCGTGTCCTAAGAATGTAATTAAAATAGTAAACTAATGCAAAATCCTAAAAATGCAGCAATTATAAAAGATGCTTTCTGTATGAGTTACACTACCAAGTAAGGAAAATTTACTCTAAAGGAAAACCGTAATCTAGGAAATAAATGAGTGAGGAAACTTATAGTGGAGTTTCTGATGAAGATCAAGTGTGGGTAACCTTACCCCACACTTGCCCTGTATTATAGAACCCTTTAAAATTAAAATGAAAATTGCAATTTACAAGGATCCTCACTACAAGATTCACTCAAAAGAAAAAAAAAAAATCCTATTCTAGGAAAGTAGGAAAATTTCCATTTCAATGAAGATTTCTTTTCCAATTTCCTCCACCTTCTTGTTTCCCTAAAAAGGAAAATTAGAAACAAGTACCAATTTTGGGAAATTAGGTGGTCGTAAAAAATATTGAAAAATGAACCTAAAATGCTAAAACTCTGCAATTCCTAAAAATTTGTATTTTTCTAGATTTTTTTATTTTTGGATTTTTTAATTAAATTTTATAAAAACACCATTGTGGGTCCCTGACAATTGTGCTAAAAGCTTGTTGATATTTTTCACAAATGCATAGGCTATTGTGGTATAGCTAATGCAAGTACAGATTGATCCCACAGGGACGCGTTTTAAGAATTTGGAGTTTTTAATAAAATTTAATTATTTAAAATTAAAATTAATTAACAAAAATTAACAAAACAAATCAAACTTCATCTTCAATTTAACATTGAAATTCTAGAGGTCTAATTCTAAGAAGAACAACAAAACCTTAACTAAAACTAAACTAGAAAAAATTAAGAAAAATCAACTTTCCTATCTTAAGTGCTGTGTAATTTCTTCATTTTTGCTATTCCAAACTTTGATCAAACTCCATCAATATATTCAACATGACCTGGATTAATGATCTGATGGATGCATTTCTCATATTCTTCAAATTTTCAGAGATCTAATCTAATTAAGGAATTTAAGAATTAATGGCTTAGATCTATTTTCAGAACTCAAATTGAAGATTAGGAACAACAATTAAATGATAAACTGTAATGACCGAGCAATTTACACTATTTTAAAGAAAATTGGACATTCTATGGGAAATGGACTGTGTTGAATGTTTGATTTTATTTAAAAGAGTAAATGAAGGAATTTGTGAGGAAACATGGGACCATTAGATTCTACTTGAAAAATGGAATCTAACGCCTCAAAAATCACCCAAAACGGAGTTCATATGAAGAAGTTACGGCCGTTTAAAGATCAGGGGCAGATATGGAATTTAAACAGAAAAACAAAAAAGACGAAAAATGCAGGGGGCGTTTTGATAACGGCACCCCCTGTCGTCTTCCTCCCCAGATTTTTCCAGAAACCCTCAAATCCCAATTTTTCTAGAGGGATCTGCCACCGCCAAGGGCGGCACCGCCATTGGCAGCACCGCCATAGCAAGGCTATAAAAAGCCCCATCTCCCCCTCTCAAAAACACGATTTTCCGGCAAGTTTTGGACTGGGGTTTCTGGCAAAAACCAGAAACCCGTTTGTCTGTGTTTTCTAGCAACGACCAATCCCAAGTCAGGCCGGCCATTGCCATTGCCATTTCCCATGTTCCCTTTCTCCTTTCCAGTACTGGCAACGGAGTTTCCACCTTCATCGAAGACTTCCGGCGAGATGGGGTTTTAGATGGAAATGGGGTTCCACCACTGGCGATGGGCCTCCCCAAGCTGCCCAGGAAAGCCTGTTCTTCTCTCTCTCTCTCTTGGTTCTTCCCCTTTCAGGCTAGATCCATGCTAGATCTAGCGTTCTCAGACATTTTCCAGCCAAATTTTCCTGGCCAAAAAACGTCCCCAAACCGGCTCAGACGACCTTGCATGAGCCAGGCGTCCAAGGGATGCCTTGCTCCATGTGCGCCTGGAATAGGGTCCAAGGGATGGGTTCCGGGCATACGTCAGTGCGTACACTGTCCTAGGTACGGCCTTTAGGTGTGCGCGTGACATGGGGCACGGGTCCTGGCTCGACCAGGGTGCACGGGGTGCCCTAGGAGCTGAGACGCACCATGGTACAAAGTGCGTCTGTGCGATGATGCGCATCATAGCGCGTCACCTGAGCATGCATGTGCGTGTGTAAAACGCGGTCCTTGGCATGGCCTTTGGGCGCACCTGCACGTAAGGCAGTCGCGGTTCAACCAGGATACACAGGTGTCCGGGAAATGGGGCACACGGACCTAATGAGACTTTAAAGTTAGGATGAGAGGATAAATTCCAGAGTTTAACTATTGGAAAGTAGATCTACACCATAGGATCTAGCCTGACAAATGAATTAGGCAAGGACCATGGACCCAATAGGCAGAGCTAGCATCTAATGTCTAATAGATTGAAATTAATAAGGACTCCTTGTATCCATTCATACCCAGGAGGTTATAAATGAGACCTAGGGACGGGTTGAAGTGATAAAGGATGCGACTCCAGGAGACTTTGAGGTAGGTGCTCTATCACTACTAGACTTTTTAAAAGAGCCATGATTGTTTTATGCATGTTTTAAGTATAAGTTATATAACTTGTTTAGCATGACTTAATTCAGCATATATATGATAAATGCTTTATGCATAGATATGTTTTGCAAATAATTGCATATACATTATGCATAGATATGTTTTGCAAACAAATGCATATATTGCATGATTTGTGAGCATTGAGTTTTTGAAAGATTGCATGTCCTTGAGGGTTACCAAAAGATGCTGGAGTGCCCAAAAGACGCTGGGTAGGCAGTTGTGAGGGCCAGACAGTTGTGAGGGACCCAAAGAGGACGAGTTTTGAAAAAGAGGTTTTCGCTTGTTTGATCTGATATGATTTGGGCTGATAAGCTCGTGGGCGCTATGCTGAGAGGTTTGGGATGGCCTCCAGCCTCTACCACTATTAGGTGGATGGGTACCACGCCCAGAAAGGGCAACGTCCATGCTTCGACTGCATGTGGTACAGGGGGCTACCACTAGTGTCACAGCACTGGGTCGAAGTGTCATATGTCCCGTGGAGGCATATGACCCTATGTCCTCAGGTACCCGGGGACCACAAGGCGGCAAGGGCTTGGGCATAGTTAGACCCTATGGTTTGAGGATTTATTTTCATTGCATATGGCATGACATGAGGTTGGTCAACCATACCAGATATCCATGAGTTGGATTCAGTTGAGCATATTATGCATATCATTATGTTTATGATATATATATGATACTTTCGACTTGGATTATGCAATTCTTTAGTCATCAGTATTCTGATTCGACAGTGGTTTGTAATATCGACATTGAACATGGTTGTTTGAACATGCACATGTTTTAAAGAGCATACGATTTTAAACATAGCATGCATTGCAAAACTAGTAGTGATAGACTCCTACTGAGTATATAGTCACCCTATCCTTAACATTTTTCAGGATAGTTCCACTCACAAATAGAGGACGTCTCAGGAGATATTAGTGTTATGAGCAAGTGAATCAAATAGGAGACAATTATACATGTAAGTAAACTCTCAACCCTTTGGACATGTATTTGTATTTAATTACAGTTAGGCTGTGTGCTATGACTGGATAGACCTGGGGAAAAACATTTATGATTTCTGGAGATTTTTCAAAAACTACTTTGGTGGTTGTGAAAACAAATGACACTTGGGATTTTCAAATTGAATTTCAAATAAAAGATTTTTCCACTGCATTGCATTGTTTTTCAAATAGGGATCCTGCTTTAGGAATTTAGATTTTTCATTTAAAAATGCATGAGAAAACTCGGGTCATCACATAAACTAATCTAAAAACATGTTATAAAATTTAATTAAAATTCTAAATTAAAATAGACAAGAAATAAGAGTTTTCTAGTGGTTAAACCAAAACCCTTGATTTGATTAAACAGGAATAGATAAGATAGTTCTTGGATTAACTATGAAATAACACAAAAAGTGAACAACCAAAACCAAAATAGCATAAAACATGAATGGTAACAATAACAAGACATAACATTTAATTTGAAATATTCTACTAAGGGAAAAATTAGAATTTTCCTCAAAACATCCTTAAACTTCCCGTAAAAAAGAAAAAGAAAACAGAGCAACTAAAGCCTAAGAAGATGGGCATGCACGTGCTTGGCTACTGCTATGCTGGGTAGTACTGGAATGAAGCTTGGTGCAGTGGAAGCAAGACCCTCTGTGTGTAGTTGACTCGTCAAGCAATGACGATCAGTTGGGCGTCGTCTAGTGCGGTGGAGAAGTAGGGTAGATGATTGGTGGATGGCGGTTGACGGTGATAGAAGGAGACAACCAGAGGGGTTGCCATTCTATATGGACTAGACTAGGCAAAGCTTTCGGGTTTGATGAAGGAGGGAAAAGTGGAAGAAGGGCTTGCTAATGCAGGTGAATAGGGAATTGACGACTAATGGGGAGAAAGTGAAGACTTTGGCGGAGCCGATTGGTTATGGACGAGGAAGCATGTAAGGTGGTCTAATGCGGTAGGGATAAAGGGGTCGACAAGAGGGAGACAAAGTGAGTGAGTGGAAAAGAAAGATAGCACTGGGAATCCGGGAGAGAGATGGGGAGATCGGAGTAGATAGGAGTAGGGGATATGAACTCTGTCCAGTTGGTGCATGGAGCAGAGACATAAGGAGATCACACCTTCCTACTCCTAGTGCGGTGAATTGAATAGAGGAGAATAACCAACAAACAATGGAAGCTGAGAGAGAAAAAAAAAAAAAAAACAATTGGGTTCAATGATAAAATTAAAAGTGGAAGAGATGCAAGCCAAGGAAAGTAAAGTTGAACAAACTCCAAAACTTCCCCCGAAACTTCTCAACTCCATACGGTTCCCCTTCTTTATAAAATTTCTCCTTCCCTTCCTAATTTTCCTCCACCTCTTTCCTTTAAGAGTTAGTTTCCTATTAGGAAACTTCCTCTTCTTCCAATTTTGGACTCCTCTTCCATTAAGAAACCTTCTTCTTTTAGGAACCCTTCATCTCTTGCCTTATTGATCTTCAAACTAATCTTTGAAATTAAATCTAAGCCATCCAACTCTCCTTTAGTTGATCTGCAAGACCAAAGACTAGATTAGAATCATATAAACCATACATTAAGCATCCACTTAGCTCAATTGATCATCTGACTATTAATTTTGACAATTTACGGTTGGATGGTCAATTTGAGATAATTTTTATATTTTCTACAAAAATTACCAAATTAATGAGTTAGATGGCCTAATTAAATGCTAAACTAGGGGTCTTTTAGCCAAAATTAAACACTTAACAGGAAACAAGATGATCTAAGGATTATTTCATTTTTTCCATCACCACAAGAAAGAAAGGTCCTTGGATATCAAGATTTAAGTTTTAAAACAAGAGGTAAACAACTAAAGAAGATAAGAAACTTTAGCAAGAAAAAGCACATCCAAATAAATCCACAATCTAAGGAACAAGTAAAGGGATCTAACCTGAGATTGAAAACCAAAGGAAAGGAAGCAAGATGGATATGTGAACTTTAAGAGGAGGAGTCTCCTTCCAAGGGAATAGCCTTGATGTCTTAAGAGGGAAGGAAAATGGAAGAAAGGTGGAATGCATGGGGCTTAAGGAGGAAAGCATTAGGGAGAAGCGAGATTAAGATGGAGGACGCCTCCTCTTTTGGAGTAGGCATTTCTTTTCCCCAAAAGTTCTCCCTTGCATTGAATTCTTTGTGGCATATATAGACTTGAGTTCTTTTAGGGTGACCTACGAAAAAGGTAAGGTGGTGAAGAGCGGATGGTTAGGATTAAAAGATAGGTGGCTATCTAGCATTTCTTAAAAAGGGAGTGCGGAGCGAGAAATGGTGGGAGACGCATACTTTTTTGGGTGGGGCGTCTCCACCACTCTTCCATGCATGGAATTCCTTAAGTAAAGGGTGAGGTTATGGGTGAGATATAAGAGAGAAAATAGAGGAAAGTAATGATGGAAAGATAGATAGAGAGGTAGGTTAGAAGGTGGTATAGGTGGCATGAAGAGATTGTCCACCTTGGATAGCTAAGAGGAAGGAAGCTCCTACTTTGTAGGATTTAGGCTTGGAGCCCTTCCCTCCAATGTAGTGCATGTGGAATAGATATAAGGGAGGAGGGAAAGTGGTGAAAAGGAAAGAGAGGGAGTATGATGGAGGTGGGGATGTGGCCCTATGTGATAGGACCAACCAATGGTGGGAGGTGCCAGTTTTTTACGAAAGAGGCATCTCCACTTTGCTTTTCAAGTGAAAATTATAGGGAATGAGAGATAAAGAGAAAAGGATAGGAAGAATGGGAAGGAAAAAGAAAGAGTGGGCTCTTTTCCAATTGGGCCACATGAGTGCTATGATATTCTTGCTAATTATCCATTAAAAATTCTCATTTTTGAATTAATAATTGCTTATAATTCTTCCTCCAATCATGGCATTCCATGTAGCTTGGCTCATGTGGCTTGATGAATTGCTTTGAGAGCTCATTCAAGCCACTCAAGACAATGGATTGAGCCATAAAGACAAGCAAAGGAAGCTTCCAAAGCCAACCATAAAACCTAGCCAAAGGAGTCTTCAAAGTTAGCCATCTAAGAAATGAAACTAAGCTAAATGGATGGATAGGATTGGATGAAATTCAAGATAATTATACATGATATTTTAAGGGAAAATTTGAACATAATTAAGGGAAATCTTATTAAGATAAGTTGGCATATGAACCAATAGGATGAGAACCTTCCAATTTTGATGTTTTCCCCATTTTTTCCATCTTTTCATCACTTTCCACCTCACCACCAAATACCACCACCAATTTGACATTCCATTCAAGATTCCTACCATTCCATTACTCTTCCACCGTTCTAAACTCCCATCCTAACCACCCAACCAATTACAAGACCTTAGGAAATCAATTAACCAGTCAAAATTTTCCATCTTACCCCACTTTCTTAAGTTTTTCCTACACCCCTCTTCCCTCCCACCTTTTTTTTCTTCTTCTCATCTCTTTCGTTCCCTATCACCCCACCCACTTTGCTAATTTTTAGAAGCTCCAACAAATTTGTAAGGGGGGAGATGCCCCCTACTAAAAACTAGGCATCTCCCACCTACTCCACTCCAAAAGAGGGCAGCCACCTTTCCCCACTTTCCTCCTTCTAAACCTTAGTCTCCCACTCATCTTAACCATCCAAAATAGTTTGATTTGATCCTGACGATACCTTAATATTAAGGTACCCAAGATAAAATAGGAGACAAAGTATAAAGCTACACAAAAAACTAAGAGGAGGACATACCTTTTCAATTAAGAAAAAAAACGCCTCCTCCCATGGAAGGGGTGTGATGACCTGGGTTTTTGAAACATGATTTGTAAAGTATTTTGAAAGGCAGGGCCCTTAAGAGTGTAAAATTTTTTCGCAAAACAAAGCAGCGGAAATTCTTTTCTTTGGAACTTGTTTTGAAAACCCAAGTCACCACTTTATACATAACATAAGTACAATTTGTGTACAAAATAAAATTCCATTGAAGGAATATACTTTTATTAAACTCAGATCCATCCAAATGGTTCACAAGATCTGACCAAATCTAGGACAATACTTGTCCAAATTACATAATCCAAAACTCAAGCAATAAAACTCTCAACAAAGAAAAATACATGTCTTCAAGGGTATACCTTAAAGATTATTTTCTTCAAGTCTTCTATAGTCTTTAGCTCCTAACTCTCCTTCCTTGGATTTGAGATATTGCAACAAGTACAATATCTCAGCAAGCAATGCTTGGTATGGGATTCAAGAAACATAACATTGACAATGTAATTCCAATACTTCATAATCCCATTATCCTTAAACATACTCTTTACTTTGCAAGTTATGTATATCTATATACATACGTACCCTTCATGGGTAAACCAGTTAAATATGTGAAAGTAGTCAAATATCATTCCCAACTAAGCTGATCAATTCTCTTCATTTTGAGAATTTAGTATTACAACTAATTTTATACTGGGAATTTCCCTTCTTGGGAAATATTGGTAATATACAATTACCTAGCATTTCATTATGCTATAACATAAAGCATTTCACTATGCCTATTCTCATATGCATCATAGTGCAAAATAATCAGAAAGGTTGCTATGCTGCAGTTTGATCCGTACTAGCGCGCTCGGATAACTACCCTGTTCACCATTGATACCACGGTGAAAAATATTATGTCACTGCCCGTATGGGGGGGGCAAGACTTTCACAGTGGTGGCCTTCCCATAATTTCCACCACCCGACTTTTAGCCTATCATTGGGCAAGGTATCATCATATCATCAAATTTCAAGGAGCGGGTGGCCAAACCCTCATAAATCCTTTAGCAATAGCATCCCTTAGGCTCATGCCTATTAAAACAAACTCACAAGCCTCTAAGCTTGTATGTAAAATAGATTTCATATATATCAGACCATATGTCTGTTTACTTAGGGCTGAAATATTTCCTAGTTCCCTATTCACTTATAGTTTAGTCCTTAACCATCTTATAGGTGTTTGGTTGGATCATAAGGTTTTCAAGAGATTTACTACAAGTATTATCATTACTCTTGTCAACATAAGATCATGAGTACAATCACGAATATCTCATGTAAATGCATTCATCAAATCCTCCTACCTTTAAGGATTTATCTCTTTTCCCCAATCTTCCATGATCCTGACTGATGTATGTAATCTGTACATCCATACATATTGTTAATATATAAATTATGAACAATCCTATTGATCACTAGATTTGATGTTTAGAATGATCTTTAGATCATTCATATCGAAGTATTTTTCTATCTCTAAGTCTTTGTATGTTCATCTCCTTGATCTTGATCTTTCATAGATCCTTTGATTGACAATCTACACATGTTGATAAAGATCAAGGTCCTAGATCTTCTATCATCTAGTTCTTCTTTGATCTAAGTTCAGTTCTTGGATCATCCCTATGGAGGATGATCTTGGTTTTCTTCCTTGAATCATCTTTGATCAAGGGTTTGGATTATCTAATCTAATGAACTATAACAAGTATACTAATAAACATGCATACTAAGTACAATATAGTGTTCTTATTCTTATTGTTCTTGATCATCCAAGATCTAATGGATCTTGTTTGATCATCCTTATCTTACTTACTGTTTTTATTAGGGTTAGGTAATTTACTAACCTTTTATGCTCTTATTATTATTATTCAAGCAGTTAATGTGCTGGTTGAAGGTAGCTTATTCAAGCCTAAATCTAGACTACTCTTATTTTAAATTGGCTAAGGTTTACTAGCTGAATGGGTGAACACAAAGTGGTTACTTCAATGCTCATGTAAGGAGGCGTTTAGACCTCACAAACGTCAACAGAAGGTAGGGGAAGAGCGAGGCTCTATTAGATAACCCCCTTAACCACTATGTTCATCATTCACTAGAATGACCATAGCTCAACCTTTCATAAGGTTCCTATAAGCATGTTTACCCTAAGTACTCTTTCTAATGGATTTTAATTAAGTCCATGAATATTTATAATGTCATTCATGGGGTTTATTATTCTTTTCCTAATTTGGGCCAAGGACTTGATAATCCTTATATTGTCCTACTAACTATAGCCCTTACTAATTAAGTCCAAAGTACTCCATTCTTATTTGTGTCATGAAACCCTACTTTCTCATTAGAATACATTTTTGATGTTTTATGCTCTTTATCTCATAATAAGTAAATCTACTAATAACATTCAACCATAAATGAATTATAAATTCAAAGCATAAAACTACATAATCTAACATTCAATGAAAATGAGGCAAGGTACTTAAATTAAATCTAGCACCTTATGATAACAATGAAACACATATCATGCTAAACTCTAAATGTTATACTAGCATGCTTTATAACATAATAATATAAAATGAAACTAATTACATTTACATTTTTAGAAACCTTTACTTATGATCCAACCATTTGATCTTAGATCTTTTCCTTTGATTAAGGATTTTAGTTGTATTTAGGGAATTTTCTCTATTAAGGTCAAAAGATCATATTGATCTATTTTTGTCATAATCCATTCATGATTTCCTTGGATTTCATCATATAAACATTTATTCTTTCCATCCCAAGGGTCTGATTACACTTGATTTCATTGATCAAGTGGGTCCCTTTGTATTTTTAGGGTTTTTCTACCATAAAAGGTAAATCCCTTAATATATCTCATATCTATCCAATTTAAACATAGATCTCACTTTATTTAAGTAGTATATCATTATTAAAATATGTTTCTAAGATCTGATCATCTAAGATCTTGAAAATCTATGTAATTAGAATCTTATTTCTTTAATACAGAAAGTTTTTACTGAATAACATGTCTATTTTATTATTCCATAAGAAAATATAGGTTTCAAGCTTTCCATAGCTTCTTTCCGATATCAATTTGGAGTTCAGATGACTCCAGAATTGAAGTTGGAAGTTCACAGTCCTTCTTAGGGCCTAGATTTCATTTGGGCCCAAGGAATGGACGGCCCAGATTAGTCGGGCGGAACGACCAGGCGAAATGAACCGAGCGGAATGAACTAGACGATTGTCAACAGCGTCCACTGGGAGGATACGATGAAACGCTACTGCGGGGCGTCCACAAACGCGGACGGGACGAGCGAAACGCCCGTCGTCCGCGTGCCCGCAAACTAGGCTGTCGATGGGCGCGTCCGCTCGTTCATTTGATGGACGCGCCATCGTCTAGCTTGGGAAGAATCTCCATGCACAGCGCACGAGCCATTCCGACGGTGCGTCACGTGTGCGTCTTGGGCGCCGTCTGATCTGGAGATCGGACAGGCATTCTGGACCGTCCAATCAATCCTCTTTCAATTGAGGGCCCAAAACATCTCTGATTTTGATGAAACTTCTAACCTAGGTGTTTTGGACCCTCTGGATCGATTGGTACAGTTAGATTTTTCATCTGAGCACTCCATCATCTAGAATTAAGGGTTCTGTTGTTTACTTTATTTTTACCTTTTTATTACCAAAATAAATTACAGTAAAATAAAAATTACATAAAAAAATACTAAAAATATATGAAAAGGATTTCCACTTACTTGATTAGAGAGAAAACCTCAATTATATGCCCAATTTTAAAAAATACCTTGTTGATGAAGATATGGCCTAAAATCCACCTTTCTTGCAAATATCCGTTGTTTGAACCGTTGGATCTTGAAATTTATTTAGGGGTTTTGTAGAATAGATATGTTGGGAAGCTTTGGATGGTGGAATTTATCAAATTAGATCTGGAACAGAGTGCCTAATTGATTTTAGGTCTCTTGTTCCAATCTAAAAAGAAAAACAAGTTGAAAAGAGATCTAACTCTTGGAGATTTTGGGTTTCTTGGGAAGGATTTTAGATCTAATTTTTCAAGGAGATTGAAGAGAATTTCGTAGGGATTTTATGAGGATTTTTGGGGTTGTATTTATAGGCATTTTGGGTCTTTTTTCATGATTATAATATTTTTTTTATTATTATTAAATGGCACGAAAGTCTTCAATGCTCCCATGCCTAATTTTTCTTCGCTAAGACCAGCTGATAGTTGTTGACCCATGTTTCACATGGGCTGCTGATAAAATTGGTTGTTGGGTACATGGTGGGTCCCATGTGGGCCCCACATGGTGTAAAAAGACTGTTTTGCCCTTTATGCATAAAATTTTGGGTTTTATTCCCATGATCTCGAATTTGAGTGTACTTAGTGGCATTGGATTTGTATTTATTAGTACATTATAAATTTTGATGTTTCATATTTTGAGTTTTGGAATATTTTGATTTTTGGGTAAAATTACTATTTTACCCCTTTTGTCCAAGAAATGAAAAACTTAAGGATTTCTCATCCGAATTCGAAATTTGTCATGCTTACAGTCATTTTGAAGGGTTTGCTAAGTTTAATTTCAATTGTACATATCTTATGATTTGATTATACTTTTATAAAAAGTATATTTTAAATAACCCTAATATTTCAACCCGAAATATCTGAAACTCAAACTTTATTGATTTTTCTCAATTAATTTACAAAAATTGGGGTTATTACAAGGAGACACCCTCTTCCTACTTCTCCATTCTCCTCTCATTTGCTTTTGTTTTGTGGACTCCTTTAGGGCTGCCATCTTTCTAAGGGTGTGTGAAATCTTCTAAAAGTACTCCACACCTAGTTTTGGGAGTGTTTGCTTAATCTTTCAAGGTTAGCTTCTCTTGATTATTTTCTTATTTTTCTTAGTTCTTTTCATGCTAGTTTCTACCTTGTCCTTTTTTGTTGTTCCTTGCCTTAAAAGCATTGTTTTTCCTTAGAGTGATAGCCAAGGGAAATCATCTTGAATGTAGTTTTCCCTTTTCCTTTCATAGATTTTTAGTTCTCTTATAGATTCCTTTGAATTCCAGCTTTGTTTTTCATTAGTTGTTAAGTGTTCAATTTTGGTCAAAATACCCCTAATTTAGCATTCAATTAGTTCATCTAACTGTTCAAATTTGCAAAATTTAGCTTGATTTTGAATTTAGCTCCAATTGACCATCTAATCATCAATCCTGGAAAATTAACAATTAGATGATCATCAGAGCATATCAAATGCTTAATGTATGGTTTGAATGACTATAATTTGGTCTCTTATTTTGCAGATTAACCAGAAGAAGCTTGGATGGCTCAAGATCAAAAGCTAATGGTGCAGATTATCTTGAAGGGCAATAAAGAAAGTTGAGATGGTTTCCTAATTGGGAATTAAACTACAAAGGAAAGCATGCTAAGATGGAAAATGCAAAGCTACAACAAAAGAAAAGAGAAGGAAAGTTGCATTTGTGCACAAGTTTCCAAAGTAAAGGGGGGGAACCAAATTTGAAGGAAAAATAAATTTATATGAGAAAAGTGGCAGCCATCTTTTCAACTCTCTCCTAAGCTGGACTAGAAGCAGGAAACCCATCATCTCCAGACCCGTCACTCTCCTCTTCTCCATCTCTCCTCCCATTCTTCCACCGTATTCTCTCCCCCTCTTTGCTCCCAAACGTCTCTCTCCAATCTACTCTCTTCAACCTCCCCCTTGGCTGAACCATAGGAGGCAATGACAAGACTACTCTTTAACCCCATCACTTTGTCTCTTTACCACAGCATTGCACCATCCCCTCTCCTCTCTACTTCTCTCTCTCTTTACTATCCCTCACCTCTATCACCTCTCGATCTCTTCTCTCTCTCAAAGCCTAACGCCAAACCGTCCCCAGTCTCTCTCTACTCAACATCCTGCATCCCTCTTTCCTTCCCTGTTCACTGTACCAACCCACCTGTCTGCGCTCCACTATCTCCTTCTATCTTCCTCAACTTGTTTTCTTTCGCTGATTGGTTGGAACCATCATAGCCTACCACACCGCGTCAACCTTCCCAATGCTCTCTCTCTTTCCATCTTCCAGCATCATTACTTCCCCATCAACACACACTGCTAGAGAAATTGGCTCTATTGCATAGACCGGTTAGCTCTATCTTTCCTCTCATCCCATCTCTTTGCTTCCACTTATCTCCTCCCCTCTTCTCTCTGTCCTCACCTGTTTGCCCAGTTCCAATGCAACACCCTCTTTGCCTCTGTTCCCATGCCCTCACTCCCAATCGACTCCTTTCCCTCTCATCTCCTTCTCTCTCTCTCTCTCTCTCTCTCTCTCTCTCTCTCTCTCTCTCTCTCTCTCTCTCTCTCTCTCTCTCTCTCTCTCTCTCTCTCTCTCTCTCATCTTCTCACCGTTTCCAATTCATAAGAATCACTTAAACCCCTAGCCAACAATCCCTCCTCTATCTCTCTCTCTTCGGTCCTCCCCCTTCTGGCCAATTCCTAGAGAACCCAGACTCCTCCACTACTTCTCCTTCAACACACCAGAAATCCTAGACCAACAAGGGAACCCATATTCTCCCTCCTCCTATCTTCGTCATTCTCCACCTCTGCTTCATTGGCCCCTTCTCTTTAGTCACCCTTCACCTGCTAAAGCTTGCTCCCACCCTCCTTCTTCTCTCTTGCCCACTCTCCCTCTCCTCTTCATCTTTGTGTCTCCTCTTCTAATGGACCCGCCAAGACCCCCTCTTTCATTGCATTGGCTTCATCCGCTCCATGCAAACCAACACTACCCAATCCATCCCACATAGACCAGTTTGAACTACTTTTCCCTCTCTATTTTTCCAACACCTCTCTGTCTCAACTCTCCTTAAATCCGACACCCATCACCGAGTGGTGCCGAATCGCTCTCGCTCTCCATCACCGGTGTCATCCCCTATCCGCCATTAGCTCTCTTGACAACGGCACCATCAAAAACTTGTTGAATTACTTTACCACAAGTGCACAGGCTATTGTAGTACAGCTTATGCAAGTATGGGTCGATCCTACAAGGACTCGACTTAAAACGTGGGAGTTTAAATAAAATTTACTTAGCAAAAATAAAAATAAATAACAAAAAGTTTTAGAAATAGAAATAGAGTTTAGATCTATTTAACTAATAAAAATTACAGAATTTTCAATTAAAAAAGAAAGAAAATAAACCAAATAACAAGAAAAATCTACTTCCCTCGCTAATCACTATCAATTTCTTCAAATCTAGTATTCTTGGAGTCCATCAATCTTTATCAATGTCTTCAAAACATCCTTGATTAGATCTACTGGGTGGATTTGTCAAATTCCTCAAAATCTTAAAGATTTCGACTAAATTGTGATTTTGGGTATTGGATGGTCTAAATCACTTTTTGGATTTTAGATTAAAGATCAGAAATGTTAATTAAGTTTAGGGATATCCTAAGAATGAAAACTAAAATTTAATTAAAAATCAAATAAGAAACATAGGAGAAATTGAGAAATCTTGATGGTTAAGGCTAACCCATTGATTGGGTTCAGCCTTAATTAATCTAGTTTAGATTGAGCAATTCTTGGATAAGTAGAATGAAGATAAAATAAAATTGGAATAGATAGGGACACAAAAGGAATTAAAAATAGGATGATGCAGATGGAATTTTAATTAAGTGCAATGGCCAATTTTGGAATTTGAGAAAAATTTTGATTTAAACGAAAAAGAAAAGGAAATTGACAGAGAAGAAGAGGAAGCTAGAGGAGGAGATGGAGTAGAAGGGAGAAGAAGAGGAGAAGAGGGAGACAGGAGTGAGGGTGAGTTGGTGGTGGATAGGGGATGATACCGGTGATGGAGAGGGAGCACAATTTGCACCACCCAGTGATGGGTGTCAGATTCAGGCAGAGTTGAGACATAGAAAGGTGCTAGGAAAACAGAGAGGAAGAAGCCTTTCATACTTGTCTATGTGTTATAGAATGGACAGTGCTAGTTAGGGTGGAGAGAATGAAGCTGGTGTGATGAAAGAGGGGGCTTTGGCGGGTTGACTGGAAGATGAGACACAGAGACGAAAAGGAGAGGGCGAGTGAGCGATAGAGAAGAAGGAGCTAGGAGCAAGATTTGGCTAGTGAAGGGTGGTTGGAGAAAATGGGATAGTGAAGCAGAGGTGGAGAACAATGAAGATAGGAGGAGATAGGAGGAGGAAGAAGATGGGGTCCCATGTTTGTCTAGGATTTTTGGTGCATTGAAGGGGAAGCAGGGGAGAAGTTTGGGAATTGGCCAAAAGGAGGGAGGACCCGAGAGAGAGAGACAAAGGAGGGATTGCTGGCTGGGAGTTTGGCTGATTCTTGTAAACTAGAAATGGTGAGAAGATGAGTGAGAGAAGGCGAGAAAGATAGGGAATGTGGGGGCAAAGGAGATGAGAGGGAAGAGAGACAAGTGGGAATGAGAGCAAGGGAGAGACATGATGGAGCAAAGACAAAGAGGGCGCTACACTAGGACTGGGCAAACAAGTGAGGAAAGAGAGAAGAGGGGCAAAGATAAGAGGTAGCAGAGGGATGGGGTGAGAGGAAAGATAGAGCTGACTGGTCTGTGCCGTAAAGCTGGTTTCCTTCTAATTTCGTTCACCACCTTTACTTTGGAAACTTCTCTACAAGTGCAACTTTCCTTCTCCTTTCTTTTGTTGTAGCTTTCCATTTTCCATCTTAGCATGCTTTCCTTTGTAGTTTAATTCCCAATTAGGAAACCATCCTAGCTTTCTTTCTTGCCCTTTAAGATAATCTACACCGTTAACCTTTGATCTTGAGTCATCCAAGCTTCTTCTAGTTAATCTGCAAAATAAGAGACCAAATTAAGTCATCTAAACTATACATTAAGCATCTGATATACTTTGATGATAATCTGATTGTTAATATTTACCAAATTCATGATTAGATAGTCAATTGGAGGTAAATTCAAAATCAAGCTAAATTTTGCAAATTTGAATAGTTAGATGATCTAATTAAATGCTAATTTATGTGTATTTTGACCACAAATTAACGCTTAATGCTCCCCCCAACCAGCATTTTTCTAGTCCCGAACAAAACATGCAAAAACCCAAATTTAAAAAATTATTTTCAAGTCATCTCCACTTTTTCCTTAAAAAATTATCTTCAATAAATCCATCAACTTTAGCAAACTAATAAAAATGACTGAAGAATTCAAAACCCTACCCATAAGCTAAAAATATTTCAACTAAGCCCAAATCTTAGAGTGAGTGTGTGAGTGTACAATCTACATATAGATTAATCTTTATCTCTAAGTAGACTTTTAACTTTTGAACTCCATCTAAAATATGTTTTGACCTCAATACTCACTAATGACATACTCTTAGAAATAGAATCTCTCATATTAAAGGTTCAAATCATATTTCTCTTTTAAATATGTGAGCAAATCAATAAAAGTAAATTTATCTCACATATACTCATGAAGAATGCAAGTTACTAAGGAATTTAATTGTTGATTCCTTTAGAATGGATGCCATTACCTTTGAATATTTGGAAATACCACTCTTTAATTCCTATACATTCATTTCCTCATCAAGACTATATTTCTCCTAGAATCAATATATCTTGAACTTGGAAAAAATGTAAGCTTAGGGCACGGTTACCAAAGAAAGGGTATAAGGGTATTCAAAGTTTCCTTAAAAGTAAGTAGATGTAATCTAAAGTTGACAATTCTTTCTTTTCTTTGCTGAAGTGAATATCTCTTTTTCCACTTTTCTTTGCATTCTTCAAACATTTTCTTTCTTTCATTTTAATACTTTTTCTTTGTATTCTTTCATTGCATCTAAAAGGTATTTCTTCATTCATCTCTAACTTATTTTTCAAAGAAAATCGGTAATGGATATATTTTTATACTGGGTTAATATGGGTAAAGGTCATTTGAGTGAGAAAAGAAAAGGCTTATATAAAAGGCTCAAGTTGGCTAATTAATGGTAAAAAATATTTTTGGGTAGCCTTTATGTCTCTAGGTTAATAACAAAGATGACCTAAATCATTTACTAGGTTTCCTATAATTTATCAGATTCAATGAACTTTTAGAATTTTAATGGTAGTATTCTAATAATTCAAGTAATTAGCCAAATTTGAGAATTGATGGGATAAATTTTCTTTAAGCACACTGAGGAAAATTATGAACATTTATAACCTCTCAAAAAGAATGACTGGCTCTAAAACAAGCTTAATTTATAGGTCTTCACTAAATTTTTTCAAGATCAGTAAGTTATAGCTACTTATCAATCTAGACTATGTATATGCAACTACATGTAAAGAGGTGATCTAAGACTTTGCTTTCATGGAACACTTTAGAAAATGAGTAAAATGATAAATTAATCATGTTCAATTCCATTAATAGGCTAAGAATATACTTCAAAAAATCCAATTGTCATCATAGTGTAGGAATTGACCTAAATTTTTTTTAAAAATTCTCTCCCCGTTTTTCCTGTTTTTAGAGAAAAACTAACAAAAACTAGAATTTACTAGAATTCTACACCCCCAACCTGAAAGAAACATTGTCCTCAATTTTTAAAAAGTTGGATGATGATAATGCATTGAGAAATGCAAAAAAAAGGGATATTTAGAAAAAGAAATTCTAAAAAAGAAAAGAAAGAAAGAGAAAAAACTAAGGTACATACTTTTTATAGATGAAAAATTTTATGAGGAAAAATATTACTGAGTTCAAAACTTCCCTGTGTCACAGATGAAATGAGCTAGACAGGCCTCTAAAATGGAACGATGAATGAATTTATCTTGCAATTAAAAATTTTTCATTTTATCACAAGGCAAGATAAATTTATCTTCAGGCTACTTCTCATAATTAGAGAATTTTGTGGGAGCCCCATGCAACCTTTCTGGAAATGGAGCAAGGATGTCATAATGTATAGTGGGTGTGATAGTTTCTTGATAAAAAAATTAATTCTTTTTCTAACAGGTTTCGATACTATCTCAACCTTTCTAGGACTAGATTTTTCAATTATGTTACCATTATGAATAATGGTAGTTGCCTTCGTTTGTTCCATGCCTAGAATTGAAGAATTAATCTTACCTATCACATCCATATCATCAAGGTTTTCATTTGGTGGGATAGGACATTCCTCTTTATCAATGATCTGTAGCATTTTAGACTTCCTATCCTTCAATTCAGTCATGGATTTTGTGTTCTATCTTAACTGTGCTTTAATTTAAACAATGTTCTTCTCCTGGCATTGCATGACTTGATGGAAGTTATCCTCTACTTTCCTCTTATGTTGAGGAAGGTAAGGTCCAGGAGTAAGTGGTCCTTGTTTTTGGTGATAGGGTTGGTGTTGGGTCTTCTATGAGACATTAGCATTATATTCATTTCTGATAGTAGAATGATTACTCTAGTTGAAATTATGTCTCTAAAGATAGGGGAAAATGTTGCCCATAAGAATGTGTCTATTCATGGAGAGCATCCTAAAATGCAGGAGCGATAGGACATTCTTGAGTTGGGTGTATCTTACTTTCACAAATATCACAATCCTATTTGACTTTCTTAAAGGAAAAATTTCCCATTTCTATGGCCTCAGCTGTTCTATCTAGGGATGCTATTTTCATATCATCATTTATAGTCGCAGCATACACTTCTCCCCTAGCGAATGTGGTCATAGACCTAAGTTTGTTTGAGTAAACTACTTTTTCTAAATCAGCCCAAGTTTGTGCACTTTCTGCTAACCATTCCAAATACTCTTGTGGCTCTTTAGGTTGTCTGTTTAAGAAATTTCCATTGCACATCATTTCAACAAACTAACGCATATCAGATATAAGTCCTTCATAAAAGAGGTTAATGATAAGCCAAAGTTCGTATCCATGATGTGGATAAGTTAACAACAATTCCTTAAATCTTTCCCAGCATTGATAGAAAAATTCTTTATCCATCTGGGTAAAATTCATTATATTTTGACAAAGAGCATTTGTCTTATGTATAGGAAAAAACTTATTCAAGAACTTCCTAATCATTTCTTGCCACGTTCATATGGAACCTGCTGACAGTGAACAAAACCACATCTTAGCTTTTTCCTTTAAAGAAAAAGAAAATAGTTTGAGTCTTACTATGTCTAATTCAATGTCTTGTGTATGTTGGGTCATGCACACTTCATCAATTTCTTTTAAATGTAGGTAAGGACTCTCACTATCCAACCTATAAAATTTAGGAAGTAATTGAATTAGTCCCACCTTTAATTCAATCATACCAGCATTTGGATGTAAAAGTATACATGAAAGTGTGCTCGTATAATTAGGTTGTAAATAGTCTTTTAGTGTTTTCCCACAAGAATTTTGATTATGCCAATTATCCCAATGTGTTGTAAGTTGGTCCCTTCTCCTATTTCCATGTCGTTGAGAATGATTCCTCCATTGATGTATATTGTCAATAAATAGGGTGGAGGATCCTCAGCATGAAAGAGATGATTGCTTGTTCATGAGGAAACATCATCATTATCCAAGATGAAAGGTGGTTCATCATCATTAAAGAAGGGATTATTTCTCCATGGGGAAATATCTTATCTATTAATACTTTGGAATAAATCACCCTTTTGATCAATGTTTAAATTATTCATTAGGTACAATTGATCATGTCTTTTCCTTCTTTTTTTTGTTTTTTATTCTAGAATGATGCACAAACAAAGGGCACAATCAAATAATCTTTAGGCTAATAAGCATAATCTAGTGCTCCTCCTCTCCTTTAGATTTGACTACTGCTTACTAGTTAGGTTCTGCGCTAAGGTGATTAATACAATCCTCGTGTTAAGAGGCGTTTAGACCTCAACAAATGATAGCAGAAGTTGTGGGAAAATCACTTGGATTTCAAGACACCCACAATAACAACATTGCTCAGAAGCCACTAGAGTAACAATACATCACGTCCAATTATGATGGTCCTAAAAGCATGTGATGGCCCTATAGGTCTATTCTAATTGATTTTAAATTAATTTGAAAGGTAGGGTTGCACACTTGAGATGATTATTCTAGTTGGGCCAAGAGGTGGCAATGAAATCCACCCTTGATCTTGTGGGGTTGGGTGCCCTTACTAATTAATTTCCACACTCCATGACAGTTCGATCAATATATAAATCACCTTAAAGCAATAGACGTGCCCTATGAATACAATTAAAAACAATAAACTAATGCAAACCCTAACATGCAATAATTACAAAGTATGCTTTCTATGAGCAATTAAACTACCTACCAATGCAAAATTATTCTGAAAGAAAACCCTAATCTTGGAAATAAAAGGAGTGAGGAAAACATACAGCGGGGTTTCTAATGAAGATCATGTGTGAGCCACCTTATCCTACACTTGCCCTATATTATACAACCCTTTTAAAATTGGAATGAAAATTGTAAATTACAAAGATCCTCACTGCAGGATTAAGTCAAAATAAAAGGAAAGTCCTATTCTAGGAAAGTAAGAAAATATCTATTTTGATGAAGATCCACTTGCCAATTTCCTAAAAAAGAAAGATAGAAATAAGTACCAAATTCAGGAAACAGGGTGATTATGCACTAAATTTTTTTTAAAAATGTAGGCAAAAATACCTAAAATGTTAAAATATGCAATTACCAATTTTTTAAATTTTTTTAGATTTTTTAGATTTTTGGGTTTTTATTTAAATTTGATAAAAACTCTATTGTGGGTCCCCAAAAATGGCTCAAAAAACTTGTTGAATTATTTTACCAGAAGTGTAAGAGCTATTGTAGTGTAACTTATGCAAGTATGAGTCAAACCCACACGGACTCAACTTAAAAAGTGGGAGTTTAAATAAAATTTAATTAAAAAAATTAAAAATAAATAATAAAAGTACTAGAAATGGAATCAAAGTTTAGATCTATTCAACTATTAAGAATTACAAAATTACTAGGTCAAAAAGAAAGAAAATAAACCAAATAATAAGAAAAATCTACTTCCCTAGCTTTATCACTGTCAATTTCTTCAAATTTGGTATTCTTGGAGCTGATCTACCTTTATCAATGTCTTCAAATGTCCTTGATTAAAGATATGCTAGTTAGATTTGTCAGTTTTCTCAAAATCTTAAAGATCTAGAGTAAATTGTGATTTTGGGTTTTGGACAGTCTAGATCACTTTTTCAATATCAGATTAAAGATTAAAGGAAATAATTGAGTTCAAGAATGTCCTAAGAATGAAATCTAAAAGTTAATTGAAAATTAGATAAGAAATAGAGGAGAAATTGAGAAATCTAGATGGTTAAGGCTAACCCGTTGATTGGGTTAAGCCTTAATTAATCTGGCTTAGGTTGGGCAATTCCTCAATAAGTAGCACGAAGATAAAAGAAAACTGGAATAGATACGGACACAAAGGGAGTTAGAAAGAGGATGCATAGGGAATTTTAATTAAGTGCAATGAGCAATTTTGGAATTTGAGAAAAAATTCTGATTTAAACAAAACAAAAAAAAAAACAAGGAAAGCAATGGAGAAGAAGAGGAAGCCGATGGAGGAGATGGAGGAGAAGAGGGGGGAGGAAAAGAGGGAGATAGGAGTGAGGGAGAGCTGGTGGTGGATAGGGGATGACATCGGTCATGGAGAGGGAGCACGATCCAACACCGCTTGGTGATGGTTGTCGGATGCAGGTGGAGTTGAGATGGAGAAAGGTGCTGAGAAAATAGAGAGGGAGAACCCTTTTAGACGAGTCTGTGTGGGAAAGATGGGGTAGTGATGGTTTGAGTGGAGCGAATGAAGTTGGTGCACTGAAAGAGGGGGTTTGGCAGGTCGATTGGAAGAGGAGACATAGAGAGGAAAAGGAGAGGAAGAGTGAGCAGGAGAGAAGAAGGAGGCTAGGAGAAAGCTTTGGCTGGTGAAGGGTGACTAAAGAAAAGGGGGCAGTGAAGCAGAGGTGGAGAATGACGAAGATAGGAGGAGGGAGAAGATGGGGTCCCGTGTCGGTCTAAGATTTCTAGTGCATTGAACTAGAAGCAAGGGAGGAGTCTGGGTTGTCTAGGAATTGGCCGGAAGGAGGGAGGACCCAAGAGAGAGAGAGATAGAGGAGGGATTGCCGACTGGGGGTTTGGGTGATTCTTATGAACCAGAAATGGTGAGAAGACAAGTAAGAGAAGGAGAGAGAGAGAGATAGGGAACGTGGGGCTCTGAGAGAGAGAAGAGATAGAGATTTGATAGAGGTGGGGGATAGAGAAAGAGAAAGAGAGAAGTAGAGAGGAGAGGGGATGGTGCAGTGCTGCAATAAAGAGACGAAGTGAGGGAGTGAAAGAGTAGTCCTATTGCTGCTTCCTATGGTTCAGCCAAGGGGGAAGTTGAAGAAAGTAGATTGGAAAGAGATGTTTGGGAGGAAAGAGTGAAAGAGAAGAGGAGAATAGAGGGGAGAGAATGTGGTGGAAGAAGGGGAGGAGAGATGGAGAAGAGGAGAGTGATGGGTCTACCTATAGTTAGCCTAAAGAGGTAAAGAACATGGGGGAGAGTGAGAGAGAGAGAGAGGGAGAGAAGAAATGGAAAAGGGGTGACGGGTTTCCTGCTTCCAGCCCATCCTAAGTGAGAGTTGAAGAGATGGCTGCCTCCTTTCTCTTATAAAAAAAATTTTCCTTCTAATTTGGTTCACCCCCTTTACTTTGGAAACTTCTCCACAAGTGCAACTCTCCTATTTCTTTATTTTGTTGTAGCTTTCCATTTTCCATTATAGCATGCTCTCCTTTGTAGTTTAATTCCCAATTAGGAAACCATCCTAACTTTCTTTATTGCCCTTTAAGATAGTCTGTACTATTAACTTTTGATCTTGAGCTATCTAAGCTTCTTCTAGTTAATCTGCAAAATAAGAAACCAAATTAGAGTCATATAAACCATACATTAAGCATCTACTACGCTTTGATGATCATCTGACTATTAATTTTGCCAAATTAGTGATTAGGTAGTCAATTGGACCTAAATTCAAAATCAAGCTAAATTTAGCAAATTTGAACGGTTAGATGATCTAATTGAATGCTAAGTTAGGGGTATTTTGGCCAAAATTGAACACTTAACATTAACTTGCATTGATCTACGTTTATATGCCATAAAACTTTCTTTGAATAAGCTTTGATGCAAGAGGAATCATTTGTAGTCTTTGTTTTTAGGCTTAAGTAGGAATAGTGGTGCACTTCATTCAAAAGCAGACAACAATCTTCCATGTAATCAATTGTATGCCACAAACTTTTGATAATTATTGGAATGCTTTTTCTTGATTACAACAACAACAACAACTATTTTTTTGTGCCATTGCCTAGGATAGAACTTAGGCTCCCATGTGATAGGTGAGAATACTTGCAACAATAGAAACTTGTTGTTTTTTTAATTCAAACTCACAAGCGCACAAATTGTTTGCAATATAGCACGCTAGTGAGGTGGATCCCATGAGAAGTTGAACTAATGTGATGCTAGTGGTCCCTAGTTTAAACTATCTAACCTTGTCTAATTCAAGTTATTTTTAACCTATACTAAGAATTAAAATTAAAACATAGTAATTGAAAACTATGCAAAAACAAGAAACATGCTAAATTGAAAACTTTCCTAAAATATGCACTTTCTAAAATTAAAATTTCCTAAATTGAAGGCTTTCTAATTTGATGACTTACCTAAAAATAAACCTATCCTAAAGTGAAGATTTAACAACTTTCTTGAACTAACTTTCCTATTCATAAAATTAACAACTAGTCTGTGGAAAACATGCTTTAACACATACTTTCTTAATCATTCAACCATCTAAGGAATGCAATGGAAATTATGAGGATGAACTTTAACAACTAACAACAAACTAAACGAGATTGAATTAATTACTTTTTCCTACTTGAATGAATGCCACAACTTGAAATCTATTCACTCACCAAATCAATCAAAGCTATGAGTTCCATCCAGGGCTTACGTGCATAGTTCCAGCATTATTTGATAAGTGCATTTCAAATCAATTGCTATGGAATATTAAGCTATGTATCTACAAGTAAATAAGCACATCAATTCCCAACTTCAAAACTAAAACCTCAAAATCATGCATTCCATCCTCGGATTGGATGCATGGTTTTAGTGGTCTTTTATTGAGATTGTTGGAAATTTCAGAGTTAGACATTCACTTCCTTAATAACCCAACCACATAAAGTAAATAATTAAGAAGATGCATGCTCAATAATCAAGAAAAAAGCATTCCATTAATCATTAAAATTTTATGGCATACAATTGATTACACGGAAGGTTGCTGGCCACTTTTGAATGAAGCGCACTATTATTGCTACTAACTTGAGCTCAAAAACAAATACCAACAATGATTTCTCCTCTAATAAGGCTTGATATTCAAAGGAAATCTGATGGCATATAAACAAAGATCAATGGAAACTAATGGAAAACATATACAGAATTCAAAGGAATGAAAAAGAGAACTCAAAAGCTATGAAAGAAAAAGGGAAAACTAATTCAACATGATTTCCCTTGGATATCACTCCAAGGAAAAACCAGCGTTGAATTCTAGTTTTCAAGGCAAGGAACAACAAAAGAGGACAAGATAGAAATTAGCATGAAAAGAACTAAGGAAAACAAGAAAAGAATCAAGAGAAACTAACCTTGAAAGATGAAGGAAATACTCCCAAACCTAGGTGTGGAGTACTTCTGGAAGATGTCACACACCCTTATAAAGATAGTAGCCCCAAACGAGTCAATAAAACAAAATCAAAAGAGAGGAGAATGGAGAAGTAGGAAGAGGGTGTCTCCTTCCATGGGACGAGACATCTATTTCCCCAATTGAAAAGGTATGTCCTTATCTTAGGTTTTTGTGGAGTTGTATAGTTTTTTTCCTATTTTCTCTAGGGTACCCTAATATTAAGGTATGGTGGGTATGAAATCAAGCTATTTTGGATGGTTAAGATGAGTAGGAGACTAAGGTTTCAAAGGAGAAAAGTGGGGAAAGGTGGCTGCCCTCTTTTGCAGTGGAGCAAGTGGGAGAAGCCTACCTTTTAGGAAGGTGTATCTCCCCCCTTCCAACATCATTGGAGCTTCTAAAAAATTGGAAAGTGGGTTGGGTGATAAGGTAGGAAAGAGATGGGAAGAAGAAAAGAAGGTGGGAGTAAAGTGGGGTAAGAGAAAATTAGGAAAGTGAGGGGCAATGGAAAATTTTGATTGGTTAATTGATTTCCTAATGACTTGGGATTGGTTGGGTGGTTAGGATGGGGATTTAGAAAGTGGAAGAGTTATGAAATGGTAGCACTTTTGAGTGGAAAGTCAAATTCGTGGTGGTATTTGGTGGTGAGGTGGAAAGTGATAAAAAGGTGAAAAAAATCAGAAGAACATCAAAATTGGAAAGCTCTGATACTATTGGTCCATATGCCAACTTATCCTAATAAAATTTCCATTAATTATCTTCAAACTATTGTTTAAAATCTCATGGATAATTCTCTTGAATTTCATCCAATCCTAGCATTCCATTTAACTTAGCTTCATGGCTTAGATGACTTACTATGAAGGCTCCTTTGGCTCGGCTTCATGGTTGTGGAAGCTTCCTTGGGTTGACTTCATGGTGTAATCCATTTGCTACAGTGACTTGAATGGTTTGGCTTGAATTCCTTAGCTTGCCGCCTTCTCTCATGGCTTTATATGCTAAGGTGGCTTAAGTGGCTTCCATGCAAGGTGGGTGGGAATGCATGACTTAGTTCATGGGCCCACTTTAACTCCTTTAATCACATCCATTGCTGGTCTACAACATGATTTTGCCCTTTAGTTTCATGTTGGATTTATGATTTTGAGGCATTTACTTGATCTTTTGATCTTGCTCTTCAATTTCATCCCAATCAATCTAGGCCGTCAGATCATGATCTCTCTTCCTACAAAAGAAAATTTCAAATTAAATCTTAAAAATATGATCAATAACATACATACCTCAAACTAGCCTTTAGACCTACAAAATATCAAACTTTTGGATTATTAGGTCAAAAAAGCATGTGTTACAAATTTTAATCTAAAACCCTTAATTGCCCCTAGAAGTCACACCACAAGGATAACTAATTGGGTTGTTTGCTATGCAAAATTAAACACTTGTCACACCCCCCACTAGTATTTTTCTAGTCCCAAGAAAAATATGTAAAAAATTATTTTACAAAAACAAATAAAATGTTCCACTTTCATAGGTGAGTTATGGTTGCATTTAGCATGTGTAAGAATCCCTTGAACCCCTAGATTATCCTTAGCGGATGAGTTATACCTCATGAGGGTTTGTAATGAATATACCCACAATTAAAATTTTTTATGCAAGTCTTTTATTCATTTAAAAAAAGAATTCTTTTTTTCAACTCATACTAATTCCGAACTTTAGCTTGCTAATAAAGATGAACAAAAAGGTTCCAAATGCTACTATTATGCTAAAGATATTCCATTATTTCATTAGACTTTGGAAGGTAAGTGTGTGTTATAGCTAATATATAATTATAGTTTTTAAGTCAAATATAACCTAAATTACTATCATAATGTATGCTTTGACTTCAATTCTCATAGTATATACTTGTCACTCTGAAAGAAGTCACTAAGAAAGGTTTAAACCTCTCATTAATATGTGAGTAGAATGTTGCTCATCAAATCTAAAAATCTCACATATTTCATAAAAGAGAATGATAACTTAGACAAGATGATAATAATCTTATGAACGCATATCAACTACTAAGAATGTTACACTCTACCAAACTCCCTATTCATTTATAACCATATCCAAGCCAGACTACTTCTAGGATCAAGCTACGACTTCTATTAGGATGAAATATAGGCATAGGTAAGGCATATCAAAAGAATGGATATGAAGTTAAACAAAGGTTGACTGAAAAATATGTAAAGGTCTCTATCACTGTGTCATAACTTTTCATTTTATCCTAGCAAGAGCGAACATTCTTCTTTTTCATTCGTTATCTTTTATTTCTTTTTCTTTTTTCACTTGACTTCATACATAGCCTTTTTGAACTTTTTCTACTTTTTCACTTTTTTAATGTTCATCTCTTGAATTGTATTGTTCATACTTTTTCTCAAGATGTTTTTTAATCTTCTCTACATTTTTCTAAAACAACTTGGTAATGGATATATTATAGAGGTTCAATATATGTTAATGTTTGTGTGGCTAACAAAGAAAAGGCCAATATTTAAAAGGCTTAATGGGCTAACTAAAGAAAAATAACTTAAGAAAGGTTAAAGTCTCTGGGTTAAACAATGATGGCCCATATCAGCTCCTAGGTTTCATATGACTTAAAAATTAATCATAAACTTAAGAAATATATTGTATAGTATTTTGTGATTTCTCAATAGTTGACTAAGATGAAAAATAAGACTAACTAAGAATTAATATCCCTTGAAGAAAATTTTGAATTTGTGTTTAACCGTTAGAAAAAGAAGAATGGCTCAAAAATCACTTAGTTTATAAGTCTCCACAAATCTTCTTAAGGATCACCAAGTTATATTTTCACTTAAACTACATATAACTATTTTGTACAATTAATATTTTGATTTTAATTTTTTAGCAGATATTTTAGAAAAATAATAAAATAGTGAACTAATTGTATACAACTCCATTAACAAGATAAAATTTAAAAGTTAGCTACATATTCATAAATTTTAATCTCATCTTTATAAAGGAACTTGTCAAAAAAATTTCAAAATTTTTCAAAAATGCTAGAAAAAACTTTGTATCTCATTTATACATGCCCCAACTTGAACTAAACATTGTCCCCAATGTTTTAAAATATAGGACACCTAATTGATAAATGGGTAATGTAGTCTAATGAGACTTTCTAGAAAGTTCTTGGGTTGCCTCCCAGTAAGTGCTAAGTTTAACGTCTTTAGTCAGACAAGGCATTTAACGTCTTTAGTCAGACAAGGCCTATAACTAAACTAATTTCTCCTAGATCTTAATAGTTAAACTAATTTTTCCTAATCCTAATCCTAAGTATGAAATGGTAAGATTTCTGACGCCACCTTAAAATCTAACGGTAGTCTATAAATTGCCTCTAACCTAAAATTTTTGGTGGTGGTATCATTATAACACAATAGACCACCACAATTTTGAATTTTGTGGGACCATATTGATGATCCTCCATTTTTAATATTTCACAGTAGTCAATATAATTCCTCGACCTGTATTTTAAGGTGGTGGTAATATGATGACTTCATGTACTATCATGCATTTTGTTGGACCATATACAAATAGTCCTCATCTTCACCAAATTGAGGGATAACATTGACCATTCTATTTAGTTTATATTTGTCCTCCATTTCCCTTACATTGTCCTGAACTAGGAGTATAAGCTGACTCTCCGCTTACCAAAAAGTTTGTTCTAGTTTTATTTGTGACACCTCGAGTTTTTCACAAAAATTTTTTGCATTTATTTTGTAAAGGTGGTGCACCAATATTTTTAGAAATTCAAAAATAGCAAAAAAACTTGTTCTTTGAAATTCATTTTCCGAAAAACCCAAATGTCACCTTTATACTCACACTATACATATATATATATATATAGTTTTTCTAGAAGATAGATATTCATTTATTAAAACAGAACCCATCCAGTTGTTCACTTATATAGCCCCTATAACATTATATTAAATATCCAATATCACAATTCAAATGACTAACTACATAATACAAAAGCTTTTATAAAATGTATACCTGAGCGCAGAAGTATGGTTGCTAGATTCCTCTTCTTGTGTACATCTCCTCCTATCTATCTGTATCTGAGATATTGTAAACATAAAACATTTACAATATCTCAGCAAGCTATGCTTGGTAGGGGAGTTTAAGAAGCATGCTAAATCTTAAGATACATTAATTATTCCATAGTAATTAGAATATTCATTTTCATAGCAATTACATTGAATTGGATTTACTATATGTTTCACATTTCAATAATTCATTTATAAACTAAATATCTACATGTTTCATAATCATTAACAATCCATTGATAAGTCATTTATTAAGATATTTCGTAATCATTAACAATCCATTGATAAATCAATTATTAATATGTCTCATAATTATCAATATATATACATGTTTCATAAATATAATCTCATAATTATCAATATATATATACATGTTTCATAAATATAAGTAATCTATTGATTTATCAAACATCTTTAATTATTATTTGTTATCTAAATAAACCAATTCAATTCCATGAACCATACTCTACATCTACCCATTCATATACCCATATGAAACTTATATGAAACTACCCCCTCAATCATATACATATAACTTACATACACATATATGGAAATTGTTAAAAGACATACAAAATTATGAATATAGTAAATATAATCTAATTTACATTCCCAAACTATACTGGGTTTCAAAATCATACCCCTCATCATGTGGCGTTCACAATTATCCAACCTCTGCTGCTATATCAATATAATCCTCATGCGCCTCACTATAGGGGGTCCATAATCCTCCAACCATTACTGGGAAAACAATATAAGGCACATCATTATGTCATATCATATAAGGCATCTCAAAATGCCATCATATAAGCACCATAGTGCAACAAATATAAGGACTACTATGCATGCAGTTAGAATCCGTACAGCGAGCCCGGATAAGTGCTCAATAATCCACCTATACCATCCTTGGTGGAAATCACAATATCCATGTCCGCATGGCGGGGACCATGGCTGTCACAGTGCTGGCCTTCCCATGATTGCCCCACCTAACTTTTAGTAACATAGTGCATAGTATCCATAACATAATAAATTTCGAATAGCAGGTGGCCAAACCCTCATAATTCTCCTAGCATAGCATCCCCAGGCCTATGCCTATCTAAAACAAAACTCTCAAGCCTTCATGCCCAAATCTAAAATAATCATAATAGTAGGCAATTTGCCTATTCATATATTTCATAACAAGAATAACATCCTCACTTATTTGGTAATAACCCACCAAGGATGTATCCTATAGACCTAGACTCATACATCATCAATGCTGACATGGTACCCATGTACCATAAACATAATTTCACAATTCACATACATGATGTACAAGGCATAAGCATCAATTATAACATGCAATTCTTTTAATTAACATTATTTTCATCATTACAATTTAAAGCATGTCTAATATCAATCATACCATTTTAGTTTTATAACATCCATAATTAGAAATAAGATCATGTTTAGAACATGCATCATATTATTTAGACATGTCATTTTAAATTTTCACCTACCTCGTGTGACGTATTCATCAGATTCCACTAGCTTTAATCACCCTCTTCTTCACGATTGACCACGCGTGCTTCAATCTATTCAATGCATAAAAACTCTTTTCTTAATACATTCACATACATAAAGATATTTAGATTTAATTATGATCATAATTTTAAGAATCTGAAGCAATCCAAGTCCTCGATCATCATTATCGGATCTTTACATGGACAATCAAGACTCATGTGAGTTGATCACGGCTTCTGTGGATGTCTGTCCTTAGTTTAGGCTTGAGATCTATGGTTAGATTTGTGTGGAAATCTAAATTATGTTTTCCAACAGATTACATGGTCAGATTTAACTAATTTAAAGGTCTACATTGGTGGGATAGACCATTTCCTACTTTGGATTGATGATCAAAACTCATTTGTCGGGTCTGATCATTGATTCGACATCAACCAATCACTGTTTGAATAGTGATAGATCGGACGGCTGAGGTTTCTTGATAGGTTTTCATCCAAATTACACTATTCTAGTCACATCCTAGATAATTCATGGTTGTAGGATTCATCCATGGCATTTGGTGACTTTCCTAAAAGAAAAACTAACCTAATGTGAAACCTTTCCTTGAGCGAAGATTTAACAACTTTCTTGAACTAACTTTCCTATGCATGAAATTAATCAACTATCCTATGCAAAACATGCTTTAACATATACTTTCTTAATCATGCAATTGTCTAAGAAATGCAATAGAAATTAATGGGATGAACTTTAACAACTAACAACAAACTAAATAAGATCAACTTAATTACTTTTTCCTACTTGAATGAATGCCACAACTTGGAATCTATTCACTCACCAAATCAATCAAAGCTATGTGTTCCAACCATGGCTTACGTGCATAGTTTCAACATGATTTGATAAGTTCATTTCAAATCAATTGATATGGAATATTAAACTATGGATATACAAGTAAACAAGCACATCAACAAGATTTTCCAACTTTAGCCCTAAAGCCCTACAAAATCATGTGTTCCATCCTTCGATTGGATGCATGGTTTTAGAGGTATTTTAATTAGTTTGTTGGAAATTTCAGAATTAAACATTAACTTCCTTAATATCCCATCAACATAAACCAAACAATTAAGAAAAAATATGGTCAATAATCAAGTAAAAACCATTCCATTAATCATCAAAAGTTTATGCCATATAATTGATTCCATGGAAGATTGTTGTCTACTTTTGAATGAAACGCACCATTATTCCTATTATCTTGAGCCCAAGAAAAAAGACCAACAATGATTCCTCCTCCAACAAAACTTGATATTCAAAGGAAATCTTATGGCATATAAGCAAAGGTCAATGGAAACTAATGAAAAACAAAGTTGGAATTCAAAGGAATCTAAAAGAGAACTCAAAAGGAATGAAAGGAAGAGGGAAAACTAGATTCGAGATAATTTCCCATGTCTATCACTCTAAGGAAAATCCATCCTTGAATCTTAGTTTTTAAGGCAAGGCATAACAAAAGAGGACAACATAGAAAGTAGCATGAAAAGAACTAAGGAAAACAAGAAAAGGATCAAGGGAATCTAACATTGAAAGATGAAGCAAACACTTCCAAAACTAGGTCTGGAATACCTCTAATAGATGTCATACATCCTTAGAAAGATAGTATCTCCCAAGATGTCCACAGAACAAAAAAAAAAATTAAGGAGAATGGAGATACGAAGAGGACATCTCCTTCCAAGGGAGGAGACATCTTTTTCCTTAAGTGAAAAGGTATGTCCTTCTCTTAGGTTTTTGTGAAGTTTTATACTTTTTCTGTTATTTTCCTTAGGGTACCCTAATAGTAAGGTATCGTGGGAATGAAATCAAGATATTTTTATGGTTAAGATGAGTGGGAGACTAAGGTTTCAAAGGAGGAAAGTGGGAAAAGATGGCTCCTCTCTTTTGGAGTGGGGTAGGTGGGAGATGCCTACTTTTTAGGAAGGTGAGTCTCCCCCCTTCCAAAATTGTTGGAGTTTCTAAAAAATAGGAAATTGGGTGGGGTGATAATGTAGGAAAGAGATGGCAAGAAGAAAAGAAAGTGGGGTGTAGGAAAACCTTAGGAAAGTGAGGTGAGCTGGAAAATTTTTATCAGTTAATTGATTTCCTAAGGACATGAGATTGGTTGGGTGGTTAGGATGGGAGTTTAGAAAGGTGTAAGAGTTATGAAATGGTAGGACTCTTAAATGAAAAGTCAAATTTGTGGTGGTATTTGGTAGTGAGATGGAAAGTGATATAAAAGTGGAAAAAAATGGAAAGAACATCAAAATTAGAAGGCTCTCATCCTATTGGTCTATATGCTAACTTATCCTCATATGATTTCCCTTAATTATCTTGAAAATATCCCTTAAAATATCATGGATAATTATCTAGACTTTCATCCAATCCTAGCCTTCCTTTAGTTAGCCTTCATGGCTGGCATTGGAAGCTTCCTCAACTTGACTTCATGGCTCAATCCATTGGCTTGAGTGGCTTAAATCCCTTAGCTTGCCACCTTCTCTCATAGCTTACATGGCTATGGTGGCTTAAGTGCCTTCTATGCTAAGGTAGGGGGAATGCATGGCTTACTTTATGGGCCCAGTTTGGCCAAAAATGTTAAAATGTCAAACTTTTGATTTATTAGGTCAAAAATGCATGTGTTATGAATTTTGGTCTAAGAATCCTAATTTACCTCTAGGTCACAACACATGGATAACTAATTGGGTGGTTTTTATGTAAAATTAGACATAAATTTATGGGAATATTTAGAAGATATTTAAGAAATAATTTGCCAGGATAAAGTAGTAAGTGGGCCAATAGGGAGAGACCACTTTTATTTTTATGTTTTTTTCACCTTTTCTCACTTTCCACCTCACCACTAAATATCACCATGAATTTCATTTTTTATTCAAGACTCTTGTCTTTCTAAGACTCTCCTACCTTCTCAAACTTCTACTCCTATCATCCAATTAATCCCCACTTCCTAGGAAACTACCTGACCAATCACTTTTTTCCACCTCACCTCTCTTTCTTATCTTCTCCTATAACTTTCTTTCCTCTCCTCTTTCTCTACCTCTCTTACCTATTCCCATCAAACCATACTTGATATTTTCAAAGGCCTCAATGATTTTTGATGGGGGGAGATGTCTCCTAGTAAAAGAATGACGTCTCCCCACCATAAGACAACCAAAAAGGGCAGCCCTTATTTCCTCTTTGATAAAAAACCCTACGCAGCCCTTCAAAACTTCACCCTAACCATCCAATTCTCTTTATCTTTCATCCCCACCATGCCTTAACCTTAGGAAACCTAGAAAACATAGGACACAACCTATAAAAGAGGATAGGAAGAGAAGAATAGGAGAACTTTTAGAGCTAGGAAAATAATGCTTCCTTTAAGGGAGGAGGCGCCTTTTT
Organism: Warburgia ugandensis; assembly: GCA_035236585.1. Taxonomy (NCBI): domain Eukaryota; kingdom Viridiplantae; phylum Streptophyta; class Magnoliopsida; order Canellales; family Canellaceae; genus Warburgia; species Warburgia ugandensis. The sequence continues at coordinate 43,893,169 of CP141133.1, forward strand.
CCTAAACCCCTTTCTCTTACCTTTCTGCATTGAAATCTTCTTCTTCTTCTTGGGTGGTTGATATCCTCTCCAAGGTGGGCTGATCTTCCCCATGTGCTCCATACCTAGGCCTTGGTCTCATAGTCTTCCTTCAAAGGTTAGTTGGTCCTCTTTCAAATCTCTCTCTTTGCTTGTTTTTAACTTCCATTGTTGCTTAGTTAATGCTTTTCCTTTCTTTTAGTTCTTCTTGCTTGTTTATTCAAGATACAAGGTTTCCTTTTCCTTGAATTGACAGCCAAGAAAAAGCCTCCTTGAATCTCGTCTATTACCTTGCTGTCATTGCCTTTAGATCTCTTTTGATTCCTTTGAGTTCCTTCTTCCTTTCCTTATTGTTCCTTAAGTGCCTTTACTTCTAGTGGAATTTTCCCTTAATGTCAAAGCATACTTATTCATGATTGGTGAAGATATATCCTATAGTTTTGGGTTGATTGAGATCAAGTAGCACTCATTATAATAGGACTTAATTTTCATATTTGGATTACATGTATTGAGGCATTATGTTGATGAATTTTTTATGTGATTAAACGAAGTTATTTAGAGTTTTCAATTCATACTTATGTCCAACATTTAGTGATCTTCATTATTGCATGTTTTCTTGCATTAGAATTGTTTAATTTCATGTTTTACATGTTCCATTCATTTAATGATTCAAATAGCATGTTGCTGGAATTTGTTTGGATGGATTGTTTATGTTAATTTCCAGCACCATACAATTCATATTTACTTGATTTTTCAAGAACCCAACTAGACTATTAGATTGCTTCTTTAATGCTTGAATAGAATTACATGTCTAGATTTTCAAAGTAGTTGATTAGATCCATTCCTACCAAATGAATCATGCGTACCATTCCATGGTCACATGTGTGATACTTGGGTAGTTCTCATATCATTGCTTGCTTAATTTATAGTCTTCCTATATTTCTCTTGTTTAGAGTAGTTAGATTCCATTGTTAACTTCTTTGTATCTTAGTTAGTTTATAATTTGTAGTTAGGAAAGTAATTAATTTTGTCATAGTTGCTGAATCTCATGTGTGGTTAATTTAGGAAAATAGTTGATTGGGTTGCTCAATTTCCTTAGATTTTCATGATTTAGAAAAGTTTCTAAATTTCATTTTAGAAAGCATGTTTTTATGAAAGTGTTGATTTTATCATGTTTTAAGTTTAGCATAATTCCATCTTTCATGCCTTGCATTTTTTTTTTTAAATTTCCATCATTAGTTTAGGTTAAAAATCTTATGATCATTTGATAGGATAGATAATTTAAGTAGGGGCCACTAGTTCTTATCTATTCAATTTACTATGGGATCCACATCCTTACATGAATTACTACTACTGAATCATGCACATGATAGTTTTAACTTAAAAATCACAACACTTGTAAAAGAAAGAACTAAAAATTGAGAAGTCGTCCATGAATACTTCTAGAAGCTTCTCTACCATGTTGAAAAATATACTCAACATGCACCTTTGGAACGTGGTTGGAGCATTGCAAAGTTTGAATGGAACAAATCAATAAGCAAATGTCCCAAAATGGCAAGTGAAGGTAGTCATCTCCTGATCTTCAAGTGCAACATGAATTTGGTTATAACTAGAATAAACATCAAGAAAATAGTTAAAACTATGACTGTCTAACCTCTAAAAAATTTGTTTTATAAATGGAAGAGGAAAATGGTCTTTATTAGGCCCGTGTTCAACTTCTAGTAATCAATTCAAACTCTCCACTTGGTGGTCATGTGAGTGGCCACTAACTCATTGTCCTCATTTTTTATTACCATGACATCGGATTTCTTGGGTGCAACTTGAACGAGGTTGACCTAAGCACTATCATAGACCATCATCTAAAAGCTTAAGGACTTCATCTCTTACCATGTCCTTCATGTGATGGTTTATTCTTCTTTATGTTTCCTTAGATGGTTTAAAGTTTTCTTCCAAGTGGATCCTGTGCATGCACATGGCTGGACTAATCCCCTTAATATATGCTATAGTCCACTCTAGAGCAGTCTTTTGTTCCTTGTGAACATTAAGAAATTGCCTTTCCTATTTTGGGTCTAAATCTTACACTATAATGATATATAAGGTTTCCTATAGTCCTATTTAAGAGTACTCAAGATTATTATTTAAGGGATTTAGAATTAGAGAAGGTGGTTGCTCTATGGAGGGCAGGGAAACAAACTCTGATGGGGCGAGTGGTTCCACATGAGGTTCCCATTTGGAGGTATCCATGATTAGGGCTGCATCTAAAATATTATTTGCCTCATCAATAGATTTGTCTAAATAAAAATCACAATTGAAGTGCATAGATAATTCTCAAGTGGATCGAAGATTGGTGATGGTGGATTAGTGTCTTGAATTAGCCCTCCATAAATTGACTTCATAAGAATCATCTGTCTAAGTATTGTTGGTCAACATTAAAGACATTTAGTTTGACTTTCATGTTGCTAAATGATAGCCTCAGCACACCATTCCTATAGTTTATAATGGCTTTGGATGTTTCTAAGAATGGATGTCCAAGAATGAGCGGGATTTAATTACCAAGGTCAGATACAAGCTCGGTATATAGTACAATGAAAATGACAGGATAATAAAACTAGCCCATTGAACATCCTCAACAATGCCACGTGGTATCTTTGCTAATCTATTGGCCAGCTGCAATGTGGTAGTAGTTGGTTTGAGTTCACCAAGCCTCAGTTGCTCATAAACAGAATATGACAATAGGTTAACACTAGCTCAGGTCAATCAAGGCCTTATCTATTACATGGTCTTTAATAAATCATGAAATTGTAGGACACTCCAAGTTTCTAAACATGGGCAGGGTCTAGAGTCAAAGAGCTCACTTGCTCAGTGAGGAAAGCTTTCTTCTATATATTAAGCTTTCTCTTTCTTGTACAGAGCTCTTTTAGGAACTTGCTGTAGGCAGGAGCATCCTTGATGGAGTTGAGCAATGGAATGTTGATTTGTACAAGCTTAAAAACATCTATTAGCTCAATGAAATTTGTTCCCCTCCTTGTTTTGTTCAATAATTGAGGAAATGGAGCTTGAGGCACATAGGGTGCCTCCACTATAAGTTCAATAGGAGATTTTTTGTATCTTTTCTTTCTCCTATGTTTTGATTGCCTCATGTTCCTCTACAATTTCCTTAGGTTGCTCATGAGAACTATGGGTTGGAGAACTAGACCTTATCTTGAATTGGCCCTTAGGGTTAGGGATGGGCTAGGTAGGAAATTGGCCCTTTCCTCTTATCTTGTAATGTAAGTAGACAACTGGCTTACTTGCTTTTCTAACTTGGCTATGGCTTGAAAGTTGACATGGACGAAATGTCAACTATCACTCTGTAATTGGTGTAAATCCTTGTTAATTTCTTCATTTTGCTTCAAAGATCATTCTATAATGGACTATATATTCTCCGTAAAAGTTGGTTTCCTTAGTTGCTGAGGTTGTTGGAAGCCAGATGGTTATTTGGGAACTATTGCTCTAGCAAAATTTTAGGTAGGGGAGTTCACAGATGACACCCCTGGTAGTTGTTCTTCAATAATGAAAATTTGGGATGCCTAAAACATTGAGGATTATAGGTCTCAAGATAGGGGTTGTTGCTAGGATTTTGATATGCATTCATGGAATTTGGTTGTTCTTGAAGATAGTCATTGAGCGCTCTATTTGGTGGACAAGGTATGGTGACATGGACCAGACTAGAATAGAGAGAGAAAAAAAACTCCTGTGGAGGCTCAATGTAAGTAGTAGCGATGAGAGTCTGAAACATAGTTTCAAGTTAGTCTACTCTCCCATCATACTTTTGCATTCTCTATATAATAGTGTCAAGCTTGTATGGTAGATATGTGTTCACTCATATCTCATACAAGCCTACTTTCTTTAGATGCTAGTTGTTTCTCTCTCTTCTATTAGAATAATTTCATTGTTGGGAATTATCTGCTAATGTCTAGAAAAACTCCTAGGCCTCTCTCTCATCTTGTACCATGAGGGCCCCTCCACTCACTACATCAACCATTTGGTTATTTTGAGGCATTAATGCCTCATAGAAGTATTGAACTTCATGCTATTTGTCAAATCCATGATGAGGACATTTCTGCAGCATCATTCTACCTTTCCCGACATTCATAATTCTATTCTTTTCCCTTTATTAGAAATTGATAATTTCCCTATGAAGGGCATTAGTCTTGTGAATGGGGAAGAATTTAATTAAAAACTTCATAGGCAATTAGTTTCACGTGTTGATGGAATCTACCTCTAAGGAATTTAGCCATGACTTGGCTATATCCTTGAGTGAGAATGGAAACAACCTAAGCCTAATCAAACTGTTCAAATAATTTTAGAACTTAAATGTGGTACACATATCGTGGAATTCCTTGATATATAAGTATGGATCCTCTTGTTCTTGACCATAAAGTGTGGGGAGTAACTGTATGATTCCCTATTTTAGTTCAAAATGGTTTGCATTTATTGGAGGTAATGCTATATAGGATGGGGTATTAAGTTTGAATGGCTCATCAAAATCTCTAATAGATTTGTGCTCAACATTTGCAGATAGTGTAGCCATGGGGATGGCAACTTGGTTTCTTACCACTTGACTAAGGATACATTCAATCTTTGGGTTAAAATGTACTAACTCTAAGTTCTAAGATTGATGCCCTTCCATACACAAAACTTATTCCCAACTAAATGATATGACATAACTATATTTTAATTCTAACTCCATGTGATGTGAATCAATCTTAGCATATCGCTAATTGTTTTGATTAACTTTTATTATTGCATACGGTGGTACCTTCTTAGACCTAAATTCAGATAGCTCCTCCCTTTATCTAGACTTAACTACTGCTTACCAATTAGGTTCTTCTCTAAAGTGGTTAATACAACTCTCATGCAAGGACACATTTAAACCTCAACCAATGTCAACGAATGGCATGGGAAAATTACTTAGATTTTAAGACACCCACTATAACTATGATGTTTAGAATCCACTAGAGTGCTAGTAGACCACCTCCTTCTAAAAGGTTCCTATGAGCTCAATACAATAGGTCTCTTGCTACTTAACTTTTAATTTAATAGTTCAAGACTTGGGATCTCAACATACAAGGAATTTGATTGATTTTTTAGGTCGGCCAAGGATCTGGTGATGAATTTCAATCTTTATCTTATGAGGGTTCTTGTGGGGCCCTTACTAACATTATGATCAATTCCACCATAAAGTTATAAACATGCAATGAAAAACAAAAGAAAACTAATGCATACCTATATGCTATTTAGCAAATGGTCTACACCTCAATAGACAGGACACTATACTTACGCAGCATATGCCTTTGTTATAACAAAGCTTAGGCTATGCCTTATTAAATAGGTGTAAAAACCAATGCAATAGTCCTAAATAATATGCAATAATTATTATGAATGATCCTATTTTATATTAATTACTCTATCATTTAAATTCAACTATACTAAATGTAGTTATAATAGAAAATAAAAATAGAATGAAAATTGCTTACAATTGGGGTTCCGATGATGATCAAGTGTGGGCGCCATACCCCACAATTGCTCTGTATTATTACAATCCATTTAAAAATTAAATGAAATGAAAATCACAATGGACCTCACTACATATTTCACTTAAAAACCTAATGTAAGAAAGCAATAAAACCTAATCTAATATGATGAAGTTTTGGCTCCAAGGATCACTGCAGCTCCTTTGCTAATTTTCCCTCACACAAAATCAAACAAAATATGGTCAATTATGAGGAATTAGTAATCAATGCAAGAAATGATGAAAAAACCTAATCTAATGCATCCTAAAACTAGACTAGAGGTAAATAATCTAAATTAAAATCCAGTTCACTATTCCATTATGATTCCTAGGCAATAGTGCCAAAAACTTGTTATGAAGTTTTGAATAACTCCCAAATGCATGAATCGGTTGTAATATAAGCATGTGATGGAGATCAATCCCATGAAGAATTGAACAGTTTGTGTGATTAGTGGATCCTTACTTAAACTACTTACCCTAACCGAAGAAAATGGTGTTAACCTAAACTAAGAATGGAAACTTCGCATAAATAGCATATGAAAATTAATTAAAGCAATCAAACTGATATTGAAGCTTTCCTAAAACCACATTTTCTAAAAATAAAATTTTCCTAAATTAAAACTTCCTAAAACTGGAATTTAGAAACTATTGAAATAATGAAAAACTACCTATTGAAAACTATATATTAGAATATGTAAGAATAAGTAACAAATCAAGCTAGTTACTATGCACACAATCTTAAAGGATGGTGTGCATAGTTCATGGTGCAAAAGTTAAAATCTAATGAACAAGGGATTCTAATGTAACCTTGATAAATATAAAGATGCATGAATAAACAACTACCAAAAACTTAATGAAAACACTCCTCAAAACCATGCGCATGACTCAGAGGTTATGTGCATGGTACAAAGTTGTAGTCCATGTGATTCCTAAGTGAATTCTAATGAAATTTAATGCAAGAATGGAGCATGCGTGAGACACATGAATTATAATGCAACTATAAGAGCATAGAATGTGTGAAAAGAGCTTATGTAAAGTGCTTATGATGCTATGATGAGGATCACTCTTAATAGCCATGCAAAGTAAGATCAAATTCAATTAAGGCATTCATGAATATTGCACATGATTCATGGGTGGGTTAATGTAATAACAAATAAGAGAACATTACAATTTAAATTAAACTAGAAAGTTCTGATTAATCATTTGATTTCATTGAAATAAAACTTACGTCTAGAATAGTCCGCATGTACATGAGATGGGAACAAAAAGTTGTGCACTCTTAACTAACATATGCTCAATCCAAATTACAAATCAATACTCTTAATACATCCCAATAATAGTCCTCTTAAGTCAATATCTCATACATGTAATCCCATGAGAAAATTCAAGAATGAGAGATGGAAAACAATGAGACAAATAAGAACTCGATATGGCTAAAACAAAACAAGAACTATGGAAAAGAGTAAAGGGAAACAAGATGATCCAAGAATTCTTTCCTCTTGGCCATCACCACAAGAAAGAAAGTTCTTGAATACCAGGATTTATGTTTTAAAACAAGAGGCAACCAAAGAAGACAAGGAACTTAAACAAGAAGAAAGCACATCCAAATAAATGCACATTCAAAGGAACAAGTAAAGAGCTAACTTGGAAATTAAAGATTGAAAACTAAAGGAAAGGAAGCAAGATGGATGCATGAAATTCAAGAGGAGGCTTCTTCCAAGGGATTGGTATTGATGGCTTAAGAGGGAAGAATATGGAAGAAATTTGAATGCATGGTGTTCAAGGAGGGAGGCATTGGGAAGAAGAGAGAGTAAGATGGATGATGCCTCCTCTTTTGGAGTAGGCATTCCTCTCTTCCCAAAGATCTCCCTTGCTTTGAATTATTTGTGGAATATATAGTATCCTTCTTGAGTTCTTCTATGGTGACTTAAGAAAAAGTTAAGGTGGGGATGAGATGATAAAAAGAGTGGATGCTTAAGATCAAAAGATAGGTGGCTTTCTAGGGTTTCTTAAAGAGGGAATATGTTGGGAGATATGGTGGGAGATGCCTACTTTTAAGGGTGGGGCATCTCCTCCTCTCTTCCATGAATGAAATTCCTTAGGTAAAGGGTGAAGTGGCAGGTGACATAGAAGAGGAAAATGGGCAGCGCCATTTTTTACGAAAGAGGCGTCTCCCACTTTGGTTTTCATGTGGAAACACAGGGAATGAGAGATAGATAAAAAAAAGATAGGAAGAATGGGAAGGGATGGGAACAAAAAAGAAAAAGTGGGCTCTTTTCCAAATTGGGCCACATGAGTGTGCTATGATATTCTTGCTAATTATCTCTTAAAAATTATCTTTCGTATGGATAATTGTTTATAATTTTTCCTCCAATTATGGCCATCCATATAGCCTAGCTTATATGTCTTGATGGATTTCTTTGATAGCTTTGAGAGCTCATTTGGCTTAGCTTCATGGATGGCTTTGGGGCCCTTTTGGATTGGCTTGATGCATTAACCCCCTTGGCTTTTCACTTTCTTCATTGCTTATATGGCTTAGGTGGCTTAAGTGAATCCCATGCAAAAGTGGTGGACTTTGCATGGCTTGTCCATGGGTCCACTTTAGTCACCATTGACTTTTCCAATTCGATCCTTTGTGTACCTTAAGGTGATCTTGATCTTACTTAGGTTGATGACATTTAGGCCTTCACTTGATTTTTTGATCTTGATCTTCAATTTTCATCTTGATCGATCTTAGTCGTTGGATAACCATTTCGCTTCCTACAAAAAACCAAAAACTCTAATTAAATACTAAAAATTTATCATCATTCACATGCTTATCTCATATTAGTCTTTGAATCTACAAATTATCAAATGTTTGGTTTATTCGGTCAGAAATGTGTGTTACCATTTTTGGCCAAAAACCCTATTTTAACACTATAAGTTATAACACATGGCAACTAATTGGGTGATTTATATACAAATTTTGACACTTATCAATATTGTATCATCATTGGTGATTGGACTGTATGGCACTATGATATGGAGAAATCAATTTTCCACGGTGATGTGGGTATGGATTTTGCATTATGGACAGAGGGCTACATGCCTTAGTTTTTGCTCTTGGCTATTATCAAGCATACTAGATTGATTGACTTATTGGTTTCTTTCAGATATTACACAAAACTTGAGTTACTAGTTTTTCCTAGTGGATTTTTAACTCAGATGTCATGAGATAGATTTTCATAGTTATAATTTTCACTTCGATTTGTTGCGAAAAGATTGTTGTGCAGACTAATTAATGATTTTTCTTTTGAAACCTTGAGTAGCTTTTGGTTTTGCCAGATCAAAGATTTATCAAATGTTGGTTTGTTGGCAAGTAGACTTTGAGCATATAGTACACTATTTGACCTTACCAACTAATTTTATCTTTTACTGACACCATGCTTTACTGCTTATACCAAGTTGATGGTTTTAACAATAGAATTTTGATACATAATGATTTTTCTCCAAACTAATAATTTTATCATGGTTAGCTTACTAATGAAGGAAAAGCATTGTGTTAATGAAGGAAAATATGTTAGATGACTACCTTTACACATGATAGTGAGAATGTTAGATACCTTAATATTCATAAGTTGATTTAACTATAGAATAACAAACAACTTAGACATTTATATTGATATCTTGAATGCTCATGCATAGTGAACGATCATGAAGAACTATATGTTGTGAATAAATTTGGGAATGCTTATGTTTATTCATGGAAAATAATCTTAGTACAATTAAATATTCATGAAATAATAAAAGCTTAGAATGCATAAATCCTCAAGAAAAGAGAAGGCAATGACATTTCTATAAATCATCAAAGTCTTATGATTAATCAACCATATTAATTACACATGTAAACGAATTTCATGGACATATGATTTGAGAACTTTTAATTGCAACATGAGTACTTATTTTGAAACATCATGTGTTGTGTTTAGATATGATAATTTATAAATATACACTAACTTTGTAGATCATGAATAGTAGTCCAAAATAGTGACTTTTTCTAGCTATACAAGTTCAAGCTTGTTGAGACATTGTAATTTGTTTTACAATATCTTAGACTCAAAGAATTAGATTGGAAAGATGTACAAGTCGAACCCCAGACATGAATGCAAACATGGAGTTTGAAATTTTAGGAGATTATGAATTTTAGCATCTAAAGGGTGAGCCTTGGCACTTGAGATTTAATTTATGAATTGTCAAAGATGTGGATGTATATTAACTTGTTGTTGTGGACTTATTCCTATTTAGTGGAATTGGGTTGTGATCGTATGTCCTAGGGTTATGATTAAGTTTTGTTATTCATTTTTTAAAATATGCAAATATATTCATGTGTATTACGTGTTTTGTAAGCATGTGTCAAATGCACATATGTTTGAAAAATAGAGGAACTTTACTAGATTTTTTGTAGCAATAAAACATTCATTTAATTGTAAAATTCTTATGTTTGTGTAAGAAAAGACACATAGGATTTGTAGAAACACTTTTGAAAGACAAATTTTTTTTGTTGTTTTGTTGTCGGAAAGAATTTCAAACAAGGGATATCTTGAATTGCAAAATAGTTTTCAAAAAGTATTTCAAAAAACTCCTGGTGTATCATTTTTGGTATCATAGCTCAGATTCAATCCACTGAGAACTAGTCACAACAAAAATAATTATTAATATTCCACAAAAGGAGTGTAGTCCTTATGAAAGTAAAATGAAGAGAGACTATCATATGGTGCATCATGATTTTTAGAGGAGACAATTAGAATATGAGAGTGTAGGAGTTAGTATCATGACATGAAAGCATTGGTATGTGATGGAAGATCCATTTTCATGGACAATCTCTGGAGAGTTCAAGTTTTAAATGGATGGTGAGCATAGAACTTTGGAGAGTATGGCAACTATAGTATAACACTAAGTTGAGAATCATTGTATAAAGGATTAAGAGATGTTATAGTAACAAAAATCCCCTTGGCAACTTGGAGTCATAGGATTAGTCTGAACACACAATGGACTTTTACTACTAGTAATTCAGGTGTTATGGAAGCTCAGTACAAAATAAGTAAAATAGGGTAAAATGTAGCTACATATATGGGGTAAAGAATGAATTCAGACTGACTTAGCAAAATATGCATGACTTCATTAAGTAAAATGTAGTTAGAGAAGAATGAAAATGGGGTAGAGAATGACCATTGTGAAAAGGAAGTGGTTAAGAGATAAAATAAATAAATATAAAATAATAATAATAATATAAAAGAAGTAAAATAGGGTAACTGCCCAAATATAAACAAATGATTGATGCCAAGATTGATAATGACTTTGAATCAAGTTCTTTCTAAGATGATAAACTTGAAAATTATTAGCTTTCTACCAAAAACTTGGTTAAACTAGAAAATCTTACAATTCAATGAAACTTTGGTGAAACTAGAAAATCTAACAATTCAATGAAACTTTGATGAGAAACAAGATTGATATATAAATCTTTGAAACAAAAGAATATGAAATCATAAGATTTTGCATGGAAACATAGTCAAAAGATTAGATTAAGACATTTATACAAAGATAATTAAAAGAAAAACATATACGAAATAGGGGTAGAAGAAAAGTAAGAAATTATGATTCTAACATAAAGATTACCTAATCTAATCTCTCTCTCTCTCTCTATCTATCCTTGGCTGAACTAAATTGTGAAATCATTCTAGCCTAGATCTTATCTTAAAACTGAGATTAATAAATAGACAAGAATCGTATAAAGAAACCTAAAGAATGATGTAGGACAAATCTTGAGGACAAAATTATTATGAAGGACGAAAGTAAGATTATTTAATTTGAGTTATTTTCTACGTAATTATAATATATTTTAATTAGAATAAAATTAAAAATAGAATTTCTTGGAAATAGAATTCCAAGGAATAACCTTTTAAAAACTCAAAATTTGGACATGAAACAATCAAAAATCGAAAGTACACATCGAGATGATTCCAATGACACTAATTTTGTGCAAAATGGAGATTGGGGCTGAAATCACCAAATTTTTACAAAATTATGGGGGGTCCAAAGTTATAATGACACCTACAGTTTTGGCTGTTTATGGGTTGCAGCAGATGTGCTATGCAAGAAGTAGGCACCACATGTGAGCGAATGGCTGACACACATTAGCCTAGTTCCCCTACACTAGGCAGTGATCCAAAAATAAGACAAAATGAGGGGGCAATGTTGGTGAAAGGGGTAAAATCGGCATCTGCCTCCCATCCATTCAATCTCCCACTAGCACTGGCAAGCTTTTGCTATCCCCTTCTACCTAAATTTTTATTAGATAGCGACTAGATTGACATGAACAGTTGGCTGCCAGAAACCCCCCTTTCCCATGTCTTCATCTCCCTCTCCCTCCCATGATTTCTCACCAGCAGCTTAGGAAAATTCCCTCTATTATTTCTTCTCTGGCACCAATTCCTTCCCCTTTCTCTCCCTCTCTCTTCTCATCTTCCTCCCTAATGCGACACCTCACCAACAATGTAAATGGGTCCCATGTGAGAAAACAACCTACCATTCTTCCCTCTTTCTTAGATTCGGTCCCAGAGGGTGACCAAGCCAAGGTCCACCAGCCATTGCCAGAACCGTTCTCTCGTCTTCCCTCTTCCTTTGGCCATCGGCATGCCTAGAACCCCCCCTCTCTCTCCCTTCTCTTCCTTTGCCTTGACTCATCAAAAACTAGCATAGCCCAACTGGCATGCCACACCAATCCTATTCTTCTCTCCCTTTCGCTCTTCTCAGGACACACAGCCACCAACGTGCAAGCCTAATCTTTCTCGACTTCCTTCCTTCTGCTTTCTCCTTTGGTCTACATAGCCTAGCAAGTGCGCCAGCCCCTCGCCTCCTCCTCCCTTGTTTCCCTCTTCCTCCTTTGGCAAGTTTGGCTAGGGCCACTTGCCCATGTCACTAGCTCCCGACTCACCTCAGTGAACTATGTTGACATAGTGGGCCCCACTACCCCTTATACTTTGATCTATTCTTTGCCCAATCCAAGAAGGATCTCATGGATCTAAAACAACCTTTGCAATCCTCACAAGCAAGAAACATGACTCATCTTTCTGTTCTTTGATCAAAGAAGATCATATCATCAATACATAGATTTGATCCTTGATCATGATTGGACATGTCAATCAAACATTAGATCATTAGATCTATGACCAATCTAGCCATCCATCATGATCCAACCATTGATCTATCTCCAATGTGGTAGATATGTGACTAATCTACCATCTATCATGATTCAACCATCGATTTTCCCCTAAAAGTTAGATTTGCGATCGATTCATGACCATCACACTATCTAACTATTAATCAATCATTAGTGTCTAGGTCTGTGACTGATATGATCCATTCACCATGATGCAACCATTGATTGATCACTATCACATCGATCTATGACTAATCTAATCCATTCAGCGTGGTTCTTTCATTGCTCGATGACTAAAAAACCAGACCTATGGTGCATCTTATCTACTCATCATGATCTAACTCTAAATCTATCATAAACATTAGATCTTTGACTGATCCACACCTAGAAAATAATAGAATGTTAATTAACCATTTAATGCTTAGATCTAATATCAATATAAGCTCTCAATTTTGTAATAACCCCAATTTTTGTAAATTGATTGAGAAAAATCAATAAAGTTTGAGTTTCAGATATTTCGGGCTGAAATATTAGGGTTATTTAAAATATTATTTTTTTTAAAGTATAATCAAATCATAAGATATGTAAAATTTAAATTAAACTTAGCAAACCCTTCAAAATGACTATAAGCACAACAAATTTTGAATTTGGATGAGAAATCCTTAAGTTTTTCATTTTTTGGACAAAAGGGGTAAAATAGTAATTTTACCCAAAAATCAAAATATGAAACATCAAAATTTACAATGTACTAAGAAATACGAATCCAATGCCACTAAGTACACTCAAATCCGAGATCATGGGAATAAAACCCAAAATTTTATGCATAAAGGGCAAAACGGACTTTTTACACCATGTGGGACCCACATGGGGACCACCATGTCCCCAACAACCAATTTGATCAGCAGCCCATGTGAAACATGGGTCAACAAATATCAGCTGGTCATGGGGAAGAAAAATTAGGCATGGGAGCATTGAAGACTTTCATGCCATTTTATATTAAAAAAATAACATATTATATTCATGGAAAAAGACCCAAAATACCTATAAATACAACCCCAAAAATCCTCATAAAATCCCCATGAATTTATCTTCAATCTCCTTGAAAAATTAGATTAGAATCCCTCCCCAGAAACCGAAAATTTCCAAGAGTTAGATCTCTTTCCAACTTATTTTTCTTTTTAGATTAGAACAAGAGACCTAAAATCAATTAGGCACTCTGTTCTAGATCTAATTTGATCAATTCTATTGTCCAAAACATCCCAACATATCTATTCTACAAAACCCCCAAACAAATTTCAAGATCCAACAGTTCCAACAACAGATATTTGCAAGAAAGGTGGATTTTAGGATATATCTTCATCAACAAGGTATTTAGGTTTTCTCTCCAATCAAGTAAGTGGAAATCCTTTTCATAGATTTTTAGTATTGTTTTATGTAATTTTTATTTTACTGTAATTAATTTTGGTAATAAAAAGATAAAAATAAAGTAAACAACAAAACCCTTAATTCTGGATGATGGAGTGCTCAGATGAGAAATCTAACTGTACCAATCGATCCAGAAGGATCCAAAACCCCTAGGGTAGAAGTTTCATCAAAATCAGAGACGTTTTGAGCCCTCAATTGCAAGAGGATTGATTGGATCGACTAGAATGGACTATCCGATCTTCAGATCATACGACTCCCAAGACGCACGCGTGACGCACCGTCGGAACGGTGCATGCGATATGCGTGGGGCGTCTTCTCAAGCGCAACGAAGGCGTGTCCGTCAAAAGGACGAGTGGACGCGCCCAGCGACAGCCCGGTTTGTGGGCGCGTGGACGACGGGCGTTCCGCTCTTACTGTCCGCGTCTATGGATGCATCGCATCAGCGCTTCGTCGTTTCCTCCCAGTGGACACGCCCGACAATGCCTGGTTCGTTCCGCTTGGTCGTTCCGCCCGAATAATCTGGGCAGTCCATTCCTAGGCCCAGATCAAATACAGGCCCTACGAAGACTGTGAACTTCCAGCATCAATTCTAAAGTCATCTGAACTCCAAATTGAGATCAGAAAAAAGCTATGGAAAGCTTGAAACCTCTATTTTCTTATGAAATGATAAAATAGACATATTATTCAGTAAAAACTTTCTATATTAAAGAATTAAGTTTCCAATTACATAGATTTTCAAGATCTGAGATGATCAGATCTTAGAAACATGTTTTAATAATGATCTAATACTCAAATAAAGTGATATCTATGTTTAAATTGGATAGATATGAGATATATTAAGGGATCTACCCTTTATGGTAGAAAAACCCTAAAAATACAAAGGGACCCACTTGATCAATGAGATCAAGTGTGATCAGATCCTTAGGATGGAAATAATAAATGTTTATATGATGAAATCCAAGGAAATTATGGATAGATTATGACAAAAATAGATCAATATGATCTTTTGACCTTAATAGAGAAAATTCCTTAAATCTAACTAAAATCCTTAATCAAAGGGAAAGATCTAAGATCAAATGGTTGGATCATAAGTAAAGGTTTCTAAAAATGTTAATGTAATTAGTTTCATAGCATTTTAAATATGATTATGTTATAAAGCATGCTAGTATAAAATTTATACTTTAGTATGATATGTGATTTCATTATTATCATCAGGTGTTAGATTTAATTTAAGTACCTTGCCTCATTATCATTAAATGTTAAATTAGGTAGTTTTATGCTTTGAATTTATAATTGATTTATGGTTGAATGTTATTAGTAGATTTACTTGTTATGAGATAAAGAGCATAAAACATCAAAAATGTATTCTAATGAGAAAGTAGAGTTTCATTACACAAATAAGAATGAAATACTTTAGACTTAATTAGTAAGGGCTATAGTTAGTAGGACAATATAAGGATTATCAAGTCCTTGGCCCAAATTAGGAAAAGAATAATAAACCCCATGAATGACTTCATGGACCTAATTAAAATCCATTAGAAAGAGTACTTAGGGTAAACATGCTTATAGGAACCTTATGAAAGGTTGAGCTATGGTCATTCTAGTGAATGATGAACATAGTGGTTAAGGGGGTTATCTAATAGAGCCTCGCTCTTCCCCTACCTTCTGTTGACGTTTGTGAGGTCTAAACGCCTCCTTACAAGAAGATTGAAGTAACCACTTTGTGTTCACCCATTCAGCTAGTAAGCCTTAGCCAATTGGAAATAAGAGGAGCAGTCTAGATTAGGCTTGAATAAGCTACCTTCAACTAGCACAATAACTGGTTGAATAATAATAATAAGAGCATAAAAGGTTAGTAAATTACATAACCCTAATAAAAACAGTAAGTAAGATAAGGATGATCAAACAAGATCCCTTAGATCTTGGATGATCAAGAACAATAAGAATAAGAACACTATATTGCACTTAATATGCATGTTTATTAGTATACTTGTTATAGTTCATTAGATTAGATAATCCAAACCCTTGATCAAAGATGATTCAAGGAAGAAAACCAAGATCATCCTCCATAGGGATGATCCAAGAACTGAACTTAGATCAAAGAAGAACTAGATGATAGAAGATCTAGGACCTTGATCTTTATCAACATGTGTAGATTGTCAATCAAAGGATCCATGAAAGATCAAGATCAAGGAGAAGAACATACAAAGACTTAGAGATAGAATAATACTTCGATATGAATGATCTAAAGATCATTCTAAACATCAGATCTATTGATCAATAGGATTGTACATAATTTATATATTGACAATATGTATGGATGTACAAATTACATACATCGGTCAAGATCATGGAAGATTGGGGAAAAGAGATCTATCCTTAAAGGTAGGAGGATTTGATGAATGCATTTACATGAGATATTCATGATTGTACTCATGATCTTATGTTGACAAGAGTAATGATAATACTTGTAGTAAATCTCTTGAAAACCATATGATCCAACCAAACACATATAAGATGGTTAAGGACTAAACTATAAGTGAATAGGGAACTAGAAAATATTTCAGCCCTAAGTAAATAGACATATGGTCTGATATATATGAAAGCTATTTTACATATAAGCTTGAAGGCTTGTGAGTTTGTTTTAATAGGCATGAGCCTAGGGGATGCTATTGCTAGAGGAGTTATGAGGGTTTGGCCACCCGCTCCTTGAAATTTGATGATATGATGATACCTTGCCCAATGAGAGGCTAAAAGTTGGGTGGTGGCAATTATGGGAAGGCCACCACTGTAAAAGTCTTGCCCCCCCATACAGGTAGTGACATAATATTTTCTACCGTGGTATCAGTGGTGAACAAGGCAGTTATCCGAGCGCGCTAGTACGGATGTGACTGCAGCATAGCAACCTTTCTGATTATTTTGCACTATGATGCATATGGGAATAGGCATAGTGAAATGCCTTATGTTATAGCATAATGAAATGCTAGGTAATAGTATATTACCAATGTTTTCCAAGAAGGGAAATTCCCAGTATGAGATTAGCTGTAATACTAAATTCTCAAAATAAAGAGAATTGATCAGCTTAGTTGGGAATGATATTTGACTATTTTCACGAATTTAACTGGTTTACCCAAGAATGGGTATGTATGTATATAGATATACATAACTTACAAAGTAAAGAGTATGTTTGAGGATAATGATATTATGAAGTATTGGAATTACATTGTCAATTATTATGTTTCTTGAATCTCCTACCAAGCATTGCTTGCTGAGATATTGTACTTGTTGCAATATCTCAGATCCAAGGAAGGAGAGTTAGGAGCTAAAGACTATAGAAGACTTGAAGAGAATAATCTTCAAGGTATACCCTTGAAGACATGTATTTTTATTTGTTGAGAGTTTTATTGTATGGTGAGCTTGAGTTTTGGATTATGTAATTTGGACAAGTATTGTACTAGATTTGGCTGTACTGTGAACCACTGGTTGGATCCTGGAGTTTAATAAAAGTATATTCCTTCAATGGAATTTTATTTTGTTCACAAATTGTACTTATGTTATGTATGAAGTGGTGAGTTGGGTTTTCAAAACAAGTTCTAAAGAAAAGAATTTCCGCTGCTTTGTTTTGCGAAAAAATTTTACACTCTTAAGGGCCCTGCCTTTCAAAATACTTTACAAATCATGTTTTCAAAAACCCGGGTCGTCACAAATTTGATATGGTTTTATATTTTGCACTAGGAGAGCTTATATGTGATTAGATCTAGCCCTTCATCTTGATGTAATCGTATATTAGTGAAACATACTCTTAGATTCATATCTGATTTATGCATTTGTTCTAATTTAACCATGGAACTATTACTAATCCCTTAGAACAACAACATATCTAGCCCATTCTTAAGATTTGATCATTGATTGACCATCTAATTCCAGATCTATGAGATCAAGCACTACAACTCTTTTTGATCTATAGTGCTCCCTAGTTTGAACAATAGATTAGCATATCTTTACTTTTCCTGGTACACTAATTGGTGATAAAGACACAATTTGAGCTGTCCATCTATGGATTAACAACGAAACCTACAAATTGGTCAATCAATAGATCAAGCTAAAGGAGGTACACACAAGAACCGATGATAAATGCCATACAAGGTAGGTGTATTAATATTTACTATTTTGGAAAGTTTAATAATTGCCAAGTTTTTATAAGAATGATTTAATGATGATGATGATTTAGGAGTATTGTCTTTAATTACTAAAAATCATGGAAGCATGTGATAAATTTAGTGGTTATTCTGGGACACATTTTACTTTATCAAATAAAAAATGAATGACTTAATTTAAATAGAAAATGTTAATCTTATCCTAATTGCATTACCTAAACAAAAGAATGGATGGTATACTCTTTGACTAGAACTTATTATATATACATTTAGTTGAGGTTGAAAATACTTAGAAACATGATTTACTTTGGACTAGCTACAAAGGAAAACTAAACTTAAAATACTTGGTTTATCCAAATTATAACATTAGAAAAAAGAATAAGTGGGCTGATCACCAAGGTTGAAATTTACACTTATGTGGACATTGTAATACCTTAAACATAATTGGACTTTACACATGCTAATAACACATAAAGAACTTGCACATTTGACATTGCAACTTTCGAAATGACTCATATTTAAACTTAAATCTCTATATGCTATAGACAAATGCAATGGATAATTACAAGCCATGGCCTCAAATTGTAGCATGCTTGTTTTTACTGATAAAGGCTTTATCACCATTTTAACTATGGTCCACTTAGGGACATGCATTTTCACAATATTGTTCAAAGATTTATCTTTTATAGTCATTGCATTGGATGCATACTTTTAAGAACTAAAAAAGTATTATCTAGTATATGAATAAAGAATGCATGTTTTGAATGCTCACAGAAATATGACTTTTATAGCTAGTCGATAATATAGGTTGAAAATGAATAAATTTGAATGGTTTATCATAAAACTTCGAAATAGCATTTTTATATTCATATAATAATTTTGGAGATGTATATGATTTATGCTGTGGGCGGGCACTTGATGAGTAGTTGTATGTCCTAATGGATGTGAATTTGTTGATGTTTAGGTAGGAACCCCATGATCAGCATGGTTATGTTTTCATTGATGCTTTAGGCAAGAACTATAACAACCCCAATTTTTGTAATTGATTGAGAAAATCAATAAAGTTTGAGTTTCAGAAATTTTGGGCTGGAATATTAGGGTTAGTTAGAATGTACTTCTTATAGAAGCATAATCAAGGTATAAGACATGTATAATTGAAATTGAACTCAGCGAACCCTTTAGAATGACTGTATGCACGACAAATTCTGAATTCGGATGAAAAATACTTAATTTTCTTTATTTTATGGACAAAAGGGTAAAATGGTAATTTTACCCATAATTGAGATCTGAGACATCAAAATTTAGAATGTGCTGAAAAATACAAATCCAATGCCACTATGTACGCTCAATTCCGAGAACATGGGAATAAACCCTAATTTTTATACATAAAGGGCAAAATGGACTTTTTACACTATGTGGGGCCCGCAAGGGACCTAAAAAGGGATCCAATGACCAGCCCACATGAAAGCATGAATCAAACCAGTATCACCTGGTCATGAAGAAAAAGGTGGAGGTGGAGAATCCAATGCTAATTAAATAATAAAAAATAAACCATAATCATTACACATAATCATGAAAAAAGACCCAAAATGCTTATAAATACACCCCCAAAAATCCTCTAAAAATTTTCATAAAATTCCCACAAAATTATCTTGATTTTCCCTGCAAAACCAGACATAGATCCATTCCCAAAATCCCAAAACTCCCAGAAGATCTCTCTCTTTCAGTTTCTCTCTCCTCTCTCTAGATTGGAACAAGAGACCTAAATTCAATTAGCCACTCTGTTTGAGATCAAATATCACATATCTCACCGTATAAAATTTCCTACCATACCTTAGCTACCAAACTCCCAAAGAAATTTCAAGATCCAACGGTTCAAACAATGAAAATCACAAGACAAGTGGATCTTGGGCTATCTTATACATCAATCAGGATCATAGGAATGGGATCACTACTTGAAGGTAGGAGGATTTGATGAATGCATTTACATGCGATGTATATGATTGAACCCATGACCTTGTGTTGACAAGAGTAATGTATTAAATCCCCTAAAACCCTTATGATCCAACCAAACACATATAAAATGGTTAAAGACTAGATTCTATGTGAATAAGGAACTAGAAGTTATTTCAGCCCTAAGTAAATAGACAGATTGTCTGATATGTATGAAATCTATTTTACATACAAGTTTGGAGTCTTGTGATTTTGTTTTAATAGGCATAAACCTAGAGGATGCTATGCTAGAGGAGTTATGAGGGTTTGGCCACCCGGTTCTTGAAATTTGATGATTTGATGATACCTTGCCCTATGAGAGGCTAAAAGTCGAGTGGGGCAATTATGGGAAAGCCGCCACTGTGTAAGTCCTGTCTCCCAAATATGGGCAATGACATAATATTTTCCACCATGGTATCAGTGGTGAATAGGGCAGTTATCCGAGCGTGCTAGTATGGATCAGACTGCAGCATGGTAGCCTTTTAATTATTTTGCACTATGATGCATATGAGAGTAGGAATAGTGAAATGCCTTATGTTTTAGCACAATGAAATGCTAGGTAATTGTATATTACCAATGAAAATTTCTAGTGTAGGATTAGCTGAAATATTAAATTCTCTTAATGGAAAGAATTGATCAGCTTAGTTGGGAATGATATTTGACTACTTTCATAAATTTAACTAATTTACCCATGTATAGTATGTACATATATGGATGTACATATATTACAAAGTAAAGAGTAGAGACATGAATATGTTTAGGGATAATGGAATTATGAAGTATTAGAATTATATTGTCAGTTGTTATGCTTCTTGAATCCCCTACCAAGCATTGCTTGCTGAGATATTGTAAATGGTGTAATATCTCAGATACAGGGAAGGAGAGTTAGGAGCTCAAGATGATAGAAGACTTGAAGAGAATAATCTACAAGGTATACCCCTTGAAGACATGTGTTTTGCTTTGTTTGAGAGTATTGTATTGCAATGAGAGTTTCATTGTATGGTGAGCTTTGTGTTTTGGATTATGTAATTTGGACAAGTATTGTAATGGATTTGGCTGTACTGTGAACCACTGGATGGATTCTGGAATTTAATAAAAGTATATTCCTTCAACGGAATTTTATCTTGTACAAAGTTCTACTTATGTTATGTATGAAGTGGTGACTTGGGTTTTACAAAATAAGTTCTAAAGAAAAGAATTTTCACTACTTTATTGTGCAAAAAAAAATTAAAAAAATTTACTATTAAGGGCCCTGCCTTTCAAAATATATTACAAAATGTGTTACAAAAACCGAAGTCGTCACAAGAACTCTACTAGCAACTATAAGTCTCGTGGATATGGATTTCATCAATGTTTTGGGTAGTCACTCCTCAAGCATCCTAAGTTTTGGATTGCTCAGCAGGTCCACTATGTGAGTGTGTCGTATGTCCTGGAGACCCTATCCTAGGAGGTGTAGAGTGCCACTGACCTCTGAGATGAGATAGATACTAGCCCTGAGATGCATGAGTAGTAGGAATAGATTCTCCTGCAGGAGTGCTCTGAGTGGCAGCTGGGTAGGCTCCACGAAGTCTAGTGAGGAAGACTATGAGGCTACAGAAGTCCCTTGGGGTAATGGTAGGGCCCCATGAGCATAGGTGTATATGTGTTGTTAGTACGCTTGCTATGCCGGTCATTTCTCAAGAGTTCAAACCTTGTCCGTCGTGGTAAGACTGCTTACCACTATATTATCCTTGGTGCTTGGACAATATGCCACTGTGATATGGAGTAATTAGTTTTGGATGACAATGTGGGTTTGAATTTAGCATTATTGACTAAGCATTAACCACCTCAATTTTTACTCTTGGATATTATCGAGCATACTGGATTGATTGACTTATCGTATCTTTTGGATATTGCACAAGACTTGAATTACTAGTTTTTCCTCATGGATTTTTGCCTCACATGTTGTGAGACTAGATTTTCACAATTATGGTTTTCATTTTGATTTGTTGTGAAAAGATTATTATGCATACTAATTGATTATTTTTCTTGTGAGACCATGAACATCATTTGGTCTTGCTAGATTGAAGATTTATTCAGCATTGGTATGCTGATGATTAGACTTTGAGCATATAGTATACTATTTGACTTTATTAACAACTATTTTATCTTTTATCTACACCATGCTTTACTGCTTATTCCTAACTAATTGTTTTACACCATTACAATTATAATACATATTAATTTTTCCAAACCAATGGTTTCACCGTGGTTAGCTTACTAAGGGTTTGATTAATTCAGCATTATGATTGATTCTACATGATCATTTATTGAATTATACATGCATTTGAAAATGCATTGTGTTAATGACAGAGAATATGTTAGATGACTATCTTTAGACATGATAATCAGAATGCTAGATACCTCAGTCTTAGTAAGTTAACTCAACTATCTAATAACAAACAATTTAGACATTTGTAATGATATCATGAATTATCATGCATGGTGAACGATCTTGAAGAACTGTATGTTACGAAGGGAAATTGGGAATGCTTATGTGTTTATTCATGGAAAATGATCTTAGTACAATTAAACATTCATGAAATGATAAAATCTTTAAATGCTTAAATCCTCAGGAAAGGATAAGGCAATGATATTTTTTAAAATCATGAAAGTCTTATGAATAGTCAACAATATTGATTTGTACATGTAAATTGATTTCATGGATGTACAATTTGGGAACTTTTAATTTCAACATGAGCACTTAATTTGAAAGATCATGAGATGATAAATTATCAATATACATTGATTTTGTAAATCATGAATTGTATTCCAAAATAGAGACTTTTTCCACCTACACAAGTGCAAGCTTGCTAAGACATTGTAAATTGTTTTACAATGTCTTAAACTTGAAGAATTAGCATGGAAATATTTAGAAGTCTATCATCAAATGTGGAAGAAAACATGGAGTTTGAAATTTCAGGAGATTGTGATTTTCAACATCTAAAGGGTTAGCCTTGTTACTTGAGATTTAATTTATGAATTATCAAAGAATGTGAATGTATATTAGTTTGATGTTGTGGATTTATTTCTATTTAGCGGAATTGGATTGTGATATGGTTGTGACTAGAGGTTCTATAGTAATGATTAAGTTTTGTTATTCATTTTTTAAAACATGCAAACCTATTTATGTCTATCAAGTGCTCTACATACCTCCTTCAAATGTGCATTTCTTCAAAAAGCAAAGAAAACTCTACTGAAATTTTGGTAGAAATGAAACATTCATTTCACTATAAAATCCTTGCATTTGTGAAAGAAACAACGCTAGGGATTTTCAAAAACTCTTTTAAAAGAACAAAAACTTTCCTTTATTTTGTTCTAGAAAAGAATTTTAAACATGGGATAACATGAATTTTGAAATAGTTTTCAAAAAATATTTTAAAAAACAATGTAGACCACTTTCACTTAAACCTAGAGTTATAAAATCACTCCCAACATTTTATGGTTGAGAGAGAGAGAGGATTCATATCTACATATCAGGGAATTCCTTGTTATTTGTTTTTCAATCAAATTCTAAAATGTATTAGATGATGCTATTAGACTTAGGTTGTTGTTCCCTTTCTCATTGAAAGATATGGTTGAATCATGGTTAAATTCTTTAGAGGTCAATTCCATTGCCACATGGGACCAGTTGTTTGAAAAGTTCTTAAAAATGTTCTTCCCCATCCATAAAATTAATGTCCTTCATATGGAGATTATTAATTTCTCACAAAAATATGATGAGAAATATTATGAATGCTGACAAAGGTGGAATGAGTTGCTATAAAAGTGTCCTCACCATTGATCCAAAAAATTGAAGCAAGTTTAGTGCTTCTATGAGTCACTTACAGCTCAAAATAGACAAATGGTAGATGCAGCTAGTGGAGGGGTGCTAATGTTGAGAAATGAAACAAAGGCTTGGGAATTTTTTCAATCTTTACCCAATCTCATATGGGACTATTCCAATATGAGAGAGAGAGAAACAGAGAGACAGAGAGAAATACCAAGCCCACAAGAAAGAGGCCTGTATGAAATAGGAGTGACCTTAGATATGTCACATATGCTCATCTCCTTCGATGGAAGAATGACAAGGTGAAAAATATGTTCCAGACAATGACCACCTAAATTGATGTCTTCATGGCTGCCCAAGTATCCATGAAACCCCCACAGGAAGTTTGCTCAATTTGTTCCTGTTCAGTACATTTAACCCCAACCTGTCCATCCAATAGTGTATACATTGAACATTTTTTGCAACCAGCAAATGCTTTGAATGCATGTTGCAATCCTAACAATAATTCTTACTCTAAGACCTATAATCTAGGATGGGCTAAGCATCTTAATTTGTCATGGTATAAGAATAAATACCAGCGAGGTCCATCTATGGACCCCCTACACAAAATATTCCTAGGACTTTAGTTCCCTAGCAGCCACTTGGTTTTCAATTCCCTCATCAATCTAAGAAACCAACCTTTGAGGAAACTATGTAGTTATTTATGGAAAAGACTTTAGAACACCAAGATGAAACTAGATAGGCCCTCAATGACAGTAGATAGAACAACAATGCTAATTCTCAAACTATTGCCAAATTGGAAATGCAAATTGGCTAGTTGTTAATTGCTTTGAGTGATAGAGGAAAGGGATAAGTTCCTAATCAACTTACCATAAACCCCAAGGGGCAGTTTGAATTAGGTTCATGTTCACATATCAAAAGACCCCATTAGCAAGCAAAGTCTTTCACTACCCTTAGGAGGGGCTGTTAGGCTGATAACAAAGTCAGGAAGACTAAAGAAACTATAGAAGACAATGAACTAGCTACAAAATAAGAGAAAGAGAAAAGACAAAATATCCTACTACATTTAGGCCTGTAGTGGAGGCACCTTATGTTCCTAAACCCTAATTCCCTCATTTACTAAACAAGACAAAAAAAAGAAACTAATTTCAATGAAATAATGGAGGTGTTCAAGCATGTACAAATAAATATTCCATTACTCAATGCTATTAAAGACCTCCTTGCTGATGCTAAATTTCATAAAGGGCTTTGCACACAAAAGCACAAGCCCAATGTGAAAACAAAAACTTCCTCCTCGAGTAGGTGAGTTCTTTATTTCAACACCAGACCCCTCATAAGTTTAAAGATCCAGGTTACCCTACTGTCTATTGTGTTATTGGAAACCATGTCATTAATAGGGCATTATTAGATTTAGGGCTTGTTAACTTGTTGCCATTTTCTGTCTATGACCAACTAGGACTTGGTGACTTTAATCGAACTAAGACCACTTTACAATTAGTAGATCGATTAGTGAAGATTACATATGTTATGGTTGAGAATGCTCTAATGCAAGTGGACCAGCTTTACTTTTTAGTAGATTTCATTGTCCTGGATACCTATCTTGTGTTAGACCTTAGTAGTCAGATCCTACTCATTCTTGGATGTCCATTTTTGGCAATGTCCAATGGCATCATCAATTATAGAAATAGTATGATGAAATTATCCTTCGACAATATGAATGTTAAGCTTAATGTTTTTAATGCTGATCATTAGTATCTAGATCTAGATGATTCCTTTGTAGTAAATTTAATTGAAGGTCTAATTTAAGATGCCAATACACCATCGACTATCTTAGAGCCACTCGAGGCACATCTAGAGAACATTAACTATGACTATGGTATAGACAAATCCATTGAAGAGGTAAATAGTATTTTAAATGCTGAACCTATATTGGATACCACCAAATGGAGACCTCTGGTGGAACCTCTTCCTCCAAATTTTGTCCGAGTACCATTAGTAGAAAAACCACCTACCTTGATCTTAAGCCATTACCTAAAAATCTAAAATATTTTTACTTAGGATGAGATGAAACCCTTCTTGTAATCATAGCCATATATCTAGTTAAAGAACATGAAGGTAAGCTACTTAATGTTCTCAGGGAATATAAGACAACTTTAGGGTGGACCATAGCAGACATCAAAGAGATTAACCCTATTGTGTGTATGCATAAAATTCACCTAGAAGAAAATGCTCAACCATCTAAGGAAACACATAGGAAACTAAATCCTAACATGAAAGAGGTAGTGAGAGATGAAGTGCTTAAACTCCTGGATATTGGTGTCATCTATCCTATATTTGATAGCACTTAGGTCAAAGTAGTTCAAGTTATCCCCAAGAACTTAGGAGTCATGATAATTCAAAATGAGGATAATGGGTTAGAGCACACTTGCATGACCACCAGGTGGAGAGTTTGTACAATTTACCAAAAGATGAACTTGGTCACAAGGAAAGACCACTTTCCTCTTCCCTTCATGCACCAAATGCTAGAAAGGTTAGCTGGTCATATTTATTACTACTTTCTTGCTGGTTAGTTTGCCTATAACCAAATTGCCATAGCATCTAAGAACCAGGAGATGGCCACTTTCACCTACCCTTTTGGGACCTTAGCCTACCATTGTATGCCTTTGAACTTTTTAAGGTTACAATTACTTTTCAAAGGTGTATGTTGAGTATATTTTCTGATATCATGGAGAGGTTTTTGGAAGTGTTTATAGGTGATTTTTAGTGTTTTGTTCTTCATTTGATGAATGCCTACACCATTTAAAAATTGTTTTTGCTAGGTTTCTTGAAAAGAATTTAGTGTTACATTAGGAAAAATGTCATTTCATGGTACAAAATGACATTGTTTTAGGCCACATCATATCACGCAATGGTTTAGGAGTAGAGAAAGCCAAAGTGGATTTTTATCTCTAACCTTCTTCCTCCAAGGACAATGAAAGAAATTCTCTCTTTTGTTGGGTCATGCTGGATTTTATGGACAATTCATAACAGACTTTATTAAAATTGCTAAGCTCCTATGTAATTTATTTACAAAAGGAGGCAACTTTTGACTTTGATGAAAATTGTTAAAAAGCATTTGAGTGCTTGAAGGCTGAACTCACTTTTGCGCTTGTAACTCGAACACCAAATTGGAGTGCACCATTCGAAATAATGCGTGATACTTCAGATTATGCAATTAGAGCTGTGTTGGGTAGGGTATTAAAAACTTCCCTATGTAATACTCTATGCTAGTAAGACACGCATTGATGCCCAAATCAACTATTCTATTATAGAAAAAGAGTTACTCACAGTTGTATTTTCCCTATATAAGTTTGGGTCGTATCTATTAGGATTTAAGGTCATTGTCTATTTAGACCATGCAGTGTTAAATACCTTCTTTTTGGGTGAAGCTAGGTTGATCCAATAGATCTTATTGCTATAGGAGTTTGGTTTAGAAATTTAGGATAAAAAGGGTTTCTTAAATGTTGTAGTAGATCACTTATCCAGATTAGTTGTGGAGCCTACTAGCGAGAATATGCCTATAACATAAGCTTTTTCAAATGAACAATTGTTGCACATTTCTCAGGTTCCTTGGTATGTAGATATGTTAATTATCTTATTACAAGTCAAATGCCTCATCATTAGACATAGGAAAATAGAAAAAGATTCATTGCTAAGGTTAAACACTTTACTTGGGATGATCCATATTTGTTTAATTACTGTTCTGATTAAGTCATTTGGAGATGTGTACCAGATAGTAACATCATAGAGTCATTTTTCTTTTGTCATGACCATGCATGTGGGGACCATTTTATTTCTATAAAGATAGCTCCAAAGATTTTACAGTGTGGTTTTTAGTGGTCCACCATTTTCAGGAACTCACATGCTTACTGCATAACATGTGCTATAGCCAACAACTAAGGAACATAAGAGAAAGAACTATGGTGCTCTTGAATCTTGTTTTGATCATTGAACTATTTGATGTTTAAGAAATTGATTTTATGGGACCTTTTTCAAACCCTTTTTGTTAATTGTACATCCTTGTGGGAACAGACTATGTGTCCAAGCGGGTAGAAGCATACTATGTAAAATCAATGACAACAAGGTGGTGGTCATGCTCTTAAGAGAAAATGTATTTTCACACTTTGGTACACCTAGGGCCATTATTAGTGATGGGCGTAAACACTTTTGTAATAGAGCGTTTGAGAACATAATGAAAAAATATCATGTTACCCATAGAACTTATCATCCTCAGATGAATGGATAAGTAAAAGTGTCTAATATGAAGATAAAGTTAATTTTGGAAAACATAGTCAATCTAAATAGGAAAGATTAGACTTGGAGGTTGAGTGACACTCTACGGGCATATCTA
Source organism: Warburgia ugandensis (assembly GCA_035236585.1). Taxonomy (NCBI): domain Eukaryota; kingdom Viridiplantae; phylum Streptophyta; class Magnoliopsida; order Canellales; family Canellaceae; genus Warburgia; species Warburgia ugandensis. The sequence goes on from CP141133.1 coordinate 43,921,711, forward strand.
GCTACTTTTAAAACCCTTATAGGCATGTCACCTTACGGCCTGGTTTTTGGAAAGGCCTACCACATCTGAGTACAACTTGAGCTTAAAGCATATTAGGCTATTAAAAAGCTCAATTTTGACCAAGATACTACCGGGACCCAAAGGAAGCTCCAACTTAATGACTTAGATGAGCTTAGGAAAGATACATATGAGTCAACAAGCTATACGAAGACCACATGAAGAGTAATCATGATAGACACATACTGTGAAAGTCCTTTACCCAAAATAGAAGGTCCTTTTGTATAATTCTATATTGCATCTATTCCCATGGAAACTTCAATCTTGGTTGACTAGAACATACATAGTACGTACTATGTCCCCTCATGGGGCCTTTGACATAGAAAATGATGATGAGATTTCCAAAGTCAATGGGCAAAGGTTGATATCTTATTTAGAGTTGGTCAACCCTAAAGTAGATGAGATATTGTTAAAGGAACCTGTATACCAAGACCCACCTTAGCATGTCCCATGACACCTATATCGATCATAAAATTGCATCATTGTTAAAATTGCATTCATCATGGCATTGTATGTCTAGCTGAAAATGTAAAACTTAGCACTAACTAGGAGGCAACACATGGTTTTTAGAGTCTCTCATTATTTTGCATTACCCATTTATCATATAGGAGTCCTTTGTTTTCAAATACTAGCGACAATGTTTAGTTTAGGTTGGGAGCTTTAGATATGCTTGAGATTTTGAGTTTTTCTTTAAAAAAAAAAGAATAAAACAAAGAGAGTTTTGCAAAGTTTTTAGGTCAAAGTTTCTTTACTATGATGAGAATTGGATTTTTAGAAGCTTAGTATTTCTCCTACTTTAACTTACTGATAGACATGCATATGGTTAATTCTATATTTTATTCAGGTCTTTAAGTGTTTTATGAAAGTTATATCATGGAACACACTTACACAAAGTATAAAATCTAAAGAGACAGATGGCATGACTTAGAAACCCTGAGGAAATTAGTGGAGACCTATATACCCAGTGAAGGTTAGAGACCATTTTTTCTAGGGGTTATAAATAATTTCGTACTTTCTTAAGCTTATATTACTTAGAAAGATCTCAGTATCCTTTAATTTGGTCAAATTACTAATAACCAACTAGGAGTATTAACCTTCTTCCCTAAACATTTGTTGAATTTGGTAGGCTTTAAGAAACTTAGGAAATGCTATAGGGCATCCTTATTTTTTCTCGGAGATATAAAGCCTACCCAATAATGTTTGCTACTAGTTAAACCCTTTGAGCTTTTTAGTAAGCCTTTTCTTTTCAAAACACCATTTACCCTAACCCAAAGAAACCATATTAAGAATATCCATTACCTACCTTTCAAAATGAGTTGGAATGGTAGCAAAAGTGCAGAAGAAAGGACAAAAGTCAAAGAAGTTAAAAATTTCAAAAATACAAAGATAAGTGTTCTTTCTCAAAAGTACAAGGAGAAGGGTTTCCTTTAGTATATCTCATGTTAGTTTAGCATTATTTGTATATTTTTTTGTATCTTAGTTTAGTTTAGAAAGTTTCTAAGTTTAGTTTTAGGAAAGTTTCATTTGTTGCAAGTTTCCTTAGTTTAAGTTTCCTAGATTCATTCATTCTAGTTTTGCACTAGTTTTTTTTATTGAATTCATGTTAGTTAGAAAAGTTTCTAATTCCATTGAAAATATTTATTTTTAGGGTTTCCTTTAGTTTAGTTTTAATTTTATTAATGTTTCCCATTCCATGTTACCTAAATTCCTAGTTTAATCGAAACCCTCTTTCTTTGACTAAGATAAGCAACTTAAGTAAGATCCAATAATTTAAAAGTTCCTCAAGATTCCTTGTGGCATCGACCTCTCTCTTTTGTACAATTACTACTTTGATTCGTGCACTTGTAAGTAATTTTAAAGCTACCCCATCTTGTATCCAATTTCTAATAGCAATTGAGTTAGCCCAGTTCAAGTTGTACCTAAGAAATTAGGAATCACAATAATCTATAATGAGGATAGTGAACTAATCCCCACTTGCATGCCCACCAAGTGGAGAGTTTGTCAATTACTGAAAACTGAACTTGATCACGAGAAAATACCACTTTCTTCTTCCTTTTATTGACCAAATGTTGGAAAGGTTAGGCCATAAATATTATTGTTTTCTTGATGGTTATTCTAGTTATAACCAAATCTCCATAGTGCCTAAAGACTAGGATAAGGCTACCTTCGGCTGCCCTTTTGGAACATTCACTTATCATCATATTCACTTTGCATTATGTAATGCTTTAGCTACTTTCCAAAGGTGTATGCTAAGCATTTATTCTAATTGGTGGAGAGGTTCTTAGAAGTGTTCATGAATGATTTTTAATAATTATATCATCCTTTGATGAATGTTTGCACCACTTGAAATTAGTCCTTGTGGGTGTCAAGAGAAAAATCTTGTGCTAAATAGGGAAAAATATCATTTTATAATACAAAGTTGCATTGTTTTAGGACACATAATATCGCACAATGACATAGAGGTTGATAAATCCAAGGTAAATCTCATTTCTAATCTTTCCCCTCCTAGGACATTAAAGGAAATCCACTCATTTATAGGCCATGCTAGATTTTATAGAAGATTCATCAATGACTTTAACAAAATTTCTAAGTCCCTATGTAATTTACTTATGAAGGAGGCAAATTTTGACTTTGATGAAAACTGTATGAAGGCATTTGAGCACTTAAAGGCTGAACTCACTTCTACATTTATCATTTAATCACTAGATTGGAGTACACCATTTGAAATAATGTGTGATGCTTCAAATGGTGGGATATACAGTCATCATCAGAGAAAGAGTTGGGCAGTGTGCTAGTAAACACCCTTATGTGATATACTATGCTAGTAAGACCATTAATGATGCCAACCTTAATCATTCTAATATGGAGAAAGAGTTGTTGGTTGTTGTATTTGCCTTGGACAAATTGAGATCTTATTTGCAAGGATCTAAATTCATCCTCTATTTGGACCATGTAGCATTGAAATACATTCTTTTTAAGAATGATGCTAAACAAGATTGATTCGATGGTTTATATAGCTACAAGGTTATGATATAGAGACTCAGGATATGAAAGGCTTTAAAAAATGTTGCAATAAACCATTTATCTAGGTTAATTATGGCATATACTAGTGAATATGTGACTATAATAGAATTTTTTCTAGATGAACAACTTCTAAACATTTCCCTGTTACCTTAGTACACTAATATTGTCAATTATCTTGTTACAAGTCAAATGCCTAATTACTAATCAAATCATGATATGAATAGATTTCTTACTAAGGTTAAGCACTTTTCATGGGATGATACATACTTATTTGAGTATTGTTTCAACTATCATTAGGAGATGTATACCAGATAGTGAGCATTAGCAAATCATTTAGTCCATTTCAGTGCAAGAAAGATAGTTGCGAAAATATTGCAGTGTGGTTTCTCTTGACCTACAATCTTTCGAGATTTAGATCTTACTACATAGCATGTGCATGTTGTTAGTTGTTAGGGTGTATAAGAAAAAGAAACATGATGCCCCTGAACCCCATTCTAATTATTAAGCCTTTCGATGTTTGGGGCATCGACATTATGGGACCTTTTCCTAATTCATTTGGTTATCTTTACATCATTGAGGAGGTGGACTATGTTTCCAAATGGGTGGAATCCATAGCATGTAAGACCAATAACGACAAAGTGGTGGTCAAATTTTTTAAAGAGAAATTTTTTGCAAGCTTTGGTATTGCATATGCCTTTATTATAATGGGGGAACACACTTTTGTGATAGAGTATTTGAAAACTTGATGACAAATATAGTATTAACCATAGAATTTCTGCCCCATACCATCCTTAGACTAGTGAACATGTAAAAGTTTCAGATAGGAAAATAAAGTGAATATTAAAAAAGACAGTTAATCCTAGTCAAAATGACTGGTCTTTAAATGGTGCATTATGGGCTTACCATACTACATTCAAAAACTCTATAATAATATTATATGTATGGCTAAATACATTAAACTTAGTGCTCACTAGGAGGCAACTCAGCATTTTTAGAGTCTCATTTTTTCTACATTACCTAGTCAGCATATAGGAGTCCTATGTTTCAAAATAGTGAGGGCAATGTTTAGTTCAGTTTGGGGGTTTAGATATGCATGAGAATTCTGAGTTTTCCTCTTCTAAAGAAAAAAAAGATAAGTAAATAAATAAAAATAATTTTTAAAATTTTCAAGCTTTTAAGGTTTAAGTTCCTTTACTACAATTAGAATCAGATTTTTTAATCTTAGTATTTTTCCTACCTTAACTTTATTAACAGACATGCATATGGTTAATTCTACATTTTATTCATGTTCTAAAGTATTTTTGAAGTTAAATCTCAAAACACACATACACACAGTGCATAGTCTGATAGATAGATAGTTATGACTTAGACTTGAGAAAAATCAATGGAGGCCTATACCCAAGTGAGTATTAAAGACTATCATCTTTCTAGGGTTATATATAAATCCCTATTTTCTTCAGCGAACACTAACTTTGAAAAATCCTAGTGTCTTTTCTTTAGTCAATTGCCAAGATCACAATAAGAGTACTAACTTCAATCCTATATTTATAGAATTTGATAGGCTTTAAGAAACCTAAGAAATGATATGGCCATTCTTGTTTTAGCCTAGAGACATAAACCCTACCCAATATATAATACCATTCGCTAATTAGACGCTTTGAGCCTCTTAGTAAGCCTTTTCTTTCAAAACCCATCTACCTTAACCATGAAACCTAGTTAAATATCCATTTCCTATCATTAAAAAATGAGCAAAAATGGTTGAAAAAAGTTAAAAAATGATAAAGGTCTAAGATGTAAAAAATATCAAAAACATCTACAAAGAAAAGCCTCTCTTTCAAAGAAATTCAACATAAATAAAAAATAATTATAAAAAAGAAAAAAGAAAAGAAAAGTTGTGAAATGAGAAAGGAAAAATTGAAAGATAGTCATTTCAGTACATTCAAAAGAAAAGCTGTCCAAACATTCAATCAAGACCTCTACTTAGATTTGAATCTTTTGTATCCCTTTTTAGAACCTATCCCGACCTTTCGTCCATCTAAGTTATTGTTAATCGTAAGGTTGAAGATAGCACTAGTGAGGATATAAACATTAAAGAATTGAGGAGAACTACTTCTTCTAGACTTGAAAATGGCATCCATTCTTAGGGATCTCAATCCTTTGTGTCATTTGTGTGCATAAGCTTATGTGAACCATTGGTATTGTTGGATTCAATCACATATTAGGATAATTTTGTATGACCCTTTTCTTTGAGAGTTTCAATTTTGAGTGAATAACATTAAGAAATTGAGGTCAAGACATGTTTCTAGTGGAACATAAACATTTCTATTTAGAAGTCCAAACTTATGTAGCATGTTAACACATTGCGCTTTGAAATATAATTATAATAAAATGACATTGACATGTGGGTAATTTGTAGAATTTTCATTCATCATCATTAAGTTGTTAATGTTAGTAGAGTGCTAATGGATGAGAATTCTCTAAGAGAAACTAAGGAACTAAGCATTATTGAATTTTATGGGTATATTCACCACAAACCTTCATAAGGCCTAACTCGTCCACTAAGAGTAACTTAGGGGTTTAAGGGGTTGTTGCATATGCTGAGTGCAATCATAAGTACCTTTGAAAATGGCTATCCTTTGTGTTTTTATGATTTTTTACATGTTTTGTTTGTGAATAGCAAAATTCTAGTGGGGGTTACAATAAGTAGTCAATTTTGTATAAAAAACTACCCAATTAGCTAGCAGTACATGTGTCATAGATTATAGGGCATTATTCTAAGTTTTTTCAAAATTCATGACGCTCTCATTTCTGAGTTAATAATATAAAATTCTAATAATTTGTAGGTTTAGAAGCTAATCCATAGTAAATATGTAATTTATCATATTTTTTAAGTATTAATTAGGGTTTTTTCATCTTTTCTAAGTATTGAAAGAATAATCCAATGGGTGAGATCACTTAGATGATAATTAATGATCTAGATCAACCGAGAGAGACCAGACCCATTTTCCATCATTCTAAAGTTCAAGTAAAGGTAAAGATCATTTAAAAGCAAGCAATTGAGTCTCAAGGATAACTGAAAGAAGTCAAGGTGACTATAAATGGGCCCCTACAAAGGGTAGCAAAATCAACACCTTCGCATGTAATTTAGAGCCATGAAGTCACCCAAACCACATGAGCCATGCTAGATAAGTTGAGCTAAAAAAGTACCCATTCATTATATACAATGATTTATTTAGTTGCTAGATTAGATACATCAATGGATAGAATAGATAGTATGGAAAATCAATTGCTTAGGATGACAACTTCAAGGTAAGTTGCTCCGCGGTCTGAGTACCATGTTAAGTATACCTATTTTAACCCTCCATATTCCACTTCCTCATGGCCATCAAGCTCTACATACAATGAATATTGTTAGGAGCTAGTGGATGCACTCAATGCATTCACATACCCTGGCAATGAATACTATCCTAAGACAAACTTTAATGGAAGGGCTAGGCATCATGAACAACCATGGTCTTATGATTATCACTCATATGAAGAAGAATAATCATGGTCCCAATCTGATCTACTTACTAAGATTATCAAGAATATCAGAGTCAACCATCATGGGTTCAACCTACCTATCCTTATTTCAATACCCCAATGCCACATCAATACCAAACCTATGAGTTGTTTCCCCTACAACATGAAGAACCATCATTAGAAGAAAGTATGTAACAACTTAGTGAACTATTGGATCAAAATCTTGCTAGATGATGAGTGTATAATTTTGCATAAAAACTACCCAGTTAGTTATCCATGTGTTACAAATTATAGGGGAAAATTAGGGTTTCCATCCAAAATTCGTACACGCATTTTTTACCTAATGACTTGAAAAATTGATATTTTGTAAGTCTAGATGATAATCCAAGGTAAATATATGATTGATGATATTTTTCGAGGGTTGAATTATAGTTGAGATGGTGATCCGATGGTCGAGATCGATCAAGATGAAATTAGAAGATCAAGATCAAAAGTTCGATTCCAAGCATAAAGGTCATGAATATAACATAAGATCAAGATTAAGATCAAGCAATGAATGTAATTAAAGGAGCCAAAGGCGGCCAAAGTGGAACAATGAATCAAACCATGTACTTCCACCACCTTTGCATGGGAGCCATTCAATCCACCTTAGCCATATAAGCCGTGAGGAAATGGTTACAAGCTAAGGAATTCAAGCCAAACCATTTAATCCACTCAAACCAAAGGATTGAGCTATGAAGCCAAGCCATGAGAGCCATCTAAGCGAGCCATGAAGCCTAGCAAGTGAAGCCCTCAAAGCCACATAAGCTATGCAAAATGGAAGGCAATGATTGGTGGAGAATTTGAAGAATTATCATTGGGATTTATGGGGATATTTTGGAGGGAATTAGGGAAAAATTCATTCGGACAAGATTACATGTGGAACAATAGGATGAGACCCTTCTATTTTTCATGTTTTTCCATTATTTTCCCACTTTTTTCCCACTTTCCACCACACCAACAGATATCACCACGAATTTTACTTTACATTCAGAAGTCCTACCATTCTAAGACTCCTCCATCTTCGTAAACTCCCATTCCCACCAACCAACCAGGCCCAATTTCTTAAGAAACTACTTAACCAATCAAATTTCTCCATCTCATCTCACATTCCTAATTTTTTCTACCTATCTCTTTCATCCTATCTTCTCATTGTCTTACCTCATCCCATCCACCACATTTTCTTAATTTAAGGGTTTTCCATGATTCTTGAAGTGTGTATATGCCCCTTCCTAAGAAAAGTGGCATCTTCCACCTATATGTCTTTCAAAGGGTAGCCACCTATCTTACCTTGTTTCCTCTTTACCCTAACTACCCACCCATCCACATTACCTATTTTCATCCCTACCATACAATTGACTTAGGTCACTCTAAAAAATATAGTAGAAAAAATATAAAAGAAAAAAAAAACCAAAGTCAAAAGCAACTCTCCATTGGGAGGAAAGACATGCCTCCTTCACTTGGAGAGGACGTCCTCTTCCGCCACTATCTCCTTTTCTCTTTTACATTGAACCTCCTTCTCCTTTGGGCTGCTACTTCTTCCAAGGTGGGTTGTTACTCCTCCAAGTATTCCACGCCTAAACCTTGGGTGGTTGATTTGTCTTTGAAAGGTTGGTTAGTCTTCTTTACTTGTTCTCTTTGTTTGATCTATCTTCATTGTGATAGTTCATGCTTTTCCATTCGATTGCTTCTTTTCCTTATTGATTAAGATCCAAGGATGGCCTTTCCCTTGAAGTGATATCCAAGGGAAGTCACCTTGAATCTAATCATTGCCTTTGCTTTTCATTTCTACTTAGATCTCTTTTAGTTTCCTTGAACTCTAGCATTGTTTTCTTTAGTTTTCCTTGAGTTTTATTGTTATATCCCATTAGATTTTCCCTTAAATCTCAAGCTTGTTGGTGGAGGAATAATTACTAAGATCTGGTTTTGAGTTTAGGTTGGGATAAAGTATGGTGCATGTTCTCCAAAAGTGTAATGCACCATCCATGTAACTATTTTTATGCAATACAATGTGATGTTGAATGCAATCACTTTTAGTTTATGAATGACCATGATTTATTCTTATTTATTTGTAGCATGTTGATGGTATGATAAGTAAGTGTATGCTTTGTTATAAATTCTAAAACAAGTCAATCAAAAGACATATGAAGCCATGCATCCAATCCAATGGTGCAACACAACATTTTGAATGCCTTTAAGGCTGAAGTTTGAGTAGTTTAGTTAATGTGCTTGCTTAATTGTAGATCCTTAGTTTAATATTTCATACCAACAAGCTTGAAGTTCACTTATCAATCACATTGGAACTATGCATGCAACTCATAGTGAAATCCATGGTTTTGAGTTATTTGTTGACTAATTGAATCCCAGTTAGTGCATTCATTTATGGTAGGATAAGTAATTTAGTTAGTGATTGATTGTTGATCTTAATTAATTTGTTAGAATATTGTTGGTTTATATTAGTTGTTAAAGTTTTTTTTCCCATGATTTTAATTGCTTCCTTTAGGATTTTCATGATTAGGAGAGTAGTTGATTAGTTCATGTTTCCTCACATTAATTTCTAAAATTCATGCTTAAGAAAGTTGTTAAGAATTGCATTTTTTGAAAGTTTCAATTGAAGAAAGTCCTTAATTTAAGAAAGTCATAAATTTAGGAAAGTATTATTTTTTAAAAATATGTTTGAGGAAATTTTTAAATTTTAGAATGTTTTAGTTTCTGCATGATTTCCATTGCGATATATTAATTTCCATTCTTAGTTTAGGTTAAAATCTCTTGAATTTTGGCTAGGTTAGATAGTTTGAAGTTGGGACCACTAGCATCACATTCATTTAATTTCTTGTGGGATCAACCTCATCGCGTGAGAATACTACAACTGATTTGTGTGCTTGTGAGTTAACTTTAAAATCACAACAAGTTTTTGGCATCCTTGTTGGGGAGTTACAACATTTTGTGTAGTGGACCATACCTTAGATTATTTACCTCTAATCTAGGTTTAGGGTGAATTATTTTGGGTTTTGTATTTATTTTCTACTTTCCTCATATTGATCAATTTGTTTGATTTTTGTGTGAGAGAAATCAGTAAAGGAGCAGTGGTGATCCTATGGGCCATGTCTTCATCAACATAGATTAGGTTTTCATTTCTTTCCTAGAGTAGGATTTTAGTGAAATTGTAGTGAGGCCCATTGTAATTTTAATTTTAATTTTTAAATGGGTTGTAATAGTACACAACAAGTGTGGGGTATGGTAGCCCACAATTGATCATCATTAGACCCTTCACTATGAGCAATCCTCACCCAAATTTTAATTTTTTGGATAAATTATATTTAGTGTCATTTTTCATTTGTGATGGTACTATAATTCATATAGAATAGCATCATGCATTTATAACTATTGCATAATACTTAGGATTGTTGCATTGGTTCAAGCACCTATTTAACAAAGGTTAGCCTAAGTTCAACTATAATCAACGCATAGGCTACATGGTTATAGTGTCCCCTCTATTAAGGTGCTTGACCCTTTGTTAAGTAGCATTAGGTAGGCATTAGTTCGATTTTATTTTCCATTGCATGTTTATAGCTTTATGGTGGAATGTAACTTAATGTTAGTGAAGGGGCCCACAATAACCCTTATAACATAAGGACTAGATTTGATCACTAGTTTCTTGACCCACCTAGGAATCAATCATCATCCTTATATGTTGCGACCCCAACCATTGAACATTAATTTAAAATCATGTAGAAATAGACTTAGGGTATCAAGTGACTTTTTCATGCCTTCCATTGACCTTAGTTGAGGCCTAAATGCCTCCTGATATGAGGATTATATTAACCACTTTAGAGTAGAACCCAATTAGTAAATGGTAGTCAAATCTAAATAAAAGGAGGAAATGTCTAGATCTAGGTCTAAGAAGTTACCACCTATGCAGTAAGAAAAGATAATCAAGACACTACTCAATTAGTGAATACTAGGATTTGATTGTGTATCATTTAGCTTAGGTCTAGCATTTAGGTTACATCATATAGTTTGGGTTTTAATTAATTTCACACAAAAAACACAAGAGAATACTCATTCATTGTATATAATGATTAGTTTCATTATATATAAAATTGAGTACAATGGCCAATCAAGAAATGGGGGATCTAAAACCATTGTGCTACTATGTATTCCTAATCCATTAACTCATGGGGATAGGTATGAGACCAAGGTAGTATATAATCCTAAGTTGTCCAATAACATCAACAATCTAATGGATGAGATAATTGTTAAGTGGGAAAAGATAATAGTTAGGATGGAAATAATGGATAGGTTCCTTAAGGAAAATACTATGGTGTACTACAACCTAGTATGATAATTCCCGTACTGAGTTATATTAACAACCTTAGTATGAGAATTGTAATACTTAGTCATACAACTACCCTCAATACAATAATGACCTATACCTATTTTGACTCTAAATATTTCCCTGCCTCATGATAATCAAGCTCCAACTATAATGAATATTATCAATAGCCAGTGGATGCACCTAGTGCATTCATACACCCTATCAATAATAATTATCCTGAGACAAAACTACCAAAATTATAATGGATGGGGTAGGCATCATGAACAAGTATAGTTTTAGGATAACTAATATCAAGAAGAACCATCATGGTCCCACCCTGATCAACCTTATGATGATTATCACGAATATTAAGGACAAGCATCATGGTTCCAAATTGATCAATCCTTTCTTAGTACTCCCATGCCATAATAGTATGAGCCTTTTGAGTCATTGCCTTCAATACAGAGGGAACAAGTATTAAAAGAGAACCTTATGTTATACATTGAATCAATTAAATTTTTTTGTGAAGAGGGGTCAATTCCATGCTACATTCATGGAAAGGGTTAAGGAATATGAACTAGTTAGGAATAATGGAGAGACATTTATTATTGACAATAGGATGGGCTTATCTTATAATCCTTTTTAGTTACATAGTTTTCAAACATCCTTTCCCATTAGTAGTGATGATAGGAAGAAAAATTCTTGTGAATCTTATGAACCCCAAAGTTTTTCAACATCCTTGACCATTTTTATCTGTACTAGGATAGATATATCTTGTGGTCATTATGAACCACAAAGTCAATAACCATTCTTACAATCCCCCACCACTCTAGATCCACTCAAATTGTGTCTCACTCTTTTCTTTGAATTTGATGAAAACACATCCATTTATGAAGTAAATGATTTATTATATACCACACCATTAATGAACATTTCTTAATGGTAAGCTAGAGCAGGACTCCATACATATCCTAAAATTCAAACAGAGCATTAAAATGTAGAAAATATACCTGATTGGGACCTACAAGCCTTATTTGAACAAAGACAATATAGTAATCTAGGTCCACTTGAAACCTAACATGTGCTAGTACAAAAAAAAAGGAAAAGAGTCAAATGATGTACTTGTAATAACCCCAATTTTTGTAATTGATTGAGAAAATCAATAAAGTTTGAGTTTCAGAAATTTTGGGCTGGAATATTAGGGTTATTTAGAATGTACTTCTTACAGAAGTATAATCAAGGGATAAGACATGTATAATTAAAATTGAACTCAGTGAACCCTTCAGAATGACTATAAGCACGAGAAATTCTGAATTCGGAAGAAAAACCCTTAATTTTCTTTACTTTATAAACAAAAGGGTAAAATAGTAATTTTACCCATAATCAAGATCTGAGACATCAAAATTTAGAATGTGCTGAGAAATAAAAATCCAACGCCACTAAGTACACTCAATTTCGAGATCATGGGAATAAACCCTAATTTTTATACATAAAGGACAAAATGGTCATTTTACACTACCAACTGGTCATGAAGAGAAAGTTGGAGGTGGAGAATCCAATGCTAATTAAGTAATAAAAATATAAACCATAATCATTACACATTATCACGAAAAAAAGACCCAAAATGCCTATAAATACACCCCCAAAAATTCTCTAAAAATGTCCATAAAATTCCCATGAAATTTGTAATAACCCCAATTTTTGTAATTGATTGAGAAAAATCAATAAAGTTTGAGTTTCAGATATTTCGGGCTGAAATATTAGGGTTATTTAAAATATACTTTTTATAAAAGTATAATCAAATCATAAGATATGTAAAATTGAAACTAAACTTAGCAAACCCTTCAAAATGACTGTAAGGACGACAAATTTCGAATTCGGATGAGAAATCCTTAAGTTTTTCATTTCTTGGACAAAAGGGGTAAAATAGTAATTTTACCCAAAAATCAAAATATGAAACATCAAAATATAGAATGTACTGAGAAATACTAATCCAACGCCACTAAGTACACTCAAATCCGAGATCATGGGAATAAAACCCAAAATTTTATGCACAAATGGCAAAACGGTCTTTTTACACCATGTGGGGCCCACATGGGGCCCACAAGGGACCCAACAACCAATTTTATCAGCATCCCACATGAATCATGGGTCAGCAAACATCAGCTAGTCTCGGGGAAGAAAAATTAAGCATGGGAGCATTGAAGACTTTCATGCCATTTAATAATAAAAAAATAAAATATTATAATCATGGAAAAAGACCCAAAATGCTTATAAATACAACCCCAAAAATCCTCATAAAATTCCCATGAAATTCTCTTCACTCTCCCTGAAAAATTAGATCTAGATCCCTCCCCAAAAATCCAAAATTTCCAAGAGATAGATCTCTTTTCAACTTGTTTTTCTTTTAGATTGGAACAAGAGACCTAAAATCAATTAGGCACTTCGTTTCAGATCTAATTTGATCAATTCCACCGTCTAAAACTTCCCAACATATCTATTCTACAAAACCCCAAAGAAATTTCAACAAGGTATTTTTTTTAAATTGGGCATATAACTGAGGTTTTCTCTCTAATTAGGTAGGTGGAAATCCTTTTCATAGATGTTTAGTACTGTTTTATGTAGTTTTTATTTTACTGTAATTTATTTTGGTAATAAAAAGGTCAAAATAAAATAAACAATAGAACCCTTAATTATGCATGATAGAGTGCTCAGATGAAAAATCTGAATACACTAATCGATCCAGAAGGGTCCAAAACCCCTAGGGTAGAATTTTCATAAAAATCAGAGATGTTTTGGGCCCTCAATTGAAAGAGGATTGATTGGACGGTCTAGAATGGACTGCCCGATCTCCGGATCGAACGGCGCCCAAGACGCACAAGTGACTCACCGATGGAATGGTGCGCGTGCTGCGTGTGGAGCGTCGTCCCAAGCAAGACGACGGCGCGTCTGTCAAATTCAAGAGCGGACGTGCCCAGCGACAGCCCGGTTTGAGGGCGGGAGGACGACGAGGTTCCGCTTGTCCCTTCCGCATCTATGGACGCTCGACAATGGTGCTTCGTCATTTTCTCCCAGCGGACGCGCCCGATGAACCAAATGCCTCCGCCTGGTTTGGTTCGTTCCGCCCGACTAATCTGGGCTGTCCATTCCTTGGGCTCGGATCAAATCCAGGCCCTAGGAAGGACTCTGAACTTCCAGCTTCAATTCCGGAGTCATATGAACTCCAAATTGAGATCAGAAAGAAGCTATAGAAAGCTTGAAACCTCTATCTTATTATGAAATGATAAAATAGATATGTTATTCAGTAAAAACTTTCTGTATTAAAGAAATAAGTTTCCAATTTCATAGATTCTCAAGATCTGAGATGATCAAATCTTAAAAACATGTTTTAATAATTATATACTATTGAAATAAAGTGAGATCTATGGTTTAATTGGATATATATGAGATATATGAAGGGATCTACCCATTATGGTAGAAAAACCCTAAAAATACAAAGGGACCCACTTGATCAATAAGATCAAGTGTGATCAGACCCTTAGGATGGAAAGAATAAATGTTGATATGATGAAATCCAAGGAAATCATGAATGGATTATGACAAAAATAGATCAATATGATCTTTTGACCTTAATAGAGAAAATTCCCTAAATATAACTAAAATACTTAATCAGAGGAAAAGATGTAAGATCAAATGGTTGGATCATAAGTAAAGGTTTCTAAAAATGTTAATGTAATTAGTTTCATAGCATTTTAAATATGATTATGTTATAAAGCATGCTAGTATAACATTTAGACTTTAGCATGATATGTGATTTCATTGTTATCATAAGGTGCTAGATTTAATTTAAGTACCTTGCCTCATTATCATTAAAGGTTAAATTAGGTAGTTTTATGCTTTGAATTTATAATTGATTTATGGTTAAATGTTATTAGTAGATTTACTTGTTATGAGATAAAGAGCATAAAACATCAAAAATGTATTCTAATGAGAAAGTAGAGTTTCATTACACAAATAAGAATGGAGTACTTTGGACTTAATTAGTAAGGGCTATAGTTAGTAGGACAATATAAGGATTATCAAATCCTTGGCCCAAATTAGGGAAAAGAATAATAAACCCCATGAATGACATTCTAAATATTCATGGACTTAATTAAAATCCATTAGAAAGAGTACTTAGGGTAAACATGCTTATAGGAACCTTATGAAAGGTTGAGCTATGGTCATTCTAGTGAATGATGAACATAGTGGTTAAGGGGGTTATCTAATAGAGCCTCGCTCTTCCCCTACCTTCTGTTGACGTTTGTGAGGTCTAAATGCTTCCTTACATGAGGATTGAAGTAACCACTTTGTGTTCACCCACTCAGCTAGTAAGCCTTAGCCAATTGGAAATAAGAGGAGCAGTCTAGATTTAGGCTTGAATAAGCTACCTTCAACCAGCACATTAACTGGTTGACTAATAATAATAAGAGCATAAAAGGTTAGCAAATTACCTAACCCTAATAAAAACAGTAAGTAAGATAAGGATGATCAAACAAGATCCCTTAGATCTTGGATGATCAAGAACAATAAGAATAAAAACACTATATTGTACTTAGTACGCATGTTTATTAGTATACTTGTTATAGTTCATTAGATTAGATAACCCAAACCCTTGATCAAAGACTATTCAAGGAAGAGAACCAAGATCATCCTCTATAGGGATGATCCAAGAACTGAACTTAGATCAAAGAAGAACTAGATGATAGAAGATCTAGGACCTTGATCTTTATCAACATGTGTAGATTGTCAATCAAAGGATTTATGAAAGATCAAGATCAAGGAGATGGACATACAAAGACTTAGAGATAGAAAAATACTTAGATATGAATGATCTAAAGATCATTCTAATCATCAGATCTAGTGATCAATAGGATTGTTCATAATTTATATATTGACAATATGTATGGATGTACAGATTACATACATCAGTCAGGATCATGGAAGATTGGGGAAAAGAGATCAATCCTTAAGGTTAGGAGGATTTGATGAATGCATACATGATTGTACTCATGATCTTATGTTGACAAGAGTAATTATAATACTTGTACTAAATCTCTTGAAAACCTTACGATCCAACCAAACACATATAAGATGGTTAAGGACTAAACTATAAGTGAATAGGGAACTAAGAAATATTTCAGCCCTAAGTAAACAGACATATGGTCTGATATATATGAAATCTATTTTACATACAAGCTTGGAGGCTTGTGAGTTTGTTTTAATAGGCATAGGCCTAGGGGAATGTTATCGCTAGAGGAGTTATAAGGGTTTGGCCACCCGCTCCTTGAAATTTGATGATATGATGATACCTTGCCCAATGAGAGGCTAAAAGTCGGGTGGTGGCAATTATGGGAAGGCCACCACTGTGAAAGTCTTGCCCCCATACGGGCAGTGACATAATATTTTCCACCGTGGTATCAGTGGTGAACAGGGCAGTTATCCGAGCGCGCTAGTACAGATGAGACTGCAGCATAGCAACCTTTCTGATTATTGTGCACTATGATGCATATGAGAATAGGCATTGTGAAATGCCTTATGTTATAGCATAATGAAATGCCAGGTAATTGTATATTACCAATATTTTCCAAGAAGGAAAATTCCCAGTATAAGATTAGCTGTAATAGTAAATTCTCAAAATGAAGAGAATTGATCAGCTTAGTTGGGAATGATATTTGAATATTTTCACGAATTTAACTGGTTTACCCATGAAGGGTATGTATGTATATAGATATACATAACTTACAAAGTAAAGAGTATGTTTAAGGATAATGGGATTATGAAGTATTAGAATTACATTGTCAATGTTATGTTTCTTGAATCCTCTACCAAGCATTGCTTGCTGAGATATTGTACTTGTTGCAATATCTCAGATAGAGGGAAGGAGAGTTAGGAGCTGAAGACTATAGAAGACTTGAAGAGAATAATCTTCAAGGTATACCCTTGAAGACATGTATTTTTCTTTGTTGAAAGTTTTATTGTATGGTGAGCTTGAGTTTTGGATAATGTAATTTGGACAAGTATTGTACTAGATTTGGTTGTACTGTGAACCACTGGATGGATCCTGGAGTTTAATAAAAAGTATATTCCTTCAATGGAATTTTATTTTGTACACAAATTGTACTTATGTTATGTATGAAGTGGTGACTTGGGTTTTCAAAACAAGTTCTAAAGAAAAGATTTTCCACTGCTTTGTTTTGCGAAAAAAATTTACACTCTTAAGGGCCCTGCCTTTCAAAATGCATTACAAAATGTGTTACAAATACTGGGGTCGTCACAGTTGGTATCAAAGCGATTCATCCAGTCACATTACAGTACAAATATGTCCAAAGGAGAGATTATAATCCAAGTCTAGTTTAAGATAGAAGTAGTTGTATAGAGGACTGATAGAATTTTGGTTTATGAGTAGATGCCACCAAAGAGAGTCACAAGGCAGACAGCTCAAAATACTCCAGAAGACAATATGGAGAGGGTAACCATGAGTAATATGGAAGAGATGATGACAAGGATGTTAAGGAACCTCCTTCCTCACCTATAACAACCCCAAGGTTCATCACCTCCTGTAGAAATACCAAGTACGCATGCTCAGGCTCAGCCTGAGGTGAGACATACTACACCAACACCACCACCAGCTACTCCCACACTTGGATAAGGGCAATCTTCCTTTGTACCAAGTGAAGAAGTCAGAAAATCCCCATTAGGACCAGAAAAGATTGACAAAATGCTGGAGAGATTTCAAAAGAGGGTTACAATGTATGATGACAAGGGTGAAGCTGAAAAGGCTGAAGAATGGATATATGAAGTTGAAAAGACTTTTAGTGCACTACGTACTCCTTCAGAGTTGAAGGTGAAATTTGCCACATATTTATTCAAACAAGAAGCTGCATTTTGGTGGAGATCAGCTAACAACACCTTCTCAAAATCTGAAGATACTACATGGGAAGAATTTAAGGAAGTATTCAACCATAAATATTTTCCTTCTCATATACAACAAAGGAAGTTGACAGAGTTTTTGAACTAAAGTAAGGGGATATGTCAGTGGTGGACTATGATAACAAGTTCACACAACTAAGGTGATTTGCGCCTCATGTGTGTGACACAGAAACACACACTGTGGATCGATTCATTGAAGGTCTACACTCAGGGCTGAAATTAAAGGTGCTGTGTACTAAATCCACTACCTTGACAGACTGTGTAGAAATGGCCTCCAAGTTTGAAGATGAGTACAAAAAGGGTCAAATTACCAAGTTCAGTGGAGGAGGACACAATAACCCAAGGCCTTTCTAGAAGAATAAAAGACCTTGGAACAATTTTAAGCCTCAAAGAAATCAACGGAACAATGCACCAAGGCCAAATAGACATCCATGTCCAAGATGTAGAAAATTTCACGAAGGCAATATCTGTCCACGACCTATACAACAACAACCACAATGATTTCTAATCAAGTGTGACAATTGTGGGGAGTATGGACATATCGCCGCCCACTGTACCAAACCATTGGCAGTCAGGGAAGCAAAACTAGAAATTGCTCCTCGACACCCAGGAAGGGTCTTCTCCATCACTGACAACCAAGCTGGACCATCCAATGCGGTAATTGAAGGTACACTACTTGTAGCAGACAAATATGCCAAAGTACTGTTTGATTCTGGATCTACGCATTCCTTGATATCTTGTGAATTTGCATCTAGTATACAACTATTAGTGAAAAACTTGGGATTTGATCTAGATGTAACAACTCCAGTTGGAAAAACAGTTAAACTACAAGAATACTTGCATAATGTACCTCTAGAAGTATTGGGCAAAAGAATGGACATAGACCTCATTTTATTGAACATAGAGGATTTTGACATCATACTGGGTATGGACTGGTTAGTAAAATACTGGGTAGTTATGGACTGTCACAAGAAGAAACTCACATTTAGTATACCAGGGGCGAAAGTATTAACACTGTATGGGAAACACAATGACTTAGACAAATCCATCATCTCAGCTATGAAGGCAGTCAAACATATGACCAAGGGGTGTCAGGCATTTTTAGCAATAGTGGTTTCCTTAGATATTGAACAGCCCAGGATAATAGAAATTGAAGTGGTCAGGGAATTCCAAGATGTTTTTCCTGAAGAACTACCAGAGTTACCCCCACACTGAGAAATTGAGTCTACCATTGAAGTAATTTCTGGTACAACTCCAATTTCTAAAGCACCTTATAGGATGGCCCCAGCAGAGTTGAAAGAGTTAAAAGGACAAATTGCAAGAATTGTTAGAAAAAGGGTTTGTTAGACCAAGTAGTTCACCATGGGGAGCACCAGTAATATTTGTGAAGAAGAAGGATGGGTCAATGAGATTATGCATTGATTATAGAATGTTGAATAGTGTCACAGTGAAAAATAGGTATCCCTTACCTTGCATTGATGACCTCTTTGATCAACTCCAATCTGCTAAGGTC
This sequence comes from Warburgia ugandensis, assembly GCA_035236585.1. NCBI lineage: Eukaryota > Viridiplantae > Streptophyta > Magnoliopsida > Canellales > Canellaceae > Warburgia > Warburgia ugandensis. The sequence continues at coordinate 43,941,156 of CP141133.1, forward strand.
TTTTCCAAAATTGACCTTAGATCAGGATATCATCAATTGCGCATTAAGGATGAAGACATACCCAAGTCAGCATTCAGAACTCAATATGGGCATTACGAGTTTCTAGTCATGTCTTTTGGGCTGACCAATGCACCAGTAGTGTTTATGGATTTGATGAATAGAATCTTCAAAGAATTTTTGGATAAATTTGTGATTGTATTTATCGACGATATACTGATTTACTCTACCAATATCAAAGAACATCAAGAACACTTACGAATTGTACTAAATACCCTCAGAACACATAAACCGTTTGGTAAATTTAGTAAGTGTGAATTCTGGTTAGAGAAGGTCAATGTTTTAGGTCATGTAATTTTCAAGAATGGAGTAGAAGTGGACCCCACCAAGATTGAAGCAGTAATGAATTGGGAGAAACCTAAAACAGTAACAGAAATACGTAGTTTTCTTGGACTAGCAGGATACTACCATACATTCATTCAAGGGTTCTCTCGTCTAACTCTTCCTATGACTTCTTTGACAAGAAACGGGGTACAATTCACTTGGTCAGAAGAATGTGGAAATAGTTTTCAAGAGCTAAAGAAGAGGTTAACTACAGCACCAGTATTAACTTTGCCAGTTGGAGTGGGGGATATGAAATATATTGTGATGCTTCAGGCAAAGGGTTAGGAGGTGCATTAATGCAAAATGGGAAGGTCATTGCTTATGCATCTAGACAATTGAAGAAACATGAAATAAATTACCCAGTACATGACCTAGAATTGGCAGCTACAGTTTTTGCATTGAAAATTTGGAGACATTATTTGTATGGAGAAAAATTCAATGTATTTACAGATCATAAGAGTCTCAAATACATCTTCACTCAGGCTGATTTAAATATAAGACAAAGGAGATGGATAGAGTATATCAAAGACTACGATTTTTCCATCCAATACCATCCTGGAAAGGTAAATGTAGTAGCTGATGCATTAAGTAGACAACCAAGAGCTCTACTCACAAACATCACAATTAAATCAGCTTTTGTTGAAAGAGTCCTTAAAGCCCAAGAAGAAGATACAACAACTCAGGAATTGTGTGAAAATAAAGGATTTGTTAAGGGGACAGATCGGGGCATACGTTTTCAAGAGAGATTGGTGGTTCCTTCAAATAAATGTCTGAGAAAGGAATTAATACAAGAAGCCCATCAGTCTAAGTTTTCTATACACCCTGGAGGTACAAAGATGTATCAAGATTTAAAAAGAAACTTTTGGTGGGAAGGCATGAAGAGAGAAATAGGAGAATTTGTGGCTAAATGTCTAAATTGTCAACAAGTAAAGGCTAAACACCAAAGACCAGCTGGAATGTTACAAACATTGGAACTTCCAGAATGCAAATGGGACAATATCACTATGGATTTTGTAGTGGGATTGCCAAGGACCCGGGCAGGCCATGACATGATTTGGGTGGTTGTGGATAGGCTAACAAAGTCAGCACATTTCCTTCCAATTAGACAAAACCAATCAGTTGACAGTCTAGCTATGTTATACATTAAAGAAATAGTAAGACTTCATGGGATTCCATTATCCATTATCTCGGATAGGGATGGAAGATTTACTTCGAGATGTTGGAAGAGTGTACAACAAGCCTTGGGAACCTCACTTAAACTCAGTACAACATTTCACCCTCAAACAGATGGTCAATCAGAAAGGACTATTCAAACCTTAGAAGATATGTTGAGAGCATATGCATTAGATTGGAAAGGGAGTTGGGATGAACATCTTCCTTTAGTAGAATTTGCATATAACAACAATTTTCAGGCAAGTATTGGTATGGCACCATACGAAACATTGTATGGACGGCCATGTCGATCACCAACCTGTTGGAGTGAAGTTGGAGAATGAAGGCTGATAAAGTTAGAACTAGTGGAACAATGTGTAGACAAGGTCAGATTGATACAGAAGAGGTTGTTAACAGCACACAGTCGACACAAGAGTTACGCAGATAAAAGACATAGAAACCTGGAATTTGATGTGGGGGAGCACGTATTTCTAAAAGTATCACCTGTCAAAGGAGTAATGAGGTTTGGAAGGAAAGGAAAACTTAGTCCTAGATTCATTGGTCCATTTGAAATCTTAGAAAGAGTTGGTCTAGTGGCCTACAAATTAGCCTTACCACCCAAACTCTCATAAATACATAGTGTCTTTCATGTGTCTATGCTAAGGAAATACCTCTAAGATGACACACATGTACTTCAAAGGGTACCAGAAGAGCTAAAGCCTGACCTAACCTTCGAAGAGAAGGCAATACGAATTATGGACCGCAAGGAATAGAAGTTAAGAACCAAAAGCATTCCATTAGTCAAAGTCCTATGGCAACATCACTCTATTGAGGAAGCCACGTGGGAAACGGAAGTAGAAATGAGGAAGACACACCCTAGTTTGTTTGAGCAAGTAGTGTATTACAAATTTCGAGGACGAAATTATTGTAAGGGGGGAAGATTGTAATAACCCCAATTTTTGTAATTAATTGAGAAAAATCAATAAAGTTTGAGTTTCAGATATTTCGAGCTGAAATATTAGGGTTATTTAAAATATACCTTTTATAAAATTATAATCAAATCATAAGATATGTAAAATTGAAATTAAACTTAGCAAACCCTTCAAAATGATTGTAAGCAAGACAAATTTCGAATTCGGATGAGAAATCCTTAAGTTTTTCATTTCTTGGACAAAAGGGGTAAAATAGTAAATTTACCCAAAACTCAAAATATTCTAAAAATCAAAATATGAAACATCAAAATTTAGAATGTATTGAGAAATACGAATCCAACGCCACTAAGTACACTCAAATCCGAGATCATGGGAATAAAACCCAAAATTTTATGCATAAATGGCAAAACGGTCTTTTTACACCATGTGGGGCCCACATGGGGCCCACAAGGGACCCAACAACCAATTTTATCAGCAGCCCACATGAATCATGGGTCAACAAACATCAGCTAGTCTTGGGGAAGAAAAATTAGGCATGGGAGCATTGAAGACTTTCATGCCATTTAATAATAAAAAAAATAAAATATTATAATCATGGAAAAAGACCCAAAATGCCTATAAATACAACCCAAAAAACCTCATAAAATACCCACGAAATTCTCTTCACTCTCCCTGAAAAATTAGATCTAGATCCCTCCCCAAAAATCCAAAATTTCCAAGAGATAGATCTCTTTTCAACTTGTTTTTCTTTTTAGATTGGAACAAGAGACCTAAAATCAATTAGGCACTCTGTTCCATATCTAATTTGATCAATTCCCCCATCCAAAACTTCCCAACATATCTATTCTACAAAACCCCCAAAGAAATTTCAAGATCCAACGGTTCAAACAACGGATATTTGCAAGAAAGGTGGATTTTAGGCCATAACTTCATGAACAAGGTATTTTTTTTAAATTGGGCTTATAACCGAGGTTTTCTCTCCAATCAGGTAGGTGGAAATCCTTTTCATAGATGTTTAGTACTGTTTTATGTAGTTTTTATTTTACTGTAATTTATTTTGGTAATAAAAAGGTAAAAATAAAGTAAACAACAGAACCCTTAATTATGCATGATAGAGTGCTCAGATGAAAAATCTGACTATACCAATCGATCCAGAAGGGTCCAAAATCCCTAGGGTAGAATTTTCATAGAAATTAGAGATGTTTTGGGCCCTCAATTGAAAGGGAATTGATTGGACGGTTTAGAATGGACTGTCCAATCTCCGGATCAAACGGCGCCCAAGACGCACACGTGACGCACCTATGGAACAGTGCGTACGCTGCACGTGGAGCGTCGTCCCAAGCAAGGCGATGGGGCGTCCGTCAAATTCACGAGCGGACGCGCCCAGCGACAGCCCAGTTTACGGGCACGCGGATGACGGGGTTCCACTCGTCCAATCCGCGTCTGTGGACGCTCGACAATGGCGCTTCGTCATTTTCTCCCAGCGGACATGCCCGACGAACCGAATGTCTCCGCCTGGTTTGGTTCGTTCCGTCTGACTAATCTGGGCCATCCGTTCCTTGGGCCCAGATCAAATCCAGGCCCTAGGAAGGACTGTGAACTTCCAGCTTCAATTCCGGAGTCATCTGAATAAAATAGATATGTTATTTAGTAAAAACTTTCTGTATTAAAGAAATAAGTTTCTAATTTCATAGATTCTCAAGATCTGAGATGATCAGATCTTAAAAACATGTTTTAATAATTATATACTATTGAAATAAAGTGAGATCTATGGTTTAATTGGATATATATGAGATATATGAAGGGATCTACCCATTATGGTAGAAAAACCCTAAAAATACAAAGGGACCCAAGATCAAGTGTGATTAGACCCTTGGGATGGAAAGAATAAATATTGATATGATGAAATCCAAGGAAATCATGAATGGATTATGTCAAAAATAGATCAATATGATCTTTTGACCTTAATAGAGAAAATTCCCTAAATATAACTAAAATACTTAATCAGAGGAAAAGATGTAAGATCAAATGGTTGGATCATAAGTAAAGGTTTCTAAAAATGTTAATGTAATTAGTTTCATAGCATTTTAAATATGATTATGTTATAAAGCATGCTAGTATAACATTTAGACTTTAGCATGATATGGGATTTCATTGTTATCATAAGGTGTAAGATTTAATTTAAGTACCTTGCCTCATTATCATTAAAGGTTAAATTAGGTAGTTTTATGCTTTGAATTTATAATTGATTTATGGTTAAATGTTATTAGTAGATTTACTTGTTATGAGATAAAGAGCATAAAACATCAAAAATGTATTCTAATGAGAAAGTAGAATTTCATTACACAAATAAGAATGGAGTACTTTGGACTTAATTAGTAAGGGCTATAGTTAGTAGGACAATATAAGGATTATCAAGTCCTTGGCCCAAATTAGGGAAAAGAATAATAAACCCCATGAATGACATTCTAAATATTCATGGACTGAATTAAAATCCATTAGAAAGAGTACTTAGGGTAAACATGCTTATAGGAACCTTATGAAAGGTTGAGCTATGGTCATTCTAGTGAATGATGAACATAGTGGTTAAGGGGGTTATCTAATAGAGCCTCGCTCTTCCCCTACCTTCTGTTGACATTTGTGAGGTCTATACGCCTCCTTACATGAGGATTGAAGTAACCACTTTGTGTTCACCCACTCAGCTAGTAAGCCTTAGCCAATTGGAAATAAGAGGAGCAGTCTAGATTTAGGCTTGAATAAGGTACCTTCAACCAGCACATTTTCTGGTTGAATAATAATAATAAGAGCATAAAAGGTTTGTAAATTACCTAACCCTAATAAAAATAGTAAGTAAGATAAGGATGATCAAACAAGATCCATTAGATCTTGGATGATCAAGAACAATTAGAATAAGAACACTATATTATACTTAGTATGCATGTTTATTAGTATACTTGTTATAGTTCATTAGATTAGATTACCCAAACCCTTGATCAAAGATGATTTAAGGAAGAGAACCAAGATCATCCTCTATAGGGATGATCCAAGAACTGAACTTAGATCAAAGAAGAACTAGATGATAGAAGATCTAGGACCTTGATCTTTATCAACATGTGTAGATTCTCAATCAAAGGATTTATGAAAGATCAAGATCAAGGAGATGGACATACAAAGACTTAGACATAGAAAAATACTTAGATATGAATGATCTAAAGGTCATTCTAATCATCAGATCTAGTGATCAATAGGATTGTTCATAATTTATATATTGACAATATGTATAGATGTACAGATTACATACATCAATCAGGATCATGGAAGATTGGAGAAAAGAGATCAATCCTTAAAGCTAGGAGGATTTGATGAATGCATACATGATTGTAATCATGATCTTATGTTGACAAGAGTAATGATAATACTTGTACTAAATCTCTTGGAAACCTTATGATCCAACCAAACACATATAAGATGGTTAAGGACTAAATTATAAGTGAATAGGGAACTAGGAAATATTTCAGCCCTAAGTAAACAGACATATGGTCTGATATATATGAAATTTATTTTACATACAAGCTTGGAGGCTTGTGAGTTTGTTTTAATAGGCATAAGCCTAGGGGAATGCTATTGCTAGAGGAGTTATGAGGGTTTGGCCACCCGCTCCTTGAAATTTGATGATATGATGATACCTTGCCCAATGAGAGGCTAAAAGTCGGGTGGTGGCAATTATGGGAAGGCCACCACTGTGAAAGTCTTGCCCCCCATACGGGCAGTAACATAATATTTTCCACCATGGTATCAGTGGTGAACAGGGCAGTTATCCAAGCGCGCTAATACGGATCAGACTGCAGCATAGCAACCTTTCTAATTATTGTGCACTATGATGCATATGAGAATAGGCATAGTGAAATGCCTTATGTTATAGCATAATGAAATGCTAGGTAATTGTATATTACCAATATTTCCCAAGAAGGAAAATTCCCAGTATAAGATTAGCTGTAATACTAAATTCTCAAAATGAAGAGAATTGATCAGTTTAGTTGGGAATGATATTTGACTATTTTCACGAATTTAACTGGTTTACCCATGAAGGGTATGTATGTATATAGATATACATAACTTACAAAGTAAAGAGTATGTTTAAGGATAATGGGATTATGAAGTATTAGAATTACATTGTCAATGTTATGTTTCTTGAATCCCCTACCAAGCATTGCTTGTTGAGATATTGTACTTGTTGCAATATCTCAGATAGAGGGAAGGAGAGTTAGGAGCGGAAGACTATAGAAGACTTGAAGAGAATAATCTTCAGGGTATACCCTTGAAGACATGTATTTTTCTTTGTTGAGAGTTTTATTGTATGGTGAGCTTGAGTTTTGGATTATGTAATTTGGACAAGTATTGTACTAGATTTGGCTGTACTGTGAACCACTGGATGGATCCTAGAGTTTAATAAAAAGTATATTCCTTCAATGGAATTTTATTTTGTACACAAATTGTACTTATGTTATGTATGAAGTGGTGACTTGGGTTTTCAAAACAAGTTCTAAAGAAAAGATTTTCCGCTACTTTGTTTTGCGAAAAAATTTTACACTCTTAAGGGCCCTGCCTTTCAAAATACATTACAAAATGTGTTACAAAAACCCTGGTCGTAACAAAATTATCTTGATTTTCCCTACAAAACCAGACATAGATCCATTCCTAAAAACCCAAAACTCCCAAAATATTTCTCTCTTTTATTTTCTCTCTCCTCTCTGTAGATTGGAACAAGAGACCTAAATTCAATTAGGCACTCTGTTCCAATCAAATATCATATATCTCACTGTAGAAAAATTTCTACTATACCTTAGCTACAAAACGCCCAAAGAAATTTCAAGATCTAACGGTTCAAATGACGAAAATCATAAGATAAGTGGATCTTGGGCTATCTTATTATCAAAACTGGTATTCTCTTAAATTGGACTATATAACCAACATTTTTCTCCAATCAGGTAGGTGGAACTACTAACATATTTATTGTTGTTTAATGAAAATTTTATTTTACTGTAATTTGATTTGGGTGAAAAATTGTAAAAATAAATTAAATACCAGAACCTTCAATTCATGATGATTGAGGGCTAAGATGGAAAATATGGCCCTACCAATCGATGCAGAAGGCTCCGAAACTTCTAGGGTAAAAGTTTCAAAAAATTATATTAAGTTTTGGACCCTCAATTGATAGTGATTGATTGGACGGTCCAGAATGGACTGTCCGATCTCCTGATCAGATTAGGTTCCCTAGGACGGTGTGCAAAATGCAGCGTGCGCAACATCATCCCAACGGGATGACTGTGCATAAGCAACATTCCAGGGCGGGAGCATCCGTCTTGCATCCCGGTGATGGGCATGCGACGACTAGAGCGTTCCGCCTGAACATTTTGCCCGAATGATCTAGGCCATCCATTTCGATGGGCCCAGATCATATCAAGGCCTTAGGAATGGACTGTGAACTTTTAGACTCAATTCAGGAGTCATATGAACTCCAAATTGAGATTGGAAAGAACCTATAGAAAGCTTACAACCTTTAGTTTCTTATGAAATGATAAAATGTAGAAAATATCTTATGAAACTTTTTGTATTTAGGAAATAAGTTTTCAATTTCCAAGATCTTGGTAATCTATTTTAATAATGATATTCTATTAAAATAAAGTGATATTTATGGTTTATTTGGACATATCTGAGATATATTAAGGGATCTATCTGTTGTGGTAGAAAAACCCTAAAAATACAAAGAGACCCACTTGATCAATGAGATCAAGTGTGATTAGATCCTTTGGATGGATTAATGAAGGTTAATATGATGAAATCCAAGGAGATCATGGATTGAATATGACAAAAACAAAGCAATATGATCTTTGGACCTTAATGAAAAAAAACCCCTAAATGTAATTAAAACCCTTGATTAAAAGAAAAGATCTAAGATCAAATGGTTGGATCATAAGTAAGGGTTTCTAAAAATATTAATGTAATTAGTTTCATTTTCTATTAATAGCATTTTAAATGTGATTTAAGTTATAAAGCATGCTAGTGCAACTTTTAGACTTTAGCATGATATGTGATTGTTATAATAGGTTGCTAGATTTAATTATCTTAGGGGAATGTTAGTGTGATTTTATGCAAGTGTAATTAAGGACCAAGTTAGTATGATTTCATGCCATTGTAACTTAGGACCATGCTAGGATTTCATGTAAGATTATACTATAGTATGAGATTGTACCTTAGGTCCATGTTAGTTTAAATTAAGTTATTAAGGTATATTAGATGGAAATCATGCTAGTGTAATTTTAAGTACCTTGTATCATTATCATTAAGTTGTTCAAATATGTAGTATTATGCTTCAAATTTATAATTTATTTATGGTTAAATTTCATTAGTATATCTACTTGTTATGAGATAAAGAGCATGAAACACCAAAAATGGAATCTAATGAGAAAGTAGAGTTTCATGACACAAATAAGACTGGATTATTTTGCACTTAATTAGTAAGGGCTATAGTTAGTTGGACAATATAAGGATTATCAAATCCTTGGCCCAAACTAGGAAAATAATAAACCTCATGGATGACATTGTAAACATTTATGGACTTAATTAAAATCAATTAGAAAGAGTACTTAGGGTCAACATGCTTATAGGAACCTTATGAAAGGATGAGCTAAGGTCACTCTAGTGAATGTTGAACATAGTGGTTAAGGGGGTTGTCTAATAAAGCCTCGCTCTTCCCCTACTTTTCGTTGACGTTTGTGAGGTGTAAACACCTCCTTACATGAGGATTGAAGTAACCACTTTGTATTCACCCATTCAGCTAGTAAGCCTTAGCCAATTGGAAATAAGAGGAGCAGTCTAGACTTAGGCTGAAATAAGTTGCCTTCAACCAGCAAAACATTAATTGGTTGAATAATAATAGTAAGAGAATAAAATGTTAGTAAATTATCTAACCCTAATAAAAACTGTAAGTAAGATAAATATGATCAAACAAGATCCATTAGCTCTTGAATGATCAAGAACAATAAGAATAAGAATATTGTATTGAATTTAGTATGCATGTTTATTAGTATGCATGTTATAGATCAAATCTAGTTCATTAGATTAGATAATCCAAATGCTCGATCAAAGATGATTCAAGGAAGAAAACCAAGAGCATCCTCCTTAGGGATGATCCAATAACTAAACTTAGATCAAAGAAGAACTAGACGATAAAAGATCTAGGACCTTGATCTTTATCAACAAGTGTAGATTGTCAATCAAAGGATCTATGAAAGATCAAGATCAAGGAGATGGACACACAAAGATTTAGACATAGAAAATACTTAGATATGAATGATTTATAGATCATTCTAAACATCAGATCTAGTGATCAATAGAATTGTTCATAATTTATATATATTGACAGTGTGTATGGATGTAAAAATTACATACATCAATCAGGATAATGGAAGATCTGGGAAAAGGGATCACTACTTGAAGGTGGGAGGATCTGATGAATGCATTTACATGGGATGTACATGATTGAACCCATGACCTTATGTTGACAAGAGTAATGCTAATACTTGTATTAAATCCCTTGAAACCCTTATGATCCAACCAAACACATATAAAATGTTTAAGGAGTAGACTCTAAGTGAATAGGGAACTAGAAGATATTTTAGCCATAAGTAAACAGACAGATTGTCTAATATGTATGAAATCTATTTTACATACAAGCTTGGAGGCTTGTGATTTTGTTTTAATAGGCATAAGCCTGGGAGATGCTATACTAGAGGAGTTATGAGGGTTTGGCCACCCGCTTCTTAAAATTTGATGATACCTTGCCCTATGAGAGGCTAAAAGTCAGGTGGGGCAATTATCGGAAGGCCGACACTGTGAAAGTCCTATCTCCCCATATGGGTAGTGATATAATATTTTTCACAGTGGTATCAATGGTGAACAGGGTAGTTATCTGAGAGTGCTAGTATGGATCAGACTGCAGTATGGTAGCCCATTAATTATTTTGCACTATGATGCATATGAGAGTAGGCATAGTGAAATGCTTTATGTTTTAGCATAATGAAATGCTAGGTAATTGTATATTACCAATATTTCTCACGAAGGGAAATTCCTAGTGTAGGATTAGCTGAAATACTAAATTCGCATAATAGAAAGAATTGATCAACTTAGTTGGGAATGATATTTGACTACTTTCATAAATTTAACTGATTGACGCATGTATAGTATATATGTATATGGATGTACATATATTACAAAGTAAAGAGTAGAGACGTGAATATGTTTAGGGATAACGGGATTATGAAGTATTAGAATTATATTTTCAATTATTATGCTTCTTGAGTCCCCTACCAAGAATTGCTTGCTCAAATATTGTAAATGTTGCAATATCTCAGATACAGGGAAGGAGAGTTAGGAGCTCAAGAAGATAGAAGACTTGAAGAGAATAATCTTCAAGGTATACCGCTTGAAGACATGTATTTTGCTTTGTTTGAGAGTATTGTATTGTAATGATAGTTTCATTGTATGGTGAGCTTCGAGTTTTGGATTATGTAATTTGGACAAGTATTGTAATGGATTTGGTTGTACTGTAAACCACTGGATGGATTCTGGATTTTAATAAAAATATATTCCTTCAATGGAATTTTATCTTGTACAAAGTTCTACTTATGTTATGTATGAAGTGGTGACTTGAGTCTTACAAAACAAGTTCTAAAGAAAAGAATTTCTGCTACTTTGTTTTACAAAAATGTTTTACTATTAAGGGCCCTGCCTTTAAAAATATATTACAAAACGTGTTACAAAAACCCAAGTTGTCAAAGTTCTAGGATTATAACAACTAACTCTTGGGTACACATTGGAGGATACTAAGGGTTCAAGCCTAACTATGACCTTGTCTTTAGTAATACAAGAACCAACTTTTAGAGAAATGCAGAGTCAACTTATACCCAATTTCAAGGTTGTGAGGGAGATGGAGGAAAAGGATGAATAGAGTATAATGGTCAATGTTATCCTTAAATTTGGTAAAAATGAGGGCCAGTCAATCTTATATGGTCCAGCAAACTTCAGATTCATGGTGGCTCACGATATCATCATGTTATCACCACCTCAAATTTTGAGGTGGAGGAATTATATTGACTACCATGAAATACTAAAAATGGGGGATCATTAGTGTGGTCCAACTAAATTTAAAATCATGGTGGTCTACTTTGTTATAATGATATCGCCACCTACAATTTCAAGGAGAATGTATATAGGCTTCTGCAAGATTCTAAAATGGAATGAGAAATCTTGCCATTTCATTCATAGAATTAGGATTAGGAAAAATTAGTTGAACTAGCATGGTCTAGGTTTAGATGGTTAGATTAGTTATAAGCCATGTATAGCTGAAGACATTAAATTTAACGCTTACTTGGAGGCAACCCAATAATTTTTTAGAAAGTCACGTTAGTCTACATTACCTACTCATCATTTAGGTATCCTATATTTCAAAAAATTAAGGACAATGTTTAATTCACATTGGTAGTGTAGATATGAGATTTCTAAGTTTTCTTGAAGAAAAAAAATGATACGTTCCTTTATAAGTATGAGAATCTAGATTTTCTAAATATTTAACTATCTATTTATCTTTAGCTTATTAATAAAGTTGCATACAATTAGTTTACTATTTTATCCTTTTTCTAAACTATCTCATTAACAATTAAACTCAAAACATTAATTGAACCAAATAGCTATATTTAGCTTAAGTTGAAGAGAAAAATATAACTTAAAGATCCTAAAGAAGATCTGTGGTGATATAAACCTAGTGAGTTTTAAACTATTCTTTCTTTTATAAGGGTTATACCTAAATTCAAATCTTTCATCAGTGAATATTATTTCTTAGTCAATCTCATTATACTTTGTCTTGGTAAATTATTGAGAAATTACTAAAGATTATACCATATATCTCTTATATTTATACTCATCTTTAAGTCATATGAAACCTAAGAAATGATAGAGGCCATCCTTGGTAAATCCATAGCCTTTAGCCTTCCCTATATCATTTTTCACTAGTTAGACCCTTGAGCCTCTAAAATAGAGATTTTTCTTTGTAAGGAAAACAACCTTTATCTATATGAACCCCAATATATATCCATTACCATTTGTTCTTGAAATATGTAGAGGAGATTGAAGAACATCTTGAGAATAAGTATGAACCACACAATTCAAGAGACAAACATTAAAAAGGTGAAAAAGGAGAAAACATTCAAAAAGGCTATATATAAAGTCAAGTGAAAAATAAATAAAAGATACCTATGAAAAAGAAGAATATTCACTCTTGCAAGGAAAAAGGGAAAATTTGTGAATAAATTGATAGAAGACCTTTACATATTTTCCAGAAAACCTTTGTTTATCTTTATATCCATCCAAGACACCTTAACCATATAAGCCATGAGAGAAGGTGATAAGCTAAGGAATTTAAGCCAACCCATTCAAGCCACTCAATCCAAAAGATTGAGCTATAAAGTCACACCATGAGAGCCATCTAAGCCAACCATCAAGCCTAGCCAATGAAGCCTTCAAAGTTAGCCATCAAAGCCACATAAGCTAAGCAGAATGGAGGGCCATCATTGGCGGATAATTTGAAGAATTATTCTTGGGATTTATGGGATATTTGAAGAGAATTAAGGAAAAATTCATTAGTATAAGATAGCATGTGGACCAATAGGATGAGACCCTTCTATTTTTCATGCTGAAGAGTCATGTCATTTTAAGACTCCTCCACCTTCCTAAAATCCCATCCCAACCAACCAATATGAAATTCTTAGGAAACCACTTAGCCAATCAAATTTCCCCATCTCAACTCACTTTTCTAATTTTTCCTACCAATCTCTTTCCTCCCATCTTCTTCTCCTGATGTTACCTCATCCCATCAACCCCACTTTCCATAATTTAAGGGGTTTGCATGATTTGTAAAGTCAGGTGAAAAAGAAAAGAAAAAGATATCCAATGAAAAAGAAGAATATTCACTCTTGCAAGGGAAAATGGAAAAGTTGTGAATGCAATAGAAGACCTTTATATATTTTCCAAACAATCCTTATTTACCATTATGCCCATTCTTTTGATAACACTTACCCAAGCCTACATTTCATCCTAATATATTCCTAACTTGATCTTTAAAGTAGTATAGCTTAGATATGGTTCTAAATAAATAGGAAGTTTTGTAGTGTAACATTCGTAGAAGTTGATATCCTTTCATGAGACCATTTTCATTCTTATAAGTTATCTTTCTTTTGTATGAAATATTTGAGATTGGACTTGATGGACAATATTCTATTCACACATTAATGAGAGATTAAAACCTTTTTGAGTGAATTCTTTAGGAGTGACAAATATGTCTTATGAGAATTGAAGTCAAAGCATACACTTTGATAGTAATTTAAGTTATACTTGAATTAAAGATGATAATTATATATTATCTATAGCACTCATCTTTCGAAGTTTAATAGAATAATGGGATATCTTTAGTATAAGGATAGAATGTTGAACTCTTTTGTTCATCTTTATTAGTAAGCTACAGTTAGGTCCTTAATATAGGAAAAATGTTCTCAAATGGTCAAAGGATTTTCATAAAAAATTTGAGAATTTTTGTAGGTATATTCATTGCAAACCCTCAAGAGGCATAACTCATCCACTAGGGTATAAGGGCTCATATCATGTGCTAAATACAATCGTGAGTACTATGAAAATAAAAACCACTTTATTTTCTTGATTTTTTGAATTTTTTTCTTGGGACTAGAAAAATGCTAATTTTAGGGTGTGATAAGTGTCCAAATTCATGTAAAAATCACCCAATTAGTTTCTATGTGTTATAACTTATGGCATTAAATTAAGGTTTTTGGCCAAAATTTATAACATATGAAATTTAGACCTAATAAACTAAATATTTGATAATTTGTAGGTTCAGAGGCTAATCTAAGGTAAGTATTGAATATTCATATTTTTTATGATTTAATTAAAGTTTTCACCTTTTGTAGGAGTGAAAATGACGATTTCACATTCGAGATCAATCAAGATGAAAATTTAATATCAAGATCAAAAGATCGAGCCAAGGCCTAGATATCATCAATCTAAAGTGAGATTAAGATCACCATAAGGCAAGCAATGTATAGATTTCAAGAAGCAAAAGGTGACTAACGTGGGCCCATGCACAAGCCATGCAAAGCCTACCACCTTTGCGTGGGATTCACTCAAACCACCTAGCCATGAAGAAGGTGACAAGATAAGGAGCCTCACCAACCATCAAAGTCAAGGGGTAGAGCCACCAAGCTAAGCCAAAAGATCCAATAAAGTCATACATGAAGCTAAGCCAAATGAGCTCTCAAAGTAAGCCATCATGGCACATGAACCGAGCTACATGGAAAGCCATGATTGGTAGAAAATCTAAAGAAAATAGTCATAGGATGTTTTTTAGGTTATTTTGAAGATATTTGTGGGAAAATGCAATTGGTTAAGGTAGCATGTAAATCAATAGAAAGATGCCATACCCTAAAAAATAGTCATCTCCACTTTGTCCCTACTTATTCCCCTCTTAAACCCACACTTAGTTGTCTTAGATCTACCCAATCTTTTCATGCCACATAGCCACCTTCTTGTTTGATGTGCCATACCTATTAGGGTCCTCTTAGAAGTCAGCCACCATTTATAAATTAAGGGGAAGAGTTCCACTCTTTTTTTTTATCGCTTAGGGAGGGGGACATCACACCCTTCTTTAAAAGAGGTGTCTCCACTTTTCTTCCCTTCCTTTTCTCTCCAATGAATTTCTCCATTAGCAGCCCTCTTCCTCCAAGAATTCCACACCCCCTTCTTCACCTAGGTTAGTTTCCTATAGTTTTTGCTCTTGTTTTTTCCATGCTTTGATTTCCTTTTGATGCTTGTTTTTACGCTTAAGATCTCCTTTGTATGCCTTCTATTACTTAAACCTTCTTGCATGTTTTTTCAAAGATCCAATGTTTCCTTTCCCTTGAACTAATAGCCAAGGAAAAAGTCACCTTGAATCCATTTATTTCCATTCTTTTTTTTTCCCTCATTCTTTCATTCATTGTATCTTGTTTTGGTGCTTTTGTTCCTACTCTATTTTGGTTGTTATTCATTTGTACTCCTTCATGGGTTTACATGTATGCTTACCTTGAATATTGGATAATGGTTGAAGAAGTTTGAAAGGGTTTTTGGGTTAATGATGGTGTGCACATCCCATGGATGATGGTTACAATAATTGTATTGTTCCCTTATACTTGTATTGTCATCTCATTCAATAAAAGAATTTGGATCTGAATCATGTTATTCATTCTTATTATGCATGTTAATCTTTGCAAGCTTAAAGTCATGATTCAATGCTTAGATCCTTATTTGTTTTGGAATTGTTTTGTAGTATTTTTGTGACAACCCGAGTTTTCACATGCATTTTTAAATGCAATATCTAATTCCTAAGGTAGGATCGATCCCTATTTAAAAACACTTTATAAAAATAATGCAATGCATCTGAAAACTCTTTTATTTTTAAATTCATTTTGAAAACCCAAGTGTCATTTGCTAGATGACTAAAGTAATTTTGAAAATTTCAGAAATCATAAATGTTTTCCCACGTCTATCCAGTCACAGCTCACAACCCAACTGTAATAAGTACATATACATGTCCAAAAGGTAGAGTGCTTACTTACATTCATGCTTGTCCCTTCTTCATTTATTTGATCATAGTACTAACATTTTTGATGCTCCTTCTACTATTGTGTAGAGCTAATCTATAAAAATAATATATTTGGGTGAGTATTCGTCATACCCAGTAGGTGATCTGATACTACTATTATGAAAACACAGCAGGCAATATGCATAATTCAAAGAGCTTTTCATGTAAAACATCAATGATTCCATTCTGAGTAAACATGCATATTTATGAATAAAACGTAAGCTCATGGATGCAAATTCAACCATGGAATCCTTTAGTGAGATCTAGTATTTAACGATATAAATTTGACTAAAGATCATAAAGTAGAAATCAATAGATTCATGTAAGAAGATCTCGGCAAACATATCAAACCATGAGTCAAATATAATAATCATGAAACTCTTAAAATAGTCATCTTTCTAAGTCGATGTTGGCATCACTATAAGTATCATCCACATGGTCTGTCTCTCGGTGAACATATCACGCCGACTGGTCACGAGTACTAGCATACGACTATCTCAATACTATATGCATATCGATAACACTAAAATCATAAGGTCACTATGCTCACGATCAGCACACGGCTGGAATAATGCGTCTCCAATATCTAGAGACTAACCCATCATAGCCTACACGGCGACTATCGCTGTCCTTGAAAAGGGTGTCGTGAACACCTCAAGTGGTCGTCACTATTTACCATAGTAGTCGAGCAAGGGACAAGCCTTTTTGGCAGCGATACCATTCACCTTTTTGGTGGTAGAGGCCGGGAGGCCAACCCCGTACATACCAACCTCTCAACATAGTGCCCACCAAGCTTAATAGCCCAAAAAGCTTATATAGATAAATCCAAGTCTCAATTATCAAAATCATGCAATTTATACATTTAATTTCAATCATGCGAGCAATGCATAAAATCTACTTAGGCCAGAAATTATATTCAAGGCTATAAATCATGAAAACAATTCTATATGCTCTTATAAGAACATCATATCCCAAAAGCATACTAAGTATGGTGATAGATTCAAGTACTTCAAGGCCATAAAATCTTGAAGTAAAGTCTGCATACTCGTATAAGAACATCATATCTCAAAAACATGCTAAACACGGTAATAAAGGTGAGTCAGAGTTTAAGATGCATTTATAAAATTAGTAGTATCAGAATACCTACCTCAATATCTCTTGGATGGTGTTTCTTCTCAATTCGAGCATCTAGATCACCTTTGTGAAGTCCTGGATGTTTATTTGGACATAAGAACCAAGTATTATTTCCTATTTTATAGATCAACAGCTAGATCTACACTATAGGTTATGGGTCTCTATGTCAACCTCACTTATAATGGTTGATCTATATGGATTAGGTTCCATCTAGGTATAATATATCAATCTATGTGATTTGATCATCTTTGATCGTGCCGATCTATGCGATTTCTATGGTTTTTGGGCTATAGTCATGTAAGATAGTCCCCTAATCCTCACTTTCATAGTCTCATTAAGTCTGCGTTGTCGATACTAATGCAATGGTTCTTTCAAATCATCAATCGAAGTTCTATAGCCTCCTTAATTAGGTTTTTAGTGCCATATATCAACGGACGAACCAGAATTGTCCACGTAGGGCCGGTGCGTCACGGTTCCTAGGATGCGTGCTCATCTTAGTCAAACCACGACCACATTCGCATGCCTGTACATACCTGAGCTTCCCTCTATAGCGCGTCTTGGACGGCGTCATGTGGACGCGTCTTCAACACGGGTGCGGAACATCTCAACTCCCAGGACACCTCGTGCTTCCCGGTCGAGTCGAGCATCAGGCCACACACGGCACGTGCACAACGGTCACCCCAGGGACCTCGTCACAGTGCGCGTCACGCTTGTGCGGCCCTCGGACGCGTTGCCTTCAACAGGTTGTCAACTCATCTGGTTTTCTCCCCAAAAGTTTTGTGATTTTTAGATGAAAATCCTACCAGATCCGGTCAAGATCTGGGGGAAAAGGAAGAGGGAAGAGAAAGGAGTCAGGTGGGGAGGAGAATCATACTTGAGATGGTGCCCTTTGCCTGTGTGATTCATCTTATGCCCGCCTGAACCCCAGGTTGCTGAAAAACACAAAGAAGAGGAAAACCCCAGTTTCTAGTGAAACCAGTGAGACCAGTGGGAAAAAGGAGAGAGGAGATTGGGGCTCGAAGGAAGGACCTGGCCGGTGCTGAAAATCACAGAGGAGGGGTTTTCTAATAATAAACTTGTCGGAACCCTAGGCTGTAGCCGCCCAAAAAGAGGGGTAAAAGAGGTGATCAGAGGAAGAGGGGGAAGAGGGCTTTTATAGCCTTACGAAGGCATTGTTGCCCAATGGCAGTGCTGCCATTTCTTCCTGCGCTGCCTTGCAGAGGCAGTGCTGGAAGTCGGTGGGAGGTAGGGGACGACTAGGGGTGTCATTACCAAAACGACCCTTAGGTGTTTTGAATTCAATTTACCAAACTGCCCTCCATCTTCAAAAGCCATATCTTCGTCATACGAACTCCATTTTTAGTGTTCTTTGAGGTGTTGGATTCCATTTCGGGTGTAGAATCTAATGATACTGATTTTTCTTACAAATTCCTTAGTTCTATATTTTAATTAAAATAAAACATCCAACCACCTATTAAGGTGATTTAAGAGTATATTAATTCCCAAAATAAACAACCCAAACATCATGATTGATCGTGGTTGTATAATAATATTGAAAATTTTGAGTCATTACAATTTTTAACATTTTCAATGCATCAAAATCATGCATGTGATGCCTATGATTCATTGATACATTGCTTAAAATTATGATTTTTGGTTGTTTATTATTTCATGCATTCCTTAGTTAGCACTTTACTTGTATTATCATATTGGTCTTGCACCTTAATACAATGGTATTTCAGTTAAGATCGACAAATTCATACCTTAGCATCGTGGGCTATGGACATTGGATCATGTACGTGATTGTAAGTGCATTTGTATGATAATTGTAATTGTTCATTCTTGCGTGCTTCATTTTGGTAAGTGTTTATGGGTGAATTAGAATCTTTGATCATTAGATTAGCCTATGCATTTTTCATCAAGAACTATGTGCACAATTCTTTAGGATTTTGTGCATAGTAAGTGGTTGATTTGTTGTTTATTTTTTCTTGTTCCCATATATTTAGATCCATTAGTTAGTTTTGCATTAGTTACATAGTTTCTAAATTTCAATGTTAGAAATTTCTAATTTTAGAAAGTTTTACATTTAGGTAGCTTTTATTTTCTTAGAAAGTATGTTGTTAGGAAAGTTTTAAGTTTAACTTGCTTTTAGCATCTTTACATATTTCCGTGTTTTACATTCATGTTAAGTTTCCATTCTTATTTTAGGTTAAAAATATCATTATCTTGGCTAGTTTAAGTAGTTTAAAGAAGCACTTACTAATCACACATCTATTTGATTCCTTGTGGCATCGACCTCCATTGCATGAATTACTACAACCAATTCATGTGCTTGTGAATTTAACTTAAAAATCACAACACTTCCCCTTGGTTCTTGCTTCCATCTCATTAGATTACCTTTCTTATTCATCAAAGATCCATGTTAACTCTTCTCTTACAGTGATAGCCAATAGATGAAGAAGCCTAAATCCTTGAATTTCTCCTTGGAATTTCACATTTTTCTCCTTTCACTCTACTTTGTTTAGGCATCTTTTTCCATAATTAGTTCATTCATTCATGGATCTTCTCTCTTGAATTCCTTTCTGATTTTTCTTTGCATGTTATCTCATTGTAGACTATGATCATTATATTGTGTTTTTGTTGTTTTTTAGATTAAGTTTTAGTGCTCAGTTTTGTGATCAATTTCCAGAATATATACATGTTATATGCAAACAATTTTTGGAGTATTTTGGCTTCGATTCAATAAAAGTATTTGAGAATTCTTGTTCTTGGTTGTTTCCTCTATCAAATTCCTTTAGATTTGGGTTGTTAACATGTAAAGAAATTGTTGTTTTAGTTGCTTTATGTGTTTGATTTGATTTGAAGTTCTTAAGTGCTTAAGAAATGAAAATTTCTCCCTTCAATTTTTTTGCTATGTTTCTAGCCATCAAAACATCTTATTTTCTTGAATCCTTAGGAACCCATTAGTATTTTAGGTCATTTATTAAGTACATAGGTTAGGTTGCATGTTAGTTCACTTTTGAATCATGAATGTGACCATTTTTTAAACCATCCCATGCACACCATCCAAGGATCTTGTCATGGAACTTGGATTAATTTTCTTTGATTCTTGATTAGTTTAGTTGCTTAATCATGTTTTGACAGTTGCTAATTGTTTTTTTTATATCTTATATTAATTTTAGTAAGTTTCCTTTTGAGTTTTAGAAAGTTTCTAATACTAGTTTTAGGAAAATGTTAATTTAGGAAAGTCTCATTTTTAATGTTTGCTTAGTTTATGTTTCCTAGATTCATTCATGCTAGTTGTGAATTAGTTTCCTTTAATTCAATGCATGTTAGTTAGGTTATTTTCTTATTCCATTGCATATATTTAATTCTAGAAAGTTTCTTTTAGTTGTTGTTTCTAATTCAATGTGCGTTTTCAATTTCATATTGTTTACTTACCTAGTTTGAATTCAAATTTAGTTAATCTTTAGCTTTATCTAAGGTCAAGAATTATAAATAATATGCATAAAACATAAAAATTTCAAAGATTCCCCATGGGATCAACCTCTCTCCCATGCAATACTAGCTTAATTTGTGTGCTTGAGAGTAAAATTAAAACATACACCAAGTTTTGGGTGCTGTTGTTAGGGAATCGCAATGGATTTATGTCTATATCTTTATTTATATTTTTTTATCTTTAATCATAGTTTTAGTTTTCATTAGATTATGATTTTTACATCATAGCCGCATATTTTTCTAATTCCTCATAAAATGATCGATCTTACTTGTTTTGCACTAGAGGAATTTGGTAGAGCAGTAGTGATATTGTGGGCCAAGGCTTCATCAACTTAGGATCTATTTATTTATTTTCCTAGACTAGGGCTTTTAACTTTTGACTGAACTGGTAGTGAGGCCCCATTATAAATTGCAATTTATTTTAATTTAAAAAGAGCTGTATTAATATAGGATAAGTGCAAGGCATGGTGGCCCACACTTGATCTTTATCAGAAACCTCATTGTAAGCCTTCTTCAATTTCTTTTATTGTGATGACCCAAGTTTTTGTAATACATTTTCAAAGGCAAGGCCCTTAGTACTAAAAAAATTTCACAAAAAAAAGTAGTGAAAATTCTTTTCTTTAAGAAAAATCCAAGTCATCACTTCATACATAACATAAGTAGAATTTTTGTACAAGATCAAATTCCATTGAAGGAATATATTTTTATTAGATTCCAAAATCCATCCAATGGTTCATAGTATAGCCTAGTATTAGTGCAATACTTGTCCAAATTACATAATGCAAACTTCAAACCTCACCATACATTAAAAACTCTCAATACAATACAATGCTCTCAAATAAAATACATGTCTTCAAGGGATATACCCTGATTGACTATTCTTCCAAGTCTTCTTAGGTCTTGAGCTCCTAATTCTCCTTCTCTATATCTAAGATATTGTAAACATTGAAACATTTATAGTATCATAGCAAGCTATGCTTGGTAGGGGATTTAAGAAGGATAAAACTTTGACAGTATAATCCTAATACTTCATAATCCCATTATTCATACTCATGAAGCAATCTCTTTACGTTGTCATATATGTACATCCTTATGCATACATACCGTATATTATGTATAGATATATACATATGATCAAAACCATAAAAAATAGTTAATATCTCAAAACATAATCATATTCACCTTATGCTGAGTTGATAAATCATCCATACTCTGTTGGAAATACTCCCTCATTTGGGTAATATCAGTAATCCACAATTACTCGGCATCTCATCATGCCATATCATAAGGCATTTCACTAAGCCTCATATCAACCTTTGAAAATACTTTGGCTGATTACAGTTGGTTGAAAAGGTCATCAATATAAGGAAAAGGTTACTTATTCTTCACTATGGCCCCATTTAGTGTCCTATAATCCACACAACTACAAAGAGCCATCCTTCTTCTTCACAAATAATGTTGGAGCTTCCCATGGAAAAAACTAGGGTGAATAAAACCATGATCGAGCTACTCCCATAACTACAACTTCAACTCTATAAGATCCATATAGTAAAGAGCTTTCAAGATAGGAGCTACTACTGGTAGTAGCTTGATGGTGAACTCTATCTCTTGCCTTGGTGGAAACCCTAGCAACTCCTCTAGAAATACATTACCAAACTCTCACACTACATTAATTAATCTCCTCAATGTGAGGCGTTGGCACCTCCTAAATCTTGACATAGGCTAGGTAAGGCGAACATCCAATTGCCCCAAACCACTAGAGAATCTCCCTTTGAGGTCAAGAAGATCAACCTCTTCATCTTGCACTCAAACAATGCTCCATGTTCGGCCAACCAATCCATGATTAAGATGACATCCAAATTTGTCATACTGATGATTAAACGAGCCCTAAGCTCCCAATCCAAGATAGTTAAAAGTACATCCTGCATAAAATCTTATACTATAACTGGCTCAACATTGATGTACTAACCTCCAGAAGAAAACCCTATCTACTGGAGCCATGTGTAGGCATGACACAAAACTAGCATATATGAAGGAATGAGTAGCTCCATAGTTAATTACTATATGTGAAAATCTATCAAACACTAGAAGAGTACCTTCCATGATAGTGTTGGAAGTGCGAGCCTAATCAGTAGTAATTGTAAAAACTCACCCCTAATTCTTAGGGACCTGATCCCGCCATGATGCTTGGTCCTGCCATGGTGCCTAGTCCAGCTGCATTGGTTCTGCTCTCTTAACCCAAAAACAATCTCACACATGGTGGACCTGCTGACAACAAATAAAGCATCTATTGATTCTACCAAAACTAAGTTTGCCTAGAAGGGGTTGTGAAAAATCTGGCACATCCCTTACACATTCTCACTCCTCCTAGGCTGACCCAAAACTGGCTTATCAAGTTGTGTGAAACTCTTCCTCGTAGAAAATTTCTTCTTTCCCTTCCATATTGTTCTTTGACTGATTTGACTGTCCTGTTTGCTCACATCCTTAGAAGGCCTTCTCAACTTCTGCTCTAGTATAGATTCTAACTCCACTGCCTTAGTTGTACTAGTAGGTTGAGATGTCAATTTCTACTCTTCAATTCAAAATTAAGTCCCCTAATAAACTTTAAGCAGCTTTCAAAGAAATAGACCTCTAGGGCACATCTTCTTAAATAGGCAAACTCTACATTGAATTATGCTACTATCCTCATTCCCTACACGAAGCTCAAAAACTCCAGCTCCAATAGCTCCTTCACATGCAAAGGTAACAACTTATTCATGGAGACAGCTTTAAAGCTCTCTCATGATATAACATCTTTGCCATCAAAATAGTTCTACTAAGCTATTGGCCACTAATGGGGGGTCTCACTAGTCAAAACAAACGTGCATACAAGCACTTACCTCTCCTTAGGGATATCCACGGCTGTAAAGATCCTCTTTACATCATACAACCATGTTTATGCTACCTCTGGGCCCTTACCAGAGAATTTGGGTGCAATCCACCTAAACATCTCCAACAAGTTGTCCCCTTTGGGACCATGATCCTCAAAATCAATATCTCCCCCAGGCTCTCCTCCTCTCTTAGGGATTGTATATACCACTTAGAACTCCATAAAAGAAGTTCAACCACCTTATTTGCGGCATCCATTTGGTCCCTTGCTTTACCCAATGTTCCAATAATGGTCATTCTATGCATGGGAGGAGGGCGATCCACTTTACCTAAGAATCATCTAAAACCAACAAATTTTTTATAAATTTCCTAATTATCTTAAGTCTTGACTTCTTATAGGTTGACCACAGATTCTTTTCAGAGTAGTCTAGTGGTGAATACCAAGGCATGACCACTGATACCAAAATATGTAACATCTTGATTTTTTTTAGAAATAATATTTTAAAATTCCATTAAAAATAAGTTAAAATTTCCATTGATTTATAAAAGTGTTGGTATAATATATATGTGCCTATAACGGTACCTTGTTCAATCTAGGTGTTACTTCCTATAAATAGCCTCACATAATTAAAATAAGACAGTGGGTTTAAATGAGTATTAGAGTTGCATGCTATGATTTTCTAGTCACAACCCAAACAACTATCTCTAAACAATCACAGATAAATGGTCACATAAGTAATTATGGGATGATAGAGTGTCAACCCTAAACTTATACATCACATGTATTAAACATAGTTTATATAAAAAAGAAAAAAGAAAAATCTATCATAATTACCAAAGATATACGATCACATACATCTGTGAGTCAAGTGTCTAATAACTTTGCCTTTCCCTCCTCAGTGTTAAACCTTCTTGAAGTCTCTCCTAAAAAATGTTGGTGTAGGTGGGTGAGCACAAAAGCTCACTAAGAAAAAGGCTAATACAAACTAACCTTTCCAAAATTCATGGCACCCAGTATTGTACACATAAGTATGTATATGTACATAGATAAGAGTTAAAAAGAGTGAGTCTTTCATGGATTATCAAAGGAGATATGTTCATTCATATGATTCACCTGAAATTTTACGCACATTTCTAATATATGTAATACCTTCATCCATGGCAAAGATCAATTAATTCAAAGTACAATGGATTACACCCCTTTCGTGGAAGAGATCATAAGAATCATGATGCTATGAAGATGCACTTTGGTAAGTATATATATATATATATATTACATACATACCTCTATATTTAGCAAGTTATCACCCCAGAATAACTTAAACATAACTAATCAGGTTTAATTCTACATTTTTGCAACTCCAATATGCAAATGAGAAAAAGGTACCTTGATAATCTTACCTTTAAAAGAGAAAATTTTGAAACCAAGCTACATCATGGGCCAACACATGCCAAACATGAAGTTTAGACTGAAAATTGGGTGTCATTACCAAAGTTAGAGCAGCGAGAAACTGCCCATGCACAATTTCCATTCAAGATAGGGTGTATGTACCAAAAATATGGTTATAGAACTTTCCATAGATGCGTTCAAGCTAGCCATCACATTGGGAAGCTTTTAAGAGAAGCTCAATTCATATACACTGGGATGACATTCAATGAGAGCTCTCTAAAGCAAAATAAGCTAGAACATTGAGGCCTACATGAGAAAATATTCCTTACACTCTATCTCCTACTCATTCAAAAGAGGGGACCACCTAAGGAGCCATACGAGTTCTGCCACACAAGGTGGTGAATCACACTCAAGTGATAAGATGACAAAAAATGGGAAAACAAGCAAAGAAAAATAAAGAGTGAAGAGAGAGACAATTTATAGGAAATCCATTGATGGAAAGCATTAAAGGCTAAGATCTATCTTTGTTCATGTACTGTAACACCCCTAATTTTTAGTAAGAAAATTAAATAAATATTAAAATTGAGAATTTCAATGAAAATCAGGTTGGAATATTAGGGTTATGAAAAAATGAACTACTCATAGAAATGTAATCATGGTATGAGACATGTCTAATTGAAGGCATATTCAACGAACCCTTCAAAATGACTGTAATCACGACAATTTCTTAATGCAGATGAAAAATCTGTATTTTCCTTCATTTTGATGAATAAAAGGACAAAATGGTAATTTTAAAAATAACCAAGACTTGAGACATCAAAATCTAGAATGTACTTGGAAATACGAATCCAGCGCCATTAAGTACGCTCAATTCCGAGCCCAGGACAATAAAACAATTTTTTCTCCATAAAAGGGAAATTTGGTCTTTTCACACATCCATGCGACCCACAAAGGGATCCAAAGTCTAGAAAACAGCCCATCATTAGTCAAACCACTACCACCTGCTAGTGGAGAAGGAGGTGGTAGTGGGAATCCTAAGACAATTAAATAATCCAAAGAAATCAAAGTAATTATTTCAAGTAATCATGGAAATTTCAAAACACCTCTATAAATAGCTCATAAAAATCCCAAAATTTCTGCTAATGTTCCTCACAAGGTCCCCTAGTATGCTCCAAAATCCTAGCTCTAGAAACATCTCCAAACTTCCCCAATTCCTTCTTCTTTTCCTCCTCCTCTCTTCACCTTTGTGTGCTTGTCCACAGACGCACCAGGCGCTCCAGACTTAGTGGAGCCTTTGGGTGCTATGACAACCCAGGTTTTTGAAACACATTTTGTAATACATTTTTGTAAGGTAAGGTCATCCCCTCAACAAAAAAAATTTGCAAAACAAAGCAATGGAAATTCTTTTCTTTTAAGACTTGTTTTGAAAACCCAAGTCACCACTTTATACATAACATAAGTACAATTTGTGTATAAAATAAATTTCCATTGAAGGAATATGATTTTATTAAACTTCCAGGATCCATCCAGTGGTTCATAGTACAGCACGGTATCAATACAATACCTGTCCAAATTACATAATCCAAAATTTACAAACCTCACCATACATTAAAAACTCTCAATACAATACAATTCCCTCAAATAAAATACATGTCTTCAAGAGGATGTATCTTGTTTGATTATTCATCCACATCCTCTTAAGTCTTCTCCAGTCTTGAGCTTCTAACCCTCCTTCTCTGTATCTGAGGTATTGTAAACATGGAAACATGTACAATACCTCAGCAAGCTATGCTTGCTAGGGGAATATAAAAACATACTATTTCATCAACATAAGAATACATACCTCAGTCCTTATTTCATCATAGTTATCCATTCATAAGTTATCTCCACATAGGGTACATACGTTATTTATGTAGTACATGACAAATTAGTTAATATAGTAAAGATTGCTCAAAACTTGTTACTTCCCCTGGCTATACTCCCACTTAGGAGAGCAATACTTAGGCAAAGATTATTCAACCCTTGTTCCTTCCCTTGGCTATACTCCCACTAAGGAGAGCAATACCTAGCCAATTATCATATGGGGTTTTCATTGTAATAGCATATCATCATGCCATGGCATGGCATCATACTATGCCTATTATATGCGTATCATAATGCAAAATACATTAGGACTACTATGCTCACAGTCTCAATCCGTACAGCGTGCCTGGATAACTGTATAATTCTCCACTGATACCAACTGTGGAATAATCAATCCATGTCCTCATGGGGTGGACCATGGCTATCACAGTGGGGCCTTCCCATTATTGCCCCACCCTACATTTAGCCTCTCTTTGGGCATGGTATCATCATACAAGTTTTAAGAAGCGAGTGGCCAAACCCTCATAACTTCCCTAGCATAGCATCCCCAGTCTCTATCTCTATGTAAAACAAAACCACAAGCCTCCATACTTGTATGGAAAATATATTGTACATATCAGATGATCTGTCTATTTAATTAAGGCTAGAATATTATACATACCCTATTCTTAGGGTTTCCTTAGTCTCCATATCTCATCACTTTCACCTCATTAGACTTGATCAATAGATTAGATCAAGTGGAATAGATTATGAGGTTGGATCACTTTGTTTGATCTTGTGGTTAGATCGCATATTTTGGATCACTTTGTTTAATCCTTTGGTTAGATCACTTATTTTGATCATATATACTTGGATCACTTATTTGGATCATATGTTTTGGATCCCCTAATTGGATCATATGTTTTGGATCCCTCAATTGGATCATATGTTTTGGATCCCTTAATTGGATCATATGTTTTGGATCATTTATTTGGATCATGTGTGTTGGATTACGTAGTTGGATCATATGTTTTGGATCATAAGTTTTGGACCACTTGTTTGGATCATGACTATGCTATGGTACTAAGCATACTGATATAATGAAGGTCTATATTTTTAGATAGATAATCATGTATATCTATACATGAATCTTTAATATATCATTGTATATCCGCCTACCTCAAAGTAGTATCTTGATTCATACATCTTTAGTGTATTCTTCCACAATGTCCATCATGGTCTGGATTCATCCATCTGTCAAACCATATGTATAAGGTTATTTCCCTATTCAAGTATGTATTCCTATAGATGATATCCTAATTTTCCTTGAATCAAATTTGATCAAGAGTTTGGGATTCTCTATCTATATTCTTCTACATACACATACATACTATACAAATACCATGTAATACAATACTACATTAGTATTTGTTTTTGATCATCCAAGATCCTATGGATCTTGTTTGATCATCCTTATCTTGATTACCATTTTTATTAGGATTAGATGATTTACTACATTTTATGCTCCCATTATTATTATCCAACCAATTAATGTTTTATTGGTTGAGAGTAGCTTATTTCATTCTAAGTCTAGATTGCTCCTCTTATGTCAAATTGGTTAAGGCATACTAGTTAAATGGTTGAACACAAAGTGGCTACTTCAATCCTCATGTAAGGAGACGTTTAAACCTCACAAACGTCAATGGAAGGTGGGGGGAGACCGTGGCTCTATTAGATAACCCCCTTAACCACTATGTCCATCATTCACTAGCTTGACCTTAACTCAACCTTTCATAAGGTTCCTATGAGCATTTAATCCTAAGTATTCTTTCTAATTGTTTTTAATCAAATCCATGAACTAAAATGTCATTCATGGAGATTTATTATTCTCCTAAGTTAGACCAAGGAATTTATATTCCTTATATTATCCTACTAACTGTGGTCCTTACTATCATTAAGTACATGTCATACATTCCATGTGAATGTCCCTTCCTTCTAATTTCATTTAATTACCATTTCAATGAAATTACAATTAATCATTGAAGCATAAGTTTAAAGCATAAATAAACAATTAAATAAACAATTCTATAATTAACTCAACTAAGAAATGAAAGACAATAACGTTCAATAATCTAACATGCTATCATGATCCAAGGGTCTTAACTGATCCATATTTATTTTTCATCTTTTTAGGGTTTAGATCTTGATCCTTTATTTTATTTTAGATCCAACATTTTATATTGATGTAATTTAATTATTAAA
The DNA here is from genome assembly GCA_035236585.1 of Warburgia ugandensis. Lineage (NCBI taxonomy): Eukaryota > Viridiplantae > Streptophyta > Magnoliopsida > Canellales > Canellaceae > Warburgia > Warburgia ugandensis. The sequence continues at coordinate 43,970,359 of CP141133.1, forward strand.
TTATTGATTCAAAAGAAATCACAACTTCGATTTCTTTTGAATATTTAAATGTCATTGGATTCCCACTACCACCTCCTTCTCCACTAGCAGGTGGTAGTGGTTTGACTAATGATTGCATGTTTTCCCAATGTTGGATCCCTTTGTGGGTCCCTTGTGGGTCCCATATGCGTGTGAAAAGACTAAATTGCCCTTTTATGGAGAAAAATCCATTTTATTCTCCTGGACTCGGAATTGAGCGTACTTAGTGGTGTTGGATTCGTATTTCTAAGTACATTCCATATTTTTAGGTCTCAAGTCCTAGTTATTTTTGAAATTGCCATTTTTCCCTTTCCTTCATTACAACAAAGAAAAATACAAATTTTTCGTCCGTATTCAGAAATTGTCACGCTTACAGTAATTTTAAAGCGTTCGTCGCATATGTTTTCAATTATACAGGTCTTAGACCTTGATTTCACTTCTGTGAGAAGTGCATATTTCATAACCCTAATATTCCAGCCTGATTTTTATTAAAAATTTTAATTTTAATATTTATTTAATTTCTTTACCAAAAATTAGGGGTGTTACAGGTGCGGCTTGAGACGCGTCGTCCCTGACTGACCAGATTGAACTAGGGTTTCTGCAGGTAAAACTTAATTGAATTAGACATGCAATTTCACCCATTTTATTTCAATGTTGACCGTTAAATATGTTAGGAATAAGGTTATCTACCAAAGCCCTTTGATTCTTGGATGATCCAAAATCTCGATCTCCTAAAAATACAAGACGAAGAACAAGAACTAGGAAATTACCTTCTCCTACATGTTCTTCGAATTATTATGGATAATCCAGCCGTTGAAAGATAATCTTGCACCATTGGGAGTCTTTACCAGGAGGAGATATACCAAAGCCCTATGCATCTCCATAGTCTCCGGCAACGGTGATGGAGAAATTGCTTACCGAATGTGATATCCAGTGCTAAGGTAAATTCCAGTTTTATATCGTCTTCTCCAGAGGAACTTCTCTTTCTCCAGTGAATTTTTGGTCACTAGGTAAGTATCCTCAATCCCCTCTTTCATTTCCAGTAGGTAGTGTAGGTTTTCCAGCCACTTGGAGAGCTCCCCAGACGTTGATTCGTTAGAGACGATGGATCTAGCATAGAAGGTTGAGATCTCCTCAATCTCCTGATCAGAAACAAATTCTGAGCCATTGGATGATGTCCTGGGGCCCCAAAACCCCAGGAGATGATATGTGGTCCCTTGAAAGTCATGGACGAAAGAGATCTATCCATGGGCGATCCGACAGTCCAGATCTTGACGTCTCTCCCATCACCAGTCACATCCGCCCGACGACCTGCTATAGACAGTAAAGGGCGAGGGCTACTGGACCTCCCATACTTGTAACCCATATTTGATCTGGACCATCTAGTTTTGAACTGAAACTTTGTTTTTCGCAATTTAGAGCTCCAGATAGCATTGATTTTATATCTGAAATCGGCTATGGATTCCTTGTATTTTTATAATCCACTGAACTTGTTAGATCTTGGTTTTAAATTGTATTTACATGTTCTATTTAGTAAAATCCGTGCCATTAATCTTGTATCATGGCCCAGATGACCTCAAACTGAAAATATGAACCGATGGATGTGCTCAAAAGGTCTCAAAACATAAGAAACATGATCAAAGTATAAATTTTTTGTTTGTAGATCAATCAGATAAAGAAATACAGTAGGAGTGAAATTCATCCCTTAAAGCAGGCTGAAAGCTTTAAACTTCAATTATGATCTCAATTGAAATCCAAATTGAGATTAGAAAGTTTTGATATATTCCTTAAGATAATTAGAACGTACTGAACCAATAAAATTGCAACTTTAATCCATTAAATTAAGTGGATAAATATACTAACATCCTTGATCTACAAGATCTAGGATGATCAGATCAATCAAAATTAGTTTGATGATGATATAATAATGAATAAGATATATAAGTGGGTTATATGTAATTGAATAGGTAGATCTTGATAGATCTAGCCTTAAAAGTAATATAAAACCATAAAAGGGGATGGAAATCTCCTTGATCAAGTTGATCAGGGATGATTGGACTACATGAATATGTGCTGATGATGATATTGAGTTAATATTTTATGTATTAATGGAGTGGATGATGAGGAGTTGGGCTAAATCAAGATCTATGCTCATAAATGGGATAAAGTAACTTAAGATCTCCTTGATCGGGTAGATCAAGGAAGATCAAATCAACAGATGAGATACATCAATGATTTAACAATGAAATTTCATCAATAAGAAATGCTAGATCTAAAAGAAAATGAAGGATCAAGATTTTAAAGCCTAAAAAGATGAAAAATGAATAAGGATCAATTAAGACCGTTGGATCATGATAGCATGTTAGATTTCTATTTCAATTATTAAACATTATGATAATTGTCTTTCATTGCTTAGTAGAGTTAATTATAGATTTATTTATTTATTTATTTCTACTTTTTATTTATTCTTTAATGCTTTTGTAATGGAAATTTCATTGAAATTGCAATTAAATGAAATTAGAATGAAAGGACATTTACATGGAATGTATGACATGGACTTAATGATAATAAGGACCATAGTTAGTAGGATAATATAAGGAATATAAATTCCTAGGTCCAAATTAGGAGAATAATAAAACTCCATGAATGACATTTTAGTTCATGGATTTAATTAAAATCAATTAGAAAGAGTACTTAGGGTTAAATGCTCATAGGAACATTATGAAAGGTTGAGCTAGGGTCACTCTAGTGGATGATGGACATAATGGTTAAGGGGGTTATCTAATAGAGCCTCGCTCTTCCCCCACCTTCCGTTGACATTTGTGAGGTATAAATGCTTCCTTACATAAGGATTGAAGTAACCATTTTGTGTTCAACCATTCAACTAGTAAGCCATTGCCAATTTGACATAAGAGGAGCTGTCTAGTCTTAGGATGAAATAAGCTACCCTCAACCAATAAAACATTAATTGGTTGATTTATAATAATAAGAGTATAAAATGTAGTAAATCATCTAATCCTAATAAAAATTGCAATCAAGATAAGGATGATCAAACAAGATCCATAGGATCTTGAATGATAGAAAACAATAAGAATACTAATGTAGTATTGTATTACGTATGTATATGTAGAAATTATGTATGGGTATGTAGAAGAACATAGATAGAGAATCAAAACCCTTGATCAAACATGATTCAAGGAAAGATTGGGGCATCCCTTATAGGAATACATACTTGAATAGAGAAATAACCTTATACATATGGTTTGACAAATGGATGAATCCAGACCATGATGGACATTGTCGAAGAATACACTTGAGAAGTATGAATCAAGATACTACTTTGAGGTAGGTGGATATACAAAGATGCATTAGAGACTCATGTGTATGCATACATGATTTTCTGTATAGAATTATAGACCTTCATGATATAATTATGCTTAGTACCTTAGCATAGTCATGATCCAAACAAATGATCCAAAAACATATGATCCAACTAAGTGATCCAACACATGTGATCCAAATAAGTGATCTAACCAAATGATCAAACTGAGTGATACAACCTCATAATCTAATCCAATTGATATAATCTGATGATCAAGTCTAATGAGATGAAAGCAATGAGATATGGAGACTAAGGAAACCCTAAGAATAAGGTATGTAAAATATTCCAACCTTAGTTAAATAGAGACATCGTCTGATATGTACAATGTATTTTTCATACAAGTATGGAGACTTGTGATTTTGTTTTACACAGAGATAAAGACTAGGGATGCTATGCTAGGGAAGTTATGAGGGTTTGGCCACCCGCTTCCTGAAATTTATATGATGGATACCATGCCCAAAGAGAGGCAAAATGTCAGGTGGGGCAATAATGGGAAGGTGCCACTGTGACCGCCATAGTCCACCCCATGAGGACATGGAGTTGATATTCCATAGTTGGTATCAGTGGAGGATTACAGTCATCCGGACACGCTGTACGGATTGAGACTGATGCATATTAGTCCTAATGTATTTTGCATTATGATGCACATATGATAGGCATAATGTAATGCCATGGCATAATGAGGTGCCAATACATGAGTTCCTGGAAATCCCCCTATAAAGATTGGCTGGATATTGATTTGCTAAGTGGAAGTATAGCGAGGGGAAGGAACAAGGTTTGAGCAATCTTCACTAAATTAAATAATTTGTCACATACTACATAAATAATGTATATACTCTATGTGGAGAATACTCATGAATGGATAACCATGATGAAATAAGGACTGAGGTATGTATTCTTATATTGGTGAAGTAGTATGTTTTTGTATCCCCTATCAAGCATAGCTTGCTACGGTATTGTAAATGTTTATATGTTTACAATATCTTAGATACAGAGAAGGAGGGTTAGAAGCTTAAGACTGTAGAAAACTTAAGAAGATGTGGATGAATAATCAATCATGATACATCCTCTTGAAAACATGTATTTTATTTGAGGGAATTGTATTGTATTGAGAGTTTTTAATGTATGGTGAGGTTTGCAAATTTTGGATTATGTAATTTGGACAGGTATTGTATGATATTGGGATGTACTGTGAACCACTGGATGGATTCTGGAAGTTTAATAAAATTATATTCCTTTAATGGAATTTTATTTTGTACAAAAATTGTAATTATGTTATGTATGAAGTGGTGACTTGGGTTTTCAAAACAAGTTTTAAAAGAAAAGAATTTTTGTTGTTGTATCTTGCAAAAAAATTTACTAAGGGGATCCCTTGCCTTTGAAAAATATATTACAAAATGTGTTTCAAAAACCCGGGTCATCAAAGTTGGTATCAGAGCCATTCATCCAGTCAGAGTATAGTAACCTTATGTCCAATATGAAGATGACAATCCAATTGAGGATGGGAAATAGTGAGTAGAAGAGAAATAGGAAATTATTTGATGAGAATGAGTTATGGAATTAACTCATTAGTTAAGAATGAGTATAGAAGGAGTTGACTCAATAGTGGAGGATGAGTATAGAAAGGGTTAAACTCATTAGTTGAGAATGAGTATAGAAAGAGTTAGTGTAATGAAGGAATAGTATAGTATAAGTAGAGATTACTTAGTGAAAGGGCTAGAAATACTACTTAGTAAGTAAGAATTCCAATAGAGGGAATAGTAAGATGTAGAAATCAATAAGGAAAACATTACAATAGATGTAAGGTATGATATACAGGTCTAACCTAAAGTCCTGAGTAAACATACATATGTAGAAATAAAGTACACCAATACTAGTATGTATATGACCATTACTAAGCAAAGGAATGGAGATAAAGAGACAGAAATGATAAATTGGAAAATATGATGGAAAAACTCCAACCTTATAGGAAAGGTGAAATAGAGATTTATGAGAAATAGGTGCTAAAGATGAAACATTAGAATTATTGTAAAATTCAAAGTTAATATTAAATATATAAAGAAATATAAATGTAGGAATTAGAATTGCTACATATATAGTATTATGGAAATTAGTCAAAAGGAAGTAATCATCAAAATAGTGAGGATATGACTTGAAAGAAATTTAAGGAGATAGATGAGAAATTTTAAAATTTGTAAGTGAGAATAGTTTGAAATAAATATGAGTAAGGAGTTAAGTAAGTATTTTCCTTCCAAAATTTGTAAGTCAAAGGATTTAGTGAAGAAATGATAAAATTTTAGAACATGAAGAGATGATCTTTGAAATTAGAATAAAATGAAAAGGAAGAAGAGAGTTAGATATGTTGAAAGTGCAAAAAAATATCCCCCAAATTTCTAAGAGAGATAATTGGACCATGAGGATATATGGTTAACAAAGGAAATTATAGCCTTATATATGGTACATCAATTATGAAATCACCAAGTTAGAAATGAAATTGGTATGATAAATCAATTGTGGAAATTAGCACAAAAGGATTTTCAAGGATTAGAGGGATATTGATATGATAACTTTGGTGATATTGAAAATAATTTTGGGACTATAGTTAAGAGAAGTACATATGACATAGATGGTGAAACAATTATGGAAAATAAAAGAGAAATATTGATATGATGAATTGGGAAAATATGGTTCTTGATTATGATATAAAGGAGTACATCTTACTCATCAAGGCAAATGAAGAGCTAAATATGAATAGAGATATTAATTCCAGTTGCATGATAGAGTGGTGATATTGAAAGATTTAAGAAATATAGTAAGGGAAAATATATTTTGGAGGAAAGGTGAAATAAAACATGAGAAATGAAAACAAATCTTGGTTGTTAAATTTACGTTTAAAGATGATTGCGAATGAGGTATGGATCCAAATTGTTGGAGAAATAAGTAATTAGAAATTTTAAGATATTTTGAAGATTTTCAATCTTGCATGAGATTGAGTGAGGAAATATCTATAATAGTTGGGGAAAAGGTCATCAAATTATTTGAATGAGTTGAAAGAACAAATTTTAAGGATTGGAAGTGATTATAGAAATTTACATTATGAAAGTAAAAAATTTCCTTTGGAAAAGAAAAAGGAAGGATCAATGTAAGGATGCATTGACCATAAAAGAGTTTATTGAGGAAATTTAGTACCCTTCTTTTCTATAATGATGAGCATTTTCAAATTTATTATTATTAATTGGGAATTAGAAATGCAACATCATAGTATAGAATCAAAACAAATTTGAAGTTCTATGAGTTGGATAACAGATGTTCATGAAGTTGAGGAGAATGAAATATATTGGATGAAGTGATAATGATATATGGAAATAGATTTCAAGAAATCAAGAGCATTCATGGGATACATGTTAGACACTTATAAAACTTGTCTTGTAAGTGTACATGTTGATTGGAGAAAGCAAGTTTTAAGGTTATATAAATTTTAAGGATAGTATGGAATTTGAACCAACAAAGGTGGAATATGAGATCAAAATATGAAATGACAATGACAATTAGAGAAATATATCTCTTACTGATTTTATGACATAAGGACATTCTTTTAGAACCATCTTACCATTGGTTATATAAACCAAAAAAGAGAGGTTATGGTAGATTGTTGAGAGTTGAAAAATATATGATAAATTATGAAGTTTTGAAGGCTTGAGAAGGGATGATTGCAAAGTCAATATGGATTCTTTTAATTGGAATTATCAAGAATATTGCAAATAAAGGGTTAGTATGATATGATAAAGGTTATAAGGTATGCTTAAAAGAAGCATGAGGAAATGCATAATCTAGAAATTTTGAAGCCTATGATATATAAATATATATATATATATATGAAAGGAAAAGAGATAAATATTACCATAAATTGTAAGAATGTTCAGGATATTGTTCTAAATATGAGAAAGGGAGGATCAGGAATATATATGCAGATTTAAAGGAAACTATCTTGGAAGGAAAAATGTAGAAAGTCAAGTATTATGAATAAAATGGAACACATAGGGTGTTACAAAAACAATGGATGGGATGAGAATGAGGAAAGAATCATTACAAGGTTACTATTCTTCAATGACAGAACTTGAAAAGAAATTTGTCAATAAAAGGAAATAGTAAAGAAGTATGAATTATAGAGTAGAAATGAAGTAATCACTTCCAAATAATGGAAGAACAAGGAAATAAATAATTACTTCTAAATATTGGAAGATTTTTACAAAGAACAATAGTTGAAGCTATAGAATCCAATCAATAGGTTATTGTAGGTAGTTTAAGGACTATACATAGTAGGAAAGTTATGTCAAAACTTTATATGTTGAAAAAGAATGAGGATGAGCAATGGAAGTTAGAATGGAGAAATATGAAGTGTGGAAAGATTGGTGAAAATTACCAATCAAGTGAAATGGAAGGTTTTGAAACAAAAGGGATAACTCAGTTAAGAGTTATTAACCCTTTTTGGGAAAGTCTAGCAAGAACCAACTTAAGTGAATAATGCATAAGCAAGGTTAGTCATGGATGAGCATTTTAACCTTTGAGGAGAAGGTAGCATGAGAAATGAATGAAAGGAAATAGGATTTCCTTAAGTGGCAAGGCCACATGTGTAAGGCTATGAAAGAGTTGTGAAAAATCCTAAGTGAGTTGATATGCAAATTTCGAGGACGAAATTTTTGTAAGGGGGGTAGATTGTAACACCCCTAATTTTTGGTAAGAAAATTAAATAAATATTGAAATTAAGAATTTCAATGAAAATCAGGCTGGAATATTAGGGTTATGAAAAATGAACTTCTCATAGAAGTGTAATCATGGTATGAGACATGTCTAATTGAATACATATTAAACAAACCCTTCAAAATGACTGCAAGCATGACAATTTCTGAATACAAATGAAAAATCTGTATTTTTCTTCATTTTTACGAATAAAAGGACAAAATGGTAATTTTAAAAATAACCAAAACCTAAGACATCAAAATCTAGAATGTACTTGGAAATACGAATCCAACGCCACTAAGTACGCTCAATTTCGAGCCTAGGAGAATAAAACAGATTTTTCTCCATAAAAGGGCAATTTGGTCTTTCCACACATCCATGCAGTGCCCTTGCAAGACCATTTTGGCATCATTTCCAAGGAATTTAAGGAAAGTAGCTTGAAACGACGAAAAAATATTGCTTGGCCGTGGTAGTTGCTAGCCCCAAAGTCAAATTACTTCAAGTCCTGGTATGTTCACTAATGCAATGTCAAAACCTTGCAAACCATTGGATGATCGTTGACACAATGACCAAGAACCTTAAATGCGAGAAACTCCCAAGCCACACTGTCAAAACAATAATGTCATAGGAGTCTGTAGGCATCAAATCAAATCGCTTTCTCTCTAAGAAGGTTTCCAAACACATTGTCCAAACTTTTCAAGCCGTTACTTGATTATTGGCACAATGTTTGATCACCTTAAGATCTAAAATCTCACATGGGATAATGTTGAACCATTACATGTCCGCGGAAGAATGTAGTCGCAAAGTCAAATCTTTTCGAGTCGTGAGATGTTCCCAAACACACTGTCCAAACTTCTCAAGCCATTGCAGGATCCTTTTGGCATAATGTTATAGGAATTGACAAGCACAAAGAAGTCAGTTGGAACAACAAAACAACATTACTTGTCAATGGGGGTCGCTAGCCACAAATTCAAATCCCTTCAAGTCCTGGGATGGTCACTCAAATAATGTCTAACATTTCAAACCATTAGATGATCCTTGACCCAATGTCCTAGCACCTTAAATGCAAAAAACACCCAAGCCACATTGTCAAAACAACAAATGTCCATTGGAGTTTGTAGGCATCAAACAAAATCGCTTTCGTTGGTGGATAGTTTCCAAACAAAATGTCGATATTTTTCAAGTCGTTACTTGATCATAGGAACAATGTTTCAGCACTTTAAGATCTGAAAAGTCACACAAGACAGTTTTAAAACATTGTGTCCCACAAAGAAAGTAGGCACAAAGTCAAATCACTTCGAGTCGCGAGATGCTCCCAAACACATTTTCTTAACTGTTAGTGCCGTTGCAAGATCCTTTGCACTTGAAAATGAACGCAGAGAAAAGTTACTTGGAACGCCGCGAAAACATTGCCTCTCCATGGTAATTGCTAGCCACAAAGTCAAATCACTTCAAGTCCTGGGATGCTCGCTAACACAATGTCTACACTTTTGAAACCATTGGATGACACTTGATACAGTGTCAAAGCACCTTAAATGCTAGAAAGTCCAAATGCACATCGCTAAAATAATAAATGTCCGTAGGAGCCTATAGGCATGAAATCAAAATGCTTTCCCTCTTAGAAAGTTGCCAAACATAATGTCAAAAATTTTCAAGCCTTTACTTCATCATTGGCACAATGTCTGAGGACCGTAAGATCTGAGAAGCCACATGGGACAATGTTAAAACATTACATGTCCGCGGAAGAATGTAGTCGCAAAGTCAAATCTTTTCGAGTCGTGAGATGTTCCCAAACACACTGTCCAAACTTCTCAAGCCATTGCAGGATCCTTTTGGCATAATGTTATAGGAATTGACAAGCACAACACAAAGGGATCCAACGTTTAGAAAACAGCCCATCATTAGTTAAACCACTACCACCTACTAGTGGAGAAGGAGGTGGTAGTGGGAATCCTAAGACAATTAAATAATCAAAAGGAATCAAAGTAATTATTTCAAGTAATCATGGAAAAATCAAAACACCTCTATAAATAGCTCACAAAAATCCCAAAATTTCTCCTAATGTTCCTCACAAGGTCCCCTAGTATGATCCAAAATCCCAGCTCTAGAAACAGCTTCGAACTTTCCCAATTCCTTTTTCTTTTTCTCCTCCTCTCTTAAACTCTGTGTTCGTGTCCACAGGCGTACCAGGTGCTCCAAACTTAATGGAGCCGTCAGGCGCGTCTCGGGACGCATTGTCCCCGACTGATCAGATTGAACTAGGGTTTCTGCAGGGAAACCCTAATTGAATTAGACATGCAATTTCACCCATTTTATTTCAATGTTGATCGTCAAATATGTTAGGAATAAGGTTATCTACCAAAGCCCTTTGATTTTAGGATGATCCAACATCTCGATCTCTTGAAAATACAAGACGAAGAACAAGAACCAAAGAATTACCTTCTCTGACATGTTCTTTGAATTATTACTAATAATCCGGCCAGTGAAAGATAAGCTTGCATCATTGGGAGTCTTTACTAGGATGAGATATACCAAAGCCCTATGCATCTCCACAGTCTCCGGCAACGGTGATGGAGAAATTACTTACCAAATGTGATATTCGGTGCTAGGGTTAATTCCAGTTTTATATCATCTTCTCTGGAGGAACTTCTCTTTCTCTAGTGAATTTTTCTTCACCAGGTAAGTACCCTCAATCCCCTCTTTCATTTCTAGTAGGTAGTGTAGGTTTTCCGGCCACTTGGAGAGCTCCCCAGCCGTTGATCTGCCGGAGATCATGGATCTGACATAGAAGGTTGAGATCTCCTCAATCTCAGGCTCAAAAACAAATTTTGAGCCATTGGATGATTTCCTGGGGCTCCAAAACTCCAGGAGATAAGATCTGGTCTCTTGAAAGTCATGGACGAAAGGGATAACCATGGGCAATCCTACGGTCCAGATCTGGACGTCTTGCCCATAGCCAGTCACATCCGCTAGACGACCTACTATAGACAGTAAAGGGCGAGGGCCACTAGACCTCTCGCACCTATAACCCAGATTTGATCTGGACCGTCCAGTTTTGAATTGAAACTTTGTTTTTCGCAATTCAAAGCTCCATATAACGTTGAGTTTATATCTAAAATCGGCTATGGATTCCTTGAATTTTCTATAATCCACTGAACTTGTTAGATCTTGGTTTTAAATTGTATTTACATGTTCTATTTAGTAAAATCCGTGCCATTGATCTTGGATCATGGCCCAGATGACCTCAAACTGAAAATATGAACTGATGGATGTGTTCAGAAGGTCCTAAAACATAAGAAACATGATCAAAGTATAAATTTTGTGTTTATAGATCAATCAGATCATGAAATACAATAAGAGTGAAATTCAGCCCTTAAAACTGGTTGAAAGCTTTAAACTTCAATTATGATCTCAATTGAAATCCAAATTGAGATAAGAAAGTTTCGATAGATTCTTGAGATAATTAGAACGTACTGAACTAATAAAATTATAATTTTAATTGATTAAAATTTCTGTAATTAAGTGGATAAATATACTAACATCCTTGATCTACAAGATCTAGGATGATCAGATCAATCAAAATTAGTTTGATGATGATATAATAATGTAATAAGATAAGTAAGTGTGTTATATGTAATTGAATAGGAAGATCTTGATAGATCTAGCCTTAAAAGTAATAAAAAAACATAAAAAGGGATGGAAATCTCCTTGATCAAGTTGATCAAGGATGATTGGACTATATGTATATGTGGTGATGATGAGATTGAGTTAATATTTTGTGTATTAATGGGTTGGATGATGAGGAGTTGGGCTAGATCAAGATCTATGCTCATAAATGGTATAAAGTAACTTAAGATCTCCTTTATCGGGTATATCAAAGAAGAGCAAATCAATGGATTAGATACATCAATGATTTAACAATGAAATTACATCAATAAGAAATGTTGGATCTAAAAGAAAAAGAAGGATCAAGATTTTAAACCCTAAAAAGATAAAAAATGAATAAGGATCAATTAAGACCATTGGATCACGATAGCATGTTAGATTTCTGTTTGAATTATTGAACATTATGATAGTTGTCTTTCATTGCATAGTAGAGTTAATTATAGATTTATTTATTTTTTATTTTTATTTTTGCTTTAATGCTTATGTAATGGAAATTTCATTGAAAATGTAATTAAATGAAATTAGAATGAAAGGACATTTACATGGAATGTATGACATGGACTTAATGATAGTAAGGACTATAGTTAGTAGGATAATATCGGGAATTAAATTCCTTGGTTCAAATTAGGAGAATAATAAAACTCCATGAATGGCATTTTAGTTCATGGATTTAATTAAAATCAATTAGAAAGAGTACTTAGGGATAAATGCTCATAGGAACCTTATGAAAAGCTGAGCTAGGGTCACTCTAGTAGATGATGGACATAATGGTTAAGGGGGTTATCTAATGGAGCCTCACACTTCCCCCACCTTCCGTTGACGTTTGTGAGTTCTAAACGTCTTCTTACATGAGGATTGAAGTAACCATTTTGTGTTCAACCATTTAACTAGTACACCTTAGCCAATTTGACATAAGAGGAGCTATCTAGACTTAGGATGAAATACGCTACCCTCAACCAATAAAACATTAATTGGTTAATTTATAATAATGAGAGCATAAAATGTAGTAAATCATCTAATCCTAATAAAAATTGTAATCAAGATAAGGATGATCAAACAAGATCCATAGGATCTTGAATGATAAAAAACAATAAGAATACTAATGTCATATTGTAGACCTTCATGATATAATTATGCTTAGTACCTTAGCATCGTCATGATCCAAAACACATGATCCAATCAAGTGATCCAAAAACATATGATCCAACACATGTGATCCAACTAAGTGATCTAACCAAATGATCAAACTGAGTGATCCAACCACATAATCTAATCTAGTTGATCTAATCTGATGATAAAGTCTAATGAGGTGAAAGCAATGAGATATGGAGACTAAGGAAACCTTAAGAATAAGGTATGTAAAATATTCCAGCCTCAGTTAAACAGACACATCGTCTGATATGTACAATATATTTTCCATACAAGTATGGAGACTTGTGATTTTGTTTTACACAGAGATAAAGACTAGGGATGCTATGCTAGGGAAGTTATGAGGGTTTGGCCACTTGCTTCTTGAAATTTATATGATGGATACCATGCCCAAAGAGAGGCTAAATGTTGGGTGGGGCAATAATGGGAAGGCCTTACTGTGACAGCCATGGTCCATCCCATGAGGACATGGAGTTGATATTCCACAGTTAGTATCGGTGGAGGATTACAGTCATCCAGGCACACTGTATAGATTGAGACTGATGCATAGTAGTCCTAATGTATTTTGCATTGTGATGCACATATGATAGGCATAATGTAATGCCATGGCATGATGAGATGCCAATACATGAGTTCCTGGAGATCCTCCTATAAAGATTGACTGGATATTGATTTCCTAAGTGGAAGTATAGCAAGGGGAAGGAACAAGTTCTGAGCAATCTTCACTATATTAAATAATTTGTCACATACTACATAAATAATATATATACTCTATGTGGAGAATACTCATGAATGGATAACCATGATGACATAAGGACTGAGGTATGTATTCTTATATTGATGAAGTAGTATGTTTTTGTATCCCCTACTAAGCATAGCTTGCTGAAGTATTTGTAAATGTGTGACGACCCGGGTTTTCCCATGCATTTTTAAATGCAATATCTAATTCCTAAGGCGGGATGCATCCCTATTTGAAAACCATTTTATAAAAACAATGTAATGCAGCAAAAAATCTTTTCTTTTGAACTCAGTTTGAAAACCCCGAGTGTCATTTGCTTTCACAACAACCAAAGTAGTTTTTGAAAATTTCAGAAATCATAAATGTCTTCCCAGGTCTATCCAGTCACAGTTCACAGCCCAACTACAAATACATGTCCAAAGGGTAGAGTGTTTACTTACATGTATAATTGTCTCTTTTTGATTTACTTGCTCGTAGCACTAACATTTCCTGAGGCGTCTTCTACTCATGAGTGGAGCTGTCCTAAAAAATGATATATTTGGGTGAGTATACACTATACCCAGTAGGAGTCTATCACTACTAGTTTTACAATGCATGCTATGTTTTAAAACATATGTTCTTTAAACGATGTACATGTTTGGACACTCATGTTCAATATCAATATTAAAAGCCATTGTCAAAAACAGAATACTGATGACTTAAAGAATCGCATAATCCAAGTCGGAAGTAACATAGATATCATGAAAATATACTATGATATGCATAAGATGCTCATCTGAAACCAACTCATGGATCTATGGTATGGTCGACCATCCTCATGTCATGCCATATGCAATGCAAGTAAATCCTCAAAAAATAGGGCCCACTATGCCCACGAACTCATCACCGTGTGGTCCCCGGGTACCTCAGGACACGCGGTCATAGCGTCCACGGGGCATATGACACTTCGACCCAGTGCAGTGACACCAGTGGTAGTCCTCTGTACCACATGCAGTCGAAGTAAGGACATGCCTTTTTGGTGTGGTACCCTTTCCACCTAATAGTGGTAGAGGCTGGGAGGCCACCCAAGACCTCTCGGCATAGCACCCACAAGCTTACTAGCCCAAATCATATATGATCAAGCAAGCAAAAACCTCTTTTTCAAAACCTGTCCTCTTTGGGTCCCTCACAACTGCCTACCCAGCATCTTTTGGGCACTCTAACGTCTTTTGGTAACCCTCAAGGATATGTAATTTTTCAAGACTCAGTAATCACAAATCATGCAATTTATGCAATCGTTTGCAAAACATGTCTATGCATAATGTATTTGTCATATGCATGTTAAATTCATTTATGAAATCAATTCATGCTAAACAAGTCATATAACTTAAAACATGCATTCTCAAAGCAATCATGGGTTCTTTTTAAAAGCCTAGTAGCAATAGAACACCTACTTCAAAACATCATGGGTTTTTTTAAAAAGTCTAGTAGCGATGGAGCACCTACCTCGATTGTCGTCACTTAGCTCGTGTTCCTCTTGTAGACAAGTCCTAGAGTACCTTTATGACTCCTGTATATAATTTAAACATGAAATTTAATCACAATTTTTAGCCCTAAGCCTCTCTTAGATTTCTACTTGAGGTCAATCCATAGTTGATTCTATGGATTCATAAGATCCCCTTGAGTTTGTGCCGAAATTATGGACGAACCATATTCGTCTATGCAGCCCTACCGTCATGGTTCCCAAGACGCCCGTGCATCCCAGTCGAGCCGTGACAGCCTCACATGTGCATGCGCACACCCGAGCTACGCACTGTAGTGCGTGTTCTAGAGAGCATCACACGAGCGCATTCGCAGAGCTAGGAGCGTGTGTCTCGGCTCCCGAAATGCCCCGTGCGTCTCGGTCAAGCCAGGACCCGTGCCCCACATCGCGCGCACCCACAGGCCGCACCAGGGACCATGCATGCACTGTCGCACGCCTGGAATCTGTCCCAAGCATGCGTCGCGCATGAAGCCTCTGGGACGCATTGCCTTGGACAGGTTCCCACCCATCTGGTTCCGTCCACAAAGGGCCGGTGTTTTCTGGTTGGAAAACCACCCAGATTTGGTCTGAATCTCTGGAAACGACGAAGGGGAGATAGAGGGGAAGATGGGGGCATACTTGGATAGCTGGAGATGCTCCCTTTTCCGTTTTGAAACCCCATGTCACCGGAAACTGTGAAGAAGGGAGAAAACCCCAACTTCCGATGAGGCCAGAGGAAGAAGAGGGGAGGTGGAGAGGTGGGAACGGCCAGCCTGTAGGGACGACTCGGGCTTGACCGGAATTTGCAGGGAAAATCGAGTGAGGGTTTTTCGATTTTTTCCAAAAACTACAGCCCCAAATAGTCAGAAAATTTTGATTTGAAGAGGAGGGAATATGGCCGTGGTGGAAACCTCTAGAAACTGGGGGTTTCTGGAGAAATCGAGAGGAAGAAGATAGGGGGTGCCGTTATCAAAATGGTCCCCTGCAATTTTCGTCTTTTTTCGTTTTTAAATGCAAATTACAAAATTGCCCCTAATATTTAAACGGCCATAACTTCTTCATACGAACTCCGTTTTCGGCGTTCTTAGAGGCATTGGATTTCATTTTTCGAGTAGAATCTAATGGTACCAAGTTTTCTTACAAATTCCTTTGTTTAATATTTTAAATAAAGTAAAAAATTTAACATGGTTCATTTTCTATCGAATGTCCAATTCATTTTTGTTAAATGGATGCAAAAATAGTGTCATTTGCTCGGGCATTACATTATTACCCCCTTAAAAGAATTTAGTCCTCGAAATTCCATAAATCTTTTCCTTCAAGTCAGCTGTCTTCTTGATAATACATATTCTTCCTGAGGACTCTCTTAAAAGTCAAACTAAGAAAATTCCTTTTGCTTCATTCCCATACTTCTGTTGTAGATGAATCCATTATTCCGTTATCCAATATTTTAATTAGGTTAATACTTGGAGTAATGTTGTCCATAAAATGCTAATCATACTATCTTGTAACCAATCCTAGGCATGTTCTCAATTTATACTCATTATAATTCCTTCCACAAGGCTTTACACACATATATATCATGTCAATATATCTTATCCATTTACTTTAAGTATATATGGGCTGCTTTCACTACATCCTCTGATACATAGTCCCATGCGTGCCAGTTTATCATTACTGGTTTCTATCTGTATTTTGTATAGCTACCTATCCTTAGATGCTCATATTCCTCTAATCATGTATAGGATAGTCTCCTAAGATGACCATACTCTCCTACTCGTATATGAATTACTTCTTTGAGATCATATGATCTTATTCCTCCTATTTCATTTTGAATAGCATAGGATGATCCCTTTTTCTTTTTTTTTCCATCTAGTGATCTATATATCATCAACGTCTCCTTCTAATGGTTGGTTGTATATCATTAGTAAATGTCCAACAAAAAAAGTTACATTCTTTCTATTGTGTCTAACTTTGCTTCTTATCTTCTTCGCTTTATATTTTCCCCCAAGATACTTCAATAACTGATATGGTATCATGTGCCCTACAGCCAAACCCTTGATTAACTTTGAATTTCAACTATCTGTCGTTTTTCTACTATAACTTGGGTCCATATTCAAAATAAAACCATGAAACAATTCAAGTAGCATCCTTCATCAATAATACTATCTCATATTGCAATTAGGATATCTGATCTGTACATCAAGTTTCATAGATGTTGAAGCCATCAAATGCTTTTCTCCCTAAAGAGTTTATGCAAACTCATGTCAAATATTTTATGGTTAATTCATCATCATGGGTCAAATGTTCTCGTCCAAAGGCCTATCTCACTATTCACATCAATTTGTCATTAGGATTTCCAACAATGTTCCCATTCATGCAAAAAGTCTCTTATTCATAACTGAGTACCCTTACTAGGTCATGGTTGAATCCTTTGTCATTAGCCCTTTTTATCATTTCCTTGCTTGATGATTTTCTTCGTAACCTTTCAGTCCAAAAGTTCTATACTAAATCTAGTAGGGTTAGTCCTTAGGAAATTCCTTCAATTATTTATTTATTTATTTATTTATTTTTACTGGGTCTGTGCACATAACAACTAACTATTTGTCTAAAGGAACGTAACATCAAATCTTCACCTTATAATATGCTGGCCACCTCACCTTTTCTTCTTCCGTTCCCTATGTTAATATATTGTTCAATCTTTTATCAAGGCTTTATCGTCAACCATGCAGTATGTATTGTCAAGAGGTATCCTCATAAGTAGTGATTTTCAAGTGTTCCCTCACACTTAGCTTATAACAATAATTCTCATTCAATAGTGATTAAATCAAATTGTGCTGAACCTGTTAAATCAACAAGTTTAACAACACTCAGGTAAACATTTTCTTAGACATAGAAAGACTTTATTTGATTACCTATTGATCTCTTTCCAGATACATCTATGTCATAAGTTCAAGGGTCTCTAAAGTGATCGGTACTTATTTGCCTTTCTTTCCAATCTAAGTCAGCAGTATTTTTCAGACCCAAAGTAATTTCTTCACCTTGTCATGGTAGCCATTAAGGTTTAGAAAATCTTTCGCATTAGTTTAGATCACTTCTTATTTTTGGTCCTATCTTAGTTGCTACTATCCTCATCGTACTCGTAGCTCCTTCATGATGTGGCCTAATCAACTGACCTCATACTCTCAAATGACTTAGTCTAACAAGTAACTTCTTTTTAGGGAAAACTCATGCCTAAATACTTAGAACAGTCCTTTGAGTATATAACTTAGACTACTGTCTCATAGATACTAACATATTTGATTAATTAGGGTGGGATACCTTTATTTAGTCAACAGTACTCTAAAGGTAATGACTAAATAATGGTCTTAAGATATTTGGTCTTCCAATCTATGATAGCATGACCTCAATTCAATCCTTGATGGTACCTTACTTGCTAAAGAAAGACAAATGGACAAGTCACTGTCCCGGCTTAATTCCTTTTTCAATATACTTTATTTACTCATGTAGTGGCAAGGTAGGATATCATCAAATTTTCCTTTTTATGGAGTATATCCATTGGTGTTCCTCATAAGCTAGTGGATCCGATAAGATTCTAATTGCAATAATTGATATAGACATCAAACCATTTGTAGAATTTAATTTGTAGTGGACCACCACTCTTCTTTGAAAATTTTCGTGTAGCATAATGTCCTTACATTCAATGCTCTACTCAAAGTCTTAAATCCCATATGCCTTATCTCTATTATACTCTTTTACAATAAAATCACCAACTCAACTAGTATTATTCCTTCAAATTTGATTGGTTTACCTTCCCATCGAATTCAAGATGAAAAATTTGTATGTATCTCCATAAAGTCATGATCTTCTTCTTTTGAATATTCAATATTCATCGAATACTTATAGTTACATCTCTATCTCTTTCTCTCTTTTCTTCAAAATCCTCATTTTTGTCTACCTAGATCAATGCTTACATTTGAGTGGTTGCATATACTTGATCTACGCGTCAATCAAGAGAAACTTACTACTTCCAGGAAATGTTGAAGTTTTCTAATATCATTGAAATCCTTAATTGCCTATAGCCTCAATAAAATTCATACAATGTCTTACTAATGACATTGACGTTTTGGTCATGCTATACTTCTGTTACAAGTTCATGTTAGGATCAATCTATTATCACAGATCTATTATCCCTAATATTATCGTCCAAATCTTTTGGTAACTCTATCGAATACAGTTCCTTATCATATTCGTGTTATATTCTTCTTAATCACACAATATGTCACTTATACACATATTTTGATTTGCTTCATAATACTCAGGTAGTTATTATTCGGTAGCACTTCACTCTTCATAAGACTCCAATTAAGGTATCCAAAATTGAGCTAAGTCCTTCAGGATCCATACCTTTGTGACCTAGTATGAGTCACAGTTATCTCCTAATATCATCTTGCATTCTCATCCTTCTTAGATTATCATCAAAATCTTCTCAAAGTTTGTCTTTTACATCCCCTATCATACTCATATCATATCCCTTGCGATAGTGTAGTCATATTCTGATATCCTTTATGATGGTAAGATAGCCATCTAGGTTCTTCGATTTTCTCACCTTTGGTGAGATTAATCTATTACAGGTCAGAACTATCTACTAACAAGTTCACCAACAACTTCATTCATCATTCTCATCAAAATCTAATTCATATATGAGTTTCCCTGTTTGCACCACTGCACAACAATCCTTATTGATAAGATTTAAGCCATCCAATATCTAAGTATTTGCTAGACCCATCTCCTTTTTCACCTATTGGTTTATGGTGAAATGCCTTGAGCATTAATATGCTAGTCATCTCTACTATTTCTATTTGTACTACTTCTTCTTAATTTTCTCGATTGTCTATGACCCTTGGACATGCTGGACTGGATGTGAAAGGATAAATCTGAGCTCTGATACCAACTGTGACGACCCGGGTTTTCCCATGCATTTTTAAATGCAATATCTAATTCCTAAGGCGGGATGCATCCCTATTTGAAAACCATTTTATAAAAACAATGCAATGCAGCAAAAATCTTTTCTTTTGAACTCAGTTTGAAAACCCCGAGTGTCATTTGCTTTCACAACAATCAAAGTAGTTTTTAAAAATTTCAGAAATTATAAATGTCCTCCCAAGTCTATCCAGTCACAACTCACAGCCCAACTACAAATACATATCCAAAGCGTAGAGTGTTTACTTACATGTATAATTGTCTCCTTTTGATTTACTTGCTCGTAGCACTAACATTTCCTGAGGCGTCTTCTACTCGTGAGTGGAGCTGTCCTGAAAAATGATATATTTGGGTCAGTATACACTATACCCATTAAGAGTCTATCACTACTAGTTTGACAATGCATGCTATGTTTTAAAACATATGTTCTTTAAACCATGTGAATGTTTGGATACTCATGTTCAATATCGATATTAAAAGCCATTGTAAAAGATAGAATACTGATGACTTAAAGAATTGCATAATCCAAGTTGAAAGTAACATAGATATAATGAAAATATACTATGATATGCATAAGATGCTCATCTGAATCCAACTCATGGATCTATGGTATGGTCGACCATCCTCATGTCATGCCATATGCAATGCAAGTAAATCCTAAAAAACATAGGGTCCACTATGCCCACGACCTCATCGCCGTGTGGTCCCCGAGTACCTGGGGACACGCGGTCATAGCCTCCACGAGGCATATGACACTTTGACCCTATGACGACCCGGGCTTTCCCATGCATTTTTAAATGCAAGATCTAAATTCCTAAGGCGGGATGCATCCCTATTTGAAAACCATTTTTTATGAAAACCATGCAATGTAGTGGAAAATCTTTAGTTTTTAAACTTATTTTGAAAACCCCGAGTGTCATTTGCTTTCACAACAATCAAAGTAGTTTTTGAAAAACTTCAAAAATCATAAATGTTTTTCCCCAGGTCTATCCGATACTGACACAGTCCAACTGTAAATAAATACAAATACATGTCCAAAGGGTAGAGAGTTTACTTACATGTATAATTGTCTCCTGTTTGATTTACTTGTTTGTAGCACTAACATAGGCGTCCTCTACTCGTGAATGGAGCTATCCTGAAATATGTTAAGGATAGGGTGAGTATATACTCAGTAGGAGTCTATCACTACTAGTTTTACAATGCATGCTATGTTTAAAATCATATGCTCTTCAAAACATGTGCATGTTTGAACAATCATGTTCAATATCGATAATAAAAACCACTGTCGAATTGGAATACTAATGACTTAAAGAATAGCATAATCCAAGTCGAAAGTATATATATATCATAAACATAATGATATGCTTAGATGCTCAACTGAATCCAATTCATGGATATATGGTATGGTCGACCAACCTCATGTCATGCCATATGCAATGCAAGTAAATCCTCAAACCATAGGGCCCAACTATGCCCACGACCTCGCAGCCATGTGGTCCCCGAGTACCTAGGAACACAGGGTCATATGCCTCCACGGGACATATGACACTTCGACCTAGTGCCGTGACACCAGTGGTAGCCCCCTGTACCACATGCAGTCGAAGCAGGGACATGCCCTTTTTGGGCATGGTACCCATCCACCTAATAGTGGTAGAGGCTGGGAGGCTTGCCCAGACCTCTCGGCATAGCACCCACGAGCTTATTAGCCCAAATCATATACGATCAAACAAGCCAAAACAACTTTTTCAAAACCTGTCCTCTTTGGGTCCCTCACAACTGCCTACCCAGCATCTTTTGGGCACTCCAGCATCTTTTTGTAACCCTCAAGGACATGCAATTTTTCAAGAACTCAATGCTCACAAGTCATGCAATATATACAATCGTTTGCAAAACATGTCTATGAATAATGTATTTCTCATATGCATGCTGAATTCGTTTATAAGATTAAGTCATGCTAAACAAATCATATAACTTATACTTTAAAACATACAGTCTCAAAACAATCATGGCTCTTTTTAAAAGTCTAGTAGCGATAGAGCACCTACATCAAAACATCATGGGTTCTTTTAAAAAGTCTAGTAGCGATAGAGCACCCACATCAAAGTCTCCTGGAGTCGCGTCCTTGATCACTCAAACCGTCCCTGGGTCTCATTTATAAACTCCTGGGTATGAATGGATACAAGGAGTCCTTATCAATTTCAATCTATTTAGACATTAGATTGCCAGATCTGCCTTTTAGGGTCCATGGTCCTTGCCTAATTCATTGCCAGGCTAGATCCTATGATGTAGATCTACTGGTCAATGGTTAACTCTGTAAATTGTCTTCTGATCCTAACTATATAGTCTCATTAGGTCCACGTGTCCCAGTTCCCAGGACACCCATGTATCCTGGTTGAACTGTGACTGCCTCATGTGCGTGCGTACCCAAAGGCCGTGCCAGGGACCGTATTTTACATGCGCACATGCATGCTCAAGCGACGCGCTATGATGCGCATCCTAGATGGCATCGTCTTAGGTCCCAAGGCACCTCGTGCATCCTGATCGAGCCAGGACCTGTGCCCCACGTCATGCGTGCACCCGAAGGCCGCACATGGGACAGTGTACGCACTGTCATACACCCGGAACCCATCCTAGGGACCTTGTCCTAGGCGTACGTGGAGCATGGCATCCCTGGGAAGCCTTGTTCGTGCAGGGCCAGCTGGAAACGACTTGGAGTGTTTTTCGGCCAGGAAATCCGGCTGGAAATGCTAGATCCAACATGAATCTAGCCTAAAAGGAGGAAAAAAAAAAGTAAAAGGAAAGAAGAACGGCTTACTTGGGTAGCCTGGGGACGCCCTTTTTTCCCGGTGGTGCATTTCCTTCTGCCGAAAATCTATGTTGCCGGAACCCATGAAGAAGGGGAAAACCCCAATGCCAGACCGAAAAGGAGAAGAGGAGAAATGGGGAGATGGGAATGGCCAGCCTGACTCGGGCCAGGCCGTTGCTAGAAAACACAGGGGAGCTGGGTTGAGACGGGTTTTCAATTTTTTCCGAAAACCCCAGTCCCAAAATCGTCAGAAAACTTGAGTTTTGGAGAGGGGGAAGATGGGGTATTTATAGACTTGCTATGGCGGTGCTGCCAATGGCGGTGCCGCCATTGGCGGTGGCAGAAACCTCTAGAAACGGGGTTTCTGGAGAGGTCGAGAGGAGGAAGTCGACAAGGGGTGCCATTATCAAAACGACTCCCTGCATTTTTCGTTCTTTTTTTTTTGTTTAAATTACAGAACTGCCCCTGATCTTTAAACGGCCGTAACTTCTTCATACGGACTCCGGTTTTGGCGTTCTTTGAGGTGTTGGATTCCATTTTTTTAGTAAAATCTAATGGTACCAAGTTTCCTCACAAATTCCTTTGTTTACTTTTTTAAATAAGGTAAAACAATCAATAGAGTTCATTTCTTATAGAATGTCCAATTTTTGTAAATTGCTCTGGCATTACAGACCTAGTGCCATGACACCAGTGGTAATCCTCTGTACCACATACAGTCAAAGTAAGGACATGCCTTTTTGGTGTGGTACCATTTTCACCTAATAGTGGTAGAGGCTAGGAGCCCACCCTAGACCTCTAGGCATAGCACCCATGAGCTTACTAGCCCAAATCATATACGATCAAGCAAGCAAAAACCTCTTTTTCAAAACCTGTCCTCTTTGGGTCCCTCACAACTGCCTACCCAGCGTCTTTTGGGCACTCTAGCGTCTTTTGCTAACCCTCAAGGATATGCAATATTTCAAGACTCAATAAGCGCAAATCATGCAATTTATGCAATCGTTTGCAAAACTTGTCTATGCATAATGTATTTGTCATATGCATGCTAAATTCATT
This sequence comes from Warburgia ugandensis, assembly GCA_035236585.1. Taxonomy (NCBI): domain Eukaryota; kingdom Viridiplantae; phylum Streptophyta; class Magnoliopsida; order Canellales; family Canellaceae; genus Warburgia; species Warburgia ugandensis. Next base: position 43,994,393 of record CP141133.1, read on the forward strand.
TATGAAATTAATTCATGCTAAACAAGTCATGTAACTTAAAACTTAAAACATGCATTATCAAAGCATTCATGGGTTCTTTTTAAAAGTCTAGTAGCGATAGAGCACCTACTTCAAAACATCATGGGTTCTTTTAAAAAGTCTAGTAGCAATAGAGCACCTACCTCGATTGTCATCACTTAGCTCATGTTCCTTTTGCAGACGAGTCCTAGAGTACCTTTATGGCTCCTGTATATCATTTAAACATGAAATTTAATCACAATTTCTAGCCCTAAGCCTCTCTTAGATTTCTACTTGAGGTCAATCCATAGTTGATTCTATGGATTCATAAGATCCCCTTGAGTCTGTGCCGAAATTATGGACGAACCATATTCGTCTATGCAGCCCTACCGTCATGGTTCCCAAGATGCCCGTGCGTCCCAATCGAGCCATGACAGCCTCACATGTGCATGCGTACACTCGAGCTACGCACTCCAGCACGTGTTCTAGAGAGCGTCGCACGAGCGTGTCCTCAGTGCCAGGCACGTGCGTCTTGGCTCCTGAAACACCCCATGCGTCCCAGTCAAGCCAGGACCCGTGCCCCACATCGTGCGTACCCACAGGCCGCACCAGGGACGATGCATGCACTGTCGCACACCAAGACTCCATCCCAAGCATGCGTCGCGCATCACGCCTCTGGGACGCATTGCCTTGGACGAGTTCCCACTCGTCTAGTTCCATCCATAAAGGGCCGGTGTTTTCTGGCCGAAAAACCACCCATATCCGATCTGAATCTAGGGGAACAATGAAGGGGAGATAGAGGGGAAGATGGGACGTACTTGGGTAGCCGGAGATGCTCCCTTTTCCATTTTGAAACCCCATGTCACCGGAAACCATGAAGAAGGGAGAAAACCCCAACTTCCGATGAGGCCAGAGGAAGAAGAGGGGAGGTGGAGAGATGGGAACGGCCGGCCTGTAGGGACGACTCGGGCCTGGCCGGAATTTGCAGGGAAAACCAAGTGAGGGTTATTTTATTTTTGCCAGAATCCCCAGCTCCAAATAGTCAAAAAAATCTGATTCGAAGAGGAGGGAATAGGGCTTTTTATAGCCATACTATGGCGGTGTTGCCAATAACGGTGCCGCCATTGGCGATGGTGGAAACCTCTGGAAACTGGGGGTTTCTGGAGAAATCGAGAGGAAAAAGACAGGGGGTGCCATTATCAAAACGGTCCCCTACGATTTTCTTCTTTTTTCATTTTTAAATACAAATTACAAAATTGCCCCTAATCTTTAAACGACAAATTTGTTTCCTCTACTTGAATGTTGGCTAGGTTAAAGTAAAGCAAGTTAATTTTAATTAACTCCAATTCTTAAGAGTCACTATGGGTCGACCCATATTTACCAATTCTATACTCCAATAGAACCATGCACTTGTAGTAATTATTAAAGCATGTCAAGTTTTTGGCACCATTGTCAAAACTTGCAACGGTGTTTCATTAAATTTTAAGTTTTCTTTACTTTGCAGCTAGTTGTAGTCTTGAAATTTCATATAGAGTAATTGATTTTAATTCTTTTTTTTTTTGTAAACTCTCCTTACTCATGAAAGAATTTGATACTTTCCTTCTTACTTGTGCAAGAATTTACAAAAGAATAAAGATTTGGAGGAAGACATTAGGATAGTTTCCATATTTTGTTTGAGTGGATTGAAGTGAGATTGATATTGTAAATTTTTACATTGTGATTCACTTCAATTTGATCAAGGTAGGATCTAGCTGGTGGCAAGTCTAAATATTTAGTTTAGAGATAACCTAAAAGTTACACTCTCAAAAAGCAAGTGAAGAAAAAAAAACCTTTTATCTTGTTTGCCATAGGGTTAGGATTGATTTGTGTCTTTGTTCCTTTGAATCATACAACATATAACTTCCATTATCTAGTTTAGGTGTTCTTTATATTGGGTAGAAAAAAGACAAAGAAAAAAGTACTCTTTCATTGTAAACAATGACTTGTTTTTGGTGTATATAAAGTAGAGTCCAATACACCAAATACTGGTATATGTTAAGCCATTGATCATTGAACCCAAACTTAGTACTATTAGATCTAAAGATTGAATGGACCACAAGGCCAACTCTTATGAATAAACTAGATTTAGAAACCCTTGTTGTAGATATGGCTAATGAAGTAGTAGAGGCTAGGTCATTGAGTAACTATTCAATGCTAGCACTATTTAACTTCCCATTGTGTATAGAGTTATTTACAACTACTACAGAGTATTTTGAGTTAAAACTAGGTGTTAGACAAATTTTTTCAACCTTTTATGGTCTAGATAAAGAGGATCCCTACCACAATGCAAAGGAATTCCTTGACATATATGCAACAATTAAATACCTAAACTTTTCTGATGACTCTATTAGGTTACATCTATTCCCCCTTCTCTTTAAAGGATAAAGAGAAGTCATGGATGAATTCATTAGAATTAGACTCCATCATTACTTGAGAGCAATTATCTAGGTAATTCCTAAATAAATATTTTCCTATCCACAAAACCAACACCATCCTCAAAGAAATAATAAATTTTTAACAGAAAGAGGGTAAACATTTTCATGAATGGTGGGAAAGATGGAAGGACCTATTGCTGAAAAGTCTACACCATGGTTTTGAAAAATAGTGACTAATACAATATTTTTTGAAAGGTCTAGCACCATAGAACCGATGAACAATTGATGCTATTAGTGGTGGGGGACTCATGACCAAGAATGACATGGAGGTATGGAACTTCTTTGAAAAACTATACAAAAATTCTTAACAATAAGATTATTCTATTTAAATAGAAAGACTTTCACAACCTCAAAAGGAAAGGTGGTATGCATGAGATATGGGCCACTCTTAAATTCTACAACAAAATAGACATATTGAAAGATAGGGTGTATAAGTTTAATAGTCTTCTTACTAAGGTAGTGGAAGTTGTGTTAGATAGAGAATCCATTATGCAACCTCCACTTGAGCTTTGTTCACTTTATTCTAGTACAATACACCCTACTACTTCATGACTTCTAGCTCCATATTCCTGGAAAATTTTTTGGGGCAAGTAAATGCATTAAATTCATTATAAAATCCTAGCAACAACAATCCATATTCTATGACTTACAATCCTTGATAGTCTAGGTATCCCATTTTTTCATGGTCTCAGAATAATAAGGAGGGACCATCTAGATTCTCCCTAATCAACCTTTCTTGAGAGCCTCAACTTCACAACAGTAACTTGTACCACAACATCCATTTCCTTCACAACATAGGAAACAATCTTTAAAAGAGATCCTCACTTTGTTTATGTAGAGTTCAATAAATTACCAATCGTTAGAAGAGACCCTCACTCACAATCTATTGCAAAGTTGGACTACCAAATAGGTCAAGTTGTTGTTACTCTTAATGACAGGGACAAGGGAACATTTCCTAATGTGCCTAACCTAGAGGACCACTATCATATTTGTACCACTTATAATGAGATGACATTTCATGAACAAGCCCAATCCATAACTATCCTAAGGAGCAAAATGGTAATAGATAACAAAGTAAGTTTGACTAAGGAACTTAAAGTTCAAGACAATGAGAATCCTAAAATAACTGAAAAGCGAAAGGAGTAGACACAACCACCTTCTACTTCTCCGAACCTTAATCCTAAATCATGTTATATTCCAAAGGCTCCATTTCCTTAAAATTGGCTAAGAAGGAGAATAATTTTGATAAGTTAGTGGATGTGTTTAAATCAGTGAATATCAATATTTCATTACTTAATGCAATCAAAGGGACCCCTTCTTATGCCAAATTTCTAAAAAATCACTAAACACATAAGAAAAGACATTAGTGCGGAAGAAAGCATATCTCAGTGAGTAAGCAAGCTCAATCTTGCAAAACAACATCCCTGTGAAATATAGAGATCTAGGTGTCCCACCATATCTTGTGTGACTGAGGACCACATAGTTGATAGGGCATTATTTGATTTGAGGTCAAGTGTTAATCTATTACCTTATTTTAGATATAAGAAATCAGGTTTAGGCAAGATGAAGAAGGCTACCACCATACTACAATTGGCAGATAGGTTAGTTAAAGTTCCTCGTGGTGTGGTAGAGGATGTACTAGTTTAGGTTGATAAGCTTTTACCTCTAGTAAACTTTCTAATCTTAGATACACAACTTGTAGCAAACCTTAGTAGTCAAATACTATTCATCTTGGGATGAACATTGGGATGACCAATTTTTGGCCACATCGAATGCCGTAATTAATTATAGGGATGGCCTTATGAAGTTGTTCTTTGGAACCATGGACATTAATCTTAATGTCTTTAATGTAAGCCAACAACACTCTAAAGGCCCATTTTAAGTCTATATGATACAAAGTTTACCATCTCTATCATCCTCTAATAATGGTCCCCTTGAGGTCTATTAAGCTCATTTAGGTTTTAATGATTATGATATAGACATCTCCATTGATCAAGTGAATCATTTACTTAATATTGTGCCCTTAATGGACACTTCGGAATGGAAAGCCTAAGTAAGACCCGTTACATTTCCTGATTTTTTAGTTGAGACATTAATTGAAGACACACCCAAGTTGAACCCACCACCTATCCCAAAGAGTGCACACTATAACAATTTTAGTTCATCAGATCCCTTGCTTGTTACCCCATGTCTAAAATGGAACAAGAAGGAGAGTCCATTGATGTTTCTACAAAATGTCAACATGGTCCAAGGTATAAGAAGATAATCCAAGAGGGTACAAGCCCCACTACTTCTCTACATTAAGCGGACAATGAACATTATTTTAAAGCAATGTAGAGTGAGCTTAACTCTAGCTTTTAAGAAGATGTAAGAGAGGAAGAACATTTTATACCTTTTGATGTTGATATCCCATATACCCAACTTGACAATACGTGGGCCAAGTTATCTCGAGTAGGTCCAAAGAAACTCTTTTTCATGGTAGTTTACCATGTCCTTGTCTTTACACCACCATTCATTTCTGGGAGCCAATGTACATAGACTACCATGAGATTCTAAAATGGAGTGAGTTCTCTACAAACTACTTCATGATTAGTTTAGGGATTAGTTGGTAGTTTAAGTTAATTGCCATAGAGTCAGATTCTTCAAGCATTGCATATTTTTCATACTTGGTTACATGAACGGATCCATGCACCATCATTGACATGCAAGTACTTTCCTTCTAACCCTTCTCTCTTTACTTAGTTTTTCATTTGTCCATGCTTTTATTTTAAAACATTAAGGACAATATTTAATTTTGTCTTGAGGTAGGGTCTTTTAGACGTGATCTCTCCACAATATTTTTGTTAATTTTCAACTCTTTTCTTTATTTCTCAAAAAAATTGAAATTTTTTAAAAACTTATGAAAAGTTCCTTTATAATGATCAAAATTTGGATATTCCAAAAATTTGGTATATTTATAAAGTTTAGCATATTAATAGATTTATATAAAATTAGTTCACTATTTCATCCCTTTTCTAATGTTTTCCATGAAAAGTTAAACTTGAAACTTTAATTGCACAAAATAGTCTTATATATAGTTTAAATTGAATAGAAAATATAACTTAAAGATCCAGAAGAAGATCTGTGGAGATTATAAATCCATATGAGTTGTAGAGAGATTCTTCCTTTAAGAGGGTATGTATGAATTCCAAGTTTTCTTTAATGAACATAAATTTCTAGTTAATCTCATTATTCTTCATCTTGGTCGACTATTATGAGAACATCTGAAGGACTATACCATATTTCCCTAGAGTTTATGGTTAATTCAAATCACATAAAACCTACCAAATGATAAAGGTCATCCTTAGAAAAACTAGAGCCTTTAGCCTTTCTATGTTAATTCATCATTAGTTAACCCCTTAAGCCTTTCTAGTAAATCTTTTTCTCTGTGAACCCATAACCTAGTACCGTCATTAACATATTATAATATATTCATTACCTAGTGTTTTATGAAAATATGTTGAGATGGTTAAAGAAATATCATGAGAATACTATGAGAAATACAAGTCAAGAGATGAACATTACAAGGGCTAAAAAGAGAAAAGTTCAAAGAAAGGCTATACCAAAAGTAAAATAGGAAGAATGATGAAGACAGCCAATGAAAAAGAAAATGTTCACTCTTATAGGTAGAAGAGAAATTTGTGAATATATTTTGTAAAAGACCTTTAAATAATTTTCAAAACACCCTTGTTTACCTTTCAATAACCCTATCATAAGCTATGTTTCATCCTAATGAAAGTCCTAAATTGATCTTAGGAGCAATATGGCTTGGATATGGTTATAAACAAATAGGTAATCTAGTAGAGTGTAACATTCTTTAATAGTAGATATCTTTCCATGAGACCATTATTAGATTTGTTCTATGTTTTCATTCTTTGGTATGAAATGTATAAGATTATTTAGCTTTAAAGAATAGTATTCTACTCACATATTGAAGAGAGATTAAACCCTTCTTGAGTGACATGAATATCCTATCAGATTTGAAGTGAAAAAATACTTTTGGATGGTAATTTAGGTTATAATTTACTTGGAAACTGATAACTACATATAAGTTGACTATATTCACACACTCACATTCCAAGGTTGATGAAATAATGGTATATCTTTAGCACATTGGTAGGATTTTAAACTTTTAGCAATTTCTATTAGCATGCTAAAGTTAGGAATTTCAAGAATGCTAAATATGAAAAAAATTCTCTTCTATAAATGAAGGACTTTCATAAAGGCATGTGAAAAATGTTTATGGGTAATGTTTCTAGAAACCCTTATGAGACTACAACTTGTCCACTAGGGAAAACCATGGGGTTTAAAGGCTTTCTATATATGCTAAATGCAAACAACAACACCTGTGAAAGTGGTTGGGATATTATTTATATTTATATTTTATATTTTTGCTCAAAGACAAAATCTAAGTCTGGGGATATTTGATATATAAAGAAATATTACATACATACATCTATATTTAGTAGGTTTTAGCCTTAGGAATAACTTAACCATCACTAATTGGGGTTCATTCTACATTTTTACTGGTCTAGGATACAAATGAGAAAAAAGAATCCTTGATAATTTTACCCTTAAAAGAGAAAATTTAGAATCCAAGCTATATCATGGGCCCATACATGCTTAACATGATGTTTAGTAGTTCAGACTGAAAATTGGGTGTCATTACCTAAGTCAGAGTAGTTAGAAACTGCCATGCACAATTATCATTCAAGAGAGGGTATTTGTATCCAAAGTAAGATGACAAAACTCCCACGCATGTGTGGAAGCTCGCGGCCACCTTAGACAGCATCTAAGAAAAGCTCAATTAATAGATATTAGGATCACAGACAATGAGAGCTCTCTAAAACAAAATAAGTTACAGGACCAAGGCTTGCATTAAGATACATTCCTTACACTCTCTTTCCTACTCAACCAAAAGAGGGGACCACCTAGGGATCCATACTAATTCTTCCATGCAAGGTGGTGAGTCGCAATCAAATCCATGAGATAACATGTGAAAAATAAGGAGTGAAGAGAGAGATAAGTTATGAAAAATCAATGATTGGAAAGCATCCTTACTTTTGGAGCATTAAAGGGTAAGATCTATCGTTATGCACATCCTAAGAAACCAATGAAAATTTAGTCAAACAAGGATGGACCAATAAGAAGAAACAATGTAATGAAGACTAGAATCAAGCCCCACTGATGGAGAAATTTTCTGTGGGCTGCCCACCTTAAAATAGGAGAGAAACATCTACTTCATGGAGTGAGATGCCTCACCTTCCTTAGTTCTTATTGGTTGGATAAATTTATGGTGGGCTAGAGAGAAAATAAGGAAGACTATGAATGGATAAGGAATTGTCAATGGAATGCACGCCATCCACTCTAAGGCATCCAGATCTAACAGTTGAGAATATAGAAGCTCTTAAATATCTTAGAGGATAAGCACACTCCAACCATATCTCCTCCACTTAACATAGGCAATGATGATCCCATGGAAAAGGATGAAGTAAGTTATACACCCTAGCCACCTTTTGTTTGTTGAAATGTCATACCAAAACCCTAAGGAAGAAAAGATCCCATCCGCTTACTCTCATCCAATGGTCCACCTTCCTTACAACTTTTTGAACTTCAAAACACACAAACACACCCAAACTATTCCATGCCTCCTTCCCCTTACTTTCCCATTCCCACATCACTTACTATTCTCCTTTCATTACACCTTTCCCATTACACGTATTCTCTTCTCACTCACCTTTATCCACTTTCCTTCTCTATCTTATCTATTTCCACCATAATATATTTCCATCTATCTCATTTCCATTCCACATCTCATTTCCTTTTCCCTTTGAATTTCATGCATCCCTCCTTCCCTTCTTTACCTATAATTGAAAGCTAAAATCTATGAGAAACAACGAGAGAGAGAGAGAGAGAGAGAGAGAGAGAGAGAGAGAGAGAGAGAGAGACAGATCACCTTTGTGAAGGCTACCCAAGATCACATGTTCAAATCATTTGGAGAAGAGTTAAGGAAGCTCATCCATCCCCACTTCCCTTCATCTTTTCATTTCTTTCTTATTTTCTAATTCTTTCATACACCATTTTTACATTCTAAGATTGCATGCATAACACCCCACTCCCTTCCCTTACCTTTCTAATCCTTTTAATTTACATGCATCAAGCCTTGTACCTATCCATTGCACGCATGCCCCCATTTCATCCTTCTCTAACATGCCTCCTTCACTATCTATGGCATGCATGCATCTTACCATCCCTCATACCATCAAATTTGCACCATTAGTCTAACATGCGCATACCTCACCATTGCATTCGACCATAGTACGCACTAGCCTTCTTCTTTGTTTTTGCATCTTCCATGTGCCATGCTCTAGACCTTCATACATCCCTCCATTCACCCTCACATGCCCTTCCATTCATAGTAGTACACACCCCCTCCATCACTCTTAGACCACACACACTTCCCATCCTTACATCATCACATTCACATTCACACTCCCCCTTCTCCTTTTGCTTTATTTTCTTCTTTAGGACTTTGGAATTTAAGGAAAATGAAGAACAACTTGTAGCCTTCTAAGGAAGCCAAGATCTCTTCCAAATCCTAAAGCATTGTTGAGAGTTACATTGGGATTTTGGCATGCTAGGTTTGTGGTGATCCGGGTTTTTGTAACACATTTTGTAATATATTTTCGAAGGTAGGGCCCTTAGTAGTAAAAAAATTTTGCAAAACAAAGCAGCAAAAATTCTTTTCTTTAGAAGTTGTTTTAAAAAACCCAAGTCATCACTTCATACATAACATAAGTAGAATTTTTGTACAAGATAAAATTCCATTGAAGGAATATATTTTTATTAAATTCCAAAATCCATCAAATGGTTCACAGTATAGCCCAAATCCATTACAATACTTCTCCAAATTACATAATCCATAACTCAAAGCTCACCATACAATGAAACTCTCATTACAATACAATACTCTCAAAGAAAACAAAATAAATGTCTTCAAGGGTTATACCCTGCTAATTATTCTCTTCAAGTCTTCTACAGTATTGAGCTCTTAACTCTCCTTCTCTATATCTAAGATATTGTAAACATTGAAACATTTACAATATCTCATCAAGCTATGCTTGGTAGGGGAAGTGGGTGACCAAACCCTCATAACTGCCCTAGCATAGCAGCCCCAGGCTTATGGCTATTTAAAACAAAATCATAAGCCTCCATGCTTGTATGTAAAATAGCTTTCATACATATCAAACAATCTGTCTATTTACTTAGGGCTGGAATATCTTCTAGTTCCATATTCACTTAGAGTTTAGTCCTTAATTTTAACTTAACCATTTCCTATGTGTTTGTTGGATCATAAGGGTTTCAGGGGATTTAATACAAGTATTAACATTACACTTGTCAACATAAGGTTTTGTGTTCAACATGTACATCCCATGTAGATGCATTCATAAATCCTCCTACCTTCAAATAGTGATCCATCTCTTCAGATCCTCCATGATCTTGATTGGTGTATGAAATTTGTAAATCCATACATACTATCAATACATTTACAATATGAATAATCCTATCTTTATTCTTTTTCTAATCTTGTCCTTTGACATAAAGGATTTAGATCTCTTGTCCTATCATGATCTATCTTCCTTAGATAGTGCCTATCCTATTGATCAATAGATCTAATGATTAGAATGATCCTCTAATCTTTTAGATCTAAGTATTTTCTATCCTAACTTTTTGTGTATTCCTTTCTTTGATATTGATCTTTCATAGATCCTTTGATCAACAATTTATACTTGTTGATAAAGATCAAGAACTTAGATCTTCTATCATCTAGTTCTCCTTTGATTTAAGTTTAGTTGTTTGATCATCCTTAAGGAGGATGATCTTGGTTCTATTCCTTGAATCATATTAGATCAAGGGTTCAGATCTTCTATTCTATTTGATCTAAGTTGAGATATATATATATCATCATCAAGAAATATTTATTTCTTTTTATTGTTCTTGATCATTCAAGATCCAATGGATCTTGTTTGATCATCCTTATGTTTCTTACAATTTTTATTAGGTTTAAATAATTTATTAACCTTTTATGCTCTTATTATTATTATTATTATTATTATTCAACCACTTAATGTTTTACTAATTGAAGATAACTTATTTCAGCCTAAGTTTAGATTGCCCCTCTTATTTCCAATTGGCTAAGGCTTACTAGCTGAATGGGTGAACACAAAGAGGTTACTTCAATCCTCATGTAAAGAGGCGCTTAGACCTCACAAACGTCAACAGAAGATAAGGGAAGAGCGAGGCTCTATTAGAAAACCCCCTTAACTACCATGTTCAACATTCATTAGAGTGACCTTAGGTCAACCTTTCATAAGGTTTCTATGAGCACGTTAACCCTAAGTACTCTTTCTAATTGATTTTAATTAAGTCCATGAACATTTAAAATGCCATTCATGGGGTTTATTATTCTATTAGTTTGGGCCAAGGATTTGATAATCCTTATATTGTCCTACTAACTATAGCCCTTACTAATTAAGTCCAAGTCAAATAATTCACTCTTATTTGTGCCATGAAACTCTACTTTCTCATTAGATTCTATTTTTGGTGTTTTATGCTCTTTATCTCATAACTAATTTAACAATTAAATCTACTAATAAAATTTAACCATAAATGAATTATAACTTTAAAGCATAAAACTACATAATTGAACAACCTAACGATAATGGTACAAGGTATTGAAGATTACACTAGCATGATTTCTAACTAATGCACTTTATTTAATAAACTCAAATTAAACTATCATGGACCTAAGGTACGATCTCATATCATAGTATAATCTAACATGAAATCCTAGCATGGTCCTAAGTTACAATTGCATAAAATCATACCAACATGGTCCTAAGTTACCATTTATCATTCATGAATAATTTTATGGACATTTGAAATGAATTTATACTAAAATAATCTATCATGGATCTTATATTCATGAAATAAATAAAACAAAATCAATGCATAACTCAAGCTAACCCATTTCTCATTATTAAAGCTTCCACTTATGATCTAACCATTAGATCTTAGGTCTTTTCCTTTTTAAACAAGGGTTTTAATTAATTTTAGGGTTTTACTCCATTAAGGTCCAAGATCATATCCCTTTTTTTTTAATTATATTCAATCCATGATCTTAATGGATTCCATCATAATATCATTCATTCAATCCCTCCCAAGGGTCTGATCATACTTGATCTTATTGATCAAGTGGGTCCCTTTGTATTTTAGAGATTTTTCTACCATAAAGGAAGCATTATACTATCAGTAAATTAGATCCCCAAGATCTGATCATCTCAAATATTGAAGATCTTGAAAATTAGAAGCTTAATTCTTAAATACAAAAAACTTCATGAAGAATTTTCTAAATGTTATGATTTTAGAAGAAAATAGAAGTTATAAGCTTTCCATAAATTCTTTCCGATCTCAATTTGGAGTTTAGATGACTCCACAATTGAACTGTAAAGTTCATAGTCGTTCCTAAGATCCAGATTTGATCTGAGCCCAGCAGAACGGACGGCCTAGATTGATCGGGGGTGTGGGCCATTTTGGCGGAAGGGTTGGTGTACTCCCATCACTGGGACACAAGCATGACATGATCTGCCTATGATTGGCGCTATGGCGCGGTCGTCCCATTCACGTAGCATGCACTTGCAGAGACACTGCTGTAGGGCGCGTCTCTTTATGGCATTTTGTCACGCATCCCACCATCTTACTTTAATTTGGGAGATTGGATAGTCCATTTTGGACCTTCAAATCAATCCCTTTACAATTAAGGGCTCAATACTTAATAAAAATTCTTGAAATTTCTACCCTAGGGGTTTTGGACCCTTCTGGATCAATTAGACAGCTCCAATTTTCCACCTAAGCCCTTTGTCATCCCAAATTGAAGGGTTCTGGTCCTTACTTTATTTTTATAAAATTTAACCTAAAACTAATTATCAAAAAATAAAAATTATATAAAAAAACATGAAATAAGTTTAAGAAGTGGTTCCACCTATTTGATTAGAGAAACAATGTAATTTTGAAGCCTAATTTGAAATAAATACCCTTTGATGATAAGATAGCCCGATAGTACCTTGTTTTGTAATTTCATCTTGATTGCACCATTGGATCTTGAAATTAAATTGGGGGTTTTGTAGATAAGGTAGTGTAGGATTGTATGGATGGTGAGATTTGAAAGATTCAACTTGGAACATAGTGTCTAATTGAATTTAGGTCTCTCGTTCTAATTAGAGAGAGGAGAGAGAAAATGAAAGAATGGAGATTTTTGGGAGTTTTGGAATTTCGGGAGGGAATCTAGATCTGGTTTTTTAGACTAAGAAATATGATTTCATGAGAATTTTAATGAACATTTTTGGAGGAGTATCTATAGGTGTTTTACATTTTTTCATAATTACATGTAATAATTATGTTTTAATTCTTTTAAATATTAAATTAATATTGGATCCTCCACTAGTAGCTGATAGTGATTTGACCACTCATTACATGTTTTTTGGGCATTGGATTCCTTTTGTAGGCCCCTCGTGGGCCCCATGTGGTGCAAAAGGACCATTTTGCTCTTGTGTGGAGAAAAATCCAATTATTCTCCTGAACATGGAATTGAGCATACTTAGTGGCATTGGATTCATATTTCCAAGTAAATTCTAAAAATTGATGTCTTAGATCTCAGTTATGGGTAAAATTACCATTTTACCCCTCTTATTCAAAAGAATGAAGAAAATTAGGGATTTTTCATTTTAACTCGGAATTAAACGTACTCAGTGTCATTTCAATTGGTTTTTTGAGTACATTCATAATTTTTATGTTTAAAATCATGTTTTAATCTCTATAAAAAGATAATTTCCAATAACCTAATATTCCAGCCCAAAATTTCTGAAAACTCAAAACTTTATTGATTTTCTCAATCAATTTACAAAAATAGGGGTTATTACAATCTTCCCCCTTACAATAATTTTGTCCTCGAAATTTGCAATACAATTACTTAATCAAACAGACTAGGGTGTGTCTTCCTCATTTCTACTTCTGTTTCCCATGTGGCTTCCTCAATAGAGTGATGTTGCCACAAGACTTTGACTAACAGAATGATTATGGTCCTTAACTTCTATTCCAAGAGGTCCAAGATCCATATCGCCTTCTATTCGAATGTTAGGTTTGGATTTAACTCTTCTGGTACCCTTTGAAGTACATGTGCGTCATCTTGTAGGTATTTCCACAGCATAGATACGTGAAAGACACTGTGTATTTTTGAGAGTTGCAGTGGGAAGGCTAATTTATAAGCCACTGGACCAACTCTTTCTAGGATTTCAAATGAACCGATGAATCTAGGACTAAGTTTTCCTTTGCTTCCAAATGTCATTACTCCTTTGACTGGTGATACTTTAAAAAATACATGCTCCGCCACCTCAAATTCCAGGTTTCTACATCTTTTATCTGCGTAACTCTTCTGCCAACTGTGTGCTGATAACAACCGCTTTTGTATCAATCTAACCTTGTCTATACATTGTTCCACTAGTTCTGACTTTATTAGCTTTCTTTCTCCAACTTCACTACAGCAAGTTGGTGATTGACATTGCCGTCCATACAATGCTTCATATGGTGCCATACCAATACTTGCTTGAAAACTTTTGTTATACGTGAATTCTACTAGTTCAATAAATACAATCACAAATTTAAGTGAGGTTCCAAGGCTTGTTGTACACTCTTCCAACATCTTAAAGTAAATCTTCCATCCCTATCAGAGATGATGGATAGTGGAATGCCATGAAGACATACTATTTCTTTGATGTATAACTAAATTAGACTGTCAACAGCTTGATTCTTTGTCTCATATTAAGATCAGCCTACGTGAATATGTATTTAAGACTTTTATGATCTGTGAAATTCGCTCAAGCTAGGGCGTTCCCCATAAGCGACGCGTTGCATCGGATCCCGGATGCGGTGAAAAATAGGCAAGGGTTGCTAGGGCGTTCTCCCAGAAGCGACGCGCTACATCGGATCCCGGGTGTAGTGAAAAATGGGCAAGGGCTGCTAGAGCGTCCCCTCGGAAGCGACGCGCTGCATCAGAACCCAGGTGCAGTGAAAAGTGGACATGGGTTCATACCATGGAGGTCGAGAAAGGCGATAGTAAATAGGGAATCTCCAAATCATAAGATTCGCATCGCTACATGGAACATAGGGACATTGACAGGTAAGAGTTTGGAGTTAGTAGACACGATAAAACGTAGGAGAGTCAACATCGCTTGTATCCAAGAAACCAAGTGGAAAGGGGCTAAAGCTAGAGAAATAGATGGGTATAAATTATGGTACGTAGGAAAGGAAAATAATAGAAATGGCGTAGGAATAATAGTGGATAAGGAATTAAAGGATAAAGTTGTGGACGTTAAAAAGAATCGGTGATAGAATAATAATAATAAAAATGATTCTAGGAGAGCAGATTATAAATATTATAAGTGCATATGCACCACAAGTAGGGCTACAAGATATAATTAAGAGACGGTTTTGGGAAGATATGGAGGGAGTCATGCAAGAAATTCCCAACAACGAGGGAATATTTATAGGAGGCGGAGACTTAAATGACCATGTAGGAAAAGATAAGGAAGGATATGATAGAATACACGGAGGGTATGGTATAGGTGAACGAAACGAGATGGGGAGAATATCCTCGATTTTGCTTTGTCATATAACCTATCCATTGCAAATACACTCTTTAAGAAGAGGGATGAACACTTAATAACCTTTAAAAGTGGACTTCATAAAAGCCAAATAGACTTTTTCTACTTAGGAATAATGAACGATCTATATGTAAGGATTGTACGGTGATACCCGGTGAGAGTTTAACCTCACAACATAGGTTAATGGTTATGGATATTCATATCAAAAGATGGAGTAAAAGAACTGAACTTAATACACATCCAAAAACTAAGTGGTGGAACTTAAAAGGAGAGAAAATAACCTCATTCAAAAATAAGTTGATGGTAGAAGGAAATTGGAATTATGAAACAGAAGTAAATACCATGTGGAATACTATGGCTGAGTCCATTAAGAAAGTGGCAAAAGATGTCTTAGGAGTATCTAAAGGTAAAAGGCTATTAGTAAAAAAAACATGGTGGTGGAATGAAAGCAGGTGCAAAAGCTATTAAAGAAAAAGCAGAATGCATTTTAAAGCATGACAGAAGATTAGAAATAATGAAAACTATGAACAATATAAGAATGCTAAAAACGTTGCTAAGAGAATAGTAAGTGAGGCTAAACTTAAAGCATATGATGAGCTCTATAATAGACTAGGAACAAGAGAAGGTGAGAAAGATGTGTTTAAACTTGCAAAGGTAAGAGAACAGAAGAGTAAGGACTTAGAGCATGTTAGGTGCATTAGAAGCGATGATCAAAGGGTATTAGTCTAAAACGCTGAGATCAAACAAAGGTGGGAAATCTACTTCCAAAATTGCTAAATGACAATGGCCACGAGAATAGAGAATTGAAAATACTATAAATCTAAATAACAACTTTGGATATTATAGATATGAACGTGGGATTAAAATGCTTGAAGTAAAAGAGGCCTTGAGAAAGATGAAATCGGGAAAGGCCATGGGGCACGATGGTATACCAATAGAGGTTTGGAAGCATATGGGAGATATTGGGGTAGTTTGGTTGACCAAGTTGTTTAACAAGATTATAAAATCAAAGAAAATGCGATGAGTGGAGGAAAAGCTCTATTGTGCAATCTATAAGAATAAAGGAGACATTCGAGAGCTGCACTAATTATCGAGGGATCAAACTTATGAGCCACACCATGGAAACCTTTTGAAAGAGTCATTGAGAAGAGGCTACGACATGAAACAAGTGTATCGGAGAATCAGTTTGGTTTCATGCACAGGAGATCTACCATGGAAGCTATTTTCTTACTAAGACAATTAGTAGAGAAATATAGGGAGAGGAGAAAAGACCTACACATGGTCTTTATTGACTTAGAGAAGGCTTATGATAGAGTCCCTAGAGAGTTAATATGGAGGGTGTTAGGTGTTAAAGGGGTTTCTCGGGGAGTATATAGACATAATTAAAGATATGTATGAGGAGCAGTAACAAATGTTAAGACCACTAGTGGCGTGGTAGTGATTTTCACTGTCCTTTGTCGGATTGCACCAAGGATCGGCATTAAGTCCATACCTTTTCACATTAGTTATGGATGAGTTAACAAAACATCTGCATGAGGAGATTCCCTGGTGCATGCTATTTGCACGATATAGTCCTACTTGATGAGACAAGGGAGGGTGTCAACATAAAGCTAGAGCTATGGAGAGAAGCGATGGAATCGAAAGGATTTAAAATTAAGCCGAACTAAGGACAGAATATATGGAATGTAATTTTAGCAAGGAGAGTAGGAGTGGAGCACCGGTCAAGATTGATAACCAAGAGGTCCCCATGAGAGACCACTTAGATACTTAGGATCATTGATCCATGAGAGTGGAGAGATTGAGAGGGAGGTTACCCGAGAGAATCCAAGCGGGTTGGAACAAATGGAGATGTGCATCGGGGGTTTTATGTGATCGGCGGGTGCCACTCAAACCTAAAGGAAAATTCTATAGGATGGCTATAAGGCCGGCCATGCTCTATGGATCAGAGTGTTGGGCGGTTAAGGAACATCATACTCATGAAATTTGAGTGTTGCGAAATGAGGATGTTGAGATGGATGAGTGGTAAGACAAGAAAGGATAGAATTAGAAATGAAAATATTAGAAGAAATTTAGGGATAGCACCAATAGGTAACAAGATGAGGGAGATTAGACTTAGATGGTTTGGACATGTTCAAAGGAGGCCAACAACGGCACCAGTTAGAAGGAGTGAGGCAATACAAGTTGAAGGTTCTAAAAGGGCAAGGGGAAGGCCCAAAAGAACGTGGATAGAAGTGGTGAGGAAAGATTTAAAAACTTTGGGACTAAATTAAGCCATGGTATTTAATAGAGTGGAATGGAGGAATAAGATTCATGTGGCCGACCCCTAATTGGGATAAGGTCTTGATGATGATGATGATGATGATGATCTGTGAAGACTGAATTTTTCTCCATACAAATAATGTCTCTAAATTTTCAATGCAAAAACTACAGCTGTCAATTCTAGGTCATGTACTGGGAAATTTATTTCATGTTTCTTCAATTGTCTAGATGTATAAGCAATGACCTTCAAATTTTGAATCAACACACCTCTTAACCCTTTGCTTGAAGCATCACAGTATATTTCATGTCCCCCACTTTTAGATGACAAAGTCAATACTAGTGCTGTACTTAACCTTTTCTTTAGCTCTTGGAAACTATTTTCACATTCTTCTATCCAAGTGAATTGTAACCCTGCTTTTCTAGGCAATGAAGTCAAAGGAAGGGCTATACGGGAAAATCCTTGAATGAATCTATGGTAGTATCCTGCCCGTCCAAGAAAACTACATATTTCTATTACTGTTTTAGGTTTCTCCCAATTCATTACTGCTTCAACCTTGGTGGGGTCCACTTCTACTCCATTCTTGAATTCACACTTACTAAATTTACCAAATAGTTTGTGTTTTGAGGGTATTTAGTACAATTCATAAGTGTTCTTAATGTTCCTTGATACTGGTAGAGTAAATCAGTATATCATCAATAAATACAATCACAAATTTATTAAAAAATTCCTTGAAGATTATGTTGATCAGATCCATAAACACGGCTAGTGCATTGGTCAGCCCAAAAGACATAACTTGAAACTTGTAATGCCCATACCGAGTTCTGAATGCTAACTTGGGTATGTCTTCATCCTTAATACGCAATTGATGATATCCTGATCTAAGGTCGATTTTAGAAAAGACCTTAGCAGATTGGAGTTGATCAAAGAGATCATCAATGCAAGGTAAGGGATACCTATTTTTTAATGTGACAATGTTCAACATTCTATAATCAATGCACAATCTCATAGACCCATCCTTCTTATTCACAAATGTTACTGGTGCTCCCCATGGTGAACTACTTGGTCTAACAAACCATTTGTCTAACAATTCCGGTAATTAACCTTTCAACTCTTTCAACTCTGCTATGGCCATTGGAGTTGTACTAGGAATTACTTCAATGGTAAACTCAATTTCTCTATGTGGGGGTAATCCTAGTAGTTCTTCTGGGAAAACATCTTGGAATTCCCTTACTACTTCAATTTCTATTATCCTGGGTTGTTTAACTTCTAAAGAAATTATTATTGCTAGAAATGCCTGACACCCCTTGGACATATGTTTGACTGCCTTCATAGCTGAGATAACGGATTTGTCAAAGTCATGGTGTTTCCTGTACAGCACTAATACTTCCTCACCCGGTATGCTAAATGTGATTTTCTTCTTGTGATAGTCCATAAATACCCAGTATTTTGCTAACCAATCCATACCTAGTATGATGTCAAAGTCCACCATGTTCAGTAAAATGAGGTATATGTCCATTCTTTTGCCCAATACTTCTACATGTACATTGTGCAAGTATTCTTGTAATTTAATTATTTTTCCAACTAGAGTTATTACATTTAGATTAAATCCCAAGTTTTTCACAGACAATTGTATACTAGATGCAAATAGGCAAGATATAAAGGAATGCGTAGATCCAGAATCAAATAGTACTTTGGCATAGTTGCCAGCTACAAGTAATATACGTTCAATCATCGCAGTAAATGGTCCAGCCTGGACATCAGTGATGGTGAAGACCCTCCCTTGGCATCAAGGGGCAATTTCTAGTTTTGCCTCCCTAATCACGAGTGGTTTGGGATAGTAGATGGTGATGTGTCCATACTCCCCACAATTATGGCACTTGATCAAAAAATCATTGGGGTTGCTGTTGTCTAGGTCTAGGCAAATATTTCCTTGGTGAAATTTTTTGCATCTTGGACATGGTGGTCTATTTTGCCCTGGTGCATTGTTCCTCTAATTTCTTTGGGGCTTCAAATTGTTCCATGGTCTTTTATTCTTCTGGAAGGGCTTTGGGTTATTGTTTCCTCCTCCACTAAACTTCGTGGTTTGACTCTTCTTGTATTCTTCTCCAAACTTGGAAGCCATTTCCACACATTCTGCTAAGGTCGTGGGTTTAGTAACAAGTTCCTTTATTTTCAGCCCTGGGTGCAGCCCTTCAATGAATCGATTCACTGTGTGTGTTTCAGTGTTAGACACATGAGTTGCAAATCTCCTTAACTATGTGAACTTGTTATCATACTCTACCACTGACATGTTCCCTTGTCTTAGTTCCAAAAACTCTATCAGCTTTCCTTCTTATACATGAGAATAGAAATATTTGTGGTTAAAGACTTCCTTAAATTCCTCCCATGCAGTATCTTCAAAATTTGAGAAAGTGTTGTTAGCTAATCTCCACCAAAATGCAGCTTCTTGTTTTAATAGATAGGAGGCAAATTTCACCTTCAACTCTGGAGGAGTATGCAAAGAATTGAAAGTCCTTTCTACTTGATACATCCATTCCTCAGCCTTCTCAGCTTCACCCCTGCCATTATACACCATAGCCATCTTTTGAAATCTCTCCATTTTGTCAACTTTTTTTCGTGCTGATGTAGACTTTCTAACTTCTTCACTTGGTACAAGGGAAGATTGCCCTTGTACTAGTGTGGGAGTAACTGGTGTTGGTGTTAGTGTATTGTGTCTCACTTCAAGCTAAGCCTGAGCCTACGTACTTAGTATCTCTATGGGAGGTGATGAAATATAGGTTTGTTGAAGTGAGGAAGTGTGACGACCCGGGTTTTCCCATGCATTTTTAAATGCAAGATCTAATTCCTAAGGCGGGATGCATCCCTATTTGAAAGCCATTTTATAAAAACCATGCAATGTAGCAGAAAATCTTTAGTTTTAAACTCATTTTGAAAACCCCGTGTGTCATTTTCTTTCACAACAATCAAAGTAGTTTTTGAAAAACTTCAGAAATCATAAATGTTTTTCCCCAGGTCTATCTCGTCACAACTCACAGCCCAACTGTAAACAAATACAAATACATGTCCAAAGGGTAGAGAGTTTACTCACATGTATAGTTCTCTCCTTTGTTTATTCACTTGCTCGTAGCATTAATATCTCCTGAGACGTCTTCTTTTTGTGAGTGGAACTATCCTGAAAAATGTTAAGGATAGGGTGAGTATATACTATACTCAGTAGGAGTCTATCACTACTAGTTTTACAATGCATGCTATGTTTAAAATCATATGCTCTTTAAAACATGTGCATGTTCGAACAATCATGTTCAATATCGATATCAAAAACCATTGTCAAATTGAAATACTAACGACTTAAAGAATCACACAAACCAAGTCGAAAGTATCATATATATCATAAACATAATGATATGCATAATATGCTCAGCTGAATTCAACTCATGGATATCTGGTATGGTCAACCAACCTCATGTCATGCCATATGCAATGCATGTAAATCCTCAAACCATAGGGTCCAACTATACCCACGACCTCGCTGCCGTGTGGTCCCCGAGTACCTGAGGACACTCGGTCATAGCCTCAACGGGATATATGACACGTCAACCCAGTGCCGTGACACCAGTGGTAGTCCCCTGTACCACATATAGTCGACGTAGGGACATTGCTCTTTTTGGGCGTGGTACCCATCCACCTAATAGTGGTAGAGGCTAGAGGCCAACCCAAACCTCTCAGCATAGCGCCCACGAGCTTATCAGCCCAAATCATATCAGATCAAACAAGTAAAAACCTCTTTTTCAAAACCTATCCTCTTTGGGTCACTCATAACTGCCTAGCCCTCACAATTACCTACCCAGCGTCTTTTGGTAACCCTCAAGGACATGCAATCTTTCAAAAATTCAATGCTCACAAATCATATAATGTATGCAATTGTTTGCAAAACATATCTATGCATAATGTATATGCAATTATTTGCAAAACATATCTATGCATAAAGCATTTATCATATGTACGCTGAATTAAGTCATGCTAAACAAGTCATATACTTATACTTAAAACATGCATTCTCAAAACAATCATGGCTCTTTTAAAAAGTCTAGTAGCGATAGAGCACCTACCTCAAAGTCTCCTGGAGTCATGTCCTTCATCACTCAACCCATCCCTAGGTCTCATTTATAAACTCCTGGGTATGAATGGATACAAAGAGTCCTTATTAATTTCAATCCATCTAGAAATTAGATCTCTAGATCTGCCTTTAGGGTCCATGGTCTTTGCCTAATTCATTTGTCAGGCTAGATCCTATGATATGGGTCTACTTTTCAATGGTTAGATTCTATAAATGGTCCTATTATCCTAATTTTAAAGTCTCATTAGGTCCGCGTGTCCCAGTTCCCATGACACCTGTGCATCCTGGTTGAACCGCGACCGCCTCACGTGCATGCATGCCTAAAGGCCGTGCCTGGGACCACGTTTTGCATGCGCACATGCATGCTCAAGTGACGCGCTATGACGCGCATCATCACACGGACGCACCTTGTAACATGGCGCGTCTCAGCTCCTAGGGCACCCCGTGCACCCTGGTAGAGCCAGGACCCGTGCCCCATGTCACGCGCACACCTGAAGGCTGCACCTGGGGTAGTGTATGCACTATAGTACACCTGGAACCCGTCCTAGGGACCCAATCCTAGGCGCAGGTGGAGCAAGGCGTCCCTGATCTTTAAACGGCCGTAACTTCTTCATACGAACTCCGTTTTCGGCGTTCTTTGAGGCGTTGGATTCCATTTTTCGAGTAGAATCTAATGGTACCAAGTTTTCTCACAAATTCCTTCATTTAATATTTTAATAAAATCAAACATTCAACACAATTCATTTCTCATAGAATGTCCAATTTTTGTTAAAAATAGCGTAAATTGCTCGGGCATTACATTATTACCCCCTTAAAAGAATTTTGTCCTCGAAATTCCATAAATTATCATCTTCAAGGTATTTTGTCTCTTAGATAACTTTTTGGTGAATGCATTCCCCCCCTTAGGAATCAAATCTAGGCTCAACCTCAATTTATCATTTCTATTGTTCCTTCTACAAGGCCTTACCTATAAGGGCCGCTTTCGCTGCATACTCTGATGCATACTCCCATACTCCAATTTAACAATACCAGTTTCTAGCGGTAATTCATCTATCTCGAAATCCTTAGATGCCTATACTTTTCTCATCGTGTATAGGATAGTCTCCTCATAGGATCATGCTTCTTTATTCATGTATAAATTACTCCATACTTCTTTCAAGATCATATGATCTTATTTCTCATAGTCCTTTTTGAATATCATAGGATGATCCCTTTTTCTTCTTATCTTTCATCCAGTGATCTCTTCATCATCCATATCTCCTTCTAATGATTGGTTATATGTCATTAGTAAGAGTCCAAAAGATTACCTTCTTTCTATTGTGTCTCACTTTTCTTCTTATCTTTTATATTTGTCCTCAAGATACTTCAATAACTGACATGGTATCATGTGCTCTATAGCCAAACCTTTGATTAACTTCGAATTTCAACTGTCTGTCGTTTTCCATATGTGACTTGATTCCTTGACCCAAGTTACATTCAAAATAAAATCATGAAAGTCAATTTGTAGCATCTTCCATTGAGGACCTTATCATATACTAAAATTAAAATGTCCTAACACCATATCCTGTTTCATAATTATTGAATTCATCAAATGCTTTTCCCCATGAAGATTTTATCCAGACTCATGTCAAATGTTAGTGGTCGATTCATCATCATGGGTCAAATGTTCTCGTCCAGAGGCCTATCTTACTATTCACATCAATTTGTCATTAGGATTTTCAATAATGTTCCCATTTATGCAAAGCAAAAAGCCTCTTATTCATAACCGAGTACCCTTACTAGGTCATGGTTGAATCCTTTGCCATCATCCTTTTTGTTCTTTCTTTGCTTGATGGTTTTCTTTGTAACCTTTCAGTCCAAAAGTTCTATACTCAATCCAGTAGGGTTAGTCCTTAGGAAATTCCTTCAATTGATTTTTCGTACTTGGTATATGCTCATAACAACTAACTATTTGTCTAAAGGCAAAGTAACATCACATCTTGCCTTATATTGTGCTGGCCACCTCAACTTTTCTCCTTCCATTCCCTATATCAAGATATTGTTTAATCTTTGATCAAGACTTTATTGTCAATCATGTAGTCTGTATTGTCAGAAGGTATAAGTAGTGATTTTCTCAATTCCTCAAATTTGATCTTTCAAGTGCCTCCTCATACTTAGCTTACAATAGCAGTTCTTGTTCAATAGCTACTACATCATGTTATGCTGAAGCTATTAAATCATCAAATTTGAAAAACACTCAGGTAAGCATGGAATATTTTCGTAGACATATAGAAAGACTTTATTTGATTACCTATTGATCTCTTCCTAGATATATCTATGTCATAAGCTCAAGGGTCTCTAAAGCGATCGATACTTATCCAAGTCAGCAATACCTTTCAGACCCCCAGTGATTTCTATGGTTTATCATGGTATCTATTCAGGTTTGGAAAATTCTATCTCACTTGGTAGAGATTGCTCCTTATTTTTTCTTCTATCTCAGTTGTTACTGTATTTATTGTACTTGTAGCTCCTCCATGATGTGGCCTAATCAACTGACCTCATACCCTCAAATGACTTAGTCTAACAAGTAACTTCTTTTAGGTAAAACTCATGTCCAAATACTTATGATATCCCTCTGAGTATATAACTTCGACTACTAACTCATAGATACTAACATACTTGATTAATCAAGGTGGGATACCTTTATTTAGTCAATAGTACTCTAAAGGTAATGACTAAATAATGGTCTTAAGATTTTTGGTCTTCCAATCTATAATAGTAAGACCACCATTTTGATCCTTGATGGTACCCTACCCGCTAAGAGGACAAGTCACTGTCCGGTCTTAATTCCTTTTTCAATATACTTTATTTACTCATGTAGTGGCAAGGTAGGATGTCACTAAATTTTCCTTTTTATGGACTATATCCATTGGTGTTCCTCATAAGCTAATGGATCCGATAAGGCTCTTATTGCAATATTTGATATAGGCATCAAACCATTTGTAGAATTTAATTTCTAGTTGATCGTTGTTTCTCTTCAAAAATTTCTTGTTGCATAATCTCCTGAAATTCGATACTCTACACAAAGTCTTAAACCCCATATGCTTTATCTCTATTATACTCTTTTATAATAAAATCATCACCAACTCAACTATCATCATTCCTTCGAAGTTGATTGGTTTATTTTCCCACTCAATGAGAGATTTGTATGTATCTTCATAAAGTCATGATCTTTTTTCTTTTGAATATTCATTGAATACTGGTAGTTACATCTCTATCTCTTTCTTTCTTTCCTTCAAAATCCTCACTTATGTCTTCCTAGATAAATGTCTTCCTGTGCTTTGTTGCATATGATTGATACTTCATCTATTCCTGTACGTAACATATATGATAAACTGAATGCTTCTCAGAAATTCTAAACCATCTTAAGATCATTGAAATCCTCAATTGCTTATAGCCTCAATAAAATTCATACAATGTCTTAATAATGGCATTGACGTTTTTATACTTTTCTTACAAGTTCATGTTAGGATTAATCTATTATCATCCTTCGTATTATCATCAAAATGTCTTGATAGCACTGTCAAATATAGTTCCTTATCATATTCATGTTATATTCCTCTTAATCACATAATATGTCACTTGTATACATCTTCTGTTTTGCTCCATAATACTCAGGTAGTTTTTATTCAATATCACTTCACTCTTCATGAGACTCCAATTAAGGTATCCAAAATTGAGCCATGTCTTTCAGGATCCATACCTTTGTGATCTAGTACAAGTCACAGTTATCTCCTAGTATCATCTTGTATGCTCATTCCTCTTAGATTATCATCAACATCTTCTCAAAGTCTATCTTTTACATCCCCTATCATACTCATATCATATCCTTGTGATAGTGTACTCATATTCTGATATTCTTTATGATGGTAAGATAGCCACCTAGGTTCTTCAATTTTCTCACCTTTGATGAGATTACTTTATTGCAAGTCAGAACTATCTACTAACAAGTCCACTAACATCTTCATTCATCATTCTCATCATAATATGATCCTTATATGAGTTTTGGATAAGGGTTGCACTATCCTCTGCCTACTTATTTGTTAAACCAAGCTGTGTTTCACCTATTTATTTATGGTGAACTGCCTTGTGCATTAATATTGTAATCCTCAAATAGAAATAGTCATCTCTACTACTCCTATTCATACTACTTCTTGATTTTCTTTATTATCTATGACCCTTGGACATGCTAGACTGGCTGTGAAAGGATAAAACCTGGGCTCTGATACCAACTGTGATGACGCAGGTTTTCCCATGCATTTTTAAATGCAAGATCTAATTCCTAAGGCGAGATGCATCCCTATTTGAAAACCATTTTATAAAAACCATGCAATGCAGCGGAAAATCTTTAGTTTTAAACTCATTTTGAAAACCCCGTGTGTCATTTGCTTTCACAAAAATCAAAGTAGTTTTTGAAAAACTTCAAAAATCATAAATGTTTTTCCCCAGGTCTATCCAGTCACAACTCACAGCCCAACTGTAAATAAATACAAATACATGTCCAAAGGGTAGAGGGTTTACTCACATGTATAGTTGTCTCCATTGTTTATTCACTTGCTCGTAGCACTAATATCTCCTGAGACGTCTTCTATTTGTGAGTGGAACTATCCTAAAAGATGTTAAGGATAGGGTGAGTATATACTATACTCAGTAGGAGTCTATCACTACTAGTTTTATAATGCATGCTATGTTTAAAATCATATGCTCTATAAAACATGTGCACGTTCGAACAATCATGTTCAATATCGATATCAAAAACCATTGTCAAATTGAAATACTAACGACTTAAAGAATCGCACAAACCAAGTCGAAAGTATCATATATATCATAAACATAATGATATGCATAATATGCTCAGGTGAATCCAACTCATGGATATCTGGTATGGTCAACCAACCTCATGTCATGCCATATGCAATGCACGTAAATCCTCAAGCCATAGGGTCTAACTATGCCCACGACCTCGCCGTCGTGTGGTCCCCGAGTACCTGAGGACACTCAGTCATAACCTCAATGGGGCATATGACACGTCGACCCAGTGCCATGACACCAGTGGTAGCCCCCTGTACCACATGCAATTGACGTAGGAACGTTGTCCTTTTTAGGCGTGGTACCCATCCACCTAATAGTGATAGAGGCTGGAGGCCAACCCAAACCTCTCGGCATAGCACCCACGAGCTTATCAGCCCAAATCATATCAGATCAAACAAGCAAAAACCACGTTTTCAAAACCTGTCCTCTTTGGGTCCCTCACAACTGCCTACCCAGCATCTTTTGGTAAGCCTCAAGGACATGCAATCTTTCAAAAAATCAATGCTCACAAATCATACAATGTATGCAATTGTTTGCAAAACATATCTATGCATAATGTATATGCAATTATTTGCAAAACATATCTATCCATAAAGCATTTATCATATGTACGCTGAATTAAGTCTTGCTAAACAAGTCATATACTTATACTTAAAACATGCATTCTCAAAACAATCATGGCTCTTTTAAAAAGTCTGGTAGCGATAGAGCACCTACCTCAAAGTCTCCTGGAGTCGCGTCCTTCATCACTCAAGCCGTCCCTGGGTCTCATTAATAAACTCCTGGGTATGAATGGAAACAAAGAGTCCTTATTAATTTCTATCCATCTAAAAATTAGATCTCTAAATCTGCCTTTAGAGTCCATGGTCTTTGCCTAATTCATTTATCAGGCTAGATCCTATGATATGGGTCTACTTTTCAATGGTTAGATTCTATAAATGGTCTTATGATCCTAATTTTAAAGTCTCATTAGGTCCGCGTGTCCCAGTTCCCATGACACCTGTGCATCCTGGTTGAACCGCGACCGCCTCACGTGCATGCGTGCCTAAAGGCCATGCCTGGGACCGCATTTTGCACGCGCACATGCATGCTCAAGTGATGCGCTATGACGCGTATCATCTCACGGATGCACCTTGTAGCATGGCGCGTCTCAACTACCAGGGCACCCCGTGCACCTTGGTCGAGCCACGACCCATGCCCCATGTTGCACGCGCACCTGAAGGCCACACCTGGGACAGTGTACGCACTGTCATACACCTGGAACCCATCCCAAGGACCCAGTCTGAGGCGTAGGTGGAGCAAGGCGTCCCTGGGATGCCTTGTTCGTGCAGGGCCGTCTAAATCGTCTTAGAGCATTTTTCGGCCAGGAAATTTGGCTCGAAAAAGGCCAGATCCGGCATGGATCTTGGGCCTGGGGGAAGTGAAACGGAGAGACAAGGTAAGGAGGGGCTTACTTGTAACCTGGGGACGCCTATTGCCGGAGGTGGAACCCATTCCTAGTTCTAAAAATCCTCTATGGCTGGAAAACTTGAAGAAGGGGAAAAACCCCAATGCCTAAATCGGAAAAGAGAAGAGAGGGGAAATGGGGAGACGGGAACGGCATGGTCGGCCTGACCTTGGCCTGGCCATTGCTGGAAAATGCAGAGGGGTCTTGGCTTGAGACAGGTTTTCGATTTTGCCAAAAAACCAGTCTCAATACGACCAAAAAATCACATTTTGGATAGGGGAGATGGGGCTTTTTATAGCACTGCTATGGCGATGCTGCCAATGGCGGTGCAGCCGTTGGCGGTGGCAGATTTCTCTGGAAACAATGGTTTCTGGAGAAATCTAGAGGAAGAAGACGATGGGGTGCCATTATCAAAATGGCCCCTTGCATTTTTCGTTTTTTGTTTAAATTACAGAACTGCCCCTGATCTTTAACGGCTGTAACCTCTTCATACGAACTCCGTTTTAGGCGTTCTTTGAGGCGTTGGATTCCATTTTTTGAGTAGAATCTAATGGTACCAAGCTTCCTCACAAATTCCTTCATTTACTATTTTTAATAAAATCAAACATTCAACACAGTTCATTTCTCATAGAATGTCCAATTTTTTTTTAAAATAGCATAAATTGCTCGAGCATTACAGGAAGAAGGGTCCTCAATACACTTGTTACCATCTCTTGTACATTATTCATGGTAATCTCTTCGTATTATCTTCTGGAATATTATAAGTTGTCTGCCTTGTGACCCTCTTTGGTGGCATCTATTCATAAACCGAAATTTCTATCAGTATTATATACAACTATTTCTATCTTAATCTAGAATTGCATTATCATCTCTCCTTTAAACATATTTGTACTGTACTATGACTGGATGAATGTCTTTGATACCAATTGTGGTGACTAGGGTTTTTGTAACACATTTTCAAAGGCAAGGGCCCTTAGTAGTAAATTTTTTTGGCAAAACAAAGCAGTAGAAATTCTTTTCTTTAGAACTGGTTTAAAAAACCCAAGTAATCACTTTATACATAACATAAGTAGAATTTTTGTACAAGATAAAATTCTATTGAAGGAATATATTTTTATTTAATTCCAAAATCTATCCAGTGGTTAACAGTATAGCCCAAATCCATTACAATACTTGTCCAAATTACATAATCCAAAACTCATTATTCACCATACAATGAAACTCTCATTACAATACAATACTCTCAAACAAAACAAAATACATGTCTTTAAGGGATATTCCCTGATGATTATTCTCTTCAAGTCTTCTACAGTCTTGAGCTCCTAACTCCCCTTCTTTATATCAAAGATATTATAAACATTGAAACATTTACAATATCTCAGCAAGCTATGCTTGATATGGGATTCAAGAAGCATAATAATGGACATACATACTGTACATGGATAAATCCCTCAAATTTATGAAAGTAGTCAAATATCATTCCCACCTAAGCTGATCAATTCTTTCCGCTATGAGAAATCAGTATTTCAACTAGTCCTATACTGGGAATTTCCCTTCTTGGAAATACTGGCAATATACAATATCTTGGCATTTCATCATGCCAATACATAGGGCATTTCACTATGCCTATCTCATTTGCATCATAGTGCAAAATAATCAAAGGACTACCATGCTGCAGCCTGATCCGTACTAGTGCACTTGAATAACTTCCCTATTCACCACTGATACCACGGTGGAAAATATTGTGTCACTGCCCATATGAGGAGATAGGACTTTCACAGTGGTAGCCTTCCCATAATTGCCCCACCCAACTTTTAGCCTCTCATAGGTCAAGATATCATCAAATCATCAAATTTTGGGAAGTGGGCACCCAAACCCTCATAACTCCCCTAGCATAGCATCCCCAGGCATATGCCTGTTTAAAACAAAATCATAAACCTCCATGCTTGTATGGAGGCTTATGGTTTACTTAAGGCTAGAATATCAAACAATTTGTCTGTTTACTTAAGGCTAGAATATCTTCTAGTTCCATATTCACTTAGAGTCTAGCTCTCAATTCTAACTTAACCATTTCATATGTGTTTGGTTGGATTATAAGGGTTTTGGTGGATTTAATACAAGTATTAACATTACACTTGTCAACGTAAGGTCATGTGTTCAACATGTACATCCCATGTAGATGCATTCATAACTCCTCTTACCTTCAAATAATGATCGATTTCTTTAGATCCTCTATGATCCTGACTGGTGTATGAAACCTATAAATCCATACATACTATCAATACAAATACAATCTAAATAATCCTATCTCTATTCTTTGTCTAATCTTGTCCTTTGATATAAAGGATCTAGATCTTTTGTCCTATCATGATCTATCTTCCTCAAATAGTGTCTATCCTATTGATCAATAGATCTGATGATTAGAATGATCCTCTAATCTTTCAGATCCAAGTATTTTCTATCCTAAGTCTTTGTGTATTCCTTTCTTTGATCTTGATCTTTCATAGATCCTTTGGTCAATAATTTATACTTGTTGATAAAGATCAAGAACTTAGATCTTCTATCATCTAGTTATCCTTTGATCTAAGTTTATTTGTTTGATCATTCCTAAGGAGGATGATCTTGGTTCTCTTCCTTGAATTGTATTTGATCAAGGGTTCAGATCTTCTATTTGATCTAAGATCTTCTATTTGACATAAGATCTTTTATTCTATTTGATCTAAGTTGATATATATATCATCATCAAGAAATATTTATTTCTTTTTATTGTTCTTGATCATTCAAGATCCAATGGATCTTGTTTGATCACCCTTATCTTTCTTACAATTTTTATTAGGGTTAGATAATTTACTAACCTTTTATACTCTTATTATTATTATTCAACCAATTAATGTTTTACTGGTTGAAGATAACTTATTTCAGCTTAAGTCTAGACCGCTCCTCTTATTTTCAATTGGCTAAGGCTCACTAGCTAAATGGATGAACACAAAGTGGTTACTTCAATCCTTATATAAAGAGGCATTTAGAACTCACAAACGTCAACAGAAGGTAGAGGAAGAGTCAGGCTCCATTAGAAAACCCCCTTCACCACCATGGTCAACGTGACGACTTGGGTTCTATTAACACATTTTGTAATACATTTTTCAAAGGCAGGGCCCTTAATGGTAATTTTTTTTTTGCAAACAATATAGGAGAAATTCTTTTCTTTAAAATTTGTTTGTAACAAAACCAACGCCTCACCTCAAGGTACATAATACACATAGACATTTTGTATAAAATAAATTTTTATTGAATACTAAGAATCATCCAATAGTTCACTCTTACACAGCCCTTGTATTATAATTACAAACCAGTGTCCAAATTACACAATCTAAATTTCAAACCTCACCTTACATTAAAAGCTCTCAATACAATGCAATGCTCTCAAATAAAAATTACATGTCTTCAAGGGACAATACCATGATTGATTATTGTCTTCAAGTCTTCTACCATCTTGAGCTCAAACACTTACAATATCTCAACAAGCTATGCTTGGTAGGGGATACAAAAATATACTACTTCACTAATATAAGAATACATACCTCAGTCATTATTCCATCATAGTTATCTACTCATGAGTAATCTCAAAATAGAGTATATACATTATTTATGTAGTATAGGATAAATCTATTAAAATAGTGAAAATTGCTCAAAACATATTCCTTCCCCTGGCTCCCATTTAGGAGATCAATATTCAGCTAATTCTCATATGGGGATTTTCTTTCCAAGAACTCAAGTAGTGGCATCTCATCATGCCATGGCAATACGATATGGCTATCATATGTGCATCATAATGCAAAATACTTCAGGACTACTGTGCTGTAGTCTAAATTCGTATCGCACACCCAAATAACTGCATGATAATCCACTGATACTAACTATGAAAATAACAAATCCATGTTTGCATGGGAGGGATGATGGCTATCATAGTGGCAGCCTTCCCATGATTGCCCTACCCGACATTTAGCCTCTCTTTGGGCATGGTATCCATCATATAAATTTTAGGAAGCGGGTGGCCAAACCCTCATAACTTCCCTAGCATAACATCCCCAGTCCTAGTACTATGTAAAACAAAATCACATGCCACTATGCTTGTATATAAAATACATTGTACATATAAGACAATGTGTCTGTTTAACTAAGGCTGGAATATTTTCTATGCCCTATTCCTAGGGTTTGCTTAGTCTACACATCTCATTAATTTCACCTCATTTGCTTAGGTCATTAGATTAGATCGGTTGAATTAGATCATGGGGTTGGCTCACTTTGTTGGATCATGTGGTTGGATCATTATCATGCTGAGGTACCAAGTATACATATATCATGAAAGTTTATAATTCTAGACAGAAGATCATGTATGTATATACATGAATCCTTAATTCATTCTCGTACATCCACCTTACCTAAAAGTGGTTTCATGGTCTTGATTCATACATCTCAAGTGCTATTCACTCCACATTGCCCATCATAGCCTTGATTCATACATTTGTCAAAACCATACGTATAAGTTATTCCTCTATACAAGTATTCTTTCTTCATGTATTCCTAGAAGGGATGCCCTAATTTTCCTTGAATCATGTTTGATATTTCCTATATTATCCTAGTAACTATAGCCCTTACTATCATTAAGTCCATGTTATTCATTCCATGTAAAATGTCCTTCAACTCTATTTTTCATTTAATTACATTTTCAATGTAATTTTCATAACATAAGCATTAAAGCATAAAAAAATAAATCTACAATTAAAACTACTAAGCAATAAATCATAATTATAATAATAATTAATGATTCAAATGGAAATCTAACATGCCACACTATTCATCATGATCCAATAGTCATAGATGATTTCTATCCCTTCTAGGATTTAGATCTTGATCTTTTCATTTTCCTTTAGATCTAATACATCCTTTTAATGTGATTTCATTATTAGATCATTGACGCATCTCATCAAGTGATCTTATCCTTCTTGATCCACCCGATCAAGAAGATCTTAAGTCCTTTTATCCAATTTAAGGGCATAGATCTTAATCTATCCCAAATCATCATCATCTAGTCCATAAATCCATATGATATTAACTTCATATCTTCATCCAAACACATCCATACTATCCAATCATCCTTGATCAACTAGATCAAGGAGGTTATCATTCATTTTTATGAATCTTACTACTTTTAAGGCTAGATCTCTTAATTAAACGTAGAACAATCACTTATAACCATTGATTCCATGTTTCAAAATCACAAGATCATTAATGGATCAGCATTATATAGTTTGATCATTCCAATTTTCACTAATCATAAGAATTGTAATACTTTTCTTTATTAATAGAATTTTACCTGCATCAAAACATAAATTTTCTAGGTTCAGTAGGTTCTGTTCATAAAAAGGAATCCAACCCAACTTTTTGATTTCAAGTTGGAGGTAAATTGAGATTTTAAGATTTCAATTCATTTTAAGGGCTGAATTTTGATCTTACTATTTTTGTTTATTTACTTGATCTAGAAACCCAAAAATTTTACTATGATCACAGTCCTTAAGGTTTTGGGACCTCCTGAACCTATCCATTGGTTCAGATCTCCATTTTGAGATCATCTTGACCACAATCCGACACTATTGGAATGAATTTTAGTAATTTTTGCAAATAACTTCAATTAAAAACATAAATCTTATGCGTTTAGTAACTTATACATGTGATATGGAATCTATAGAAACTTCCTGCTCTAAAATCAGAGCTAAATTGAGCTCTTAATTGATAAAATAAGGTTTCAATTCAAGATTGGATGGCCCAGATCAAATCTAGGCTTATAGGTGTGGGGATGACCAGTGGCATGTGCCCGTTACTGCCTATTCCAAGTAGTCAGGTAGAGGTGAACAGCTACAGGCGAGACAGTCTAGATCTGGACCGTCAAATCACCCATCACTGAATCTACTCCGTCCTTTACATCCAACAGCCAAAATTTCATCTCATAGGGTTTTGGGGCCCCAAGAATCCATCCAACGACTTAGAAGTTTCTTTTGAGCCTTCCAAGATGGTGAATTGGGGCATGATCACTGATTCTGGTTCATCGATGAAGATCACCGGAGAAATAATTCCGGTGAGCCCAAAACTCAAAATCAACTTAGGGAAAATGTAGAGGGGGATGAGATCCACCTACCTGGTGTGTTCAGAGTCTAAAAATCTTTCTAAAAAATAAGAAAATCCATGCCTAGTTATAAGTCAGTGGAGCTACTGTTTTTCAATGATTTGGCCCGTGAATACTCCATTGATCAACATAAAATGATAGGGCTTTTGTGTATTTGAGAGTGCTGGACCTTTTTAATGGAGTTGATTAAGGATTCGACGGTCCAGGAAGAACATCTAATTGAAAAACTGTAGTAGGGTGAAAACCTTGCTCGTTGGGGATGACGCATCTATAGACACACCCAATGGTTCAAGGGAAATATTCCCCTTGGTGCATCGTGGAAGTACCGAAATTTTGAGGAATGCTAGGGAATTTTGTATTGAATTTGATAAACATTTTTGGGATTTTTTTTGGAGGCATTTATAGGCATTTTGGGAGGTTTTCATGATTATATGTAATTATCATGTTTCATTTCTTTTCATTATTCAATGTTCATTGGATTCCCACTACGACCTCCTTCTCCACTAGTAGGTGGTAGTGGTTTGACTCATGATTACATGTTTTTTGGCCATTGGATTCCTTTGTGGGTCTCACGGGTGTGATAAGACCATTTTGCCCTTTTAAATCTAAAAATGGATAAAAAAAGTGTCTATTCCCATGAACTCGAAATTGAGCGTACTTAGTGGCATTGGATTCGTGTTTTAGAGTCCATTCTAAATTTTTATGTATTAGTTATTAGTTATAAGTAAAATTACCATTTTACCCTTTTGTTCATAAAAATGTAGAAAAATAAGGATTTTTCATTCGAATTCAGAATTTGTCATGCTTATAGTCATTCTGAAGGGTTCGTTGAGTATGTTTTCAATTATACATGTCTTATCCTTTGATTGTACTTCTATAAGAAGTGCATTTTTAATAACCCTAATATTTCAGCTTAATTTTTTCTTGAACCCTGAACCCCGCTTACAAAAATTTCATCCTCGAAATTTCTAATTTACAACAACTCAAACAAATTAGAATACAACTTTTTCATTTCCTCTTCATATTCCCAAGTAGCTTCCATGACCGTATGATGTTGCCATAATACCTTGACTAAAGGGATAGATTTGGTCCTCAATTGTTGCTCCTTCCTGTCGAAGATCCAGATTGCCCTTTCTTTAAAGGGCAAGTTTGTATTCAATGCCTATAGTATCCTTTGAAGCACATGAGTCTCATATGGAATGTATTTTCGTAACATGGATATGTGAAATACGTTGTGTACTTCTGAAAGTTGGGGTGGTAGGGGTAATTTGTAAGCCACCAGACCAACCCTTTCCAAAATTTTAAAAGGACCATTATACTTTGGGTTGAGTTTACCCTTACTTCTGAACCTCCTTATTCCCTTAACTGGTGAAACCTTCAAAAACACATGGTCACCTACTTCGTATTCTAGGGCTCGGCATCTTTTATCTGCATAACTTTTTTGATGACTATGAGCAGTCAACAATCTTTTCTTTATTATTCTCACCTTATCGGTACATTGTTCCACTAGTTCTGATCTTATCAACTTCCTCTCTCCCACGTCATCCCAACAGGTTGGCGACCAACATGGTCGGATATAATGCTTCATATGGTGCCATACCAATACTTGCATGGAAACTATTATTATACGCGAACTCCAACAACGGAAGGTGTTCATCCCAACTTCCTCTCTAGTCTATTGCACAGGCCCTTAGCATATCTTCTAAGGTTTGAATGGTCCTTTCTAACTGACCATCATTTTGGGGATGAAAAGCTGAACTAAACTTTAGTGAGGTCCCCAATGCCTATTGCACACTCCTCCATCTTCTAAAGGTAAACCTTCCATCTCAATCAGAGATGATGGAGAGTGGGACCCCATGAAAACTTACTGTTTCTCTCACATATAACTAGGCTAAATTGTCAACAGATTGGTTTTGTTTGCTCAGAAGGAAGTGTGTCGACTTGGTTAACCTGTCAACTATTACCCAAATCATATCATGACCTACCCAAGTCCTTGGTAACCATACGATAAAGTCCAAGGTGATATGTTCCCATTTCCATTCTAGTAGTTCCAAGGTTTGCAGTAATCCATCTAGTCTTTGATGTTCAGACTTCACTTGTTGGCAAGTTAAGCACTTAGCCACACATTTCCCGATATTTCTCTTCATAACTTCCCACAAGAAGCTTCTTTTTAAATCTTGGTACATTTTTGTTCCTCCAAGGTGTATAGAAAATTTAGATTGATGGGCTTCTTGTACTAGTGCGTTCCTCAAACTCGAGGGAACTATCAGTCTTCCTTAGAACTGAATACCCTCATCTGAAGCTTTACTAACCCCGGTCTTTTCACACATTTCTTAGATTGCTATATCCCCTTCTTAAGCCTTTAAAATTTGTTCAACAAAAGCTAACTTAATGGTGACATTAGCCAACACTGCTTTTGTGTGTCTGCTTAGTGCATCAACCACTACATTAGCCTTTCCAGGATGGTATTGAATCACAAAATCATAATCCTTATGATATTCCATCCCGCTTCTTTGTTTCATATTCAGATCATCTTGAGTGGAAATATATTTAAGGCTCTTGTGATTACTGAATACATTTAATTTCTCCCCGTCCAAGTAATGTTGCCAAACTTTTAAGGCAAACACTACCGTCGCAAGTTCTAGGTCGTGCACTGGGTAGTTCATTTCATGTTTCTTTAGTTGTCGTGAAGCATAAGCAATGAACTTCCCATTTTGCATTAGTGCGCTTCCTAACCCTTTCCCTAAAGCATGAACGTATATCTCATAACCTCTACTGCCAGATGGTAAGAAAAATACTAGTGCTGTAGTTAATCGCCTTTTTAACTCTTGAAAACTCCTTTCACATTCATTAGTCCAAGTAAATTGTACTCCTTTTCTAGTCAAAGAAGTCAAAGGAAGAGCTATACGGGAAAATCCTTGGATAAATCTATGATAATATCCAGCTAACCCTAGAAAACTTTGTATTTTGGTTATTGTCTTTGGCTATTCCCAATTCATTACTACTTCCACCTTGGTTGGGTCCACCTCTACTCCATTCTAGGAAATTACACTCCATAGAAAGTTGAGTTTTTCCAACCAAAATTGACACTTATTAAAATTTTCAAACAGTTTGTGTCTTCTAAGTGTGTTTAATACAATTCATAAATGTTCTCGATGTTCTTGTATACTAGTAAAATAAATCAGTATATTGTTGATGAATACAATTACAAATTTATCCAAAAATTCCTTGAAAATTCTATTCATCAAGTCAATAAATACCACAGGAGCATTGGTTAATCCAAAAGCCACCACCAAAAATTCATAATTTCCATACCGGGTTCTGAATACGATTTTGGGTATATCTTCACCTTTGATAAGCAATTAATGATACCCCGATCTAAGGTCAATTTTGGAAAAGACCTTAGCATATTGGAGTTGATCAAAGCAATCATCAATGCGAGGCAAAGGGTATCTATTTTTGACTATCACATTGTTCAGCATCTGATAATAGATACATAACATCATAGACTCATCTTTTTTCTCCACAAATATCACTAGTGCTCCCCATGGTGAACTACTTGGTCAAATAAACCCTTTGTCCAACAATTCCTATAGTTGATTCTTCAATTCCCTTAACTCAGTTGGGGCCATCCTATAGGGTGTTTTAGAAATTGGAGTTGTACTAGGAATTACTTCAATAGTAAACCCAATTTCCCTATGGGATGATAAACCTAGGAGTTCTTTAGGAAACACATCTTGCAATTCCCTGACTATGTCAGTTTCTTCTATCTTGGGCTGTTCAACATTCAACGCAACTATAGTTACTAAAAATGCCTGACATCCCTTGGACACATATTTGGTAGCCTTGATAGCTGGTATGATAGATTTGTTCGAGCCATTTGGTTTTCATGCAATACTAGCCTTTCTTCTCCTAGTATGTTAAAAGTGATTTTCTTTTACGGCTGTCCATAATTACCCCATATTTTGCTAACCAATCCATACCTAGTATTATGTCAAAATCTACCATGTTTAGTAAAATAAGGTCTATACCTAATCTTTTCCCCTTCAACAAGTACATCTTGAAGATACTCCTGTAATCTAACTGTTTTTCATGCTGATGTCTTGACATCCAAATAGAATCCCAATTTCTCCACTATTAATTTTATACCAGATGCAAATACACATGATATGAAAGAATGGGTAGATCTAGAATCAAATAGTACTTTGGCATGGTGATTAGATACTAGCAATGTACATTCAATAACTACATTAGATGTACCAGCTTCTCTGTTAGTAATGGAGAACACCCTTCCTTGATATTGGGGTACATTCTCAGGTTTTGCACCCTTAACTACCAAGGGTTTGTTGCAGTTATTAGAGAAATTCCCTAACTCACCTCATTTGTAACATTTGATAGGAGGTCACAGTGGTTATGGCGCTGGGTGAGGGCACACATAGCCTGAATGATATATTTTACAAGTGGGGTATGGTTTTCATTTAGCTTGATTTCCCCGATGGCTAGAAGGCCTGAAGTTGTTTGGCGATCTCTTGCCCTTCTTGAAGGGTTTTTGATGATAATTGTCCCCTCCTCCTTGTTTGGTGAATTGATTTCTCTTATAGTCTTCTTCGAATTTAGAAGCGACTTCGACACACTCAATCATAGTTGTAGGCTTGGTTCCTAGCACCTTCGTCCTTAGCCTTGGGTGTAACCCTTCCATAAAACAATCCACCGTAGGCCTTTCAGTGTCACTTATGTGGGTTGTAAATCTCTTTAGTTGAATGAACTTATTTTCATAATCAACAACTGAAAGGTTTCCTTGTCGTAGATCTAGAAACTCCTCCTTTCTAACTTGCATATGGACTGGGAAATATTTTTCATTAAAAAATTTCTTAGACTTTTCCCATGGGATTTCTTCAGGATTGGAGAAGAAATTCCTTTGTGCTGACCTCCACCAGAAAGCTACGTCTTGCTTCAACATATATGTGGCCAACTTGACCTTTACATTCTCCGAAGTTGTCAATACACAGAATGTGGCGACCCAGGTTTTTATAACATATTTTATAATACATTTTGTAAAGATAGGGCCCTTAGAGTAAAAAATTTTTGCAAACCAAAGCAGCGGAAATTCTTTTCTTTAGAATTTGTTTTGTAAAACCTAAGTCACCACCTCATACATAACATAAGTAGAATTTTGTATAAGATAAAATTCCATTGAAGGAATATACTTTTATTAAACTTCAGGATCCATCCAGTGGTTCACAATACACAACCCATTGTATCCTTACAATACTTGTCCAAATATACAATCCAAATTACAAAGTTCAAAATTCAATACATGTTCTAATACAA
The DNA here is from genome assembly GCA_035236585.1 of Warburgia ugandensis. Classification (NCBI taxonomy): domain Eukaryota; kingdom Viridiplantae; phylum Streptophyta; class Magnoliopsida; order Canellales; family Canellaceae; genus Warburgia; species Warburgia ugandensis. The sequence goes on from CP141133.1 coordinate 44,033,812, forward strand.
TGTTTCAAGGGATATACCCTGATTACTTATTCTTCAATTGTTCTTCAAGTCTTGAGCTCCTAGTCTCCTTCTCTGTATCTGAGATATTGTAAACATTCGAACATTTACAATATCTCAGCAAGCTATGCTTGGTAGGGGATAAAAATGTAAGTTATTGACAGTATAATTTCAATATTCAAGTATCCCATAATTCATTCTATCATAAACACATTCATAGATAACTATTAGTTATAAGGACATCTCATTTCCTTGTCATTTGTGTTCACCTTTATACATACATATTGTATAAGGACAAATCTGTTAAAATTGTAAAAATAATCAAGAATCATTTCTATACAAAGCTGATCAACTCCTTTCATTATAAGAGATTTGCATCTTAGCTAGTTACTATACAGGGAATTTCCCTTCTTGGGAAAAATATTGGTAATATACAATTACCTGGCATTTCATCATGCCATCCCTTAAGGCATTTCACTATGCCAATTTCATATGCATCATAATGCAAAATAATCAAGGACTATTATGCTTGCAGTCTGATCCGTACAGCGCGCCCGGATAACTGTTCAATAATCCACTTATACCATTCTCAGTGGAAATTACAATATCCATGTCCATATGGGAGGACCATGGCTGTCACAGTGGTGGCCTTCCCATAAATGCTGCACCCAACTTTTAGCCTTTCTTAGGCTTGGTATTCAATATCATCAAGTTTCAGAGAGTGGGTGGCCAAACCCTCTTAACTCTCCTAGCATAGCATCCCCAGGCATATGCCTGTTTAAAACAAAACCACAAGCCTCCAAGCTTGTATGTAAAATAATACTTATACATATCAAACTATCTGTCTGTTTATCTAGGACTGGAATATTTTCTACTTTCCTATTCACTTAGGGTTGTTCTCAATTCTCAACTTGACCATTTAATACTTATTTTCCTCATCATTTGGTTGGATCATATTTCAATTTGAGGTATTTACCTTAATATATTGGTATCATACATGTCAATAATTCAAAACATAAGATCATGTATTAGACATGTATCTTCATGTAAAGGCATTCTTAATAATCCACCTACCTCAATAAGGTATTCTTACTCCTTGAAATCTGTCATAGTCTCGATCAACATATATCTGTCAAATCATATGTATAATGTCATTTTTCTAATCAAGGGTACATACTATATGGTCTTTTGATCATCCTTATGTAGGATGATCTGAATCTTTCTTCCTTGAATATCATATATCCATGGGTTTAATATCATCTATACAAATACTATCTATATCATACATAACAATCTAATTTACATTGATGTTTCTTTTCCCTTATTGTTTTTTATCATACAAGATCTCATCTTGTTTGATCATCCTTATCTCACTTGCTATTTTTATTAGGGTTAGATAATTTGCTATCTTTTTATGTTCTTATTATTATTCAACCAGTTAGTGTCTTACTTGGTTGAAGATAATTTATTTCTTCCTATCACTAGACAACTCCTCCTTATTTCAAGATGACTAGTACTTACCAGTTAAAGTTTGCTCAAAAAGTGGTTAATACAACCCTCATGTAAGGAGGCATTTAGACCTCTCTTACATCAATGGGAGGTGAGGGAAAAGCACTTGGCTCTTGTATACCCCCTATAACCACAATGTTCAGAGTCCACTAGAGTGGTATTAGCTCAACCTTTGACAAGGTTCCTATGAGCTCTTTACCTTAAGTCCCTTCTCTAATTGATTTTAATTAATTTCCATGGATATGCACAATGTCATCCATGGATGTTCATTATTTTCCTACTTTGGACCAAGGAAATGATAAATCATTCCTTATATTGTTCTACTAACTATAGCCCTTATTAAGTCAAAATCATTCATTCATCTTAGTTGTCCATGAATTTCTTTATTTCATTAGTTTACATTTTTGCTGATTTATGCTCTTTATATCTTAACAATTAGTTAACAATTGAATAAAATTTGACAATAAGTAAATCATCAACTTGAAAGCATAAATCAAATATAAGTTTAACAACTATATACTAACATTCTTCCTATGAATGTAATTTAAGTTAGTGAAATAAAACTAACATGATCCTAAGTTATGAAACACATCTTCTATCATAATGAAATCATGTTTAAATCCTAATTTACACTAACATGATCCTAAGATAATCAAATCTACCAACAAATTACTCATTTAGGGCATATCATACTAAAATTTAAAGATTTACACTATCATTCTTTCTAACTTAGAACATAAATCACATTTACACTTCTATATCTAATAAAAGACAATTAAAACTTAGAACATAAATCACATTTACACTTCTATATCTAATAAAAGATAATTAAACTAATTTTATTGAGATTATTATAAACCTTTAAATATGATCCAACCATTAGATCTTAGGTGTTTTCCTTTAGATTAAGGGTTTTAATTACCTTTAGGGCTTTTAATCCATTAAGATTCAAAAATCATATCCACTTGATTTTGTCACATTTCATCCATGTCTAACTGGATTCCATCATAGTATCATCCCTTTAATCCATCCCAAGGATCTGATCATACTTGATCTCATTTATCAAGTGGGTCCCTTTGTATTTTTTTATTTTTATTTTAGGGTTTTTCTACCATAAAGGGTAGATCCCCTAATTTATCCAAGATCTGTCCAAATTAACCATAGATATTACTTTATTATATTATTATATCATCATTAAAATAAATTTCCAAGATCTGATCACCTCAGATCTTGAAGATCTTAGAAATTGGACACTTATTTCCAAAATACAGAATAATTTAGAAATAATTTTTAGACATATTATGACTTCATTAGAAACTATACATTACAATATTTCTATATCTTCTTTCTGATCTCAATTTGGAGTTCATATGACTCCACAATCTTAAATTGAAGTTTACAGCCGTTCCTAGGGTCCAGATTTGATCTGGGCCCAACAGAATTAATCTCTCTCAATTGAGGGTCCAACCCTTGTTAGATTTTCTTGAAAATTGTACCTTAGGAGTTTTTGACCCTTATGGATCGATTGGAAAGCTTAGAATTTCCATCTGAGCTCTTTATCACCACAAATTGAAGACTCTTGTATTTACTTTATTTTTACCATTTTTAATTCAAATTAAATTACAGAAAAATAAAAATTACACTAAACCATAATAAATGTGTATGGGAAGTAGTTCCACTGACCTAACTGGAGAAAAAAATATAATTGATTCCCAATTTGAGAAAATTACTAGTTGATGATAATATAGCCCGATTGTCCACCTTTTTGTGATTTTCTATTGTTGGAACCGTTGGATCTTGAAATTGATTTGGAGTTTTTGTATATAATGTAGTATAGAATGTTATGGACAGTGGAATTGATGAGATTCTACCTGGAACGGAGTGCCTAATTGAATTTAGGTCTCTTGTTCCAATTAGAAAGAGGAGAGAGAAATAAGGAAAAGAGAGTTTGGGGAGGGATGAAGGGCAATTTGGGGCTAGAATTCCAAGGAAGATGTGGAAATTTCATGGTTAAGGTTTTAAAAAATTTTGGAAAATTTTGGGACATATTTATAGCCAAATTTGAATTTTTTTATCATTTATTTTAATAAGATATTTTATTACTCTAGAATTTTTAATTACTAATGCATTCTCCATTCCCACTACAATCTCCACTACCAGCAATAATGCACTGAGTAATTATTGGTGCTTCTAGAATGTTGGCCCACTTTGTGGGCCCCACATTTTATGTAAAAAGACCTTTTTGCCCTTTTAACTCCAAAATTGGAGAATAATAGGCAATATTTGTCCGAACTCAGAATCCAGCGTACTTAGTGGCATTGGAATTGTATTTGTAAGTGCTTCATGAATATTGAGGTCTTATTTCTTAGATATGGGATATGGGTAAAATTACCATTTTACCCCCAAATGGAAAAATTAAGGAATTTTCATTTTAACTCAGAATTGAACGTACTTAATGTTGTTTTGATCAGTTTTCCAAGTACATCCATAATTTCTATGTTTTAATTCATAATATAATCTCTATAAAAAGAGAATTTTCAATAACCTAATATTTCAGCCCAGAATTTCTAAAAATTCAAACTTTATTAGTTTTCCTTAATAATTTACAAAAATTCGAGGTCATTACACTGAAGGTCTTCTCTACTTCATAGATCCATTCTTCAGCTTTCTTGGCATCACTCTTGCCATTGTAACTGATAACCATCTTTTGAAACCTTTCCACCATATTGTGTAACTTTTTAGGTGTTAATTGAGAGGTTTCCAACACTCCACTAGGTATAGGTGAAGAATTATCCTACACTAGAGTTGAAGCATCTTGTCTAGTTATAGGAGCACTGGGTCCTACATCAGGTTGAGCCTAGGCCTGAATGCTTGGTGCTTCAACTGCAGTAGCTTGAGGCTGTATAAGTTGAGGAAGAATATTCCTCAATACCCTAACCATCACCTCCTCTAGATTATTCCCAGATGATCCTTCCATAATATTGTCAGGTTCACTTCGAGTTGTTGCCTAGTTGCCCTTTTTGGTGACATTTGCTCAAAACCCAAATTTCTATATAAGTATTCTACTTAACCCATTTCTAGTATATCCTGATTTGGATTATTCCTTTGGACATATTGGGCCTGTGAGTGACTGGATGAATGGCTTTGATACCAACTATGATGACCCAGGTTTTTATAACACATTTTATAATACATTTTTCAAAGGTAGGGCCCTTAATGATGAAAAAAAAAATCGCAATCAATACAGTGGAAATCCTTTTCTTTAAAATTTGTTTATAACAAAACCCAACCCTCACATCAAGGTACACAATACACATAGACATTTTGTATAAAATATTTTTTTATTGAATACTAGGAATCATCCACTAGTTCACTCTTGTATAACCCCTATATTATAATTACAACCATTTTTCAAATTACATAATCCAAATTTCAAACCACACCTTACATTAAAAACTCTCAATACAATACAACGCTCTCAAATAAAAATTACATGTCTTCAAGAGACATACCCTGATTGATTATTCTCTTCAAGTGTTGTACCGTCTTGAACTCCTAATTCTCCTTCTGTTTTTTTGAGATATTATAAACATTCAAATATTTACAATATCTTAGCAAGCTATGCTTGGTAGGGGATCCAAAAATATACTACTTCACTAATATAAGAATACATCCCTCAGTCACTATTGCATCATGGTTATCTACTCATGAGTTATCTGAACATAAAGTATATACATTATTTATGTAGTAAAGGATAAATTTGTTAAAATAGTGAAAATTGCTCAAAACTTGTTCCTTCCCCTGGCTCCCACTTAGGAGATCAATATTCAGCCAATTCTCATACAAGGATTTTCTTTCTGGGGACTCAAGTAGTGGCATCTCATCATGTCATGGCATTACACTATGCCTATCATATGTGCATCATAATGAAAAATACTTCAGCACTACTATGCCACATTCTAAATTCGTACAGTGCACCTAGATAACTTCATGATAATCCACTAATACCAATTGTGGAAATAACAAATCCATGTCCACATGGGGGGACGATGGCTGTCACAGTGGCGGCCTTCCCATGATTGCCCCACCTGACGTTTAGCCTCTCTTTGGGCATGGTATCCATCATATAAATTTTAGGAAGTAGGTGGCCAAACCCTCTTAACTTCCCTAGCATAGCATAACATACCTAGTCCTAGTACTATGTAAAACAAAATCACAAGCCACCATGCTTGTATGTAAAATACATTGTTCATATCAGACGATGTGTCTATTTAACTAAGGCTGCAATATTTTCAATGCCCTATTCTTAGGATTTCCTTAGTCTAAACATCTTATTAATTTCACCTCATTTGATTAGATCATTTGATTGGATCAGTTGAATTAGATCATGGGAATGGCTCACTTAGTTGGATCATGTGGTTGGATCATTATCATGCTAAGGTACCAAATATACTTATATCATGAAGGTCTATAATTCTAGACAAAAGATCATGTATGTATACACATGAATCCTTAAAACATTTTTGGAAATTTTTTTCTAAGGTATTTATAGGCATTTTGAGAGTTTTTCATGATTATATGTAATTATCATGTTTCATTTCTTTTCATTATTCAACGTTCATTGGATTTCGACTACCACCTCCTTCTCCACTAGCAGGTGGTAGTAGTTTAACTCATGATTACACATTTTTTTGGCCATTGGATTCCTTTTTGGGTCGTTTGTGGGCCCCGAGGGTGTGAAATGACCATTTTGCCCTTTTAATTCCAGAAATGGAGTAAAATATTTTTTATTCCCATGAACTCATATTTGAGCATACTTATTGGCATTGGATTTGTATTTTTGAGTACATTCTAAATTTTTATGTCTTAAGTCTCGGTTATGGGTAAAATTACCATTTTACCCTTTTTATTCTTAAAAATGTAGAAAAATAAGGATTTTTCATTCGAATTTAGAATTTATTGTGCTTAAAGTCATTCTAAAGGGTTTGTTGAGTATGTTTTCAATTATACATGTCATATGCATTGATTGTACTTCTATGAGAAGTGAATTTTTAATAAACCTAATATTCCAGCCTGATCTTTTCTTGAAATTCTCAATTTCATTACAAAAGTTAGGGGTATTCCATTCAATATTCACTAAAGTGGCCTTAGCTCAACTTTTGATAAGGTTCCTATGAGCATGTTAACACTAAGTACTCTTTCTAATTGATTTTAATTAAGTCCACGAACATTTAAAATGTTATTCATGGGGTTTATTATTTTCCTAGTTTGGGCCAAGGATTTGATAATCCTTATATTGTCGTACTAACTGTAGCCCTTACTAGTTAAGTCCAAGTCAAATAATTCACTCTTATTTGTGTCATGAAAGTCTACTTTCTCATTAGATTCCATTTTTGGTGTTTTATACTCTTTATCTCATAACTACTTTAATAAGAAAATCTACAAATAAAATTTAACCATAAATGAATTATAACTTTAAAGCATAAAACTACATAATTGATCAACCTAATGATAATGGTACAAGGTACTTAAGATTACAATAGCATGATTTCTAACAATTTACTTTATCTAATAAACTCAAATTAAACTATCATGGACCTAAGGTGCCATCTCATACCGTAGTCTAATCTAACATGAAATTCTAGCATGGTCCTTAGTTACAATTGTATGAAATCATACCAACATGATCCTAAGTTACAATTCATCATTCATGAATAATTTTATGGACATTTGAAATGAAGTTATACTAAAATAATCTATCATGGATCGTATATTCATGAAATAAATCAAATGAAATCAATGCATAACTCAAGCTAATCCATTTCTCATTATTAAAACTTTTACTTATGATCCAACCATTAGATCTTAGGTCTTTTCCTTTTTAATCAAGAGTTTTAATTAATTTTAGGGCTTTTACTCCATTATGGTCCAAGATCATATCCCTTTGTTTTTGGTCATATTTAATCCATGATCTCAATTGATTTCATCATAATATCATTCATTCAATCCATCCCCAAGGGTCTAATCATATTTGATCTTATTGATCAAGTAGGTCCCTTTGTATTTTTAGGTTTTTTCTATCATAAAGGTCACATCCCTCAATTTATCTTATATCCATCCAAATAATTCATGGCTATCACTTTATTTCAACATTATATCATTTGTAAATCAAATCCCTAATATCTGATCATCTCAGATCTCGAAGATCATGAAAATTAGAAGCTTAATTCTTAAATATAGAAAGTTTCATGAAGTATTTTCTAAATGTTATGATTTTAGAAGAAAATAGAAGTTATAAGCTTTCCATATCTTCTTTCATATCTCAATTTGGAGTTCAGATGACTCCACAATTGAATTGTGAAGTTCATAGTCGATCCTAGGGTCCAGATTTGATTTGGGCCCAGTAGAATGGATTGCCCAGATAGATTGGGCTAGTAGGCCAGTTGAGCAGAAGGGTTAGCACACTCCTATCACTTGGACGACACTATCCGCCTGAGAGCGACGCTGTCGCACAGTTGTCCTGTTGAGACGACATTGCCCGCGGCGCTCTCGCGTGGAGACGTTGCCACAGGGTGCATCTCCGTATGACATTTCGTTGTATGTCCCACCATCTCACTTTGTTTTGGGAGATTGGATAGTCCATTTTGTATCGTCCAATCAATCCCTTTACAAATAAGGGCCCAAAACTTAATAAAAATTCTTGAAATTTCTACCCTACGGGTTTGGAACACTTCTGGATCGATTGGACGACCCAGATTTTCTATCTGAGCCCTCCATCATTTCAAATTGAAGGGTTCTAGTCCTTACTTTATTTTTATAAATTTTAACCTAAAACTAATTACAAGAAAATAAAAATTACATAAAACAACATGAAATAAGTTTAAGAAGTGGTTCCACCTACATGATTGGAGAAAAAATATAGTTTTGAAGCCCAATTTAAATAAATACCCTTTGATGATAAGATAGCTTGATAGTCCATTGTTTTGTGATTTTTTGTTGATTGCATTGTTGGATCTTGAAATTGATTTGGGGATTTTGTAGATAAGGTAGTCTAGGATTGTATGGATGATGGGATTTGTGAGATTCAACTTGGAATAAAGTGCTTAATTGAATTTAGGTCACTTGTTCCAATTAGAGAGAGGAGAGAGAAAGTGTAAGAAGGGAGATTTTTGGGAGCTTTGGAATTTGGGAATGAATCTTGACTTGGTTTTTTACACTAAGCAAGATGATTTTGTGGCAATTTTAATGAAAATTTTTGGAGGGGTATTTATAGGTGTTTTGCATTTTCCATAATTACTTGTAATAAATATGTTTTAATTCTTTTAAATATTAAATTAACATTGGATCCTCTACTACCACCTCCTTCTCCACTAGAAACTGGTAGTGGTTTGACCACTCATTACATGTTTTCTGGATGTTGGATTCGTTTGTGGGCCCCACGAGGTGTGAAAGGATCATTTTGCCCTTTTGTGGAGAAAAATCTATTTTATTCTCCCGAATTGAGAATTGAGCATACTTAGTGGCGTTGGAATAGTATTTTTGAGTAAATTCTAAATATTGATGCCTTAGAGCTCAGTTATGGGTAAAATTACCATTTTACCCTTTTATTCATAAAAATGAAGAAAATTAGGGATTTTCATTTTAACTCAGAATTGAGCACCCTTAGTGTCATTTCGATTGGTTTTTCTAGTATATTCATAACTTCTATATTTTAAATCATGTTTTAATCTCTATAAAAAGAGAATTTCCAATAACCTAATATTCCAGCCTAGAATTTCTAAAAACTCAAACTTTATTGATTTTCTCAATCAATTTACAAAATTGGAGTTATTACAAGGTTAAAGAGAAGAGAAAAGTTTGGTTGTAAAGTAGTGCACATTGGGTTGAAGGGAAATGCATGAGTCCTTATTGAGTGACACAAGAAGAATAGTGTAAAGAGACTTGTTTAGGGACTTATCCCTACATGTAGAGCACCTTCTCAAAACATCAATCAAATAGTATCCCCAGGTCTTATAGCCAGTTGTAAAGTGCTTGTGTAAACATTAATAAAAACATCATATGGGTAGTTAGGTGGCTTGTAAAACCATTCATGAAAACATAGAATTCTCGATCACTTATGTGTAGGATGAAAATTTTTCATTCATAATCCATGTGGTTTCCATAAGTATCTCAAAACATGCCTTTAACATAGTGATCAGTTCCTTCTTTTCTTATTCCATGTTTCTTCACATGTAGCTTAACAATTTTTCTTCGTGTTAGTCTTACTAATACTAGTGTTATGAAGTGGCATAGGTCTCATATGTTATCCACCATTTTCTTAAGTTAGGACTTAGTGTAAAGTCCTTTCTACCCTATCTACTTAGTTTAGATTCTTAGTACTAATAGTATGACAATAGTGGTCACTTATGGTTTTTTCTAAGTTTCATCCTAAGTAAGTGAAGATTCTAGATTTCTACCTCTTTATTTGATTATTCATGTAACGGTTTACCTTATTTTCATTCATTATACCAAACATAGCTAGGTGTATTCCTTTCACTACATTCTCTTGAACTACTTTCAATGTTCTAAGAGATCCTCACGAATTTCACATTTTTCAATTTCATGTGGTGTAGCTTTAATATTACTCACAAGATCCTGAATCAAACTAGTAAGATGTGTGCAAGTGAGGTCAATCCTTGGAGAAATCTCACAAATTTGTATGCAATTAGATCTTATTTAGGTGATTGATCCTCGCCAAAAGAGACTAGAAGTTCAACAAATCTAGGAATTTGAACAGCATAGAATTGGAAACATGCATAAATTAAAACTTAAAGAAAAATACAAAGGAAACTGACATGCAATCAAGAAGGGAACTTATGTAAAACTAAAACATGAATAACTAGAACCTAAAGATGAATGAACTCTCCTAAACTAGAGCTGCTAATCTAAAGATGTGACTAGTCAATGAACAACATCTAAACTGCACATGTAAAGAATATTCAAATAACTAAATAAAATTTCATATGGAACAATGGTTCGCACAAACTAAACCTTTTTATTGCATGTAACACTTTACAATAATGGTGTGCATGACACAAAGAAGAGTGTGCATGCCACCTAAACAAGTTTGATTAGATGTAAACCATTACATGGAAGGTGCGCAACATTCAATAGGAGCAATCCAATTGTAAATCTTCAATGGAATGCATAGGAATCAATGGAGAATCAAAGAATGAAATCAAGTTGGTAATCAAAATTAAAAGAGAAACAAGGAAGAAAGAGGCAAGAAAGTAAAGGCAAACAATCAAGGAATATAAAGAACCACTAATCTTGATCCAAGGGCTACTCTCTCTTGCTTGTCACTACAAGAGATTGATATCCTTTGATCATGGAAACTATAGCACAAAACTAGAAGCAAAGCATAAAAAAAACAACCAAGAAAAGAGGTGCATGAAATAAGAAAGCAAAACTGCCAAAAGGAAAGAGAATTAAATGGACAAAAAAGATGAAAAAGAGTGTAGAAAACCTAAGGAGGAATGTATGGTGAAGAACCCAAAGATGGTTGATGCATTGATGTGCAAGAAGGAAGAGGTCTTGGTGAGATTCAATGGATGATGGCATGAAGAACCATGGAGGTGTGGAGGACTATGGCTGGACGTGGAGAACCAGCCCATGGAGGGGGCATGGTTCACTTCTCCCTTTCCATGGCAGAGAGAGAGGAATTTCCCTTGCTAATTGCAATCCCAAGGGAGAAGGAAAGAGGGGATAAGAATGGGGAAGGATGAGATAAGATAAGGATAGGGATGGAAGATTAGGAAGGTGGGGAAGCAGGACTCTAGGAAGGTGCAATTAGAAGGGGGTGATCCAAGGAAATTGTGTGGAAGCTCTTTCCTTAGTGTACCAAAATGGAAGGTGATAGACAAGGGGAAAAAGGATGCGAGAAAGAGGGAAAGTTGGATGAAAGAGAGGGAGAGAGAAAAAGAAAGTCTAAGGGTAAGGTCTCTTCTACTATTGGTCCACCTTGCATGTATATCTTCTTTGTTAATAGAGTCCAAGTTGTCTTCTATTTTTCCTCTTCAATATGATGTTTTCATCAAGTTGGAGAATCATGTTTTCTTCCTCAAAGAATGTGGACCCATGTTGACATGGCTTAAAAGGCTTCCATGGCTTACTTTGATGTTTTCTAGCTTAGCAACTTCATGGCTCACATGGCTTAACTTCTTCTTGACCTTGGAAAGCATGTCTCCAATTATCATGCAAAGCTGGTGGAATTGCATGGGACCATTTCTAGTCACCTTGAACTCTTCCAATTGTCTCTAAAATTCATCCGCTGGCCCTAGAATAATCTTGACCCTTGCTTGATCTTTGGAGTGATGGGGGATAGGTCTTTGCTCTTTAGGTTGATCTGGACCCTTGATTCTCATCTAAAATTATCTCGGCCATTGGATCATCCTATCAATTCCTACGAAAGATTAAAACCCTAAAGCGTATTTTGAAAAATCACATGTTTACTTTGGATTAGCACCTGAGGCTTAAAAATATAAAACTTTTAAATGATTAGTGCATAAATGCATGTGTCATGAATTTTAGAAAAATCGTAGAATAATGTCCTATAATTTATGACACATGGACCATAATTGGGTACTTTTTATATAAAATTGAACACTTTTCATCATGTATGACATTTGAGTAGATTGTTTTATCCTTAGGTCAACTTAGTACTATTCAACCTCATGTTTCAACTAGAAGCACAACAATTATGTGCTTGTGTAGCCTTGTTACAAGCTACCACATTGTTTTCAACAATTAATGACTAGTTTGTACCAGACTTGATATTCCATTTTGATTTGTAAGATTTCATAAGAAAATCATGTCTTAGACATATGATAATTTAAGGAAACTAAGTAACAACAAGAATTACTTCAAGAAATATGCTCAAAGACATAGTTCGAGCTATCATTCCTCAAACAGCCCCTTGCTGTCCAACAAAGAACACATTCACTTCCTTAGCATACATGTTTGTCTTAAGGAAACTAGGAAATTTCTAGTAAGCAATAGTAGGTGTTACTAGTTGTAACAATAGTAGGTACAATTTCAAGCATTTAGAACATAGAACCAGTAGCTTAAGCTCATCCAATAGCAGTACATCATAAAGGTACCTGTACTGATCCAGTAGGTCCTACATAGTTTGTTGCTATTAATAGTAAGTCCAAAGCACTACCCAATCCTAAAGGTAAACATCTAATTCCTTAGAATTTTGCTAGTATTACTAAACATTGAAAATGGAGTAGCGACATTCATATTAGATAGGCTTTACCTTGATTCATTAACTAGTTTTCAAAAACACATACATGCTGGTCCAATAGGGGCATGTTATCAAATCTAGCTTACTATGCTCTCCTTTACATGCTAAACTAGGAGACTACTAATCAATTTTCTCATGGTTACTTATGAAATTGATAGTAAGATATGATACAGGTTGAACTCCACCAATGCCGCTCCCAAGCCTAGATGAAAAAGGAGGAGGATCTTACATCAAGTGCTAGCCAGCAAGGGAGAAGTTGAAGATGATTTTGTTATTTCTTTCTTACTGATGAATATGCATTTGTATATTAGTTTGTGAGGAAGAAATGAAAATCATCTTTAGCTTCTTAAAATATAGCAACCCTTGCGTTAGGTAGCCAGCCAGCAAGGGTGAAGCTAAAGATGATCTTGTTATTTCTTTTCTGCTTGCAAATGAATATGCATTTATATATTAGTTTGTAAGGAAGAAATGAAAATCATCTTCAGCTTTTTAAAACTATGGCAACCCTAACATGACATGAATCGAAAACTGACATTCCCTCAAGCTCGGGCATTCCCTATTAGCGACACACTGCATTGAATCCTGGGTGTGGTGAAAAATAGGCAAGGGTTGCTAGGGTATTCTCCCAGAAGTGACTAGCTACATTGGATCCTGGGTGTAGTGAAAAATGGGCAAGGGCTGTTAGAGCATCTATAACACCCCTAACTTTTTGTAATTAAATAAATAGTGAAATTAAGAATTTGAAAGAAAATTAGGCTAGAATATTAGGGTTATGTAGAATGCACTTCTCATATAAGTATAATCAAAAGATAAGACATGTATAATTGAAATCAAACTTAGTGAATCCTTCAGAATGACTGTAAGCACGACTCATTTTGAATCTAGATAAAAAAAGTCTTATTTTTCTCCATTTTTATAATCAAAAAGTAAAATGGTAATTTTATAAAAAAATCCAAGGCCTAAGACATAAAAATTTAGATTGTACTAAAAAATATGAATCCAATGCCACTAAGTACGCTCAATTCTGAGATCATGGAAATAAACCCTAATTTTTATACATAAATGGCAAAATGGTCTTTTTACACCATGTGGGGCCCACAAGGGACCCACAGAGGAATCCAATGACAAGAAAATGTGCAATTATGGGTCAAACTACTACCACCTACTCGTGGAGAAGGAGGTGGTAGTGGGAATCTGATGAACATTGAATAATAAAAAGAAATAAACATTCTAATTACACTTAATGATGAAAAACACTCAAATTCCCTATAAATACCCCTAAGAAAAAATTCCCAAAAATGTTCATAAAATTCCTCACAAAATCTCCTAGAATACCCTAAAATCCCAGCTCTAGAAACGTGCCCCATATTCCCCATATTCCATTTTTTTCTCTCTTTCATTTTTTCCCCTTATGCATGTCCCCAAATGCACCCAAGCAGACGATCCCATGTTTGCATCAAGCACGTCCCGGGACGTGTCATCCTTGATGAAATGGGTTTCCACCTAGGAAACCCTAATCTAATGAGGCATCTAATTTCACTGATCATAAGCAAATCTTTACCGTCGGATCTGGTCGTAATGAAAGAATCTACAAAATCCATAAGATTTCATGATGATCCAATAGTTGGATCTCTAGAAAAAATCAAAATGAAGTTCAACCTGGTAATGTTTATCATCCCCAGTAATTTCTTCACAAAATTTTGGTCAATATGGTCGTTGAACGGAGATCTTACTGCGTTGGAGGTCTTCAGCATCGGGTGTACTTCAAAACCCCCATGGTCCCCCACCTTCTCCAGCAATGACAAAGGAATAATTATAGACTGTATGTATTTCAGGCATCTAGGGTTTCTATCATCATTTTATGGCTAGTTTCTTCTTCACCGGTGAATTTTTCTTCACCAAGTAAGTACCCTCAATCCCCTCTTTCACTTTTGGTAGGTAGTTTAGGTTTTCCGGCTACCTAGAGGTCTCCCTAGCCATTGATCCTGTAGGAATGACGGATCCGGCATAGAGGGTTGAGATTTCCTCAATCTTTGGATCAGAAACAAATTCTGAGCAGTTGGATGATCTCTTGGGGCCCAAAAACCCTTGTAGATGAAATTTGAGCAGCTAAAAATAATGGATGGAGGAGATCCAGCCATAGGCCGACAGTTTAGATCTGGACGTCTCGCCTATAGCCGGTCACTTCCACTCGACGCCCTGCAGTAGACGGTATCTAGAGCAGGCCACTAATTGTCCCCGCATCAGTAACCCAAATCTGATCTAGGCCGTCTAGTTTTGAATTGGAACTTTGTTTTTGCAATTTAGAGTTCGATATAGCTCTGATTTTAAATTTGAAACCTTATATAGATTCCTTGTATCTTCTAGAATCCACTGAACTTGTTATGTCTAGGTTTTAAATTGTATTTACATGTTGCATTTAGTAAAATCTGTGCCATTGATCTTGGATCATCACCCAAATAACCTCAAACTGAAAATCTGAACCAATGGATGTGTTCAGAAAGTCCCAAAACTCTAAGAAATATAAATATGATCAAAGTAGAAATTTGGTGTTTATAGATCAATCAAATAAAGAAAAGCAGTAAGAGTGAAATTCAGCCCTTAAAACGGCTTGAAAGATTTAAACCTCAATTTTGATCTAAATTGAAATCCAAATTGAGATTAGAAAGTTTTGATGGATTCCTTATGATAATTATAATGTATTGAACCAAAAAAATTGTAATTTTAATTCATAATTTTTTTTGTAATTAAGTAAATAAGTATATTAACATCCTTGATCTACAAGATCTAGGATGATCAGATTAATCAAAACTAGTTTGATGATGATATAATAATTTAATAAGATAAATAAGTGGGTTATATGTAATTGAATAGGTATATCTTGATAGATCTAGCCTTAAAAGTCATGAAATCCATAAAAATCAAGGGAAATCTCCTTGATCAAGGAAAATTTTATAGCATGAATGAGTTTTTATGAATATAATAAGTTAAATTATATGGATTTATGGAATGGATGATGAGGATTTGGGTAAGATCAAGATTTATGCCCTTAAATGGGAGAAAGTAACTTAAGATCTCCTTGAACGGGTAGATCAAGGAAGATCAAATCAATGGATGAGATACATCAATGACCTAAGAATGTAATCACATCAATAAGAGGTGTTAGATCTAAAATAAAATGAAGGATCAAGATTTTAAACCCTAAACAGATGAAAAATGAATAAGGATCAATTAAGACCGTGGATCATGATAGCATGTTAGATTTCTATTTGAATTATTGAACATTATGATAATTGTCTTTCATTGCTTAGTAGAGTTAATTATAGATTTATTTATTTAATTGTTTAATTCTGCTTTTTATTTATGCTTTAATGTTTATGTAATGGAAATTTCATTGAAATTGTAATTAAATGAAATTAGAATGAAAGGACATTTACATGGAATGTATGACATGGACTTAATGATAGTAAGGGCCATATTTAGTAGGATAATATAAGGAATATAAATTCCTTGGTCCAAATTAGGAGAATAATAAAACTCCATGAATGACATTTTAGTTCATGGATTTAATTAAAATCATTTAGAAAGAGTACTTAGGGTTAAATGCTCATAGGAACCTTAGGAAAGGTTGAGCTAGGGTCACTCTAGTGGATGATGGACATAATGGTTAAGGGGGTTCTCTGATAGAGCCTTACTCTTCCCCCACCTTTTGTTGACGTTTGTGAGGTCTAAATGCCTCCTTACATGAGAGTTGAAGTAACCATTTTGTGTTCAACCATTCAACTAGTAAGCCTTAGCCAATTTGATATAAGAGGAGTTGTCTAGACTTAGCATGAAATAAGCTACCCTCAACCAATAAAACATTAATTGGTTGAGTAATAATAATAAGAGCATAAAAGGTTAGTAAATCATCTAACCCTAATAAAAATTATAATTAAGATAAAGATGATCAAACAAGATCCATAGGATCTTGAATGATCAAAAACAATAAGAATACTAATGTAGTATTATATTATGTATGTATATTTAGAAATTATGTATGTATGTAGAAGAACATAGATAGAGAATCCAAACCCTTGATCAAATCTGATTCGAGGAAAATTAGGATATCCCTCATAAGGATACATACTTGTATAGAAGAATAACTTGATACGTTTGATATGACAGATGTATGACTACATACTAGGATGAGCAATATGGAGGAATATCACTTAGGATATACGAATCAAGACCTAATACCACTTTGAGGTAGGTGGATATACAAAGATGTATTAGAGACTCATGTGTATGCATACATGATTTTTTATCTAGAATTATAGACCTTCATGATAAAATTATACTTAGTACCTTAGCATAGTCATGATCCAAAACATATGATCCAACTAAGTGATCTAAAAACATGTAATCCAACCAAGTGATCGAACTTCATATTCTAATCAAATTGATCTAATTTGATGAACAAGTCTAATGAGGTGAAAGTAATGAGATATGGAGACTAAGAAAACTCGAAGAATAGGGTACAGAAAATATTCCAACCTTAGTTAAAGAGACACATCATCTGATATGTACAATGTATTTTTCATACAAGTATGGAGGCTTGTGATTTTGTTTTACACAGAGATAGAGACTGGGGATGCTATGTTAGGGAAGTTATGAGGGTTTGGCCACTCGCTTCTTGAAACTTATATGATGGATACCATGCCCAAAGAGAGGCTAAATGTCGAGTGGGCAAATAATGGGAAGGCCCCACTATGATAGCCATGGTCCACCCCATGAGGACATGGAGTTGATATTCCACAATTAGTATCAGTGGAGGATTGCAATCATCTAGGTGCGCTGTACAGATTGAGATTGACACATAGTAGTCCTAATGTATTTTGCATTATGGTACACATATGATAGGCATGATGTAATTCCATGGCATGATGAGATGCCACTACATGAGTTCCTAGAAATCCCTGTATAAAGATTGGCTGAATATTGAATTCCTAAGTGGAAGTATAGCTAGAGGAACGAACAAGTTTTGAGCAATCTTCAATATATTAACTAATTTGTCCTATACTACATAAATAATGTATATATATACTCTAGGAGGTAACTCATGAATGGATAACCATGATGGATTAATGATTGAGGTATGTATTCTTATATTAATGAAGTAGTATATTTTTGTATCCCCTACCATGCATAGCTTACTGAGGTATTGTAAATGTTTTCATGTTTACAATACCTCAGATACAAAGGAGGGTTAGAAGTTCAAGACTATAGAAGACTTAAGAAGATTTGGAAGAATAATCCATCAAAGTATTTCTTTGAAGACATGTATTTTTATTTGAGAGTATGGTATTGTATTGAGTGTTTTTTATGTATGGTGAGGTCAAATTTTAGATTATGTAATTTGGAGAAGTATTGTACTAATACCATGCTGTACTGTGAACCACTGGATGGATTCTAGAATTTAGTAAAAATATATTCCTTTAATGAAATTTTATCTTGTATAAAAATTATACTTATGTTATGTATGAGCTGATGACTTGGGGGTTTTTTTCAAAACAAGTTTAAAGAAAAGAATTTTTGATGTATTATAAAATTTGTGACAAAAATTGGGTCATCACAGCATCCCCTCAGAAGCGACACGCTGCATCAGAACCCAGGTGCAATGAAAAGTGGACATGGGTTCATGCCATGGAGGTTGAGAAAGGCAATAGTAAATAGGATATCTCCAGAACATAAGATTCGTATTGCCTCATGGACTATAGCGACATTGATAAGTAAGAGTTTGGAGTTAGTAGACGATGAAATGTAGGAGAGTCAACATCGCTTGTCTCCAAGAAACCAAGTGGAAAGGGGCTAAAACTAGAGAAATAGATGGGTATAAATGTAACAACCCCAAATTTTGTAAATACTATTTTGGGCGTTAGTATGTGAAATAGGATTATGGATGAATTTCACCCCAAAATTTTACTATTTCATGAGCAAGTTATGAGTTTTCAAGGGGTATATATTTTTATAGAGGTATAATTTGGAACTAAAACTGAAACCATTAGATAGTACTCAAAAAATGGAATCAATAAGCCAAAGAACGTTAAAAACAGAGTTTGTATGAAGAAGTTATGGACCTTTGAAGTTATGGGCAATAAGGTAATTAAAATATTTATAAAAAAAAAACACTAAACACAACTTAACAGGAGGAGGCAAAATTAATATTGGGACCCCCCCTCACAATGCAAACATGATGACATGGAGCATTTCTCTCTCTCTCTCTCTCTCTCTCTCTCTCTCTCTCTCTCTCTCTCTCTCTCTCTCTCTCTCTCTCTCTCTCTTCCCCACCTCCTGCTGTGAACCGAACAAAGAAAACAAGGCGGGGAGCTGGAAACATGTAGAATCCGGTGATCCCAAACCCCCTTCCTTAGTGGTTTTCCATAAACAGATCATATGATCTGTTCTCAAACATAGAAAACCTTCTCCAACCTCCCCACGCACATAGCCTCCTCTTTCCCCATTCTTTTCTTCCTCATTTAGGTTTCTACAGGTACGGCGACTGTCGCAAATCCACCATTCCCTATCCCTTGGTTTTCCTCTACTGGGTTTTGTTCTAAGAATCCCCAAGCAGCAGCCAAACTAGGGCTGTTGACCACTAGCGCCCAGTTTCAGATCTGTGGATCTTGATGCAGATGAATGATCGAGATTACAGTATGTGTATGGCATGTAGTAGCATCAACATTTGCTCATGGCAAAGTCAAGAAAAAGATCTCACTAGCTGGGGTCGAGATCTAACAGGCAGGTTGGATAGAGGTGGCCATGGATGTGGGATCATGATTACCATAACATGGGAATTCATGAAGCTGCAGCAATGATCAAAACATAGGGCAAGGTAATAGGCAACTAAGGCATTGAAAGTAGAACCAAGGAGGAAGCATAGAGAGACAGTGAGAGGGTTTTAGCGATGAAAGAAATTTCTGGATAACTGTCAAAGAAAATTGGATTTTTGTCGTTGTTGGATAGCCAAGCATAGAGAAAGCTTTCCATTTTGATCATGGGCTTGAATGAAAGGTTTGAAATATGTGAAGTTCTGCTTGATGATTCTTGCAGGATCAGTAAACCATATTTAGTTCATGAAGAAAATTATATGTGTTTTTCCTATACATTTTACATGAACGAGCCTTAGTCTCATTGTTAAATGGTAAAGTTTTGTTGTGGTGATGCTTATTATGCTGTTCTGGGTCTGCAGATTCGATTCTGGTTATGATAAGGCAAATATTGGTTAGGAGTGAAATAAAGAGCATAAATAAAGGTCAATACTTATAGGATATAGCAATGGGAAAGGTGAAACAAAGAAGGGTAAAAAAAAAAATACTATGGTTGAAGAAAGCATTACTGGTACTATATGTTTTGTTAAGATAAAGCACTCGAGGAAATAATCGATACCCATTAAGCAAGAAAAATCTCCTTATTGGTGGGACATGTATCTAGGATGATTGAGTGCTAGCATTTCCTACATATGTTGCTGTTGCGCTATAATCTCCCATCAAAGTAGCAGTCATGGAGAGTGGATTCTTGATATATGAAGGCAAACATTCGTAAGAAGTGATGAAGAGCAGAAAGCAAGCACCCACTTATATGATATGGAAATAGGAAAAGTACAATAGAGAAGTGTTCCATAGATTGTAGCTTAGTCAGCATGATGATGAGATTGAGGTGGCCATGAATAGCTTTGATGCTGAGACACTGTGGGAGCTTGATAGGTTCGTGACCAATTACAAGAAGAGTTTGAGCAAGAATAAGAGGAAGGCTGAGTTACCAATTCAAGTTAGAGGTGAAACTGGGCAGAATCTACAAGCATTGAACACAGTTACAATCGCTATTGAGGCACCAAAAGAAAGCAAACAAGATGAGAAGAATGTGTCTTTTGCATCACCTGTTCAAGGAGAAAAACATGGATCTTAGAGATCGCAAACATCCTGGATCAGCTAGTGGACAATGGATGAACTCGCCTCCCAAGGTAGGTGGAGAATTAAGAAAGCATGTCTTAATATGAAGATGCATGTTTTAAACATGATCTTATAGCTTATGATAAACATTATGTTATTTAAATTGTGCATTTCATACATATGTGATTATTAGAATGATTACTTGTGAATGATAAAGTTGGTAACTTGAAATGCTATATGAATGACATGCTTATAATTGATACCTACTTGTGACATTATTGGATACACACGATCTGTTCTTAAAAATGCCATAATGGTTATTGTGATAAAAGATATTTATGGTACATGGGTACCATTACATTATATGTGATGTATGAGTCTAGGATTTTACATTACATCCTTGGTGGACGATCACCTAATAAGTGAGGATGTTAAGATTATGATGAAATATTCATATATATATATATATTATGGACAGGCAAGATGCCTGTGTATTATTATTTTACATCCAAGCATGGTGCCTGAGAGTTTTGATTTAGACAAGCATAGGCCTGGGGATACTATGCTAGGAGAGTTGTAGGGTTTGGCCACCTGTTCTCCGAAATTTATTATATGATGATACTATGCCTAATGAGAGGCTAAATGTCGGGTGGGGTATTCATGGGAAAGCTCCCATTGTGACAACATGGGGCCCCCCATGTGGGCATGGGTTTTGTTATTCCACAGTTGGTATCAGTGGATTATTATACAGTTATCCGGGCGCACTGTACAGATTGAGACTGTGGCATAGTAGTCCTTATATTTAATGCACTATGATGCCTATCCTTGAAGGTTGCCAAAAGACGCTGGCAAGGCAGACGTGAGGGAC
This sequence comes from Warburgia ugandensis, assembly GCA_035236585.1. Lineage (NCBI taxonomy): Eukaryota > Viridiplantae > Streptophyta > Magnoliopsida > Canellales > Canellaceae > Warburgia > Warburgia ugandensis. The sequence goes on from CP141133.1 coordinate 44,055,401, forward strand.
CCAAGAGGACTATTGTATCTGTTGCTGACCTTGTCCACAGAACATGTATGTATGACGGCACTATGAGAGGCCTTATATGAAATGGCATGATGATAAGCTTTATATTGTTTTGCCAACAATGGCTGGAGTTTTTTGAACCCCGTATGGTAAGGAGTATACGTATGAGACCTAGCATAGTCTGGGAATGGAAGTTACAAAACCTATGGACTATGTTCATAACTTTGTATGGCTTTTTAACGATTTCAATATATATATATATATGATATAGTCCTGAATGTATGTATTTAGAGGGCATAGTTTTATAAATGTTTTCCTATGGGGAAATGAATGGGTAGATTTATTATGTAGAGTATGGTATCATATGGAAAATGATAATGATAAATATTTAAAATACCAGTGGATTATATATATTATGTAAAGTGTAATCTCTAAAGTAGGATTTTTATATTCATATGATGAAAAAGAATTATAAAGAGCTACTTTATCAATGGCTTGCAGATAAATGAATATTCCAATTGATGCAAAATGCTTAATTCATATATAATTAACATGTTTTCTTAAATCTCCCCTACTAAGCATAGCTTGCTGAGATATTGTAAATGTTTGATGTTTACAATATCTCAGATACAGACTGGCAGGAGAAGACATCCACAAGCAAGAGGAGATCAACAGCTATACTTCCATGCTCAAGTATATGTTTTGTTAAAGTTTTGTATTGTGTAGTTAGTGATTTGGATTATGCTGGTTGGACATTTAATATAATGATTATAGGGGATGTGTATGTGAACCACTGGATGAGTCTTGGATGTTTTGTAAAATGTATATCTATCTTTTATAAAAACTATATTATTTATAGTATGGGAGTTGAAGTGATACCCGGGGTTTTGGAAAAATGAATTTCAAAGAAAACTATCTTCTGCTATTTTTGAATTTTAAAATTAGAGGCATGCCACCTTTTGAAAATAAATGCAAATTTTTTTTTGTGAAAAACCTGAGGTGTCATAGTTGGTATCAGAGCAGTCCGTCCAATCACTTGCAGCCCTTTCTGTCCAAGAAAAAGGATAATAATCCATATACAAGCTAAGATATGGTGAGCTGAGATAAGGTATTAGAATGGAATGAGTTAAGTTTTAGAAAGAGTAAGTTAGTATAACTAGTTTACAAAGGGATAGTATACCATAAGGAGATGTCCTAATAAGATAACTAAGAGAATGATTTAAGGAATTATCGATGCCATTATGGTGAATAGTGGACCAAAGAGCAGTTAGTAGAAATGGCTAAGTTAGTGTTATAAAACATCCTTTTACCTGTTAAGGTACCTAAATACCACAACATATAGCAGTGTAAACTGCTTTTGCCTAAGGTTAAATAGAAAATATGCCCAATATCAATGTGAATTCACAACATAGGTATATACTCACTAGTCACATAGACCAAGTGTAAGAGTAGTCAGTTTGAAAAGACTCAAATGATAGATTAGAAATGGTTACACAAGAAATATAGAGTGTGGCTTTGGTTTGTGTCAGAAGACGAGGAAATAGACGTGAATTAAGGGGTGGCAAATTGAAGAGGAGAAATAGAAACAATTGATAAAGGTTCAATATAAGGAAGCTTAAAAGAATTGCAAACCTGCATAGAAATGAAAGTTAGAACTACCATATGACACGAGAATAAATGAGTATTTTTGAAACTACATGTTAAAGGGATCTGTAGAGACAATACTGTGTGAAGGAATTCAAGGAAATGTTTTTTTGTTTATGATGGAAAGTCATTAGGACAGAGTCATAGAGTAAGACTCATACATCACATATGAAGAATCTATGTTTGAAAGAATCATATTTTAATCTAAGAAAATTGACGTATTTGACAATAAACTTATTACCTTAATAGTGTGAGATAACTACTAAAATGAAAAAAAAACTCAAGACAAAGCTAATCATGAAGCCTTATGCATAATATATCTATATGTATAATCTCATATGTGTTTAAGAAACCAATGATCCACACCAAAACTCTAGATAAATTAAGAATTGTGTATTTCTCTATTATGTATAAGCATGCTAAAGATGAATGTGTTAATGAAAAGTTGCATGATGGAGTTGATATGATAACTCCAGTTGATGGATAAGTCAATGTTACAAGGACTTATTCAAAGAAAATTTTATTATTTCTTATTGAAAGAATGATATGCTTATCCTCATTGTTATGATGGATTTGGGCATGATACCATCATTTGGTATGATGGACATGGGTATGATACCCATATTATATGGAATTGCGAATTGTTAGACAATGTGGATTGTCACAAAGATGAATGCACATTGTAATGGTGTGATAGTCTTCCTATTTAGAAGACAAAATATGTTAAAATCATGCACTACATCAACTATAAATGAATGAATACCTTTCTTGAGAATAACATGTATTGTTCACAACTACAGTTATTATAAATGATGAATGATATAAAATTGAGAAGAAAGATTGAGGTAAAGGTTGATAAATATAAGAAAATGAAAATGAGTTAAAATCGTTGCACAAGAGACATCCTATGCATTCCCAAATTCTAGCTTTTAATTGTTTTCTTCATTATTGCTATTCTCTTCATATACCTCATTGTATTCTTCTCGCTCTACCTAGACTTGTAGCCTTCTTCCACTCTAGTTCCAATTTTTCTTAGACCATTCTCATAGCTTTTAATTATTTTCTTCCTTATTGCTATTCTCTTCATATACCTCATTTTATTCTTCTCACTCTACCTAGACTTGTAACCTTCTTCCATTTGAGCTCCAGTTTTTCTTAGACCATTCTCATGCTATTTTCCCTAGGTTCTCATATTTCTCACCTATTTATATTTCCTTTGCTTATTTCTTGTTTCCTATACATTGCATTTTCATGTGTATGCTCCCTAAAGTAAAAATTGTTTTGTTGCAATAAACTATGCATGATGAAGACTTAAATTCTATGACAAGAAACTGTTGTTTTCTTTTCCATCCTTTCAATTTACTCTTCCTTATACATTGTATATTCATGTGTGTGCTCCTTAAAGTAAAAGTTATTTAGTTAAAAATTAAGTGTGTATGAGCATGAGAAACATTAAAAGTCGAGTACAATAAATTATTGTTTTTCCTTTTGCTATGTCCTCTTCAGTTTCCCTCATTATTGGCATTCTAGTAATCCAACTACTCCAGTTAAAGCTTAAATAACTGCACACACAGAAAACTCCAAGATTTTCCCTATGGCTAACCTAGATGATACTCCTTTTCTTTCCATTGTCCATCTTATGAACCCCAGAAATCATCAACACATTGATCTATTCCTTCTCTTTGTAAATGGGATGTGTGCTTGGTAAAATAAACCACTCAATTAAGAAAAATGGTGCATGATAAAGAAGTAAATTACATTACAATAAACCATTGTTAAATGAGAAAGTAATGGTTCTAATAAACATCACTAGTGGGTTGACTAGTGATGATTTTGATGTTGAATTCATATTCTACACAAGCAGGATGGTTTGTAGGATATGTAAAAAGATGGTAATCATAACAAATACAAAATAGACACTAGCTATGATATCTGGCATACTTTAAGAAAATAGGTGATGCGAATATGTATTATAATTTGAGAAAGGTTCTAGAACTATGTATTTTGAAAGATCAGATTTGACGTGTGAATTATATGCAAATTTGAGATATTCCATCAGTGATTGATGGACTTCGAGTTTATTCCACTAGCAGTTGATCAACACTATGAAATTGGACTCTTCTTATGAAAAGTATTTGTTAATATATATATGAATAGAAGATATAAATCTTATGTGATAAATGAACTGAATAAATTCCTTTGAATCATGTGTCATGGGAGAATATGACAAACATTTGTGTTTGTTTTGTATTGATGAAAGCATTGAAGTCTCAGTATTAAAATTGTGATGGTAAGGTATTGATGTTGAAAACACCAGTGGTGATATTTTCATATTTGAATGTGAATGGATAGTTAGTGCAAAATCAATTGTTCATTTGATGATATTAGATTCATAATTGCATTTGAGAAACAATGAATGTATTAATTTGGTGTTTGAAATTGAATACACAAAAAGATATAAGTTCAGGCAGTAAATTCTGAACCATATGTGGTATCTTTAGTATCTATGTTTGTATGATTTCATTGATGCTTAAGTTCAAGATCATTGTTGTTGATTACAAGATTTAAGGCTATGCATCTTATTTCAGTAAATTGGAAATTTGATAATGTCAAAGATGTTCTTTGATTTAAATGGTGATCACTTTATTTTGATTCCATATGTGAAATTGGTGAATGAACTTGAAAGAGTTATTAGTGAATACAATGAAAATGTTATGATATGAAATAATATCTCATATTAAGTGATAGTTGATGAAATGAAAAGTTATCTTTTTTGAACATATGATGAAGTGATGGAAAGTGTTTGGTCAAAGGTTGTGATTTTACAACCTAGATAAGATTTATTAAAGTGTTTTTTATTCATCATTGAAATTGCAACTTCCATATATCTAAACCAATGTGATTCAAGAGATATGTTGATAGAATTCTACGGAATAATATGAAAATTTTACATCATATGTGGTTGTGATGGTGATGATTGTGATTGTGATTGTGATTAACTATTTATTAATTGATGATTTTATAATGTGTTGGTACTATACTATTGAAGAATTTGGATATTATTCTTGAAGTTGTAGAAATGAGGAAGTAATTCTCACAGCATTAGGATTTATTATATTATGGTAATGTGGAGAATGTAATGAGACAGAGTCTCTGAGATATATATTAATTGTGGATGAATGGTTAATTTTGTATAGTGAATGTTGGAATGTGATGAGATGGAGTCTCAAAAAGATATTATGTATGTATGAATGCTTATCAGGTGTACCACAATCGCATGCGTTAAATGCGTAAGTCCAAAAAACAGAGGACATTTTGCCAAAATTTCGTTAGAAATGTGACACTTAATTTTCTTCAAGATGGGCAGTTTCTTAATGTTAGGATTGATTAAATACATGCAGAAGAGAGTTAATCTAAGTTGAGAGATGTATAGTCACTCTCTGAAGTTGTTATAAAGAGAAAAAGGGATGAGAAAAATAGAAAAGTTGAGTTGGAGATAAAGATTATGTGTTATAAGAATCATTACAATCAACGCATTTTGGAAGTTGAAATGAAAGAAAAACCTAGTCAGAACTTTATTTTTAATGGATTACCTAGTAATGACCAAATATTAGAGTACACAATAAAAGTGGTATGATATGGATTTTAAGTTAAAGATCAACTATAGTTTCGAGGATATTGTTTCATGGAAGAAATTATAAGAAATTAAGTTTGGCATGAAATGAGAATAGACCTAGAATGGATTGAAAGATAGCATGAAAAGAATTTCGAGGGCAAAATTCAATTAAGGGGGGAAGAATGTAACAACCCCAAATTTTGTAAATACCATTTTGGGCGTTAATATGTGAAATCGGATTATGGATGAATTTCACCCCAAAATTTTACTATTTCATGAGCAGGTTAGGAGTTTTCAAGGGATATTTATTTTTATAGAGGTATAATTTGGAATTAAACTAAAACCATTAGATAGTGCTCAGAAAATGGAATCCAACGAGCCAAAGAGCATTGAAAATAGAGTCTGTACGAAGGAGTTATGGGCATTGAAGTCAGGTGCAATAAGGTAATTAAAATATTTTTGAAAAAAACACTTAACACAAAACTTAACGGGAGGGGGCCAAATTGATCTTGGCACCCCCACCTCACAATGCAAACCCAATGACATGGAGCATTTCTCTCTCTCTGTCTCTCTCTTCGCCACCTCCCACTATGAACCGAACAAAGAAAACAAGGGGGGGAGCTGGAAACAGGTAGAATCCGGCAATCCCAAACCCCCTTCCTTAGTGGTTTTCCAAAAACAGATCATATGATCTGTTCTCAAACACAGAAAACCTTCTCCAACTCCCCATGCACATAGCCTCCTCTTGCCCCATTCTTTTCTTCCTCATTTAGGTTTCTACAGGTACGGCGACTATCGCAAATCCACCATTGCCTATCCCTTGGTTTTCCTCTATTGGGTTTTGTTCCAAGAATCCCCAAGCAGTGGCCAAACTAGGGGTGTTGACCATCAACGGCTAGTTTCAGATCTGTGGATCTTGATGTAGATGAATGATTGAGATTACAGTACGCGTATGGCATGTAGTAGCATCAACATTGGCTCATGGCAAAGTCAAGAAAAAGATCTCGCTATCTGGGGTTGAAATCTAGCAGGCAGGTTGGACAGAGGTGGCCATAGATGTGGGATCATGATTCCCGTAACATGGGAATTCATGAAGCTACAGTAATGATCAAAACAAAGGGTAAGGTAATAAGCAACTAAGGCATTGAAAGTAGAACCAAGGAGGAAGCATAGAGAGACGGTGAGAGGGTTTCAGCTACGGCAGAAATTTTTGGATAACAGTCAAAGAAAATTGGATTTTTGTCATTGTTGGATTGGCAAGTAGAGAGAAAGCTTTCCATTATGATCTTGGGCTTGAATGAAAGATTTGAAATATGTTAAGTTCTACTTGTTGATTCTTGTTAGATCAGTAAACCATATTTAGTTCATGAAGAAAATTATATATGTTTGTCCTATCCATTTTACATGAACGAGCCTTGGCCTCATTGTTAAATGGTAAAGTTTTGTTGTGGTGATGCTTATTATGTTGTTTTGGGTCTGCAGATTTGATTCTAGTTATCAGAAGGCAAATATTAGTTAGGAGTGAAATAAAGAGTAGAAAGAAAGGTTAGTACTTATAGGATATGGCAATGGGAAAGGTGAAACACAGAAGGGAAAAAAAAAATACTATGGTTGAAGAAAGCATTACTGGTACTATATGTTTTGTTAAGATAAAGCACTCAAGGAAATAATCGATACCCATTAAACAAGAAAAATCTCCTTATTGGTGGGATATGCATCTAGGATGATTGAGTGCTAGCATTTCCTACATATGTTGCTGTTGTGCTATAATCTCCCACCAAAGTAGCAGCCATGGAGATTGGATTCTTGATATATGAATGCAGACATTTGTAAGAAGTGATGAAGAGCAGAAAGCAAGCACCCTTCTTATATGATATGGAAATAGGAAAAGTACAATAAAGAAGTGTTCCATAGGACTATACCTTAGTCAGCACGATGATAAGATTGAGGTGGACATTAATAGCTTTGATGTTGAGACACTGGGAGCTTGATAGGTTCCTGACCAATTACAAGAAGAGTTTGAGCAAGAACAAGAGGAAGGTTGAGCTACCAATTCAAGCTAGAGGTGAAACTGGGCAGAATTTGTAGGCATCGAACACAGTTACAATCGCTATTGAGGCACCAAAAGAAAGCAAACAAGATGAGAAGAATGTGTCTTCTGCATCACCTGTTCAAGGAGAAAAACATGGATCTTAGAGACCGCGAACGTCGTCGATCAGCTAGTAGACAATGGATGAACTAGCCACACGAGGTGGGTGGAGAATTAAGAAAGCATGTCTTAATATGAAGATGCATGTTTTAAACATGATCTTATAGCTTATGATAAACATTATGTTATTTAAATTGTGCATTTCATACATACATGATTATGAGAATGATTACTTATGAAAGATAAAGTTGGTAACTTGAAATGCTATATGAATGACATGCTTATAATTGATACCTACTTGTGACACTATTGGATACACACGATCTGTTCTTAAAAATATAGTAACGGTTATTGTGATAAAAGATATTTATGGTACATGGGTACCATTATTTTATATGTGATGTATGAGTCTAGGATTTTACATTACATCCTTGGTGGATGATCACCTAATAAGTGAGGATGTTATGATTATGATGAAATATTCATATATATATATATATATATTATGGACAGGCAAGTGGCTATGTATTATTATTTTACATCCAGGCATGGTGCCTAAGACTTTTAATTTAGACAGGCATAGGCCTAAGGATACTATGCTATGAGAGTTGTAGGGTTTGGCCACCCACTCTCCAAAATTTATTATATGATGATACTATGCCCAATGAGATGCTAAATGTCGGGTGGGCATTCATGGGAAAGCCCCCACTGTGACAGCCATGGTCCCCTCCATGTGGACATGGGTTTTGTTATTTCCACAATTGGTATGAGTTGATTATTATACAGTTATCTGGGTACGCTGTACAGATTAAGACTGTGGCATAGTAGTCTTTATATTTAAAGCACTATGGTGCCTATCCTTGAAGGTTGCCAAAAGACGCTAGTGAGGCAGACGTGAGGGACCCAAAGAGGACTATTGTATCCGTTGTGCACTTTGTCCACGGAACATGTGTGTATGATGGCACTATGAGAGGCCACATATGATATGGCATGATGATAAGCCTTATATTGTTTTGCCAGCAATGGTTGGAGTTTTTTGAACCTCGTATGGTAAGGAGTGTATGTATGAGACCTAGTATAGTTTGGGAATGGAAGTTACAAAACCTATGGACTATGTTCATAACTTTGAATGGCTTTTTAACGATTTCAATATATATATATATATATATATATGATATAGTCCTGAATGTATGTATTTAGAGGGCATACTTTTATAAAAAGTTTTCCTATGGGGAAATGAATGGGTAGATTTATTATGGAGAGTATGGTATCATATGGAAAATGATAATGATAAATATTTAAAATACCAGTGGATTATATATATTATGTAAAGTGTAATCTCTAAAGTAGGATTTTTATATTCATATGGTGAAAAAGAATTATAAAGAGCTACTTTATCAATGGCTTGTGGATAATTGAATATTCCGATTGATGCAAAATGCTTAATTCATATATAATTAACATGTCTTCCTAAATCTCCTCTACCAAGAATAACTTGCTGAGATATTGTAAATGTTTCATGTTTACAATATCTCAGATACAAATAGACAGGAGAAGAAATATACAAGCAAGAGGAGATCAACAGCTATAATTCCATGCTCAGGTATATGTTTTGTTAAAGTTTTGTATTGTGTAGTTAGTGATTTGGATTATGCTGCTTGGACATTTAATATAATGATTATAGGGGTTGTGTATGTGAACCACTAGATGAGTCTTGGATGTTTCATAAATTGTATATCTATCTTTTATAAAAACTATACTATTTATAGTATGGGAGTTGAAGTGATACCCGGGGTTTTGGAAAATTGAATTTCAAAGAAAACTATCTTTTGCTATTTTTGAATTTTAAAATTAGAGGCATGCCACCTTTTGAAAATAAATGCAAAATAATTTTCGTGAAAAACCCGGGGTGTCACAATAAATTAGGAATAACAGTGGATAAGGAATTAGAGGATAAAGTTGTGGACGTTAAAAGAATCAGTGATAGAATTATAATAATAAAACTTGTTTTAGGAGAGTAGATTATAAATGTTATAAGTGCATACGCACCACAAGTAGGGTTACAAGATATAATCAAAAGATAGTTTTGGAAAAATATGGGGGAAGTCATGCAAGAAATTCCCAACACTGAGGGGATATTTATAGAAGAAGACTTAAATGGCCATGTAGGAAAAGATAAGGAAGGATATGATAGAATACACGGAGGGTATGGTATAGGTAAATGAAATGAGATGGGGGAGAATATCCTCGATTTTGCTTTTTCATATAGCCTATCCATTGCAAATACACTCTTTAAGAAGAGGGATGAACACTTAATAACCTTTAAAAGTGGACTTCATAAAAGCCAAATAGAATTTTTTCTACATAGGAATAATGAACGGTCTATATGTAAGGATTGTAAGGTGATATCTGATGAGAGTTTAACCTCACAACATAGGTTAATGGTTATGGATATCCATATCAAAAGATGGAAGAAAGGAAATGAACTGAATAGGTATCCAACAATTAAGTGGTGGAACTTAAAAGGAGAGAAAATAACGTCATTCACAAATAAGTTGATGGTAGAAGGAATTTGGAACTATGAAACAAAAGTAAATACCATGTGGATTAATATTGCCGAGTCCATTAAGAAAGTGGCAAAAGATGTCTTAGGAGTATCTAAAGGTAAAAGGCAATTAGTAAAGGAAACATGGTGGTGGAGTGAAACAGTGCAAAAGTTATTAAAGAAAAAAGGATGCATTTTAAAGCATGGCAAAAGACTAGAAATAATGAAAACCATGAACAATATAAGAATGCTAAAACGGTTACTAATAGAATAGTAAGTGAGGCTAAATTTAAAGCATATGATGAGCTCTATAATAGCCTAGGAATAAGAGAAGGTCAGAAAGATGTGTTTAAATTTACAAACGTAAGAGAACAGAAGGGTAAGGACTTAGATCATGTTAGGTGCATTAGAAATGATGATCAAAGGGTATTAGTCAAAGATGATGAGATCAAACAAAGGTGGGAAACATACTTTAAAAAAAAAAAAAATGACAATGGCTCTGAGAATATAGGGATTGAAAATACTATAAATCTAAATAACACTGGATATTATAGATATGAACGTAGGATTAGAGTACCTGAAGTAAAAGAGGCCTTGAAAAAGATGAAATAAAGAAAGGCCATGGAGCCCGATGGTATACCAATAGAGGTTTGGAAGCATAGGGGAGATATTGGGGTAGTTTGGTTGACCAAGTTGTTTAACAAGATTATAAAATCAAAGACAATGCCTGATGAGTAGAGGAAAAGCTCTATTCTACCAATTTATAAGAATAAATGAGACATATATAGCTACACTAATTATCGAAGGATCAAACTTATGAGCCACACTACGAAACGTTTTGAAAGAGTGATTGAGAAGAGGCTACAACATGAAACAAGTGTATCAGAGTATTAGTTTGGTTTCATGCCTGGGAGGTCTACCATAGAAGCTACTTTCTTACTAAGACAATTAGTAAAGAAATATAGGGAGAGGAGGAAAGACCTCCACATGGTCTTTATTAACTTAGAGTAAGCTTATGATAGAGTCCCTAGAGAGTTAATATGGAGGGTGTTGGGTGATAAAGGGCTTTCTCAGGGGTATATAGACATAATTAAAGATATGTATGAGGGCGCGGTAACAAATGTTAAGCCCACAAGTGGCATGACTTGTGATTTTCCTATCATTGTAGGATTGCGCCAAGGATTGGCATTGAGCCTATACCTTTTCACATTGGTTATGGATGAGTTAACAAAACATCTGCACAAGGAGATTCCCTAGTGCATGCTATTGGTAGATGATATAGTCTTACTTGACGAGACAAGGGAGGGTGTAAACATAAAGCTAGAATTATGGAGAGAAGCATTAGAATCTGAAGGATTTAAAATTAGCTGAACTAAAGACAAAATATATGGAATGTAATTTTAGCAAGGAGAGTAGGAGTGGAACAACAATCAAGATTGATAACCATGAAGTCCCATAAAAGACCACTTTCAGTACTTAGGATCAATGATTCATGAGAATGGAGAGATTGAGAGGGAGGTTACCCAGAGAATCCAAGTGGGTTGGAATAAAAGGAGATATGCATCTGGAGTTTTGTGTGATCGGCGGGTGCCAGTCAAACTAAAAGAAATATTCTATAAGATGGTCATAAGACTGGCCATGCTCTATGGATCAGAATATTGGGCAGTTAAGGAACGTCATACTCATAGGATGAGCATCGCAGAAGTGAGGATGTTGAAATGGATGAGTGGTAAGACAAGAAAGGATAGAATTAGATATGAAAATATTAGAGAAAATTTAGGGGTAGCACCAATATGTAACAAGATAAGGGAGATTAGACTTAGATGGTTTGGACATGTTCAAAGGAGACCAACAAATGCTCCAGTTAGAAGGAGTGAGGCAATACAAGTAGAAGGTTCTAAAAGGGCGAGGGGAAGGCCCGAAAGAACATGGATAGAAGTGGTGAGGAAAGATTTAAAAACTTTGGGATTAAATGAAGCCATGTTATTTAAGAGAGTGGAATGGAGGAATAAGATTCATGTGGCCAACCCCTAAATTGGATAAGGTCTTGATGATGATGATGATATGATTCAGGTTGATCGTGTTAAAAAAAGATGGATAAATAACAGCTTATATCATGAATATCCAAATTGTACCCTTGCTGGTCCACCAAGGTACATCTTACAAAAGTTGTTGAACAATTGCCTAGTTTCTCATCAGAATTTAGGAGAGTTTTCATGGATCACTAGCTTATATTTAACCCCAATAAAATATGGGAATTTTGCATAGTTTACTCCCAATAGTAGCATGTAAACTGGCTTGCAAAAGGAGGAGAAAGCTAGTCAAGTTTTTGCACAAGAAAACTATGTCATTCTCCCATGGCTTTCAAGCAAGCTAATTCCCTGTTTTCTAGCCAGATTTCATCCATAACAAGCCAAGATAATGCACCTCACAATTGTCATAGGAAATAGATAAAAGAACCTTTATGTACTGATGGCACATAAGGAGTTTCTTGTTGGACATTCCCTATACACCAACTGCCATGTCCAATAGTCCTTACATGGATTGAAAGTCACACATGCTTGTGAGTATTTTATAGTCATGCATATAGGAAACATTTACATAATTTAACTCTAATTCCACTATATTTTATTAACCGTTAACAATCATGTAAGATCCTAATATAAAATTCCATTCTCACATAGAAAATCCAATGCATGATTTAGTGGTTAAGTAGTTCAATCAATAAGTAGAAAAATGCCCTTTAGAAATGCCTCTAACCTTAGGTTTTTCAAGGTTAAACCCTAGGAAAGAATTAAACCTTTTCATAAATTCCCCTATCTCTCAACTTTTTTGTTGGTTTTCCAGCCTTGCTCACCATTTTCCTACTCTAAATGGTGAAGTTCCTTAGCAGGGTGTTGAAGTTTCCAATAGAAGTGCAATGAATTGAAACCCACCAAAGTACTTCCTTTCTTCCCCAAGTTCTTCGCTTCTTCTTCCACTATCCTCCCAACTCCAAGAGCTCACCTCTCCACTAGTTTTCCCCTAAGATTCCTCAATTTTTTTCATATACATTGATGGAGTTTCTTCTATTGCTTTGGGCTCGACATATGGACACTACTATGGCGATGTGTTTATAAGACTATTAAAAACTCCTATAAAAGATGGTTACCAAACCATCTTATACCCGGCCATCTTATAAAATGAAATGCCATATAAGATGGTTCTATGATAAAGATGTTATAAGACGAGTTTGAATAACCGTCTTATATAGGTTAACTTATATAAGATGGCTCCCATATACTCAGCGTATAAACATGAACAAATATAGGATAGTTTCTAAATACACATCTTGTTTAAGGCTGTCTAATAACATATGATTCTTCAATAACCATCCTATATAGTTCAGGACATAGAATGATTATTGGAAAACCATCAATTATATAGATATATATATATAGGATGGTTAGGAAAGTTTTTGAATAACCATCCTTTATACACTTGTATAAATGACAGGGATTGAAAAACCATTCTACATACTTCTGTATATAGAATAGTTATTGAAAAACCTTCCTTTATACAGATATATAGGATGGTTATTCAAAAACCATGCTATATACATCTGTATAAAGGATGGTTTTAAAATAACCATCCTATATGTCGACTAGTACATAGGATGGTTTTTCAATAACTATCCTATATTTTCTAATAAATATAGGATGATTTTTTAATAACCGTCCTATATTGCTTCTAATTTCTTCACAAGTCATGCTCTCATTTTTTGTTAGTTTCTATTCATACATTGTTCCTACAGTTTCTAGAGTTTAACACTTCATCTATTCTTACATTCATACACATCCAACATTTGCACTTTCTATGTTGAACCTCACCATACTTATTAGTGAAATAAAGAAAACATACATAGACTTAAATTAAGGTGAAATGAATATATGCATCCAATTAGTGCAATGTAAATTATATATCTATCATAAAATTGATACATGTTCAATAACATCAGATATCTACAAATTAAAAGTAAAAAATATTCAGTTCATTCCATTCTGATGTCATCTATGTCTAATTAGGAGTAACTCTTGCTCTCCAAATCAACCTACAAGAAAATAAATATTATATCAATTGAAAAAATTACTGTTGGAGTCATTTAAGGCATGTGGAAAATTGTAAGAATGATGGTCAATCTATTATATGTACCTTTCTCACTTGGGAGATGGTAAATCCTTCTCGAATGAGAGTTCTCATAGTGACAACCCGGGTTTTTGAAACATGATTTGTAAAGTATTTTGAAAGGCAGGGCCCTTAAGAGTGTAAAATTTTTTTGCAAAACAAAGCAGCAAAAATTCTTTTCTTTAGAACTTGTTTTGAAAACCCAAGTCACCACTTCATACATAACATAAGTACATTTTGTGTACAAAATAAAATTCCATTGAAGGAATATACTTTTATTAAACTCCAGGATCCATCCAGTGGTTCACAGTACAGCCAAATCTAGTACAATACTTGTCCAAATTACATAATCCAAAACTCAAGCTCACCATATAATAAAACTCTCAACAAAGAAAAATACATGTCTTTAAGGGTATACCTTGAAGATTATTCTCTTCAAGTCTTCTATAGTCTTCAGCTCCTAACTCTCCTTCCCTGTATCTGAGATATTGCAACAATTACAATATCTCAGCAAGCAATGCTTGGTAGGGGATTCAAAAAACATAACATTGATAATGTAATTCCAATACTTCATAATCTCATTATCATTAAACATACTCTTTACTTTGTAAGTTATGTATATCTATATACATACATACCCTTCATGGGTAAACTAGTTAAATATGTGAAAGTAGTCAAATATCATTCCCAACTAATCTGATCAATTCTCTTCATTTTGAGAATTGAGTATTACAGCTAATCTTATACTGGGAATTTCCCTTCTTGGAAAATATTGGTAATATACAATTACCCAGCATTTCATTATGCTATAACATAAGGCATTTCACTATGCCTATTCTCATATGCATCATAGTGCAAAATAATCAGTAAGGTTGCTATGCTGCAGTCTGATCCGTACTAGCGCACTCGGATAACTGCCCTGTTCACCACTGATACCACGGTGGAAAATATTATGTCACTGCCCGTATGGGGGGGCAAGACTTTCACAGTGGTGGCCTTCCCATAATTGCCACCACTCAAATTTTAGCCTCTCTTAGGGCAAGGTATCATCACATCATCAAATTTCAAGGAGTGGGTGGCCAAACCCTCATAACTCCTCTTGCAATAGCAGTCCCCTAGGCTTATGCCTATTAAAACAAACCCACAAGCCTCCAAGCTTGTATGTAAAATAGATTTCATATATATCAGACCATATGTCTGTTTACTTAGGGCTGAAATATTTTCTAGTTCCCTATTCACTTATAGTTTAGTCCTTAACCATCCAATGTGTGTTTGGTTGGATCATAAGGTATTCAAGAGATTTAATACAAGTATTATCATTACTCTTGTCAACATAAGATCATGAGTACAATCATGTATGCATTCATCAAATCCTCCTACCTTTAAGGAGTGATCTCTTTTCCCCAAATCTTCCATGATCCTGACTAATGTATATGATCTGTACATCCATACGTATTGTCAATATATAAATTATAAACCATCCTATTGATCACTAGATCTGATGTTTAGAATGATCTTTAGATCATTCATATCTAAGTATTTTTTTCTATCTCTAAGTCTTTGTATGTCCATCTCCTTGATCTTGATCTTTCATAGATCCATTGATTAACAATCTACACATGTTGATAAAGATCAAGGTCCTAGATCTTCTATCATCTAGTTCTTCTTTGATCTAAGTTCAGTTATTGGATCATCCCTAAGGAGGATGATCTTGGTTTTCTTCCTTGAATCATCTTTGATCAAGGGTTTGGATTATCTCATTTAATGAACTAAAACAAGTATACTAATAAACATGCATACTAAATACATTATAGTATTCTTATTCTTATTGTTCTTGATCATCCAAGATCTAATGGATCTTGTTTGATCATCCTTATCTTACTTACTGTTTTTATTAGGGTTAGATAATTTACTAACCTTTTATGCTCTTATTATTATTATTCAACCAGTTAATGTACTGGTTGAAGGTAGCTTATTCAAGCCTAAATCTAGACTGCTCCTCTTATTTCCAATTGGCTAAGGCTGACTAGCTGAATGAGTGAACACAAAGTGGTTACTTCAATCCTTATGTAAGGAGGCGTTTAGACCTCACAAACATCAATGGAAGGTAGGGGAAGAGCGAGGCTCTATTAGATAACCCTCTTAACCACTATGTTCATCATTCACTAGAATGACCATAGCTCAACTTTTCATAAGGTTCCTATAAGCATGTTTACCCTAAGTACTCTTTCTAATGGATTTTAATTAAGTCCATGAATATTCATAATGTCATTCATGGGGTTTATTATTCTTTTCCTAATTTGGGCTAAGGACTTGATAATCCTTATATTGTCCTACTAACTATAGCCCTTACTAATTAAGTCCAAAGTACTCCATTCTTATTTGTGTAATGAAACTCTACTTTCTCATTAGAATTCATTTTTGATGTTTTATGCTCTTTATCTCATAACAAGTAAATCTACTAATAACATTCAACCATAAATGAATTATAAATTCAAAGCATAAAACTACATAATTTAACATTCAATGATAATGAGGCAAGGTACTTAAATTAAATCTAACACCTTATGATACAATGAAATCACATATCATGCTAAAGTCTAAATGTTATACTAGCATGCTTTATAACATAATCATATTTAAAATGCTATGAAACTAATTACAGTAATATTTTTAGAAACCTTTACTTATGATCCAACCATTTGATCTTAGATCTTTTCCTTTGATTAAGAATTTTAGTTATATTTAGGGAATTTTCTTTATTAAGGTCAAACGATCGTATTGATCTATTTTTGTCATAATCCATTCATGATTTCCTTGGACTACATCATATCAACATTTATTCTTTCCATCCCAAGGATCTGATCACACTTGATCTCATTGATCAAGTGGGTCCCTTTGTATTTTTAGGGTTTATCTACCATAATGGGTAAATCCCTTAATATATCTCATATATATTCAAT
The DNA here is from genome assembly GCA_035236585.1 of Warburgia ugandensis. NCBI lineage: Eukaryota > Viridiplantae > Streptophyta > Magnoliopsida > Canellales > Canellaceae > Warburgia > Warburgia ugandensis. Next base: position 44,072,479 of record CP141133.1, read on the forward strand.
TAAACCATAGATCTCACTTTATTTCAATATTATATCATTATTAAAACATATTTTCAAGATCTGATCATCTCAGATCTTGAAGATCTAGGTAATTGGATACTTGTTTCTTTAATATAGAATTTTTTTACTAAATAACATGTCCATTTTATCATTTTATCAGAAAGTAGAGGTTTCAAGCTTTCCATAGCTTCTTTCCGATCTCAATTTGGAGTTCAGATGACTTTGAAATTGGATCTGGAAGTTTATAGTCTTTCTTAGGGCCTGGATTTGATCTGGGCCCAAGGAACGGATGGCCTAGATCGTTCGGGCGGAAAACCAAGCTGGGCGGAACGAGTCGGGCGAGTCCGCTGCGCTAAAATGTAGAAGCGCCCGCACGGGGTCTGCATGGACGCATACGGGACATCGTCCATTCGATCGGGAGATCGGACAGTCCGTTTGGACCGTCCAATCAATCCCTTCTCAATTGAGGGACCAAACCTTCGCAAATCTTTGTGAAAATTCTACCCTAAGGGTTTTGGACCCTTCTGGATCGATTGGTAGAGTCAGAAAAATAAAAATTACATAAAAAAGTAGTAAACATCTATATAAAGTATTCCCACATACCTGATTTGAGAAAAAATGATGTTTATGTGTCCAATTTAAAATAAATACCGTTTGATGAAGATATGGCCCAAGATCCACCTCTCTTGCAAATTTCCATTGTTTGAACCATTGGATCTTGAAATTTCTTTGGGGGTTTTGTAGAATAGATATGTTGGGAAGTTTTGGACAGTGGAATTGATCAAATTAGATGTGGAACAAAGTGCATAATTGATTTTAGGTCTCTTGTTCCAATCTAAAAAGAAAAATAAATTGAAAAGAGATCTATCTCTTGGAAATTTTGGATTTTTGGGGAGGGATCTAGATCTAATTTTTCAGGGAGAGTGAAGAGAATTTCGTGGATATTTTATGAGGATTTTTGAAGGATTTTTGGGGTTGTATTTATAGGCATTTTGGGTCTTTTTTCATGATTATAATATATTATTTTTTTATTATTAAATGGCATGAAAGTCTTCCCTGCTCCATTTTTTCTTCCCCATGCCCCATTTTTCTTCTCCAAGACCAGCTGATGTTTGTTGACCCATGAATTCACGTGGGCTGCTGATAAGATTGGTTGTTGGGTCCCTTGTGGGCCCCACATGGTGTAAAAAGACCGTTTTGCCATTTATGCATAAAATTTTGGGTTTTATTCCCATGATCTCGGATTTGAGTGTACTTAGTGGCGTTGGATTTGTATTTCTTAGTACATTCTAAATTTTGATGTTTCATATTTTGATTTTTGGGAGATTTTGATTTTTGGGTAAAATTACTATTTTACCCCTTTTGTCCAAGAAATGAAGAAACTTAAGGATTTCTTATCCGAATTCAGAATTTGTTATGCTTATAGTCATTTTGAAGGGTTTGCTAAGTTTAATTTTAATTTTAATTTTACATGTCTTATAATTTGATTACACTTTTATAAAAGTATATTCTAAATAACCCTAATATTTCAGCCCGAAATATCTAAAACTCAAACTTTATTGATTTTCTCAATTAATTACAAAAATTGGGGTTATTACACTCATATATCTGACAACATAATACCCACACTCTCAATTAGATTGTTGTCTAGGGCACTAAACAATAATGTCAATAGATCATAAGGTTAAAATATCATGGGTAATTATAAGTCTATAGGTTATTAGGTTATACTAAAGAAGTAGTAAGCCTTACCTTGACCCTTTTCTAAGTTAGTTTTTCTATATGGCTAATATCTTCCATCTCAACCCATTTATACCATGAATTGCACATATATAAGTAAAAGCATTGTATATAAATAAAGGAGATATTTATCATTTATCCAATGATTATAATGAATGAAACAAAAATCAAAATTACCGATCAATTCCATGAGTGGGCCTTGAATGTGCACTCCACAAAAATAAAATAATAATGCAATTCCTCCATGCACATCTAAAGCTAGCAGTATCCAACGGGACCTATATACATAATCAATTGATTGAAAGTTGACAAACTCAACTTATATACATATTAAGTTTTGTGTGGAATGTTAGTAAGACATGTAATAACTTACCCAGTATTGTATGGAATCAGTAAGGCCTACCCCTTGTCACAACCCAAGAACCCATGTATGATATCTTCTATTTGTTTCTCCTTGGAAAAATGCTCCTTTGGGCTAGAGACAACACTGGGGTCAAGGAATTTGTAAATGTCCTTGACCTCTAATCTTTGTAGTTTATCATGCAATGACTTGCATAAACTTAATGTCAAATACTTATGTTGTCCTGTTAATAAGTGATTTCAATTTGACTCTTAATGGAGTAATTATAAGCCATACTTGATGTACATAATGATGTGTGTGTACTCCAGTTGAGCCATATTACATATGGCTAAGAGGTCCTCTTTCATGATTAGAACCTCCACAGTGTCATGTGGAAGCACACTGGCCTCTATCCTTATAGAGCTGATTTCAATATCTTCGTTGATCAGTTTGTATATTCCCCTTAGGAAAGGAGGCATGTTGGGGGGAACCTACACCTGATCCCTACACTGTAGATGTAATTTTTCATAAATTATTAAAGAATGAATATATATATATATATATGAAGAGCCAAGGAGATTCAAATTTATACTAAAAATAGACAAATACCTAGGATGGGGCAATTGGTACACCTGCATTTGTTGCTGGGGAGGAGGTCAACCTCAATGGCTCCTTATGCTTCTTTTGCTTAACATTGCAATGGTATATAAAAAATTTAGTGAATGCATTAAAATTATTGTTGAACACGATGTTGTGATTCTAGATACATACCTTGAAAATCATTATTTTGATATACCTCTTTGGCCAAGCTATATGATATCCTATTGCATCCCCAATAGTGTCGATATAATTAGCTTCAATAGGAAATGGTAGGGGGCATCTGGTTGGAGGGTGCCAACAATGTACACACGCTTAGTCTGTGGATGCATCAACATAGTTTTCAATTGTATGAAGCTGCAGCATGCACTGGTCCACCTGTAAATCAGACATCACCTATATATAAGAGAATAAATGAAGATTACAAAGACATGAAAAAGATAAATGGTAAGCATGTTAATAAATATCTCCTTGATTGGGACATCTCCTTCAAACTCTTGCTTATCCATCTCCTCATTAGATGGAGGAGTGCAGCTATTGTAAGATGGGGGTCGAGGGTGTACGTCTTGACTTGGACCTCTAAAACCCCAAGTGTCCTTATAGAAATCGTTCCTTACCTTTGCATATAGCTCATTCAACATACTCTCCTTCCATGCTTCCATGTCCTCTATTAGTGGATTTCTTCTAGTTTGAAAGAATTGGGAAGGAATCACACTGTGCCCTTGGCCCCTTACTCATTTAGGGTGCTCCTCTTTGTTGCACATAGCCATATATAGGATGTCCCCCTTTAAAGCAATGCTACTCAAAGTCCCTCTAGTGCCACTTTCTTAGGTCAACTCTTCCTACACATGCAATTAATAGAACATAATGATTTTTATACATACATACATATATATATATATATATAATTTAAGAGCTGCAAAAGGTAGACAAGTAAAACCACTTACAATTCTTGATGCATTGAAGGCAACATTTTCATCAGTAATGGTGTGGGAGTTATGCCCTTTTGAATGCACCATTTTACAAAGAATGGTGCGATTGATGGGATCTGTGGTCCTAGCCTTCTTTTGTTGTCAAGAGAGGCATTACTTTAGAGTTAATGAAAAAAAAATTATGTATAGTTACATAGAACTGAAGTGTCACATATACTTACTTCTTCTTCATCTAATCATGCATAACCAATCTTGGAGAGGTGGTTTTACATATGATTGGTCACATGTACCATTTGTCCTTTGACACGCTTTGCCTACACATTAAAGGAACATGTAATGCAGCACAATGGACTTGAAAAATAGACAAATAAAGCTTTTAGCTACTTTTTAATTACCTCAAAATTTGAACACAGCAGGTCTATACAAATTCATGCCATGCACCTTGGTCAATGATGTTGGAATACAACTCAAGGACTGTGTAGAGTGTAGATAGGTCATTAGTATTTGAAAGTATGTACTTCCTTGCTAGATCGCTCTTTCATTTTCTCCATTGTTCACCAACCCCCTGTAGAGCATTCTCCTTATGCTAATCAGAAACGTCAAAAGCAAACTACAAAGTAAAAAACAAACATTAGTCTATCAGAACTAAAACAAGATAAGGCACATGTCTCCATATCAAAACTAAAGCAAGCATTTGCAAACCTTCACCATTCTCATATTGCATCCTTTATTTATGGAGACACACTTCTCCAATCAGTAACTAAGACTAACATCATGCTTCTGACAATGTAGCAAACAAAACTAGTATAAGAATGTGCACTACCACCTATTGCCTGCCCTTTACTATTAAACTGTATAGTCTCCCTTATTCCCTTTGACTTTCTCTTAATAATATACTCCATTTTTGCTGGCCTTTTACCATTGCTGGCCTTTTACCATTTCTCTTAATGGGTGTACTTGTACTGCAATGTTGTTCATGATGCTCACTCTCTTGATGCTCCATTTTGCTTGCACAAGTGAAAACATTGCATTTATAATATCACAACATATATATTAGTTTAGAAAAGAATGCCATCTAGGTGCATATATAGATGGTGTGCATAGATGATCATAATCCAACGTTTAGAAGCATTAAGGATGCCCAAAATCAACATCGTATAAAGTAGAAAATGCATGGTAGAAGCACATATTCAAGCTACATTTTCATGCCTTTTTGAATGAAACATCAAAATCTAAGACATGGTTCTTATTAAACTCAATTGAGGCTATCTAGAATGATCATAATCTAACATTTAGAAGCATTACAAAAGCCCAAAATCAGCATCGTATATAGTAGAAAATGCATGGTAAAAATGCATATTCAAGCTACATTTTGCATGCCTTTTTGAATGAAACATCAAAATCTAAGACATGGGTCTTAGTAAACTCAATTGAGGCTATCTAGAATGATCATAATCTAGCATTTATATACATTACTGAAGCCCAAAATTAGCATCGTATACAATAGAAAATGCATGGTAAAAACTCATATTCAAGCTACATTTTGCATGCCTTTTTAAATGAAACATCAAAATTTAAGGCATGGGTCTTATTAAACTCAATGGAGGCTAGCTAGAATGATCATAGTCTAGAATTTAAAAGCATTATAGAAGCCCAAAATGAGCATCATATGTAGTAGAAAAACACATGGTAAAAATGCATATTCAAGCTATATTTTGCATTCCTTTTTGAATGAAACATCAAAATCTAAGATATGGGTCTTATTAAACTCAATGGAGGCTATCTAGCATGATCATAATCAAATCATTTAAATGTATTAAAGAAGCCCAACAATAGCACGACATACAATAGAAAATGCATGGTAAAAATCACATTTATAAGGATCATAATCAAGCATTTACAAGGATTAGATAACTACAAAATCAAGAAATGAGAGAGATCCAACAATAAAATTCTACTACTACTTCTTCTTCTTCTCCTCAAGGGTTTTAGGGGTTTGGGTTTGAAAATTTTGAATGGGCGAAAAGGGGGGGATGGGTGTGATTTCTCTCCTCTCTCCTCTCCCCTCTTCTTCTTCTTCTTCTTCCTTGTTTTCTTCTCTCTCTTTCTCCTCTCCTCTTCTTCTTCTCCATTCAATGTTTTGGGGTTTCGGATTTCAAAATCTTGAACGAGGGAAAGGGGGGTTGATTTCTCTCCTCCTCCTTTCTTCTTCCTCTTTCTTTCTTTCTATATCTTTTTCCCCTCCTCTTCTTCTTCTTCTTCTTCTCCTAGAGGGTTTCGGGGGTTTGGGGTTTGTAAAATTTGAAATGGGGAGAAGAGAGCTTAGATATTTAGAAACAAATAAAGGATGATTCATTAGAACCATCCTATATAGAGAAGAATATAGGATGGTTCTATAGAACTGCCCTTTACTCTTTTGAATAAAGGACGGTTCAACAGATCCATCCTATGTTATTTTGAAGAAAGGATGGGTATGAGAACTATCTTATATTCACTTAAATATGGGACGGTTGCCCAAAAATTTCCATTATTTACTTGAATAAAGGATGACTTTACTAAACCTGTCCTATATTGTTATGAATAAAGGACGATTCTTTAGAACCATCCAATATTTTATTAACTATATAAGACAGGTTTTAAAGAACCATCTTACATTAATATTCTCTTTGCACGCAAAACATTCCCTCGCCTAATTTTTTGTTCACACTTGACAATTTTACAACTGCAACTCATGCTTCAACTTTCAGATGGTGGCATTGCCACCTTGGACCCCCATTGAGGCTACTACCCCAGACCCTGCTTCTCCATGGTGCTGCCCCTGAACCCTCGATATTCCCTTTTATAAGCATTGTGATAGTTAATGACCTCATCAACAACTAAGTTGGTCATATTAGTGTACTACAAATCTCATACCACTATGGCACTCCTAGTGTTATCTTATTAAGGTGGCCATTGTCATATATATACCAACAACAAATACATGCACTTTAATTTATCCCCTCCCATACAATCAGATTCCACCCACTCACCCTCCTCACCGGCATCATGAACATAATTCATCTAACTCCCCCCTATTAGTTCAATTGATGCCATTTTTGTTGTGATTAAAGGGTAATCAATTGCCGTGTCACCGAGGATGTCTTTATCATAGAAGTCCCTTAGAGAGGCTGATAAAATAATTGACCATCTTACATCCTATCCATCTTGTACATAAAATACCTATTTTTCTTAACATGCCAAAATAAACTAGCCATTTTGATAGTCGATCTTATTGAGGTCAACCAATATCAAGCTAAGGGCAGTGGTTCTTATGCTATCTTTGTTGTGTTCCACCCGGTTGCACTTCAACACAACAATAGTTCTACATGTATAATCCAACTTCCATATCTCGCGTATAACCTCGTAATAAGTATTGTTAGATACAATTGGGTTGTTGTCCTTTAAACATGAAAAGAAAGTGGTTTTAGCAACTAAGCTAACACCACTACCTTGATGTGCTCTTAACTTATCATGGTCTTTTGTGTAAAAATGATAACCATTAATGGCATATATAGAATACTTTATTATTTCTGGTCGAGGTCCCATTGCCATCCAACCAAAGCATTTAGAAATATTATGACCTAGAACATCTGGCTCATTTAAAACCTGTATGTAATAATATATTAATTAAAATGATATACAAGCATATATCCTATATATTATACAAATTAATTAATTAATTCATCATATAGCACTTTTAATCTAATTAAATACCTTCTCATGAAGCCATGTCATGAAGGAACAACAATGCTCATCTTGTCGCCACTTCTCTTTTTGTGCATCTCTTAGATACCCCTCTTTTAGGAAGTCCATGTGTATACTACACAATGATCATGGATGAAAATTATATAGCATGCCTACTATTAAACTCTAGCAATATCAATGATTCAATTAATTTCCCATTGCTTATGACCAATGGCTGACACACAACCACTAGATAGAGGTTCACCAACTCTTGAATCAATTAACACACCTAGATGTTTCTTTCTTGGTATTCCAATAGCATCCACTCCTGATAAATACTCAGTGCAAAACTTGATCGCTTCTTCTGCATTGTAACATTCAGCAATATGCCCTTCTAGCCTATTATGATTTCATACATACCCTTTTAACACCTTCATGTACCTTTCAAATGGGTACATCCATCACAAATAAATAGGTCAACATAGCCTAACCTCATCAATGAGGTGCACTGTTAAGTGTACCATGATATTGAAGAAGGATGGTGACAATGTTTCTAAAGCTTAAAGAGTACCCATTTGGAACTTTGATATCTGATAGGGTTTTACAAACTATTCTTCTCTCCTCTTTCCTAAGTTCATAATTTACTTTAAGTAAGTATGTTCCTTGGCTGCCCCTATCCTGTGGATGCAACCTTTTCTTCCAACCCTTTGTCATGAGGTCAATTTGAGCCGCAAGACCATTTTTTGTTTTTCTCAGCATATCAAGTTAGGTACTAGCCAAGCTTTCATAGACATCATCAAGCACATGTCACATGTGTAGGGATTTCTAGTATCCAAGCTCAAAGAACATTAACTTCTTCCAACAGGTTCTATAGCTTCTTTCATTTGTATGTGGAGTTGCTTCTTCTTCCCCCATGATACATTAGGGTTCTCAATGTGTTCCAATACTTCTCGTCTAGTCAACCTCTTTGGACGTCTCTTAGTCTCCTCACTGCCATCAAATTCTCCCTTTTTAAAATAGTATGGGTGGTTTCTATGCAACGATCTTTTATGGCCTAAGAATTCCATCTTCCTACCATTTTGAAGTTGTGTGGCACAGGTTTGGTCACTACAAATAGGACATACATTGTATCCCTTCACCATGCATCCAGCCAAATTATTATATGCAGGAAAGTCGCTTATTGTCCTTAGTAGTACAACCTTAAGGGTGAATGTCTCTTTCTTGTATGCATCATAAACATCAACCTCTACTTTTCACAATGTTCTAAGGTAGTCAATCAATGAAGCTAAGTACACATTGATGTCATGTCCAGGTTGCTTAGGACTTGATATTAACATAGTTAACATCATGAACTTCCTCTTCATGCACAATAACTATGAAAAGTTGTAACAAACTGCTATAGTAGGCCAACAACTATACCTATTGCTCATAGAACCGTGAGGATTAATCCCATCTATAGATATTGCAAGTAGTAGGTTCTTAGGTTCATCTTCAAAATCAGGCCACATAAAGTCTACAAGCTTTTACGCAAGGCTGTCTGCTAGATGGCATAAATAGTTATCACCCACTCTCTCCTCAGCATACCATACTAGTTTCTTTGTCTTTTCTTTAATATGTAACGTTCTTTGAAATCTTAGAATAAGGGAAAAATACCATAGGACCTTTGTAGGAACATCTTTCACTTGCTGATCACTTGAATTCTTCCTCATCTTCCATCTTGAATGTCCATAAATTGCACATATAATTTTGTCTTTGTTCTCCTTTCTGTACAAGATGCAATCATTGGGACAAGCATGTATCTTTTCATACTTTAATCCTAGTGCAGCTGAGGTTTCTTTTCCTTCCATGTCAACCTAACCAATTTGTTCTCCTTAGGCAACATTTTACCAATGACTTTTAACATTTCTATAAAACCATGATTTAAAATACTAAATCATGAGTTCACATTGTAAAGTTCTACCACTATAGACAACTTGGTATAATATGTACAACCAATGTACAATGGCCCATTGGCTTCCTCCAATACAGTTTGAAATTGTACTAGGTCATCTTGGAAGTCATTGTGTACATCTCGAAACATAGGTGTAGCTGTCCTACGACCTTCACCACACTTCCTACAGTGCATTCTTTTTCATATACACATTTAGCCATTGTTGAGGGCCTATGAGGTATTTGCTCTCCATGCCACATGCAGGGTTAGTAGCTTTCATCAATTCCATTGAAGCACAAATGTTCTCTTAATTCACCAACAGTAACCTTTTTTACGTTTCCACATCTTGAGCATGGACATCGAATATGATTGCAATGACCACCTACCCCAAGTGCAAATTCAATGAACTCTTATATTCCCTCCTCATATTCCCTTGATGATCTTTCTGCATGCATCCAAGCATATTTGTCCATTTTGTCGAAAAGTGTGAAAACTTTCTACACATGCAAATATTATACTAACAATAGGTTATGCATTTAAACAAATACCTAGTGTGTAAAATGTACATAGTTAACATATATATATATATGTATATATATTAAAAAAAATATTAGGGGAGTCAACATTGAAGTCTAGCTAGGATGAGAAACAGTGAGAATGAAGCATAAACATGAGTAATCCATACAAATAAATGTTAACACTAATTCATACATAAATATATGTACCATACAAAATGCAAGAAGAAAAGGAAAAAGAATTTTATAGCTATAAACATAAAAAAAATTAAGCATCATGAAAAAGTACAAGAAAGAATACTACCCAAATGATATCAACTGAGGAAATACAAGTTTGGAACAAATAGCATGTAAATCCAGCCCAACATTCGAGTTTTTGTCAAAGAAGCTAAGAGTCAATTCAATTGTAACTTATAAGATATAAAAAATATAAGATGGTTATTATGACCTGTCTTATATAATTTTATATAAGACAGTTCTAGAAAACCATCTTATATTATTTGAGGAATATAAGATGGTTTTGGATAATTGTCTTATATTCCTTCAATAATATAGGACAAGTTCTTATGAACCATCTTATATTAAGCTAATAATATAAGATGGTTTTCTAGAACCGTTTATATAAAATTATATAAGACAGTTGTGTGAAACCTGCCTTATATGTTTATAGTATATAATATGGGTAAACATAACCGTCTTATATAAATTTTATATAAGATGGTTGTGGTAAAACCATCTCATATTTGCTATCTTATAAAGCCCCAATTTTAGTATTGGTAGGTAGGAGATGGCATCATTACATCTCCACTTTATAAGCTACTTCACACTTTTCTTGGCTAGCTACTTGTCATGAGATAGCCTGGGCTTTTATAACATTTTCCTACATTTATTTTTGAAAAGTGCGGCCCCTAGTTTGAAAAGAGAAGGTTGGAAGTCAAACAACAAAAAACATTTTCTTTGAAAAACCATTTCAAAACCTCAAGTGTTATCCTACATACTATAGTTAGCTACTTACCATAATTATATATGTGTATATGTGGAGATAAAAAAAAAAAAAAAAACTTTGTTTTTGAGTCAATAGTAAAAGAAAACACTAAGCCAAAATCCATCCCATCGGCACATGCAATTCTTGTATAGATTACATAAAGATGTCCATAATCCACTACTTTTCAAATAAATGCACATCTAATCAAGAGTTAGCTTCAGAGCTAAAATTCTCAAAGATGACTAAAAGTATACCATGTGGTCTATTACAGTGCTATCATGTCCCTCATATAGTGTCCTTCTACCACTAATCGTTTGAATCTGAGATATTGTAAATATTCAAATATTTACAATACTCAGCAAGCTATTCTTGATAGGGAATTTTAGATGCATTTGTTAAAGATGTCATAAAAATTCAATTTACCAAATTTTCTTGGCACATTCATGAATCTCATGAATTGAGCATGGGGCTTTGATTTTCCCCCACCTTTCTCTCCTCTTTCACCAATGAGTGGTGAGTTTCCTTTTTCTTTAGGTAAGGAGAATCAGTGAGGACTTTGTCCAAACAACTGCCACATGTTAGATCTTGATCATCTTCTTCACAATGTTTTTACCTGCTAGGTGAAGGAAGGAAAGTACGGTTTCCTTCCAGGGCTGCCAGGTTTCTGTGTCATGTATATGTCTTTCCAAACATGTTAAAGAAGTTTTCATAATCCTCTCAAAATTTATTGCAACATATCAAGAAATTTTTAGGATATTCTCAAATAAATCTCATGCATAGTCTAATGATAAAATCGTAATGTTCTCATTCATGATCTCATCATAGAACAATAATTAATATCATCATATCTCTTAAATATGTGAAGTTAGTGGATATAGTTAATAGTAATCGTGTCCCTAATATATGGGGCCCACAATCATCCAACCAATGCTGAGTATACATAATGGTTATGAGCTCATACAAGTCACTTTCTCATGCAAGATAGTGATAAGTACTATCACTCAGTCACAATCATAGTGCCCAAATTGCAGATACTACCACTCAATCATGATCGTAGCATTTGGATCCTCAAGGAAAACCAAGAACACATGCTATCACTCAGTCATGATTGCGTGACTATGTGAAAATCATGGACTACTATACTGCAATGCCCATCTGACTTGCGGGGATCCACTGCAAAAATCATGAACTACTATAATGGCACCACCTATGGGATACCCATCACCACCTTGCATGGGAGGAAATGGATTGCGGCATGTGACATATCTGTAATAGCCACACCCAAATTTAGCCCCTTGGGTAGGGTGTCTATAATATATCCATGATCTTAGATGGCAGGTGGTCGAACCCATTACTTTCTTAACATAGTACCCACTAGGGGCATTCCTATTTGAAACAAAAATTTGACGACTGTCCAAACTGGTATAAAAATCACATAATTACTTGCCTATTTGTTATAACTTATTGTATTAAATTAGGATTTTTGGCTAATCTGAGGTAATATGTGAATAATCATATTTTTTTATGATTTAATTTGAGTTTTTTACCTTTTGTTGGAACTGAGATGGTGAATTGATGGCCCAGATCGATTAAGATTAAAATTAAAGATTAAAATTGGAAGATCGAGTCAAGGCCTAAGTGTCATCAATCAAAAGTGAGATCAAGGATCAAGATCATCTTAAGGGAAGAAAAGGATGGAAATGGAGAAGCCAAAGGTGACTTAAATGGGCCCATGTACAAGCCGTGCAATGCTCAGCACTTTGCATTTGATTCACCTAAGTCACCCAAGCCACATAAGCCATTAAGAATGTAATAACCCCAATTTTTGTAATTAATTGAGAAAATCAATAAAGTTTGAGTTTCAGATATTTCGGGTTGAAATATTAGGGTTATTTAAAATATTCTTTTTATAAAAGTATAATCAAATCATAAAGACATGTAAAATTGAAATTAAACTTAGCAAACCCTTCAAAATGACTGTAAGCACAACAAATTCTGAATTCGGATGAGAAATCCTTAAGTTTCTTCATTTCTTGGACAAAAGGGGTAAAATAGTATTTTTAACCAAAAAATCAAAATATGAGACATCAAAATTTAGAATGTACTAAGAAATAGGAATCCAACGCCACTATGTAAACTCAAATCCGAGAACATGGGAATAAAACCCAAAATTTTATGTATAAATAGCAAAACGGTCTTTTTACACCATGTGGGGCCCACATGGGGCCCACAAGGGACCCAAAAACCAATCTTATCAGCAGCCCACGTGAAGTCATGGGTCAACAAACATCAGCTGGTCTTGGGGAAGAAAAATGGGGCATGGGGAAGAAAAAATGGAGCATCGAAGACTTTCATGCCATTTAATAATAAAAAAATAAAATATTATAATCATAAAAAAAGACCCAAAATGCCTATAAATACAACCCCAGAAATCCTCCAAAAATCCTCATAAAATCCCCATGAAATTTTCTTCATTCTCCCTAAAAAATTAGACCTAGATCCCTCCCCAAAAACCCAAAATTTCCAAGAGACGTCTCTCTTTTCAATTTGTTTTTCTTTTTAGATTAGAACAAGAGACCTAAAATCAATTAAGCACTCTATTCCAGATCTAATTTGATCAATTACAACATCCAAAACTTCCCAACATATCTATTCTACAAAACCCCTAAAGAAATTTGAAGATCCAACAGTTCAAGCAACGGATATTTGCAAGAAAGCTGAATCTTAGGCCATATATTCATCAACAAGGTATGTTTTTAAATTGGGCATATAACCGAGGTTTTTTCTCCAATCAGGTAGGTGGAAATACTTTCTATAGATGTTTAATACTGTTTTATGTAATTTTTAGTTTACTGTAATTTATTTTGGTAATAAAAAGATAAAAATAAAGAAAACACCAAAACCCTTAATTCTGGATGATAGAGTGTTCAGATGAAAATTTTGACTGCACCAACTGATCCAGAAGGGTCTAAAACCCCTAGGGTAGAATTTTCACAAAGATCTGAGACGTTTTGGGCCCTTAATTGAGAGGGGAATGATTGGACAGTCCAAATGGACTGTTCGATCTCCTGATCGGATGGACGATGCTCCACGCGCATCCATGGATGCCCCATGCAGGCGCTTCTGCATCTCATCGCAGCGGATGCGCCCGACGAACCGAACGTGTTCCGCACACGTCCGTGGAAGCCCCATGCGGGTGCTTCGGTATTTCGTCGCCGCGTTCTGCTTGGTTTGTTCCGCCCGACTAATCTGGGCCGTCCGTTCCTTGGGCCCATATCAAATTCAAGCCCTAGGAAAGACTGATCTTCCAGATCCAATTCCGGAGTCATTTGAACTCCAAATTGAGATCAGGAAGATGCTATGGAAAGCTTGAAACCTCTATTTTCTGATGAAATGATAAAATGGATATGCTATTCAGTAAAAAATTTCTGTATTAAAGAAATAAGTTTCGAATTACCTAGATCTTCAAGATCTGAGATGATCAGATCTTAAAAATATGTTTTAATAATGATATAATATTGAAATAAAGTGAGATCTATAGTTTAATTGGATATATATGAGATATATTAAGGGATCTACCCATTATGGTAGAAAAACCCTAAAAATACAATGGGACCCACTTGATCAATGAGATCAAGTGTGATCAGATCCTTGGGATGGAAAGAATAAATGTTGATATGATGAAATCTAAGGAAATCATGGATGGATTATGACAAAAATAGATCAATATGATCTTTTGACCTTAATAAAGAAAATTCCCTAAATATAACTAAAATCCTTAATCAAAGGAAAAGATCTAAGATCAAATGGTTGGATCATTAGTAAAGGTTTCTAAAAATGTTAATGTAATTAGTTTCATTTTATATAATAGCATTTTAAATATGATTATGTTATAAAGCATGCTAGTATGACATTTAGACTTTAGCATGATATGTGATTTCGTTATTATCATAAGGTGCTAGATTTAATTATTTTAAGTGCCTTGCCTCATTATCATTAAATGTTAAATTAGGTAGTTTTATGCTTTGAATTTATAATTCATTTATGGTTAAATGTTATTAGTAGATTTACTTGTTATGAGATAAAGAGCATTAAACATAAAAGATGTATTCTAATGAGAAAGTAGAGTTTCGTGACACAAATAAGAATGGAGTACTTTGGACTTAATTAGTAAGGGCTATAGTTAGTAGGACAATATAAGGATTATCAAATCCTTGGCCCAAATTAGGAAAAGAATAATAAACCCCATGAATGACATTATAAATATTGATGGACTTAATTAAAATCCATTAGAAAGAGTACTTAGGGTAAACATGCTTATAGGAACCTTATGAAAGGTTGAGCTATGGTCATTCTAGTGGTTAAGGGGGTTATCTAATAGAGCCTCGCTCTTCCCCTACCTTCCGTTGACGTTTGTGAGGTCTAAATGCCTCCTTACATGAGGATTGAAGTAACCACTTTGTGTTCACCCATTCAGCTAGTAAGCCTTAGCCAATTGGAAATAAGAGGAGCATTCTAGATTTAGGCTTAAATAAGCTACCTTCAACCAGCACATTAACTAGTTGAATAATAATATTAAGAGCATAAAAGGTTAGTAAATTACTTAACTCTAATAAAAATAGTAAGTAAGATAAGGATGATCAAACAAGATCCATTAGATCTTGGATGATCAAGAATAATAAGAATAAGAACACTATATTGTACTTAGTATGCATGCTTATTAGTATACTTGTTATAGTTCATTAGATTAGATAATCCAATCCCTTGATCAAAGATGATTCAAGGAAGAAAAGCAAGATCATCCTCCACAGGGATGATCCAATAACTGAACTTAGATCAAAGAAGAACTAGATGATAGAAGATTTAGGACCTTGATCTTTATCAGCATGTGTAGATTGTGAATCAATGGATCTATGAAAGATTAAGATCAAGGAAATGGACATACAAAGACTTAGAGATAGAAAAATACTTAGATATGAATGATCTAAAGATCATTCTAAACATCAGATCTAGTGATCAATAGGATTGTTCATAATTTATATATTGAAAATATGTATGGATGTACAGATTACATACATCAGTCAGGATCATGGAAGATTGGGGAAAAGAGATCAATCCTTAAAGGTAGGAGGATTTGATGAATGCATACATGATTGTACCCATGATCTTATGTTGACAAGAGTAATGATAATACTTGTATTAAATCTCTTGAAAACCTTATGATCCAACCAAACACATATAAGATGTTTAAGAACTAAACTATAAGTGAATAGGGGACTAGGAAATATTTCAGCCCTAAGTAAACAGACATATGGTCTGATATACATGAAATCTATTTTACATAGAAGCTTGGAGGCTTGTGAGTTTGTTTTAATAGGCATAAGCCTAGGGAATGCTATTGTTAGAGGAGTTATGAGGGTTTGGCTACCCGCTCCTTGAAATTTGATGATATGATGATACCTTGCCCAAAGAGAGGCTAAAAGTCGGGTGGTGGCAATTATGGGAAGGCCACCACTGTGAAAGTCTTGCCCCCCATATGGGCAGTGACATAATATTTTCCACTGTGGTATCAATGGTGAACAGGACAGTTATCCGAGCGCGCTAGTATGGATCAGACTGCAGCATAGCAACCTTTCGGATTATTTTGCACTATGATGCATATGAGAATAGGCATAGTAAAATGCTTTATGTTGTAGCATAATGAAAAGCTGGGTAATTGTATATTACCAATATTTCCCAAGAAGGGAAATTCCCAGTATAAGATTAGCTGTAATACTAAATTCTCAAAATGAAGAGAATTGATCAGCTTAGTTGGGAATGATATTTGACTACTTTCACAAATTTAACTGGTTTACCCATGAAGGGTATGTATGTATATAGATATACATAACTTACAAAGTAAAGAGTATGTTTAAGGATAATGGGATTATGAAGTATTGGAATTACATTGTCAATGTTATGCTTCTTGAATCCCCTACCAAGCATTGCTTGCTGAGATATTGTAATTGTTGCAATATCTCAGATACAGGGAAGGAGAGTTAGGAGCTGAAGACTATAGAAGACTTGAAGAGAATAATCTTCAAGGTATACCCTTGAAGACATGTATTTTTCTTTGTTGAGAGTTTTATTGTATGGTGAGCTTGAGTTTTGGATTATGTAATTTGGACAAGTATTGTACTAGATTTGGCTGTATTGTGAACCACTGGATGGATCCTAGAATTTAATAAAAGTATATTCCTTTAATGGAATTTTATTTTATACAGAAATTGTACTTATGTTAATGTATGAAGTGGTGACTTGGGTTTTCAAAACAAGTTCTAAAGAAAAGAATTTCCGCTGCTTTGTTTTACGAAAAAATTTTACACTCTTAAGGACCATGCCTTTCAAAATACTTTACAAATCATGTGTCAAAAACCCGGGTTGTCACAAAGAAGGTGACATCAAAACCAAGGGGGTTGAGCCATCAAACCAAGCCAAAGGTTCCCTAAAACCATTCATGAAACCAAGCCAACTGAGATCTCAAAGCAAGCTATCAAGCCACCCGAGCCAAGCTACATGGAAGGCCACAATTGGAGGAGAATATAAGGATACTATCCATGCTGAAATTGGGATTTTGAAGAAGATATTTAGAGGATGTTAAAGTAAAAATCCATTTGGGTAAGATGCATGTGGACCAATAGAAATAACACACCTCTAATTTTCTTTTTCTCTTTTTTCCCCACTTATCTTCTATCTTATTGCATGCACCACCTCACCATACATCACTCCACGATTTCTAAAATAGGAGGCACACCTTCTTCAGAATGTGGTGCCTCACAACTTCCTAAACTCCTACTTTCCTAAATTCCCAATCTAGTCAACTGCCCACCTTCTATTTCTCTTCTTCCCCTTATCTCTCTCCATCCCTCTTCCCATCTTTCTTTCTGATTTCCCAACCCTTGCACAATTTTTACAACGAGGTGATGCCCCTTCCTTAAAAGTTGGTGTCTCCCACCTTGTTGCCACCTTGTTCCCTCCTTAGTTGTACTAAGTTTCTAAGTTCATTGTTCAATCCTTTCATGCCACCTAATCCCCTTCTACCTCCATCTCTTCACTTCCACCTTTATCCCTCTAAATCACTTTTCATCCCAACAAATCATTCAATCAATCTTCTAATCTTAAACAACATTCAATATTGAATATGCTTAAGGTGTTCCATGATTTCTAATTTTTTTAGGGTTTGCTTTTTATGTCCAAATCTTATCACCTTTTAATATCATAAATTCCATTCCCATTAGGTTTATTTTAGAAGGTCCAACCCATATAAATTATCCATAGGCCTTCCATTTGAATACCTTTTGGAGAAAGGGAGAACACCCCCTCCTAAAGAGGAGGCATCTCCACCCTTCATTCCCTCTCAACTCTTCAACATTTTCTCCCATGCAGCCTTCTTCTCTAAGCCCTTCCATACCTCCTTCTCTTGTTTTGATCTCTCTTTGATGGTCTTCAAGGTCAGGTTAGACTTCTCTAGTTTCTTGTTTATTTTCTTTATTTCATTGGTTTCCTTTGTTTTTTGATTCCATGCTTTAAGTTCATTGTTCTTTTACATTGGGTTTTTCTTTTTTTAATTAATGTATTTTGTTTCACACCTTAGGTCCTTGAACATGACCATAACTTTCTTATAGTGATAGCCAAGAGAGTATAGCCATTAGATCAAGTTCCTTGCTTTGAATACCCTTAAGTTCTTTGCTCATCCCTTGTCTTCTATCTTATTGTTGCCCCTTCTTTTTTCATAAATATTTATTGGGTTACATTCATGATACCATTGAATGCTGATTGGATTATTGATTATCATTATTTCTTAATGTTTTTGGGAACATTGATTAGTGCACACACCCTATGGATGATGCACACCACATTTGTACTTTAGTTCAATCAATAAATGTGATGTTTGATTCATGGTTTGATGCTTAACTTTCATGGATGATTAGTTGAATTAATTCTTGATTATCATGTTTCTTGATTGCATACATTGTTCATTCAAGTTTCCATACACATAGTTTTAGGTTAGTTTTTCACATAGAAAGGTTATGCATTCCATTCAAAATCATGTGCATAAACCCGTCATTCATGTGCATGGTTTTGGATGATGGCTTCCTTAGATCACTTGTTTATTTCATCTTCATTCTTATTTTAGATTTTCATGCATTATTTGATTAGGTTCATGCATCCCATGATAGATTAGTTTACATATCAGTTCATGCATATTTTAATGTCCACACATGCATCTTATTACTTTGTTTCATGCATTCTTTTTAGTTTTATTTTATGTGCACCATGTTGTTTAGTTATTTCCTTAGGTTTTGCATGTTTTATTATTTATCTTAGTAATGTTTAGGGTTATTTGAGCATTTTTCAATGTTAGTAATATGTTAGGATAGTTTAAGATAGTTTCCATATTTGTTTTAGAAGCTTTTAATTTTAGAAAGTCTTAGTTTGGGAAAGTTTCCAAATGTATGTTCTTTTAATTTTAACATATTTCTAAATTCCATGTTTTTAACTTTAAGTTATGTTTCCTTATTAATTTAATTCTTAGATTAGTTAAAACTACTTTATTTGGCTTGTCCAAGTAGTTTAAGTAAGGGTCCACTAAACACACAAACCATTTAATTCTGCATGGGATCAACCTCCATTGTATGGTTATACTATAACCAATTCACGCACTTGTAGTTAAGCAAAATATCACAATGGGTTTTTGGCACCATTGGCATGGAATCACAATGGAATTGTATAGTGGATCTTAACTTAGATTATTTACCTCTAGTTTAGGTTTAGGGTACATTAGTTTAGGGTTTTGCATCATTTTTGCATTTAATTGTTATTTCCTTATATTGACCATATTTGTTTGATTTTTTGTGTGAGAGGAATTGGCAAAGGAGTTGCAGTGATCCTATGGACTAAAGCTTCATCAATTTAGATGAAGGTTTTGCTACATTTTTTAGATTAGGGTTTGAGTGAAATTTGTAGTAAGGCCCATTATAATTTGTATTTTATTTAAGTTTTAAAAGGGTTGTAATAATGAAAGGCAACTGTGGGGTGTGGGGGCCCATACATGATCATCATCGAAATCTCCACTATAAGCAATTTTTGCTCTATTTTACTTTTTTAGGACAATTGCATGTGGATGATATCGTAATTCATATAGAATAGGATCATTCATGATAATTATTTCATGTTATTTAGGGCTATTTCATTAGTTTTTACACCTATTTAACAAGGGATGGCCTAAGCTTGGCTATAACCAAGGCATAGGCCATTTGGTTATAGTGTCTCGTCTATTGAGGTGCAGACCCTTTGGTAGATAGTATATAGGTAGGCATTAGTTTTCTTTATTGTACTACATTGCAAGTTCAATTGCTTTATGGTGGAATGTATCACATTGACAGTAAGGGCCTCACAAGAACCCTCATAAGATAAGGATTGGATTTCATGACTAGATCCTTAGCCCACTAGGTAATTATAATTGATCCTTGTATGTTTGCCATCTGAACCCTAGAATGTAATTTAAAATCAAGTAGTAAGAGACTTAGGGTTTTTGAGCTCGTAGGAACTATTTTGAAGGGTTAGTTCTATTGTCACTCTAGTGGCTTTTGAGCATCATGGTTGTAGTGGGTATAAAAAATCCAAGTGATTTTTCCACACCTCTCATTGACATTGGTTAGGTCTAAATGCCTCCTAACATGAGGATTATATTAACCAATTTAGATCATAACTTAGGTGGTAAGTAGTAGTCTAGCTTGGATAAGAGGAGATGTCTAGATTTATATCTAAATGTTGCTACCCTATACATTAACTAAGATCATAAATTTAGCTCATTAGTAAGCCATTAGGATTGGTTGTGCATCATTTTACCTAGGACTAGCACTTAGGTTGTATCATATAGTTAGGGTTTTCCATAAAAAAAGAAGAAGAGAGTACTCATTCATTCTTTACAATGATTTGGTTCATTGTATATTAAGTTGAGAACAAAGGCCTATTAAGAAGGGCATGGAGTTAATAGATTAGATACATCGATTGATATGATAGATAGTATGGAAAGTCAATTCCTTAGGATGATAGCTTCTAAGCAAGCTGCTCCACAACATCAATACCATAATGACTATGCCTATTCTAAACCTCAATATTCCACTTCTTCATGGCTATGAAGCTCCACATGCAATGGGTTTTTATTAGGAGCTAATGGATGCAACCACTGCATTAACGTATCCTAGTAATAACTATTATCCTAAGACAATCAAAATAGATGGGCTAAGCATCATGAACAACCATAGTCTCAAGAATATCAATCATACTAGCAAGAACCAACATGGTACCACCTTGAACAACCCTACCATGATTATTAAGAATATTAGTGCCGATCATCATGTCTTCAATACTCAACCCTTTTTCAGTACCCAATGCCACAGCAATAGCAACCATATGGGTCATTTCCTTTACAACATGAAGAACCATTATTAGGAGATATATGCAGCAAATTTGTGAAAGAATAGATCAAACCATTGCTATCATTAAAAGAGAGAATGAGGAAATGAAACAAGAGAGGGACGAATAGGAAGAGAAAATGAAACCAATAAGGGAATGCATTGAAAGAAACATTGGCAAATTTATGAAAAGGACTAAGGAATTCAAACCAATTGGGAATAATGAAGAGCCATTTGTTATTGATAATAGGATGAGACTATCTTATGATCACTATGAACTATAGAGTCTTCACCCATCTTCGCTTATTGATATTGATGAGAGGATGGACATATCTTTTGAACCTTCTAAGCCTTAGAAATTTTCACCATTGTTGACCATTGTTACCAATAATAGGATGGACATTGCATATGATCATTTTGAGCCACAAAGTCCACAACCATCCATAAAAGCCGCCAACTCATATCTACTCGGGTCATATCCTGTTCCTTGATTCGAATAAATAGACATCTATTGAGGAGGAGAATGAATCCTTAGCAACATCCAACCTAGATCCTCTAAAATTGTGTCTTGCTTATTTTATGAATTTGATGAAGACACATCTATTGAAGAGGTGAGGGAATTGTTGGAGACTGTGTGATTAATGAACACTTCTCTATGGCAACCCATAGTAGAACCCCCTACAGAACCTAAAATTCTAATTAAGATTTGAAATGTAGAAGACATACTTGTTGGGATCTGCATACCTTATTTAAACAAACATCAAATATTAATCTAGGTCCACCTAAAACCTTACATGTGCTAGCAGAACAAGGAAAAGAAGAGTCAATTGATGTAATGGCCCTACATCAACCAACTCTCGGGTACACCTTAAAAGATAATTAGGGTTTAAGCCTCACCATGTGCTTACCTCTAATAATACAAGAATAGCCTTTTAGAGAGATACAGAGTCAACTTTTACGCCAATTTCATGAAAAAGATGAATGGAATATAATGGTCAATGTTATCCTTAAATTTGGTTAAGCATAGGACAATTCATCTAGAATTGGTCGTAAGATAGTTAAATTTATGATAGTTCATGTTATCACTGCATTAAAACCACCTTAATTCTCAAGGTAGAGGAATTATATTGACTACTATGAAATAATGAATATGAGGGATCATCAATGTGGTCCAAATAAATTTAAAATCATGGGGGTCTACTATGTCATATTGTTACCATCCCCAAAATTTCAAGGTGTAGGAAATATATAGACTATTGCAAGATTCTAAAGTGGCATGAGAAATCTTCCCCATTTGATTATTACCATTAGGTTAGGAAAAAAAAGAGTTAAAATAGTAATGGCTAGACTAAGGGACATTAGGCTATGTCAAGTTGAAGATGTTAAACTTAGCGCTCAATGGGAGGCAACCTAATTTTATTTAAGAAAGTCTAAGTGTTTTGTAGTATCAATTCATCATATAGGTGTTCAATATTTCAAAATAATAAGAACAATGTTTAATTGAGGTTGGGGGATGTAGATATGCATGAGATTTCTACCTTTCTCTTGCATTTTTGAAAAATTTTGAAATGAAAAATTTATGGTAAGTTCCTTTATGAAGATGAGAGTTCAAAATTTTTTACTATTCAGCAATCTTTTGAACTTTAGCTTATTAATAGAGATGCATACAATTATTTCACTATTTTATTCTTTCTCTAAAGTGTTTCATGAAAAATTAAACTCAAAATATTAGTTGCACAAGATAGCTATATATAGTTTAAGTTGAAGAGAAAATTTAACTTAGAGAGCCTAAAGAAGATTTGTAGAGACTTATAACCTAAGTGAGTTTAGATCCATTCTTCCTTTTTTGAGGGTTAAACATAAATTAAAATTTTTCTTTAGTAGGCATTAATTCTTAGTTTTTCTCATTATTCTTCATTTTATTCAACTATTAAGAAATCACAAAAGACTATACCATATATGTCTTAAGTTTATGATCATTTTTAAGTCATATGAAACTTAAGAAATGACAGAGGCTATCCTTGGTAAAACCCAAAGCCTTTAAGTCATATGAAATAAAAAGTTCAAAAAGTTAAACGAAAAAACAAAAATTTCAAAAAGGCTATACATAAAGTCAAGTAAAATGTAAAGAAAGAAAAAAAGAAAAAAAAGAAAGGATATGAAAAGAAGAATGTTGACTCTTGCAAGGAAAAGTAGAAAAGTTCTAAATATACTGATAGAAGACCTCTACATATTTTCTAAACAACCTTTGTTTACCATCATACTTATTCTTTTGATAACCCTTACTTATGCCTATGTGTTGTCCTAATAGAAATCCTAACTTGATCTTAGTAGTATCGCTTGGATATGGTTATGAATGAGTAGGGAATTTGGTAGTCTAAACATTCTTAGTGGTTGATATCCTTTCAGGAGACCATTACTATTCTTTACAAGTTATTTTTCATTTCTATGAAATATGTGAGACTTTTGGATTTGATAAACAACATTCTAGTAAAATATTAATGAGAGGCTTAAACTTTTTTGAGTGACTTCTTTTTACATGATAAGTATATCCTACGAGAATTGAAATCAAAGTATACATTTAGATAGTAATTTAGGTTATGTTTGACATGGAAACTGACAAGTATATATTAGTTGTAGCACACACTCACCTTCCAAAGTTTAATGAAATAGTGGGATATCTTTAGCACAAGGGTACGATTTTGAAACTTTTTGTTCATCTTTATTAAGTGGGTAAAGTTATGTATTTAATACAAACTAAATAGGATAAAAAATTTCTCAGATGAGTAAAGCACCTTCATAACAAATTTCAGAATTTTGTGGGTACACTCACTGTAAACCCTCACAAGGACTAACTAGTCCACTAGGGGTAACCTAAGGTTTAAGGGCTTGTTGCATGAGCTAAATGAAATAGTGAGTACCTATGAAAACAACAACCATTTTGTTTTTCATGATTTTTGACATGTTTTGATGGGAACTAGAAAAATTCTAGTTGGAGGGTGTGATGAGCATCTAAATTTATATAAAAATCATCCAATTAGTTGCCTATGTATTATAACTTAAAGGGTTAAATTAGGATTTTTTGCTAAAATTATAATACATCCATTTCTAACTTAATAGACCAAATAATTGATGATTTGCAAGTTCAGAAACTAATCCAGAGTAAGTATGTGAATAATCATATTTTTATAATTTAATTAGTTTTCAATCTTCTATAGGAATCGAGATGGTGAATTGACGGCCGAGATCTATCAAGATGACAATTTGAAGATTAAGATTAAAAGATTGAGTCAAGGACTAAATGTCATCAATCCAAATTGAGATCAAGGATGAAGATAACCTTAAGGAATGTAAAGGATGAAATTGGAGAAGTCAAAGGTGACTAAAGTGGGCCCATGCACAAGCACTGCAAAGTCCACCACCTTTGCATGGGATTCGCTCAAGTCACCAAAGTCATATAAACCATGAAGGAGGAGATAAGCTAAGGAGCCCAGCCTTATCATCAAAGCCTAGGGGGGTGAGCCATCAAGCTAATCCAAGCCAAAAGAGACCCAAAGCCAGCCATGAAACCAAGCCAAATGAGCACTTAGAGCAAGCCATTGAGCCATATGAGCCCAGCTATATGGAAGACCGTGATTGGAGGAGAAATTAAGGATATTATCCATGCCAAAATTGGGATTTTAAGGAAGATAATTAGAAGATATTAAAGTGAAAATAAAATTGGGCAAGATGAATGTGGACCAATAGAAATAACTCACCTCTATTTTTCTTTTTCCCATTTTTCCCGTTACTTCCCATCTTATCTCTCTCTCTACCTCACCATACATCACTCAATGATTTCTATAAGGGGGAGATGCACGTTCTTAAGAACGTTCAACTCCTAGCTTCCTAAACTCCTACATTCCTAATGTCCCACTCTAGCTAACTACCCACCTTCTATTTCTCTTCATCCTCGTTATCTCTTTCTTCTTAACACTTATTCTCTCTCTCTCTCTCTCTCTCTCTCTCTCTCTCTCTCTCTCTCTCTCTCTCTCTCTCTCTCTCTCTCTCTCTCTCTCTCTCTCTCTCTCGATCCCTATTCCCATCTTTCTTTCTAATTTCATAACCCTTCCATGATTTTTACAAGAGGGGGATACCCCCTCCTAAAATGGTGGCACCTCCCACCTTGCTGCCACCTTGTTCACTCCTTAGTTTCCCTAAGTTGCTAAGTTAGTTGTTCAATCCTTTCATGCTACCTAATCCCCTTCTAACTCCATCTCTGAACCTCCATTTTTATACCTTTTATAAATCCCTTTCCATCCCCAAAAGAACTTTAGGCATCAACCTTCTAATCTAAAACAACATTCCTCATTGAATACCCTTAAGGCATTCCATGATTTCTAAGTTTTTATGGGTTTCCTTTTTATGTCCTAGTCTTATCACCTTCTAATATCACACACACCACTCCCACTAGGTTTATTTTAGAAGGTCCAACATATATAAGGTATCCATAGGAATTCCCTGTGAATACCTTTTTGGAGAAGGGGAGAACACCCCTACTAAGAAGGCATCTCAAACCTTCCCTCCCTCTCAACTCTTCCACGTTTTCTCCCATGGTTGCAGCCTTCTTCTCTAAGACCTTCCATGACTCCTCTTATTTTGATCTCTCTTTGATGGTCTTCACTTTTAGGTTAATCTTCTTTATTTTCTTATTCATTTGCTTTAGGTCATTGCTTTCCTTTGTTCTTTGATCCCATGCTTTAAGTTCATTGTTTTGTTACTTTGTTTATTTTGTTTATTGTCTTTTGTTTCACACCTTAGATCCTTAAATCTAAGGACTATAACTCTCTTGTAGTGACAGCCAAGAGAGTATAACCCTTAGATCAAATTCCTTGTCTTTGAATCTCCTTGAGTTCTTTGGTCATCCTTTGTCTTCAATCTCATTGTTTCTCCTTCTTTTTCTTTTAAATCTTTATTGGGTTTCATGCATGATACCATTGATTGCTGGTTGGATAATTGAATATCTTTGTTTTTGCTTGTATTTGGGAACTTTGAATGGTGCACCCACCCGATGGATGATGCGCACCACATTTGTACTTTATTTCAATCAATTAATATGATGTTTGATTCATGTTTTGATGTTTAATTTTCATGGATGATTAGTTGAGTTAATTCTTGTTTATCATGTTTCTTGAATCTAGATTTCTCATGTAGTTGCATGCGTCATTCATTTAACTTTCCATACACAGTTTTAGTTTAGTTTTGCACTTAGAAAATTATTTATTCCATTCAAAATCATGCGCAAGAAACCCATGGTTCATCTGCATGTTTTTGGATGGTGGATTCCTTTGATCACTTATTTATTTTAATGTTCATTCTTACTTTATATTTTCATACATTAGTTGATTAGTTTCATGAATCCTATGCTAAATTAATCTACATATTAGTTCTTGCATATTTTTATGTCCACTCATGCATCTTATTACTTTGTTTCATGCATTCTTTTTAATTTAATTTCATGTGCACGATGTTGTTTAGCTATTTTCTTAGGTTTTACTTGTTTTATTATTAACTTAGTAATGTTTAGGGTTATTTGAGAATAGTTCAATGTTAGTAACATGTTAGGATAGTTTAAGATAGTTTTCATGTTTAATTTTAGAAGGTTTTAATTTTAGAAAGTATTAGTTTGGGAAAGTTCCAAATTTATGTTTGTTTATTCTTAGCATATTTCTCAATTCTGTGTTTTTAAATATAAGTTATGTTTCCATGTTGATTTAACTCTAAGTTTAGGCTAAAACCACCTACCTCAAGTGGAAAATTCAATCCTTTCAACACACAAATTCTCCTTAATCTGCATGATTTGGTGTATTTGTCAAATTGCAAGTATGATGTACCATCAATTTCTACTCTATTATTGCTATTTTTAACTCATATAACCCTTGATCTTCTTAATTTTTTTACTTTATTTGATTTATTCATTCCTGATCATAGCCTAATTTGCTTAACACTTGTCTGATCCTCAAATCCTAGCTATTAAAAGATCAACATTCCAAGTCACTTGAATTTTCCTTTATCTATATTAATTTATTACTTATGGATAGTTTTTCTCACTTTACTATACTTGATTCTTTGATCGATAATTGGATTAAGTTTAGATCAGTCACATATAGGGTTTTTGAATACTTCCCAAGTCAAATTCTATTTATCTCAGTGTTAGAAGTCAATCTGACCACCAAATCAATCTAATTGATTAATATAGTACTTGATCAAATGTAATC
Organism: Warburgia ugandensis; assembly: GCA_035236585.1. Classification (NCBI taxonomy): domain Eukaryota; kingdom Viridiplantae; phylum Streptophyta; class Magnoliopsida; order Canellales; family Canellaceae; genus Warburgia; species Warburgia ugandensis. The sequence goes on from CP141133.1 coordinate 44,099,958, forward strand.
ATACTAAATTTCCATGTTTTATGTGATTTAATTTCATATCTAAAATTTATGTATTGATTTGGCAGTTAGATTTGATTTCAATTAGTCATATCAATGATTTTAGACTTTTTTATTGTAAAATTTTACTATTTTGGTTTATTTGGATGATCTAACTACAAATCACTATATGTTTTGTATTTGATCGTCTAATTATCTACATTTTAAAATTTAACTATCATTGTTCTAATAGATCTAAGTTACATAATGCATTATTATTTAATGGGTCCATCTCATTGAAATAATTCGAACAGATGTTTCTGATCTAAAATCGAATTTATATAGCTTCCTGAACTTGAATTTTTATACATCAAATCAATTTAAATAGTCTAGATTAATTCTATTAAAATATATTAAAAAGTAAACCATTGGGAGGCACTACAATGTAACACGTATTCTAGAATGCTTGGTGCATCTTGATCTTCAGAATGCACTGGAGTGCATCTCAATTCCTAGGGCTCATCAGTGTCTAAGTCAGTCTGTGACTGTTCAGCATGTGTGGCACACTTGTAGAAATGTGCTAGGCATGTGCATTCATATGGTATGTCCACATGGTTCATCTTGGTCACAGACCAAAAGGAAAAGGTTTGAACGATACAATATCAACCATCTATTTGTTTTTCATCCAAATCTCTAACCTAGACCACCAATTTTTTTACTGTAACATAGGTTTCCTACATTTTGAGGTGTTATGAATCTATCTGATGGTTTAGATTTTAAATTTGAGGCATTTTTTAGCTATTTTAGCCTTGTCTGTTTGGATTTATTCATTGATAGATTCTTACTAGAAAAAATCAGTCTAACAAAGCAAAATAGAGGGAAAAAAAGAAGAGGAAAGGAAGGGAAAAAGAGAGGGGGATAAGGTGGTACTTGAGTGTGTCCAAGGCCAGTGATACCTCTACTCTGGTGGGTTAACCGAGCAAGAAGTAAGGTCGAGATAGAGCAGGAGAGAATGGTGTTAGTGCAGTGCACCAAAAGGATAGAGGAGAATGGGAATGGGCAGTGGAGTGATAGGGGAGGATGAAGGAAGAAAAAGAGAGTGCCAATGTGTTGCCTCATGTTCTCTGCTGGTAGTAGGTAGGGCAGTTGCATGCATTGCCCACCATAAATGTCATTGGTGGTGGAAAATACACTAGCATTTTCGGTGATTGTCATCAAGGGTGCCATTATAAAAAGAATCGCACCATGTGTTTTAGGCCCTTTTTCATTTGCAAAAAAATATTGCATTAATAGGTTTCATTGTCAAATTATTAAAATGTTCCTAAACTTCAAGACCTTATAACTCCCTCATCTGTACTCCATTTTAAGTGTTCTTGGTGTTGTTGGATTTCATTTTTGTGTATAGTCCAACAACTGAGGTTTCAACACTTGATTTAGTTTTTATAAAAGGCTTATTTCTTGGATTTTTTATTTAAATTTCATAAAAGTATAAAGTAGACTATGAAAATTAGGGTTGTTACATCCTTCTCCCCATATAATTTTTTTTGTCTTAAACAGTCCTCAATATATATTTATACAAACAACTCTAGGTGTATCTTCCTCATCCCATCCTCATTTTTGTAAGTGGCCTCCTCAACTAAATGGTTTTTCCATAACACCTTAACCAAAGGGATAGTCTTAGACCTCAACATTTGTTCCTTCCTATCTCGAATTCGTACTGCTTGTTGTTCAAGTGTTAAATTTGGTTTCAATTCAATTGAAACCTTCTCAAGTATATGTGTGGGGTTTGGTATGCATTTTTGAAACATGGAGATGTGAAAGATGTTGTGTACCTTGGCTAGCTGTGGTGGTAGAGCTAACTTGTATGCAACTATACCAATCTTTTCTAAGATCTCAAATGGGCCTATAAATTTGGGACTAAGTTTCCCTTACATTTCAAATCTCATAATCAATTTAGTAGGTGATACCTTTAGAAATACATGAATGCCTACTGTGAACTCTAGATCTCTCCACCTCCTATCTTCATAGCTCTTTTGGCAATTATGAGTGGCTATTATCCTTTCCATAATCACTCTAACTTCTTTTGCACATTGCTCCACAGAACTAACTTCATTAACCTTCTTTCTCCCATGTCACTCCAACAAGTTGGTGATTGATAAGGTCATCCATATAAGCTTCATATGGTGCCATACCAATGCTTGCTTGAAAATTGTTGTTGTACACAAATTCCACCAATGGAAGGTGCTCATCCCAATCTCCCATCCAATCCAAAACACATGCCCTCAAAATATCCTCCATCGTTTGAATAGTCCTTCTGACTAATCATTCATCTAAGGGTGGAACACTATACTAAATCCGAGTGAGTGCCAATGCCTTCTGTACACTCTTCCAACATTTAAAAGTAAACCTACCATTTCTATAAAATAATAATGGATAATGGTACTCCATGAAGGCTCACAATCTCCCTCATATACATCTTGGTTAGGTGTCCATTATTAGATTCTACTTGATAGGGGGCAAGTGAACTGACTTAGTCATTCTTTCTACTACCACATAAATCATATCATCGCCACTCTTTGCCTTAGGTAACCATGCCACAAAATCCATAGTAATGTGGTCCCACTTTCCCTCAGGAAGTATAAGAGTGCATCAACCCAACAGGCATCTAATGCTCCACTTTCACTTATTGGCTTGCTAAGCATCTAACTACATAGTTACATATGTCTCTTTTCTTTCCATCCCACTAAAAGCTTCTCTTCAAATCTTGATACATCTTTGTATCCCTAGGGTGAATGGAAAACATTGACTAGTGTGCCTCATGTAACAACACTCTCCTCAAGTCTATGATAGCCTAGAAGTGAACTCCCCCATTTATGCCCTTGTTGAATCCATTATTTTTGCACAACTCCAGAATTGTTGTATCCTCCTCCTGAGCTCTTAGTACTCAGTCTACGAATGCTAATCTTGTGGTGATGTTCAAGAGTACAGCACTCAACTTCTTGCTTAGTGCATCTACGATTACGTTTACCTTCCTCAGGTGATACTGGATGATGAAATCATATTCCTTAAGGTTCTCTATCCATCTTTGTAGTCTCATATTCAGATTAGCTCGTGTGAAGATGTACTTTAAGACTTGTTATCAGTGAAAACTTCAACTTTCTCATCATATAGGTAATGTCGCCAGATCTTTAAGGCAAACACCACTAAAGCGAGCTATAGATCATGTACAAGATAGTTGACTTCATGATACATCAAGTGATGACCTTCCTATGCTACATCAAGACACATCCTAAGCCCTTGCATGAAACATCACAATAAATCACATAACCTCCACTAGAAATCACACTTACTAAATTTGGTAAATAGTTGATGATTCCAGAGATTATTTAGCACAACCGTTTAGTGTTCTCAATGTTTCTCTATCTTGGGAGAGTAAATTAATATGTCATCAACAAACACCACCACAAATCTATTTAATAAGGCATAAAAGAATCAGTTCATCAAGTCCATGAACAAGAACAAGTGCAAATGTCAAGCTGAAGTGCATAACTAAGAACTCATACTATCCATATAGTGTTCAGAATGCCATCTCGTATCCGTAGTTGGTGGCATCCTAATATCAGATCGATCTTAGAAAAGACCTTAGCTAATTGGAGTCAATGAAATAAGTCATCAATGAGTGGTAGAAGGTATTTATTCCTCATGATCATGCTATTTAACATCCTATAATCAATACACAATTGCATTGATGCATCCTTCTTCTTTACAAAAAGGACCAGTGCCACCAGGGTGAACTACTAGGTCAAATGAATCGTCTATCTAGCAACTCTTGTAGCAGACTCTTTAACTCTTTCTACATAATAGGAACTATCCTATAAGGTTCCTTATAGATCAGGGTTGTACCTAGCAAGAGCACAATGATAAACTCAATCTTGCATCGAGGTGGCAGCCTTAGAAGTTCCATAGGAAAAACATCTTGAAACTCATTCACAACATCCAACTCCTCAATCTTAGGTCACTAAATATCTACAGCAATCATAGTTACCAAAAATGCTTGGCATCCCATAAAGATGTGTTTGGCTACCTTGATTACTGATATGAATCATGTGCCTTGAGTGTCCTATGTCCTATGCAACATAGTTACTTCTCCATTAAGGGAACCAAAAGTGATCTTCTTCTTGCGAAGTCCATAATTGTCCAGTATTTGCTAACCAGTCCATTCCTAAAATGATTTTGAAATCCATCATATCAAGTAGGATAAGATCCAAATCCATTCTTTTCTCTACCAACCTCAATAGGTACTCCTTGAAGGAATTATTGTGCAAAATGACTTTAAAGGTTGGGTATTTTAAAGTCATTTTTTAAACAACTTTAAGAGTGGGACTTTTAAAGTTATTTCTTAAAAGTGACTTTAAAAGTTGGAGTATTAAATTTGGTTTTTGAGTACATCTTTAAAAGTTTGGACTTTAATTTTTTTGAAAAAAACATTAAAATTCCTTTTTCCTAACTTAAATTCACTAGTTAGTGTCGCATCAAATAATGTTTCATACAAATCAGTGTTGAATGACACATTCTATACATAATAAGCACAAGAATATGCAAAACAAGTGATTTTTCAAATAAATAGTCGTTTATCATCCTTTTATTATAATAATATATATCTCGAATATCACATAATATTCAATCTCACTAATACAATCCATATAGCATATGCTAAAAGAACTAATTTGAAATTATTTCATCTTATTAATACAATACATATAGTCCCCTCATATATTGTTTTGAACCCAGACATATTCCTCATCGTCATAATGCACAATCCTCAAATCTCACCAACTAAATTGATTGATGAAGTTGTTTCAGCAGTGCAAGGGTAATCTATTGTAGCATCACTTAAGCCCTCTTCATCATAAAAACCCATTAGACAGGATGATCAAATAGTTGATCATCTCTTATCACATGCATCTTACACATAAAATACCTATTTTGCTTAAGATGCAAAAATAAACTAATCATTTTTAGAACTGATCTTATTGAGGTCAACCAATGTCAATCCAAGGGCATTAGTGTTGATGTTGTCTTTGTTGTAGTCCACCCAATCACACTAAAACACAACAACATTTTTGCAAGTATAATACAAGGTACATATTTTTCTCATAACCCTATAATAAGTATCATTCGCCTTTATTGGCATGTCATTCGCTGAAGTAAAAAAGAATGTACCATCACCAACTAAGTTGACCTCACTATTCCACTGTAGTCTTAAGTTATCACTATCTTTTGTATAAAAGCGATAACCATTGATGGCATAGCCATCATATTTTATGACTTCTAGTCATGGTCCTATCGCCATCTAGCCCAAGCATTCGGATATACCATTGCTTAAAGCTTCTCACTAATCTAGAAAATACGTATACATATTAAGTAGGATATGATTGTAGCAATTAATTAGAAGTGTGAACTCATTCATTTTTCCTTTTGATGGAGCCAAGTATTGAAAGTGTGATAGTGCTCAAATTACATCATCTTTTCTTTCTTTACATAACTTGGATTCTTTGGCTTGGAGATTGTGACCACAAGTGCTCTTGGTTTTATGAGATACACAATTTTCATGCTTTGCGATTTCTGACAGGTGCTCTCACCTGGTGGATGTCATGCTAGGAGGGAATAGGCGCAGCCACCTGCCCTCTAAAATTGTGATGTGATTTATGATGTGATAGACACCTAGCCATAGATGGCTTTTAGTAAGGGTTTGGTAACATGGATAATCCACACTACTGGCTCAGGCCTTTCCATGGCGACAGATGTTAAGTCTCCCGTTATGGTGTCAACGGGGAGCGGCGGTGGTTGAGACATTGGAGGGGTTGCCACTATAGCATGACGATCCATACTCTTGTTTTGTATGCTTGCATGATGAGCATGAAGATGTTATTGTATGCCTGGGTGTGACGACACTCAGAGGATTGATATGAGTACTTTGTTATACAAGTATATGTGACACTCATGGGACCCACATACCTTGGGGTGCCCTAGTTGTTATTGCATGCTCATTTACATTGGATTATATCTATTTTGCAACCCTGAGATTATCAGGTTTTAAATCCATGAGATGCATGTTTCATCACATATAATGTTTTAATGATACTTATATTTTCATGGATAATTGACCTACACATTATATCAACATTGTTATTCGATTTTGTTTTCCTTGTTATTACATTAAATGTCTATGTACCTACACAAGCAATAGCTTTCTGAGGCATTCCTTTGTTTTGCAATGCCTCAGATATCGAGTGCGACAGCTAGAAAGGTAAGGGCATGGAGGGACAGTGATAGTAGTAGGGACCACTTTGATTTGGCTGATAGATAGCTCGACATGAGTAATTAGATGGACTACAATTTAAACCTATTTTATGGATTGTATGTCTTTATTAGATGGATTTGATTATGACCTTATATATAGTATGGACATGTCTTTAAGTATGGTGGAATATTATGATGGATAGACCCTGAGCCCCATTATTATGTTTTTTTGGATATTATTGTTTTAAAAATAAAGGCACGGTTGATTTTGATATTGGATTCGATACTAATATTGTCCTAAATTTATTGCTGCGTACTTATATTGATCTTTAAATTATGGTCATGATGTTTTTGGAAAAAGGAGATAACACCCGAAGGTTTTTAAGTGAATGTTCTAATATAATAATTAATAAAATCTTTTGATTTTGGGATCCCAACTATAATTATTATTATTATAAAAAATATTATAAAAACTCTGGGTGTTATAGTTGGTATCAAAGCCCAGTCTATTCCATCATAATATTTACAAAGGTCCACTTATATGCAGATGACAGTCCATGAATTGTATTTAAAGAAGAACTAGGAGAGAGAAACTTACACTTAGTGATATTTGAATCCGTGATAGATGGCTCCCCGAAGAAGGACAAGATCTACCCTTGCTATGCCAGACCCACCTGTTGAGTCTTCTAATGAAGGGGATCGCGATGCTGAGTTAGTGAATAGGGTGATGCTAGGGTTGATGCCCCTCATACAGCAGTAGATTAGGACTGTGGTTTAGATTGGGAACCCTAACCCTGTAACATGCCTCCAATAGCACCAGTGGATTCGTCTGTTCATTCTACCCACCAGGTGCAGGCACCACTAGCACCTAAGACCACTGAGGGTGATGCTATGAGTGACTCTACGAAGATGGATAAACAGTTAGAGCGATTCTAGAAGATGGTGCCACCCTTCTCTAGTGATGGTGATACTGAGGAGGCTGAGCGATGGTTATTTGAGGTAGAGAGGACATTTGACGTGATGAAGATTGCACAAGAGGATCAAGTCTGAGTAGCATCCTACCTACTGAAGGGTGAGGCAAGCTTTTGGTGATAGACTTTTACACGTATGCTACCAGACCCTACAGAGACGATGACATGGGAGGCCTTTAAGAAGGCATTTAATAGTCAGTACTTTCCACCTCATGCATTGTAATCACTGAAGAAAGAGTTTGCCACCCTAGAGTAGAGAGATATGATGGTTTAGTAGTACTTGAGTCGATTTACCCAACTGAGGAGGTTTGCCCCTGACGTGCTTATCTCAGATAAGGAGGCAATGAAAAGATTTGTGGATGGACTGATACCTTGGCTAAGAGATCGAGTGATTACTTCATGACCCACAACTATGCAAGATGTAGCTGACATGGCCTCCATGTTCGAGAAGAATTCTCTTAGGACTAGAGGGAGCACGTACCAGTCCACTAAGAGCAAGAGACCTTTTAGTGCTATGCAAGGACATAGAGCACTAGCTTATCAACCATAGACTAAGCCTAAGAGAGACATAGAGAAGAATAGTTGTGACAGGTGTAAGGGTTGGCACCCTAGGCAAGGGTGTAATAGATTTGACAAACCACAACATCAGAGGCAGCCCCAACAACAACGACAGCACCAGCCACCTTTTTAGAGATAGCCGTACTTGTGCTTTTGCTGTGGAGGAGTGGGACATTATATTAAAGATTGTCCTAAGTGACAGAGGGAGAAGCAGGCTAGGATGGGTGCAGGGATAGCTACCGCACCACGAAGTCAAGGATGAGTGTTTGTCATCACATCAGGGCAAGCATAGGCCTTGAACCAGGTCATTGAAGGTACTCTTCTAGTCTCAGATTGACATGCCAGGGACCGTTTTGACACAGGGTCCACTCATTCTTTTATTTCATGCATTTTTGCATATTGCCTTGATGTATGCTTGCATAAATTAGCATTTGGATTGGATATTATGACACCTGTGGGAGAGACAGTAGAGGCTACTGAGTATCTTGGGGAGATACTCAGGGAGATATTAGGCATGAGGATGGACTCAGACTTCATTTTATTAGATATGGATGACTATGATGTTATATTAGGAGTGGATTGGTTAGCTAACTACTAGGCTACCGTAAACTGCCGTAAGAAGCGGGTCATTTTTTATATACCTGGGTAACCAGAAATTTTGTTCCATGCCGAAAAAGTCTAACAAGTACGTGCATCATCTCTGTTATGAAAGTGGCATGGTTTTATTCACGAGGGTAGAGAGCATTCCTTGCTTATGTGACTGTTGAGGACAAAAGGCAGCCACAGATTGAAGATATTGATGTTGTCTGTGAGTTTGCAGATGTTTTTCCTGAGGAGTTATTGGGATTGCCACCAAGCAAGGAGATTGACTTTACCATTGACCTGGTGCCAAGTACCTCACCTATCTCCAAGACACCATATAGAATGGCCCCAGCAGAGTTAAGAGAACTCAAAGTACAGTTGCAAGATTTACTTGATAAGGGCTTCATTAGGTCGAGCGGATCTTTATGGGGAGCACCAGTCCTTTTTGTGAAGAAAAAGGACGGGTCATTGAGACTATGTATTAACTATTGGTTGCTGAATAACATCACTATAAAGAACTGATACTCTTTGCCACACATAGATGTTTTATTTGATCAGCTCCAATTAGCACGAGTATTCTCCAAGATTGATATGAGATTAGGATACTATTAGTTGAGGGTTAGAGAAGAAGATATCTCGAAGACTGCTTTTAGGAGTCGCTATGGTCACTATGAGCTTTTAGTGATGCCGTTTGGATTGACTAATGCACCTACAGTGTTCACGGATCTAATGAATTGTGTCTTCCGAGCTTACTTGGATAAGTTTGTGATTGTTTTTTTCGATGACATCTTAGTTTATTTGCCTAGTAATGAGGCACACAAGGAGCATCTCCACATGGTATTGGACACACTTTGTCAACATCAGTTGTATGCCAAGTTTAGTAAATGTGAGTTTTGGTTAGATCAGGTGTAGTTTTTGGGCAAAGTGGTATCTAAAGATGGAATGGCCATAGACCCAACCAAAGTTGAGGCAGTGCTACACTAGTAGAGGCCCAAGACAGTGATAGAGATACATAGTTTTCTCAGTTTTGCAAGATATTATCATTGCTTTATTGAGGGATTCTCAAAGATTGCGTTACCTTTAACTACCCTGACCAGGAAAGACACTCAGTTCGTTTGGACCAATGCCTATGAGGAGAGCTTCCAAGAGCTCAAGAGGAGGCTTACTACTACCCCGGTGTTGACATTACCATCAGGTGTAGGTAGTTATGTAGTTTATTGCAATGCCTCAGGTAAAGGATTAGGAGCAGGGTTGATGCAGCATGGAAAGGTAATTGCCTATGCATCGAGACAACTTAAGACACATGAGGTGAATTACCCTACACATGATCTGGAGTTAGCAGCAGTGGTATTTGCACTAAAGTCCGGGAGACACTATCTATATGGTAAGAAGTTTGACGTATTCACTGATCATAAGAGCCTCAAGTACTTCTTTAGTCTAAGTGATTTGAACATGAGGCAGCATAAATGGATGGAATATTTTAAGGACTTTGATTTCACCATACAATACCACCCAGGGAAGGCTAACGTCATTGTAGATGCCTTGAGTAGGAAGTCTAGAGTAATGATTGCCAATCTGTCAACTCGGTCTACGTTTCTCCACAGGATATTAGAGGCACAGGGCAAAGATAAGGAGAAATAGGATCTAGCAGACAGAACAGATTTTATGAGAGGACCAGATGGAGGAGTCTGATTCAAGGGTAGGTTGGTGGTACGGCATATGATGATTTGAAGCATGAGTTACTTCGGGAGGGACACCAGTCCCAGTATATGATCCATCCTAGAGGTACAAAGATGTATCATGTTAAGTGTTTAATTTTGGCTAAAAGACTCCTAGTTTAGCATTTAATTAGACCGTCTAACTCATTAATTTGGTGATTTTTGGATAAAATATAAAAATTAGTTCAAATTGACCATCCAACTATAAATTGTCAAAATTAATGGTCAGATGATCAACTGAGCTAAGTGGATGCCTAATGTTTGGTTTAGATGACTCTAATCTAGTCTTTGGTTTTGCAATTCAACCAAAGCAGGGTTGGCTAGTTTAGATTTAATTTCAACAGTGCAGATCAGTTTGAAGATCAATAAGGCAAGGGATGAAGGGTTCCTAAAAGAACAAGGTTTCTTAATAGAAGAAGAGTCCTAAATTGGAAGAAGAGGAAGTTCCTAATAAGAAACTAACTCTTAAAGGAATGAGGTGGAGGAAAATTAGGAAGGGAAAAATTTATAAAGAGAGGGAACCGTAAGGAGTGGAGGAGTTTTGGGAGTTGTTGGGGTTTTGGTCTTACTTTGCTCAGCATTTTTTCTTGCTTTCCTAAGTCCTTTATTATACTGCTTATTGTGTTTCCAGTTTCCCACCGTATCCTTTTCTCTTAATCTCCATTTCTCTAGTTTACATTCATTGCATCTCCTACGCCATCTCTGTTTTCTCACTATCCCTCTCTCTTTCACATTCATAGCTTAGTTCCCCATCTCATCCATATTCTTTGTTTATCACACCACCTTCCCTACACCCATTTTTCTCTAGTGCACATCCTAAGAGGCAACCTTTAGAACCGTGCAACGGCCCCTTTCTTTCATCACCATACCTCATCTCCATCCTCTATTGCTTTTACCAGCACGCCCCTTACATTAGCCTATAGCCTCCACCATCTAGTTCCACTGTCATCTCGTCGTCTTCATCAGCCCATCACCGCTACTCTGCTCCACGCACCAAACTAGAGCACCAGTCAGCCAGACGATGTCTTGCTTGGTCCTTGCTCCCATCTACCAATGCTAGATGGACTAGATATGGAAACCCAATCTGGGTTTCCTATCTCCTCCAAGTCTCCTCTTCCCCTTCTTCTCTTCCCTATTTTTCTCTTCCCTTCCTCCTCTGTCCCATGCCATTGTCTTCACCAGCTAGGCACAAATCCAACATCTCCACAACCCTGGCTATCCATGAACCCATCACTCGTCGCACAGCCAGGCACAAGCGCGGCTCTGTTCTAGACAACGTCATTTTTCCCTCATCAGATGAGCATCCATTGGCCCAGGCAATTCCAGGACCGTGCAACGGCCATCTCTCTAGCTTCCTAATTTTAGTAGCATTTGCTCCAGCCCAATTAGTCCAGTGAGACAGCACAGCTCTCTAGGTAACCTCATCTTCTTCAGCAAAGTCATCATCTTTGGTGGATTTGGAGTTTACGGAATGTTTAAGGAAGTTTTGCTAAAAATTCCAAATTTTCCCTTATTAGAATATTTCAAATTACATGTTCTCTCTCGTTACTATTACTATTCCCGTATTGAGTATTCACGTTCTGTGTTATTCTATAGTTAATCCAGGAACTATCTTATATGTTCTTATTTAACCAAATCAAGGGTTCTAGTCTAACCACGGGAAAACTCTTATTTCTTGTTTGTTTTAATTCAGAATTTTAATTAAATTTTATAACATGTTTTAGGATAGTTTCCTATGTAATTGTTGTTCCTGATCTTCAATTTGGGCCCTGAAAATAGATCTAAGCCATTAATTCTTAAATTCTTTAATTAGATTAGGTGTTTAAAAATTTGAAGAATTTGACAAATTCATCTATCAGATCAATAATCTAGGACATGTTGAATATATTAATGCAGTTTGATCAAAGTTTGGGATAACAGAAGTGAGGAAATTAGACAACACTTATGATAGGGAATTAGATTTTCCTTAAATTTTTCTAGTTTTCATTTAGAAAGGTTTTACTGTTTTTTTTTTTTTTTGTTCTTTCAGGAATTAGACCTCTAGAATTTCAATGTTAAAATGAAGATGAAGTCTGATTGCTTTTTGTTAATTTTTGTAAATTAATTTGAATTTTAAATAAGTAAATTTTATTAAAAACTCCAAATTCTTAAAGTGCGTCCTTGTGTGATCAACCCGTACTTGCATTAGCTATACCACCATAGCTCGTGCACTTACAAAAAACATCAACAAGTTTTTGGAACCATTGCAGGGGACCCGCAATGGAGTTTTTATAAAATTTAAATAAAAAATCCAAAAAATTAAAGAAACAAAAATAAATAAAAAAGTCAAAAAATAAAAAATTGTAGAAATTGTAGATTTTTGGCATTTTAGACAAATTTAGGTGCATTTTTCAAATTTTTTTAGCCATACCACCTAATTTCCTTAATTTCCTTGCCATTTTTGAGGAAAATGGCAAGGAAATTTTGATCAAAATGGAAATTTCCCTACTTACATAGAATAGGACTCTCTCTTTTTTGTTCTTTTGAGTGAATCTTGTAGCGAGGATCCCTATAAATTTATATTTCTATTTTAATTTTAAAGGGTTGTATAATATAGGGCAAGTGTGGGGTAAGGTGGCCCACACTTGATTTTCATCAGAAACACTACTGTAAGTTTCCTCACTCATTTATGTCATAGGTTAGGGCTTGCATAGAGAGTAAATTTGCATTGTTTGGTAGTGTAACTCATATAGAAAGCATCTTTTATAATTGTTGCATTTTTAGGGTTTTACATTAGTTTATCATTTTAATTGAATTCTTAGGACACAGTTAATGGTTTAAGGTGATATATATATATATATATATGCTAATCGAACTGTCATGGAGTGTGGAATTTAATTAGTAAGGGCACCCTAGCCCCATAAGATCAAGGTTGATTTCATCACCACTCATTGACCCACCTAGGATAACCACTTCAAGCACACTACCCTACCCTTCCACTCAAATTAAAATCAATTAGAGGAGACCTATAGGGCAGTCACATGGTCATAGGACCCTCTTACTAAGATGTGATTCATTGTCACTCTAGTGGCTTTTGAGCACTGTGGTTATTAGGGGTTGTTTAATAGAGTCTCGATCTTCCCTCGCCTCCTGTTGACATTTGTGAGGTCTAAACGCCTCCTTACATGAGGGTTGTATTAACCACATTGTGTAGAACCTAACTAGTAAGCAAGAGTCAAATCTAAAGGAGAGGAGGAGCCAGATTAGGCTAATTAAAAGTATTGTCCCCACACAAATTCAAGATAATGAATATATTGCTTATTAGCCTATGGTATTTGATTGTGCCTTTTGATTGCATCACATAGAGTTAGAGTTAGAGTTAGCATTTAGAGTATGAAATTTTAGATTAGGAATAGTTCATGCAAGGGCATTGATCTTAGAACCCAAAGCTACTACCTTTAAACCCAGAGATTCAACGTATCCAACACTAAGGGAAAAGAAACATTGTTCCTATCCCTATACCTAAACCACTAGTAGAGATTGAACGCAAGATGATTAGGGATTTTTGTGCACTGCTCCAACTTAATACCCCATCCTGCATAGCTTTACATCCTACTAATGCCAACTACTTCAAGTTAAAGTCAGGAGTATTTCAATTACTCCCTACTTATTATGGTCAAGACTGAGAAGACCCATACCTACATATCAAGGAGTTCCTTGATATTTGTGGTACATTTAGGTTTTGAAAATTTTCAAATGCTTCGATTAGGCATAGATTATTCCTATTCTTACTTAAGGACAAAGCCAAGTCATGGCTTAATTCCTTGGAGGTAGGTTCAATACATACATCGGACCAATTGTCTAGGAAGTTTCTGAACAAGTTCTTCCCTGTTCATAAAACAAATGCCCTACGTCATGAAATTTTAAATTTCCAACGAAGGGATGATGCGCAATATTATGAATGTTGGGAATGTTGGAATGAATTGCTGTACAAATGCCCTCATCATGAATTTGAGAAATGGCAGCAAGTTCAATACTTCTATGAGGCATTGACCCTTTAAAATAAATAAATGATAGATGGAGCAAGTGGAGGAACCCTCATGTTAAAAGATGAAAGTGAAGCATAGGAATTCTTTCAAACTATAGTTGATAATTCTTAGCAATGAGATTATTCAAATAGGGGAGAAAGAACTAACCAACCCACTAAGAAAGGAGGTATCCATGAGATAGGAGCGCATACTAATCTATCGTATAAGCTCAACTCTATTGCTGAAAAATTAGGTGGAAGAATGAACAAGCTTAAAACTATGTTTCAATCTTTCATGACTGCTAAATTATCCCAAAAAGTTCCACAAGAGGTATGCGCTACTTCTTCTAGTCCAACCCATTTAACCTCAATATGTCCATCTAATAAAGTATTCCTTGAATATCTTGTAGACCAAGCGAACGCATTGAATGCATCTCATCAACCTAGCGATAACCCATATTCTGAGACCTACAACCCTGGATGGGCTAGGCATCCCAATTTGTCTTGGTCAAAGAATAACCACCAAGGGGGACCATCTATAAATCCCCCTATTCAAAACTTTCCTCTTAGAACTACAGTTACCCATCAGCCACCTGGCTTTCAAAAACCTCTACAACAAAAGAAACCATATTCAGAGGAAAACATCCATACCATGCTGGAACAAATTGTAAAAGGTAATGATTACACTAAAAAGGCCTTACACCAATTGCAAAATGAGAGTAAACAGTTAGCCAATGTCAAATCTCAAGCCATATCCAAGTTAGAGATGCAAGTAAGCCAATTGTTTATTGAATTACATAATAGAGGAAAGGGTCAGTTTCCTAGTCAACCTATCCCTAACCCTAAGGGTTAATTTGACATAGGGTCAAGTTCTCAAAACCTTAACCCTCGTGAGCATGCCAAGTCCATAACCACCCTTAAGAGCTATCATCAAATCGATAAGGAAGAAGAGCAAGCTAAGGAAACTGTAGAGGAAAAAGAGGCAACAAAAATATAAGAAAAAGAGAAAAGACAGAACAATCTTGTAGAACCTATAGTGGAGGCACCCTATGTACTTAAAGCCCCTTTTCCCCAATTACTGAATAAAGCTAGGAAGGGATCAAACTTCATTGAGTTAATGGAGGTATTTAAACATATACAAATCAATATACCATTGCTCAATGCATGTAACGCCCGAGCAATTTATGCCATTTTTAACAAAAATTGGACATTTTATAAGAAATGAATTGTGTTGAATGTTTTACCTTATTTAAAATAGTAAATGAAGGAATTTGTGAGGAAACTTAGTACTATTAGATTCTACTTGAAAAATGGAATCCAACGCCTCAAAGAACGTCGAAAACGGAGTTCGTATGAAGAAGTTAGGGTCGTTTAAAGATCAAGGGCAGTTCTATAATTTAAACAGAAAACGGAAAGGGCAGAAAACACAGGGGGCCGTTTTGATAATGGCACCCCATCGTCTTCCACCTCCAAATTTCTCCAGAAACCCTTTTTCTCCTGATTTCTCCAGAACACACCAGGGGAATGGCGGCACTGCCATTTAGGGGCACCCCCTTCTCCCCTCTATAAAAGCCCCATCTCCCCCTCTCCAAAAACACGTTTTCCGGCAAGTTTGGGACTGGGGTTTCCGGTAAAAACTGAAAACCCATCTCAAACCCATCTCTCTGCATGTTTTCGGCAATGGCCAGGCCCTAGTCGGGTGGCCATTCTCCCCATTCCGCTCTCTTCTCTTGTTCCGGTCTGGCATTGGGGTTTTCCCCTTCGTGGGTTCCGGCAACATGGATTTCTGGCAGAGGGAACGCACCACCGGCAATAGGCGCTCCTAAGCTACCCAAGTAAGTCATTTTCCCCTACCTTCTCTCTGTTTTGCTTCCCCCAGGCCAGATCCATGCCGGATCTGGTTCTTTTCCCAGCCGTTTTCCAGCCGGGTTTTCCTGGAAAATGCTCCAAGCTGGCTTGGGCTGGCCCTGCACGAACAAGGAGTCCCAGGGATGCCATGCTCCACGTATGCCTGGGACAGGGTCCCTAGGATGGGTTTCGGGCGTACGACATGTGTACACTATCCTAGGTGCGGCCTTTGGGTGAACGCGTGACATGGGGCATGGGTCCTGGGTCAACTAGGATGCACGAGGTGCCCTGGGAGCTGAGACGCGCCATGTTACACCAAAGGTGCATCCGTGCAATGCCATCCAGGATGCCCATCATAGCGCGTCGCTTGAGCTTGCATGTGCACATGCAAAACGTGATCCCTGGCACGGCCTTTAGGCACGCACGCATGAGAGGCGGTCGCGGTTCAACCAGGATGCACGGGTGTCCTGGGAACTAGGACACGCGGACCCAATAAGACTTTAAAGTTAGGATTAGAGGACAATTTATAGAGTTAGCTATGGAATAGTAGATCCACATCATAGGATCCAGCCTGACAATGAATTAGGCAAGGACCAAGGACCCTAAAAAGCAGATCTAGCGATCTAATGTCTAAATGGATTGAAATTAATAAGGACTCCTTGTATCCATTCATACCCAGGAGTTTATAAATGAAACCCAGGGACGGGTTGAATGATAAAGGACCCGACTCCAGGAGACTTTGAGGTAGGTGCTCTATCGCTACTAGACTTTTAAAAAGAGCCATGATTGTTTTGAATGCATGTTTTAAGTATAAGTATATGACTTGTTTAGCATGACTTAATTCAGCGTTCATATGATAAATACATTATGCATAGACATGTTTTGTAAACAATTGCATATATTGCATGATTTGTGAGCATTGAGTTCTTGAAAAATTGCATATCCTTAAGGGTTACCAAAAGATGCTAGAGAACCCAAAAGACACTGGGTAGGCAGTTGTGAGGGACCCAAAGGGGACAGGTTTTGCAAAAGAGGTTTTCGCTTGTTTGATCTGATATGATTTGGGCTGATAAGCTCGTGGGCGCTATGCCGAGAGGTCTAGGTTGGCCTCCAGCCTCTACCACTATTAGGTGGGATGGGTGCCATGCCCAAAAAGGGCAATGTCCCTACGTCGACTGCATGTGGTATAGGGGGCTACCACTAGTGTCACAGCACTAGGTCAGTGTGTCATATGCCCCATGGAGGCTATGATTCTGTGTCCCTAGGTACCCGGGGACCACACGGCGGCGAGGTCGTGGGCATAGTTGGACCCTATGGTTTGAGGATTTACTTGCATTGCATATGGCATGACATGAGGTTGGTCGACCATACCAGATATCCATGAGTTGGATTCAGTTGAGCATCTTATGCATATCATTATGTTTATGATATATATATGATACTTTTGACTTGGATTATTCTATCTCTTTAAGTCGTCAGTATTCCGATTTGACAGTGGTTTTTAATCTCGATATTGAACATGATTGTTCGAACATGCACATGTTTTAAAGAGCATATGATTTTAAACATAGCATGCATTGTAAAACTAGTAGTGATAGACTCCTACTGAGTATAGTGTATACTCACCCTATCCTTAACATTTTTTAGGATAGTTCCACTTACAAATAGAAGACGCCTTAGGAGAAATTAGTGCTACGAGCATGTGAATAAACAAAGGAGACAACTATACATGTGAGTAAACTCTCTACCCTTTGGACATGTATTTGTATTTATTTACAGTTGGGTTGTGTCTTTGTATTTGGATAGACCTAGGGAAAAACATTTATGATTTCTGAAGTTTTTCAAAAACTACTTTGATTGTTGTGA
The DNA here is from genome assembly GCA_035236585.1 of Warburgia ugandensis. Taxonomy (NCBI): domain Eukaryota; kingdom Viridiplantae; phylum Streptophyta; class Magnoliopsida; order Canellales; family Canellaceae; genus Warburgia; species Warburgia ugandensis. The sequence goes on from CP141133.1 coordinate 44,117,786, forward strand.
AAGCAAATGACACTCGGGGTTTTCAAAATGAGTTTAAAACTAATGATTTTCCGCTGCATTGCATGGTTTTTACAAAATGGTTTTCAAATAGGGATGCATCCAGCCTTAGGAATTTAGATCTTGCATTTAAAAATGCATGGGAAAACCCGGGTCGTCACAATGCAATTAAAGACATCCCTGCCTATGCTAAATTCTTAAAAGAGCTCTACACAACAAAGCAAAAGCTTAATGTACAAAAGAAAGCCTTCCTCACTGAACATGTGAGCTCTTTGATTCAACACAAGACCCCACCGAAGTTTAGAGACCCAGGATGTCTTGGAATCACTTGCATCATTGGAGATCATGTCATAGATAGGGTACTTCTTGACTTAGGGGCTAGTGTTAACTTGTTGCCACACTCTGTCTATGAGCAACTAAAACTTGATGAGTTAAAAGCAACCACTACCACACTGTAATTAGTTGATAGATCTATCAAGATACCTCATAGTTTAGTTGAAGATGTCTAGATATAGGTGGATAAGTTTTATTACCCTGTTGATTTCATTGTGCTAGACACCCAACCTGTATCCGATCCTGGTAGTCAAATCCCCGTAGTCCTTGAATGTCCATTCTTGGCAACGTCCAACGCCATGATTAACTATAGGAATGGTGTAATGAAACTCTCATTCGGCAACATGAAGGTTAAACTTAATGTTTTTAATGCCAATCAACAACATTTAGAACTCCATGATCCCTATGATGTGAACTTGATAAAGAGTCTAATTAATGAAATTCATTCACCATTGTCCATCGCCGACACATTAAAGGCTTGTCTGATGCACTTTAATAGAGAATTTGATATAGACAAGTCTATTGAGGAGGTAAATAATCTTTTAGATGTTGCACCAATAATGGATACCTTTAAGTGGGGTCCTTATGTTGCACTATCTAAATCTATTCCCATACCCTCAATAGAGCAACCACCATCTTAAGACCTAAAACCCTTGCCTGATAACTTGAAATATTCATACCTAGGCCCAGATGAAAACTTACCTATAATACTAGCATCAAACTTAGATAAAGAATAGGATGATAGGCTTTTAGATGTTCTTAAGGAACATAAAACTGCCCTAGGGTGGACAATAGCAGACATAAAAGGGATAAGTCCAGCTATATGCATGCATAGGATACATCTAGAAGAAAATACAAAACCCTTTAGGAAAACTCAAAGGTGACTGAACCCCCACATGAAGGACGTGGTTAGAGATGAAGTCCTAAAGTTCTTTGATGTTGGCGTCATATACCCTATCTCTAATAGTACTTGGGTCAGCGTCGTTTAGGTTGTACATAAGAAATCTAGGGTCATGGTAGTCAGAAATGAGGCTAACGAGCTAGTCACCCTTGCATGACCACTGGGTGGCGAGTTTGTATTGACTATCGAAAGTTGAACCCGGTCATGAGAACAGATCATTTTCCTCTACCATTCATTGACCAAATGCTAGAGAGTTTAGCTGGACATAGCACTACAGGATCAGCAGAAGACCACCTTCACCTGCCCTTTTGGAATCTTCACCTAAAGACGTATGCCTTTTAGGCTTTGTAACACTCCAACTACATTTCAAAGGTGTATGCTGAGCATTTTCTTAGACATGGTAGAAAGATTCCTTGAGGTGTTTATGGATGACTTCTCAGTATTTGGGTCATCATTTGATGAGTGGCTGTACCACTTGAAGTTAGTCCTAGTAAGGTGTCAGGAGAAGAATCTTTTCTTAAATTGGGAAAAGTGTCATTTTATGGTATGGAGTGAGATAGTATAGAAATCGATAAGGCAAAAGTGGATTTAATAGCTAATCTTCCTACACCAAGGATAATAAAAGAAATTCGCTCCTTTTTAGGACATTCTTGCTTTTACAGATGATTCATCAAACATTTTAGCAAAATTGCCAAGCCCCTATGTAATTTACTTATAAAGGAGGACACTTTTGACTTTGATGAAGACTGTAAAAAGGCATTTGAGCAACTTAAGGCTGAATTGACTTCTGCACCTATTATTCGACCACCAGATTGGAACGCACCAATCGAAATAATGTGTGACATGTCAGATTATGCCATTAGAGTTATTTTGGGGCAGCGCATTGATAAACTTCCTCATATGATATATTACTCTAGTAAAATAATAAATGATGCGCAACTCAACTATTCCATTACTAAGAAAGAGTTGTTAGCTGTAGTGTTTTCTTTGGATAAGTTTAGATCTTACCTGTTAGGGTCTAATGTTATAGGATATGTTTGGCTGAAGACATAAAACTTAATGCTCACTGGGAGGCAACCGAGGGATTTTAAAGTCGTAGTGTTTTCATTACCCATTCATCATATAGGTGTTATATATTTCAAAACATTGAGGACAATGTTTAATTCAAGTAGGGCGTATAGATATGCATGGGTTTTCTATGTTTTTTGGTAGTTTAAAAAAAAAAAAAAAAAAACTTTACGAGTTCCTTTATAAAGATGGGAATTTAGAATTTCTGAATATTTAGCTATCATTTGAAATTTAACTTATTAATAAAGTTGTATACAATTAGTTCACTATTTTATTTTTTTTCTAAAGCATTTCATGAAAAATTTAACTCAAAATATTAATTGCGCAAAATAGCTATATATATATATATATATACCTTAAGCTGAAGAGAAAATATAACTTAGAAATCCCGAAGAAGATCTATAGAGACATAACCCAAGTGAGTTAGAGCCATTCTTCCTTCTATGAGGTTATACATAAATTCAAAATTTTCTATAGTAGACATTAGTTCTACGTTGGTTTCATTATTATTCATCTTGATCAACTATTGAGAAATCACAAAATACCATATATATTAAGTTTATGATCATTTTTAAGTCATACCCTAGGAAATGATAGAGGTCATCTTTATTTAACTTAGAGCCTTTAGCCTTCGCAATGTTATTTTTCAATAGTTAGACACTTGATCCTTTAAAATCAAATATTTCTTTGTTAACCAAACAACCTTTACCTATATTTAACCCCCATAATATATTCATTACCCATTTATTTTGGAAATATGTAGAAAAGATTGAAGAACATCTTGAAAAAAGTATGAACAATACAATTCATGAGATGAACATCAAAAAGGTAAAAATAATTTTCAAAAAGGCTACACAAAAATTCAAATGAAAAAGAAGAAGAAAAAGATAGCCAATGAAAAGAAGAATGTTGACTCGTGTAAAGAAAAATGGAAAAGTTGTGAATACACTGATAGAAGACCTTTACATATTTTTCAAACAACCTTTGTTTACCTTTATACCCATTACTTTGCTACCTTTACCTAAGCCTAAGTTTTTTTCCTAATAGAAGTCCCCACTTGATCTTAGAAGAAGTATGGCTTGGGCATGGTTATGAATGAGTAAGGAATTTGGTAGAGTGTAACATTCTTAGTAGTTCGTATCCTTTCATGAGACCATTATCATTCTTTCTAAGTTATTGTTTTTTATATGAAATGTGTGAGATTTTTAGACTTAATGAACAACATTCTACTCACACATTAATGAGAGATTTGTACCCATTTTTGAGTGACTTCTTTCTAAGTAACAAGTATATCCTGTGAGAATTGAAGTTCAAGCATATATTTGGACAGTAATTTAGTTTATATTTGACTTGAAAACTACTAATTATATATATTTACTATAGCACACACTCACTTTTGGAAGTTTAATAAAATAATGAGATATCTTTAGCATAAGGGTAAGATTTTGAACCTTTTTGTTCATCTCCATTAGCAGGTTAAAGTTAGATACTTATATGAGCTAAATAGAAGAAAATTTTCTCAGATGAATGAAAGATTTTCATAAATTTTTTGAAAATTTTATGGTTATATTCATTGGAAATCGTTATGAGGCCTAACTCATCTACTAGGGGTAACTTAGGAGTTTAAGGGCTTGTTGCATATGCTAATGCAATCATGAGTACCTACAAAAGTGGAAGCCAATTGCTTTCATCATTCTTTGCATGTTTTGCTTAGGACTAGCAAAATGCTAGTTGGAGGGTGTGATAAGTGTTCAATTATGTATGAAAAGTACCTAATTATTAGCCAACATGTTACAAAATATAGTGTTATTTGTACTTTTTTCTTTTAATTTGCAACACATGCACTTCTAACCTAATAATTCAAAATTTTGATATTTTGTAGGTTTAGAGTCTAATCCAAAGTATGTGAATAATCATAATTTTTAAGGTTTAATTAATGTTTTTGACCTTTCATAGGAATCATGAAGATGATCCAACGATTGAAATTTATTGAGATGAGAATTGGAGCCATTCATGAAATTTCCTAGTTTAACTAGGAAACTTAAGAAAATCAAGGCCTAAATCTCAATAATTCAAAGCCTAATCAAGGATCAAGATCATCTTAGGCCAAGGAAAGGATGTAATTAAAGAAGTTAAAGGTGATTAAAATGGGTCCATGCAGAACCCTTGCATGGGAGCCATCCAAGCTACCTTGGTCATATAAACCATGAGAGAAAGTGAAGAGCTAAGGAAGTCAAGACATGCCATTAAGGCCAAGGGTGTGAATCATGCAGCTAAGCAAAATGAGCCTTCAAGGAGAACCATTCAAACCATTGAAGCCAATGTTGCATGGAGTGATACTATTGGAGGAGCATTTTGCTCAATTATAGTAAGATAAAAATGGGATTTTAAGAGGATAATTAAGAGATATTAAGGTAAAAATCAAATTAGGTAAGCATGCATGTGGACCAATATGAAGAACCCACCTCTATATTTCTTTTTCCCATTTTTTCCACCTTATTTCTCTCTCTTTCAACCTCATCCACTCCACGCAAAGCCATCCATGATTTCTACTTAGGGGACAATGCGTGTTCCTAAATCACTCCCACCTTCCTAAAGTGCCACCAAGCCCAACCAACTACCCCACCTTCTATTTTTGCCCTTTATTCTTATTTTCCCTCTCTCTCCATCTCTATTTCCATCTCTTTCAAAACCCCCTCTTCATTCCACATGAAACATATTAGAGGAGAGGGAATTTCATTCCTAGATCCTAAAAATTAGGAGCCTCCCTCTTAGTTGTCTTAGGAGGCCAATATCTCCATGCCACTTATGTTCACCTTCTAACATCCCTCTTTTCCTCCCATTTTCATCTTCCATCTCACCTACCCCATCACCCACTCCTTAGGGTTTTCCACACATAGGAGAGAGGTGGAGATGCCCCGTCCTTAAAGGTAGGTGTCTCTCTCCTTTAAGGTGTCTTAATGCCCCATTTTGCTTGCCTTAGACTTATTCCTAATCTTACCTTCTAATCTCTATATCATCTCCATCCTAGGATCACATGGTAGAAGGATTAGAAGGCAGCCAAAGAGGAGGAGTCTCGCTCCTAAAATGGAGGTACCTCCACACTTCTTCTACTCCTTAGGTTCTCAATGCAATTCCTCATGGTGCAGCCATCTTCCAGTCCATCCATGCCTCCTTGCTTTGGGTTTTATTCTCTCTTTGATTTCATCTAATTTAGATTAGTGGTTTCCTTCAATTCCTTGGTTGCTGCTTTTAGTTTACTACTTTGTTTTGTTCCTTGAATTCATGCCTTTGTTTCTTTGCTTTATGGCCTAGTTCCCTTTGATTATTGTACTTCGTTTTGCACCTTAGATCCATGAATCTAAGGGCTACAACACTCTTGTACTGATAACCAATAGTATGTAGTTCTTAGAATAAGTTCCTTGTTCATCCCTTTTCCTTAAGTTCCTTGCCATCTATTGCTCTCTTTTCCATCTTTTTCCTCTTGCTTTCTTTAGATATCTTTTGGGAATCCATGTATAATTACTCTTATTGGTTTATGGATGATTGAAGAAGTAGTTTGGTCTTGTCTTTGGATTAAAGAAAGGTGTGCACACCCCTTGGAGTGCGCGCACCCCACATGTATGTACTTTGATTCAATCAATGAAATTCTTATGTTTCAATGATAATTGTGCAATGTTCATGGATGTTTTATTTGTTTTAGTTTCCATTTAATGTGTTGTAGATTAAGATTGCATTTAGTTTCCACAGGAAATACTCTAAGGAGCCATTAGCACCACCCATGGGCCATGTGGATGGTTTTGAAGTGTTTCTTCTTAGATGATTGTTTGATTTAGATTAGATTCCCATTCTTTAAGAGTAGTTCCATTCATCCATTCCATGTTAACTTTAGTTGCATCCTAGTTTAGACAAATTCATGAACTATGGGTTAGTTTATTTTGTGCTCTTTCCATGTTTAAATCATGCATCATGTTAGGTTTACTTGCTTTAATTTCTTAGATTTGGTCATGTTTTGCTATTTGTTGATAATTGTCTATGTTAATTTGAATGTTAGCGTAGCTTAAGTAAGTTTCCATATTTATGTTTTGAAAGTTCTAAATTTAGATAGTTCCCAACTTCATGCATTTTTAGTTTTCATGTTAGTTTCCATCCTTAGTTTATGATGAAACCCAATTCTTTGTTATAGGATAGAGAGTTTAAATGAGATACATCCAACATACACTTCTGTAAGATTCCTCGTGGGATTGAACTTTCTCGCATCCAATTACATTGCGATTCATGCACCGACAAGTTAATTAAAACATACATCATCAAGCACCAATAAAGATTGATAACGAAGAAGTCCCCCTAAAATACCACTTTGGTATATAGAATCAATGATTCATTAGAATGGAGAGATTGAGAGGGAGGTTACTCAGAGAATTCATGTAGGTTGGAGCAAATGGAGATGTGCCTCTACAGTTTTGTGTGATTGGTAGGTGCCACTCAAACTAAAAGAAAATTTCTATAGGATGGCTTTAAGGTCAGCCATGATCTATGGATTAGAGTGTTGGGTAGTTAAGGAACACTGTGTGCATAGGATGAATGTAATTGAAATGAGGATGTTGAGATGGATGAGTGGCAAGAAAAGAAAGGATAGAATTAGAAATGAAAACATTTGAGGAAACTGAGTAGCACTAAGCGATAGCGAGATGAGGGAGATCAGACCTAAATTGTTTGGACACGTCCATCAGTGGCCAAAAATGACATTCACTAGGAGTAAGGAAATGCAAGTTGAAGGTTCTAAAAGGGCAAGGGGAAGGCCCAAAAGAGCAGGGACAAAAGTCGTGATAAAAGATTTAAAAACATTGGGACTAAATGAAGCCGTGATACTTAATAGAGGGGAATCAACGAACAAGATTCATGAGCCCAACCCCTAATTAGGATAAGGTCTTGATGATGACGATGATAATAGGGGTCCTACCCAAAATATGACCCTTCCACATTTTTATCTATGGACTTGGGCTACCTCCCTTAAGCTAAAATTAAGGGGAAAACAACCTACCCTTCCTTGTGGATCCTAGTCCAATTAGGCTAGGTAACATGGTTTCTCCCTAGCCCAAAACGTCCATAACTCTCCCTTATATGGGCATTAATTCATATGGCATGTTATGTGCTTCAATTGCTCCCCTTATGCCCCTTAGCACTTAGCCATTTTAGCTAAGCTTCCTTCCCACCATGAAACATCAACATTCTTGCATCCGGTTAGTATTGGTGTATTCTTTCATCATTTAAGTAAAGCAAAGATTACTTTTACAATGCCTTAAACATGAATGGTACTTATGAAGAGAAAATATTCATTATTCATGCCTAAAAAAGTACTAAAAATTTAGAGGTATTACATCTAACCCAACTTATAAAAGTTTTGTCCTTAAAATTAGAGAAAATTTCTATTTCATGTCAACCTATGGTTCCCACATGCTTTCTCTGTGCACTAGTATTGCCATAGAATTTTGACCAATAGAATGGTCATGTTCTTCAAAATCTTCTCTTTACTACCCAAAACATTCACTTCTTCCTCCTCAAAAGGTAAGATTGGGTTGTAATTCTATAGGTATCTAATCAAGCACATGTGTTGGTTTTGGGATCTATTTCTCTAACATGGGCACTTGGAATATATCATGTACATTGGATAGTTGTGGCAGTAAAGTCAACCAATATGCTACCCATCTAACCCTTTGCAAAATCTCAAAAGGAGCGACAAATCTTGAATTTAGCTTTCTTTTCATGCAAAAACTCATAGCACTCTTCATCAGTGAGATCTTTAGAAACACATGATCCTTGACTTCATACTCTAAGTCCTTACATTGCATCTAGTGCACCCTATGATTTTTGTTCTTAACCTGTAGATAGATTAGCATTGTTCTACAATTTCTATCACCATCATGGGTATTTTTCACTTCTCACTACCTCTATCTTTACTATGTCCACTACAACTCTATCTTTCAAATAGTGTGCCTAAGAAAGTCAATGTTATCTAAAAAAATTTCTACACTTTTTGCACTTTTTATACATATTGTATTCTAAGTGTATTCAACACTATATGCATGTGTTCTTGATGCTCCTCTAGGCTCAACACATAGACTAGGATGTTCTATACAAATGTGATAGCAAATTTATTAAGAAATGGTCTGAATATCCTATTCATGAGTTCCATTAATGTGACGTGAGCAATGGTCAATTCAAATGGCATCACTTGAAATTACACAGCATTCATGTCTAGCTTGAAGTTCCTTCTCTTGGAACATCTTCTTACTTGATCCTCAATTGATGATACTAGCACTTCATATCAATCCATGGCTATTTGAGATTAATCGAATAGGTCATTAAGTTAGGTTACAGGTTTATTGTTCACTATTACTCCTTTAACCATTCAATAGTCAATGCAATGTTTTATTAACTCATCCTTCTTTTGATGAAGAAGATCGGTGCTATCATAACAAAACAATATAGTTGATAAGTCCTTTATTTAATATTTCTACAACTGATTTTCTAACTAATTAAGCTTTGCTAAGACCATTCCATAAATTACTTTGGAGATAAGAATTGTGCCACAATTATTGGTTTGATAGTGTTGCGCATCTCCATTTTACATGGTAACCTGGTAACTCTAATGGAAGTACATATAGAATTCCCTGAATTACCACCATGTCTTCCAGTTTAGGCTTAGTAACCTTTATTGATTCAAAATTTTCATATGTGATCTTCACCTCAATCCTTTGGAGATGTCATCCAAAACTTCTTGAGTATATGAAATATTTCTAGCTTGGAAACAATTTGTACAACCTCATTCTTACTATCAAGTTTCATTAAACTAACAATAATAACCATTACTACTAAAATTTACTTCAAATATTGATCCAGATGTTTGTAAACCTTGTTTCATAAACAACATTCACTCAACAAGTACATCTTTATTTTTTAGTCATTTAAAAGTCTAATTTATCCTTTAACCTTAGAATTCAATATCCTCTAAGCTCAATTCTTTTAATCTTATGTCTTTTCTCTCATAATATAATTTCTACTCTTCATACATTTCAATCAATTTCTCTAATTACCATCATACTTTCAAGTATATTTCACAGATCATATACTTCCATTAGAGCATCAAAACTTTATGATGTTTACATTTTAAATCAATCCACTTATTAACAGTTTGTTATTTTATGCTATTGATCTCTATCATAGGAACTTATTCATCATCATGTTTAAATTCATGATCTAAAATCAAATTAACATCATAGATCAAATACTTCATTTGTATCCACATTAAAGTCTTTTAATATTAATTTTTTTAATTGACTTTGCATGACACCACATAATTATCAATAGAAAGTATCCACTATATGTCGAAACTAATGTTGTAATTGTCTTAATCTCCATGAGACTCCTCTACTATAATTATTTTCTAAAACCTTATCAAGTTTTTGTTGTTGTAGAATGGTAGTTATACCTTCTGGAGTTCTATGTGCTACATCTAAGTTAGAGTTAGAGTCATGGAAGGATACTATGTTAGTAGACCTCCTATCAATTAGAGATACCATCTGGATGAAATTAATTGAGCTAAATTCTCCAAAAATTGCCACATTGATAGATCTATCCTATGTTAGAGTTATCAACTAGAGACACCATTTGTATAATCTTATACTCTAGTTCTTTATTCTAAGAACCATACTAATCCAAGGAAAGTACTCTTTCTGTTACTCATACAAGGATCAAAAGTCTCTTTGATTCCTTAACTATTTATGACTTTACAATAAATCATTAGCTGTAAATGACATGGACCTAGTTTAGACACAATCCTCATTCTCTTATTTCGAAGTCTTTAGTATATCTATCTCATTCTCTTGTGAGAGTTGTAGTAACATCTTCTTGAAATTTGCCAACCTTACTAGGTGACATCTGAATTTTTCAATAATGAAAACATCTAATGAGTTTCTCTACTTACATTGTTTAGTGGACCTAGGACTTAATTTCATGTTTTTGGTTCTTATGGTTTCCTAGTTACTTGGATGTAAACAATCTAAAGCATAATCTGATACAATGACTTGAGTTTTTAGAAGTAGTTTTTCACAAAATTCTTTTAAAAAATGTTAGGAATTCTTAGAATTTTTTGTAAATAAACATTTAGTAAACTATAAGTAATAGATTCCAAAACTGTTTATTCAAGCCTAGGCTTCAGTTCAATAACTCCATACATATACGTGTAAAGTAATTCATAGAATTAAATACGCACATATCAGGCCAAGCAACCAAATAAATCCATAAATCTACATGAACTAGAAATCAATCTTGTTACATGTTAGTCAGCAAAATCGTTAAAATAAATGAACTAAAACTAAACTAAGACTACTCCTCATACTTTGAATACTCCTTTACTTCTTAGTCCTTTGCTAACAAAAGCCAATTCTAATCCTTGGAACTTTCACTTGAAGTGTTGGTTGGCTGACCATGAAAACTCAATATAAATCTCTATGCTAGTTTTGGAAACTACAAAAAATGATATATGGCACAATGAAGGTATAAACTAAGAGATGCACTATAATAATCTAGAGATGCATCACACATATGAAATAATCATATCAAAATTGGACAGTAGTGTCCTACCATAAGCCTCACTATCATATGGTAAGAACCCTCAACCATGGCCTACATGCCTGCTCATGTCCACACAACAAGTTGGTCATTATGAGCATAGAGGAATCACCTTCCAAATATGCTTGACTATGGATACATATAATATATTTAGAAATATAATACATACCTCTATATTTAGTAGGTCAAAGCCCCAAAACATTTCATAAATAGTACTAATTAGGGTTAATTCTACATTTTATAGATATGCACAAAACAATTTTACCCTTGAAAGAGCAAGTTTACCTTCCAAGTTATATTGTCGACCCACACATGCCAAACATGAAGTTTGAGAGTTCAGACTAAAAATTGGGTGCCACTATCAAAGTCAGAGAAGTCAAAAACCCTAAGTGGAACATCCAACCTTATCCATACAAAATAGGGTGTTCATATCAAAAGTGAGGTGAGGAACTTTCCATGCATGCAAGCTAGCCACCACCTTGGGAAGCTTCTAAGGGAAGCCCAATTCACATATATTATAGTCATATACATTGGGGGCATTTTGAAAGAAAACAAGTCAGAAGACTATGGCTTGTATAAGACTTCTTCCTTACACTCTCTCTCCTCCTCAACCAAAGTAGGGGACCACCCAAGGGAGAGCATGAATTTTCCATGCAAAAATAGTGAATCCCAATTGGTCCCAAATGAAATACATGAAGGAATAAAGAGGATTGGTGGAAAAAAGGAAGACAAGAGAGAGATAATTTATGGGAAAATTATGTTTGAAATCCATCTTACTTTTTCAAGCACTTAAAGGCCAAAATCTATGCTTGTAGATGTATATCCAAAACAACCAATGATACTCACTCAAGCAAGAATAGACCAATGACAAGCTAGACTCTAATGAAGACTAGACTAAGAGCTCAATGGTGGAGATTTTTTAGGTCGGCTGCCCACCTATTTTAAAAGAAAAAGACATCCAACCTTGCTTGAAGCTCATTGGATGAAGAAAATTATAGTGGGATGGGAGGAAAAAAAAAGAAGTAGGAGTGGATAAGGAAATCTCAATGGAATCTAGGCCATCCACCTGGGGCAGTCCAATCTAATGATGGAGAGAAAAAGAGCCCTTAAAGAATATCTTTTTGGATAAGAACACTCCAACCCCAATCTTACCCACTAAAGCTAGGGTAATGATGATCGAAGGGTTAGGAATGAAGCAAAGGAAAGATGCAAAACCTAGCCACATTGCCCTTGCTGAAAATTCAAACAAAAAACCCAAGGAGGAAATGTCTCCACCACTCATTTCAATCCAATTGACCACAATTATTTCAGAATTTCTAAATCATACACAGCCAAGGTGATTCCATGCCCACCTTCTTTTCCTTTATATTTCCACCTCATCTCCTAGATTTTCTCCTCTCACTTCCATCTTCTTTCCCACCTTAGCCTATTCTCTTTCTTAGTCTCCCATATCCCCTTCCGTTCTTGCCTTATCACATTCTCACCTCCATCCATATCCTTATGGATTCCACACCCCGTCTCCTTCTAGTATCTTTTTCCTTGCTTCCATCCTCATCATCTATCCTTTCTTTCGCTGATATGATCTCCATCATCCATTCCCAAGGGCTTCCACTCCATAAATCTATAGATAGGGCTAAAATACAAAGAGATATATCTTTCAACTTTACGTAGAGTTCATAGCCAAAGCAAGGAGAAACACTAGCAAGGGTTCTCAACCAACCACCATTTCCTTCTTTTATTTTCATTCTTCTTCTCATTTCCCTCATCTCTACATAGCATGCACCCATTTAGCCACCTTTCCCTTGCATTCCCTTCTTACATTCTATCCTTGCATGTGTCTTAATAGCATGCACACACACACCTTAGAGTTGTCTGCACTCTACTTTCCCCTTTGTTCACACAGCCTAGGTGGCACATATCCTCTCTTAGATCTTGCATTGCATGTATGCTTCTTTAGTTCCTACATGCATCTAAGTTACGCATATATGGCATGTTTATTTGAACACCCTTTCTTTTATGATTTCCATTTTCTCTAACCTACATGCTTAGTAGTCTCCATTGTAGGAATTACACACATAGATCTTCACTTTCATCTATTGCAAGAATTTTCAATTTTAACATCTTAAAATAGCATGCACCAATCTCTTCTCTCATGCACATCCCTATCATGTATACATATCACATGCATGCATACCCCTCACACAAACATGACATCCTTCCATTCAATCTTCAATGCCTCATCCTACACATGCCCATCCTTCCTCCATTGTCTTTCCATGTATACCCTTTTCTTTTACACGCACTCCACTCCTTCATCACACACACATGCACACACAAAGTCTTTCACCATTTATATTACACGCACACTTTTTCTCCTCCTTCGACTCACTTCAATGCCCACTTTCTTCCTTCTCTTTTACATGGATAAGCATTGTTCTTCTCTCTTTTCTTTTCTTTTTCCATTAGGAATTGTGTATAAAAAGAAAAGGATAGAAGCCTTCTATCCTTCGATGGAAGCATAGAGCCTTCTCAATCCTAAAGGCTTCATGTTGAAGTGTAGGACTACTTCCAATGTACAATACCTATCTCCTTAACCATCTCCTAAGGGTGGAATTTGGTGAGTCCTAAGACAAGGGCCCATGTCTTCATGTTCTTTTTCTTTTCTTCTAGGTCAATCTTAAGGTAGGTGGCCTCCTCCATGACTAAGCCAAGCTTAAGGATAAATGACTCCTAATTCCCTCTATTCTTCTCTCCTAACTAAAGCTACCTATTTTCTAAGAGTATCTAGATAAGGAGATGCAAAAATTTCTTGCACTTATTCCACTCCATCTCTCTTTTCTTATCTTTATGAGAGGTGATCTTTTGGGAAAGGTGTTAGGCACCTCTCTTCTTCGTTGCCCTAGCACCTCATTCCTAAGTATCTTTTGATAAGGATTTGACTTTTGGGTTTGACATGTTGGGTTAAAGGGATGAGGAATGATTGGTGGTAAGGTTTGTAATATGGGTTTGATTTATTTAAAAACTAACTTCAAGTGCATAGGTTTGTAGCATAGATAAGCCAAGTACGAGTTGATCCATAGAGATTCTATTAATAAATGAATTTTAATTAAACCTAGTTTAACTACTTTAAACTAGCCAAATAATTTATTAAACTAATTTAATCAACTAAAAATGTTAAAAATTATAGAAACACATAAAAATGCTAGAAATAAAACCAAAGCCTAGGAATTAAAAATCCAATATATTAGAAATCAAATAGTCTTAGGACTAAGCTATCTAGGTTATTTTCACTCATGTAATTAGAAGCATGATGTTTCTAATACATAGGAGATAATTCTTTTAACGCTCTCTTTTTATGATTTTCTTAATATTAGTTCACAGTTTGGTACTATACTCATTTAAGGCATAGCTAATCATCTTAGGGCATTGACTATTAATGATTCTCGCATGACCCATCTTTCTTACTATACCATGTATCCCTTTATTTCAAGCAATCATGAAGTACGGGAGCTTAGAGTACTATAAACCAATATTAATACTAAGTGTGTTTCAACCTTAGATGACTCATTCTTAAAACTATTTTGTTCTAACAAATATTTCATCTTAATGCCTAGGTGGACTAAGTAAACACATAAACATAAAAGCATAAAGTAAATCTACAACTGCTAAAGTAAGTAAATAACAACATAAAGGAAAGAACATATAACTAAAAGAGAAATAACTTTTATTATCTATGAAAGAAATCACATCAAAGATTACTTAAAGGAAACAATAAAAGTAATAATAACTAAACCTATGTGTTAGCACGCATTCACCCATAAATTTTGATGTGTTACTCGAGAGAACTTTTGGTGAATCCTGTTAACCAGCATACTACCACCTTTCTTTTCCATTATTCGCTTATGATTTAACTTGTGTACTATCACTCAACATAGACATGGATGATCAACCATTTATGCTACAAACCACATGAGAAGTAATTACACACAAAAAGCCTACTTTGAGTGTAATACCAAGAGAGACAAAGAGATTCGAAAAGGCCTACAAATGAAAAAATCATGGAGATATGAATAAATGGAATGATGGAAAATAGAATGGAAGTATATGGGGGTGAATTTTAGATCCATAAGATGAAGAGAAAAATTTATAAAAATAAAACAAGATGGAAAAAGATTAAGAAGTGATAATGAACTAAAATTTGGTTCAAAAAGAGGTGAAGAGAAAACTAGGCTAAAGATAGATATATTTTTTTTATGAAATATCCTGCAGATGTAGATTATGGGGTAGAGATATTAAGTTGTGAATTTCATGCTAAAAGTATAATTAGAAAGAAAAATGAAAAATAAAATAGTGGAGAATCAAGTAGAAAATATTGAAAATAGGGTGTGAAAGGAATGAATAAGTGAAAGGGTTATAGAATGAGTTTTATGGGGATGTTTTGGTGAGTGATAGAGGATTATGAAAGAATGAAACAAGCCTTTCTTACCTCTTCTCTTCTCCTCGGATGTTCCTCCCTTTAGGATGTTCTGCCCTAGTGTTTGATCACTATATGTAGTCCTCTAGAGGTGAGAAATCCTCTTGGTCCTCCACTTTTCTTTCTCTTTTGTGTTGTGGAGCAAGGGAATGTAGAAGTTGAAAATTTGAGAATCACATGTGGGTATTTTTTTTTTCTTTTTGTGTTTCACTTTGAAGAGGGTGGATATGTGAAAGTTTCCTATTGGTAACTTCCCTCTATCCTAATATTTCCTTGGCCTTATCTCTGCTTTCCCTCATCTCATTGATAAGTGGTCAATTTTTCATAAAACTGTACCCAATTACTAGTTCATATGTTATAAGCTATAGGGCATTATTCTAGGTTTTTCCAAAATTCATGACACATGCATTTCAAAATAGATAATCCAAAATTTGTAGGTGTAGAAGCTAAACAAAAGTAAATATGTAATACACTATAATTTTCTATATGCTAAATAGTGTTTCTTAATCATTTATAGGTGTGGATAGAATGATCCAACAGTCCAAATCACTTTAGATGGTAACTAAAGATTTAGATAAAAACAAAGAGCTGGGACCTATTTTCCATCATTTCAAACTTTAAGTAAGGGTTAGATCATTTTAGAGCAAGCAAATGAGTCCAAAAAATAGTTGATAGAAGTGACTAAAAGTTGGTCCATGCAAAAGGTAGTAGCATTCCACCAACTTTGCATGTGATTTCAGGCCATGCAAGCCACATTAGTTATATTAGAGACATGAATAATGGCTAGGAGAAGCCAAGCGATTTCAGACATGAAGCTAAGATGCAAGCTAGTGACGCCATCAAGTTGGAAGCCAGGACGCAAGCCAGCGAAGCCATCAAGTCGGAAGCCAGGACGCAAGCCAATGAAGCCATCAAGTCGAAAGCCATGAAGTCAAGGCATTTATGCCATGTGCAAACAAGCTACATGGCACACATTTTGACAAGTTATATGCTATTTTCAACTTGCAAAAACTTGTTTTAAAGAGGAAAAGGTTATAAAACAAGTGGGCTTATCAACAAGGAAAAGATGCATTCTATTTGAAATTCTTTTCTCTTTCCTTCTCTTTCAACCCATCATGGAATACATAGGAAGGAGAAACAAAAAAAAAGTTGGTGCAATTTCTACTCCCTAAGTTCCCTTCCATATCTAACCATCTTTCCTAATCCTTATCCCCTCTTTCTTCTCTTCCTTAGTAGAAATTAGCAAGGGATCTACCTCTCTCTCTCTCTCTCTCTCTCTCTCTCTCTCTCTCTCTCTCTCTCTCTCTCTCTCTCTCTCTCTCTCTCTCTCTCTCTCTCTCTATCTCTCTCTCTCTCTCTCTCTCTCTCTCTCTCTCTCTATATATATATATATATATACATATATGGGAAAATTGTGGAGAAGAGGAGAGCTTTTTGTACCCATCTTTCCTAGGAAGATCTTGTACACAAGTTCCTTAAAGCTTTGTATGCAATTTTCTTAAGTTCTTTTCTACACATTTGTCTTTTCCTTAGAGTTAGTTCTTAAAGGCTTTCTAAACATTTTTCTTTGGAGCATTTACACATAACTTTGCCCCAGAAGCTTCTCCTCTTTCAAGGTTTCTTCCTTTGGTTCATGCGAGCATCTCTTGGGTATTCTTCCATGGTGTTTTGCTTCCATTTATGCTCTAATTCATTGCATCCAAAGGTCTCTCTCTCTCTCTCTCTCTCTCTCTCTCTCTCTCTCTCTCTATATATATATATATATATATACATATACATATATACATATATGGGAAAATTGTGGAGAAGAGGAGAGCTTTTTGTACCCATCTTTCCTTGGAAGATCTTGTACACAAGTTCCCTAAAGCTTTGTATGCAATTTTCTTAAGTTCTTTTCTACACATTTGTCTTTTCCTTAGAGTTAGTTCTTAAAGGCTTTCTAAACATTTTTCTTTGGAGCATTTACACATAACTTTGCCCCAGAAGCTTCTCCTCTTTCAAGGTTTCTTCCTTTGGTTCATGCGAGCATCTCTTGGGTATTCTTCCATGGTGTTTTGCTTCCATTTATGCTCTAATTCATTGCATCCAAAGGTCATCAATCTCTTATAGTGACAGCCAAGAAAAATTGGTCCTTAGATCATCTTTTCAAGTAATCAATCAAGGTTAGTGGTTCTTACTTTTCTTGAGATGTTAACTTTGGATTTCTCCTTATTGTTTTCTTCTTTTTATCATTCATTCCCATTTTTCTAAATTCTCCCTTTGATTCTCTCTTTTAGTTCACATGCATGCACATTAATGGTACCCATTGATGAATGATATGAGATCTGGAATTTTTAAGTCAAAGTTATTGTATGCTGCACACTTCACTTGTAATGTTTTCCGTGCAATGAACAAGTTTAGTTCTTTGTGCCTCTATCATGTATGCTTCATTATTATTTATTCATAATGTTAGTTGGAAGTTTAGAATTCATAATATTCATTGATTGCGTTTAGTTAGATGTTTAGATTAGATCTTAATCTTTTGGAAGTTTCTAATTTCAATTTTAGAAGTTTTATTTTTAGAAAGTTCATTCAACTTTAGAAAGTAAACATCTTTAGGAAGTTTCTTTAAGTTTAGTTGCATGTTATAACTGTATTTTTAGAATGTTTCATGTTTAGAATGTTTCTAATTCTATTTTCTTATGAAGTTTTCATTAGAGAAAGTTTCTAAGTTCTAATTTATTTAGATAATTCTAGATTTAGGTTTCTAAGTTTATTCATGTTTCTAGTCTTGCATTAGTTTCCTTTCTTGAATGCTTTTTCGTTATAGAAGTTTCTAATTCCTTTTTTTTTTTTAATTATGTTTAGAATGTCTTTATTTTTAAAAAAATTCTTTTAGTTTTAGTTTTTAATTTTATGGATGTTTCTAATTCCATGTTCATTTAATTCCTTGAGTAAATCTAAACACAATCTTTCTTTTGGCTAGGTTAATTAATCTAAAAAGACTCCAACTGCATAGCAATCTATTATATTCCACATGGGATTGACCACACTTGCATACCATCATACTACTTTGATTCATGCACTTACAAGTACTAATTAGAAGACATTAAGTTTTTGGCATTGTAGACAAGAAACACATTTAGTTACATTTGCATCATATTGCCTGCATGGCCGTTGATCTAAAAACATGGAATTAGGACCGTTTGATTATGAGATTGAACATACCCTCAAACATGGGGTAAGAGAAAGAATGCTTAACCCCATGGCAAACCCAACTGTAATTGAAGCCAAGGCCACACAAGACTTTTATGTGCCATTCCAATTAAACACTCCCTCATGCATTGCATTACCACCTATCAATGTAGACTATTTTCGAGCTAAAACCTAGAGTCATTCAGTTGCTCCCATCTTATAATGGTCAAGAGAGAGAGAGAGAGGATCCATATCTACACATCAAGGAATTCCTTGATATATGTGCGACATTCAAATTTGAAAACTTTTCAGATGATTCCATTAGACTTAGGTTGTTTCCGTTCTCCTTGAAAGACAAGGCCAAATCTTGGCTGATTAATTAGAGGTTGGTTCCATTACCACATGGGACCAATTATAAAAAATAAAAAAATTCTGAATAAGTTCATCCTTGTACATAAAACCAATGCCATCTATAGGGAAATCATAAATTTCAAAGTAGTGAGAAGATGAACAATACTATGAATCCTAGGAACAGTGGAATGAATTGTTGCAAAAATGTCCCCACCATGGATTTGAGAAGTGGTAGCAAGTTTAGTACTTTCTTGAAGCACTTACACCTCAAAACAAAAGAATGGTAGATGCTGCTAATGGAGGGGCCTTTATGATTAAAAATGTGATAGAGGTCTTGGAATTCTTTGAAACCGTAGCTGAAAATTCCCAACAATGGGATTATTTAAATCGACAAGATTGATGTTGCTAGCCTCAAAGGAAAGGAGGCCTCCATGGACTAAGACTAACCCTAGATGTGTCAAACAAACTTTATTCCTTGGCACAACGAATGGACAAGTTTGATATTGTATTCCAAAGAATTGATGCCTTCATGGCCAAAAGTTTGTCCGTGAAACCTCCACATGAGGCTTGTTCTACTTGTTCTAGCCTGTCACACTTATCATCAACTTGTCCAATTGGCTAAGGCTTACTAGCTGAATGGGTGAACACAAAGTGGTTACTTCAATCATCATGTAAGGAGGCGTTTAGACCTCACAAATGTCAATGGAAGGTAGGGGAAGAGCGAGGCTCTATTAGACAACCCCCCTTAACCACTATGTTCTACATTCACTAGAGTGACCTTAGCTCAACCTTTCATAAGGTTCCTATAAGCATGTTGACCCTAAGTACTCTTTCTAATTGATTTTAATTAAGTCCATGAACATTTCCAATGTCATTCATGGGGTTTATTATTCTCGTAGTTTGGGCCAAGGATCCTTATATTGTCCTACTAACTATAGCCCTTACTAATTAAGCCTGAAATAATCCACTCTTATTTGTGTCATGAAAATCTACTTTCTCATTAGATTCTATTTTTGGTGTTTTATGCTCTTTATCTCATAATAAGTAGATCTACTAATGAAATTTAACCATAAATGAATTATAAATTCAAACCATAAAACTACATAATTGAACTTAATGATAATGTTACAAGGTATTTAAAATTACACTAGCATGATTTTCAACTAATATACCTTAATAACTCAATTTAAACTAACATGGTCCTAAGGTACAATCTCATACTATAGTATAATCTTACATGAAATCCTAGCATGGTCCTAAGTTACAATGGCATGAAATCATACTAACTTGGTCCTAAGTTACACTTGCATAAAATCACACTAACATGCCCCTAAGATAATTAAATGTAACAACCTATTATAACAATCTAATCACATATCATGCTAAAGTCTAAAAGTTGCACTAGCATGCTTTATAACATAAATCACATTTAAAATGCTATTATCAATTAATAGAAAATGAAACTAATTACATTAATATTTTTAGAAACCTTTACTTATGATCCAACCATTAGATCTTAGATCTTTTCCTTTTAATCAAGGTTTTAATTATATTTAGGGGTTTTTCTTCATTAAGGTCCAAAGATCATATTGCTTTGTTTTTGTCATATTCAATCCATGATCTCCTTAGATTTCATCATATTAACATTCATTCAATCCATCTCAAGGATCTTGTCACACTTGATCTGATTGATCAAGTGGGTCCCTTTGTATTTTTAAGGTTTTCTACCATAACGAGTAGATCCCTTAATATATCTCAGATATGTCCAAATAAACCATAGATATCACTTTATTTCTATAGTATATTATTATTAAAACAAATTACCAAGATCTGATTACCTCAGATCTTGAAGATCTTGGAAATTGAAAACTTATTTCCTAAATATAGAAAGTTTCATAAGATATTTTCTCCATTTTATCATTTCATAAGAAACTAGAGGTTGTATGATTTTCATAGCTTCTTTCTTATCTCAATTTGGAGTTCATATGACTCTTGAATTGAGTTTGGAAGTTAACAGTCCATTCCTAGGGTCTAGATATTATCTGGGTCCATCAGAATGGATGGCCCAAATCATTTGGGAGGAATAGGACGAGCGGCACCTCTGTCACCGAGACGAACACGTGACGCGCTCGCTCGATAACTAGCGCTCAAGCGCAGTCGTCCTGTTGGGATGACATCGCACGCGTAGCGTATGCACGAAAATGCTATTGTGTGCCGCATTTTTGTGCGGCGTTTCACACGGTGTCCTAGGGAACTTGATCCAATTGGGAGATCGGACAGTCCATTTTGGACCGTCCAATTAATCCCTCCCAATTGAGGGTCCAAACTTAATATAATTTTGTGAAAATTTTACCCTAGGTGTTTTGGACCCTTTTGGATCGATTGGAAGGGTTAGATTTTCCATCTGAGGCCTCAATCATCATGAATTGAAGGTTCTGATCTTTACTTTATTTTTACAATTTTTCACCCAAATCAAATTACAGTAAAATAAAATTTTCATTAAACAACAATAAATATGTCTACGAAGTAGTTCCACCTACCTGATTGAAGAAAAATGTTGGTTATATAGTCCAAATTAAGAGAATACTAGTTTGATGATGAGATAGCCCAAGATCCATTTGTCTTGTGATTTCCGTTGTTTGAGCCATTGGATCTTGAAATTTCTTTGGGCATTTTATAGTTAAGGTATGGTAAGAAATTTTATACAGTGCGATCTGTGATATTTGATCTAGAACAGAGTGCCTAATTGAATTTAGGTCTCTTGTTCCAATCTAGAGAGAGGAGAGAGAAAGTGAAAGAAAGGGATCTTTTGGGAGTTTTAGGATTTTGGGAATGAATCTATGTCTAGTTTTGTAGGGGAAGTCAAGATAATTTCATGGGAATTTTATGGACATTTTTAGAGGATTTTTGGGGGTATATTTATAGGATTTTTGGATTTTTTTCATGATTATGGTTTATTCCTTTTATTATTTAATTAGCATTGGATTCTCCACTACCACCTTTTTCTCCACTACCAGCTGGTAGTGGTTTGACTCATGATTTCACATGGGCTGGTCATAGGATTCCTTTTTAGGTCCCTTGTGGGCCCCACATAGTGTAAAAAGACAATTTTTCCCTTTATGTATAAAAATTAGGGCTAATTCCCATGATCTTAGAATTGAGCGTACTTAGTGGCGTTGGATTTGTATTTTTTAGTACATTCTAAATTTTGATGTCTTAGATCTCGATTATGGGTAAAATTACTATTTTACCCTTTTTGTCCATAAAATAAAGAAAATTAAGGATTTTTCATCTAAATTCAGAATTTGTCGTGCTTACAGTCATTCTGAAGGGTTCACTGAGTTCAATTTCAATTATACATGTATTATCCCTTATTTATACTTTTATAAGAAGTACATTCTAAATAACCCTAATATTCCAGCCCAACTTTTATAAGATAATGGATGTATTCAAACATGTCCAGATCAATATTCCATTGCTCAAATCAATTATGGATATCCTTGCCTATGCCAAGTTCCTGAAAGAGCTCTACATACAAAAGCACAAGCTAAATGTGCAAAAGAAAGCCTTCCTCACTGAGCAAGTGAACCATTTGCTTCATCATAATACCCCTCTGAAGTTTAGAGATCTAGGTTGTTCTACTACCTCATGTTCTTATTGGAAACCATGTCATTGATAGGACACTATTAGATTTAGGGGTTAGTATGAACCTTTTGCCTTAAAGCCAACCAACACCACATTATAGCTTGTAGATAGTTTAGTTAAATTTTGACCATATATATATATATGTATATACATATACATATGATATAGTGGTGAGTGGTTTGGAATTATCATAGTGGATGTTAGATGATAAATTTTATGATTGAATGATCATATAAGTATGGTTCATGGAAATTGAAGTATGTAATTAACATGGAATATGATGATTATGAATACTGTACATTTGAATTATACAATTCTATATGTACTTGAATCCCCTACAAAGCATAGCTTGCTGAGATATTGTAAATGCTTGATTGTTTACAATATCTCAGATACAGAAAGCAAGGAATGGAGGGATACAACATGGGAAGACAAAGACCATACTATTGATCAAGACTATGTATATTTGTGAAAGGATTGGATTGTATTTTGATTTGTGTATTTTGGACATAAGATGTAATAAAGGGGCTATGTATGTGAACCACTAGATCGATCCTGCAATTTTAACAAAATGAGTTTCTTTGGAAACATACTTTATATAGAAAATTATGTATGTATATGTGAGTGAAATGTGGCATTTGGGTTTTCTGAAAAGAATTTCAAAGTAAAATAATTTCACTGCTTAAGTTTTTATAACGTTTGCAAAATTGGTTGACCACCATTTGAAAATGATCAAGGAAAATGTATTTCAAAAACCCGGGTCGGTAAAACACCAATCTCTATGTTTTGTACACCACAATACCCAATTACATCATAGAAAAATCACATCTTTCCAAGTAAATCTCAGGCTTAATACTTGATAAAAAGAACCCAAAAAGCAAATTCAAAAAGGAGGTTGATCATAGGGTTGTTCATGCATGTGAATCATTCCTTATTTTCCCCTTTGTGCGTATTTCCAAAATAAAGCATACTTAAATCAGTTGCAAGCTCAACATTCTAAGACAAGAAGATGCATTTCAAATCATGCATTATAGCTATAAGCTACTGTTATAGAACATCTTTGGTTTGTAAGCTAAAATCAACATCAAGCAACAAATAAGAATGAAATGTAGTAGAAATCTACTACATGTTCCAATGAATTCAAAAAATGATGTCCTCTTACATATCTTATAGAAAACAACACTATTTATTTAAGTTAAGCCATGTTAATATTAGGAATTCTCCCTATTAACAACTCCCTTGCCTGAGTTGAGATCTTAAGTGATTGGATTCAAGACTAGTTTCTTGAGTATGCAAGTCCTATTTTCTGCATGGAACAACACTCCAGTAGGAGCTCTTCACTTCATCACTCGATCAACCCTTTCCCAAGTTGCGCCCTTCAAAATTTCAAGTTCACACAATCTTCCCCACATTTCCTCCTTGCTTTACCTATTCCTACCTCCTTCACCTTCACTATGCATGGTCTAAAATAGATTCATTCTAGCCCCTATGTTATTTTTATTTTGTACTTAGGTATATACAAAGGAGAATGGATAGGTAGCCTAATGGGAAAAGCTAGTTACCAATGAAATGGGGCCCATGTGGAAGGTTAGATTTTTCCCCTTTATGTGATTAAACTATCTGTAGTTCCTCAATAAAAACACCTAATAATTATCTAAATTTGCATAAAAACCACCCAATTTGTATCTGTGTGTTATAATTTATAGGGGTAGAATAGGTTTTTTGTCAAAAATTCATAACACATGCATTTCTGACCTAAAAGTCCAAAATTTTGATATTTTCTAGGTTCAGAGGTGAATTAGCGGTATGTATATTATTAATCATAGTTTTTTAGGATTTAATTAGAGCTTTTCACTTTTTATAGGAAACGAGATGATGATTCGATGGTGGAGATCAATCAAGATAAAAATTGCCAATCAAGATCAAAAGATCGAGTCAAGCTACAAAGTCATCACTTCAACTTGAGATCAAGATTATTGATCATCTTAAGATAGAATGAATGACTTCAAAGGTGTCCAAAGTGGGCTCATGTACAAGCCATGCAAAGTCCACCACCTTTGCATGGGTCTCAGTTATGCCACTTAGCCATATTCAAGCCATTAACAAGGTGAAGAACTAAGGAGCTTAGCCAGCCAACAAAGCTATGAATCTGATCCATCAAGCCAAGCTAAGAAATCCTTCTAAGCCAAACCAATGGAGCTCTCAAAGAAAGCCATCGAGCCACATGAGCTAGGCAACATGGAAGGCCATGATTGGAGGAGAATGTAAAGAAGTATCCTCGGATTTATGTGGATATTTTGAAGATAATTGAAGAAAAATCCACTAGGATAAGGTAGTAGGTAGATTAATAGGAAGATATCTATCTAATTTTATTATTTTTTCACTTTTTCTCACATTCCACCTCACCACTAAAGGGCACTATGAATTTCACTTTCCGTTCAAGAGTCATATCTTTCTAAGACTCTCCCACCTTCCTAAACTCCTATTCCAAATAATCAATTCTTTCCACTTCACCTCCCTTCATTATCTTTGTCCTATCCATCTCTATCCTCCCCACCTTCTATTCCCATGGAATTCTATGTGCAGCACATTCAAGGGAGGAGTTCCACATGAAACTCCTACAAAGTAGGACCTTCCCTCCCCTCCTTGCCTCATTTACTCCATCGCCCTCCTTATTTCTCTCTAGCCCAACCAATCACTTTTTTTTTACTCTCCACTTTACCCACTCTCTCTTACCTCATATCCCCATCCAACTTGTCAATTTCTAGAGTGCTTCCACAATTTTTACAAGGGGGAGATGCACCTTAAAAAAAAGTGGAATCTCCCACCTTAACATTTACCCACACACCCCACTTGCTTTCCTCTTCAAAAAATCCTAGCTAGCCACTTCATATCTTAATCTGGACATCCAATCCTCTTCCTATTTCATTCCCACCATACTTATAACTTAGGTCACCCTCAAAAACTAAAGAAACATAATATAAAAGAGGCAAAAAAGGATTCAAAGTGAACTACTTTGTGGAGAAAAAAAGAACGTCTACTCCAAAGAGAGGAGCCGTTCTTTTCTTCTCACTTTTCCCTTACCTTTTAGCATTCAATGTTCTTCTCCATGGGTGGCTGCTATCTTCTTCTAGTGTTCCATGTATGATTCCAAGGTTTTCTCCTCTAGTTCTCCATTAGCAGTTAGTTGTTTATCTTTTAAACTTCATTGCTTTTGAATCCTTTTTAATTTCATGCTTAGGAAGTTGTTGTCTTGCCTTTCCATTCTTTTGCATCTTCTTGCTTAGATCCAAGGGTTTTTTCCCTTTATGTGACATCCAAGGGAATTTCACCTTGAATCTATTCTTTTCATTGATTTTCATTGCCAGTAGGTCTCCCTTTGATTCCATTGATTTTCTTCTTTCTTTCCTTAGTGTTCCTCGAGCTTTGCTTTTAATATTTTATGGATTTTCCATTGATCTTAATGATTTCTTATTTATGATTGATGTTAGATGATTGAAGAAGCATTAGGATGTATTTTTGGGTTGTTTAAGAATCAGTAGCATTCATAGTAATAGAACACAAATTTCATATTTGGATTACATGTATATGCTTATTTTGTTGATCGATTTTAATGTGATTCAATGAAGTTATTTGGATTTTTTGGTTCATACTTGTTTCCAAAAGTTAATAATCTTAATTCTTGAATGTTTGGTTGCATTAGAAGTGGTTAATTAGATGTTTTCCATGTCTCATTAATTGAATGATCAAAATAGCTTGCTGCTAGAATTTCTTGAATGGATTGTTTATGTTTAATTTCATACACTATAATTTATGTTTGTTTGATTTTTCAATGACCCAATTAGAGTTTTAGATAACTTAGTATGCTTGGGTTAGATTTCATGTTCTAGGTTTGTAAATTTGTTAAGTAGACCCTTTCCTATCCCATGAATCATGCATACCATTCCATGGTCATACGCATGATACTTGTGTAGTTCTCCTTTGACTGCTTAATTAGTAATTGTTCTCTTTACTTTTCTTATTTAGTTGTAGTTTAGTTGAGATTCCATTGTTTACTAGTTTGAGTCTTAGTTTCTAATTTTATTTAGGAAAGTAATTGATTTGTTTCCTTATAATAATTGCTAAATGTCATGTTTAGAAAGTTTGATTTAGGAAAGTTACTTAATTTCATTTTTTTGAAGTTTTCAACTTAAAAAAGTTATAAATTTAGAAAGTTTTCACTTAGGAATTTTTTTATATAGAAAGTGTGTATTAGGAAAATTGTTAAGTGTAGCATGTTTAAGTTTTAGCATAATTCCATCTTTCATGTGTTAATCTTCCATTTGTAGTTTAGGAAAAAGAGCTTCTTAATTTGGCTAGGTTAGATAATTTAAGTAAGGACCACTAATATCACATCCATTCAACTCCTCGTAGGATCAACCTCCTTGAGTGAATTACTATACTAATTCATGCACTTTCAAGTTAAGACTTAAAATCACACAAGTTTTTGATGCTGTTGGTAGGTAGTCACAATGGTTTATGTAGTGGACCAAACCTTTAATTATTTACCTCTAGTCAAGGGGTGCATTAGTTTAGAGTTTTGCATTTATTTGCTATATTTCTCATATTGACCATTATTGTTTAATTTTTGGGTGAGAGAAATCAGCAAAGGAGCAGAGGCAATCTTATAGGCCACAGCTTCATCAACATAGATTAGGTTTTTATTGCTTTCCTAGATTAGGTTTTAAGTGAAATTGTAGTGAGGACCCTTGTAATTTTAATTTTAAATTTCACATGGGTTGTAATAATACAAGGCAAGTATGGGGTATGATGGACCATAATTGATTATCATCGAACCCTCACAGCAAGTAATCTTCACCCAAATTTTAGTTTGTAGGATAAAGTGCATTTAGCATAATTTTGCATACGTGGATGGCATTATAACTCAAATAGATTAGGGCCATGTATTGACATATGTTGCATAATACTTAGGATTGCTACATTAGTTCAAGCTTCTATTTAACAAAGACTAGCCTGAGCTCAGCGCATGGTTATAATGTCCCATTTTTTAAGATCCTTAGGACAAAATAGCTATAGGTAGGAATTAGTTTGATTTTTGTTTTGCATTGCTTGTTTACAAGTTTTCATGGAGAAGTGAACTTAATGCTAGTAAGGTCCCCAAAGGAACCCTTATAAGATAAGGACTAGATTTCATCAGTAGCTCATTGGCCCACCTAGGAATTAATCAACATCCTTGTATGTTATGATCCCAACCCTTGGACATTAATGTAAAATCAATTAGAAAGTGACTTAAGGTATCAATCTCATAGAATCCTTTAGAAGGACATGATCTATTGTCACCTTAGTGGGTTCTAAGCACTATGGCTATAGTGGGTGTCTTAAATCCAGGTGATTTTTTCATGCCTTTCATTGACATCAGTTGAGGTCCAAACACATCCTAACACAAAGATTGTATCAACCACTTTAGAGAAGAACCTAACTAGTAAGTAGTAGTCAAATATAGATAAAAGGAGTTATCTAGATCAAGTTCTAAGAACCTATCACCTATACAATAAGAAAAGATAATCAAGACACTGATAGATTAGTTATTACTAGGATTTCATTCCGAATGACTTAGAGTTAGAGTCAGCATATAGTTAGAACATTTAGTTAGGAATTAGGATAGTTTATGCAAGGGCATCGATCTTAGAACATAGAATTGGCACCTTTCGACCTAGGGATTGAATGTAACCTTAGGCATGGGGAATGGAACCAAGTTCCTATCCCCATGGCCACACCACCAGCAAAAATCAAGCATAAAGCTATTAGATATTTTTATGTGCCTCTCCAACACAATACCCCATCTTGCATAGCTCTACCCCCATCAAATGTAAACCACTTTGAGTTAAAGTTAGAAGTCATATAGTTACTCCCCACTATTTATGGCCAAGAAGGAGAAGATCCTTAACAAATATCCAAGATTTTCTTGATATTTGCTCAACATATAAGTTTTGAAACTTTTTGAATGATGCTATTAGGCTTAGGTTATTCCCTTCTCACTGAAGGATAAAGCAAAGTCTTGGCTAAACTCTTTGGAGGTAAGTTCCATAAATACATGGGACCAATTGTCTAGGAGGTTTTTAAACAAATTCTTTCCCGTTCACAAAATAAATGCCCTATGTCAGGAAATTATAAATTTCCAGCAAAGGGATGGTAAATATTATTACAAATGTTGGGAATGGTGGAATGAACTACTTCAAATGTGTTTGCATCATGGATTCGAGAAATGGTAGTGGGTGCAATACTTCTATGAGACATTAATGCCTCAGAATAGGAAAATGGTAGATTCCACAAGTGGAGGGTCCTCATGCTAAAAGATGGGAGAGAGAGAGGGGGGGGGGGGTTGGGGCTAGGAGTTCTTTCAAACATTGGCAGATAATTCCCAATAGTGGGATTATTCAAATATAAGAGTTATAAACAACCAACCTCTAAAGAAAGGGGGTCTATATGAGATTGGAGTGCATACAAATCTATCCCATAAGCTCAACTCTATACTTGAAAGAATGGATAAGTACCAGGGGGACCATCTATGAAACAACTAACAAAAACTATCATAGAGCTACAGTTCCTCAGTAGCAACCTTTCAACTCTCAAGCCATAACTAAGTTAAAGATGTAGGTAGGTAACTATCGGTTGCATTACAAGATAGACGAAGGGGTTTGTTCCTCAGTCAGCCCATCCCTAACCGTAAGTGTCAATTTGAGATAGGGTGATGTTGTCAAACTCATAAGCCTCAAGAAGACACCAAGTCTATAACTACCCTTAGGAGCGGCCATTAGATCAACAATAAAGTCATGTAAGCTAAGGAAAGTGGAGATAAAAATGAGGCAACCAAAACATAGGAGAAAGAGAAAAGATAAAGATCGCCTGTGGAACCTAAAGTGGAGGCACCCTATGTGCTAAAAGCACGGTTTTCTTAGTTATTAAACAAGGATAGAAAGGGAACTAACTTCAATGAGCTTATGGATGTATTCAAACATGTTCAAATTAACATTCGATTGCTCAATACAATGAAAGATATCCTTGCCTATTCCAAGTTCCTGAAAGAGCTTTGCACTAGAAAGAGAATGCTAAATGTACAATAGAAAGCTTTCCTCACTAAGCAAGTGACTCTTTTTATTCAACACAAGAACCCACCCAAGTTTAAAGACATGGAGAGCCCTACAATTTCTTGCATTATTGGAGACCATGTCATAGATAGGGCACTACATGACCTAGGGGTGAGTGTTAACTTGTTGTCATACTCTGTCTATGAGAAACTAAGACTCAGTGAGATGAAATTAGCCACTACTATGCTATAATTAGCAAATGTATTAGTGTAGATACCTCATAGTTTGGTTGAAGACATGTTGATATAGGTAGACCAATTTTATTATGCAGTCGATTGTATTGGACACTAAGACTATATCCAATCTCGGTGGTCAATTTTTAATTATACTTGGGCATCCATTCTTGACAATGTCTAATGCCATTACTAACTATAGGAATGGTGTAATGAAATTGTTGTTTGGCAATATGAATATTAAGCTTAATGTCTTTAATTTCGACCAACAACATTTGAACCTCCATGATTCTTTTGAAGTGAATTTGATCGAGAGTTTAATTCATGATATTCATCCACCATCTTCCATCTTTAACACACTAAAGGCTTGTCTCATGCATTTTAATTAAGATTTTGACTTAGACAAGTCTATTCGTGAGTGAACAACCTTTTAGAGGCTACTCAAATCATGGATACCTCCATCTAGGGCCCCCATATAGAGCCACTCCATCCATCAAAGTCTCTTGCGATGCCCTTTATAGAGCAACCACCATCTCTAACCTTAAAACCCTTTCCTAAAAACCTTAAATTCTCTTATCTAGGACCAGATGAAACCTTACCTGTCATAATAGCATCCAATTTGGACATGGAATGGGAAGAAAAATTACTTAATGTTCTTAAGGAACAAAAGATTGCTCTAGGGTGGACCATAGTAAACATCAAAGGGATTAGTCCAACTGTGTGCATGCACAGAATACACCTCAAAGAAAATGCTAAAACCTCTAAGGAAACTCAAAGACAACTAAATCCCCATATGAAAGAAGTGGTCAATGATGAAGTCCTTAAGCTTCTAGGTGTTAGCGTCATATACTCCATCTCTGATAGCACTTGGGTCAAACCCTTTCAAGTTGTACTAGGAAATTAGGAGTCATAGTAATCAAGAATGAGGAGAATGAGTTAGTACTCACCCGCATGACCATTAGGTATAGAGTCTACATTGATTATCAAAAATCGAAAGTAGTCATGAGGAAAGACCACTTTCCTCTATCTTTTATTAAGAAAATACTAAAGAGGTTGGTAAGAAGACCACCTTCAATTGTCCTTTTAGAACCTTGCTTGCTGCAAATGCTTTTTGGGCTTTACAACGTTCCTGCCACTTATCAAAGGTATATGTTGAGCATCTTTCCCATTGTGGTAGAAAGGATTCTCAAGGTGTTCATGGTTGACTTCTTAGTGTTTGGGTCTTCTTTTGATGAGTGCCTGCATCATTGGAAGTTAGGTCTTTCATGGTGTCAGGAGAAGAATTTAGTATTAAACTAGAAAAAGTGCCATTTTATGGTACAAAGTGATATAGTACTATCTTATGGATGTATTTGAATATGTTCAAACAATATCCCATTACACAATGCTATTAAAGACATTCCTACCTATGCAAAATTTCTCAAAGAGCTCTGCACACAAAAGAGGAAGCTTAATTTGCAAAAGAAAGCCTTCCTCATGATGCAAATGAGCTCTTTGATCCAACACCAAACCCCTCCTGAGTTTAGAGATCCAAGTTGCCCTATCATCTCTTTTGTTATTGGAGACCATGTCATTAATAAGCCACATTTAGATTTAGGGGCTAGTGTAAACTTCTTGTCATATTCTATCTGTGAGCAACTTGGGCTTGGTGACCTTAATCAAACCAATATGACTTAATAGTTTGTAGATAGATCAGTTAAGATTCCACATGGTATGGTTGAAGATGTTTTAATATAGGTGACTAGTTTTACTTTCCTATTGATTTTATTGTCCTAGACACCCGACCTGTATTAGACCCTGGTAGTTAGATCCCAATCATTCTTGGACATCCATTCTTAGCAATGTTCAATGCCATCATCAACTATAGAAATGTTGTGTTAAAATTAACCTTTGATAATATGAAAGTAAAGCTCAATGTATTTAATGCCAATCATCAGCATCTAGACCAGGATGATTCCTGTGTAGTCAAAATATTTGAAGGTCTAATTCAAGATGCTGATCAACCATCATCTACCTGAGATCCACTTAAGGCATGTCTTGAACACTTTAAATATGATTTTCATATGGACAAGTCCATAGATGAGGTAAATAATCTCTTAGATGCAACACCTATTATGGATACCTTCAAATGTGGACCACATGTGAAACCTCTTCCTCCTTGAAATTCTATCCCTGCGCCTTTATGACAAAAAACACCCACCTTGGTCTTTAAGCCATTACTTGAAAATCTAAAATATTCTTACCTAAGATCGGATGAATCATTGCCTATAATTATTTCCTTTGACATTCTAAGCAAATATATGACAGCATTAGTATGGACTATCACAAACATAAAAGGGATTAGCCTTGCTGTGTGTGCATAGAATCCATTTATAGGAAAATGTTTAATTATCTAAGGAAATACCAAGGATACTAAGCACTAATATGAAAGAGGTAGTGAGAGACAATATGCTTAAACTCTTAGATGTTGGTGTTATCATCACCATTTGAGACAACACTTGGGTCAGCCCTATTCAGTTGTACCTAAAATATCTGGAGTCACAGTAATCTGTAATGTGGATAATGAGTTAAGCCCCACTCGTATGACTAATGAGTGGAGAGTCTACGTAAATTACCAAAACCTAAACTCCATCACAAGGAAAGACCACTTTCCTCTTCCTTTGGTTGACCAAATGTTGCAATGGTTAGTAGGTCATAGGTATGACTAATTTCTTGATGGATAATATGGCTATAACCAAATCCCCATAATACCTGAGGGCTAGGAGAAGACTACCTTTGAAGTGACCCAAGTTTTTGAAATATATTTACAATGTCTATTTTCAAATGGTGGCTGACCAATTTTGCAAATGTTTTGAAAACACAAGCAACGAAAATGTTTTTCTTTGAAATTCTTTTCAGAAAACCTGAATGCCACATTTCACTCACATGTACATACATAATTTTGTGTACAACATATGTTTCCAAAGAAACTTATTTTATTAAAATTGTAGGATCAATCCAATGGTTCACATACACAACCCCTTAATTACATCTTATGTCCAAAATACACAAATCAAAATCAATCCAATCATTTTACAAATGTACGTAGTCTTGATCATAGCATGGTCTTCGTATTCCCTTGTTGTATCCCTTCAGTCCTTCCTTTCTATATCTGAGATATTGTAAACATTTAAACATTTACAATATCTCAGCAAGCTATGCTTGGTAGGGGATTCATGAACATATGGAATCGTATAATTCAAAAGTACAGTATTCAAGTTCATCATATTCCATATGAGTAACATCATTCAATTTCCATGAACCATACCATATATGATCTATCATATAATTTATCATGCATCATCTACTATGATAATTCCAAACTATTCACCACTATATTGTATGTGTATATATATATATATATATACACGATCAAAAACTATGAAAAATAGTCAATATCTCAAACATCAATAATCATACTCAAACAACTGAGTTGATAAAATCATCCAGACTCTTGTTGGGAAAATACTCCCTCATTAGGGTAGTATTGGCATCTCACTATGCCATGCATCATAATGCATAATACTCAAGGACTACCATGCTGCAGTCTGATCTGTACTAACACAG
The DNA here is from genome assembly GCA_035236585.1 of Warburgia ugandensis. Taxonomy (NCBI): domain Eukaryota; kingdom Viridiplantae; phylum Streptophyta; class Magnoliopsida; order Canellales; family Canellaceae; genus Warburgia; species Warburgia ugandensis. The sequence goes on from CP141133.1 coordinate 44,151,290, forward strand.
TCGAATAATTGCCCTATTCACCACTAATACCAAGAAGAAAAATATTGTGTCACTGCCTGTATGGGGAGACAGGACTTACACAGTGGGGCCTTCCCATAATTGCCCCACTTGACTTTTAGCCTCTCATTAGGCAAGGTATCATAATATCATAAAATTTAGGGAAGCGAGTGGCCAAACCCTCATAACTCCCCTAGCATAGCATCCCCAGGCTTATGCTTGTCTAAAACAAAACCACAAGCCTCCATGCTTGTATCTAAAATACTTCTTGTACATCTTAGACAATTTGTCTGTTTATATTATATTCAATATCCTCATACTAAGGATATAATTTTATTTCTAGATTTAGGGATCCTCATTTACAATGAATGATACCTATATTCTTATAAGTTTAGGGATTAATCATTTATTGTAAATGATCCCCATTTCCTTTAATTTGGTATTCATATACCAAATGTTATTAAGTGTAAGGATACTCATTTGATATAAATGATATCCATTGTTATTATGTTCTTATCTAGTTTAGGGGTAATCATAAACGATACCCAAGTATTTATTATTTATTCCATCTAATTTCAACAATTATCTCTATCTCATATACATGAATTATGATTCAAATGTAATTATGCATATTATCATTCTTAAGCATTATAATATCTATGTATAATAACAATTCCATAGACCATAGCTCTTGTATTCTTAAAGCTCTACCTACCTTCATGTAGTGATCTGTTCCTTCAAATCCTCCATGATTGATGTATGTAATCTGTAAATACATATATACTATCATTATCTGTACAATTTTGGATAATCACCTATTTATATTCCTTATCTAATCTTGTCCTTTGATATAAAGGATCTAAATCTGTCTTGTGCTCCTATCATCCACAGAATCTATCTTCCTCAGATAGTATTTATCCTATTGATCAATAGATCTGATGGTTAGAATGATCTTTTAATCCTTCAGATCTATGTATTTTCTATCTTTAAGTCTTTGTGTATCCATCTCTTTGATCATGATCTTTCATAGATCCTTTGATCAACAATCTATACTTGTTGATAAATATCAAGGGCTTAGACCTTCTATCATCTAGTTCTTCTTTGATCTATGTTCAGTTATTTATTCATCCCTAAGGAGGATGATCTTAGTTCTCTTCCTTGAATCATATTTGATCAAGGGTTTAGATTATCTAATCTAATGATCTAGATTTGATCTTCAACATACATACTAATAAGCATACAAACTAAATACAATACAATGTTATGATTCTTATTGTTCTTGATCATCCAAGATCTCTTTATGGATCTTGTTTGATCTTGATTATCTTACTTACTATTTTTATTAAGATTAGATATTTTACTAACCTTTTATGATATTATTATTCTTATTCAACTAGTTAATGTTTTATTGGTTGAAGATAGCTTATTTCATCCTAAGTTTAGACTGCTCCTCTTACTTCCAATTGATTAATGCTTACTAGTTGAATGGCTGAACACAAAGTGGTTACTTCAATCCTCATGTAAGGAGGCATTTATACCTCACAAACGTCGATGGAAGGTAGGAGAAGAGTGAGGCTCTATTAGAAAACCCCCTTAGCCACCTTGTTAAGTATTCACTAGAGTGATCTTAGCTCAACCTTTTACAAGGTTGCTATGAGCATTATAACCATAAGTACTCTTTCTAATTGATTTTAATTAAATTCATGAACATTTAAAATGTCATTCATAGAGTTTTATTATTCTCCTAATTTGGGCCAAGGATTTGACAATCCTTATGTTGTCCTACTAACTATAGCCCTTACCATCATTAAGTCCATGTCATTCATTCCATGAAAATGTCCTTCAACTCTATTTTTCATTCAATTACATTTTCAATGTAATTTACATAACATAAGCATTAAAGTGTAAATAAATAAATAAATCTAACAATTAAATCTACTAAGCAATAAAATAGAATTATAATAACATTTAATAAGTCAAATGAAAGTTTAACATGTCATAATAGTTCATCATGATCCAACGATCATAGTTGATTTCTATTCATTTTTCATCCCTTTAAGGGTTTCGATCTTGATCTTTCATTTTCCTTTAGATCTAATACATTTTCTTACTATGATTTTATGACTAGATCATTGATGTATATCATCAAATGATCTAATCCGTCTTGATCCAACCGATCAAGAAGATCTTAAGTCATTTTTATAAAATTATGGGCATAGATCTCAATCAATCCCAAATTAGCCTCATCGGGCCCATTAATCCATATGATCCTAACTTTATATCTTCATCCAATCACATATGTACTATTCAATCATCCTTGATCAAACTGATCAAGGTGATTTCCATTCAGTTTTATGGATTTTACTTCTTTTAAGTTCAAGATCATAAGATCTGGAAAATAAATTACATCCGACCATTTAATTATTATAATTATACATTTAAATCATCATAAAAACTATTTTGAAAGGCCTGATCATGCTTGATTAATCAAATCATGAAGATCCACACTCATTTTTATGATTTTTCTTCTTTTAAGGCTATATTTCTTAATTAAACATAGATGAGTAACTTCTAACCATTGATTCCATGTTCCAGAATCACAAGATCATTAGTGGATCAGAATTATATAGTCTGATCATTCCAAATTTTACTATTCATGGATGTTAGTACCATTATCTCCTTAAAACAAAAATTTTCATGAATTGAATTTATGATTTTATTAGTTCAGTGGGTTCCCCACATCAAGAAGAATCTAATCCAACTTTCCAATCTCAATTTGGAGTTAAATTAAGAACAAATTTTGGATTTTAAGAATTTAGCCAAATTTAATGGTTGATATTGGTCTTACTGTATTTATTCAATTACTTGATCTAGAGATGTAGAAATTTTATTATGATCATGGTCCTTAGGATTTTGAGAGATCTCTTAAATCCATCCATCGATTCAGATCTCTATTTTGAGATCATCTTGATCATGATCCAAGGTTGTTACCACAAATTTTACCAAATAATTTGCATAAATACAATTAAAAACATAATTACCCTACTTCCATAAGATTTTATATAATGTAAGGAATTCATCAGTGCTTTTTGATATAAAATCAAAGCTAAAATGAGCTCTTAATTGAAGAATTAAGATTTCAGATCAAAGTTCAATGGTTCAAATCAGCTCCACAGAACATGACAAAATGGGAGGGTGGCCCGCATTGCATTACTTGGGATTACCCGTCATTAGGGAGAGGTGACCGGTGATAGGTGAGAGGGTCTAGATCTGGATTGTCAGATCACCCATTACCTGATCTTCCTCTTCTCTTAAGATCAAGAGCTCAGATTTCATCTCCCAGGGTTTCTGGGCCCTTGGAATCCATCCAATTACTCAGAAGTTGCATCTAAGCTGTGAGTGGATGGGATCTCAACCCTTCATGCTTGATCTGTCATTTCTGACAGATCAATTGCTGGGAAGATCCAAAGTAGGCTGAAAAGTTGCAGGGGAATGATGGCATGAACTTAGCAAGGAGGGGAAACCACTTACCTGTCCCTCCTGGTGAAAGATTTTCACTAGAGAAGGAGATATAATGCCGAAGAAACAAAGAAAACCAGAAATAACCCTAGTCGTTAGAAGATATGTTCAGTCCATGATTTCTCTGGTGCCGTAGCCGAATAAGATTGAAGACCATAGGGCTTTTGTAGATCACCATGCACTAAAGATATTTAACAGTGCAAGATCACCATTTAACTGCTAGATTGGTTGTAATAACTTGAAAATTCCACCAGAGACAATAGCCAATAGTGGAGGTTGTTCTTCGTTTTGAGTTTCCCGATGATCTAGGAAGTGGATCATCATGAAAACTTAGGGCTTTTGTAGATCATCCCTATCTGACAAGATCCAATTGTGAAGATTGAAATTTAATGGTTAGAATGTGATGGCTAATTGAATTAGGGTGTCCTAGGAGGAAACCTAGGTTCAGCAGGAACGATGCATCCTTTGACGCTCCCGATGCAGACACGGGATTGTCTGCCCAGGTGCATTTGGGGACACACCCATAGAAGAAAAGAAGAAAGAGGTAGAAAAGAGAGGAATTGGGGAAGATTGAGGAGGATTTTGGATCTAGAATTTTTAGGCATTGTAGAGGACCTCATGAAGAACATTAGGAAAAATTTTGGGATTTTTATGAGCTATTTATAGTGATTTTTGAATTTTTCATGATTACATGTAATTATCATCTTTCAATTCTTTTTATTATTAAATTGTCATTGGATTCCCACTACCACCTCCTTCTCCACTAGTAGATGGTAGTGGTTTGACTTATGATGGTGGTCTTCTAGATTGTTGAGCCACCTTGTGGGCCCCACATAATTGTGAATAGACTAATTTGCCCTTTTAATTTTAAAAATGGAGAAAAATAAGGTTTATTCATATGAACTTGGAATTAAGCATACTTAGTGTCATTTCGATTGGTTTTCTGAGTACATTCCAAATTTTGATGTCTTAGGTCTTGATTATGAGTAAAATTATCATTTTACCCTTTTATTCATAAAAATGGAGAAAAATAAGGATTTTTCATTTAGACTCAAAATTTGGCATTCTTACAGCCATTCTGATCAATTTTTTTAGTACATTACAAATATTAAAGTTTTAAGACTTGATTTTATTTTTATAAAAATAAATGTTTCCTAGAACTCAAAGTTCTAGTTTCACTTTTAAAATTTTAACTTTTAATTTTTAATAATTCAATTATATTCATAAAAATTAGGATTATTATAACCTTCACCTGTCCTTTTGAGACCTTCGCCTATTGCAGTATACCTTTTGGACTTTGCAATGCTCTAGCTATTTTTCAAAGGTGTATGATGAGCATATTTTCTACTATAGCAGAGTGGTTCTTAAAAGTGTTTATGGATGATTTTTTAGTATTTGGGTCGTCATTTGATGAATGCCTACACCACTTAAAGGTAGTCCTTGCTAGGTTCTAGGAAAAGAATTTAGTGCTTAACTAGGAAAAGTGTCATTTTATGGTACAAAATAGTATAGTTCTAGGTCATCTCATATCACACAATAGCATAAAAGTTAATAAAGCCAAAGTGGATCTCATCTCTAACCTTCCTCCTTCAATGATAGTAAAGGAAATCCTCCTATTTTTAGACCATGCTAGATTTTATAGAAGATTCATCAAAGATTTTAGTAAAATTTCTAAGCAGCTATGTAATTTACTTAACATGGTGACCAATTTTGACTTTTGATCAAAATTATATGAAACCTATTTAGTGCCTAAAGGCAGAACTCACTTCTACACATGTCATTCGATTTTCATGTTGGAGCGCACCATTTGAAATAATATGTTATGCTTTTGACTATCTAATAGGTGTTGTGTTGGTACTGCAAATTGATAAACTCCTCCATGTGATATTTTATGCTAGTAAGACCCTCAATAATGCCTAATTCATCTACTCTACTACAGTCAAGAGTTGTTGGCTATTGCATTTGCCCTGGATAAATTTAGATTGTACTTGTTAGGATCTAAAGTCATTATCTATTCAGACCATGCAACATTAAAATACCTTCTTTCTAAGAAGGATGCTAAACTTAGGCTGATCCCCAATGGATATTATGGTTATGAAAGTTTGATTTAGAAATTCAAGATAAGAAAGGCTCCAAAATTACAGTAACAGATCATTTCTCCAGGTTGATTGTGGAGTCCACTAATGAAAATGTGCCTATAACCTAAACCTTCCCAGATGAACTGCTCTTGGGAATTTCCCAATTATTATGGTATAGAGGCATTGTCAATTATGTTGTCATAAGCCAAAAGCCTAATCACCTGTCAAAATAAGATAAATAAAGATTTATTACCAAGGTCAAGCGCTTTACATGGAATGATTCGTACTTGTTCAAGTATTATCTTGAGCAGGTCATTAGGAGATGTATACCAGATAGTGAGCACTAGTAGATCATTTTGTTTTTCTATGGCCGTGCATGCGGAGGGCACTTTAGTCTTAGAATAACAACTGTAAAGATTATGTAGTGTGGTTTCTGTTGTCCTACCATTTTCAAAGATTCACATGCTAATTGCATAGCATTTGTTAGATGTCATTAGTTAGGATGCTTCCAAACCCCATTTTGATCATTGAGTCTTTTGATGTTTGGAGGACCTTATCACCTTTTTCCAACTCCTTTGGTTATCTCTACATCATTGTGGGGGTGGAGTGCATGTCCAAATGGGTGGAAGCCATAGCATGTATGACCAATGACCACAAACCAGTGGTCAAGTTTTTGAAAGAAAATATATTTGCGCACTTTGGTACTCCATGGGCCATAATATATAGGCATACCATACCACATTTAAAACTCCTACTGGTCTACAAAAAGGCCTTCCATATCCTAATACAACTTGAGCATAAAGTATATTGGGCCATTAAAAAGCTAATTTTTTTTACTTAGACAATGCTTGGACTCACAAAAAACTCTAACTCAATGAGTTAGATAAGCTTAGGAAAGATGAACATGAGTTAGCCAAGAAATACAAAAACCACATGAAAAGGCATCATGATAAACATATTATGAGAAAGTTCTCCACATCAAGAAAAAAAGTCCTTTTGCATAATTCTACGTTGCATCTATTCCCTATTAAACTTTGTTCTTGATGGACTGGACCTTACATAGTATGTACTATTCATCCTCATGGGGCCATCAAGATAGAAAAGGATGAAGAGATTTCTAAAGTAAATCGACAAAGGTTGAAACCCTATCTAGAGTTGGTCAACCCTAAAGTAGATGAAATCTTACTATAGGAACCAGTCTACCTGGACACACCTTAGCATGACTTATGACACAGGCATTCTTCACAGAATCATACATCTAGATGAAGCTATTAAACTTAGTGCTCAGTTGATGGCAACCTATGTTTTTTAGAGTCTCATTGTTCTACATTACCCATTGAGCATATAGGGATCCTATGTTTCAAAACATTTGGGACAATGTTTAGTTTAGGATGGGGAGTGTAGTGATGCATAAGATTGTTAAGTTTTTTTTTGAAAAAAAAATCAAGTTTTGAGTTTTTAAAGTCAAACTTCCTTTTTTGTAATGCAAGTTAAATTTTTTGAATCTTAGTATTTCTTCTACTTTAAATAGACATGCATGCAAGTAATTCTGCATTTATTAATATCCTAAAGCATTTTACAAAAGTTAAATATCAAAAGACACTTACACAAACTACATAGTCTAGACAGATAGACGGTTATGACTTAGAGACTCTAAGGAAAAAATAGTGGACATATATAACCTTTGAGTAGTAGAGACTCATCTTTCTGAGGGTTACATATATATAATTCTGTATTTTCTTTAGCAAACATTAACTTTGAAAGGTCTTAGTATTTTTTTCGGTCAATTACCTAAAATCACCAAAGGAATACTAACTTTCTTGCCTAAACATTTATTTCATCTAATAAGCTATAAGAAACCTAAGAAATGATAGAAGTCATCCTTATTTTGGCCCATAGATATAAAGCCTACCTAGTAATGTGTACCATTCGATAGACACTTTAAGTGTGACAACCCGGGTTTTATATGATACAAATTTCGTAAAAAGGCGAGATCTCTTGCTTTAGAAATATGAAATGCATGAAAATATTTTGTTTTGGAAATCAATCTTTCGTATAAAACCCCAAGTGTCAAAACACATTTTCAAATCATATAGCCATGGCATAGTTTTAAATCAACTCTATTCCCAAGAAAGTGTTAGTCATAGCCCCAGCTACAGAGAGTAACTACAATCAAGTAACATTCACTAAAAGATAAGGTAGGGGTTTACTTATTTGTACTTAATTTGGATGTTATCTGTCCCGGATGTATCCTGTCCTTAAGTGTTTACTTGTATCTGAAAATATTAAGGATTGGGTGAGTATACACTATACTCAGTAGGAGTCTATCACTACTAGTTTTACACTGCATGTTATGTTTTAAACCATATGCTCTTTAAACCATGTGCATGTTTGGACACTCATGTTCAATATCGATATTAAAAGCCGTTGTCAAAATAGAATACTAACAACTTGAAGAATCGAATAATCCAAGTTGAAAGTAACATAGATATCATGAAAATATACGATGATATGCATAAGATGCTCAACTGAATCCAACTCATGGATCTATGGTCGACCATACTCATGTCATGCCATATGCAATGCAAGTAAATCCTCAAAAACATAGGGCACAAATGCCCATGACCTCATCGCCGTGTGGTCCCCGAGTACCTAGGGACTCTCGATCATAGCCTCCACAGGGCATATGACACTTCGACCGGTGCTGTGACACCAGTGGTAGTCCTCGTTACCACAACAATTGAAGTGAGGACAAGCCTTTTTGGCGTGGTTCCCTTTCCAGCTATAGTGGTAGAGGCTGGGAGGCCACCCCGAACCTCTCGGCATAGCACCCACGAACTTACTAGCCCAAAAGCATCTAAAGATAAAGCCAAAGCTCAATCATTGCAAATCATGCAATTTATGCAATCACTTTCAATGTCCTCTTTGGGTATCTCACACTGCCTGTCCCTCACAACTGCCTAACTAGCATCTTTTAGGCAGTCCAGTGTCTTTTGGTAACCCTCGAGGATATGCAATCTTCATAAATCAGGCACTTTATGTATTTCTTTTCAAGACATGTGAGCAATGCATAAAAATCACTTTATGCTAGTATCGTGTTTAAAGCCATAAAATATGAAGAGACGTTTGCATACTAGTTTTTACATTAACTCAAAAGCAGGTCATGTGCATAAGGATGTAACATAAGTTTATATGTCATAAAGACAAGGCATGTAACTTAAAAACTTAAAACATGCATTAGAAAAGCAACCATGACTCAAAACATGTAGTCTCAAAGCATCATGGGTTCTTTTTAAAAGTCTAGTAGTGATAGGACACCTACCTGGTTTGATCGCGCTAGTCCCCTTGTCCTCGTACGTTCCTGGACATGGTTTAGGGGAAAAAGGTTAGCTTAGCCTATTTCTATAGGTTCTAGAACAGTTTACCTCACTACTTAGGCATTAAGGGTTCATTCCCATGCCTAAGGGCCTCCTAAGGTCCCTAACTGGGCCTTGGTATAGTCAGGTTTGCAAAGGTTTAGTGGCCCCATGCCACTACCATGGTTTAAGGGTCATGCCATCCTTAGATAGGGGCTTGATCAGGTATTTTATGGTTTAGGTGTGTCCGTGCCATCGATACAGACACAACGCCTCTCGTGCACCTCAATCGGAGTCCGAGAACTCAAGTTATGGGTATTTTAGTGTTAAGAATACATAGAAGGCCCAAAATGAGCCCTGTGTCACTTCTCCCGGGACGCACCTGCATCCTGGTCGAGCGGCGACCGGCCCACATGTGCAGTTGCACGCTCCTGGGCATCACCATAGCAAGCCCATACGAGGCGCCCGCTAACGCGTCCCGCGTCAGCAGCACGTGCCTCACAAGGCGCGTCTGCCGACGCACTGGGCCTCCACCCCTTGTTCTCATTTGCGGGCACATCCACGGACGTGCCTGTTGGTTTGCCTTTAACGCACTAGGTGCGTTTTGGTTCTGTGATGACCAAGGATGCCCTGGTTCAACCTTGTCAAACCAGAATGCCCCAGGCACCTGCCCTGGGTCTGTTGTGGCTCCCTAGAGCCCCGTTTTGCATGGTTTCTCATGCAAAAACTTAGGGAAATTCAACCTAAGACTGAGGGGGAGATGGGTTTGGAGTTGTTTAAGGCGTACTTGGTTCATGGCTAGGTATTTTTCACAGTTTCTCCTCTTGCCTGCCACTTCAAGACTGCTTTTTCCCAAGGTTTTGGGCTGTAATGACTCCAATTTTGTAATATTAAAATCCCAAGTTGGCAATGAAAAGTTCAATTTTTTAAGATAAGGGAATTTTGGTCATTTCACTATTCACCTTGATTGAACCTAGAAATTTGGTCCTAAAAATGATACCATTAGGTGCGTATCAGAAAAAGGAATCCAACAAGACAAAAATCACCCAAAACGGAGTTAAAATGAGCAAGTTATGGCCCTTTGAAGTTCAGGGGCAAAAATATAACTTTTATTAGAAAACGGATTTAGCCTGCAAAACACAGGGGCCCGTTTTGATACGGGCACCCTTCATCTTCAACCTCCTAAAGGGTTCTAGAACGACGGTGATTGGAGGAGAAATCACCGCCATTCTAGAGGCTTCTCCACCGCCATTCAAAGGCAGTGAGAGCCCCCTCCAGAACCCTCTCATAGCTCTATAAATAGAGCTCTTGGGCGCCTCTAATGGCAACCCAAAAGCTTGAAGAAAACCGTTGTAGAGGAGTAACCTAGAGGGGAAATGAGGAGAAAAACCCAGCAACGAGCTAGGTATGCCCAAGATCCCTCAAAACCTGTCTTCATAGTAGTCCTAGGATCAATTTCCCTAGGTTTTTGCATGAAAAAGCATGCAAAATGGAGCCCTAGAGAGCCACCAAGGACCCAGGGACGTCCCCTGGGCCGCACTGGTTCAACAGGGTTGAACCAGGGTGCCCTGAGGATGCCTCGGTCCCCCAACAAACGAAAATGTTCCAGTCGGAACGTAACACATAGACCATGTTTGGAAAAAACCAAACGGGCGCGTCCACGAAAGAGAGAGATGGCGGGAAAACCTGGTGCGTCTGTAGACATGCCTGCTGAGGTGCACGCCGCAGGTGCGCAGTATGCTAGCAAGCCGGGATTTTCCATTTTCTTTAGAAAAGGCGGGCGCATGCCACTGACGCGCAGCACTCTAGCATTCCGCCTTTTCACTCTTAAGGCCCTTATGTACGTGTGACACTAAAACACTTATAACTTGAGATCTAGAGCTCTAATTGAGGCACCGTAAAAGGCGTTGTTCTGTGTTGACGATGCGGACACACCCAAATTATAAAATCCTTGATCAAGGCCCAATCAAAGGTGGGCATGAACCTTAGAATAGGATGGTGGCGCGTGGCCGCTAGACCTTTGGAAAATTGATAATACCAAGGCCCAATTAGGACCTTAGGACACCCATAGGAGTAAGGATGGACCCTTAATGCCTAAGTGATAAGACTAACTACTCTAAAACCCATAAAAGATGGGCCAAACTAACCTTGATTCCCCAAACCATGTTCAGCAGCGTACGAGGACAAAAGGGTTAACGCGACCTAGCCAGGTAGGTGCTCTATCACTACTAGATTCTTATAAAAGAACTATGATTGCTTTGCGAATACATGTTTTAAGTATATGACTTGGTTAGCATGCATGTGATAAATGCTTTATGCATAGACATGTTTTGTAAATAATTGCATATACATTATGCATAGATATGTTTTGCAGACTATTGCATACATTGCATGATTTATGAGCATTAAGTTCTTGGAAAAATTGCATGTCCTTGAGGGTTGCCAAAAGACGCTGGAGTGCCGAGGGCCAGGCAGTTGTGAGGGACCCAAAGAGGATAGGTTTTGAATAGAGGTTTTTGGCTTATTTGATCATACATGATTTGGGCTAGTAAGCTCGTGGGTGCTATGCCGAGGGATTTGGGTTGGCCACCCAGCCTCTACCACTATTAGGTGGATGGGTACGATGCCCAAAAAGGGCATGTCCCTGCTTCGACTGCATGTGGTACAGGGGGCTACCACTGGTGTCACGACACTTGGTCGAAGTGTCATATGCCCCGTGGAGGTATATGATCCTATGTCCCTAGGTACCCGGGGACCACATGGCGGTGAGGTCATGGGCATAGTGGGACCCTATGGTTTCATGGATTTATGTGCATTGCATATGACATGATATAAGGTTGGTCGACCATACCATACTAGATATCCATGAGTTGGATTCAATGAGACATCTTATGCATATCATAATATTATGATATATGATACTTTCGATTTTGGATTATGTGATCCCTTAAGTCGTTAGTATTTCAGTTTGACAATGGATTTTAATATCGATATTGAACTTGAGTATTCAGACTTGCACATGTTTTGAACAAGCATATGATTTTAAAACATCTCATGCATTACAAAACTAGTAGTGATAGACTCCTACTGAGTATAATATATACTCACACTATCCTTAACATTTTTCAGGATAGTTCCACTTACAAATAGAAGACGCCTCAGGAGATATTAGTGCTACGAGCAAGTGAATAAACAAAGGAGACAACTATACATGTGAGTAAACTCTCTACCCATTGGACATGTATTTATTTATAGTTGGGTTGTGTGTTGTGACTGGATAGACCTGGAGAAAAACATTTATGATTTCTGAAGTTTTTAAAAAACTACCTTAGTTATTGAGAAAGCAAATGACACTCGGGGTTTTCAAAATGAATTCCAAATAAAAGATTTTTCCGCTGCACAGCATTGTTTTTCAAATAGGGATCCCACCTTAGGAATTTAGATTTTTCATTTAAAAATGCATGAGAAAACCCGGGTCGTCACATGGGCTGCCATTGGAGCCACCCAAGAGCTCTATTTATAGAGCTTAAGGAGGGTTCTGGAGGGGGCTTTCCACCGCCATTCCATGGCGGTGGAGAAACCTCCAGAATGGCAGTGGTTTCCCCCCTTGCACACCAACATTCTAGAATGTCAGTGATGCAGTACTTTTGGGAAGAAGGGGTGGCTCGTATCGAAATGGGTCCCTTTTTTCTCAGGCCAATTCGTTTTAAATTTAATTACCATTTTGCGCTTGAACTTCAAAGGGCCATAACTTGCTCATTTTAACTCCGTTTTGGGTGATTCTAGTCTTGTTGGATTCTTTTTTCCGAGACACACGTAAGGACCCCATTCTAAGGACCAAATTTCTCGGTCTAGTTAGGGTGAATAGTGAAATGACCAAAATACCCTTGTCTCAAAAAGTGAACTTTTCATTACCAACGTGGGATTTCAAGGTTACAAAAGTAGAGTCATTACATTAAGCCTCTTGGTAAGCCTTTTCTTTTCAAACTCGTTTACCTTATCGCAGAAACTCAATCAAAATAACCATTACCTATCATTCAAAAATGAGTAGAGATGGTAGAAAAAGTTCAAAAATGATAAAAGTCTAAGAAGTGAGAAATATCAAAAGTGTTTAATAGAAAAGCCTTTGTTTAAAGAAATATAAAAGAAGTGAAAAGAAGAATTATTTGAAAATAAAAGTTGTGATGAAGAGAAAAGGAAAAGGTAGAGAAAGAAATTAACTTCAATATACTTAAAAGCAAAGTCGTGATGTAGCATGTACACACACTACACTCAAAGACATAGCTATAATAAAATGTCTTTGGTATATGGGTAACTTGTAGAATTTTTTATTCATCTTTATTAAGCTGTTAAAGCTATTAAAACAATAAGGGATGAGAATGCTCTAAGATAAACTAAGGGACTTAGCCTTACTGAATTTTGTAGGTATGTTCATTGTAAACCCTCACAAGGCCTAACTTATCTATTAGGGATAACCTACATGTTTAAGGCTTGTTCCATATGCTAAATGTAATCATGAGTAACTAGGAAAACGACAACTATTTTTATTTTCATGAATTTTCACATATTTTGTTCAGAACCAGACAAATACGAGTTGAGGGGTGTGATAAGTATGCAATTTTGCATAATTAGTAATCCATTTGTTATTAATTATAGGCATCATCCTAAGGTTTTTTTGAAATTCATGTCACCTGCATTTCTGAGCTAATAATCAAAACTTTAATATTTAACAAGTTTAGAACTTAATCCTGGGTAATATGTGAATTATCATAATTTTGTAGGTATTAATTTGGGTTTTTTATATTTTGTAGGTATTGAGAGGACAATCCAATGGCTAAGATTGCTGGAGATGAGAATTGATGATCAAGATCAACTTAAAGAGCCAGGACCCAAATTTCATCATTCCAAAGATGAAGCAAGGGTTAAGGTCATCCTAGGGCAAGCAAATGAGTTCAAGAAGGTGAATGGAAGAATTAAGTATGACTAGAATTCTCACCACCTTTTCATGAAAATTAGAAACATGCAAGTCCAATAAGCTATATAGACATGAACCATGCTAGGAGAATTCAAGCCACAAAGCTAGGGGATAAAGCTACTTAAGCCACAAGCAAGAAGCCATCAAAGTGAGCCTTGAAGCCATCTAAACTAAGCATAATGAGACCACACATTTTGGATCTCTCCATGCAATGTTCCAAGTAGAAAAAAGTTTACTTTCAAGAAGCTAAGGAAGTTGGATGATTATCGCATAAGTTGCATGCATATGTGGACCAATGAGAGGACAGATTGCCATCTCCGCTTTACCTCTTTTCATCATCCATTTCCTATCTTTTTCTCTCCATCTTCCTCTCTTTCTCTCTATACCCCCATTTAGGATTTTATTCTTCTTGAATTAGAGAGGGTGGACAAACCCCTTGATCACCCAATTAGTTACCCATGTGTTATAACTTATAAGGGTAAGTTTGGGTTTTTGACCAAAATTCATAAGACATGCATTTTTTACATAATGTCTCCAATGATTGATATTTTGTAGGTCTAGAGGCTAGTTTGAGGTCATTGTGTGATTAATCATATTTTTTTAGGATTTATTTAGAGCTTTTAACTTTTTGTAGGAATCGAGATGATGATCCAACGGCGAAGATCGATCTGGATGAAAATGGAATATCAGGATCAAAAGATAGAGTCAAAGCCTAAAAGTCATCAATACAACATGAGATCAAGGTCAAGATCATTTTTTAGGACAAGCAATGGATGTAATTAAAGGAATCAAGATTAGCTAAAGTGGGCCCATGCATAAGTCATGCAAAGTCCACCACCTTTGCATGTGTTGTACTTAAGCCACTTGGCCATATTCAAGCCATGAGAAAAGAGACAAGCTAAGGATCAAAGATAAACATTAAAGCCAAGGGAAAGCCTTCTTGAATCTAGTCTTTTACCTTGCTTTCATTGCCTTTATATCTCTTTTTATTCCTTTGAGTTCCTTCTTGCTTTCCTTAATGTTCTTTAAGTACCTTTAATTTCTAGTGCAATTTTACCAGGACTTAAAAGCATGCTTATTCATGACTGATGTTGATTCGTTGAATAATATTTATGTTATAGTTTTGGGTTGATTGAGATCAAGTAGCACTCATTGTAATAGGACTTAATTTTCAGATTTGGATTACATGTATTGAGGCATTATGTTGATGAATTTTGGATGTGATTCAATGAAGTAACTTGTAGTTTTCAATTCATACTTGTGTCCAGCAGTTATTAGTCTAAATTCTTGAATGTTTGCTTGGATTAGAATTGCTTAATTCCATGGTTTTCATGTTCCATTAAGTGAATGGTTTATATAGTATGCTGCTAGAAGTTTTCTTTATGGTTTATTATGTTTAATTTTCATCTCCATACAACTCAAGTTTACTTGATTATTCAAGAACCCAACTAGATAGTGAGATTGCTTCTTTAATGCTTGAATAGGATTGCATGTCTATATTTTCAAAGTAGTTGGTTAGATCCCTTCCTACAATTAATCATGCATACCATTCCATGATCACAAGCATGATGCTTGGGTAATTCTCCTTTCTTTTCTTATATTGTAATTTTTTTCCTTTAGTTTTATTGTTTTTCTGTAGTTTAGTTAGATTCCATTATTTACAAGTTGCATCTCTAACTTTATTTCTAAATTCATAGTTTAGGAAAGTTTTAAATTTAGAAAGTTTTCATTTAAAAAAATTTTAATTTTAGAAAGCGTGTTATAGGAAAGCTTTTAAGTTTAGCATGTTTTCTTTTAGCATAATTTCATCTTTCATATCTTGCATTTGTTTTTATTTTTCGTCATTAGTTTAGGTTAAAAGTCTCATGATATTTGGCTAGGTTAGATAATTTAAGGACGGACCCACTAATCACACATCTCTTCGATTCGTCATCGGATCGACCTCCTCGTGTGAATTATTACCACCAATTCATGCACTTGCAAGTTTAAATTAAAAATTACATCACCCCTCTTATTAGATCATTCTTCCAGAGTATTATAAGTGGGACAAAAATATGAACAATGGTAGTAACTAGGTCACTAAGATAAATGAGAGGAGGGATCTCCTTACCACTACTCTTCATCAAGTACAAAGACATTTTTGTTCACTCATCTAAGATCTAACTCAAAATGGCTATATTTGTATGTCCATTAACAGGTATTTAATAAGCAAGAACCTTTAAGTAATGTTCATGGAAAAGGGTCACTAGGTTAGTTCTATCATGAATTTCTACAACTAAAAGTTGGGAACTTATTGACTCACTTGTTACAATGCACTACTCCTCTCCTTAAAAATCTTGGGACACATAGGTAACAACCATTTTTGCTTTCTTGGTTAGAATTTTAAGGATTTATTTTTCCTTTTGTCCTTCACTATTTACACAAGTATTCATTCACTAATCGGACCAGTAGCTCCTAGAGACGTACCTTCCTAAGTGGTGATGGTCCAAATCAGCCCAACTTAGTTTTAGGTGGTGCCTAAGTTGGTGTTTTACATTAACCAACTAATAGAGACTATTGGAATTTCACCTCCACTCCCTGCCCTACTTCTCTCTAAGAGACTCTCCTAGAACCTCCTAATATGGCTCCCCATATTTCCTAATGAAAATTCATGGGCGTTGCATCACACTCCACCTTCCACCCCTCTCTTTACTCCCTTATTGCCTAAGTACTTATAGTGAACCATTAACTTGCTAAATTTGCGAGTTATGACATTCCTTCCATAGAACTTCCTAATAGGTAGGTCTCCTTATTGATTTCACCTTCACCCATTTCATTAGACAGCAATTTAGTTGAATTTGCAACTTTCCATCTTGAATGGGTATTTTTGGACAATTTTAAACTAGTTATTGGCACCATTTTCCTGATGAAATTGTCCAGGAAGATGGTATCAATTTACTTGTATTGCTTACATAACTCTTCATACTCAGTCTAATTCCCTTGATGATCATTGTAGAGTAAAATGGAACCACTTTCGTGCAGCTATGCATAGGAAAATTGGTGCCTTTCCTCCCTGTTTAGCATCCTCCAACTGTGAGTAATTTGCTTGAGTTTAAGGTAAACTTTCCTTCACTTTTAAAGTTCAAACATCTACCTTGAAGACCTACAAATTGGTTTTACATGATTTAAGCCAAATTAGAGGTTTCAAGTAGAGATTTGGGCACATTTTCTTTCAACTATGCATAGGAAAGTGGTGCACACGATCTCTGAGTTTTGTACACCACAATACCTAATTGAAGCATAGAAAAATCACATCTTTTCCAAGTAAATCTCAAGCTTAATCCTTAATAAAAAGAACCCATAAAGAAAATTCAAGAAATAGGTGGATCATAGGGGTGTTCATGCATATGAATTATCACCTATTTTCCCCTTTGCATGCAGTTCCAAAATAGATAATACTTAAATCAGGAGCAAGCTCAGCAATCTCAAGCAAGAAGATGCATTTTAAGTCATGCATTGTAGCTACAAACTACTAGTATACAACATCTTTGGTTTGCAAATTAAAATCAACATCAAGCATCAAATAAGTGTGAAATGTAGTAGAAATCTACTGCATGTTCCCAGGAATGGCAGAAATTATGTTCTCTTACAAATCTTAAAGAAAACAATATATTTATTTTAGTTAAACCATGTTGGAATTAGGAATTCCCCCTATTAGCAAGGCCCCCACCTAAGTTGAGATCTTAGGTGATTGGTTTCCTGAGTTTATAGGTGCTTCTATTCCCTATGTGGAACTTCACTTAGGTAGGAGTTCTCCACTTCTTCACTTGATCAACCCTTTCCCAAGCTTTCCCCTTCACATTTCTAGGTTCACCCAATCTTTCCACATTTCCTCCTTGCTCTACCTACTCCTGCCTCCTTCTTCCCCTTCATTTTGCATGGGCTAGAACAAATTCATTCTAGCCCCGTCATTATTTTTATTTCATACTTAGGTACATACAAAGGCGTATGGACTAGTGGCCTAATGCGAAAAGCCAGCTGGCCATGAAATGGGACCCCATGTGGAAGGATAGATTTTTCCCCATTACCTAATTAGTGCAATTATAGTTCCTCAATAAAAAATCCTGATAAGTGTCTAATTTTGCATAAAATCCACCCAATTATTTACCCATGTGTATAACTTATAGGGGTAGAATAGGTTTTTCTTCAAATTCGTCACACACGCATTTCTGACCTAAAGTCCAAAAATTTGAAATTTTGTAGGTTCAAAGGTGAATCAAAAGAAAATATATAATTAATATTTTTTTTTAGGTTTTAATTAGAATTTTTCACTTTTTGTAGTAAGCGAGACGATAATTCGAAGGCTGAGATTGGTCAACATGAAAATTGATGATCAAGATCAAATGATCGAGTCAGGGCCTCAAAGTCATTACTTCAACATGACATCAAAGTTCTAAATCATCTTAAGATTACATGAACATGGAATGAAAGGAGGTAAAGGTGGCCAAAGTGGGCCCATGCACAAGTCATGCAAAGTCCACCACCTTTGCATGGGTTTCACTTAAGCCACTTAACAATATTCAAGCCAAGAACAAGGTGACAAGTTAAGGAGCCTAGCCAACCACCAAAATCAAGGATTTAAGCCATCAATCTAAGCTATGAAATCCATCTAAGCCAAGCCAATGGAGCTCTCAAAGAAAGCCATCAAGACACTTGAGGTAAGCTATAAGGAAGGCCACAAAACTGATCTAATTTTATTCTTTGTTTCCATGTTTTCCTACTTTTGTCTCACTTTCCACCTCACCACTAAAGGACACAACGAATTTCACTTTCCATTCAAGAGTCATATCTTTCTAATGTTCTTCCATCTTCCTAAACTTCAATTCCTACCATCCAACCAATCTATACTTCATAAAAAACTACCTAACTAATCAACACTTTCCACTTCACCTCCCTTATCCTTTTCCAATCCATCTCTTTCATCGCCACCTTCTACTCCGATGGAATTTTGTGCAACACATTCAAGGGAGGAGTTCCATGTGAAACTCCTATAAAGTAGGAGATTCCCTCCCCTTCTTGCCTTATCCACTCCATCATTCTCCTTATTTCTCTCTAACCCATTTAGTCACCCTTTTTTTACTCTCCACCTCATCCACTCCCTCTTATCTCATCTCCCCAACTGACTTGATGATTTCAAGAGTGCTTCCATCATTCTAACAAGGGGGAGATGATCCCTCATAAAAAAGTGGCTTCTCCCACCTTAACTCTTAGCCACACACACCCCTTACTTTCCTCTCAGAAAACCCTAGCTAGCCACTTCATATCTTAATCCTAGCCATCCAATCCTTTTCCTACTTCATCCGCACCCCCTTTACCTTTTGTTACCCTAAAAGCCTAAGGAAACAAAATGTAAAAGTGCCCAAAAAGGATCCAAAGTGAACAACTTTTGGGAGAAGAAAAAGAATGCCTACTCCAAATAGAGGAGGCATTCTTTTCTTCTCCCTTTTCCCTTACCTTTTAACATTAAACATTCTTGTCCTTGGGTGGCTGCTATATTCTCCTAGTGTTCCATTCATGATTCCAAGCTTATGTCCTCTAGTTCTCCATTAAAGGTTAGTTGTTTATCTTTTAAACTTCATTACTTTTAAATCCTATTGAGTTTCATGTTTAGGAAGTTGTCGTCTTGCTTTTCCATTCAGTTGCATCTTCTTACTTAGATCCAAGGTTACTTTTCCCTTGAATGGAAAACCAAGGGAAAGTCACCTTGAATTTATTCTTTTTGTTGCTTTTCATTGCCATTAGGTCTCCTTTGATTCCATTGATTTTCTTCTTGCTTTCCTTAGTGTTCCTCAAGCTTTGCCTTTACTTTCTACTGGATTTTCCATTGATCATAACACATGTTTATTTATGATTGATGTTAGATGATTGGAGAACGGTTAGCATGTATTTTGGGGTTATTTTAGAACAAGTAGCATTCACTGTAATAGAAAATTTTCAAGTTTGGATTACATGTATATGCTTATTATGTTGATGGATTTTAATATGATTCAATAACATTATTTGGATTTTCTAGCTCATACTTGTTTCCTGTGACACCCTAGATTTTCGTGAAATTTTTTGCATTTATTTTCAAAAGATGGCTGTGCCTCTAAATTTTAAAATACAAAAATAGATGAAGATTTTTCTTTGAAATTCATTTTCTCAAAAACTTGGATGTCACCTTTAGGCTCACACTATATATATATATATATATATATATATAGTTTTCTAAAAGGTAGACATGCATTTCTTAAAAACAGGACCCATCTAGTGGTTCACTTACACAACCCCTATGAATATCATATTAAATGTCCAACTATCACAATTCAAATGACTAACTACAAAATACAAAAACTTTATTAAAGTGTATACCTGATAATAGAAGTATGGTTTCTGGATTTCTCTTGTTGTGTACATCTTCTCCTATCTTTCTGTATTGAGATATTGTAAATATAAAACATTTACAACATCTCAGCAAGTTATGCTTGGTAGGGGAGTTTAAGAAGCATGTTAAATTTAAATATGAATAAATTAATTTGCATTATTTAGAATATTCATTCTCATAACATTTATATTAACTTGAATTTACAATGCAGTTCATAAATCATTAATCCATTGTTAAACCACGTATCAACATGTTTTATAATCTACTAATCAATTATTATTAACATGTTACATAAATATCAATAATCCATTAATAAATCAAGTATTTACAATTATCATTTACCATTTAAATAAGATAATTCAATTCCATAAACCATACTTTGCATAATAGTTCTACCATGCATATACCCTTATAAAAGCTTATATGAAACTATGCCCTCGATCATATACATATAGCATTTATCCACATCTATGGAAATTGTTAAAAGATTTACAAAATTATGAATATACTCAATAAGTATCATAATTAACATTCTCAGACTCTACAAGGTTTCAGAATCATACCCCTCATCATGTGGGGTTCATAACCATGCAGCCTCTGCTGGTATATCAATATAATCCTCATGCCCCTCACTATACGGGGTCCACAATCCTCCATCCATTGTTGGGAAAACAATATGAGGCATGTCATCATGCCACATCATATAAGGCATCTCATACTGCCATCATATAAGCACCATTGTGCAGCAAACATAAGGACTACTATGCATGTAGTCTAAATCAATACAGTGCCCCTAGATAACTGCTCAATAATCCACCTATACCATCCTTGGTGGAAATCACAATATTCATGTCTATATGAAAGGACTATGGCTGTCGTAGTGGCAGCCTTCCCATAATTTCCCCACCAGACTTTTAACAACACATAGTGCTTGGTATCCATAACATAATAAATTTTGGAGAGCGGGTGGGCAAACCCTCATAACTCTCCTAGCATAGAATCCCCTAGCATATGCTTGTCTAAAACAAAGCTCTCAGGCCTCCATGCCCAAATGTAAAATAATCATAATAGTAGGCGATTTGCCTATTCACATATTTCATAAAAAGAATAACATTCTCACTTATTTGGTGATAATCCACCAAGGATGTGTCCTGTAAACCTAGACTCATACATCACACATACTGACATGGTACCCATGTACCATCATGTAATTTCACAATCATATTGTGATGACTCAAGTTTTTGTAACACATTTTGCAAAACATTTTTTACAAAGGCATGGCCCTAAATGGTAAAAAAAAATCGCAAACAATACAGTGGAAATTCTTTTCTTTTAAATTCGTTTGTAGCAAAACCCAAGTCTCACCTCAAGGTACATAATACACATAGACATTTTGTATAAAATATATTTTATTGAATACCAGGAATCATACAGTAGTTCACTCTTACACAGCCCCTATATTATAATTACAAACCATTGTCCAAATTACATAATCCAAATTTCAAACATCACCTTACATTAAAAACTCTCCATACAATATAATGCTCTCAAATAAAATAAAATAAAAACATGTCTTCAAGGGACATACCCTGATTGATTATTCTCTTCAAGTCTTCTACCACCTTGAGCTCTAATTCTCCTTCTCTATTTCTGAGATATTGTAAACATTCAAACATTTACAATATCTCATCAAGCTATGCTTAGTAGGGGATACAAAAATATACTACTTCACTAATATAAGAATACATACCTTAGCCATTATTCCATCATGGTTATCTACTCATGAGTTATCTTAACATAGAGTATATACGTTATTTATGTAGTATAGGATAAATCCATTAAAATAGTGAAAATTTCTCAAAACTTGTTCCTTCCCCTGGCTATACTTCTACTTAGGAGATCAATATTTAGCCAATTCTCATATGGGGATTTTCATTCCAAGAACTCATGTAATGGCCTCTCATCATGCCATGGCATTACACTATACCTATCATATGTGCATCATAGTGCAAAATACTCAAGGACTACTATGCTGCAGTTTAAATTCGTATAGCCTAGATAATTGCATAATAATCCATTGATACTAATTGTGGAAATAACAAAATCTGTGTTAGCATGGGGTGGACCATGGCTGTCATAGTGGCGGCCTTCCCATGATTGCCCCACCCAACATTTATTCTCTCTTTGGGCATGGTATCTATCATATACGTTTCAAGAAGCGGGTGGCCAAACCCTCATAACTTCCCAAGCATAGCATCCTCAACCCTAGGGCTGTGTAAAACAAAATCACAAGCCACCATGCTTTTATCTAAAATAAATTGTACATATTAGATGATGTGGTTGCTTAACTAAGGTTGAAATATCTTCTATGCCCTATTCTTAGGGTGTCCTTAGTCTACACATCTCATTACTTTCACCTCATTTTATTAGATCATTAGATTGGATCAGTTGAATTGGATCATGGGGTTAGATCACTTAGTTGGATCGTGTGATTGGATCATTATTATGCTAAGGTACTAAGTATACTTATATCATGAAGGTCTATAATTCTAGACAAAAAATCATGTATGTATACACATGAATCCTTAATACATTCTTGTACATCCACCTACCTCAAAGTGGTATCATGGTCTTGATTCATACATCTCAAGTGGTATTCACTCCATATTGTCCATCATGGTCTTGATTCATACATTTGTCAAACCATACGTACAAAGTTATTCATTTATACAAGTATTCTTTCTACATGCATTTGGGTTATCTATGAGGGATGCCCTAACTTTCCTTGAATCATATATGATCAAGGTTTCAAACCTTCCAAGTTCACAATCTACACAATAAGTAAAATCATAGAACAATACTATAATCTACATTATATTTCTTTTCTTTTTGTTTGTGATACTTCAGGATCTCTCTTGGATCTTGTTTGATCTTCCTCATCTTATTTACAATTTTTATTAAGATTAGATAATTTACTAACCTTTTATGTTCTTATTATTATTACTTAACTAGTTAATGTTTTATTGGTTGAGGATAGCTTATTCCATCCTAAGTCTAGACAGCTTCTCTTATGTCAAATTGGCTAAGGCTTACTAGCTGAATGGTTGAATACAAAGTGGTTACTTCAATCCTCATGTAAGGAGGCGTTTAGACCTCACAAACGTCAATGGAAGGTAGGGGAATAGTGAGCCTCTATTAGAGAACCCTCTTAACCACCATGTTCATCATTCATTAGTGTGACCTTAGCTCAACCTTTCATAAGGTTCCTATGAGCATTTCAACCCTAAGTACTCTTTCTAATTGATTTTAATTAAGCCCATGAACATTAAGATGTCATTCGTGGAGTTTCATTATTCTCCTAATTTGGGACAAGGAAATGATATTCCTTATATTATCCTACTAGCTATAGCCCTTACTATCATTAAGTCTATGGCATTCATTCCATGTAAATGTCCTTCAACTCTATTTTTCATTTAATTATATTTTCAATGTAATTTTCATAACATAAGCATTAAAGTATAATTAATTAATTAAATCTACTAAACAATAAATGAAAATTATAATAACATTTAATAATTCAAATGGAAATCTAACATGCCATAACTATTCATCATGATCCAACGATCATAGTTGATTTCTATCCCTTTTAGGATTTAGATCTTGATCTTTTAATTTTCCTTTAGATCTAGTACATCTTTTTAATGTGATTTCATTATTTGATCATTGATGCATTTCATCAAATCATCTGATCCTTCTTGATCCAACCGATTAAGAAGATCTTAAATGCTTTTATCCAATTTAAGGACATAGATCTTAATCTATCCCAAATCACCATCATCAAGTCTGTCAATCCATATAATATTAACTTCATATCTTCATCCAAATACATCCACACTGTCCAATCATCCTTGATCAAGGAGATTACCATTCCTTTTTATGGATCTTACTACTTTTAAGGTTAGATCTCTTAATTAAACATAGATCAGTCACTTATAACCATTGATTCCATATTTCAAAGTCACAAGATCATCAATGGATTAGAATTATAGAGTTTGATCATTCCAAATTTCACTAGTCATGAGAATTAGCAATACTTTTTTTTATTAACAGAATTTTACATGCATCAAAACATAAATTTTCTAAGTTCAATAGGTTCTACTCATCAAGAAGAATCCAACCCAACTTTTTGATCTCAATTTAGAGTTAAATTGAGATCAAAATTGGGAATTTAAAATTTTAACCTGTTTTAAGGGCTAAAATTTGATCTTACCATTTTTGTTTATTTACTTAATCTAGAAACCCATAAATTTTAGTATGATTATGGTCCTTAAGGTTTTGGAACCTCCTGAACCTATCCATCCGTTCAGATATCTATTTTGAGATCATCTAGATCATGATCCAATACTGTTGGAATGGATTTTAGTAATTTTTACAAATAAATTCGATTAAAAACATAAATGTTATGAGTTCAGTGACTTATACAAGTGACATGGAATCTATAGAAACTTTCTAATCTAAATTCAGAGCTAAATTAAGCTCTTAATTGAAAATTTAAGGTTTTAGTTCAAAATTGGACGGCCTAGATCAAATCTGGGCTTATAGGTGTGGGGACGACTAGTGGCCTACACTCGTTATTGCCTATTCTAGGTAGTCAAGCGGAGGTGACTGGCTATAGGCGAGATGTCAGATCACCCATCGCCAGATCTCCTCCATCCTTTACATCCAACTACCCAGATTTCATCTCCTGGGGTTTTTGGGCCCCAAGAATCCATCCAATGGCTCAAAAGTTTCATCTAAGCCATCCAAGATGGTGAATCAGGGCTGATCACTGATACTAGTTCCCCAGTGAAGATCATCGAAGAAACAATTTCGATCAGGCCCAAACCCAAAATCAACCTAGGGAAAATGAAGAGGGGGATGAGATCCACCTACCTAATGTGTTTAGAGTCCTAAAACTTGGCCAGAAAATAAGAAAATCCATACATGATATATAGGTCCTCGGAGCTACTATTTTTCGGTGATTTGGCCAATGAATTCTTCACTAATCGTTGTAAAAGGATAGGGATTTTGTGTATTTTGATGTGCTGAACCTTTTTAGTGGAGTGGATTAAGGTTTCGATGGTCTAGAGTGAAAGACTAATTGAACATGGGTAATTTTCCCCCTCCTGCGTCTGTGGATGCGCTAACAGAAGGAAATAAATAGGGAGAAAGAATGAAGAAAAGAGAGAGAAGGGGGAGGCTAGGGAATTTCATGTTGAATTTTTTGAATATTTTTGGGAATTTTTTTCTGAGGTATATATTGGCATTTTTGGAAATTTTCATGATAATATGTAATTATCATGTTTCATTTCCTTTTAGTATTAAATTGTCATTGGATTCCAACTACCACCTCCTTCTCTACTAGCAAATGGTAGTGGTTTGACTCATGATTACATGTTTTCTAGTCATTGGAGTCCTTTGTGGAACCCTTGTGGGCCCCATGGAGGCGTGAAAAGACCATTTTGCCCTTTTAATTTCAAAAATGGAGAAAGTAGGGTTTATTCCCATGAACTCGAAAATGAGAGTACTTAGTGGTGTTGGAATCATATTTTCGAGCACATTCCAAATTTTTATGTCTTAGGTCTTGGTTCTGAGTAAAATTTATCATTTTATCCTCTTATTCATAAAAATGGAGAAAAATAAGGATTTTTCATCCAAACTCAGAATTTGTCGTGCTTACAGTCATTTTGAATGGTACGTCGAGTATGTTTTCAATTATACATGTCTTATATCTTGATTCTACTTTTATGATAAGTGAATTTTTAATCACCCTAATATTCCAGCCTCATTTTCTTGAAAATTTCAATTTCATTATTTATTCAATCTCCTCACAAAAGTTAGGGGTGTTACACATATAAGATGTACAAGTCTTAATCATGTTGGTCAGATAGTAGGTGCACTATAAGCATGAATTATAAACATGCAATTCTTTTACTTAACATTATTTCCTAATTACAATTCTAAGCACATCTAATATCAATTATATCATTTCAATATCATAATATTTATAATAAAAAAATAAGGCCATGTTTAGAACATGCATCTTATTATTAGACATGCTTTCCTAAAATATCCACCTACATCATGTGACATGTTCATCAGATTCCACTAGCTTTAATCATCCTCTTCTCCATGATCGACCACTCACTTCAATCTTATTCAGGTAATTAAATTAAGTTAGAATGCACACAACTGCTACAATAACAAAAAGAACAAAACATGTTTTAGGATAAGTAACTTGCATTATCCCCTCTATTGTAAGCTTTACTACAATACCAATGGATTTTATGCTAACAACCATTAGTGAACCCATCAAAGAACAGATGTCCAAGTAAATTTCTCCTTCCTCTAATTCCCTTTCTTCTTAGTCTTCACTTTACTTTCTTCAACCTCATCCTCACTGTCATCAATCAAAACATGACAAATCTCCCTCTTATTCTCATTCCTATTCTTGCTGATACATTTGTAGTTGCAGCTGATCCCTTGGATATTTCGACAAATCCAAAATCCCTTCTTCCTAAAATCCCTTCTAGAGGCTTGTTTTGTACAGCTTATGCCCTTGCAAGAGTGCATAAATTGGGCGTGTAATGTTGATACTACACCCCCAACACAAATTCTCCATTTTAGGCCTTAAAATACTAGATTCCTATTTAAAATCATGCTAGATCGAAGGTAAATCTAACTTGTAATGACCAATCAAAGTTTAGATGTAAATGAATGGTCAGATTAATCACAAATCTGGGTGGTGGTGACTAATCATGATCAAGGGTTGGATCTATGTGGGTTTACAAAGATTGGACAGAGAATGGGGTTCACTGGTGTAGGGTGGCCACTAGGAATGAGAACTAGGTGTGTGAGCATTGATCACTGGTTTGGCACCGATGGAGGAACTAAACTGGGAAGAGAGAGATGGGGCTTTTCGATTTCAGTTTTGCAATGTGCACAAGTTTAGATCTATATTCTATTGGGTCTGAAAATCAGGATTTACCTATCTTCAAATATATATTACCTGATCAAAGATTTAACTCGTTTCTACCCTAAATGCAAGTTTCACAGCTTAGAAAAATCGATTTCAGCACCATCTGAATGAGTCATACATACATTTGAGATAGAAAACTAAGCAATAGTCAAAAGGATCTCAAAAAATTTCACCTAGATCTAAATGGTTTTACAGATGATCTGATGCCTCCAATTTTGGTAAGATTGGCCTTGATCTCTCAGTCTTTGCATGGGAAAATGATTTCCCCAATCCTCCTTGTTGAGAAAAATGGTGACAGTCCTTAGCAAATAGAAATTTTTCGCAACTTTTCCCCGTAGCACCTTTTCCCCTTCAATCCACTAGTATTTCTCCCCTAATCGTGATGGGATCAAAGGGCTTTTTAATTGCCCCTTTTGTAGAGTGAAATGGATGGCCAGATTAACCATTCGAGCAGCCATTGTTGTGGCATACCCCTCCTTTTTGGTGTTGGAAAACCTTAACACAATCTGTTTTCTCGTGCTTGCTAGCATGACTAGTTTCCGCTATGAGCTCTCTCTCTCTCCTTGCTCTTTCTTCTTTCCCTCCTCTTCCTTCTCTTCTTCTTTCTCTCCTTCCTCTTCCTTCTTCTTTTCTTTCTTCTTCTCTTTCTTTCCTTCTATTTGTCGAGTTCTGTCAGGTTTTGGGAATAGACCTAAGTCTGTTCCCTACATTTTCACTTAAGTGGGGGTGCCATTATCAAATGTGCGCCCCCTTTTTGTTATTTTAATTTTTTTTTGTTTTTATTTATTTTAAAGTTTAATAATAATGTCCCAACTATTTTGAACACCATGATACCAGTCAACAAAAATGGTAACCCTTACTAATGATGGTTTTCAACTCTATTGACTGTCAAATTCTAACTCCTGTAAGTGTGCCCACTTAGTGAAATTACAAAAATACTCTTTTATAATAAAATTTTCATTTATTCATTCGAACTCCGATTTTATCAAACTTAGTGTTGTTGAAATCATATTGACAAGTAGAATCCAGATTTGATAATTTCAAATCCAAGTTATAAGTTTCCTTCTTTTTTTTTTACTTTTAATTACCAAAATACTCCTTATTTGAAGTCCCATAACTTTCTCAGCCAGACTCTTTTTTTGGTGTTCTTTGGGTCATTGGATTTCATTTTCTGAGTACAATCCAATTATGTATGTTTCAGTTCTTGATTATAATTCCATAAAATTTTATCCTCCTAGAAAACTCATACCTCGATTATGCAATATTAAAATTTTGGAGTTGTTACAATCTTCCCTCCTTAGAAAAATTTTGTCCTCCAAATTTTTAGGGTTATTACATTCTTCCCTCCTTAAGGGAAGCCTTTGTGTAATGGTAAAAGTTGTCATCATGTAACCTTGAGGTCACAGGTTCAAGGCATGGAAACAACCTCTTGCAAAATGCAAGGTAAGGCTGTGTGCTGTAGGCACTTATGGTCCGTCCCTTCCCTTAACCTCGCATAGGCAGGAGCTTCGTGCACCCCTGCCCTTTTACATTCTTCCATCCTTAGAGAATTTTGTTTCGAAATTCTTTTCATGATATCTTTCTAACAACTCTAATCATATTCTCATCTCATTGTAAATTTGAAGTCATATAATTACTTCGATAAAACATCAATCCTCAAAATATAAAGGATTTTCAACTTAAACTAGATATTATGTCACTTAATAGCGGCACCTTTTCTATCTTCAATAAGCAATGAGAATCACTTTCGCTAAGTACTCTGATACTTAGCCTTTACTTGATAATCCATCAAAATAATAAATTTCTGACTATGTTTTTCTTTTGTTTCAACTTCCAAAATTCTTTGATTGTAATGATTCTTTAAACACATAATCTTTTATCTCCAACTTAGCTTTTCTATTTTCTTATACATATAACTCTTTATACTAACTTCATATAGTGAATATATATTTCTCACTTAAAGGTGATCCCTTTTGCATATGCTTAACCAATTCTAACCTTATAAAAATGCCTATCTTCTAAATTCCTTGTATCATATTTTTGAAGAAATTTTGGCATAGTATCCTCTATTTTTGAACTTACGAATTTAACGCATGCGATTGCAATGCACCTGATAAACAATTTAATCACAATAATACATCTATGAGACTCTATCTCACCACATTCCATCATTCACAATAGTAAAATTAATCATTCATCCCACATACCATCTTGATATGCAAACTTTAATGCAATGAAATTTTCTTAACCATCTCTACAACTCCAATCACAATATCATATTCTTCAATGGTATAGTGCAAACACATTCTAAACTCATCAATTGATAAATACTTAATCACACATGCATCACCATCACCACCATAACATAATGGAAGACTTTCACATCATTCGATAGTCTTCTGTCAAAATCTTCCTTGAATTGCATTCATTTAGATATATGAAAATTTACAATCCCAACTACAAATTAAAAATCCAGTTACTATCATGAATTGTACTTTAACTCTATCATCAAAGCCCTTGCTCAAATAACTTTCCATAATTTCCACATTTGTTCAGATAGATAACTCTTTCATTTCTCCAAACAATCATTTAATATAGAATGTTGATTCATATCATAACATTTCAATCATAATTGTGAATAGATTTTTCACACTTATTCATCCAATTCCACATATGAATCCAAAATAAAGCAATAGTCATTTAAATCAAAGAACATCTCTGATGTTTTCCTATTCCAATTCACTGAAATCATATATATGACCTTACATTCAGATAATCAAAAACAATAATCTTTAACTTAAGTATAAATACAAACATACAAGTTTCAATATTGGAGATAACGCTTGATTCAAATTATAATAACTGAACTTACACCTTTTGGTGTATTCAGATTCAGAAAAAGAAATAATACATGCAGTATTTCTCAAATGAAAATATGAAACT
This sequence comes from Warburgia ugandensis, assembly GCA_035236585.1. Lineage (NCBI taxonomy): Eukaryota > Viridiplantae > Streptophyta > Magnoliopsida > Canellales > Canellaceae > Warburgia > Warburgia ugandensis. The sequence continues at coordinate 44,181,580 of CP141133.1, forward strand.
CATAGCAATAAATGAACAACTGAAATCGCACTAACTATGCAATCACATTCAATTACTTAAATAACACCATTAACGACAGCCCTAGTGCACAAAGCTCTCGCCCCTTGCGGGGTCTGGGAAAAGGTGGACCACAAGGGTCTATAGTAGGCAGCTTTAACTTGTATTTCGCAAGAGGCTGATTCCACACCTTGAACCTGTGACCTCAAGGTCACACAACAACTTTTACCATTACGCCACGACTTCCTATCTCAAATAACACCATTGGTGTTCACAAATATCAATATAGTATCATCTAACTTTATATAATGATACTAAAAGGTTTCCATCATTACATACTGATACAATTGTTTAGTATGCTGTCCTCTAACATACGATTCAATCAGATTTCCTTACTTCATTTATCAAATAAGGTTATCTCACTTAACCTCAGATGTATAACCAATTATTCTTCATCAGAAGAGTCCAAATTCATAGGTTCGATCAATAGTTAGTGGAATAAATTAAAAGTCCATCATATCAAATAATCGGTGGAATGTCTCAATTTTAGACACAACTCAAATATCAATTCTAATCTTTCAACATAGATAGTTTGAGAATCTTTCTCGAATAAGACAAAAATGCAAATAATTTGTTTTCTTATAATATACTACCCTTCATAGGAAGTATTAGTTTCCCATACATCAAGATTGTTATCTTTTATATATCCCACAGATCATTCTTTTTGTATCAGGATATGCATTTATTACCAAAATCATCACTAGTCAACAATCTAGTGATGTCAATTTGAACCATTACTTTCTTGTTTAAATATGAGTTTATTATAATTTAATTTAATTCTTTATCAAGCACACTTGTGATTAGGTAGTTTTTACATTTAGGCAGTACACACATGAGAATGCAAGGTGTAATTTGATTCTTTATCATACACACTTGTGATTAGGTAGTTTTTAATTTAGACAGGACACACATGAGGATGCAAAGTATAGGGAAATCTTAAATATTCATTATACACACTTGTAACTGAGTAGTTTTTATTTTAAGGAGAATATATATGAGAATGCAAAGTGTAGGAGATTTTAAATCTTCATCATGCACACTTACTTGTAACTAAATAGCTTTTACTTTATGGAGCACAAATGTGAAAATGCAAAGAGTCGGGGAAACTAAAGTGAAAAGAGGGAAAGGAAAATCAGTAGTTTCTTATAAGAGAATTTAAAATTTTCATCATGCACACTTCCTATGATCAAGTAGTTTTTACTTTAAAGAGCACACATATGATAATGCCAAGTATAGGGGAAAGGTGGATAAAGGCAAGGCAAATAAGGATAAGGAAATAGGTAAAGAGATAGAGTATGGTTAAAGAGATATGGAGATGAAATGAGAGAAGGCTACAAGTTTGAGAAAAGTGAGGATAATGCAATGAGAATTATGAAGAGAAGTGCAAAATGGAGAGGAACAAGAAAAAGTTAGAATTTGAGAATGTTATCAACCTTTAACTCCTTTTTTCTTCTCAATCATACATCATTCATCATAACAATAATTGTCAAACATACATGTCATCCTCTAGAGATGTATTCATTCACTTTACAATTGATACAATGTAAGATTTTACCATATCTTGTCTTCTACATAAGAGAACAATCCACATTGTCTCATAATTTGCAACTAAATTCAATCTTGGTATCTTAATAAACATTTCTTGGAATAAGTCCTTGTGCTAGCGACTTATCCATCAACTAGAGTTATCATCTCAACTCCCTTGTTCAACTTTTGACCAATACATTCATATTTAACATAATTATATATCATCATCACATCATGACCTTATCCCACTTAGGGGTTGGCCATAACATATTTCACATAATTATACATAACAAAAAAATACATAGTTTCTTATTTCACTGTAGTATTAACGTGAATCACTTGTTTCTTAAAAAGATCTAAGATTATGTATATATATTAGATAATGCTTCATGATTAGCTTTGTCTTGAAATTTTCTCAATTTTAGAAGTCATCTCATACTCTACTATTATAATAAGTTTCTTGCCATTAACTTACATTTTCATATTAGGATATATTTCTTTCAAACATGAATCCTTTATCTATTTACATGAAACTTATTCTTGTATTCTATCATGATGAGATTTCTGGCTGTAAACAAATAAATTCTTTTTATCTCATTAATTATAATGAGAAAGAAAGTACTCATTATTTCCTTGTATTATTTTCAAGCAGCATTGTCTCTATAAATACATTTGCTTTGTTATTTCTAACATACCATTTCTAGTTTCAATGTATATGGTAGTTCTAGCTTCCATTTCAATGAAAGTCTGCAATCCTTCTAAGTTACTTGCTCTTGATCCTATCATTCCTCAATTGTTCCTATTTCTTCTCTTCAATTTAGTATTCTTTAGTCATCTCTATTTCACCCTTTTCTATACAAACCAAGACCACATTCAATATGTTCTATATAATCATTTCTAGCTTATCTTTTGCCTCTGTTCAAACTTCCTACTCTTACACTTGGTATACGTGAACAATAAGTATATACCTATGTTGGGTATTCTATCCTTGAACATTGATAATAGGCATAATTTCTATTTAAACTTAAGCAGGAGCATTTTGCATTGCTATACTCTATAGTATTTGAGTAACTTATATATAAAAGGATGTTCTATTGCACTCACTTAACAATTTCTACTGCTTGGTTCCCTTGTTCACTATTCTTTATAATGTAATCACTAATTTCTCAAATCATCATAATGGTTGTCATACTAAGGACATCTCCTCATGGTTTACTATTCCTTTGTAGTCTAAGTATACTAACTCATTCTTTCTAATAGTCAACTAATTATATCATAGTACCACATCAACTCACAAGATCCTAAACTATATTTGAATTGTAATCTTTTTATTGGACATAAAGGGCTATAAGTAACTAGATAAACTGCTCTGATACCAACTATGATACCCTAGGTTTTTCATGAAAAATTTTCACGTTTATTTTCAAAAATAGTGAAATATTTTTCTTTGAAAATCATTTTCTCAAAAACCCAGATGTCACCTTTAAGCTCACACTATACATACATACACACACACACACACATATATATATATAGTTTTCTAAAAGATAGACATGCATTTCTTAAAAATAGGACCCATCTAGTGGTTCACTTACATAGCCCCTATGAACATCATATTAAATGTCCAACTATCACAATTCAAATGACTAACTGCACAATACATAAACTTTATTAAAGTGTACACCTGATAGCAGAAGTATGGTTACTGGATTTCTCTTGTTGTGTATATCTTCTCCTGTCTTTCTATATCTGAGATATTGTAAACATAAAAAATTTACAATATCTTAGCAAGTTATGCTTGGTAGGAGAGTTTAAGAAGCATGTTAAATTTAAATATGAATTAATTAATTTGCATTATTCAGAATATTCATTCTCATAAAATTTATATTGACTTGAATTTACAATACACTTCATAATTCATTAATCCATTGTTAAACCACGTATCAACATGTTTTATAATCAATAATCAATTATTAGCATGTTTCATAAATATCAATAATCCATTAATAAATCAAGTATTTACAATTATCATTTATCATTTAAATAAGATAATTCAATTCCATAAACCAAACTCTGCAAAATAGTTCTGCCCATGCATATGCCCTTGTAAAAACATATATGAAACTATGCCCTCATTCATATACATATAGCATTTATCCACATCTCTGAAAATTGTTAAAAAACGTACAAAATTATGAATATACTCAATAAGTATCATAATTAACATTCCCAGACTATACTGGGTTTTAGAATCATACCCCTCATCATGTGGCGTTCATAATTATCTAGCCTCTACTGGTATATCAATATAATTTGTATGTCCCTTACTATATGCAGTCCACAATCCTCCATCTACTACTGGAAAAACAATATAAGGTACATCATCATGCCACATCATATAAGGCATCTCATAATGCCATCATATAAGCACCATAGTGCATCAAACATAAGGACTATTATGTATGCAGTCTGAATTTGTGCAGCATGCCCGGATGGGAGGACCAGGGCTGTCACAGTGGCGGCATTCTCGTAATTGCCCCACCCGACTTTTAGCAACACATAGTGCTTGGTATCCATAACATAATAAATTTCAGAGATCAGGTGGCCAAACTCTCATAACTCTCCTAGTATAGGATCTCCAAGCATATGCCTATCTAAAACAAAATTCTCAGGCCTCCATACCTAGATGTAAAATAGTCATAATAGCAGGTGATTGGCCTGTTCACATATTTCATAAAAAGAATAATATCCTCACTTATATGGTGATAATCCACCAAGGATGTATCCTATAAACCTAGAGTCATGCATCACACATATAGACATGGTACCCACGTACCATCATGTAATTTCACAATCATATAAGATGTACAAGTCTTAATCATGTTTGTCAGATAGTAGGTGCACATTAAGCATGAATTATAAACATGCAATTCTTTTACTTAACAATATTTTTGTCATTACAATTCCAAGCATGTCTAATATCAATTATATCATTTCAATATCATAATATTCATAATAAAAAATATGGCCATGTTTAGAACATGCATCTTATTATTAGACATGCTTTCTTAAAATATCCACCTACCTCGTGTGACGCGTTCATCAGATTCCACTAGCTTTAATCGCCCTCTTCTCCATGATCAACCTTGGACTTCAATCTTATTTAGGTAATTAAATTAAGTTAGAATGCACACAACTGCTACAACTACAAAAAGAACACAACATATTTTAGGATAAGCAACTTGCCTTATCCCCTCTATTGTAAGCTTTACTACAATACCAATGGTTTTTATGGAGACAACCGTCAATGAACCCATCAAAGAATAGATGTCCAAGTAAATTTCTACTTCCTCTAATTCTGTTTCTTCTTTGTTTTCACTTTACTTTCTTTAACCTCATCCTCACTGTCATCAATCAAAACACGACAAATCCCCCTCTTATTCTCATTCTTGTTCTTTCCAATACATTTGTAGTTGCAGTTGATCCCTTAGATATTTTGATAAATCCAAAATCCCTCCTTCCTAAAAGCCCTTCTAGAGGCTTGTTTTGTATTGCTTGCACCCTTGCAAGAGTGCATAGTTTGGGCATGTAATGCTGATATTGCACCCCCAACACAAATTCTCCACTTTAGGCCTTGAAATACTATATTCCTATTTTAAATCATGCTAGATCAAAGGTAGATCTAACTTGGAATGCCCTATCAAAGTTTAGATCTAAATGAACAGTCAAATTAATCACAAATCTGGGTGGTGGTGACTAATCATGATCAAGGGATGGATTTGTGTGGGTTTACACCAACTAAACACAGAATGGGGTTCACTTGTGTAGGGTGACCATTGGGAATGAGAACCAGTTGTGCAACATTGATCACTAGTTCAACACTGATAGATAAATTGAATGGGGAAGAGAGAGATGGGACTTTTGGATCCCAGTTTTGCAATGTGCATAAGTTTAGATCTATATTCTATCGGGTCTAAAAATTAGGATTTACCTATCTTCAAAAATATTTTACCTAATCAAAGATTTAACTCGTTTCTACCCTAGATCCACGTTTCATAACTAAGAAAAATTGATTTCAACAACATTTGAATGATTCATACACACATCTAAGACAAAAAACTAGGCATTAGTCAAAACGATCTCAAAAACTCAAAAATCTGCACCTGGATCTGAATGATTTTACAGATGATCCGATGCCTCATATTTTGGCAAGATTGGGCTTGATCTGGCTCTTTGCATGGAAAAACTATCTCCCCAATCCTCTTTGTTTAGAAAAATTGTGACAATTGTCGACAAAAAGAAATGTTTGGCAACTTTTCCCCATAACACCTTTTCCCCTTCAATCCATTGTCTTTTCTCCCCTTATCACAATGGGATCGAAGGGCTTTTGATCGCCCCTTTTGTAGAGTGAAATGGATGGCCGGATTAACCATCCGAGCTGCCATTGTTGCCAACATAGCCCTCCTTTCCAACATTGAAAAACCGTAACACAATCTATTTTCTCGTGCTCGCCGGCATTACTAGTTTCCCCAATGAGCTCTCTCTCTCTCTCTCTCTCTCTCTCTCTCTCTCTTCTTCCTCTTTCTTCCTTTTTTCTTTCTTCTTCTCTTTCTTTCCTTCTGTTCGTTAGGTTCTGTCAAGTTTTGGGAACAGACCTAAGTTTGTTCCCTACATTTTCACTTAAGTGGGGGTGCCATTATCAAATGTGCCCCCTTTTTGTTATTTTAATTTTATTTATTTTAAAGTTTAATAATGATGTCCCAATTATTCTAAACACCATGATGGCAGTAAAAAAATAAAATGGTAACCCTTACTAATGATGTTTTTCAACTCCATTAACTATCAAATTCTAACTCCTGCAACTGGGGCCCACTTAATAAAATTACAAACTTACCCTTCTGTAAGAAAATTTCCATTTATTTGTCTGAGCTTCAATTTTAACAAACTTAGTGTTGTTGAAATTACATTGATGAGTAGAATCTAGATTTGATAATTCAAATCCAAGTTATAAGTTTCTTTTATCTTTTTTTTTGAACTTTTAATTACCAAAATGCCCCTATTTTGAAGTCCCATAACTTCCTCATCCGGACTCTGTTTTCAGAATTCTTTGGGTCATTGGATTCTATTTTTTGAGTAGAACCCAATTATGTATGTTTCAATTCTTGATTATATTCCATAAAACTTTATCCTCCTAGAAATCTCATACCTCGATCATGCAATGGTAAAATTTTAGGGTTGTTACATTTCCAGAAGTTAATTATCTTAGTTCTTAATTTTTTATTTCATTAGAAGTGTTTAATTAGATGTTTTCCTTGTCCCATTAATTGAATGATCAAAATAGCATGTTGCTAGAATTTTTTGGATGGATTGTTTATGTCTAATTTCCAACATAGTATAATTTATGTTTGCTTGATTTTTTAATGACCCAATTAGAGTTTTATATTACTTAGTCAATGCTCTAAATTATATTGCATGTGCAAAGTATTTAAATTAGTTAAGTAGACCCATTCCTTGTAACACCCCTAATTTTTGGTAAGAAAATTAAATAAATATTGAAATTGAGAATTTCAATGAAAATTAGGTTGGAATATTAGGGCTATGAAAAATGCACTTCTCATAAAAGTGTAAGCATGGTATGAGACATGTATAATTGAAAACAAATTCAACAAACCCTTCAAAATGACTGTAAGCACGATAATTTTTGAATATGGATGAAAAATCTGTATTTTTCTTCATTTTTATGAATAAAAGGACAAAATGGTAATTGTACAAATAACCAAGACCTAAGACATCAAAATCTGGAATGTACTCAGAAATAGGAATCCAATGCCACTAAGTACACTAAATTCCTAGCCCAGAAGAATAAAACAGATTTTTCTCCATAAAAGGGCAATTTGGTCTTTTCACACACCCGTGGGACCCACAAGGGAGCCACAAAGGGATCCAACGTCTAGAAAACAGCCCACCATTAGTCAAACCGTTACCACCTGCTAGTGGAGAAGGAGGTGGTAGTGGGAATCCTAAGACAATTAAATAATAAAAAGAAATCAAAGTAATTATTTCAAGTAATCATGGAAAATTCAAAACACCTCTATAAATAGCTCATAAAAATCCTAAAATTTCTCCCACTGTTCCTCATGAGGTCCCCTAGTATGCTCCAAAATCCCATCTCCAGAAATAGCTCCGAACTTCCCTAATTCCTTTTTCTTTTTCTCCTCCTCTCTTAAACTTTGTGTGTGTGTCCACAGATACACCAAGCACTCTAGACTTAGAGGAGCTGTCAGGCGCGTCCCAGGACTCGTCATCCCCTACTGACTAGATTGACCTAGGGAGTCCATGGGAAAACCTTAATTGAATTAGACATACAATTTCAAGCATTTTATTTCAATGTTGACTGTCAGATATGTTAGGAATAAGGTTATCTACCAAAGCCCTTTGATTCTAGGATGATCCAACATCTCGATCTCCTAAAAATACAAGATGAAGAACAAGAACCAAAGAATTACCTTCTCCAGCATGTTCTTTGAATTATTACGGATAATCCGACACCTGAAAGATAATCTTGCATTGTTGGGAGTCTTTACCATGATGAGATATACTAAAGCTCTATGCATCTCACAATTTTCAGCAACGGTGATGAAGAAATTGCTTACTGAATGTGATATCCGCTTGTAGGATTAATTCCAGTTTTATATCATCTTCTGTGGCAAAACTTCTCTTTCTCTAGTGAATTTTTCTTCACCAGGTAAGTACCCTCAATCCCCTCTTTCATTTCCGGTGGGTAGTGTAGGTTTTCCGGCCACTTAGAGAGCTCCCCAGCCATTGATCCATCAGAGAAGATGGATCCAGCATAGAAGGTTGAGATCTCCTCAATCTCTGGCTCAGAAACAAATTTTGAGCCATTGGGAGATTTCTTGGGGCTCCAAAACCCTAGGATATGAGATCTGGTCCCTTGAAAGTCATGGACGGAAGAGATCTAGCCATGGGCAATCCAACGGTCTAGATTTGGATGTCTCGCCCATAGTCAGTCACCTTCGCCCAATGACCTGTTACATACGGTAAAGGGCGCAGGCCACTGGACCTCTCGTACCTATAACTCAGATTTGATCTGGGTCCGTCTAGTTTTGCACTAAAACTTTGTTTTTGCAATTCAGAGCTCCATATAGCTTTGATTTTATATCTAAAATATGTTATGGATTCCTTGTATCTTCTATAATCCACTGAACTTATTAGATCTTGGTTTTAAATTGTATTTACATGTTCTATTTAGTAAAATTCATGCAATTGATCTTGGATCATGGCCCAGATGACCTCAAACTGAAAATATGAACCGACGGATGTGTTCAGAAGGTCCCAAAACATAAGAAACATGATCAAAGTATAAATGTTGTGTCTATAGATCAATCAAATAAAGAGAAATAGTAAGAGTGAAATTCAGCCCTTAAAACAGGCTGAAAGCTTTAAACCTCAATTTTGATCTCTATTGAAATCCAAATTGAGATTAGAAAGTTTTGATGGATTCCTTATGATAATTAGAATATACTGAACCAATAAGATTATAATTTTAATTCATTAAATTTTCTGTAATTAAGTGGACAAATATACTAACATCCTTGATCTACAAGATCTAGGATGATCAGATCAATCAAAACTAGTTCGATGATGATATAATAATGTAATGAGATAAATAAGTGGGTTATATGTAATTGAATAGGCAGATCATTATAGATCTAGCCATAAAAGTAATAAAAAACCATAAAAAGGGATGGAAATCTCCTTGATCAAGTTGATCAAAGATGATTAGACTATATGAATATGTGCTGATGATGATATTGAGTTAATATTTTGTGTATTAATGGAATGGATGATGAGGAGTTGGGCTAGATCAAGATCTATGCTCTTAAATGGGATAAAGTAACTTAAGATCTCCTTGATCGAGTAGATCAAGGAAGATCAAATGAAGGGATGGGATACATCAATGATTTAACAATGAAATTATATCAATAATAAATGTTAGATCTAAAATAAAATGAAGGATCAGGATCTAAACCGTAAAAAGAGAAAAAATGAATAAGGATCAATTAAGACCGTCGGATCATGATAAATGTTTATAGCTTGCTAGATTTGCATTAATTTTCCTTGCTTAGTAGAGTTAATTATAGAAATATTTATTTAGTTGTTTATTTCTACTTTTTATGGTTTATGTTTATGCTTTAATGCTTAAGTAATAGAAATTTCATTGAAATTGTAATTAAATGAAATTAGAATGGAAGAACATTTACATGGAATGTATGATAAGGACTTAATGATAGTAAGGACCATAGTTAGTAGGATAATATAAGGAATAAATTCCTTGGTCCAAATTAGGAGCATAATAAAACTCCATGAATGACATTTTAGTTCATGGATTTAATTAAAATCAATTAGAAAGAGTACTTAGGATTAAATGCTGATAGGAACCTTATGAAAGGTTGAGCTAGAGTCATTCTAGTGGATAATGGACATAATGGTTAAGGGGGCTCTCTAATAGAACCTCACTCCTCCCCCACCTTTCGTTGACGTTTGTGAAGTCTAAATGCCTCCTTACATGAGCACTGAAGTAACCATTTTGTGTTCAACTATTCAACTAGTAAGACTTAGCCAATTTGACATAAGAGGAGCTGTCTAGACTTAGGATGAAATAAGCTGCCCTCAACCGATAAAACATTAATTGGTTGAGTAATAATAATAAGAGCATAAAATGTAGTAAATCATCTAATCCTAATAAAAAAAGTAATCAAAATAAGGATGATCAAACAAGATGCATGGATATTGAATGATAAAAAACAATAAGAATACTAATGTAGTATTATATTATGTATGTATATGTAGAAATTATGTATGTAGGAGAACATAGATAGAGAATCCAAACCCTTGATCAAATCTAATTCAAGGAAAATTAGGATATCCCTCATAGGGATACATACTTGTATAGATGAATAACTTGATAAGTATGGTATGACAGATACATGACTACAGACTAGGATGAGCAATATGGAGGAATATCACTTGGGATATACGAATCAAGACCTAATACCACTTTGAGGTAGGTGGATATACAAAGATGTATTAGAGACTCATGTGTATACATACATGATTTTCTATCTAGAATTATAGGCCTTCATGGTATACTTATGGTTAATACCTTAGCATAGTCATGATCCAAAACACATGATCCAAACAAGTGATCTAAAAACATATGATCCAAGACATGTGATCCAACTAAGTGATCTAACCAAATGATCAAACTGAGTGATCCAACCCCATAATCTAATCCAATTGATCTAATCTGATGATCAAGTCTAATGAGGTGAAAGCAATGAGATATGGAGACTAAGGAAACCCTAAGAATAAGGTATGTAAAATATTCCAGCCTTAGTTAAACAGACACATCGTCTAATATGTACAATGTATTTTCCATACAAGTATGGAAGCTTGTGATTTTGTTTTACACAGAGATAGAGACTAAGGATGCTATGCTAGGGAAGTTATGAGGGTTTGGCCACCCGTTTCCTGAAACTTATATGATGGATACCATGCCCAAAGAGAGGCTAAATGGTGGGAAGGGCAATAATGGGAAGGCCCCACTGTGACAGCCACGGTCCACCCCATGAGGACATGGAGTTGACATTCCACAGTTGGTATCAGTGGAGGATTGCAGTCATCTGGTGCGCTTTACAAATTGAGACTGACTCATAGTAGTCCTAATATATTTTGCATTATGATGCACATATGATAGGCATAATGTAATTCCATGGCATGATGAAATGCTAATACATGAGTTCTTGGAAATCCCCCTATAAAGATTGGCTGGATATTGACTTCCTAAGTGGAAGTATAGCCAGGGAAAGGAACAAGTTTTGAGCAATCTTCACTATATTAACTAATTTGTCACGTAGTACATAAATAATGTATATTCTCTTTGTGGAGAATACTCATGAATGGATAACCATGATGAAATAAGGACTAAGGTATGTATTCTTATATTGATGAAGGAATATTGCTTGGGATATTCCTTGGAATAACTTGATACGTATGGTATGACAGATGCATGACTACAGACTAGGATGAGCAATATGGAGGAATATCACTTGGGATATATGAATCAAAACCTGATACCACTTTGAGGTAGGTGGATATACAAAGATGTATTAGAGACTCATGTGTATACATACATGATTTTCTATCTAGAATTATAGACCTTCATGGTATACTTATGCTTAGTACCTTAGCATAGTCATGATCCAAAACACATGATCCAAACAAGTGATCCAAAAACATATGATCCAAGACATGTGATCCAACTAATTAAACATATGATCCAAGACAAGAGATACATGAGGACCCTCATATTCGATAGTATTCCTATCTCCCATTTAGGAAAGGTAGGACACTATTTACTTTTCCTAGTCTTATATTTTTCTACATTTTTTATGAATCTAGTTAGAAAATGTGAGCTTAATTAAATATATTGTATTTTAAGCTGCTATTCTTTCCAAGTGGGCAAACAAGAAAAGTTACTTTAGAGTAAATCTCAATGAAGTATGAACTAAATGGGGTGAGATGTAATAAGTTTCAATTAGATCACTTGAAGTAACTACAAGAACTTGAAATACATAATAAAGTATTTTTTTTCACTCACTTGAGTGTGTTCTTTTAGCTTTTATTATTTTCTTTGAAATATATATATATATATATATATTAAGCAATGGATGAGTGGAAACATGGAGTGTGGGTATAAATGAGTATGGATAAAGTGAATTTGGAGCTTGCACATGAAGTGAATTTGTGGCAGTTGGTTTTCAATATATTAATTGAATTATATAACTTTTATGAGATGATGAATAAGAGGGTTTCTTAGTGTGAAAGTAAATGTGAATGGGTATGGATTTAATTCAAGATAGATGTGGATGGATAATGATGAGTTTGGATGTTTTGTACCCATAGGTGTTATATTGTGAGAAAATTTAGTGTATCAAGAAAGATGTGGATGCATGTTAGATCACTTGAAGTAACTACAAGAACTTGAAATACATAATAAAGTATTTTTTTCATTCACTTGAGCATGTTCTTTTAGCTTTTATTATTTTCTTTGAAATATATATATTTTTTAAGCAATGGATGAGTGGAAACATGGAGTGTGGGAATAAATGAGTATGGATAAAGTGAATTTGGAGCTTGCACATGAAGTGAATACGTGGCAATTGGTTTTCAATATATTCATTGAATTATATAAATTTTATGAGATGATGAATGAGAGGGTTACTTAGTGTGAAAGTAAATGTGAATGGGTATGGATTTAATTCAAGATAGATGTGGATGGATAATGATGAGTTTGGATGTTTTGTACCCATAGGTGTTATATTGTAAGAAAATTCAATGTATCAAGAAAGATACGGATGCATGTTGTATTGGATGCTGATTTTTCATGTTTATAAAGAATGCTTACAGTATCAGGTGTATAGGATGTTTGTTATTCAATGTGTACATAGATGGTAGAGTATTAAGAAAGATGTGGATGTATGTTGTAGTTGATGTTGGTTTTTCATGTTTATAGAGATTGAAATATCAAGAGTATATGATGTTTATTATCCAATGTATATAGGTTGTATTGTTTCAAGAAAGAGGTGGATGCATTTTGTATTAGAACATGTTTTTCATGTTTACAAAGATTGTTTGAAGTATCAAGTGTACATGGGATGTTTGTTATTCAATTGTATATAGGTGGTAGTGCTCGGATAGAAAATTGAAAAAAAAAAAAACTTTTGAAGTTGTTTAGGATAAGATACTTCAAAAGTTGGGACTTTTGAAGTCATTTAGTGTAAGCGACTTCAAAAGTGCTTTAAAAAAGTTGGTCTTTTGAAGTTGCTTAGCCCTAAATGACTTTAAAAGTCATCAAACTTTGAGGTTGTTTATCCTAACCAACTTCAAAGGTCCTTGATTTTTAAAGTCGTTTATCTAAACAACTTTAAAAGTTGTTGACTTTCCAAGTCAGCTCGATAGAAGTCGCTTCTTAAGTGACTTTGATTATCCCTTTTAACTAACTTTAAAAGTCCCCTATCTAGTAGTGGTAGGGCCCAACGAGCATAGGTGTCTATGTGATGTAAGAATGCTGGGCATACCAGTCATTTCTTTAGAGTTTAGACTTTATCCCTCTTGGTTGGACTATATGCCATTGTACCATCCCTAGTGGTAGGACTGTATGCCACTGTGTTATGGAGTGATTAGTTTTCCATGGCAATGTGGGCATGGTTTTTGCATTACAGACTAATGGCTATGCACCTTGGTTCAGCTTTAGCTATTTTGAGCACACTGGATTGATGGGCTTATAATATTCTTTTGAATATTGTAGATGATTTGAGATCACTAGTTTTCTTCATGGATCTTTGTTTTACATGTTGTGATTTTTCACTTTAGAAATTGCGTATACACACACACACCCCCATGCATATACTATTTGTATTCCTTATTTTAGGCATGCCAGCTTGTATTACTGTTTCTTCCTATTGTGACTAATTGTTTTGCTCCCCCCCTACAACTAACATTTCAGGTGACACTCGAGGTAGCCTAAGCACGAGGTACCCAAGGAAGGCAAAAGCACTTGGATTGGTTTTGATGTAAGGTGAAAATGTTTTTGGTAGAGTCGTTTTGATAGAACCCATGTATAGGATTTGACTTTGGGACTGCATATAATTTAATTTCTATTGATTCATGGGATGACTATATCAATGGACTTATATTTATTTGAATGGCATGTGTAACTTTACTTATGATAGTATGGGTGATCTTGTGGCATGCTTCTCTAACAATTCTTAAGTTAGAAGACTATTATTTTACATATATATGGAGTTTTTACCGTAACACCCAAAAATAAGTGATGAAGTTCTGAAATTACTTAAATATTATCACTTTAGTGCTATTTTCTAAAACAAGGAAATTTTTGCTACTTTCTAATCTTAAAAATTGATAAATATTTGTAAAACTCAGGATGCTACACCAACAAATGAGCAATAAGTAATAAAAGTATTAACACCAAAAGAGAATAAATTAATCATTCTAAATCTAGGGTTTCAAAATCTACCACAATGAAATCACATATGTCCAAAACTAAGTAACTTAGATTTAATTATACTCATGTTAATAAACTAGAAATGAATTAAAGATGTTGATTATGAGTTCATTAAAAGTCTTGATTCTTATATTTTCTCAATCTTAAGGTTTCACCTAACTTAACAGATATTTTCAAATCATAACTTATATTTCTTACAATTTCAAATTATCTGAGAATTTATATAGTAAGTTAATTAAAATATTATAATTAGTTTCTAAACTATAGGAAATACATCATAATTCCTATGAAATGAATACTATGTATATTAATTTGCTTACTTAAGGTTGATATTTCAAAACCCTAAATCTAACATTTTCTTAAACATGAATATATCTAATTTTCATGTGGTTTCATCCTAACCTTAGGTGAAAATTTAGCTACACATATTAAACTAAAAAATATTACCTAATCTTATGAACATGTCCTACACAAAACAAATATTAAACAACTTCCTCATTCAAATATGAAGTTAAAGCTAAAACATGAAATTTAACCATAACCAATACTAGCAAATAATGAAATCTAACAATAATAGAAAGATAAAGCAAGACACATAAAATCTAGCATATGTCTAAATCAAGAAATAAGCAAACTTTAACATTAGCTAACAAATGAAGTAAGAACTGAATAGCTTTCATTGACTCAAATTTAATCTATACAAATGTAATGAACATAACTAAAAGAATATAAATAAAAATCCCCCAAATGGATGCCACAAGAACTCCTCAAAGTATCATGCAACTAAGATCTCCTATGAGCTTGCTCCTAGCCAAATTAACTTCTGCACAAATCCTACTTTTGGTCAACAACCAAACAATGCTCTCTATCTTGTTGTGCCACACTCAATAAGTAGAAGTGTACATTACCCAAACTAGCCACACACCCAATGGAAAAACCACTTAACAAGCCAACATCCAACCACACAACCCATTAAGTGCATTAACTATAAAGTAGTCAAGTCAATCTTAAGGCTATAATGATGTTTACAACCCTTTGCTTTGACAAACCATGCACAACCCCAATGATTAGAGGCCAGACATCTTAATCTTAAGCATGATGTCTTTGCTCTAAGTAAAAGATGAGGTGCATGGTCTTTGTACTAAAAAAAAGAAAAACTACTAGGGGAATGTAATATATGCAGGCATACAATTTTAAAGAATAAACAAATGCATTTACAAAAAATTGAATAATTTTTATTTATTTATCTATTCATTTTCTTATATGTCCATTGCATTAATGGGGAGGTTCTTACCAACATTGAATTAGCACCTCAAGAAATTAAGTTAACGTAATAAGGAGAAATTGTTGGGATGATATGAAGATTTAGGAACAATTTTTTGAGATAAATAAAAGATTAAAAATTCCATTGAGTAATCTCCTAAAAGATAATTGTAATTTTAAAAATGGTGTTAAAATGATGAATGAGTAGGCCACATGTGAAAGGGAGCTCCTAGCATGGGCCAAGTGAAAGCATGGAGAAATTCTAACTAACAAATTAGGGGTGAAGATTTTTAATATAATACTAGATAGGGTGTGATTGCAAAATTATACCCTGGGAAGGATATAATTGGGAAATCTAGTTAAAATGAGGGATTATGGTGTTTTAAGTCTTAATTGCAAGCACACAAATCAGTTATAATAATTCACATGACAAGGTCGATCCCATGAGGATTTGAACAGATGTGATATTAGTGGTCCCTACTTAAATTATCTAACCTAGCCCAATTAAGAAGATCTTTTCCCTAAACTACAAATGGAAGATTAACACATGAAATATGGAATTATACTAAAACTAAAACATGAAATTAACAATTTTCCTAAAATACACTTTGTAAAAGATAAAAATTTCCTAAATGAAATCTTTCTAAATTTATAACTTTCCCAATTTGAAAACTTCCTAAAATGAAACTGAGAAACTTTCCTAAATAAAACTTTCTAAACACAAAATTTAGTAACTATTGTAAGGAAACAAATGAATTACTTTCCTAAAATAATATTAGAAACTAACTAATATGCAAATTAGTAAACAATGGAATCTTAGCTAAACTTAAATAAGAAAACTAAAGGAAAACAATCACTAATCAACCAATCAAAGGAGAACTACCCAAGGAGAACTACTCAAGCATTGACTAAGTAACCTAAAACTCTAAATGGGTCATTGAAAAATCATGCCAACATAAATTATAGAGTTATGGAAATTAAACATAAACAATCCATCCAAAAAATTCCACCAGCATGCTATTTCGATCATTCAATTAATGGGACATGGAAAACATCTAATTAAGTACTTCTAATCCAATCAAACATTCAAGAATTGAGATCATTAACTATTGGAAACAAGTATGAACCAAAAACTCCAAATAACTTCATTGAATCAAATTAAAATCCATTAATATAATATGCGTATTCATGTAATCAAAATCTGAAATTTGTGTTCCATTATAATGAATGCTACTTGCTCTTAAACAACCCAAAAATATATGTTAACCCTAATTCAATAATCTAACATCAATCATAAATAAGTGTGCCTTATGATCAATGGAAAATCCACTAAAAAGTAAAGGCAAAGCTTGAGGAACATTAAGGAAAGCAAGAAGGAAATCATTGGAATCAAAGGGAGACCTAATGGTAATGAAAATAAAAAGAAAATAATAGATTTAAAGTGAATTTCCCTTGGTTGTCACTTCAAGAGAAAAATAACCTTGGATCTAAGCAAGAAGATGCAAAAGAATGGAAAGGCAAGACAACAACTTCTTAAGCATGAAACTAAAAAGGATTCAAAAGCCATGAAGTTTAAAAGATAAACAGCTAACCTTTATTGGAGAACTAGAGGACAAAATCTTGGAATCATGCATGGAACACTAGGGGATGATAGCAGCCACCAAAGTAGAAGAACATTGAATGCTAAAAGGTAAAGCAAAAGAGAGAAGAAAGGACACCTCTCTTTAGAGTAAGTGTTCTTTTTTGTTTTCCTCCACAAAGTTGTTCACTTCGAATCCTTTTTGGGATTTTTTTATATTTTGTTTCCTTAGTTTTCTAAGGTGACCAAAATTAGAGGTAAGGTTTAGATGAAATAGGATGAGGATTGGAGGCTAGTATTAAGATATGAAGTGGTTACCTAGGGTTTTTTAAAGAGGAAAGAACTGGGGTGTGTGGCTAAGAGTTAAGGTGGGAGATTCCACCTTTTTAGGAGAGAACATCTTGCCCTTGTAGAAATCATGGAAGCACTCTTGATATTGGCAAGTTGTTTGTGGACATGAGGCAAGAAAGAGAGAGGGTTAGGTGGATAGTTAAAAAAAAAAAAAGGTGATTTGTTGCGCTAGAGAGAAATAAGGAGGGTGATGGAGTGAATGAGGCAAGGAGGGGAGGGAAGCTCTTACCTTTGTAGGAGTTTCACATAGAACTCCTCCCTTGAATGTGTTGCACATAGAATTCCATGGGAATAGAAGGTTGGGTGAAAGACATAGATAGGAAAAATATAAGGAAGGGAGGTGAAGTGGAAAGAGGTGATTGGTTAGGCAGTTTCTTATGAAGTGGGGATTGGTTGGATGGTTGAAATAGAAGTTTAGGAAGGTGGGATAGTGATAGAAAGATATGACTCTTGAATACAAAGTGAAATATGTAATGCTCTTTAGTTATGAGGTGGGAAGCGAGAAAAAAATGGGAAAAACAATAAAAATAGAGAGGTATTTTCTTATTGGTCCACGTGCCACCTTATCCCAATGAATTTTCCCTCAATTATCTTCAAAGTATCCCCATAAATCCTAAGTATAATTCTTTGGATTCTCTTCCACTCATTGCCTTCCATGTAGCTTGGCTTATGTTGTTTGATGGAAAAGGACTATACCATGGTTTCTGCAAGTAAGAATGGAGGGAATTGTTTCCCTAAAGCCACCATCACTTAAAAAATCATTTTTGTTTTGAGTTTATGGATTTAGCGCCACAGAATGGATCAATAGCTCCAATGGCTTAGCTTGGATGACTTTCAAGCTTAGCTTGATGTCTAAAATTGTTGGCTTTGGTGGCTAGTTAGGCTTCTTAGCTTGTCACCTTGTTCATGGTTTGAATATGGCTAAGTGGCTTAAGTCAAACCCATGCAAAGGTGGTGGACTTTGCAAGGCTTGTGCATGAGCCCACCTTATCAGCCTTTGGCTCCTTCTATTCCATCTTCAAGTGATCTCCAGATGATTTGGAGCCTTGATCTCATGTTGAAGTAATGACTTTGAGGCTTTGACTTGATCTTTTGATCTTGATCACCAATTTTCATCTTGATCGATCTTGGCTAGTGGATCATCATTTCGCTTCCAATAAAAAAGTGAAAAACTCTTATTGAGATCTAAAAATATGATTAATCATATAATTACCTTGAATTGGCCTCTAAACATACAAAATATCAAAATTTTGAACTTTTAGGTAAAAAATGCATATGTTACGAATTTTGGCAAAAAGACCTATGTTACCCCTATAAGTCATGACACATGAGTAACTAATTAGGTGGGTTTTATGTAGAATTAAACATTTATCATAGCCCCAACCAGTATTTTATTAGTCCCAAGTAAAACATTTGAAAAATCATTTTATAAAAAAATGAATGCAAAGTGCCACTTCCTTAGGTACTCACTCTTGCATTTGGCACATGCAACAAGCCTTGAACCCTTAGTGGACGAGTTAGGTCTCATGAGTATTCACAGTGAGTATCCCTACTAAATTCTATAAGGTCGAGTACCTTATTTTGTTTAAGAGTATCCTCATTCATTAGCACTCTATTTGTTTTTCACAACATAATGGAGATGACTGACTGTTCTACAAATTATACATGTAGTAAAGACATTTTATTCTTGTTATTTCTTGGAGTGCATATTTGTGTACAACCACATAAGTCATGACCTCTAATTAGATATGCTTAAATTCCATTGAGAAGTGTTTTTTGACCTCAAATCCTCACAATTATACTCAGAAAATTGAAGCTCTTAGATAAGGGGTTGAACATATTTCTGTCTATGTGACCAGATCCAACAAGGCTAATGATTCAAATAAATTTTTAAGTTCTGACAAAATAAAGGAAAGTGATTCCTAAGAGTGGATGTTATTACTAAGAATAGTAGGAATAATTTACCTTAATTCCTTCTGTTCATATGCTCTTTAAGGCTATTTTCCACTTAAGATCCACAGGTCTTTAAATGGGATAAAATGTAGGGTTAGGACAAGTTCAGAGAAGAAAGGTATAAGGGTTTCAAATGTTCAAAATTGAGTAGAGGACTTCTTTTGATTGTTGGAAAAAAGTTTCTTTGACTGATGTGATAATCTTTTATACTTGTCTTTTTCTTTTAATTTTTCTCCTTTGTTTTTTATGTTTCTTTCTTTTCATTTTTCTTTCTCTTGGTGTTTTTCACTTCTTTAACTTTTTGTCCTTTTGAAGTTTTTTTACTAACACTACACATTTTGAAAATGGGTAATGGATGCTTATTTCTTGGTTTTTTTGGGTTAATGTAAGTAGGGTTAAGTAAGAAAAGTCTTAATAATAGGCTCAAGGGGCTAACTAGTGGTATACTACATTGGGTAGGTTCCATGTCTTTAGGTTGAACCAGGATGGCCTATATCATTCTTTAGGTTTCCTAAAGCCTATCGATTTAATAAATTTTCTAGAAAGAAAGCTATTACTCTTTATCTTGATAGCTAACCAAATAAGGATAATAGAATCATACTAACTACTTACATTGAAGAAAATGTAAAATTACTTATAGCTGTTTGAAAGAAGATAGGCTATAAAACTCACCAAGGTATAGGTCTCTAGTGATTTTTCCTTGGGGTCTTTATGTCATACCTCTCCATTAATCTTGACTGTGTGTTGTGTGTAATGTTTTTCAAGAATTAACCTTCATAAAATGCTTTAATAATGAATAATATGAAAAATTAGCCATATGCACTTTAATTAAGAGCTTAAAATAGTAGAATTACTAACTTTGGAAAATCCAATTCTCATCATAGTTGGGGAACTCTACCTCAAAAAAATTTTTTTTTTAAAGAAAACTCTTGAAAATAAAAAAATCTCTGTGTACATCTACAACCCCCAACTTGAATAAAATATTGTCCCCAATTTCTAAAAACATAGGAGCCTATATGAGAATGGAAAGATGTAGAAGATTGGGATTTGAAAAATGTTAAAGTTGCCTCCCAAGAAGGGCTATGTTTTACATCTTCAGCCAAACATAATGATGAGTGAAAGGATGATGATATGTAACGTTCCTTGAAGTATTCTAAGGTGGATCATGATAATGTGATGCCTCTAACAATGTCAATTAAATATAGAGTTAAAGCAGTTCTAATAAAGATTTTATCCTCTAACCATTTACTTTTAGGATCTCACCATCCTTCTTAATCTTGATGGCCCCATAAGGATATATTATGCGAATGATGTAAGGTTTAGTCCATTGAGATTTGAGTTTACTTATAAAGAGAACCAATCTTGAATTATACAACAAAACCACTTGTCCAAGTGTGAAGGATTTCCTTAAGATTTGGTGATCATGGTGAACCTTCATTCGGTGTTTGTATAGTCATGCTGAGTCATATGCATCCTTTCTTAGTTCATCCAACTCATTGAGTTGGAGTTTTTGGTAGGTCCCAGTATCATCTAATTCAAAAATTGGTCTTTTTGATAATACAATATCGTGGATATAGTGGTAGGGTGACATACCTATTGGGGATTTATAGGCAGCGTGATATGCCCATAAAACATCATTGAGTCACACATACTAGTCTTTCCTACTTGGATTAACTATCTTTTTTAGGATACACTTAATTTCCCTATTAGATACTCTTACATGTCCACTAGGCTTAGGGTGGTATGAGGTTGTTATCCTTTAATTGACACCATAATTTTTCATTAAATTTTCAAACACTTTATTACAGAAAGTGTTTCCCCCCATCACTAATTATGGCTCATGGAGTTCCAAACCTTGCAAAAATATTTTCCTTTAAAATTTTACCGCTTGGAAACATAGTCCACTCCCACTAGGATGTATAAATTTCTAAAAGAATTAGGAAAGGGTCCTATGAAATCTATGTCCCAAATATTGAGTGGCTCTACAACAAGGATTGGGTTGAAGGGCATCATGTATCTCCTCCCTAGACTTTCTTACCATTGAAACCTTACACATGTTGTGCCATAATCATATGAATATTTAAAAATGGTCAGACCATAAAAACCACATTGCAAAATTTTTATAGTTGTCGTTCAAGAGCTAAAATGGGCCCACATGCAAGATCACGATAAAAGGAGATGATGTTACTATGCTTACTATCTGGTATGCATCTCCTTATTACCTGATCGGGACAGTACTTGAATAAGTATAAATCATCCTAGGTAAAGTACTTAACCTTGTTCAAGAATCTCTTTCTATTTTGTTTGGTCCAATGATTGGGCATTTATCCTGCAATAAATATTTTAAGTATATAGACTTTATAAATATTTTAGAAGTGGGTTCAAACTAAATGGCTTTAAACATATAGAATTAAGAAGTCATTTAAGTATAAGCGACTTTAAAAAATTGGTGCTAGAAGAGAATATTTTGAGGGAAGAAATTTTAAAGTCATTTTTATGAAAACGACTTTAGAAGTTGATAACTTTTAAAGTTGTTTACAAATAAATGACTTTAAAATCAATAACTTTTGAAGTCATTTTAAGGAAGCATCTTAAAAAGTATCACAATAAATTTGGCGGTAATATTTTATTTACCAAGAATGGACTTTTAAAGACAAACTTTTAAAGTTGTTTATCCTAAGCAACTTTAAAACTATGGGAAGATATTTGGCAAGAGGATTGATATTACGTGGGAATGAATGTTTAAAGTCATTTGAGACAAAGTGACTTCAAAAGTCAAAACTTTTGAAGTCACCTTATTGAAACAACTTTAAAAATCAATTCTCACATAACTTTTAAAGTCATTTAGTGCTAAGCAACTTCAAAAGTTTATTATTTTCAAAGTCATTTAGCACTAAATGACTTCTAAAGTCTTTGTTGATTTATAAATAGCTATTAAAGTACCATTTTTTCATTTATCTTCTTCTTCTCATGGTTTTGGCATGGTGGCTTCATCCTTGGTCCTTATGCTTCTCTCTTTTTCCCTTCTTACTTTCGATTTTTATATTTTGACTATTTTTGTCATGGAAAAAACTATAAGTAAACCATAACTTCTTTTAAATCACATAAATTCTTTTCTTGTTACTAACTCTGTATTTATATTTTATAGATCATGTGGGTTTTCTCACTACAGATCATGGGGTTAAAGAATTTGTTTGATCATCCTAATTTTGCCAAAAGCATATGATTTCATTAAAATTGACAACTATTTCTCTCTCCAAGCCTCGCTATTGAAGCAAGGGAGAACATTATGATTTGTGGTTCTCATCCAAAATTAGGGTTTGATGAAGAGTGGTGGTTATACCATCAACTTTTGGGCGATTTTGATGAAAAAGAGAGATGTAAGCTAAATACTAGGCCAGATTTTGATGAAAAAGAGTAGATTCACTCTTTAATCTTGTATTGATAAGATCTAATAATTAATATGTAACAATGGATGTAATAAAAAAATGATTTGATTTCCTTCTTGATGTGTTTGTTTATATATATATATGTATGTATTTTATATGATTGTGTTTGTAAAATCAGTTTCATTGTGTATTTATGTAATTTTTGAATGTACAAAAGGTATTTATATGTATTTCATGTGAAAATTTAAAAAATGATAATCTTGTTTGTATAAAAATGACTTTAAAAGTTCATACTTATAAAGTCTTTTTTATGGAAATGACTTTGAACATATAAACTTTTAAAGTTGTTTTTTTGCAAACGACTTCAATTGTACTCCTGTTTTAAGAATTATTTAATCAGTTTGCACCGTGTCTTTTCACTCTGTGTTAATTATTTGTGTGCAAAAACCAAACCAGACTTCTATTTCTCTACTCTAAACCAAATCCTACCTATGAATTGGAATTGCATTCATAAATTCGGGGTCAATATCAATTTTTTAGTGTTGGTTAGTATCTCTATGTTTGTTTCATATGTATTACGCATATTTGAAGAATTTTTATGAGGTTGTGGATTAGAAATTGTTCTTTTGAAAGTTGATTTGATTCATGAATGTGTCTTTCATAATTTTCTTTTTCTCATTGTTAATTGAAAATTTCCATGAAACGTAGTTATTTTAAATACTTCTAATTCATGTATATCTAATGTTTGGTAAATTGCATGACCTAACTTTTTCATATCTTACAATTCTCCGCATAAATTTGCTTCAATTTCTTGTGATAATGGACAAATATGCTTGGACGGGTATGAGAAGAACATCGAAAGAATATGAGGAGGGTACAGAAAATTTCATAGAGTTTGCACTTAAGGCAAGTGTTGATCATAATCGCATGTGTTGTCCATGCTCAAAATGTGGAAACTTGAAAAAGGTAATTGTAGGGGTGTTGAGAGAATGCTTGTGCTTTAATGGAATCAATGAAAGCTACCACCCATGGATTTGGCATGGAGAAGAACTTTCACATAGGCCCTCGACAAGGCTTGGAAGATACAATCAAGATACCATAAGAAGTGTTGGAAATAATAGTACAGCTGCACTAATGTTTTGAAATGCATATGGTGACTTCCAGGATGACCCTAAACAATTTCATACTACATTAGAGGAAGCCAATGAGCCGTTGTACCCTGAGTGTAAAGATTATACCAAGTTGTCCATAGCGGTACAACTTTACAATGTTAAGTCAAGATTTGGTTTTTCAGATCAAGGTTTTATAGAAGTCTTGAAAGTAGTGGGTAAGATGCTATTGAAGGATAATAAATTGGAGAGGACCACATGGGAGGCAAACAAAACCATGGCTGTACTAGGGTTGAAGTATGAGAAGATACATGCATGTCCCAATGATTGCATCTTGCATAGGAAGAAGTACAAGGATAAAACTACATATCCAACTTGTGGACAACCAAGATGGAAGTTAAAGAAGAATTAAACTAAGACAGTTACAAGCATTCCTACAAAGGTTCTATGGTACTTCCCCCCTATTCTAAGGTTCAAAATAATGTTCTATAAAATCAAAATAGTGAAGAAATCAGTGTGGCATGCCAATGACAGAGTAGCTAATAACTTTGCATGCCATCCAGCAGATAGCACAGCATGGAAACTAGTGGACTTCATTTGGCCTAATTTTGGTGAAGAACCTAGAAACCCATAACTAGCATTATCTGCAAATGGGATTAATCCTCATGGTTGTATGACTAGCAAGTATAGTAGTTGGCCCTTTATATTAGTTTGTTACAACCTTCCACTATCTCTATGTATGAAGATGAAGTTCATAATGCTAACTATGTTGATATCGGGTCAAAAGCAGCCAGGGAATAACATTAACATGTACTTGTCTCCTTGATCTATGATCTTATGACATTATGGGACGTAGGCATTGAAGCATATGACACATACAGGAAAGAGTCATTCACCCTAAAGGCTATATTATTGTGGACAATAAGCAACTTCCCTGCATATGGTAATTTGTTTGGATGCACTATGAAGGGATACAATGCTTGTGCTATCTGTAGTGATCAAACATGTGCTGTACGACTTAAACCTAGTAGGAAAATGGCATTCCTTGGGCACAAAAGATGGTTGCACAGTGACCATCCATATTGTTTTAAGAAGGGAGAACTTAGGGAGAGTGTAGAGACAAGGACACCTCCAAAGATGTTGATAGGACATCAAGTATTGGAGTAGGTTGAAAACATTAGTGTCTTGTGGGGAAAGAATACAAAGAAATCAAGTAAACGTATAGGTGAAAGTAATTACAAAAGTTGTTGGAAGAAGAAATCAATATTCTTTCATCTACCATACTGGAAATCACTGCATATGTGCCATGTGCTTGATGTCATGCATATTGAGAAGTATGTGTGTGAAAGCTTGACCGGTACCTTACTTAATATCCCAGGAAAAACAAAGGATGGACTTATAGTTCAAATGAATCTTATGAACATGGGTTTGAAGAGAAGGTTGCACCTTGAGGATAGGGGCAGTCAAGGAACGTACCTTCCTAAGGAAAATTATACTCTCAGTAAAGAGGAGAGGAGAGGAGAATAATGTGTAAAATGTTGTTCAAGCTAAAGTCCCAAACGGCTAATCTTCCAACTTTAAAAACATTGTTTCCATGGAAGAACTAAAATTGTTGGGGATGAAGTCCCATGATTGCATGCATTGATGCAATAACTACTGCCAGTAGTAATACGTTCTATGTTGCTCGACAAAGTTAGGAGAGCTATCATAAAATCTACTTCTTTAATGCTTTGTGCAAGAAGGTGGTTGATGTTTCAAAATTACAAGAAATTTAAGGTCATCTAATGACAACTTTGTGTGAGCTTGAGACAATCTTCCCACCATCCTTCTTTGACAACATGGTACACTTAATAGTGCACCTTATTGATGAGGTTAGACTTTGTGGGCTAGTTTACTTGTGATGGATGTATACGTTTGAGAGGTACATGAAAATTTTAAAAGGGTATGTACGTAAACACAACCAGCCAGATTAGTGTATAGCCGAATGTTATATTGCAAAGGAAGCAGTGGAGTTTTGCATAGAGTACCTAGAAGGAGTGGATGCCATTAGAATCCTAAGAAAGAAATAATCAATTGCATTTCATAATCCAAAGGTTGGTGAACATCTATCGAGTGGTCGTTTATTGACCATTGACTATAAAGAATGAGACTATGCGCATCTTTATGTGTTGTGAAATGTTGATGAAGTCCACCTTACATTGAGCAAGATGATCATTCATGCACTTATGTAAAATTTAATTATTGATGGTTAATTATATTTTTCATGATTAATCTATTAATTTGTTTGTGTGTACGCAGTGAACAGATGTACTCAAGGCAAGGAATCCAAGCTATACAAAGAAACAGAAGTGGCTACAATTTGTGTATTGTCACACTTTCAATAATTGACTGCGTAAGAAGGTAAAATGAAAGAAATCTCACTTAAGTTAAAAAACTACATTATGTATATATATATTTATTTATATATATGCATGTATATATTAATATTACTAAAGCCTACTTAATATGAATATACATAGATTCAAGATCAACGAGAAATAGCAGGCAAGAGTATATTAAAAACCTTGGGCTGGATGGCGATGGGACCATGACCAAAAACATAAAATATGTGGGTATGCCATCAATGGTTATCACTTTTACATCAAAGACTATGACAACTCAAGAGTGCAACAGAATAGTGGAGTTAGCTTAGTTACCAATGCTACATTCTTTTTAAGTTGAAAGGATAACAAGCCAATAGTGGCAGATGATATTTATTACGGGGTTATAAGAGAGATTTGGGCCTTGGGTTATACTTTCAGAATTGTGGTTGTGTTTAAGTGCGATTGGGTGGAACACAACAGCATTAAAACTAATGCCCTTGGATTGACATTGGTTGACGTCAACAGGATCGGCTATAAAAATGATCAATTTATTTTGGCAATTCAACCAAAACAAGTATTTTATATACAAGATGAACGTGATAGGAGATGGTCAACTGTTTTATCATCCTATCTAAGGAATTTTTATGATGAAGATGATCTAGGAGATACTAAAATAAATTACCCTTATATTACCAAAACAATCCCATCAATTGAAGCACTACTTGATGAGAATGAGGACTATGTACGTGACAATGGTAAGGAAGGTGCTTGGGTTGAAAACAATTTATATTTTGCAGTATATGGAATATGTATATTAGTCAGTTGTAATATATATATATATAATTTCATATTTATAATTTTTAGCTCTGCTTTTGTCATGAGCTATATGGATTGATAGTGAGCTATATATATTTGCGTACAAAGAATGCATGAATCAATATTGACTATCATAAAAAATTCTTTTCATTGTATATTAGTTGTTAGATATTGTGAAGGACTAACATAAAAGGTGTATATATTTTGAATAAAAAAATTATAAAAAAGTGTAGACTTTTAAAGTTGTTTTTCTATAAATGACTTCTTGATGTATATCAAATTTAGCAACGAAAGAGATCAACCTCCTAAATTTATAATATTAATTATTTAACATTATTGATTATTAAATAACAATTTACAAATGTTTGAATTATGTGAATTTGGTGTCAAGAAACTTAATGTTAATATAAGAACTACTCTCACACACAAAGGTTAGGAAATGGGTAGGGAAATTTAAGCTAGCACACCCACATTCCCACCTCATATTTAATTTATCATCTTATTTTTCTTAATGTTCATTTATTAGTATAGTTTTTGTACTTCTTTGGTTATCACATGTTTTTAGTTCTTTAGGAGTGTTTCTACACTATTTTGTGGCGCAAGTAAACTTTGAAAGCTTAATGTCAATCAAATAAATATATTCATTTAAAATTAATTAAGTGTAGTTCAACCATGAATCCTAACCCTAACCTTGAAACCTGTTCCCTGAGCACTTGAAGCCTGAACCCTGAACAATTACGTACGTACGTACCCTGAACCTATGAATCAATGTTGATTATCATAAAAAAATATGTTTCATTGTGTATTAATTGTTAGATATTGTGATGAACTAACATAAAAGGTGTATATATGTTGAATAAAAAAATAATAATAATTTGTATAATTTTAAAGTTGTTTATCATATAAACGACTTCTTTATGTATATCAAATTTAACAACAAAAGAGATCAACCTCCTAAATTTATCATATTAATTATTTAACATCTTTGATTATTAAATAACAATTTATAAATGTTTGAATTATGTGAATATGGTGTCAAAAAAAATGTTAATATAAGAACCACTGTCAAACACACAAGTTAGGAAATGGACATGAAAATTTAAGCTAGCACACCCATATTCCCATCCCATAATTAATTTATCATCTTATTTTGCTTAATGTTCTTTTATTAGTATAGTTTTTGTACTTCTTTGGATATCACATAATTTTGTTCTTTAGGAGTGTTTCTACAATATTTTGTAACACAAGTAAACTTTGGAAGCTTAGTGTCAATCAAATACATACATTCATTTAAACTTAATTAAGTGTTGTTCAACCATGAACCCTAACCCTAATCCTGAACCCCTAACCTTGGACCTTAACCCTAAGCCCTTAACTCTAATCTTGAATCTTGTTCCCTGAACACTTGAATCCTGAACTTTGAACACTTACGTATGTACCTTGAACCCTTACGTTGAACCTTAACCTTGAGCCGTTAACCTAACCCCGAACCCTGTTCCATAAACACTTGAATGTGAACCCAAAACCTTGATGCCTAAACCCATGAATCAATGTTGACTATCACAAAAATTTGTTTCATTGTGTATTAATTGTTAGATATTGTGAAGTACTAATATAAAAGGTGTATTTATTTTGAATAAAAAATTATAAAGAATTGTATACTTTTAAAGTTGTTTTACATATAAACAACTTCTTCATGTACCCTATTTGAACCACAAAATAGACTTCCCAACATCCCTGACTTACATAGAAAATACTTAGATATGAAAGATTAGAGGATCATTCTAATCATCAGATCTATTGATCAATAGGATAGACACTATGTGAGGAAGATTGATCATGATAGGACAAAAGATCTAGATCCTTTATATCAAAGGACAAGATTAAACAAAGAATAGAGATAGGATTAATCATATTCTATATGTATTAACAGTATGTATGGATTTACAGATTTCATACACCAATCAGGATCATGGAGGATTTGAAGAGATGGATCACTACTTGAAGGTAAGAGAATTAAGGAATGCTTCTACATGGGATGTACATGTTGAACACATGACCTTATGTTAACAAGTGTAATGTTAATACTTCTATTAAATTCCCTGAAACCCTTATGATCCAACCAAACACATATGAAATGGGTAAGTTAGAATTGAGGACTAGACTCTAAGTGACTATGGAACTAGAAGAGATTCCAGCCCTAAGTAAATAGATAGATTGTTTGATAAGTATGAAACCTATTTTACATACAAGTATGGAGGCTTATGGTTTTGTTTTAAATAAGCATAAGCCTGGGGATGCTATGCTAGGGGAGTTATGAGGGTTTGGCCACCCGCTTCCTAAAATTTGATGATTTGTGGATACCTTGCCCTATGAGAGGCTAAAGGTCGGGTGGGGTAATTATGGGAAGGCCACCACTGTGAAAGTCCTATCTCCCCATATGGGCAGTGACACAATATTTTCCACCATGGTATCAATGGTGAATAGGGTAGTTATCTAAGCACGCTAGTACAAATCAAACTGCAGCATGGTAGTCCTTTGATTATTTTACACTATGATGCATATGAGATAGGCATAGTAAAATGCCTTATGTTTTGGCATGATGAAATGCCAGGGAATGATATTTGACTACTTTCATAAATTTGATGGATTTATTCATGTATATCATGTATATATAAGGATGTACATATATTATAAAGTAAAGAGTTAGATACATGAGTATGTTTATGAATAACAAGATTATGAAGTATTAGAATTATACTGTCAATTATTATGCTTCTTGAATCCCCCACTAGGCATAGCTTGCTCAGATATTGTAAATGTTTCAATGTTTACAATATCTTAGATACAAAGAAGGAGAGTTAGGAGCTCAAGACTGTAAAAGACTTGAAGAGAATAATTATTGGGGTATACCCCTTAAAGACATGTATTTTGTTTTGTTTAAGAGTATTGTATTGTAATGAGAGTTTCATTGTATGGTGAGCTTTGAGTTGTGGATTATGTAATTTGGACAAGTATTGTAATGGATTTGGGTTGTATTGTGAACCACTAGATGGATTCTCAAATTAAATAAAAATATATTCCTTCCATGGAATTTTATCTTGTACAAAAATTCTACTTATGTTATGTATGAAGTAATGACTTAGGTTTTTCAAAACAAGTTCTAAACAAAAGAATTTTTGCTACTTTGTTTTTAGAAATTTTTTTACTACTAAGGGCCCTACCTTTGAAAATGTGTTACAAAAACCCGGGTCGTCATAGTTGGTATCAGAGCCATTCATCCAGTCACAGTACAGTACAAATATGTTTAGAGGAGAGATGATAATCCAATTCTAAAGTAAGATAGAAATAATTGTAGAGAATACTAATAGAAATTTTGGTTTATGAACAGATGCCACCAAAGAGAGTCACAAGGTAGACAGCTCAAAATACTCCAGAAGACGATACGGAGAGATTAACCATGAATAATGTGGAAGAGATGGTAATAAGGGTATTGAGAAACCTTCTTCCTCACATTCAACAAACCCAAAGTTTATCACCTCCCTTAGAGATACCAAGTACGCAAGCTCAGGCTCAGCCTAAACTGAGACACAATACACCAATACTAGCTACTCCCACACTAGTATAGGCGCAATCTTCCCTTGTACCAAGTGAAGAAGTTAGAAAGTCTCCATTAGCACCATAAAAAGTTGACAAAATGATGGAAAGATGGCTATGATGTATAATGGCAATGGTGAAGTTGAGAAGGCTAAGGAATGGATGTAGGAAGTAGAAAGGACTTTCGGTGCACTACGTATTCCTCTAGAGTTGAACGTGAAATTTGCCACCTATCTATTAAAATAAGAAGCTGCATTTTGGTGGAGATCAGCTCACAATACCTTCTTCTCAAATTCTAAAAATACTACATGGGAGGAATTTAAGGAAGTCTTTAACCACAAATATTTCCCTTCTCATGTACAAGAAAGAAAATTGATAGAGTTTCTAGAACTAAGATAAGGGAACGTGTCAATGGTAGAGTACAATAACAAGTTCATGTAGTTAAGGAGATTTACAACTCACGTTTGTAACATTAAAACACACATAGTGAATCGATTCATTAAAGGGCTACATCCAGGGATGAAAATAAAGGTACTTGGTACTAAAACCACGACCTTGGTAGAATATGAGAAAATGGCTTTCAAGTTTGAAGAAGAATACAAGAAGAGTAAAACTACCAAGTTTAGTGGAGGAGGAAACAATAACCCAAAGCCCTTTTAGAAGAATAAAAGACCTAGGAACAATTTTAAGTCCCAAAGAATTAGAGGAACACTACACCAAGGCAAAATAGCCAACCATGTCTAAGATGCAAAAAATTTCACCAAGGCAATATCTACCCTAGACCTAGACAATAGCAACCATAATGGTTTCCGATCAAGTGCCATAATTGTGGGGAGTATGGACACATCACCACCTACTGTCCCAAACCACTGGTGGTTAAGGAGGCAAAACAAAAAATTGCCCCTCGATACCATGGGAGGCTCTTCGCCATCACTGATGGCTAAGCTGGACCATCTAATATGGTGATTGAGGGTACATTACTTGTAGCTGATAACTATGCCAAAGTACTATTTGATTCTGGATCTACACATTCCTTTATATCTTGCATATTTACATCTAGTATACAACTATCAGTGAAGGACTTGGGATTTAGTCTACATGTAACAACTTTAGTTCGAAAAACAATTAAATTACAAGAATACTTGCATAATGTACCTGTAGAAGTTTTGACTGAATGGACATAGACCTTATTTTATTGAACATGGTGGACTTTGACATCATACTTGGTATGGACTGGTTAGCAAAATACTAGGTAGTTATGGACTATCACAAGAAGAAAATCACATTTAGCATACTAGGTGAGGAATCCAACACCCAAACTAGGCACACACCCAATAGAATGACCACTTAACAAGACAACACCAAACCACACAACCCATTAAGTGCCTTAACTATAGAGTAGTCACAACAATCTTAAGGCTATAATGATGTTCAGAGCCCTTTGCTTTGACAAACCATTCGTAGCCCCAACGATTAGAGCCAAAATGTCTTAAGCTTAAGCATGATGTCTTTGCTCTAACTAAAAGATGTGGCACATGGTCTTTGTGCTAAAAAAATAGAAAAACTAATATGGGAATGTAATATATGTAAGCATATAATTTTAATGAATAAACCAATGCAATTACAAAAAATTGAATAATATTTATTTCTTTATCCATTCATTTTCTTATATGTCTCATCCATTAATAGGGAGGTTCTTACCAACATTGAATGAGCACCTCAGGAAATTAAATTAGGGTAACAAATATGGAGTAATTGTTGGGATGATATGAAGATTTAGGAATAACTTTTTTAGATAAATGAAAGATTAAAAATTCCATTAAGTAATTTCCTAAAAGATAATTGCACTTTTTAAAAATGGTGTTAAAATGATGAATGAGTAGGCCACTTGTGAAAGGAAGGTCCTAGCATGAACCAAGTGAAAGCATGGAGAAATTCTAACTAACAAATTAGGGGTGAATTTTTTTAATATAATACTGGTCAGTGTATAATTGTAAATTATACCCTGAGCAGGATATAATTGGGAAATCTGGGTAAAATGAGGGGTTGTTGCGGTTTTAAGTCTTAACTATAAGCACACAAATCGGTTATAGTAATTCATATGAGGAGGTCAATCCAATGAGGATTTGAACGGATGTGATATTAATGGTCCCTAGTTAAATTATCAAACCTAGCCAAATTAAAAATATCTTTTCCCTAAACCACAAATGGAAGATTAACACATGAAATATGGATTTATACTAAAACTAAAACATGAACTTAACAATTTTCCTAAAATACATTTTGTAAAAGATAAAAATCTCCTAAATGAAAACTTTCTAAATTTATAACATTCCTAATTTGAAAACTTTCTAAAAGTGAAACTAAGTAACTTTCCTGAATCAAACTCTCTAAACATGAAATTTAGCAACTATTGTAAGGAAACAAATGAATTACTTTCCTAAACTAAAATTATAAACTAACTAATATGCAAATTAGTAAACAATGGAATCTTAGCTAAACTACAACTAAATAAGAAAAAACTATAAAAAAAAATCACTAATCAAGCTATCAATGGAGAACTACCCAAGTATCATGTATGACCATGAAATGGTATGCATGATCTATGGGGTAGGAATGCATCTATTTAACTAATTTAAAAACCTAGAACATGCAATATACCTCAAGCATTGACTAAGCAGTCTAAAACTCTAATTGGGTCATTGAAAAATCAAGCCAACATAGATTATACAGTGCTGGAAGTTAAACATAAACAATCCATCCAAAAAATTCTACCAGCATGCTATTTCGATCATTTAATTAATGTGACATGGAAAACACCTAATGAAGTACTTTGACCCCAATCAAACATTCAAGAATTGAGATCATTAACTACTCGAAATGAGTATGAACCAAAAACTCCAAATAACTTCATTGAATCACATTAAAATCCATCAACATAATAAGCATATACATGTAATCCAAATCTGAAATTTGTGTTCCATTACAATCAATGCTACTTGTTCTTAAACAACCCAAAAATACATGTTAACCCTTCTTAAATAATCTAACATCAATCATAAATAAGTGTGCTTTAAGATCAATGGAAAGTCCACTAAAAAGTAAAGGCAAAGCTTGAGGAACACTAAGGAAAGCAATAAGGAAATCAATGGAATCAAGGGGAGACCTAATGGTAATGAAAAGCAAAGAAAATAATAGATTTAAGGTGAATTTCCCTTGGCTGTCACTTCAAGAGAAAAAGAACCTTGGATCTAAGCAAGAAGATGCAAAAGAATGAAAAGGCAAGACAACAACTTCCTAAGCATGAAACTAAAAAGAATTCAAAAGCAATGAAGATTAAAAGATAAACAACTAACTTTTAATGGAGAACTAGAGGACAAAATCTTGGAATCATGCATGGAACACTGGGAGAAGATAGCAGCCACCCAAGGAGAATAACATTGAATGCTAAAAGGTAAGGGAAAAGAGAGAAGAAAGGACACCTCTCTTTGGAGTAGGCATTCTTTTTCTTTTATTCTCCACAAAGTTGTTCACTTTGAATCCTTCTTAGGCTTTTTTATATTTTGTTTCCTTAATTTTCTAGGGTGACTAAAAGTAGACGTGGGGAGGGGATGAAATAGGACGAGGATTGGAGGCTAGGATTAATATATGAAGTGGTTACCTAGGGTTTTTCAAAGATGGAAGCAAGTGGGGCGTGTGGCTAAGAGTTAAGGTGGGAGATGCCACTTTTTCAGGGTGGGCCATCTCCCCCTTGTAAAAATCATGGAAGCACTATTGAGCTTGGCAAGTTGTTTGGGAAGATGAGGCAAGAGAGAGAGGGTGAGCTGGAGAGTAAAAAAAATAGTGATTGGTTGGGCTAGAGAGAAATAAGGAGGGTGATGGAGTGGATGAGGCAAGGAGGGGAGGGAAGCTCCTACCTTTGCAGGAGTTTCACATGGAAATCCCCCCTTGAATGTGTTGCACATAGAATTCCATGGGAATATAAAGCGGGGGTGAATGAGATAGATAGGGAAAATATAAGGAAGGGAGGTGAAGTGGAAAGAGTTGATTGGTTAGGTTGTTTCTTATGAAGTGGGGATTGGTTGGATGGTCGAAATAGAAGTTTAGGAAGGTGGGAGAGTGGTACAAAGATATGACTCTTGAAAGAAAAATGAAATTCATAATGCCCTTTAGCTATTAGGTAGAAAGTGAGGAAAAAGCGGGAAAAACAATAAAAATAAAGAGGTATCTTCTTAGTACTTCATGTGCTACCTTATCCTAATGAATTTTTCCTCAATTATCTTCAAAGTATCCCCATAAATCCTAATTACAATTCTTTGGATTCTCTTCCACTCATGGCCTTCCATGTAGCTTGGCTTATTTGGCTTGATGGAAAAAGACTGTACCATGGTTTCTGCAAGTAAGAATAGAGGGAATTGTTTCCCTGAAGCCACTATCACTCAAAAAATCCTTTTTGTTTTGAGTTTATGGATTTGGCGCCACAGAATGGATCAACATCTCCAATGGCTTTGCTTGGATGACTTTCTTAGCTTAGTTTGATGTCTCAAATCATTGGCTTGGGTGACTAGTTAGGCTCCTTAGCTTGTCACCTTGTTCATTGCTTGAATATCACTAAGTGGCTTAAGTGAAACCCATGCAAAGATGGTGGACCTTGCATGCCTTGTGCATGGGCCCACTTTGGCCATCTTTGACTCCTTCCATTCCATATTCAAGTGTTCTTAAGATGTTTTGGACCCTTGATCTTATGTTGAAGTGATGACTTTGAGGCTTTGACTTGATCTTTTGATCTTGATTGGTAATTTTGATCTTGATCAATCTTGGCTGGTGGATCATCATTTTGCTTCTGACAAAAAAAGTGAAAATCTCTAATTAAGTCCGAAAAAATATGAT
Organism: Warburgia ugandensis; assembly: GCA_035236585.1. Classification (NCBI taxonomy): domain Eukaryota; kingdom Viridiplantae; phylum Streptophyta; class Magnoliopsida; order Canellales; family Canellaceae; genus Warburgia; species Warburgia ugandensis. The sequence continues at coordinate 44,217,582 of CP141133.1, forward strand.
TAATCATTTTATTACCTGAAATGGATGCCTAAACCTACAAAATATCAAAATTTTGAAATTTTAGGTCAAAAATACATATATTATGGATTTTGGCAAAAAACCCTATTTTACCCCTATACGTCATGACACATGAGTAACTAATTGGGTGATTTTTTTGCAAAATTAGATATTTATCACACCCCAACCAGTATTTTTTTAGTCCCAAGAAAAACATATGAAAAATCATTTTACAAAAAATGGATATAAAGTGCGACTTCGTTAGGAACTCACGCTGGCATTTAGCACATGCAATAAGCCCTTGAACCCTTGGTGGACGAGCCAGGCTTCATGAGTATTTATGGTGAATATACCCACTAAATTTCATTAGGTTGAGTCCCTGATTTTATTTAAGAGTATCCTTTTTCATTAGCACTCTACTTGTTTTTCACAACTTAATGGAGATGGCTGACAGTTCTACAAATTATACACATAGTAAAGACATTTTATTCTAGTTATTTCTTGGACGACATGCTTATGTACAACCACATAAGTCATGACTTCTAATTAGATATGCTTAAATTCCATTGAAAGTATGTTTTGACCTCAAATCCTCATAGTTATACTATAACTAAGTGAAGCTCTTAGATAAGGGGTTGAACATATTTCTCGTTATGTGACTGGATCCAACAAGGCTAATGATTCACATAAATTTTTAAGTTCTAATGAGATAAAGGAAAGTGATCCCTAATAGTGGATATATTCACTAAGAATAGTGGGGGTAGTTTACCTTAATTCCTTCTTTTTATATGCTCTTTAAGGCTATTTTCTACCTAAGATCTAGTCTTTAAATAGGATGAAATGTAGGGTTAGGACAAGTTTAGAGAAAAAAGGTGTAAGGGTTTCAAATGTTGAAAATTGAGTAGAGGCCTTCTTTTGATTGCTGGAAAAAAATTTCTTTGACTGAAGTGATTATCTTTTATACTTATCTTTTCCTTTCAATTTTTCTCCACTATTTTTGATATTTCTTTGTTTTTATTTTTCTCCCTAGAAGCACTAAATTTTACGTCTTCAACTAGATGTAATGATGAGTGATGATATGTAAGTTTCCTTGAAGTATTCTAAGGTGATCATGATAATGTGGTGCCTTTTAACAATGCCTCTTAAATCTCACAGTTAAAGTAATTCTAATAAAGTTTTTAACCTCAGACCATTTACTTTTAGGATCTCACCATCCTTCTTAATCTCAATGGACCCATGAGGATATATTATGCAAATGATGTAAGGCTTAGTCCATCGACATTTGAGTTTGACTAGAAAAAGATGCAATCTTGAATTATACAACAAAAATATTTGTCTAGGTGTGAAGGATTTCCTTAAGATTTGGCAATCATGGTGAACCTTCATCGGGTCTTTGTATAGTCATGTTGAGTCATATGCATCCTTTCTTAGTTCATCCAACTCATTGAGTTGGAGTTTCTGGTAGGTCGTAGTATCATCTAATTCAAAATTGATCTTCTTGATAGCACAATATGCCTTGTGTTATAGTTCTACTGGTAAGTGGTAAGCCTTTTTGTAGACTAAGTGGTCGGGTGACATGCCTATTGGGGATTTATAGGCAGTATGATAGGCCCACAAAGCCTCATTGAGTCATACATACCTGTCTTTCCTACTTGGATTGAATGTCTTCTCTACGATACACTTAATTTCCCTATTGAATACCTTTACCAATCCACTGGTCTTAGAGTGGTATGAGGTAGCTATCCTTTAGTTGACACCATATTTTTTCATTAAATTTTTAAGCACTTTATTACAAAAAGTGTTTCCCCCCATCACTGATTATGGATTATGGAGTTCCAAACCTTGCAAAAGTATTTTCCTTTAAAAATTTCACCACTACCTTGTGGTCATTGGTTTTCTAGGGTACAACCTCTACCAACTTGGACACATAGTCAACTCCCACTAGGATGTATAAATTCCTAAAAGAATTAGGAAAGGGTCCCATGAAATCTATGTCCCAGATGTTGAATGGCTCTGCAACAAAGATTTGGTTTAAGGGCATCATGTATCTCATCCCTAGACTTTCTAACCATTACCACCTCACACATGTTGTGCAGTAAGCATGTGAATATTTAAAAATGGTGGGCCCATAAAAGCCACATTGCAAAATTTTCACAATTGTCTTTCTAGAGCTAAAATGGTCCCACATGCATGATCATGATAGAAGGAGATGATCTTACTATGCTCACTATCTGGTATGCATCTCCTTATTACCTGGTCAGGACAGTACTTGAATATAGATCGTCCTAGGTAAAGTACTTAACCTTGTTCAAAAATCTCTTCCTATCTTGTTTGGTCCAATGATTGGTCATTTATCTTATAATAAGATAATTCACTATGTCTCCATACCAAGGTAACTAGGAAATGTGCATTAACTGTCCATTTAGAAAGGATTTAGTTATAGGCACATTATTGCTTGTGTGCTCCACCACTAATCTGGATAGGTGGTCTGCTATGATGTTTTCAAAACCTTTATTGTCTTGAATTTTCAAGTCAAATTCTTGTATCAAAAGTATCCAATAGATCAGCCTAGGTTTCACATTGTTTTTGAAAGGAGATACTTTAGAGCAGCATGATTCGAGTACAATACGACTTTAGAACCCAACAAGTAAGATCTAATCTTATCTAGAGTAGACACTACACCCAATAACTCTTTTTCTATGGTTGAATTGTAGAATTGTGCTTCATTTAGTGTTTTACTAGTGTAGTATATCACATGGGAAAGTTTATCAATGCACTGCTCTAAAACAATTCCAATTGCATAATCTGACGCGTTGCATATTCTCTGAAATTATGCATCAGGTGGTTGGATAATGAGTGCAGCAATCAACTCGGCTTTTAGCCACTCAAATGCTTTCTTACAGTCATCATCAAAGTCAAAGGTAGCTTCCTTTGTTAGTAAATTACAAAGGGCATGACCATTTTGCTCAAGTCCTTGATGAATCTTCTGTAGAAGCCAGCATGTCCTATAAAGGAGTGGATTTCTTTTATTATCCTGAGTGGAGAAAGGTTGGATATTAAATCTGCCTTAACATTATTTATCTCTATCCCATCATCCCATATAATATGGCCTAAAACTATACAAGTTTGTACCATAAAATGGCACTTTTCCTAGTTTAATACTAAATTCTTCTCCTAACACCTTGCAAGGACTAACTTCAAATGGTGTAGGCACTCATTAAAAGAAGACCCAAATACCAAGAAGCCATCCGTGAACACCTCATGAAACCTTTCTTTCATATCGAGAAAGATGCTAAACATATAACTTTGAGAAGTGAGAAGAGCATTGCAAAGCCCAAAAGGCATATCTTGGTAAGCAAAGGTTCTAAAAGGACATGTGAAGGTGGTCTTCTCTTAATCCTCGAGTGCTATAGGAATCTAGTTATAACTGGAATATCAATATAGAAAACAATAATAACTATGTTCGGCTAACTTCTCTAGCATTTGGTCAATAAAAGGTAGATGAAAGTGGTCTTTCCTCATGACCGCATTCAATTTTTGGTAATCAATGCAAACACTCCACCCGGTGGTCATGCGAGTGGGTACTAACTCATATCCCCCTTATTCTTAACTACAGTGACTCCAGATTTCTTGGGTACAACTTGAACAGGGTTGACCTAAGTGCTATTAGAGATGGGGTATATGACACTAACATCTAGAAGCTTAAGGACTTCATCTTTGACCACTTCCTTCATATGAGGATTGAGTTATCTCTGCGTTTCCCTAAAGATTTTAGCATTTTCTTTCAGGTGTATCCTATGCATGAACATGGTTGGACTAATCCCCTTGATATTTGCTATGGTCCACCTTAGAGCAGTCTTTTGTTCCTTAAGAATTTAAGTACTTTTGTTTTCTGTTCCTTGTCTAAATCTGATGCTATTACAGCAGGTAAGGTTTATTTTGGTCTTAGATAAGAGTATTTGAGGTTCTCAGGGTTTTAGGGTCAGAGATGGTGGTTGCTCTATAAAGAGTATGGGGGAAGACTCTAAACGAGGGAGTGGCTCATAGAAGGGCCCCACTTGGAGGTATCCATGATTTGAGTAGCCTCTAAAACATTGTTCGCCTCATCAATAGACTTATCTAAGTCAAAATCTCTATTAAAATCCATGAGACAAGCCTCTGGTGGGTCATAGATGGAAGATGGTGGATGAATATTGTGAATTAGACTCTTGATCAAATTCACTTCACAGAATCATCGAGATCTAAATGTTGTTCGTCAACATTAAAGACATTAACTTAAAATTCATGTTGCCAAATGGCAATTTCATTACATCATTCTTACAGTTAATAATGGTGTTAGACATTGTCAGGAATGGATGCCTAAATATAATCAAAATTTGATTGCCAAGATTGGTGTCTAGTATAATGAAATTGATTGGGTAATAAAACTAGTATGCCTATATCAACACACCTTCAACAAAACCATGACGTATCTTCATTGGTACATCTTCTAATTATAGCATCGTAGTGGTTTGTTTCAACTCACTAAGCTTTAGTTGCTCATAAATAGAGTATGGCAACAAGTTAACCCTAGCCCCTAAGTCAAGTAATTCCCTATCTATGACATTGTCTCCAATAATGCAAGAAATTGTAGGGTGCCCAGGTCTCTAAACTTGGGTGGGGTCATGTGTTGAATCAAAGAGCTCACCTACTTAGTGAGGAAAGCTTTCTTTTGTACATTTTGCATTCTCTTTCTAGTGTAGAGTTTTTTTAGGAATTTGGCATAAGCAGGGACATCTTTTATTGAATTGAGAAATGGAATGTTAATTTGTACATGTTTGAATACATCCATAAGCTCATTGAAGTTAGCTCCCTTTCTAGCCTTGTTTAGTAACTAAGGCAAGATGGCTTTGGGAAAATAGGGTGCCTCCACTATAGGTTCCACAGGAGATCTTTATCTTTTCTCTTTCTCCTATGTATTGGTTGCCTCATTGTCCTCTCTAGTTTCCTACGCTTGCTCAACTTTGTTATCAACCTTACGACCACTCCTACTAGTGATCATAAACTTGGCATCCTCATGAGGGTTATGAGTTTGAGAACTTGATGCTATCTCAAATTGACCCTTAGGGTTAGGGAAGGGCTAACTAGGGAACTGACCCTTTCCTTTATCTTGTAATGTAGGTGATAGTTTGCTTACCTGCATCGCTAATTTGGATATGGCTTGAGAGTTGACATGGGCTGAATGTTGACTATCATTTTGCTATTGATGTAAAGCCTTGTTAACATCTTCATTTTTCTTTAAAGATCTTTCAATAAGGACATGAATGTTTTCCAAACAAGATGGGTTCTTTGGTTGTTGAGATTGTTGTGGCTACTAAGGAAGTGTAGTTCTATGATAGTTTTGGTTATGGGGGTTCACAGATGGTCTCCCTAGGTAGTTATTCTTCGACCAAGAAAAATTTGGGTGCCTAGCCCATCAGGATCATAGGTCTCAGAATATGGGTTTTGCTAGGATTGTGATGTGCATTTAATGCATTCATTTTGTCAACAAGATAATCATTAAGCACTCTATTTGATGGACGAGGTATGGTCATATGGTTAGACTGGAATAGAGAGCACAAACCTCTTATGGAGGCTTAATAGATGTAGCAGCCATGAGGGACTAAAAGCCATCAGTGACTAAAGCATAGTTTCAAGTTTGTTGACTCTCCTATCATACTTATTCATTCTTTCAAGTATAGAGTGGAGCTTATGGGATAGATCCGTATGCACTCCAATCTCATATAGATCGCATTTGTTCAGAGGGTGGTTGTTTCTCTCTCTTCTATTTGAATAATCCCACTATTGGGAATTATCTACCAATGTCTGTTAAGAACTCCCAAACCTCTCTCTCATCTTTTGGCGTGAGGATCCTTCCACTTGTAGCATCTACCATTTTCCTATTTTGAGGTGTCAATGTGTAATGACTCCATTTTTGTAACCTTGAAATCCCATGTTGGTAATGAAAAGTTCACTTTTTGAGATAAGGGTATTTTGGTCATTTCACTGTTCACCCTGACTAGACCCATAAATTTGGTCCTTAGAATGGTACCCTTAGGTGCGTCACGTAAAAAGGAATCCAACAAGACCAGAATCACTTGAAACAGAGTTAAAATGAGCAAGTTATGGCACTTTGAAGTTCAAGCACAAAATTATAATTAAATTTAAAACGAATTGGCCTGAGAAAACAGGGACCCATTTTGATATGGGCACCCCCTTCTTCCCAAACATACTACATCACCGACATTCTAGAATATTAGTGTGCAGGGGGGAAACCACCGCCATTCTCAAGGTTTCTCCACCGCCATGGGATGGCGGTGGAAACCCCCCTCCAGAACCCTCCTTAAGCTCTACAAATAGAGCTCTTGAGTGCCTCCAATGGCTTGGGAAAAACCAGTCTTGGATTTGCAGGCAAGAGGAGAAACCATGAAAAATACCTAGCCATGAACTAGGTACGCCTTAAACAACTCCAAACCCATCTCCCCCTCAGTCTTAGGTTGAATGTCCCAATGTTTTTGCATGAGATACCATGCAAAACGGGGCTCTAGGGAGCCACAACAGGCCCAAGGCAGGTGCCAGGGGCGTTTTAGTTCGAAAGGGTCAAACCAGGGCGTCCCGAGGACGCCTAGGTCACCAAAGAACCAAAACGCACCAGTGCATTAAGGGGAAACTGACGGGCGCGTCTGTTGACGCACCCGCAAACAAGAAAAGGGGCAGAGGCCCGGTGCGTCGGCGGACGCGCCCTCTAGGGCGCCCGCCTCGTGTGGCCTTGCGATGGTGACGCCGCGCGTTCCGCATAAGTAGAATGCGTAGCCTGATGACACCCAGGAGCATGCGACAGCATGTGCGGGCCGATCTCCACTCAACCGGGACGCAGGTGCGTCCTTGGAGCGGTGACGCAGGACTCGTTTTGGGCCTTCTATGTATTCTTAACACTAAAATACCCATAACTTGAGTTCTAGGACTCCGATTGAGACCCCGAAAGAGGCGTTGTGTCCGTATCAATGGTGCGGACACACCCACAACATAAAATACTTGATCAAGACCCTATCTAAGGCTGGCATGACCCTTAAACCATGATAGTGGTGCGGGGCCACTAAACCTTTGCAAACTTGACTATACCAAGGCCCAATTAGGGACCTTAGGAGGCCCTTAGGCATGGGAATGAACCCTTAATGAAATAGATCAAGCTAACCTTTTTCTCCTAAACCATGTCCAGGAACGTACGAGGACAAGGGGACGAGCGCGATCAAACCAGGTAGGTGTCCTATCACTACTAGACTTTTAAAAAGAACCCATGATGCTTTGAGAATGCATGTTTTGAGTCATGGTTGCTTTTCTAATGCATATTTTAAGTTTTCAAGGTACATGTCCTATCTTTATGCGTATATCATATAAACTTATGTTACATCCTTATGCACATGACCTGTTTAGGATGAATTGATTTCACAAATGAACTTAGCATGCATATGAAAAATACATTGCGCATATATGGCTAAGACATGTGTTACATGCATAGACATGTTTTGAAAAAGGATTCATGTCTGTATGATACATGCATAGACATGTTTTGAAAAAAAGGTTCTTGCCTGCTTGATAGTATATGATTTGGGCTAGTAAGGTCGTGGGCGCTATGCCGAGAGGTTCGGGGTGGCCTCCCATCCTCTACCACTATAGGTGGAAAGGGTACCACGCCAAAAAGGCTTGTCCTCACTTCGATTGTTGTGGTAAACGAGGACTACCACTGGAGGTGTCACTGCACCCGTCGAAGTGTCATATGCCCCGTGGAGGCTATGACCGAGAGTCCCTAGGTACCCGGGGACCACACGATGCTGAGGTCGTGGGCATAGCATGCCTTATGTTTTTGAGGATTTACTTGCATGCATATGGCATGACATGAGTATGGTCGACCATAGATCCATGAGTTGGATTCAGTTGAGCATCTTATGCATATCATAGTATATGTTTATGATATCTATGTTACTTTTGACCTGGATTATGCGATTCTTTAAGTCGTCAGTATTCTATTTTGACAATGGCTTTTAATATCGATATTGAACATGAGTGTCCAAACATGCACATGGTTTAAAGAACATATGATTTAAAACATAGCATGCATTGTAAAACTAGTAGTGATAGACTCCTACTGAGTATAGTGTATACTCACCGAATCCTTAATATTTTTCAAATACAAGTAAACATTTAAGGACAGGATACACCCATGACAAAGAACATCCAAATTAAGTACAAGTAAGTAAACCCCTACCTTATCTTTTAGTGAATGTTACTTGATTGTAGTTACTCTCTGTAGCTGAAATTTGTGACTAACACTTTCTTGGGAATAGAGTTGATTTAAAACTATGCCATGGCTATATGATTTGAAAATGTGTTTTGACACTCGGGGTTTTATATGAAAGATTGCTTTCCAAAAAAAAAGATTTTCATGCATTTCATATTTCTAAAGCAAGAGATCTCGCCTTTTTATGAAATTTGTATCATATGAAACCCAGGTCGTCATAGTTGGTATCAGAGCCCGGTTTGACGTTACTCACAGCCCAGCTATGAGGAGAATAACTTATAATCAAGTTTCATCCATGAAAGATTAAGGGGTAATATGCTAACACATACTAAGGTCCTGTGAATTACCTTGTGATTTACAGATGCCTAGAAAGAAAGTAAGCGATGCTCCAAGAACTGAAGCCCCACCAGTGGACTCCACTGGGTTGGGCAATGGGATGGCTGAATTATTCCAACGATTCCTACAGCATATGGAACAATACATGAGTAATCAACAAACCCAATCCCCTACCACACGAGATCCTTTCCCTAATAAAGCAATAGATAGGACTGAGGATCAGTTAGAAAGGTTTCAAAAATTAGCTCCCTCATTCACAGGAGAAGATGAAGCATCTACAGCTGAAAAATGGTTAATTGATATTGAAAAGATATTTAAAGCCATGAACATAGCTGAAGAAAGAAAGGTACCCATGGCCACATTTGTGTTTAGGGGAGAGGCTACCTTTTGATGGGAAACAGCAGAAAGGACTTATTTTGACTAGTAAGAAATAATAGGTTGGGAAGAATTTAAAAAGGTCTTTAATGACAAATATTATCCTAAACACGTAAGAAAACAGAAGGAAAAAGAATTTATGGACTTAGAACAAGGAAAAATGACTGTCCAACAGTATGAAAATAAATTCATCAGCCTCTGAATATTTGCACCACATGCTTGTGCTGATGAGGAAGACGTGGCGGAAAGATTTGTAGATGGGCTCAACCCAGGACTTAGGAACAAAGTTCTAGGTTTCCAACGTTCCACCATAGCCAAAGCCGTAGAGATGGCCTCCCTATACGAAAAAGATTATCAAAGGAATCAGGCGATAAAGGAAACTAAGAACACCAACACCATGAGAAATAAAGGAAAGTTGACCATTTCAGTCATCTGGACCCAGGCCACCTTTTAAGAAGCCATTTGAAAACAAAGGAAGAAGACCAAATTGGAAGACATGCCCAAGGTGTAACAGGAATCATTCAGGAAAACTATGTCCCACTTTCAACATCACTTGCTATACTTGTGGAGAATTAGGACATCTTGCTAGGAATTGTCCTAAAAGGAACGTTGAAGAGCATAAAGAAGATCAGGTTCCAAAGTGCCAAGGACGTGTCTTTGCCCTCACTTCCAGTCAAGTCTAGGCTTCAAATACAGTAGTTGAAGGTATTCTATCTATGATACACCTGCTAAAGTTCTATTCGATACAGGCTCCACTCATTCTTTCATATCCCGGGAGTTTGCATCAACCTTGGACATTATACCATAGGACCTGGACTGCACTCTAGAAGTCATGACTCCTGTAGGCCAGGCACTTCCCACCTATTCTTATCTCCAGGATGTCCCCATTTTGGTCAAAGATCATTTGCTACATGCCAATCTTATTCACTTAGATATGAATGACTTCGACGCCATCCTAGGTATGGACTGGCTAGCCCTTCATCAAGCCTTTGTTGATTGCCGCCAGAAATGTGTCACTTTTACCCTACCTAATGGAGACACTTTCACCCTCCAAGGAAGAAAGGATTATTCTAGAGCATGTGTTATTTCTGCCATGAAAGCAGTTAAGCACATTGCTCAGGGATGTCCCTTCTTCTTGGTCAAGATTGAATCTGTCGAGAATCCCCAAACAAAGTTAGAGGATGTCGAGGTAGTCCAAGAATTTCCTGACGTATTCCCTGAGGACTTACCAAGTCTACCCCCACCAAGAGAAATTTTTTTTACCATTGACCTTATACCCAGTACTTCCCCTATTTCCAAAGCTCCTTACCGAATGGCTCCTGCAGAACTAAAAGAATTGAAGACCCAGTTACAGGAACTACTTGACAAAGGGTTCATACGGCCTAGTGTATCTCCGTGGGGAGCTCCAGTCCTTTTTGTTAAGAAAAAGGATGGCTCCATGAGATTGTGCGTAGACTATCAAATGCTAAATAGGGTCACCATTAAGAATAAGTACCCTCTTGTAATGTCCGAGCAATTTACACTATTTTTAACGAAAATTGAACATTCTATGGGAAATGGACTATGTTGAATGTTTGATTTTATTTAAAATATTAAATAAAGGAATTTGTAAGGAAACTTGGTACCATTAGATTCTACTCGAAAAATGGAATCCAATGCCTCAAAAATCACCCAAAATGGAGTTCGTATGAAGAAGTTACAATCGTTTAAAGATAGGGGTATTTCTGTAAATTAAACAGAAAAACAAAAAAAATGAAAAAGGACGAAAAACGCAGGGGTCTGTTTTGATAACGGCACCCCCTGTCGTCTTCCTCCTCTAGACCTCTCCAGAAACCCTCAATACCAATTTTTCTAGAGGTTTCTGCCACCTCCAAGGGTGGCACTGCCATTGGCAACACCGCCATAGCAGGGCTATAAAAGGCCCCATCTCAACTCTCCAAAAAACGTGATTTTTCGGTGATTTTGACACTGGGGTTTCCTGCAAAATCGAAAACCCGTCTCAACCCAGCTCCCCTAAGTTTTTTCGACAATGGCCAGGCCCAAGTTAGGCCAGCCATCCCGTTCCCGTCTCCCCATTTCCCCTCTCTTCTCTTTTTCGATCTGGGCAATGGGGTTTCCACCTTGTTCGAGTTTTTCGACGAGCAGGAAGGTCTAGCTTGAAATGGGACTCTATCATTGGCAATGGGCACTCCCCAGGCTACCCAGGTAAGATGTCCTTACCTCCCTTCTCTGGTTCCTCCACCTTTCAGGCTAAATCCATGCTCGATCTAGCATTTCCCAATCGTTTCCAGTAGGGTTTCCAGGTCGGAAAACACTCCAAGCCGGCTTGGGCCGGCCTTGCACGAACTAGGCATCCCAAGGATGCTAAGCACCACGTGCACCTGGGACTGGGTCCCTGGGATGGGTTCCAGGTGTACGACAGTGCGTACACTGTCCCAGGTGTGACGACCCGGGTTTTTGAAAACATGATTTGTAAAGTATTTTGAAAGGCAGGGCCCTTAAGAGTGTAAAATTTTTTCGCAAAACAAAGCAGCGGAAATTCTTTTCTTTAGAACTTGTTTTGAAAACCCAAGTCACCACTTCATACATAACATAAGTACAATTTGTGTACAAAATAAAATTCCATTGAAGGAATATACTTTTATTAAACTCCAGGATCCATCCACGTTCACAATACAACCCAAATCTAGTACAATACTTGTCCAAATTACATAATCCAAAACTCAAGCTCACCATACAATAAAACTCTCAACAAATAAAAATACATGTCTTCAAGGGTATACCTTGAAGATTATTCTCTTCAAGTCTTCTATAGTCTTCAGCTCCTAAGTCTCCTTCCCTAGATCTGAGATATTGCAATAAGTACAATATCTCAGCAAGCAATGCTTGGTAGGGGATTCAAGAAACATAATAATTGACAATGTAATTCCAATCCTTCATAATCTCGTTATCCTCAAACATACTCTTTATTTTGTAAGTTATGTATATCTATATACATACATACCCTTCATGGGTAAACCAATTAAATTTGTGAAAATAGTGAAATATCATTCCCAAGTAAGCCGATCAATTCTCTTTATGTTGAGAATTTAGTATTACATGCCTAATCTCATACCGGGAATTTCCCTTCATGGGAAACATTGGTAATATACAATTACCTAGCATTTCATTATGCTATAACATAAGGCATTTCACTATGCCTGTTCCCATATGCATCATAGTGCAAAATAATCATAGAGGTTGCTATGTCATAGCCTCGATCCGTACTAGCGCGCTCGGATAACCGCCTGCTCACCACCGATACCACGGTGGAAAATATTATGTCACTGCCCGTATGGGGGCAAGACTTTCACAAGTGGTGGCCTTCCCATAATTGCCACCACCCGACTTTTAGCCTCTCATTGGGCAAGGTATCATCATATCATCAAATTTCAAGGAGCGGGTGGCCAAACCCTCATAACTCCTCTAGCAATAGCATCCCCTAGGCTCATGCCTATTAAAACAAACTCACAAGCCTCCAAGCTTGTATGTAAAATAGATTTCATATATATATCAGACCATATGTCCGTTTACTTAGGGCTGAAATATTTTCTAGTTCCCTATTCACTTATAGTTTAGTCCTTAACCATCTTATAGGTGTTTGGTTGGATCATAAGGTTTTCAAGAGATTTACTACAAGTATTATCATTACTCTTGTCAACATAAGATCATGAGTACAATCATGAATATCTCATGTAAATGCATTAATCAAATCCTCCTACCTTTAAGGATTGATCTCTTTTCCCCAATCTTCCATGATCTTGACCGATGTATGTAATCAGACATCCATACATATTGTCAATATATAAATAATGAACAATCCTATTGATCACTAGATCTGATGTTTAGAATGATCTTTAGATCATTCATATCTAAGTATTTTTCTATCTCTAAGTCTTTGTATGTTCATCTCCTTGATCTTGATCTTTCATAGATCCTTTGATTGACAATCTACTCATGTTGATAAAGATCAAGGTCCTAGATCTTCTATCATCTAGTTCTTCTTTGATCTAAGTTCAGTTCTTGGATCATCCCTATGGAGGATGATCTTGGTTTTCTTCCTTGAATCACCTTTGATCAAGGGTTTGGATTATCTAATCTAATGAACTATAACAAGTATACTACTAAACATTCATACTAAGTACAATATAGTGTTCTTATTCTTATTGTTCTTGATCATCCAAGATCTAATGGATCTTGTTTGATCATCCTTATCTTACTTACTGTTTTTATTAGGGTTAGGTAATTTACTAACCTTTTATGCTCTTATGATTATTATTCAACCAGTTAATGTGCATGGTTGAAGGTAGCTTATTCAAGCCTAAATCTAGATCGCTTCTTCTTATTTCCAATTGGCTAAGGCTTACTAGTTGAATGGGTGAACACAAAGTGGTTACTTCAATCCTCATGTAAGGAGGCGTTTAGACCTCACAAACGTCACCAGAAGGTAGGGGAAGAGCGAGGCTCTATTAGATAACCCCCTTAACCACTATGTTCATCATTCACTAGGATGACCATAGCTCAACCTTTCATAAGGTTCCTATAAGCATGTTTACCCTAAGTACTCTTTCTAATGGATTTTAATTAAGTCCATGAATATTTATAATGTCATTCATGGGGTTTATTATTCTTTCCTAATTTGGGCCAAGGATTTGATAATCCTTATATTGTCCTACTAACTATAGCCCTTACTAATTAAGTCCAAAGTACTCCATTCTTATTTGTGTCATGAAACTCTACTTTCTCATTAGAATACATTTTTGATGTTTTATGCTTTTTATCACATAACAAGTAAATCTACTACTAACATTCCACTATAAATGAATTATAAATTTAAAGCATAAAACTACTTAGTTTAACATTCAATGAAAATGAGGCAAGGTACTTAAATTAACTCTAGCACCTTATGATAAGAATGAACACATAAACTCTAAATGTTATACTAGCATGCTTTATAACGTAATAACATAAAATGAAACTAATTAGATTTACATTTTTAGAAACCTTTCCTTATGATCCAACCATTTGATCTTAGATCTTTGCCTTTGATTAAGGACTTTAGTTATATTTAGAGAATTTTCTCTATTAAGGTCAAAAGATCACATTGATCTATTTTTATCATAATCCATCCCCGATTTCCTTGGATTTCATCATATAAACAATATTCTTTCCATCCCAAGGATTCGATCACACTTGATCTCATTGATCAAGTGGGTCCCTTTGTATTTTTTTGGGTTTTTCAATCATAAAGGGTAGATCCCTTAATATATCTCATATATATCCAATTTAAACATAGATATAACTTTATTTCAGTATTAGATCATTATTAAAACATGTTTCTAAGATCTGATCATCTCAGATCTTGAAAATCAATGTAATTGGAAACTTAATTCTTAAATACAGAAAGTTTTTATTGAATAACATGTCATTTTTATTATTCCATAAGAAAATAGAGGTTTTAAGCTTTCCATAGCTTCTTTCCGATCTCAATTTGGAGTTCAGATGACTCTGCACTGATCCTGGAAGTTCACAGTCCTTCCTAGGGCCTAGATTTGATCTGGGCCCAAGGAAAGGACGGCCCAGATTAGTCGGGCGGAACGACAGGCGGAACGAACCGAGCGGAACGAACCAGGCGTCGTCGGGCGCGTCCGCTGGGACGAAATCCCGACGCGCGCCTGCGGGACGTCCACGTACGCGGACGGACGAGCGGAACGCCCGTCGTCCGCGCGCCCGCAAACCGGGCTGTCGCTGGGCGCGTCCGCTCGTCCTTTTGACGGACGCGCCTTCCGTGCGCTTGAACAGACGCTCCACGCGTATCGCACGCGCCGTCCCGACGGTGCGTCACGTGGGCGTCGTCTCCGATCCGGGAGATCGGACAGCCCATTCTCGGGACCGTCCAATCAATCCTCTTGCAATTGAGGGCCCAAAAGGTCTCGATTTTGGTGAATCTTCAACCCTAGGGGTTTTGGACCCTTCTCGATCGATTGGTACAAATGTATTTCTCATCTGAGCACTCCATCATCCCTAATTAAGGGTTCTGTTGTTTACTTTATTTTTATCTTTTTATTATCAAAATTAATTACAGTAAAATAAAAATTACATAAAACATTACTAAAAATATAGGAAAAGGATTTCCACTTACTTGATTGAGGAGAAAACTTGATTTACATGCCCAAAAAAATACCTTGTTGATGACGATATAGCCTAAAATCCACCTTTCGCGTAGAATACCGTTGTTTGAACCGTTGGATCTTGAAATTCCTTTGGGGTTTTGTAGAATAGATGTGTTGGGATGTTTTGGACGGTGGAATTGATGAAATTAGATCTAGAACAGAGTGCCTAATTGAATTTAGGTCTCTTGTTCTAATCTAAAAATAAATAACAAATTGGAAAAAGATTTAGCTCTTGGAAATTTTGGGGTTTTGGGAGGGATCCTAGATCTAATTTTTCAAGGGGATTGAAGATAATTTCGTGGGGATTGTATGAGGATTTTTGGAAGATTTTTGGGGTTGTATTTATAGGCATTTTGGGTCTTTTTTCATGATTATAATATGTATTTTTTTAATATAAAATGGCATGAAAGTCTTTAATGCTCCCATACCTAACCCATGACTAGCTGATCTTTGTTGACCCATGTTTCACATGGGCTGCTGATCAAAGTGGTTGTTGGGGACGTGGTGGTCCCCATGTGGGCCCCATGTGGGCCCCACATGGTGTAAAAAGTCCGTTTTGCCCTTTATGCATAAAACTTTGGGTTTTATTCCCATGATCTCGGATTTGAGTGTACTTAGTGGCGTTGGATTCGTATTTCTCAGTACATTCTAAATTTTGATGTTTCATATTTTGATTTTTGGAATATTTTGATTTTTGGGTAAAATTACTATTTTACCCTTTTTGTCCAAAAATGAAAAACTTAAGGATTTCTCATCCGAATTCGAAATTTGTCGTGCTTACAGTCATTTTGAAGGGTTTGCTAAGTTTAATTTCAATTTTACATGTCTTATTATTTGATTATACTTTTATAAAAAGTATATTTTAAATAACCCTAATATTTCAAAAATATCTAAAACTCAAACTTTATTGATTTTTCTCAATCAATTTACAAAAAATGGGGGTTATTACAATCTTCCCCTTACAATAATTTCGTCCTCGAAATTTGTAATACAACTCACTTAGGAGTTTTCACAATTCTTTCATATCCTTACACATGTGGCCTTGCCACTTATGGAAATTCTATTTCCTTTCATCCCTTTTTTTATACTATCTTTTCTCAAAGGTTAAAATGCTCCTCCATGACTAACCTTAATAATGCTCTATATAATAAAGCTGGTTATTGCTAGAATTTCCCAAAAGATGATTAATAACTCTTATTGAGTTATCCCTTTTGTTTCAAAACCTTCCATTTCACTTGATTGGTAATTTTCACCAATCTTTCCATACTTCACAATTTTCCATTATGCCTTCTATTCCTCATTCTTTTTCAACTTATAAAGTTTTGACATAGCTTTCCTACTATGTATTAACATATAAAGTTTGGACATAGCTTTCCTACTATGTATAGTCCTTAGACTTCCTATAATACATATTGATAAGATTCTATAACTTCAACTATTGTTCTTTGTAACAACCTTCCAATCTTTGGAAGTAATTTTCTCTTTTCTTATTCTTCCATTATTTGGAAGGATATACTTTATTTCTTCTTTACAGTTCATACTTCTTTACTATTTCCTTCTATTGACAACTTCTTGTCAAATTAAATCCTTCAATAATAGTTTCCTTGTAATGAATCTTTCCTCATTTCCGTCCATTATTTTTGTAACACCCTTTGAGTACCATTTTATTCATAATACTTGAATTTTTTCATTTTTCAATCCAAGATAGTGTCGTTTAACTCGCATATATATTCCTGATCCTCTTTTGTTATTTCTTTCTCATATTTATTCACAATCTATGATAATATTTATCTCTTTTCCTCTTATATATATATATTTATATGTCATAGGCTTCAAAATTTCTTGATTTTGCATTTCCTCATGCTTCTTTCAAAGCATACCTCATAGCCTTTATCATATCATACTAACTCTTTATTTGCGATATTCTTGATAATTTCAATTAAAAGAGTCCATATTGACTTTGTAATCATCCCTTCTCAAATCTTTACAAACACCATAATTTATCAACTAGTCTTTAATTCTCAACAATTTATTATCAACTCATTTAGGATTTATGTAACCAATGGCAAAACTTCACCAAAAGAATGTCCTTATGTTATAAAATCAATAAGAGATATATTTCTCTAATTGTCATTGTCATTTCATATTTTGATCTCATATTCCACCTTTGTTGGGTCAAATTCCATACTATCCTTAAAATTTATATAACCTAAACTTTGCTTCCTTTAATCACATGTACACTTACAAGACAAGTTTTGTAAGTGTCATGCCCCTGAATGCTCTTGATTTCTTGAAATCTCTTTCCATATATCATCACCACTTCATTCAATATATTTCATTCTTCTCAAATTCATGAACATCTGTTATCTAACTCATAGAACTTTTAAAATTTGTTTTTGATTTTATACTTTGATGTTGCATTTCCAATTCCCAATTAAAAATGATCATCCTTATAGAGAAAAAGGATACTTAATTTCCTCAACATCATTTATGCATCCTTATATTGATTCCTCCTTTTTATTTTCCTAAAAGAAATTTGTTACTCTCATAATGTAAATTGCTATAATCACTCCATATCCTTAAAAAGTTGTTCTTTCAACTCATTCATATAATTTGATGTTCTTTTCCTCAACTATTATAGATATTTTCTCATTCAATCTCATGTAAGATTGAAAATCTTCAAACTATCTTAAAATTTCTAGCCACTTATTTCTCCAACAATTTGGATTTATATCTCATTCACAATCATCTTTAAACTTAAATTTAACAACCAATATTTGTTTTCATTTCTCATGTTTTATTTCACCTTTCCTTCAAAAAATTATATTTCCCCTTACTATATTTCTTAAATCTTTCAATATCACCAACTCCATCATGTAATTGGAAGTAATATCTTTATTCATAGTTAGCTCTTCATTTGCCTTGATCAATAAGATGTACTCCTATTCATGATATTCAATGACTATATTTTTCTAATAAATATTTCTGTTTGTTTTCATGTTCCATGACCATGATAATCAATGACTTAATCAATGCTAATCAATATTTCTCTTTGTTTTCATGATCCATGACCATGATAATCAATGACTTAATCAATGCTAATCAATGATAGTCCCAAAATTATTTTCAATAGCACCAAAGTTATTATATCAATAATTATTTAATCCTTGAAAATCCTCTAGTGCTAATTTCCACAATGATTTGTCATACCTTTATAATTTCTAACTCGGTGATTTCATAATTGTTGTACCATATATAGAGCTATAATTTTTTTTTTTTTTTTTAACCATATATTCTCATGGTTTAATTGTCTTTCTTAATACTTATTTTTGTCCCTTTAACATATCTAACTCTCTTTTTCCTTTTCATTTTATTCTAATATCAAAGATCATCTCTTCATGTTCTAAAATTTTATCATTTCTCCACTAATTCCTTTGCCTCACTAATTTTGGAGAAAAATACTTGCTTCACTCCTTACTCATATTTATTTCAAACTATTCTCATTTACAAATTTTGCACTTTCTTACCTATCTCCTTAAATATCTTTCAAGCCATATCCTCTCTATTTTGATGATTAATTCATTTAACTAATTTTCATAATACTATGCATGTAGCAATTCTAATTTCTACATTTATATTTCTTTATATATGTAATGTTAACTTTGAATTTTACAATACTTTTAATGTTTTCATCTTTAACACCTATTTCTCATAAATCTCCATTTCATCTTTTCTTTAAGGTTAATTTTTTTTTTTTTTTTTTTTTTTTTTCATCTTCTTTTCCAATTTATCACTTTTCTCTCTTTATCTCCATTTCTTCACTTAGTAATGGTTATATACATACTTTACTTAATAATGGTTATATACATACTTGTATTTATGTTTACTCAGGACTTTAGGTTAGACCTGAACATCATACCTTACATTTATTGTAATGTTTTTCCTATGGATTTCTATATCTTTTTATTCCCTCTATTGGAATTCTTATTTGCTAAGTAGTATTTCTAGTCCTTTTACTAAGTAATATCTACTTATACTATACTATTTCTTCATTACACTAACTCTTTCTATATTTATTCTTAATTAATGAGTTTAACTCTTTCTATACTCATCCTTCACAAATGAGTTACTCTTTCTTCACAAATGAGTCTACTCTTTCCATATTCCTCAAATAATGAGTTTAACTCTTTCCTCACTAATGAGTCAACTCTTTACATCCTCTTCAACAAATGAGGCTACTCTTTCAAGACTTATCCTTCACTAATGAGTTAACTCTTTTTATACTTATCTCTTAACTAATGAGTTTATCACATAACTCCTCATCAACTAATAACTTATCTCTTATTTACTCACTTCAGGTTGAACCTGAGCCTGTGTACTTGGTATTTCTACAGGAGGTGATAAACCTTGGGTTTGTTGTTGGTGAGGAAGAAGGTTCTTCAACACCCTTGTCATCATCTCTTGTTATCATCTCTTCCACATTGCTCATTGTTACTCTTTCCATACTGTCAACTGGAGTATTTTGAGTTGCCTATCTTGTGATTCTCTGTGGTGGCATATGTTCAAAATTTCTATCAATCCTCTATACAACTATTTCTATCTTAATCTAGACATGGATTATAATCTCTCTTTTGGACATATTTGTACTATACTGTGACTGGATGAATCGCTCTGATACCAACTGAGACGACCCGGGTTTTTGAAAACATGATTTGTAAAGTATTTTGAAAGGCAGGGCCCTTAAGAGTGTAAAATTTTTTCGCAAAACAAAGCAGCGGAAATTCTTTTCTTTAGAACTTGTTTTGAAAACCCAAGTCACCACTTCATACATAACATAAGTACAATTTGTGTACAAAATAAAATTCCATTGAAGGAATATACTTTTATTAAACTCCAGGATCCATCCAGTGGTTCACAAGATCCAAATCTAGTACAATACTTGTCCAAATTACATAATCCAAAACTCAAGCTCACCATACAATAAAACTCTCAACAAATAAAAATACATGTCTTCAAGGGTATACCTTGAAGATTATTCTCTTCAAGTCTTCTATAGTCTTCAGCTCCTAAGTCTCCTCCCTAGATCCGAGATATTGCAACAAGTACAATATCTCAAGAAGCAATGCTTGGTAGGGATTCAAGAAACATAATAATTGACAATGTAATTCCAATCCTTCATAATCTCGTTATCCTCAAACATACTCTTTATTTTGTAAGTTATGTATATCTATATACATACATACCCTTCATGGGTAAACCAATTAAATTTGTGAAAATAGTGAAATATCATTCCCAACTAAGTCGATCAATTCTCTTTATGTTGAGAATTTAGTATTACAAATAATCTCATACCGGGAATTTCCCTTCATGGGAAACATTGGTAATATACAATTACCTAGCATTTCATTATGCTATAACATAAGGCATTTCACTATGCCTCTTCCCAAATGCATCATAGTGCAAAATAATCGTAAAGGTTGCTATGTCAGCCTCGATCCGTACTAGCGCGCTCGGATAATCGCCCTGTTCACCACCGATACCACGGTGGAAAATATTATGTCACCGCCCGTATGGGGGGCAAGACTTTCACAAGTGGTGGCCTTCCCATAATTGCCACCACCCGACTTTTAGCCTCTCATTGGGCAAGGTATCATCATATCATCAAATTTCAAGGAGCGGGTGGCCAAACCCTCATAACTCCTCTAGCAATAGCATCCCCTAGGCTCATGCCTATTAAAACAAACTCACAAGCCTCCAAGCTTGTATGTAAAATAGATTTCATATATATATCAGACCATATGTCTGTTTACTTAGGGCTGAAATATTTTCTAGTTCCCTATTCACTTATAGTTTAGTCCTTAACCATCTTATAGGTGTTTGGTTGGATCATAAGGTTTTCAAGAGATTTACTACAAGTATTATCATTACTCTTGTCAACATAAGATCATGAGTACAATCATGAATATCTCATGTAAATGCATTAATCAAATCCTCCTACCTTTAAGGATTGATCTCTTTTCCCCAATCTTCCATGATCTTGACCGATGTATGTAATCTGTACATCCATACATATTGTCAATATATAAATAATGAACAATCCTATTGATCACTAGATCTGATGTTTAGAATGATCTTTAGATCATTCATATCTAAGTATTTTTCTATCTCTAAGTCTTTGTATGTTCATCTCCTTGATCTTGATCTTTCATAGATCCTTTGATTGACAATCTACTCATGTTGATAAAGATCAAGGTCCTAGATCTTCTATCATCTAGTTCTTCTTTGATCTAAGTTCAGTTCTTGGATCATCCCTATGGAGGATGATCTTGGTTTTCTTCCTTGAATCACCTTTGATCAAGGGTTTGGATTATCTAATCTAATGAACTATAACAAGTATACTACTAAACATTCATACTAAGTACAATATAGTGTTCTTATTCTTATTGTTCTTGATCATCCAAGATCTAATGGATCTTGTTTGATCATCCTTATCTTACTTACTGTTTTTATTAGGGTTAGGTAATTTACTAACCTTTTATGCTCTTATGATTATTATTCAACCAGTTAATGTGCATGGTTGAAGGTAGCTTATTCAAGCCTAAATCTAGACTGCTCTTCTTATTTCCAATTGGCTAAGGCTTACTAGTTGAATGGGTGAACACAAAGTGGTTACTTCAATCCTCATGTAAGGAGGCGTTTAGACCTCACAAACGTCACCGTAAGGTAGGGGAAGAGCGAGGCCCTATTAGATAACCCCTTTACCACTATGTTCATCATTCACTAGGATGACCATAGCTCAACCTTTCATAAGGTTCCTATAAGCATGTTTACCCTAAGTACTCTTTCTAATGGATTTTAATTAAGTCCATGAATATTTATAATGTCATTCATGGGGTTTATTATTCTTTCCTAATTTGGGCCAAGGATTTGATAATCCTTATATTGTCCTACTAACTATAGCCCTTACTAATTAAGTCCAAAGTACTCCATTCTTATTTGTGTCATGAAACTCTACTTTCTCATTAGAATACATTTTTGATGTTTTATGCTTTTTATCACATAACAAGTAAATCTACTACTAACATTCCACTATAAATGAATTATAAATTTAAAGCATAAAACTACTTAGTTTAACATTCAATGAAAATGAGGCAAGGTACTTAAATTAACTCTAGCACCTTATGATAAGAATGAACACATAAACTCTAAATGTTATACTAGCATGCTTTATAACGTAATAACATAAAATGAAACTAATTAGATTTACATTTTTAGAAACCTTTCCTTATGATCCAACCATTTGATCTTAGATCTTTGCCTTTGATTAAGGACTTTAGTTATATTTAGAGAATTTTCTCTATTAAGGTCAAAAGATCACATTGATCTATTTTTATCATAATCCATCCCCGATTTCCTTGGATTTCATCATATAAACAGCTATTCTTTCCATCCCAAGGATTCGATCACACTTGATCTCATTGATCAAGTGGGTCCCTTTGTATTTTTTTGGGTTTTTCAATCATAAAGGGTAGATCCCTTAATATATCTCATATATATCCAATTTAAACATAGATATAACTTTATTTCAGTATTAGATCATTATTAAAACATGTTTCTAAGATCCGATCATCTCAGATCTTGAAAATCAATGTAATTGGAAACTTAATTCTTAAATACAGAAAGTTTTTATTGAATAACATGTCATATTTATTATTCCATAAGAAAATAGAGGTTTTAAGCTTTCCTTTGCTTCTTTCCGATCTCAATTTGGAGTTCGGATGACTCAGCACTGATCCCGGAAGTTCACGGTCCTTCCTAGGGCCTAGATTTGATCTCGGGCCCAAGGAAAGGACGGCCCGCATTAGTCGGGCGGAACGACAGCGGAACGAACCGAGCGGAACGAACCAGGCGTCGTCGGGCGCGTCCGCTGGGACGAAATCCCGACGCGCGCGCTGCGGGACGTCCACAGACGCGGACGGACGAGCGGAACGCCTGCCGTCCGCGCGCCCGCAAACCGGCTGTCGGCCGGGCGCGTCCGCTCGTCCTTTGGACGGACGCGCCTTCCGTGCGCTTGAACAGACGCTCCACGCGTATCGCACGCACCGTTCCGACGGTGCGTCACGTGGGCGTCGTCTGATCTGGAGATCGGACAGTCCATTCTGGACCGTCCAATCAATCCTCTTGCAATTGAGGGCCCAAAAGGTCTCTGATTTTGATGAAACTTCTACCCTAGGGGTTTTGGACCCTTCTGGATCGATTGGTACAGTCAGATTTCTCATATGAGCACTCCATCATCCCTAATTAAGGGTTCTGTTGTTTACTTTATTTTTATCTTTTTATTATCAAAATTAATTACAGTAAAATAAAAATTACATAAAACATTACTAAAAATATAGGAAAAGGATTTCCACTTACTTGATTGAGGAGAAAACTTGATTTACATGCCCAATTAAAAAAATACCTTGTTGATGACGATATAGCCTAAAATCCACCTTTCGCGTAAATACCGTTGTTTGAACCGTTGGATCTTGAAATTCCTTTGGGGGTTTTGTAGAATAGATGTGTTGGGATGTTTTGGACGGTGGAATTGATGAAATTAGATCTAGAACAGAGTGCCTAATTGAATTTAGGTCTCTTGTTCTAATCTAAAAATAAAAAAAACAAATTGGAAAAAGATTTAGCTCTTGGAAATTTTGGGGTTTTGGGAGGGATCCTAGATCTAATTTTTCAAGGGGATTGAAGATAATTTCGTGGGGATTGTATGAGGATTTTTGGAAGATTTTTGGGGTTGTATTTATAGGCATTTTGGGTCTTTTTTCATGATTATAATATGTATTTTTTTAATATAAAATGGCATGAAAGTCTTTAATGCTCCCATACCTAACCCATGACTAGCTGATCTTTGTTGACCCATGTTTCACATGGGCTGCTGATCAAAGTGGTTGTTGGGGACGTGGTGGTCCCCATGTGGGCCCCATGTGGGCCCCACATGGTGTAAAAAGTCCGTTTTGCCCTTTATGCATAAAACTTTGGGTTTTATTCCCATGATCTCGGATTTGAGTGTACTTAGTGGCGTTGGATTCGTATTTCTCAGTACATTCTAAATTTTGATGTTTCATATTTTGATTTTTGGAATATTTTGATTTTTGGGTAAAATTACTATTTTACCCTTTTTGTCCAAAAAATGAAAAACTTAAGGATTTCTCATCCGAATTCGAAATTTGTCGTGCTTACAGTCATTTTGAAGGGTTTGCTAAGTTTAATTTCAATTTTACATGTCTTATGATTTGATTATACTTTTATAAAAAGTATATTTTAAATAACCCTAATATTTCAGCCCGAAATATCTAAAACTCAAACTTTATTGATTTTTCTCAATCAATTTACAAAAAAATGGGGGTTATTACACCAGGTGCGGCCTTTGGGTGCGCGCGCGACATGGGGCACAGGTCTTGGCTCGACCAGGGTGCAAGGGATGCCCTGCCCTGGGAGCTGAGACGCGCCATGCTACAAGGCGCATCCGTGCGATGATGCGCGTCATAGCGCGTCACTTGAGCATGCATGTGCGCGTGCAAAATGCAGTCCCTGGCGGTCGCGGTTCAACCAGGATACACGGTTGTCCTGGGAACCGGGGCACACGGACTTATTGAGACTTTAAAGTTAGATTAGAGGATAAATTACAGAGTTTAACTATTAGAAAGTAGATCCACACCATAGGATCTAGCCTGACGAATGAATTAGGCAAGGACCATGGACCCAATAGGCAGAGCTAGCGATCTAGTGACTAAATGGATTGAAATTAATAAGGACTCCTTGTATTCATTCATACCTAGGAGTTTATAAATGAGACCCAGGGACGGGTTAAAGTGATAAAGGACACCACTCCAGGAGACTTTGAGGTAGGTGCTCTATCGCTACTAGACTTTTTAAAAGAGCCATGATTGTTTTATGCATGTTTTAAGTATAAGTTATATAACTTGTATAGCATGACTTAATTTAGCATACATATGATAAATGCTTTATGCATAGATTTGTTTTGCAAATAATTGCATATACATTATATATAGATATGTTTTGCAAATAAATGCATATACATTATGCATAGATGTGTTTTGCAAACAAATGCATATATTGCATATATGATTTGTGAGCATTGAGTTTTTGAAAGATTGCATGTCCTTGAGGGTTACCAAAAGACGCTAAAGCGCCCAAAAGACGCTGGGTAGGCAGTTGTGAGGGACCCAAAGAGGACAGGCTTTGAAAAAGAGGTTTTTGCTTCTTTGATCTGATATGATTTGGGCTGATAAGCTCATGGGCGCTATGCCGAGAGGTTTGGGTTGGCCTCCAGCCTCTACCACTATTAGGTGGATGGGTACCATGCCCAAAAAGGGCATGTGCCTACGTCGATTGCATGTGGTACAGGGGGCTACCACTGGTGTCACGGCACTAGGTCGATGTGTCATATGCCCCATGGAGGCTATGATGCTGTGTCCTCAGGTACTTGGGGACCACATGGCGGCGAGGACGTGGGCATAGTTTGGGCCTTATGGTTTCGTGGATTTACTTGCATTGCATATGGCATGACATGAGGTTGGTCGACCATACCATACCATATATCCATGAGTTGGATTCAGTTGAGCATCTTATGCATATCATTATGTTTATGATATATGATACTTTCGACTTGGATTATGCTATTCTTTAAGTTGTTAGTATTTCAATTCGACAGTGGTTTTTAATATCGATATTGAACGTGATTGTTCAAACATGCACATGTTTTTAAGAGCATATGATTTTAAACATAGCATGCATTGCAAAACTAGTAGTGATAGACTACTACTAAGTATAGTATATACTTACCCTATCCTTAACATTTTTCAGGATAGTTCCACTCACAAATAGAAGACGTCTCAAGAGATATTAGTGCTACGAGCAAGTGAATCAAATAGGAGACAATTATACGTGTAAGTAACCTCTCAACCCTTTGGACATGTATTTGTATTTATTTATAGTTGGGCTGTGTGTTCTGACTAGATAGACCTGGGGAAAAACACTTATGATTTCTAAATTTTTTCAAAAACTACTTTGATTGTTGTGAAAGCAAATGACACTTGGGGTTTTCAAAATGAGTTTAAAGTTAAAGATTTTCCACTGCATTGCATGGTTTTTTTTAAAAAATGGTTTTTCAAATTGGGATCCCACCTTAGGAATTTAGATTTTTCATTTAAAAATGCATGAGAAAACCCAGGTCGTCACACTCCTTCCCTGAATTGATGATCTTTTCGATCAGCTTCAGTCAGCCAGAGTCTTCTCTAAGATTGATCTACGATCCGGCTACCATCAATTTCGAGTTAGAGAAGAAGATATCCCTAAGACAGCCTTCAGAACTCGATACAACTATTATGAATTCAGAGTGATGTCCTTTAGTTTAACTAATGCTCCAGCTGCGTTTATGGACCTCATGAATAGGGTGTTCAAGGAGTACTTAGACAAATTCATCATAGTGTTTGTGGATGATATCTTGATATATTCAGAAACTCCTGAAGACCATAAGGAACATTTAAGGATAACATTAAGCACTCTACGAGCACACAAGTTATATGCAAAATTTAGTAAGTGTGAGTTTTGGCTGGAAAAGGTTAATCTCTTAGGACACATTATTTCTCAAGATGGCATAGCAGTCGACCCCACTAAGGTTGAATCAGTACAGAAATGGGAAAGACCTAAGACAGTCACAGAAATAAGAAGCTTCTTAGGACTTGTTGGATATTACAGGAGATTCATCGAGGGTTTTTCATGAATTGCTTTACCTTTAATTAAGTTGACCAGGAAAGACACAAGATTTGAATGGACTGATAAATGTGAGGAAATCTTCCAGGAACTAAAGAGAAGGTTAACTACAGCACCTGTCCTTACCTTACCTTCAAGAAGTGGCGAATTTGAGATATACAGCGATGCCTCACAACAAGGACTAGGCTGCGTACTTATGCAACATGGGAAGGTAATTGCTTATGCTTCTCAGTAACTCAAGAAGCATGAAGTCAATTACCCAACCCATGACTTAGAATTAGCGGCCATAGTCTTTGCCTTGCGAATCTGGAGACATTATCTATATGGGGAAAAGTTTGAACTTTTCATAGATCATAAGAGTCTTAAATATATCTTTTCCCAACAAGACTTAAACATGCGACAAAGAAGATGGATGGAATACTTAAAAGACTATGATTTCTCCATTCATTATCACCCTGGAAAAGCTAATGTGGTAGCTGATGCATTAAGTAGAAAAACCCAAGGGATGTGTGCAAGTTTATTTACTAAGAGATGGAAGCTATTACAAGAAGTAATAACGTGGAAACCAGACATAAGTAAGTGCAAGATCATTATGGCAGGTCTAACGATAAAGTTAGCTGTTAATGAAAAGGTTAAGCAAGCACAGCAAGGGGATCTAGACATACAAGCTTTAATAGGAAAACCAGGGTTTACTAAAGGGGAAGATGGTAGCATTTACATGTAAGGAAGATTAGTGGTACCGAGTAATGAAGAATTAAGACAAGAAATTTTAAAAGAGGCTCATCGGTCTAAGTATACTATACACCCGGGAGGAACTAAGATATATCAAGACTTAAAGAGACAATATCGGTGGGATGGTGTGAAAAGAGACATAGGGGAATTTGTGGGAAAGTGTCTAACATGTCAACAAGTAAAGGCCAAACATCAAAGACCTGCGGGATTGTTACAACCCCTTGAGTTACCCGAATGGAAATGCAATCATATTACCATGGACTTCATCGTAGGGTTACCCAGGACCTCTAAGGGTCATGACATGATATGGGTAATTGTTGATAGATTGACTAAGACAACCCATTTCCTTCCTATACGCCATACCCAATCCACTGACAGCCTATCTCAGCTATACATCAAAGAGATAGTAAGTTTACATGGCATACCCCTTAGTATCACTTCAGATAGGGATATCCGTTTCACGTCACAATTCTAGAAGTCCGTCCCAAAATCCTTAGGATCTTCCTTGAACTTTAGTCAAAGTTTCGTAGAGAAATGCGTACATGGAAGAAGAGACTTGGGAACCGGAGTCAAAAATGTGAGAAAAGTACCCTGAGATCTTTTGACTGTATATATTGTAGAATTTCGGGGGCAAAATTTCCCTAAGGGGGTAAGAATGTAATGACTCCATTTTTGTAACCTTGAAATCCCATGTTGGTAATGAAAAGTTCACCTTTTGAGATAAGGGTATTTTGGTCATTTCACTGTTCACCCTGACTAGACCTAGAAATTTGGTCCTTAGAATGGTACCCTTATGTGCATCCCGGAAAAAGGAATCAAACAAGACCCGAATCACCCAAAATGAGCAAGTTATGGCCCTTTGAAGTTCAAAGGAAAAATTATAATTAAATTTAGAACGAATTGGCCTGAGAAAACAGGGACTCGTTTTGATACGGGCACCCCCTTCTTCCCAAACATACTGCAGGGAGAAAACCCCCCTCCAGAACCCTCCTTAAGCTCTTTAAATAGAGCTCTTTGGTGCCTCCAATGGCAGCCCAAAACCTTGGAAAAAACCAGTCTTGGAGTTGCAGGCAAGAGGAGAAATCATGAAAAATACCCAGCCACGAACCAGATACGCCTTAAACAACTCCAAACCCATCTCCCCCTCAGTCTTAGGTTGAATGTCCCTAAGTTTTTGCATGAGAAACCATGCAAAATGGGGCTCTAGGGAACCACAACAGACCCAGGGCAGGTGCTTAGGGCGTTTTGGTTCGACAGGGTTGAACCAGGGCGTCCTGAGGATGCCCAGGTCACCACAGAACCAAAATGCACCTAGTGTGTTAAAGGGAAACCAACGAGCTCATCCATGGACGTGCCCACAAACGAGAAAAGGGGCGGAGGCCTGGTGCGTCGGCGGACGAGCCCTGTGGGGCGCGCCTGCTGACGCGGGACGCGTTAGCGTCCTGGGCACCCGCCTCGTGTGGGCCTGCCATGGTGATGCAGGGCCTGTTTTGGGCCTTCTATGTATTCTTAATACCAAAATACCCATAACTAGAGTTCTGAGACTCCGATTGAGGCGCCGTGAGAGGCGTTATGTCCATATCGACGGCACTAACACACCCAAACCATAAAATATAGATCAAGCCCCTATCTAAGGCTGGCATGACCCTTAAACCATGATAGTGGCGTGGGGCCACTAAACCTTTGCAAACCTAACTATACCAACGCCTAGTTAGGGACCTTAGGAGGCCCTTAGGCATGGGAATGAACCCTTAATGAAATAGGCCAAGCTAACCCTTTTTCCCTAAACCATGTCCAAGAACGTACAAGGACAAGGGGACTAGCGCGATCAAACCAGGTAGGTGTCCTATCGTTACTAGACTTTTAAAAAGAATGCATGTTTTGAGTCATGGTTGCTTTTCTAATGCATATTTTAAGTTTTTAAGTTACATGTCCTGTGTTTATGCGTATATCATATAAACTTATGTTACATCCTTATGCACATGACCTATTTGGCATGAATTGATTTCACGAATGAACTTAGCATGCATATGAAAAATACATTGCGCATATATTGCCAAGACATGTGTTACATGCATAGACATGTTTTGAAAAAGGATTCATGTCTGCATGATACATGCATAGACATGTTTTGAAAAAAAGGTTCTTGCCTGCTTGATAGTATATGATTTGGGCTAGTAAGCTCATGGGCGCTATGCCGAGAGGTTCGGGGTGGTCTCCCAGCCTCTACCACTATAGGTGGAAAGGGTACCACACCAAAAAGGCTTGTCCTCACTTCGATTGTTGTGGTAAATGAGGACTGCCACTGGAGGTGTCACAGCACCCGTTGAAGTGTCATATGCCCCGTGGAGGCTATGAGCGAGAGTCCCTAGGTACCCGGGGACCACATAGCGCTGAGGTCATGGGCATAGTGTGCCCTATGTTTTTGAGGATTTAATTGCATGCATATGGCATGACATGAGTATGGTCGACCATAGATCCATGAGTTGGATTCAGTTGAGCATCTTATGCATATCATAGTATATGTTTATGATATCTATGTTACTTTTGACTTGAATTATGCGATTCTTTAAGTCGTCAGTATTCTATTTTGACAATGGCTTTTAATATCGATATAGAACATGAGTGTCCAAACATGCACATGGTTTAAAGAACATATGATATAAAACATAGCATGCATTGTAAAACTAGTAGTGGTAGACTCCTACTGAGTATAGTAAACACTTAAGGACAGGATACACCCGTGACAGAGAACATCCAAATTAAGTACAAGTAAGTAAACCCCTACCTTATCTTTTAGTGAATGTTACTTGATTGTAGTTACTCTTTGTAGCTGGGGCTGTGACTAACACTTTCTTGGGAATAGAGTTGATTTAAAGCTATGCCATGGCTATATGATTTGAAAATGTGTTTTGACACTCGGGGTTTTATATGAAAGATTGCTTTCCAAAACAAAAGATTTTCATGCATTTGATATTTCTAAAGCAAGAGATCTTGCCTTTTTATGAAATTTGTATCATATGAAACCCGGGTCGTCACACAATGCCTCACAGAAGTATTGCACCTACTGCCATTCCTCGAATCATGATGTGGACATTTTTGTAGTAGCTCATTCCATCGTTCCCAACATTAATCATTCCTTTGTTGGAAATTTATAATTTCCCAACAAAGGGCATTTGCTTTGTGAATGGAGAAGAATTTGTTTACAAAATTCCTAGAAAATTTCTCCCATGTATTTATGGAATCTACTTCCAAGGAATTTACCCATGACTTGGCTTTATCCTTGAGTTTGAAGGGAATAACCTAAACCTAATAGAATCATTCAAAAAGTTTCAGAATATAAATGTGGAGAAAATATCAAGAAAATCCTTCATATGTAGTTAAGGATCTTGCCATTCTCGACCATAAAATGTGGGGAGTAACTATATGACTCTCGACTTTAACTGGAAGTGGTTTGCATTTGTTGAGGGTAGAGCAATGCAAGATGGGGTGTTAAGCTCAAGTGGCTCATAAAAATCTTTAATAGATTTATGCTTGACTTTTGTTGGTATGTGGCCATGAGGATAGGAACTTAGTTTCTTTCCCCTTCCTTACTGTTGCATTTAGTCTCTAAGTTGAAAGACATTAACTCTATGTTCTAATATTAACACCTTTGCATAAACTATCCTAATTCCTAACTAAATGTCCTAACTATATGCTAAATCTAACTCTAAGTGATGTGCAATCAAATCCTAGTAATCACTAATTGAGAAGTGTTTTCATTATATTTTCTTGTTGTATAGATGGTAGCTTCTTAGACCTACATCTAGACAGCTCCTTTTATCCATATTTGACTACAACTTACTAGTTGGGTTCTCCTCTAAAGTGGTTGATACAATCCTCATTTGAGGATGTGTTTAGACCTCAACAAATGTCAATGGAAGGCATGGAAAAATCACCTACATTTTAAGCCATTGAGGTGACAATAGATTACATCCTTCTAAAACGGTTCTATGAGCTTGATACCCTAAGTATCTTTCTACTTAATTTTAAATTAATGTTCAAGGGTTGGGATCGCGATATATAAGGATGTTGATTGATTCCTAGGTAGGCCAAGGAGTTGATGTTGAAATCTAGTCCTTATTTGGTAACGGTCTCATTGGGGCCCTTAATAGCATTAATTTCCATTCTTCCATAAAGCTGGTAAACATGCAATGCAAAACAAGAATCAAACTAATGCCTATCTATATGCTATTTCATAAAGCATAAGGTACCTTAAAATATGGAACAATATAACATTCAACCTATGCTTTGGTTATAGTTGAGCTCAAGCTAGCCCTTGTTAAATAGTTGCTTGAACTAATGTAGCAATCCTAAGTATTATGCAACAAATATCAATGCATGAACCAATTTTATATGAGTAATACTACCATCCACATATGCAAAATTATACTAAATGCACTTTATCCTAAAAATCAAAATTTGGGTAAAGATTACTCACAATTAGGGGTCTGATGATAATCAAGCATGGACCATCATACCCCATAATTGCCCTATATTATTACAACCCATTTAAAAGATAATTATAATTATAATGGGATCCACCATAATTTCACTTAAATACTATAATAGAAAATTTATAAAAACCTAATCTATGTTGATGAAACCGCAACCTACAAGATCGCTACTACTCCTTTGCCAATTTCCCTCACACAAATATCAAACAATAATGGTCAATATGAAGAAAATAGCAAATCAATGCAAAACACTAAACTAATGCACCCTAAACCTAGACTAGAGGTAAATAATCTAAGGTATGGTCCACTACATGAACTATTGTGAGCCCCTAGCAACAACGTTAAAAACTTGTTATGATCTTAAGTCTTAACTTGCAAGCATAGGAATCAGTTATAGTAATTCACACGAGGAGGTCCATCTCCCCTGAAGATTTGATTAGAAAAATATAAGATTAGGAAAATTAAATAGTGTCCTACCTTTCCTAAATGGGTGATAGGAATACTATTGAATATGAGGGTCCTCATGTATCTCAGGACATGGTACCCTCATTCCCACTTAGGTTGTTGTTTATGGCACTATAACAACCCCAAATTTTGTAAATACCATTGTGGGCATTATTATGTGAAATTTGAAAATTTCAAATATAATTGGAATTTTTTACCCAAAGAAATATTTTTATAGAAATGAAATTTGGAGTGGAAACATGAATATTTGGAATGTACTCAAAAAATTTAGTCCAACGACATCAAGAACACTGAAATTAGATTAGGGACGACTTTCACACCAAAATTTCAGATTGGGTTATGGGTTTTCAAGTGGTATATCTCTTTATAAAAGTATAATTTGGAGCTAAAACTAAAACCAATAGATAGTACTCAAAAAATGTAATCCAACGAGCCAAAGAACGTTGAAAACAGAGTTCGTATGAAGAAGTTATGGGCCTTTGAAATCAGGGACAAATTGATATTGGCACCCCCCGTCACATTGCAAACGTGACGAAATGTCAGGTCCACTCTCTCTCTCTCTCTCCCTGTGACGACCTGGGTTTTTGTAACATGTTTTGTAATGTATTTTGAAAGGCAAGGCCCTTAATAGTGTAAAAAAATTCACAAAACAAAGCAACGGAAATTCTTTTCTTTAGAACTTGTTTTGTAAAACCTAAGTCATCACATCCATACATAACATAAGTAGAATTTTGTACAAGATAAAATTCCATTGAAGGAATATACTTTCATTAAATTCCAGAATCCATCCAGTGGTTCACAGTATAGCCAAATCTATTACAATACTTGTCCAAATTACATAATCCAAAACTCAAGCTCACCATACAATAAAACACTCAACAAAGCAAAATACATGTCTTCAAGGGTATACCTTGAAGATTATTCTCTTCAAGTCTTCTATAGTCTTTAGCTCCTAACTCTCCTTCCCTGTATTTGAGATATTGCAACATTTACAATATCTCAGCAAGCAATGCTTTGTAGGGGATTCAAGAAGCATAATAATTGACAATGTAATTCCAATACTTCATAATCCCATTATCCCTAAACATATTCACGTCTCTACTCTTTACTTTGTCACTTATGTACATCCATATATGTACATACTATACATGGATAAATCAATTAAATTTATGAAAGTAGTCAAATATCATTACAAACTAAGCTGATCAATTCTCTCCATTATGAGAATTTAATATTTTAGCTAATCTTACACAAGGAATTTCATTTCTTAGGAAATATTGGTAATATACAATTACCTAGCATTTCATTATGCTAAAACATAAGAAATTTCATTATGCCTATTCTCATATGCATCATAGTGCAAAATAATTAAAAGGGCTGCCATGCTGTAGTCTGATGCCTACTAGCGTGCTGGGATAACTGCCCTGTTCACCACTGATACCACAGTGGAAAATATTATGTCACTACCCATATGGGGGGACAGGACTTTCACAGTGGTGGCCTTCCCATAATTGCCCCACCAGACTTTTAGCCTCTCAAAGGGCAAGGTATCATCAAATTTCAAGGAGCGGGTGGCCAAACCCTTATAACTCCTCTAGCATAGCATCCCCCTAGGATTATACCTATTAAAACAAACTCACAAGCCTCCAAGCTTGTATGTCAAATAGATTTCATACATATCAGACCATCTGTCTAATTACTTAGGGCTGAAATATTTTCTAATTCCCTATTCACTTATAGTCTAGTCCTTAACCATCTTATATGTGTTTGGTTGGATCATAAGGTTTTCAAGGGATTTAATACAAGTATTAACATTACTCTTGTCAACATAAGGTCACGAGTTCAATCATGTATATCCCATGTAAATGCATTCATCAAATCCTCCTACCTTCAAGGAGTGATCCCTTTTCCCAAATCATCCATGATCCTGACTGATGTATGTAATCTGTACATCCATACATATTGTCAATATATAAATTATGAACAATCCTATTGATCACTAAATTTGATGTTCAGGATGATCATGAGATCATTCACATCTAGGTATTTTTCTATCTCTAAGTCTATGTGTGTTCATCTCCTTGATCTTGATCTTTCATAGATCCATTGATTGACAATCTACACTTGTCGATAAAGATCAAGGTCCTAGATCTTCTATCATCTAGTTCTTCTAAGTTTAGCTATTGGATCCTCCCTAAGGAGGAGGATCTTGGTTTTCTTCCTTGAATCATCTTTGATCAAGGGTTTGGATTATCTAATCTAATGAACTAGAACAGGCATACTAAGTATAATATAATATTCTTCTTCTTATTGTTCTTGATCATCCAAGATCTAATGGATCTAGTTTGATCATCCTTATCTTACTTATAGTTTTTATTTGGGTTAGGTAATTTACTAACCTTTTATGATCTTAATATTATTATTCAACCAGTTAATGTTTTGCTAGTTGAAGGTAACTTATTTAAGCCTAAGTCTAGACTGCTCCTCTTATTTCCAATTGGCTGAGGCTTACTAGCTGAATGGGTGAACACAAAGTGGTTACTTTAATCCTCATGTAAGGAGGCGTTTAGACCTTACAAACATCAACGGAAGGTAGGGGAAGAGCGAGGCCCTATTAGATAACCCCCTTAACCACTATGTTCAACATTCACTAGAGTGACCTTAGCTCAACCTTTCATAAGGTTCCTATAAGCATGTTAACCCTAAGTACTCTTTCTAATAGATATTAATTAAGTCCATGAATATTTACAATGTCATTTATGGGGTTTATTATTCTCCTAGTTTGGGCCAAGGATTTGATAATCCTTATATTGTCCTCCTAACTATAGCCCTTACTAATTAAGTCCAAAGTACTCCATCCTTATTTGTGTCATGAAACTCTACTTTCTCATTAGATCCCATTTGTTTTGGTGTTTTATGCTCTTTATCTCATAACAAGTAGATCTACTAATAAAATTTAACCATAAATGAATTATAAATTCAAAGCATAAAACTACATAATTGAACACTTAATGATAATGAGGCAAGGTACTTAAAATTACACTAGCATGATTTCCAACTAATATACATTAATAACTCAATTTAAACTAACATGGACCTAAGGTATAATCTCATACTATAGTATAATCTTATATGAAATTCTAGCATGGTCCTAAGTCACAATTGCATGAAATCATACTAAAGTGCCCCTAAGATAATTAAATCTAGCACCCTATGATAACAATATAATCACATATCATGCTAAAGTCTAAAAGTTACACTAGGATGCTTTATAACATAAATCATATTTAAGATGCTATTATCAATTAATAGCAAATGAAAATAATTATATTAATATTTTTAGAAACCTTCACTTATGATCCAACCATTAGATCTTAGATCTTTTCCTTTTGATCAAAGGTTGTAGTTATATTTAGGGGTTTTTCTTTATTAAGGTCCAAAGATCATATTGATTCATTTTTTTCATAATCCATCCATGATCTCCTTGGATTTCATCATACTAACATCCATCCCATTTATCCCAAGGATCTGATCACACTTGATCTTATTGATCAAGTGGGTCCCTTTGAAATTTTTAGGGTTTTTCGTTCCATAGTGGGTAAATCCCTAAATATCTCGTAGATCTGTCCAAATAAACCATTTAGATAACTTCATTTCAATATTATATCATTATTAAAACATATCTCCAAGATCGGATCATCTCAAATCTTGAAAAGCTTGGCAATTGGAAATTTGATTCCTAAATATAGAAATTTGTATTACATATTTTCTCCATTTTATCATTTCATAAGAAAATAAAGGTTTTAAGCTTTCCATAGCTTCTTTCCTATCTCAATTTGGAGTTCATATAACTCCAGAATTAGATCTGGAAGTTTACAGTCCATTTCCTAGGGCCTAGATTTGATCTGGGCCCATTGGAATGGACGGCGTAGATTAGTTGGGCGGACGGCTCGGTTCATCGTGCATTCATCAGGGAGGCGCTACGGACACTCCCGCCCAGGATGTCCACAGATGCAGGTGAGGTTAGCAGAACGCTCGTCGTTCGCACGTCCGTAACTGAGACGCGAGACGGGCGCATCTGCTCGAGATATCCGTCGACGCGCGGTAGTCCCGCTTGGAATGACATGCACGCACAGCGTGTGGTGAAAACGCTTCCACCTACGGCGTTTCTGTGTTGCGTCATGCTCGGCGTCTTAGGCGCTGTCCGATCGGGAGATCGGACAGTTCATTCTGGACTGTCCAATCAATCCCCTACCAAATGAGGGCCCAAAACTTATCCGATCTTTGTGAAAATTCTACCCTAGGGGTTTTGGACCCTTCTAGATCGATCGAAAGGGTCAGAATTTTAATCTGAGCCCTCAATCATCTTGAATTAAAGGTTCTGTTGTTTAATTTATTTTTACCATTTTATTACCAAAATAAAATTACAGTAGAATAAAAATTTCATAAAACACTACTAAAAATGTACAGAAAGTATTCCCACTTACTTGATTGGAGAAAAAATGTTGGTTATATGTCCAATTTAAAAGAATACCCTTTTGATGAAGATATGGCCCAAGATCCACCTTTCTTGCGATTGCCGTTGTTTGAACCGTTGTATCTCAAAATTTCTTTGGGGGTTTTGTAGCTAAGGTATGGGGGAAAGTTTTGGACAGTGAAATTGGAGATATTAGATCTAGAACAGAATGCCTAATTGAGTTTAGGTCTCTTGTTCCAATATAGAGAGAAAAAGAAAGTGAAAAGTGGGAGATCTCTTAAGAGTTTTGGATTTTTTGGGATGGATCTAGGTCTAAATTTGTAGGGAAAGTGAAGACAATTTCATGGAAATTTTATGAACATTTTTGGAGGATTTTTGGGGTTGTATTTATAGGCATTTTAGGTCTTCTTTCATGATGAAGTGTAATAATAATGCTTCATTTATTATTATTAATTTAGCATTGGATTCTCCCATGCTCCATTTTTCTTCCCCAAGATCAACTGCTGTGGTTTGACCCATGATTTCACATGGGCTGGCCATAGGATTCGTTTTTGGGTCCCTTGTGGGCCCCATGTGTGCCCCACATGGTGTAAAAAGACTATTTTGCCCTTTATGTATAAAAATTTGGGTTTTATTCCCATGATCTCAAATTTGAGTGTACTTAGTGGCGTTGGATTCGTACTTCTCAGTACATTCTAAATTTTGATGTCTCAGATTTTGATTTTTGAGTAAAATTACTATTTTACCGTTTTGTTCAAAAAAATGAATAAAATTGAGGATTTTCTTCCAATTTTAGAATTTGTCGTGCTTACAGTCATTCTAAAGGTTTTGCTAAGTTTAATTTCAATTGTACATGTCTTATTCTTTGATTATACTTTTATAAGAAGTATATTCTAAATAACCCTAATATTTCATCCCAAAATTTCTGATACTCAAACTTTATTGATTTTCTCAATCAATTACAAAAATTGGGGTTATTACAATCTTCCCCCCTTACAATAATTTCGTCCTCGAAATTTATAATACAATGCTTAATCAAACAAACTAGGGTGTGACTTCCTCATTTCTACTTCTGTTTCCCATGTGGCTTCCTCAACAGAGTCATGTTGCCACAGGACTTTGACTAACAGAATGCTTTTGGTCCTGAACTTCTGTTCCTTGTTGTTCATAATTCATATTGCCTTCTCTTTGAAGGTTAGGTTAAGATTTAGCTCTTCTGGCACCCTTTGAAGTACATGAGTGTCATCTTAGAGGTATTTCCTTAGCATAAACACATGAAAGATACTATGTATTTCTGAGAGTTGGGGTGGTAAGGCTAATTTGTAGGCCACTGAACCAACTCTTTCTAAGATTTCAAATGGACCAATGAATCTAGGACTAAGTTTTCCTTTGCTTCCAAACCTCATTACTCCTTTGACAGGTGATACTTTTAGAAATTCGTGCTCCCCCACATCAAATTACAGGTTTCTTCGTCTTTTATCTGCGTAAATCTTTTGTCAACTATGTGTTGTTAACAACCTCTTCTGTATTAATCTGACCTTGTCTACACACTGTTCCACTAGTT
This sequence comes from Warburgia ugandensis, assembly GCA_035236585.1. Classification (NCBI taxonomy): domain Eukaryota; kingdom Viridiplantae; phylum Streptophyta; class Magnoliopsida; order Canellales; family Canellaceae; genus Warburgia; species Warburgia ugandensis. The sequence continues at coordinate 44,256,343 of CP141133.1, forward strand.
CTGACTTTATTAACTTTCTTTCTCCAACTTCACTCTGATAGGTTGGTGATCAACGTGGCCGTCCATACAATGCTTCATATGGTGCCATACCAATACTTGATTGAAAACTCTTGTTATATGCAAATTCTATTAAAGGAAGATGTTCATCCCAACTCCCTTTCCAATCTAATGCACATGCTCTCAACATATCTTCTAAGGTTTGAATAGTCCTTTCTGATTGACCATCTGTTTGGGGGTGAAATGCTATACTGAACTTAAGTAAGGTTCCTAAGGCTTATTGTACACTCTTGCAACATCTTGAAGTAAATCTTCCATCCCTATCAGAGATAATGGATAGTGGAATCCCATGAAGACTTACTATTTCTTTGATGTACATCTTAGCTAGACTGTCAACTGATTGGTTCTGTCTAATTGGAAGGAAATGTGCTGACTTTGTTAGCCTATCCACAACCACCCAAATCATGTTATGGCCTGCTCAGGTCCTTGGCAATCCCACTACAAAATCCATAGTGATATTGTCCCATTTCCATTCTGGAAGTTCCAAAGTTTGTAACATTCCAGCTAGTCTTTGGTGTTCAGCTTTTACTTGTTGACAATTTAGACATTTATCCACAAATTCTCCTATTTCTCTCTTCATGCCTTCCCACCAAAAGTTTCTTTTTAAATCTTGATACATCTTTGTACCTCCAGGGTGTATAGAAAACTTTGATTGATGGGCTTCTTGTATCAATTCCTTTCTCAAACATGTATTTAAAGGAACCACCAATCTCTCTTGAAAACGTATACCCCCATCTGTACCCTTAACAAATCCTTTCTTTTCACACAATTCCTAAGTTGTTGTATCTTCTTCTTGGGCTTTAAGGACTCTTTCTACAAAAGCTAATTTAATTGTGATGTTTGTGAGTAGAGCTCTTGGTTGTCTACTTAATGCATCAACTACTACATTTGCTTTTCCAGGATGATATTAGATGGAAAAATCGTAGTCTTTGATATACTCTATCCATCTTCTTTGTCTCATGTTTAAATCAGCTTGAGTGAAGATGTATTTAAGACTCTTATGATCTGTGAATACATTGAACTTTTTCCCATACTAATAATGTCTCCAAATTTTTAATGCAAAAACTACAACTGCCAATTCTAGGTCATGTACTGGGTAATTTATTTCATGTTTCTTCAATTGTCTATATGCATAAGCAATGACCTTCCCATTTTGCATTAACACACCTCCTAACCCTTTGCCTGAAGCATCACAGTATATTTCATATCCCCCACTCCCAGCTGGCAAAGTCAATACTGGTGTTGTAGTTAACCTCTTCTTTAGCTCTTGAAAACTATTTTCACATTCTTCTGTCCAAGTGAATTGTACCCCCTTTCTTGTCAAGGAAGTCAAAGGAAGAGCTATACGAGAGAACCCTTGAATGAATCTATGGTAGTATCCTGCCAGTCCAAGAAAACTATGTATTTCTATTACTGTTTTAGGTTTATCCCAATTCATTATTGCTTCAATCTTGGTGGGGTCCACTTCTACTCCATTCTTGGAAATTACATGACCCAAGAAATTGACCTTCTCTAACCAGAATTCACACTTACTAAATTTACCAAATAGTTTATGTGTTCTGAGGGTAGTATAATTCATAAGTTTTCTTGATGTTCTTTGATACTGGTAGAGTTAATCAGTATATCATTGATAAATACAATCACGAATTTATCCAAAAATTCCTTGAAGATTCTATTCATCAAATTTATAAACACTACTGGTGCATTGGTCATCCCAAAAGACATGACTAGAAGCTCGTAATGCCCATATCAAGTTTTGAATGCTGACTTGGGTATGTCTTCATCCTTAATATGCAGTTGATGATATCCTTATCTAAGGTCACTTTTGGAAAAGACCTTAGTAGATTGGAGTTGATCAAAGAGATCGTCAATGCGAGGTAAGGGATACTTATTTTTTACTGTGACATTGTTCAACATTCTATAATCAATGCATAATCTCATTGACCCATCCTTCTTCTTCACAAATATTACTGGTGCTCCCCATGGTGAACTACTTGGTCTAACAAACCCCTTGTCTAACAATTCTTGCAATTGACCCTTCAACTCTTTCAACTCTGTTGGGGCCATCCTATAAGGTGCTTTAGAAATTGGAGTTGTACCAGGAATTACTTCAATGGTAAACTCAATTTCTCTGTGTGGGGGTAACCTTGGTAGTTCTTTAGGAAAAACATCTTGGAATTCCCTAACCACTTCAATTTCTATTATCCTGGGCTATTCAACATCTAAGGAAACCACTGTTGCTAGAAATGCCTAACACCCCTTGGACATATGTTTGACTGCCTTCATAGCTGAGATGATGGATATGTCTAAGTCATTGTGTTTCTCATACAGTACTAATACTTTATCCCCATAACTACCTAGTATTTTGCTAACCAGTCCATATCTAGTATGATGTCAAAATCCTCCATGTTCAATAAAATGCGGTCTATGTCCATTCTTTTTCCCAATACTTCTAGAGGTACATTATGTAAGTATTGTTGTAATTTAACTATTTTTCCAATTGGAGTGGTTACATCTAGATTAAATCCCAAGTTTTTCACTGATAGTTGTATACTATATGCAAATTCACAAGATATAAAGGAATGCATAGATCCAGAATCAAACAGTACTTTGGCATAGTTATCTGCTACTAGTAGTGTACCTTCAATTACCTCATTGGATGGTCTAGCTTGGCCGTCAGTGATGGCGAGACCCTTCCTTAGTGTCGAGGAGCAATTTCTAGTTTTGCCTCCTTGACTGCCAATAGTTTGGTATAGTAGGTGGTGACATGTCCATACTCCCCACAATTGTGGCACTTGATTGGAAATCGTTGTGGTTGTTGTTGTATAGGTCGCGGGCAAATATTGCCTTGGTGAATTTTTCTACATCTTGGACATGGATGTCTATTTTGCCTTGGTGCATTGTTCCTCTAATTTCTTTGAGGCTTAAAATTGTTCCAAGGCCTTTTATTCTTCTAGAACGGCCTTGGGGTTATTGTTTCCTCCTCCACTGAACTTGGTAATTTGACCCTTTTTGTATTCTTCTTCAAACTTGAAGGCCATTTTCACACAATCTGCCAAGGTGGTGGGTTTAGTACCCAGCACCTTTATTTTCAGCCCTGGGTGCAGCCCTTCAATGAATCGATGTGTGAACTTGTTATCATAGTCCACCACCAACATATTCCCTTGCCTTAGGTCCAAAAACTTTATCAACTTCCTTTCTTGTACATGAGAAGGGAAATATTTATGGTTAAATACTTCCTTAAATTCCTCCCATGTAATATTTTCAGAATTTGAGAAGAGGGTGTTGTTAGCTAATCTCCACCAAAATGCAGCTTCTTATTTGAATAAGTATGTGGCAAATTTCACCTTCAACTCTGGAGGAGTACGTGGTACACTAAAAGTCTTTTCTACTTCATATATCCATTCCTCAACCTTCTTAGCTTCACCCTTGCCATTATACACTGTAGTCATTTTTTGAAATCTCTCCATCATTTTATCAACTTTTTCTGGTGCTAATGGGGATTTTCTTACTTCTTCACTTGGTACAAGGGAAGATTTCCCTTGTGCTAGTGTGGGAAAAGCTAGTTTGGTGTTTGTGTAGTATGTCTCACTTCAAGCTGAGCCTAAGCCTGCGTACTTCATATTTCTACAAGAGGTGATGAACCTTGGGTTTGTTGTAGGTGAGGAAGAAGGTTCCTCAACACCCTTGTCATCATCTCTTCCACATTGCTCATTGTTACTCTCTCCATATTGTCTTCTTGAGTATTTTGAGCTGCTTGCCTTATGACTCTCTTTGGTGGCATCTGCTCATAAACCAAAATTTCTATCAGTCCTCAATACAACTACTTCTATCTTAATCTAGACATGGATTATAATCTCTCTTTTGGACATATTTGTATTGTACTGTGACTGGATGAATGGCTCTGATACCAACTGTGACGACCCGGGTTTTTGTAACATGTTTTGTAATGTATTTTGAAAGGTAGGGCCCTTAACAGTGTAAAAAATTTTCGCAAAACAAATTAACGAAAATTCTTTTCTTTAAAACTTGTTTTGTAAAACCCAAGTCATCACTTCATACATAACATAAGTAAAATTTTGTACAAGATAAAATTTCATTGAAGGAATATACTTTCATTAAATTCCAGAATCCATCTAGTGGTTCATAGTATAGCCAAATCTATTACAATACTTGTCCAAATTACATAATCCAAAACTCAAGCTCACCATACAATAAAACTCTCAACAAAGCAAAATACATGTCTTCAAGGGTATACCTTGAAGATTATTCTCTTCAAGTCTTCTATTGTCTTCAGCTCCTAACTCTCCTTCCCTGTATCTGAGATATTGCAACATTTACAATATCTCAGCAAGCAATGCTTGGTAGGGGATTCAAGAAGCATAATAATTGACAATGTAATTCCAATACTTCATAATCCCATTATCCCTAAACATATTCATGTCTCTACTCTTTACTTTGTAAGTTATGTACATCCATATACATACATACTATACATGGGTAAATCAGTTAAATTTATGAAAGTAGTCAAATATCATTGCCAACTAAGCTGATCAATTCTCTTCATTATGAGAATTCAATATTTCAGCTAATCTTACACTGGGAATTTTCCTTCTTGGGAAATATTGGTAATATACAATTACCTAGCATTTCATTTTGCTAAAACATAAGGCATTTCACTATGCCTATTCTCATATGCATCATAGTGCAAAATAATCAAAAGGGCTACCATGCTGCAGTTTGATCCCTACTAGCGTGCTCGGATAACTGCCCTATTCACCACCACTACCACGGTGGAAAATATTATATCACTGCCCATATGGGGGGACAGGACTTTCACAGTGGTGGCCTTCCCATAATTGTCCCACCAGACTTTTAGTCTCTCATAGGGCAAGGTATCATCAAATTTCAAGGAGCGGGTGACCAAACCCTTATAACTCCTCTAGCATAGCATCCCCCTAGGCTTATGCCTATTAAAACAAACTCACAAGCCTCCAAGCTTGTATGTCAAATAGATTTCATACATATCAGACCATCTGTCTGTTTACTTAGGGCTGAAATATTTTCTAGTTCCCTATTCACTTATAGTCTAGTCCTTAACCATCTTATATGTGTTTGGTTGGATCATAAGGTTTTCAAGGGATTTAATACAAGTATTAACATTAGTCTTGTCAACATAAGGTCACGAGTTCAATCATGTATATCCCATGTAAATCCATTCATCAAATCCTCCTACGTTCAAGGAGTGATCCCTTTTCCCAAATCTTCCATGATCATGAGTGATATATGTAATCTGTACATCCATACATATTGTCAATATATAAATTATGAACAATCCTATTGATCACTAGATTTTCTGTTTAGGATGATCTTTAGATCATTCATATCTAAGTATTTTTCTATCTCTAAGCCTTTGTGTGTTCATCTCCTTGATCTTGATCTTTTATAGATCCATTGATTGACAATCTACACTTGTCAATAAAGATCAAGGTCACAGATCTTCTATCATCTACTTCTTCTAAGTTCAGTTACTGGATCATCCCTAAGGAGGATGATCTTGGTTTTCTTCCTTGAATCATCTTTGATCAAGGGTTTGGATTATCTAATCTAATGAATTAGAACAGGCATACTAAGTACAATATAATATTATTATTCTTATTGTTTTTTATCATCCAAGATCTAATGGATCTAGTTTGATCATCCTTATCTTACTTATAGTTTTTATTAGGGTTAGGTAATTTACTAACCTTTTATGATCTTAATATTATTATTCAACCAATTAATGTTTTGCTGGTTGAAGGTAACTTATTTAAGCCTAAGTCTAGACTGCTCCTCTTATTTCCAATTGGCTAAGGCTTACTAGCTGAATGGGTGAACACAAAGTGGTGACTTGAATCCTCATGTAAGGAGGTGTTTAGACCTCACAAACATCAACGGAAGGTAGGGGAAGAGCGAGGCTCTATTAGATAACCCCCTTAACCACTATGTTTAACATTCACTAGAGTGACCTTAGCCCAACCTTTCATAAGGTTCCTATAAGCATGTTAACCATAAGTCCTCTTTCTAATAGATTTTAATTAAGTCCATGAATATTTACAATGTCATTCATGGTGTTTATTATTCTCCTAGTTTGGGCCAAGGATTTGATAATCCTTATATTATCCTACTAACTATAGCCCTTACTAATTAAGTCCAAAGTACTCCATTCTTATTTGTGTCATGAAACTCTACTTTCTCATTAGATCCCATTTTTTTTGGTGTTTTATGCTCTTTATCTCATGACAAGTAGATCTACTAATAAAATTTAACCATAAATGAATTATAAATTCAAAGCATAAAACCACATAATTGAACACTTAATGATAATGAGGGAAGGTACTTAAAATTACACTAGCATGATTTCCAACTAATATACCTTAATAACTCAATTTAAACTAACATGGACCTAAGGTATAATCTCATACTATAGTATAATCTTATATGAAATTCTAGCATGGTCCTAAGTCACAATGGCATGAAATCATACTAAAGTGCCCCTAAGATAATTAAATCTAGCACCCTATGATAACAATATAATCACATATCATGCTAAAGTCTAAAAGTTACACTAGGATGCTTTATAACATAAATCATATTTAAGATGCTATTATCAATTAATAGAAAATGAAAATGATTATATTAATATTTTTAGAAACCTTCACTTATGATCCAACGATTACATCTTAGATCTTTTCCTTTTGATCAAGGGTTGTAGTTATATTTAGGGGGTTTTCTTTATTAAGGTCCAAAGATCATATTGATTCATTTTTTTCATAATCCATCCATGATCTCCTTGGATTTCATCATATTAACATCCATCCCATCTATCCCAAGGATCTGATCACACTTGATCTTATTGATCAAGTGGGTCCCTTTGAAATTTTTAGTGTTTTTCCTTCCATAGTGGGTAAATCCCTAAATATCTCTTAGATCTGTCCAAATAAACCATTTAGATAACTTCATTTCAATATTATATCTTTATTAAAACGTATCTGCAAGATCGGATCATCTCAGATCTTGAAGATCTTGGCAATTGGAAACTTGATTCCTAAATTTAGATTTTTGTATTACATATTTTCTCCATTTTATCGTTTCATAAGAAAATAAAGGTTTTAAGCTTTCCATAGCTTCTTTCCAATCTCAATTTGGAGTTCATATAATTCCAGAATTAGATCTGGAAGTTTATAGTCCATTCCTAGGGCCTAGATTTGATCTAGGCACATTGGAATGGACAGCCTAGATTAGTTGAGCGGACGGCTCGGTTCGTCCCGCATTCTTCACGGAGGCACTACGGATGCTCTTGCCTATAACGTCCACGGACGCGGGCGGGATGAGCAAAACGCTCGTCATTTGCGCGCTTGTAACTGGGATGCGAGACGGCATGTTTGCTCGAGATATCCGTCAACACGCGGTCGCCCCGCTTGGAACGACATCGCCTGCGCAGCATACGGCACAAATGCTTCCGCCTATGAATTGAGGGCCCAAAAACTTATCCAATCTTTGTGAAAATTCTACCCTAGGGATTTTGCAGCCTTTTGGATCGATTGGAATGGTCAAAATTTTCATCTGAGCCCTCAATCATCCTGAATTAATGGTTCTATTGTTTAGTTTATTTTTACCATTTTATTACCAAAATAAAATTACAGTTGAATAAAAATTTCATAAAACACTAGTAAAAATGTACAAAAAGTACTCCCACCTACCTGATTGGTGAAAAAACATTGGTTATATATCCAATTTAAAAGAATACCCTTTTGATGAAGATATGGCCCAAGATCCACCTTTCTTGCAATTGCTGTTGTTTGAACCGTTGTATCTCAAAATTTCTTTGGGGGTTTTGTAGCTAAGGTATGGGGGAAAGTTTTGGACGGTGAAATTGATGATATTAGATCTAGAATAGAGTGCCTAATTTAGTTTAGGTCTCTTGTTCCAATCTAGAGAGAAAAAGAAAATGAAAAGTGGGAGATCTCTTGAGAGTTTTGGGTTTTTGGGGATGGATTTGGGTCTAGATTTGCAAGAAAAGTGAAGACAATTTCATAGGAATTTTATAAAAATTTTGGAGGATTTTTGGGGTTGTATTTATAGGCATTTTAGGTCTTCTTTCATGATGAAGTGTAATAATGATGGTTCATTTTTTATTATTAATTTAGCATTGGATTCTCCCATGCTCCATTTTACTTCCCCAAGATCAGCTGGTGTGGTTTGAACCATGATTTCACATGGGCTGGCCATAGGATTCATTTTTGGGTCCCTTGTGAGCCCCATGTGGGCCCCACATGGTGTAGAAAGACGATTTTGCCCCTTTATGTATAAAAATTTGGGTTTTATTCCCATGATCTCAGATTTGAGTGTACTTAGTGGCGTTGAATTCGTATTTCTCAGTACATTCTAAATTTTGATGTCTTAGATTTTGATTTTTGGGTAAAATTACTATTTTACCATTTTGTCCAAAAAAATGAGGAAAAGTAAGGATTTTCTTTCGATTTCAGAATTTGTCATGCTTATAGTCATTCTGAAGGTTTGCTAAGTTTAATTTCAATTATACATGTCTTATTCTTTGATTATACTTTTATAAGAAGTATATTCTAAATAACCCTAATATTTCAGCCCAAAATTTCTAAAACTCAAACTTATTGATTTTCTCAATCAATTACAAAAATTGGGGTTATTGTACTCCCTGACCAGCCACCCCTGACACAGAGGCTGGAGCCAGGTCACCAGCCACACCCTTCCCTCTGATCTCTTTCCCCATGGCGAGTAACCCCTCCTTGTGTAGATTTCCATGCCCGGCGTGATCTTGAATGCCGACATTGTCCTTTTCCCCTCTCTTTTTCCTTGGGTCAGTACCCTTTTTCCTGCATACTCATTGGATCAGTTCCCTAACTATCCTCTCTCTTAGTCGAGTTCAGACCGACGTTGATAGAGGTCACTGGCCAAAAACCCTAGCTACCCACATCATTTTCCCCCTCAAATTTGATTGCTCCCCCAGCAATCTTTGATCACGTTAGCAACACCTTCGGTTTTCTCCCATCTCTTTATTTATCACTAGCTCCGCATGCCAAGGGAGTGACGACTCGGGTTTTTGAAACACATTTTATAATATATTTTTCAAAGGCAAGGGCGTCCCCTCAGTAAAAAAATTTCGCAAAACAAAGCAGTGAAAATTCTTTTATTTTAAAACTTGTTTTGAAAACCCAAGTCACCACTTCAGACATAACATAAGTACAATTTGTATACAAAATAAAATTCCATTGAAGGAATTTGATTTTATTAAACTTCCAGGATCCATGCAGTGGTTCACAGTACACAACCCATTGTATCCTTACAATACTTGTCCAAATACACAATTCAAATTACAAAGTTCTAAATACAATGCATGCTCTCAATAAAATGTTTCAAGGGATATACCCTTATTACTTATTCTTCAATAGTTCTTCAAGTCTTGAGCTCCTAAGTCTCCTTCTCTGTATCTGAGATATTGTAAACATTCGAACATTTACAATATCTCAACAAGCTATGCTTAGTAGGGGATAAGAATGTAAGTTATTGACAGTAAAATCTCAATATTCACCTATCTCATAATTCATTCTATCATAAACACATTCACAGACCACTATTATTGATATGAACATCTCATTTCCTTGTCATTTGTGTTCACCTTTATACATTAATAGTATATAAGGACAAATCCGTTAAAATTGTAAAAGAAATCAATAATCATTTCCATACAAAACTGATCAACTCCTTTCATTATAGGAGATTTGTATCTTAGCCAGTTACTATACTAGGATTTTTCCTTCTTGGAAAAAATATTGGTAATTTACAATTACCTGGCATTTCATCATGTCATCCCTTAAGGCATTTCACTATTCCAATTTCATATGCATCATAATGCAAAATAATCAAGGAGTACTATGCTTGCAGTCTGATCCGTACAGCGCCCGGATAACTATTCAATAATCCACTCATACCATTCTCAGTGGAAATTACAATATCCATGTCCATATGGGAGGACCATGGCTGTCACAGTGGTGGCCTTCCCATAAATGCCCCACCTGACTTTTAGCCTTTCTTAGGCCTGGTATTCAATATCATCAAGTTTCAGAGAGTGGGTGGCCAAACCCTCTTAACTCTCCTAGCATAGCATCCCCAGGCATATGCCTATTTAAAACAAAACCACAAGCCTCCAAGCTTGTATGTAAAATAATACTTATACATATCAGACTATCTGTCTATTTATCTAGGGCTGGAATATTTTCTACTTTCCTATTCACTTAAGGTTGTTCTCAATTCTCAACTTAACCACTTAATACTTATTTTTCTCATCATTTGGTTGGATCATAGTTCAATTTGAGATATTTATCTTAATATATTGGTATCATACATGTCAATACTTCAAAACATAAGATCATGTATTAGACATGTATCTTCATGTAAAGGCATTCTTAATAATCCACCTACCTCAACAAGGTATTCTTACTCCTTGAAATCTGTCATAGTCTTGATCAACATATATCTGTCAAATCATATGTATAATGTCATTTCTCTAATCAATGGTACATACTACATGGTCTTTTGATCATCCTTATGTAGGATGATCTGAATCTTTCTTCCTTGAATATCATATATCCATGGGTTTAATATCATCTATACAAATACTATCTATATCATACATAACAATCTAATTTACATTGATGTTTCTTTTTCCTTATTGTTTTTGATCATACAAGATGTCATCTTGTTTGATCATCCTTATCTTACTTACTATTTTTATTAGGGTTAGATAATTTGCTATCTTTTTATGTTTTTATTATTATTCAACCAGTTAGTGTCTTACGTGGTTGAAGATAATTTATTATTTTATATCACTAGACAACTCCTCCTTATTTTAGGATGACTAGTACTTACTAGTTAACGTCTGCTCAAAAAGTTGTTAATACAACCCTCATGTAAGGAGGCATTTACACCTCTCTTATGTCAACGGGAGGTGAGGGAAAAGCACTTGGCTCTTGTATACCCCCTATAACCACAATGGTCAGAGTCCACTGGAGTGGTACCTTTGACAAGGTTCCTATGAGTTCTTAACCTTAAGTCCCTTCTCTAATTGATTTTAATTAATTTCCATGGATATGCACAATATCTTGCATGGATGTTCATTATTTTCCTACTTTGGGCCAAGGAAATGATAAATCATTCCTTATATTGTCCTACTAACTATAGGCCTTATTAAGTCAAAATCATTCATTCATCTTAGTTATCCATGAATCTCTATATTTCATTAGTTTACATTTTTGATGATTTATGCTCCTTCTATCTTAACAACTACTTAACAATTGAATAAAATTTGACAACAAGTAAATCATCAACTTGAAAGCATAAATCAAATATAAGTTTAACAACTATATACTAACATTCTTCCTATGAATGTAACTTAACCTAGTGAAATAAAACTATACATAAACTAACATGATCCTAAGTTATGAAATACATAAAATTGTACTTTTATCTTAACGGAATCATGTTTAAATCTCTAATTTATACTACCATGGCCCTAAGATAATCAAATATACTAACAAACTAATCATTTAGGGCATAGCATGCTAACATTTAAAGATTACACTATCATGCTTTCTAACTTATAACATAAATCAGATTTACACTTCTATTATTCAATACAAGACAATTAAGCTAATTATATTAAGATTATTATAAACCTTTAAATATGATCCAACCATTAGATCTTAGGTGTTTTCCTTTAGATCAAGGGTTTTAATTACCTTTAGGGCTTTTAATCCATTAAGATCTAAAAATCATATCCACTTGATTTTGTCACATTTCATCCATGATCTAACTGGATTCCATCATAATATCATCCATTTAATCCATTCCAAGGATCTGATCATACTTGATCTCATTGATCAAGTGGGTCCCTTTGTATTTTTAGGGTTTTTCTATCATAAAGGGTAGATCCCCTAATTTATCCCAGATATGTCCAAATTAACCATAGATATTACTTTATTATAGTATTATATCATCATTAAAATAAATTTCCAAGATCTGATCACCTCAGATCTTAAAGATCTTAGAAATTGGACACTTATTTCCAAAATACAGAATAATTCAGGAATAATTTTTAGACATATTATGACTTCATTAGAAACTAGACATTATAAGCTATCCATAGCTTCTTTCCTATCTCAATTTGGAGTTCATATGACTCCACAATCTTAAATTGAAGTTTACAGCCATTCCTAGAGTCCAGATTTGATCTAGGCCCAGCAGAAGTAATCTCTCTCAATTGAGGGTCCAAACCTTGTTAGATTTTCTTGAAAATTGTATCCTAAGGGTTTTTTACCCTTCTGAGTCGATTGGAAAGCTCAGAATTTCAATCTGAGCTCTCTATCACCATGAATTGAAGGCTCTGGTATTTACTTTATTTTTACAATTTTTCATTCAAATTAAATTACAGAAAAATAAAAATTACATTAAACCATAATAAATATGTATAGGAAGTAGTTCCACATACCTAATTGGAGAAGAAACATATATTTGATGCCCAATTTGAGAGAATTACCGGTTGATGATAATATAGCCCGATTGTCCCCGTTTTTGTTATTTTCTATTGTTGGAACCGTTGGATCTTGAAATTGATTTAGGGATTTTGTATATAATGTAGTATAGGAGATTATGGATGGTGAAATTTATCAGATTCTACCTGGAACAGAGTGCCTAATTGAATTTAGGTCTCTTATTCCACTTAGAAAGAGGAGAGAGAAATAAGAAAAATAGAGATTGGGGAGGGATGAATGAGAATTTGGGACTGAAACTCCAGGGAATATTTGGAAATTTTTTGGTTAAGGTTGTGAAAATTTTTGGAAATTTTTGGGACATATTTATAGGCAAATTTGAATTTTTTATTATTTCTTTTTGATAAGATATTTTATTACTTTAGAATTTTTAATTACTAATGCATTCTCCATTCTCCACTACAATCTCCACTACATTCTCCACTACTAGCAATAATGCACTGAGAAATTATTGTTGCTTCTAGAACGTTGGCCCACTTTGTGGGCCCCACTTTTATGTGAAAAGATATTTTTGCCCTTTGAACTCCAAAATTGGAGAATAATAGGCAATATTTGTCCGAACTCGGAATCGAGCGTACTTAGTGGTGTTGGAATCGTATTTCTAAGTGGTTCATGAATATTGAGGTCTTATTTCTTGGATATAGAATATGGGTAAAATTACCATTTTACCTCATTTTAACTCAGAATTGAACGTACTTAATGTTGTTTCGATCAGTTTTCCAAGTACATCCATAATTTATATGTTTTAATTCATGATATAATCTCCATAAAAAAGGGAATTTTCAATAACCTAATATTCCAGCCTAGAATTTCTAAAAATTCAAACTTTATTAATTTGCCTTAATAATTTACAAAAATTCGGGGTCATTACAATGGGTGGCCGACTAGCCAAACACCACAGAACCCCTCTATCCTCTTCTAGTCACTTGCATGCCTAAAACTCTCCTCTCCTCTTTCCCTTCTCCCCTGACTCAACTCATTGGGGACCGGTGCAGCTCTACTAGCAAGCTGCATTAGTCTTGGTCCCTTCTTCCCTCAGCTCTCCACTGAAGGGCACAGCCATGCCTAGGAAGGCTGGCATGCTCAGATTCCACCAGAGACCGGCATTTTATCTGGGTTGTCTTCCCCTACGGTTCCCAATCACCAGCACGGCTGAGTTTTCAGGTGTGCTGATGTTTACAGCTATAGACCACCATTTCCCCTTTTGTTTTTCCTCTTCCCCTAGTAGATCCCTATAAGATCTATGCTTTGCTAGTGACCAAGGGATACCCAGATTAGGTTTCCCTGACTCCTTTCATCTCCAACAAACTCTTTCTCTGACTCCCATTCCTTTCTGGCAACAACCTTGTTCAGGCATGCCCAAATCCTTCCCCATCTCCTCTGTGTACCAAAACCCTAATTAGATTCTTGGGGCATGGTCTAGCCATCAAAGGTCAGCATGCTTAGTTCCCGACCACCTGAGTTTTTCCCTTTTTCTCTCTTGTCTTCTGCAAGGCATAGCATGGCCAGGCCTCTAGGCCAGTTGGCTAGTGCCCAGATCATCCCCACGGTCTTCCTCTCTGTGATTATTCTCTATCAGGTCCAAGCAGAGGAACCCGATGATTTTTCCACCCACCTACATTTTTTGGTGGCCGAGATTGGACTATCCCTAGTTTGGCCACTAGCCAGTACCACCTCCATCATCCCTGCCATTATCCCCTACATTTCCCTATCACTAGCACGACCCAATTTAACCCTTGACTTTCAAACATAGATTCTAAGTAATCTAGGAGGAGTTTTGGAAATTCGAGGGTACCCTCATAATCCTTATGATGTGAGGAACAAAAACCTGTCTTCCCCATTTTTTATCCAAGAAGACCCAACCGTTGAATTTACCCGACCATTGATCAAGGGTCAAATCATTTGATTTGTGATGATCTAACTCCATTTTTCAAATCCAAATAAGCTATCATGACCATTAGGAAGTGTAGATCAAGAATTTGACAATAGATTTTGGATAAAAAGCTCGATTAGAGAAGATTTTGCCGATCTTGATCAACGACCGAGATCAATCAAGGATCTAGGTATGGAAATTGATTAAACTTTATGATCCTAGTCAATTCTGCTTATTCAATTAGACCATTTGGTTAGAAATTACTAATTGATTATTTGATTTGGAGGGTCCAGGTGAAAAGGACGATTCGATCATCTAGTGGAAACTGGATGAACTCACTATAGGAGGTAGGTGGAGAATTAAGAAAGCATGTCTTAATAGTAAGATGCATGTTTTTAAAACATGATCTTATTCTTATGATAGATATTTTGTCATTTAAATTTTGCATTTCATATGATATATGATGATGAAAAATGTTTACTTGTGAATGATGAGAATTTATGATTTGAAATGCCACATGAATGACATGCTTATAATTGAAGCCTACTAAATGATATTAATGGATACACATGATCTGTTCTTAAAAATATTATAGTTGTTATTATGGTAAAAAGATATTTATGATACATGGGTACCACTACATCATATGTGATGTATGAGTCTAGGATTTTATAGTACATCCTTGGTGGGCGATCACCTAATAAGTGATGATGTTATGATTATTATGAGATATTCATATATATTATGGATAGGCAAGACACCTATATATTATTATTTTACATCAAGGTGTAGTGTCTTGAGTGTTTTGATTTAGACAAAAGTAGGCTTGGGGATGCTATGCTAGGAGAGTTGTAGGGTTTGGCCACCTGCTCTCTGAAATTTATTATATGATGGATACCATGCCCAATGAGAGGCTAAGCATTGGGTGGGGCAATCATGGGAAGACTGCCATTGTGATAACCATGGTTCCCCCCATGTGAACATGTATTTTTTTATTTCCATAGTTGGTATCAGTGGATTATTATGCAGTTATTTGGGGACGCTATACGAATTTAGACTACGGCACAGTAGTCCTTGTATTTGGTGCACTATGGTGCATATATGATGGCATGATGAGATGCCTTATATGATGATGGCATGATGAGATGCTATTATGATGATCACATCATAAGATGCCTTTTATGATGTTACCAGTAGCAGCTAGAGTATTATAAACCCTGTATGGAAGGGGTATGATTTTGAGACCCAGTATAGTCTGGGAATGTAGGTTATAAAACCTATGGATTATATTCATAACTTTGTATGACTTTTAACAATTTCAATATATATGACATAGTCCTATATGTATATATTTGGAGAGTAGATATATTATGCAAAGTATGGTTCATAAAATTGCAATATGGTATCATATGGAAAATGATAATGATAAATATTTAAAAAACCAGTGAATTACATATATCATGCAAAGTGTAATCTCTAAAGTGGGGTTATTACATTCCTATGATGAAAAATGAATATAAATAGCTACTTTATCAATGGCTTATAGATAATTGAATATTTTAATTGATGTAAAAATCTTAATTCATATGTAATTAACATATTTTTTTAACTCTCCCCTACCAAGCATAGCTTGTTGAGATATTGTAAATGTTTTATGTTTACAATATCTCAAATACAGACTGACATGAGAAGACATACACAAGCAAGAGTTCAATAGCCATATTTCTATGATCAAGTATATATTTTGTTAAAGTTTTTGTATTGTGTAGTTAGTTATTTGGATTATCAATGGGTCTTGTTGTTTCATAAAATGTATGTCTATCTTCTATAAAAACTATATTATGTATAGTATGGGAGTTGAGGTGACATCGGGTTTTTGGAAAAATGAATTTCAAAGAAAATTATCTTCTGCTATTTTTGAATTTTAAAATTAGAGGCTACCTTTTGAAATAAATGCAAAAAAATTTCATGAAGAACTTGAGGTGTTAAAGGCATTATACAACAAGGACCACAAAAAAGAACCATAAATATCATAATATTGTAAATTTAATGGTAATCTAGTGTAATTAACTATTTCCTATACCTTGATATTCTTCCAAGTGACTTTTGGTGGTTGTACAGTCTTAGTCATATTAGCCCATTCGATCCATACTCTACAAATTTAAATTTTAAATGCATTATAGATGAATAACAAATTACTTATCTGCACATAACTCATGAAAAACATAAAATCTTACTTATAATTTCTATGAGGGCAAGACGGATGTGCAATCCACAAGAATAAAAAAAGAAAGCATGCCCACTATACATGTCCAAAACGAGCAGCATCTAATGAGTCCTGCGTAGATAATCATATGAATTGTATTGAAAGTTGACAATCTTTAAGAAAATTAAAATTTACCCACTATTGTAGGGAATCATTAAGCCCTATCCCTAAGAGTAGTGAAAGAAGCCTAGTAAAATATCTTGAACATGCCTCTCAATTGGCCATTGCTTTGCTACTCCAGAAATGATGCCAAGGTCAAGGAATTAGTAAAGTGTACCCTAACTCTTGAAAAGGCTAGTCGCATCATTCATGAAATTGCATAAAAATAATAATTATTACCTACACCATGAAAATATAACATGTAAATGTCAAATATTTTATAAGTAAGTATGTGCATATACCCCATGTAGGAGACAATGTGAGGGTGCTTGACTTGATCCCATAGGCAAACTCGTAATAGGTCCTCTGCCATAAGCACTCCCTCCTTGATTCATATGGGGTTGATTTCCATATCATCATTGATGAGAACATAGATTAACCTTAGGGATGGAGGAATGTTAGGTGGGACTTCCAATCCTAAATTGAATCTTTTCTCTTTGATAAAAAAAAGATCTTGTTTGAGAAAAAAAGATGCTCCTTGGACGGATGATATAAAAGATGCAAACATTTTTAGCTAAATAATATTAGTCAATAAAGAGGACCTAATTTATGATGAAAAAAAAGAAAGAAGATATATGCCAATACCTATTCCATTAGTGCAACAGCAAAAGGTGATATTGCAAAGGCGGCTGATCTTGGTCCACATGTTGTTTCTGATTAACCATATAAAGTTATTAAACAATTAATTTGACGTCTCTAGCTAGAAAATATTGATGAGGAAGATAGTATGATAAGAGACATACCATGGACTCTATGGGAATAACTAGTGCCTCCGGCCAATTAATTTGAGGTTCCAACTTTCTTTCATTCTAAAGTAAAGATGTTATAGTTAGAGAACAACATGAATAGAACTATAGTAGCATTAAATTGAAATGGATAAATTGTCATAGATGCTTACTTTGTGATCTTTTAAATGAACATAGAACAACATGGACATGTGGTGTAGCATATTTGTTTCATGCACTTTTGTTCCCCTTGCACTCTTTGCCTGCACATTTGTAGATGCATGATCAAGTGCAATAATTGGATATTATGGTAATTAATTAAATGAAACATCATTTCTACCCATACATCAAATTAGGCAAAAGTATGGTTCTGTCCAAATGCATTCCAAACCTCCTAGTCAATGATGTCAGAGTAAATGGCAAGCACTGTGTATAGCCTCAATGAATCATTAACATGTAGAGCTATGTAATTGTGAACAATGTAATTCTACCATTTTCTCCATTACTCACTTGCCCTTTGCAAAGCATGCCTCTTCTTGTCATCAGGCATGCTAAAGGCATTCTACAAAGCACACAACAAATTACTATATTTGATAAATAATGTAAGTTATAAATTATATAATATATATATACTTAATGTTTACATACCTTTACCATTTCTCATACTGAATCTTTTGTCAAGGCTGACATAAGTCTTCAATCCTCAAATGTGATAGGAACCATGCTTCTTACTATGGAGAAAATGAAACTACTATAAGAGGCTACAGTCTCACCAATCTCTTGCCCTCTATTGTTGTATTGGATAGTTTCTTTAATTACCTTATACTTTTTCTTGATAACCTTTTCCATTGTTGTTCACTTTCTGCCCTTTCTCTTTGGAGTGGTGCTCACGTTGGTCTCTTGTTCATGCTCATCATTATGGTCATAATCTTCATTTTGATGTTCTTCTCATTCCATCAATACTACAAAGAAGAACACAATGATATTAGAACAATGACATAAAAAAAGGCAATGTTATTCATTTAAGGAAAACAAACTGACCTGACATATGTGGCAAATAGATCAAAAGCAAATAATATAAAACATGCATGAAAAAAAGAAACTTTCTAGAGTATAGATATTTCTAAAATTAAACTTTCCTAAAACTAAACCTAGAAACTAATTTGCATGACTCTTAGTAAAGCAATGTTAACATGTATGATTCAAAGTAAATCAGGATATAAATAAAGCAATGTTAACTTGCATGATTCTAAGTAAATCAAGATATAAGTAAAGCAATGTTAACAAGCAGGATTCTAGCCATCACATGGCACATGTACATGCACATTCATTTGCACTTATATATGAAATAATTTAGCTTTATGTAAGAAACTAGTACCACTCGACAATCAAGAGAAACATCTTAAAGCATTTACTAGTAAGCTTGCATATATTTCTTATTGCATCTTGTTCATGCCCATTTCTAAAAATGTAGTCATTCTTATCAAAATGATCAAGCATGTACTAGGACCACCTATTGATTAGTTATGTGAAACAAGCATGTATTTGCTTCAATTTTAGTCCCTTTTAGTCCATCTATATTCTGAAGAATTTAGTTACCACTTGTCCTAAAGCACATACACATACTAATCTTTTGTTCTTAAACATGGTTAGGTGAAATGGCATTTAAAAATCTTGAGTGTCTTGTTTCTTTTCTAAAGATCAAGATTTTTAAAGAAATGAGAGCTACATTTCTACCCAAAATTTAGTAGTCTCCTCTATTTTTTTGACTTACACACTTTACACATGCAAATGTGATGTCCCTAATAAACACAGTTTAAGTAAAAAATATATAAAGGAGACTCATTCTCCATCCATTCACATAAACATACAACATTTAACATATGTGGCAAACAAACCACAAGAAAATCAGATAAAGAATGCATCAAAATATAATCCTGCTTACAATAGATATTTGTAAAAGGAGTACAAATCCCAAAGTCCTTTCACTGGTCCTTAACTCCACTACTTCAAGTTCACATCTCTTAGTGAGAAAGATGCATCCCACACTGAGTTCTATGAACATAGGTTGATAATGATCATTCGTAAGATTTTTTAAGGGTTGAACTTCTTAATTCTAGAAGAATATATGTATTTGATTGACACTATGCTTCCAAAGTTTACTTGTGCCACAAAATATTATAGAAACATACTCCTATAGAACTAAAGAAATGTGATAACCAAAGAAGTATAAAAACTGTATTAATAAAAGAAATTTAAGAAAAATATGATGATTAAATTATGAGGTGGGAAGTGTGTGTGTTTGTTTGTGTTAGATTGTAAGTAAAGTAGAATTATTTCTTCCTCTCCATCTAAAGATAAAACATAACCAACATGTACTTCTTACAAATACTTGGAAAACTTTATAAGAACAAGAGAGTTATTGTAGTCTCTCAAATACAAAGAAATTGGGAAGAAGAAGAACTCTCTATAAAAAATAAACCACAAATGTAAAGATTAGACAGTGGTCTCTAAATGATGTTAAGATCAGTGTTTCTTCTTAGTTCCTTGTTTTGTTCCCTTTGTTTTATTGTTGGTTTAATCTTTGATTCCATACTTTAGTTTCCTAATGTTATTGTCTTGTTTTCTTTGATTATTACCTCTTATTTTGTTCCTTCGAACCTTGAATCTAAAGGCTACAACTCTCTTATGGTGACAGCCAAGAGAGTGCAATTCTTAAATTAAGTACATTGTCATCTTTCTCCTTAAATTTTCCTGTTCATTTCATGCTTTCTTTTCTTATTTTTCCCCCTCTATTTTTCATTAATGACTTTATGATTTACTTTCTTGTTCATTGTTGCTTGATATTTGGATGATTGAAGATAGATTAGAAGTTGATTTTGGGGATTGTGATTAGTTCTACGTAGGGTGAGTACCCCCCTTGGAGGGTGTGCATCACCCTTGTACCTTTATTCCTTCAATCAATGAAAAGTTTATGCTTCAATGATGAACTGCTCACTGTTATGGTTCTTTTCTTTCTTTTTAATTTAGTTTTTCATGGCTATTAGTTGTTCCTTTCATGCTTAATTACTTATGTTTTAACCTAGGTTAGTTACTGTAATGCCTGAGCAATTTACACTATTTTTAACGAAAATTGAACGTTCTATAGGAAATAAACTGTGTTGAATGATTGATTTTATTTAAAATAGTAAACAAAGGAATTTGTGAGGAAACTTAGTACCATTAGATTATACTCGAAAAATGGAATCCAACGCCTCAAAAATCACTCAAAACGGAGTTTGTATGAAGAAGTTACAGCCATTTAAAGATAGGGGTATTTCTAAAATTAAATGGAAAAACGAAAAAGGACGAAAAACGTAGGGGGCCGTTTTGATAACGGCACCCCCTGTCGTCTTCAACCTCTAGACCCTCCCAGAAACCCGTTTTTTTCACGATTTCTCTAGAATACACCAAGGTAAATGGCGGCACCACCATTGAGGGGCACCGCCTTTCACTCCTCTATAAAAACCCCATCTTCCCCCCTCTTCAAATCGTGTTTTTTCTAGTCGTTTGAGACTGGGGCTTCAGGCAAAACCAAAACCCGTCTCAAACCCAGTTTTTCTATGTTTTTCGGCAATGGCTAGGCCAAGTCTGGCTGGCCATTCCTTTACCCATCTCCCCATTCCCCTTTTCCCCATCTGGTCGCAACAGAACAACGGTTTTCCCCCTTCTTCGAGCTTCCCGGCGAGCAGGCACACCCACCAGAAAAAGGGCATCCCCAGGCTGCCCAAGTAAGCCAATTCTCTTCTCTTTCCTTCCCCCAGGCCAGATCCATGCCGGATCTGGTCCTTTCTGGTCGTTTTCCAGCCGGGTTCTTGGCCGAAAAATGCCCAAGCCAGCTTGGGCCGGCCTTGCACGAACACAATGCCCCAAGCTAGGTCCAGGCGACCTTGCACAAGCTAGGCATCCCAAGGACACCTTGCTCCATGTGCACCTGGGACAGGGTCCCAGGGATGGGCTCCGGGCGTACGACAGTGCGTACACTGTCCTAGGAGCGGCCCTCGGGTGCACGCATGACATAGGGCACGGGTCCTGGCTCGACCAGGGTGCACGGGGTGCCCTGGGAGCTGAGACGTGCCATGATACAAGGTGCACCTGTGCAATGATACGCATCATAGCACATCACCTGAGCATGCATGTGCACGTGCAAAAAACAAGGTCCCTGACACGGCCTTTAGGGGCGCACGCACGTGAAGGAACTGGGACACGTGGACCCAACAAGACTTTAAAGCTAAGATTAAAGGACAATTTATAGAGTTAGCTATGGAATAGTAGGTCCACATCATAGGATCCAGCCTGACAATGAATTAGGCAAGAACCAGGGACCCAATAGGTATGACTAGCAGTCTAATGTCTAAATAGACTGAAATTAATTAGGACTTCTTGTATCCATTTATACCCAGGAGCTTATAAATGAGACCCAGGGATGGGTTGAGTGATAAAGGACGTGACTCTAGGAGACTTTGAGGTAGGTGCTCTATCGCTACTAGATTCTTTTAAAATAACTATGATTATTTTGCGAATACATGTCTTAAGTATATGACTTGTTTAGCATGACTTAATTCAGCATGCATGTGATAAATGCTTTATGAATAGACATGTTTTGTAAATAATTGCATATACATTATGCATAGATATGTTTTGCAAACTATTGCATACATTGCATGATTTATGAGCATTAAGTTCTTGCAAAAATTGCATGTCCTTGAGGGTTACCAAAAGACGCTGGAGTGCCGAGGGCCAGGCAGTTGTGAGGGACCCCGAAGAGGACAGGTTTTTGAAAAAAGAAAGGTTTTCGCTTGTTTGATCTGATTATGATTTGGGATGATAAGCTCGTGGGCGCTATGCCGAGAGGTTTAGGTTGGTCTCCAGCCTCTACCACTATTAAGTGGATGGGTACCACGCCCAAAAAGGGCAACGTCCCCATGTTGACTGCATGTGGTACAGGGGGCTACCACTGGTGTCACGGCACTGGGTCGACGTGTCATAGGCCCCATGAAGGCTATCACCGAGTGTCCTCAGGTACCCGGGGACCACACGGCGAGGAGGTCGTGGGCATAGTTGGACCCTATGATTTTGTGGACTTATTTGCATTGCATATGGCATGATATGGGGTTGGTCGACCATACCATACCATACCAGATATCGATGAGTTGGATTCAGTTGAGCATCTGATGCATATCATTATGTTTATGATATATGATACTTTCAACTTGGATTATGATATTTCTTTAAGTCGCCAGTATTCCGGTTCGGCAGTGGTTTTTAATATCGATATTGAACATGATTGTTCGAACATACACATGTTTTTAAGAGCACATGATTTTAAACATAGCATGCATTGCAAAACTAGTAGTGATAGACTCCTACTGAGTATAACATATACTCACCCTATCCTTAACATTTTTCAAGATAATTCCATCCACGAGTAAAGGACATCTATGTTAGTGCTACGAGCAAGTGAATCAAAAAGGAAACAATTATACATGTAAGTAAATTCTCAACCCTTTGGACATGTATTTGTATTTATTTACAGTTGGGTTGTGTGCTGTGACTGGATAGATCTAGGAAAAAACACTTATGATTTCTAAAGCTTTTCAAAAACTGCTTTGGTTGTGGTGAAGGCAAATGACACTCGGGTTTTTCAAAAATGAGTTTAAAATTAAAGATTTTTAGCTGCATTGCATGGTTTTTATAAAATGGTTTTCAAATAGGGATGCATCCCGCCTTAGGAAATTAGATATTGCATTTAAAAATGCATGAGAAAACCTGGGTCATCACAGTTGGTATCAGAGCCCAAGCTTTATCCTTTCACAGCCAGTCCAGCATGTCCAAGGATCATAGACAATAGAGAAAATAAAAAAGAAGTAGTATAAATAGAAGTAGTAAGAGATGTCTACTTCTATTTGAGGATTACCATATTAATGCTCAAGGCATTTCACCTTAAATAAATAGGTGAAACACAGCTTGGTTTAACAAATAATTAAGCAAAGGATAGTGCAACCCTTATCCAAAATCCAGCCTAAGACAACTTAAGGATTAAGGATTGTTGTGTGGTGCAAATATAAAAACTCATATATGGATCATATTATGAGAATGATGAATGAGGATGTTAGTAAACTTGTTAGTAGATAGTTCTGACCTGCACTAAAGTAATCTCATCAAAGGTGAGAAAATTAAAGAACTTAGATGGCTATCTTACTATCATAAAGAATATCAGAATATGAGTACAAGGATATGATATAAGCATGACAGGGGATGTAAAAGACAGACTTTGAAGATTTTAATGATAATCTAAGAGGAATGAGAATGCAAGATGATATTGAGAAATAATTGTGACTAGAAGTAGGTCACAAAGGTAAGGATCTTGAAGGACTTAGCTCAATTTTGAATACTATTCAGGAGGGTAAAATGCTATTGAATAATAATTATGGAGCAAATCAGAAGATGTATACAAGTGACATATTATGTGATAGGGAAATGAATTCGACCTGAGTTATCAAAGAATCTTGACAGTAATATTGGGGATGATAGATCTGTGATAATAGATTGATCCTAACATGAACTTGTAAGAAAAGTATAGCATGATCAAAACGTCAATGTCGTTATTAAGACATTGTATGAATTTTATTAAGGCTATAGGCAATTGAGGATTTCAATGATCTTAAGACAGTTTAGAATTTCTGAGAAGCATTCAGTTTACCCTATATTTTACGTAAAGGAATAGATGAAGTATCAATTATATGCAACAAAGCACATGAAGACATTGATCTAGGTAGACAAAAATGAGGATTTTGAAGAAAAGAGAGAAAGAGATAGAGATGTAACTATAAGTATTCAATGAAATATTGAATATTCAAAAGAAGAAGATCATGACTCTATGGAGATGCATACAATTCTATCATGTTAAATCCTATAGGAAGGTAGATCAAACAAATACGAAGGAATGATGATAGATGAGTTGGTGATCTTATTGTAAAAGAGTATAAAGAGAGAAAGCATATGGACTTTGAGTAGAATATCGAATTTCAGGAGATTACGCGACAAGAAATTTTCGAAGAATGGTGACCAACTAGAAATCAAAATTCTACAAATAGTTTGATATTAATTATTACAATTAGATTCTTATCAGATCCATTAGCTTATAAGGAACACCAATGGATATAGTCCATAAAAAGAAAAATTTAGTGATATCCTACCTTGCCACTACATGAGTGAATAAAGGAATTAAGTCGGGACAGTAACTTGTCCATTTAGCAATAGGGTACCATCAAGGATCAAATTGATATCTTTCTATCATAAATTTGGAAGACCAAAAATCTTAAGACCATTATTTAGTCATTACCTTTAGAGTACTGTTGACTAAATAAAGGTATCCCGCCCTAATTAATCAAGTATGTTAGTATTTATGAGTTAGTAGTTGAAGTTATATACTCAGAAGGATGATATAAGTCTTTAGACTTGAGTTTTCCTGGAAAGAAGTACTTGTTAAAATAGGTCAATTGAGGGTGTGAGGTCAGTTGATGAAAACAGTTGCAACTGAGATAAGGGCAAAAATAAGGAGCAATCTCCACCAATGAGACAGACTTTTCCAAACCCGAATAGATACCATGACAAACCATAGAAATTACTTTGGGTCTGGAAGATGCTGATGACTTGGATTGAAAAGAAAGGTAGATAAGTATTGATCACCTTAGAGACCCTTGAGCTTATGACAAGGATATATTTGGAAAGAGATCAACAGGTAATCAAATAAAGTCTTCCTATGTCTAAGAGAATGTTCCATGCTTACCTGAGTATTTTTCAAATTTGATGATTTAACAGCTTCAGCATAACTTGATGTAGTAGCTATTGAATGAGAACTGCTATTGTAAGCTAAGTATGAGGAGGCACTTGAAGGATAAAATTTGAGAAATTGAGAAAATCACTACTTATACCTCCTGATGATACAGACTGCATGGTTGAGGATAAAGCCTTGATAAAAGATTAAACAATATATTGACATAGGGGATGGAAGGAGAAAAGGTGAGATGACTAACACATTATAAGGTGAGATTTGATGTTACGTTGCCTTTAGACAAAAGTTAGTTGTTATAGGCATATACCAAGTACAAAAAATCAAATGAAGGAATTTCCTAAGGACTAACCTTACTGGATTGAGGATAGAACTTTTGGACTGAAAGGTTACAAAGGAAACCATCAAGCAAAGAAAGGACAAAGAGGATGATGACAAAGGATTCAACCATGACCTAGTAAGGGTACTCGGTTATAAGAGACTTTTTGCCTTGTATGAATGGGAACATTATTCAAAATCCTAATGACAAATGGATGTGAATAGTGAGATAGGCCTCTGGACGAAAACATTTGACCCATAATGAAGAATCGACCATTAACATTTGACATGAGTTTGGATAAAATCTTCACAGAGAAAAGCGTTTAATGAATTCAATAATTATGAAACTGGATATGGAGTTAGGACATTTTACTTTCAGTATATGATAAGGTCCTCGATGGAAGATGCTACTAATTGGCTTTCATTTTCGAATGTAACCTTGGTCAAGGAAATCAAGTCACACATGGAAAACGAAAGACAGTTGAAATTCAAAGTTAAGTAGAGCACATGATACCATATCAGTTATTGAAGTATCTTGGAGACAAATATAAGAAGCAAAGTTAGACATAATAGAAAGAAGGTAACTTTTTGGACTTGTGGATGATGAAAGAGATCACTAGATGAAAGGGATTATCCTATGATATTCAAAATAAAATAGCAAAAATAAGATAATATGATCTTGAAAGAAGTATATACATGAATGAAGAAGCATGATCCTACGAGGAGACTATCCTATACATCATGAGAAAAGTACAGGCATCTAAGGATTTTGAGATAGATGAATTACCGCTAGAAACTAGTATTGTTAAAATGGCACGTATGGGAGTATGCATCAAAGTACGCAGCAAAGCGACCCTTATAGGTAAGGCCTTGTAGGAAGAACAATAGAAATGATAAATTGAGGATGAGCCTAGATTTAACGAAAATTGAATGTTCTATAGGAAATAAAATGTGTTGAATGTTTGATTTTATTTAAAATAGTAAATGAAGGAATTTGTGAGGAAGCTTTATACCATTAGATTCTACTCAAAAAATGGAATCCAACGCCTCAAAAATCACCCAAAACTGAGTTCGTATGAAGAAGTTACAGCCATTTAAAGATAAGGGTATTTCTGGAAATTAAACAGAAAAACGAAAAAAATGAAAAAGGACGAAAAACGCTGGGGGCCGTTTTGATAACGGCGCCCCCTGTCGTCTTCAACCTCTAGACCCTCCAAGAAACCCATTTTTTTCATGATTTCTCTAGAATACACCAAGGGAAATGGCGGCACCGCCATTGAGGGGCACCGCCTTTCACTCCTCTATAAAAACTCCATCTTCCCCCCTCTTCAAATCGCGTTTTTTCCAGTCATTTGAGACTGGGGTTTCCGGCAAAACCAAAACCCATCTCAAACTCAGTTTTTCTGTGTTTTCCAACAATGGCCAGCCCAAGTCTGGCTGGCCATTCCTTTGCCCATCTCCCCATTCCCCTTTTCCCCATCTAGTTGCAACAGAACAACGGTTTTCCCCCTTCTTCGAGCTTCCCGGCGAGTAGGCACACCCACCAGAAAAAGGGTGTCCCCAGGCTGCCCAGGTAAGCCATTTCTCTTCCCTTTGCTTCCCCCAGGCCAGATCCATGCCAGATATGGTCCTTTCCGGTCGTTTTCCAGCCGGGTTCTTGGCCAGAAAACGCCCAAGCCGGCTTGGGCCGGCCCTGCACAAACACAACGCCCAAAGCTAGGTCCAGACGACCTTGCACGAGCCAGGATTCCTAGGGATGCCTTGCTCCATGTGCGCCTGGGACAGGGTCCCAGGGATGGGCTCTGGGAGTATGACAGTGCGTACAGTGTCCTAGGAGTGGCCCTCGGGTGCACGCGTGACATAGGGCATGGGTCTTGGCTCGACCAGGGTGCACGGGGTGCCCTGGGAGCTGAGACGCGCCATGATACAAGGTGCGCCTGTGCAATGATGCACGTCATAGCATGTCACCTGAGCATGCATATGCGCGTGCAAAAAACACGGTCCCCAACACGGCCTTTAGGGGCGCATGCACTTGAGGGAACTGGGACACGTGGACCCAACAAGACTTTAAAGCTAAGATTAAAGGACAATTTACAGAGTTAGCTATGGAATAGTAGGTCCACATCATAGGATCCAGCCTAGCAATGAATTAGGCAAGAACCAGGAACCTAATAGGCAGGACTAGTGGTCTAATGTCTAAATAGATTGAAATTAATTAGGACTCCTTGTATCCATTTATACCCAGGAGTTTATAAATGAGACCCAGGGATGGGTTGAGTGATAAAGGATGTGACTCCAGGAGACTTTGAGGTAGGTGCTCTATCGCTACTAGATTCTCTTAAAAGAACTATGATTGTTTTGTGAATACATGTCTTAAGTATATGACTTGTTTAGCATGACTTAATTCAGCATGCATGTGATAAATGCTTTATGAATAGACATGTTTTGTAAATAATTGCATATACATTACACATAGATATGTTTTGCAAACTATTGCATACATTGCATGATTTACGAGCATTAAGTTCTTGCAAAAAGTGCATGTCCTTGAGGGTTACCAAAAGACGCTGGAGTGCCGAGGGCCAGGCAGTTGTGAGGGACCCCGAAGAGGACAGGTTTTGAAAAAAGAGAGGTTTCTGCTTGTTTGATCTGATTATGATTTGGGCTGATAAGCTCGTGGGCGCTATGCCGAAACGTTTAGGTTGGCCTTCAGCTTCTACCACTATTAGGTGGATGGGTACCACGCCCAAAAAGGGCAACGTCGCTACGTCGACTGCATGTGGTGCAGGGGGCTACCACTGGTGTCACGGCACTGGGTCAACGTGTCATAGGCCATGTGAGGCTATAACCGAGTGTCCTTAGGTACCCGGGGACCACACGGCTAGCAGGTCGTGGGCATAGTTGGACCCTATGGTTTTGTGGACTTATTTGCATTGCATATGGCATGATATGAGGTTGGTCGACCATACCATACCAAATATCAATGAGTTGGATTCAGTTGAGTATCTGATGCATATTATTATGTTTATGATATATGATACTTTCGACTTGGATTATGATATTTCTTTAAGTCGTCAGTATTCCGGTTTGGCAGTGGTTTTTAATATCGATATTAAACATGATTGTTCGAACATACACATGTTTTTAAGAGTACATGATTTTAAACATAGCATGCATTGCAAAACTAGTAGTGATAGACTCCTACTGAGTATGGCATATACTCACCCTATCCTTAACATTTTTCAGGATAATTCCATCCACGAGTAAAGGACATCTATGTTAGTGCTATGAGCAAGTGAATCAAAAAGGAAACAATTATACATGTAAGTAAATTCTCAACCCTTTGGACATGTATTTGTATTTATTTACAGTTGGGCTGTGTGCTGTGACTGGATAGATCTGGGGGAAGACACTTATGATTTCTAAAGCTTTTCAAAAACTGCTTTGGTTGTGGTGAAGGCAAATGACACTCGGGGTTTTCAAAAATGAGTTTAAAACTAAAGATTTTTCGCTGCATTGCATGGTTTTTATAAAATGGTTTTCAAATAGGGATGCATCCCGCCTTAGGAAATTAGATATTGCATTTAAAAATGCATGAGAAAACCCAGGTCGTCACAATTACAATTGAATCTCAGGTAGATTACACTCTTGAACCATATGCATAAACCCATGGTTCATGCTCATAGTTTTGAAGTGTTTCTCCTTATAATTTTAGTTTGTTTTGGTTAGTTGTGCATGCATTCCATTCATGTATTCTACCTAGGTTAGTTTGCAAATTATTCCATGCTTTTACATCTCATAATCATGTTCGCCATGCTTTCCATTCTAACCTTTAATTCATTCATTATCAATGTAATGAATCATTCACATTCCACTTTGCATTAGTGCATATTGGTTGGCTCTTAATACTTTAATTTGCTTGTTTAGTTTAGGTTTCCATGCATTAGTCAATTAATTTCATGCATTCCATGTTTGGTTAGTTTACATCTTGGTTCATGCATACTTTCATGCTTAATTCATATAGTTTAGGTTACTTTATTTCATGTGATTTCCAAGTTTAAATCATACATCATGTTAGTTTTGCTTCTATATCATCCATTTTGTATGGTTATGTGGGATTATTCCACACAATTAGTAAGGATTAATCTGGTATAATCATATAAACCAAAATATATATAGATTAAAGTACTCATTTCACTTTTTGTGTTCTCTATGTTCATTCTATGCCTCAATATGGGTCTGAAAATCTTTCTATCATCCATTTTGTGTGGTACATTATGAAGGATTATTCCATACAATTATCAAGGAATAATCCAGCATAAATACATAATGGGATTATATAAGCCTTGCCAATTGGAGCCTTTATTTTGAATGTTTTTCATAAAGTATATATGGATTTTAGATTAGAGACAGATATCCTTTTACCATATAAAGTTCTCCTTAAGGGGATTAAAAGCAAATTTAGTGGTTTAAGATTATATCTGGTGAACTTCTACTACTTTAATGTGGTAGGAAACATATCTTAACAGTTATACACATCAACATCAAACTTCATAGAATGTTTCTTCTCCTTTGGTCTCTAAAGTTATATAGTTTATCATAATAAAACATGCTAGGACAACCTATTCAATGTCCACTTTAGCTAGTCCCTAATAAAACATGTGTCTCATCCTAATAAAATCACATCTCTTCTACTCAAATCATGTTCATATATCCAAAGGAAATAAAAAACATTCCAATCATACTCATCCATCCATAAATCCAATAAAACCAAGAACTAGATTTAGAATATCTACCTGGAAAACCATTCTTTTTCTTTTCCTCCTCTTTCTGCTCCCCCTTCTTCTGTCAAATCGAGTTTTCTCACCTGCACATGGGCCACCAATGTCGTTAGTGTCAGTATGCAGCAGCAGCCTGGTCGGCCCCATTTCTCCTCCTCTCCTCCTCTGCTTCTTCCCCTTCTTCTTCTTTTTCCTCTTTTTCTTCTCCTCTTTCTTCTCACCTAGCCGATAAACTAGGCATCGTGCGTGTTGAACAACATTGGTGGCCTAGATTGACCCCTCTTTCTTCTCCTTTCTTCCTCTCCTTCTCCCCTTTCTTCATCTTCCTATTTTCCTCCTCCACTTTCTTCTCCCCTTTCTTCTCACAGTTGGCTTTTGTCAGCTGTGCATGCTGGTTTGGGTGTTGTTGATCAGTGTCATCGGCATTGAATAGCTGTCATTAGCTTTGAATGGGCATCTTCAATTGGCATCACTCATCTCTTCCTCTTCCTCTCCCCTCTCATCTCTCCGCTTTCTTCTCTCCAAGCCTACTCTAGTAGGGTTTTTCCCCTCTTGTCAGGTTTTTGAGAATAGACTTGGTCTGTTCTTTTTTTTTTTTTCAATTAAGACTTAAGTGGGATGGGGTGCCATTATCAAAATGGCCCCCTCCTTTATTTATTGAATAAATTTAACCTTGGAAAACTTTATACTTGAAAACTATATTATTTTTACCACTTAATTGTTTAGTTATATAATTATAATAAAAATAATAAAAGAGAGCTACTCAATTCTCAAATTTTTACAAGTGGGGCCTACTATGTGAAATTAACAAATTGCCCTTTTTAAGAAAATCAAAAATGTATTTTTTTGAATTCTAATTTCAGTAAACTTAGTGTCATTAGAATTGTGTTTCTGCGTACAATCTCAATGTCAACGTATTAACACTAGATTTGATGTCTATAAAAATTTTACTTTTTAAAACTTGAAAATTTGAGAATTTCAAAATTATTCCCTTTTGACTCCAACTTCATGTAATCCAAATTTTATGTAAAATGTTATTTAAAAATCAAAGATGATACATAATGATTAGTGTAAATTTGGTTGACCATTTTTTGTGCTAAATCTGGTTGTACATAATGAAATCTTTCAATGTAAACGGCTTTAATAATGTTTACTTTTAAAGTAGTTTAGTCATAAACAACTTTAAAAGTATATATTACTAAAGTTGTTTATACTAAATGAATTTATAAATTATTTTAAATTTAATATATATATATTATGTTAGTACTTACAATATTTAATAATTAATACACAAAAAAACCAATTTTTATGATAGTCAACATTGATTCATGCATTCTTTGTGCACACATATAGCTCACTTATCAATCCATATAGCTTATGACAAAAGACATAATTATAAATATGGAATTATATATACTGCAATTCACTAATACAATTCACATCCCCCCAACTACATATAGTTTTAAAACCCAAGCACCCTCCTCACCATTGTCATGTAAATAATACTCGTTCTCAGTAAGTACTACTTCCATTAATGGGATTGTTTTAGTAATAGAAGGGTAATCTATTTCAGTATCTCCTAGGTCATCTTCATCATAAAAATCCCTTGGACAAGATGATAAAATAGGTGACCATCTCTTGTCATGTTCGTCTTGCACGTAAAATACTTGTTTTGCTAGAAATGCCAAAATAAATTGATCATTTTATAGCCAATCTTGTTAAGGTCAACCAATGTTAATCTAGGGGCATCAGTTTTGATATTGTCTTTGTTGTGTTTCACCTAATCGCACTTAAACACAACCATAGTTCTGAAAGTATAATCCAAGGCCCATATCTCTTTTATAACCCCATAATAAATATCATCTACCACTATTGGCTTGTTATCCTTTGAATTGGAAAAGAATGTAGCATTGGCAGCTAAGCTAACTCCATTATTCCATTGCACTCTTGAGTTATTGCAGTCTTTCATGTAAAAGAGATAATCATTGATAGCATATTTTATTACTTCTAGTCATGATCCCATTGCAATCTAGGCCAAGGTTTTGGATGTACCTGTAATAACCCCAATTTATGTAAATTGATTGAGAAAATCACTTTGGTTTGAATTTTCAAAAATTTTAGGGTAAAATATTAGGTTATTGAAAATTATCCTTTTATAGGGATTAAAATGTGATTTAAAAATTAGAAATTATGAATGTACTTGAAATACTAATCAAAATGACACTAAGTACGTTTAATTCTACTTAAAATAAAAAATCATGAATTTTCTCCATTTTTATGAATAAAAGGGTAAAATGGTAATTTTACCCATAACTGAGATCTAAGACATCAATATTTAGAATGTACCGTGGGGCCCACTAATTAATCCAATGGCTAGAACAACATATAATGAGTGGTCAAACCACTACCAGCTGATAGTGGAGAAGGAGGTGGTAGTGGAGGATCCAATGTTAATTTAATATTCAAAAGAATTGAAACATAATTATTATACATAATTATGAAAAATTCAAAAACATCTATAAAAATCCTCCAAAAATTATCATTTAAATTCCCACAAAATTATCTTGCATAACCTGAAAAACTAGATCTAGATTCCTTCCTGAATTTCCAAAACTCCCAAAAATCTCTCTTCTTGCACTTTCTCTCTCCTCTCTCCAGATTGGAACAAGAGACCTAAATTCAATTAGGCACTCCGTTCCAAATCAAATATCACCAATCCTACCATCCATACAATACTAGACCACCTTATCTATAAAAGCCCTAAAGAAATTTCAAGATCTAACAGTGGAATCAAGGGGAAATCACAAAACGAACTGTTATCAGGCAATCTTATCATCAAAGGGATATTTATTTAAAATTATAATGAAAAATCTACATTTTTATCCAATCAAGTAGGTGGATATTATTCTTAGACTTAATTCACATTAGTTTATGCAATTTTTTAAAATTGTTTTTAGGTTAAAAGTTATAAAATTCAAGTAAGGACAAGAACCCTTCATTTCTGGATGATGGAGGGTTCAAATGGAAAATCTAAGCTATCTAATCAATCCAGAAGGGTTCAAAACCTCTAGGGTAGAATTTTCATGAAATTTTATCAAGTTTTAAGCCCTTGCTTGAAGAGGAATTGATTAGACGGTCCAAAATGGACTGTCTGATCTTCCTAAGGATCTAGATCTCGAGATGCTCTGTGGGACGCTACATGAAAATGTACCCTGAGGGAGCATCTCTGTGCGCAACCCGTGTGTGATGCCATCCCGATGGAGTTATCTAAAATCCAAATTTAGATCACACAGAAGCTAAGGAAAGCTTGTAATGTCTATTTTCTTCTGAAATCATAAAATGGATAAAACTCTTTAAGAAACTTTCTGTTTTTAGGAATTGAGGTTCTAATTTTCATGATCTTCAAGATATGAGATGATTAGATCTTGGGGATCTAACATAAATAATGTTGAAATAAAGTAATATCCATGATTTATTTTGACAAATCTAACATAAATTAAGGAATCTACCCTTTATGGTATAAATCACCTAAAAATACAAGGGGCCCACTTGATCAAGGAGATCAAGTATGATCTGACCCTTGGGGTGGATTGAATGAATGATATTATGATGGAATCCAGTTAGATCATGAATTAAATATGACAAAAATAAGTGGATATGATCTTTGGATCTTAATCAAGTAAAAAGCCCTAAAGGTAATTAAAACCCTTGATCTAAAGGAAATGATCTAAAATCTAATGGTTGGATCATAAGTAAAAGTTTTTAATAATATTAATATAATTAGTTTAATTGTCTTTTATTTGATAATAGAATTGTAAATGTGATTTATGTTATAAATTGGGAAGCATGATAGTGTAATTCTTAAATTGTAGCATGCTATGCTCTAAATGTTATTAGTTTGTTATTAGGTTGGTAGATTTAATTATCTTAGGGCCATGTTAGTTTAAATTTGAGATTTTAGCATGATTCCATTAGATTAGTAGTAAAATTCCATGTATTTCATAACTCAGGGTCATGTTAGTTTAAGTATAGGTTTATTCCATTAGGTTAAGTTACATTCATAGGAAGCATGTTAGTTGTTAAACTTATATTGGATTTATGCCGTAAATTTTATCATTTAATTGTTGTCAAATTTTATTAGTAGACTCAATTGTTAATTAGTTATTAAGATATAATGAGCAAAAATCATAAAAAAATGTGAATTAATGGAATATAGAGATACATGGACAATTAGTGTGAGTGAATGACTTTGACTTAATATTAGTAAGGGCTATAGTTAGTGGGAAAAATAAGAATTATCAAATCCTTAGCCCAAACTAGGAGAATAATAAACCCCATGAATGGCACTTTAAATGTTCATGGACTTAATTAAAATCAATTAGAAAGACTACTTAGGGTTAAAATGCTCATAAGAACCTTATGAAAGGTTGAGCTAAAGTCACTCTAGTGAATGATGAACATGGTGGTTAATGGGGTTTTCTAATAAAGTCTCACTCTTCCCCTACCTTCCGTTGACGTTTATGAGGTCTAAACGCCTCCTTACATGAGGATTGAAGTAACCACTTTCTGTTCAACCATTCAGCTAGTAAGCCTTAGTCAATTGGAAATAAGAGGAGCAGTCTAGACTTAGAATGAAATAAGCTACCTTTAACTAGTAAAACATTAACTAGTTGAATAATAATAATAAGAGCATAAAAGGTTGGTAAATTATCTAACCCTAATAAAAATTGTAAGTAAGATAAGGATGATCAAACAAGATCCATAGGATATTGAATGATCAAGAACAATAAGAATCCTAATTTGTATTTTATTATGTATCCATGTATGTATGTTGTAGACAAATCTAGATAGAGAATCCAAACCCTTGATCAAATATGATTCAAGGAAGAGAACCAAGATCACCCCCCTTAGGGATGAACAAATAACTGAACTTAGATCAAAGAACAACTAGCTGATAGGAGATCTAAGCTCTTGATCTTTATCAATGAGTATAAATTGTTGATCAAAGGATCTATGAAAGATCAAGATCAAAGAAAGGAATACATAAAGACTTAAAATAGAAAATACATAGATCTAAAAGATTAGAAGATCATTCTAACTATCAGATCTATTGATTAATAGGATAAACACTATCTAAGGAAGATAGATCATGATAGGACACAAGATCTAGATCCTTTATATCAAAGGACAAGATTAGGTAAAGAATATAGATAGGATAAAAAATATAGGATTATTCAAATTGTATAAATATTGATAGTATATATGAATTTACAATTTTCATACATCAGTCAAGATCGTGGAAAATTTGAAGAGATTAATCACTACTTGAAGGTAGGAGGATTTTATGAATGCATCTACATGAGAAATACATGTTGTATACATGATCTTATGTCTAGAAATGTTGACAAGTATAATGTAAATACTTGTATTAAACACATTGAAAACCCTTATGATCCAACCAAAACAGATATGCAATGGTTAATTTAGAATTGAAGAAAACCCTGAGTGAATAGGGAACTAGAGGGTATTCCAGCCCTAGATAAATAGATAAATTGTCTGATAAGTATAAAAATCAATACATGGAAATCATTCATATAGAATGATGATCCCTCAACTTATATGAACATGGGTATCATTCATTGTAAATGATGATTCCTAAGTTTGAAGTGAAATCCTATCCTTGGTATAAGAATACCAAAATATGAGGGCGATGATATAAACAGATAAGACATTTGATAAGTAAAAGAATACTTTATATACAAGCAAGGAGGCTTGTGGTTTTTGTTTTAAATAGGCATATGCTTGGGGATGCTATGCTAGGAGGGTTACGAGGGTTTGGCCACCCGCTCTCCAAAATGTGATATATATGATGATATCATGCCCAAAGAGAAGCAAAAGGTCTGGTGGGGCAATTATGGGAAGGCCACCACTATGACAATCTGTCTCCCCATATAGACATGACATAGATGGTGTTCCATATTTGGTATTAGTGGAGTATGAAAGCAGTTATCCAAGTGTGCTAGTATGGATCAAACTATAGCATAGTAGTCCTTTGAGTATTTTGTATTATGATGCATGGCATAGTGAGATGCCGTTACTACCCAAATAAGGGAGTATTTTCCCAGTAGAGTTTGGATGTTTTATCAACTCAGTATGGTTGAGTGTGATGATACTACCCAAATGAGGGAGTATTTTCTAGCAGAGTCTAGATGTTTTATCAACTCAGTGGGTTTGAGTGTGATTATTGATGTCTGAGATATTAATTATTTTTCACAATTTTGACCGTATATATATCTATACGACATATATAGTATGTATGTGTAAGGATGTACATATATGACAAAGTAAAGAGATTGATCCATGAGTATGAATAATGGGGTTATGAAGTATTAGGATTATACTGTCAAATTATTATGCTTCTTGAATCCCCTACTAAGCATAGCTTGCTGAGATATTGTAAATGTTTAAATGTTTGTAATATCTTAGATACAGAGAAGGAGAATTAGGAGCTCAAGACTTAAGAAGACTTGGAAGAATAATCAATCGGGGATATCCCTTGTAGATGTGTATTTTTATTTGAGAACATTATATTGTATTAAGAATTTTTATTATATGGTGAGCTTTGAAATTTGGATCATGTAATTTGGACAAGTATTGTATTGATACCCGGGCTGTACTGTGAACAACTAGATGGATTCTGGAATTTAATAAAAGTATATTCCTTCAATGAAATTTTATCTTGTACAAAATTATACTTATGTTATGTATAAAGAAATGACTTGGGTTTTACAAAACAAGTTCTAAAGAAAAGAATTTTTGCTACTTGGTTTTGTAAAAAAATTTTACTACTAAGGGCGCCCTGCCTTTGAAAAATGTATTACAAAATGTGTTACAAAAACTTGAGTCGTCAAAATACCATTGCTTACTACTTCTCGCTGATCTTGAATCTATGTATACACATATTAAGTAGGATATGTGATTATTACAACTAAGTAAGATTATACATATACATATATACAAAATGTAGTTTATTAATATTAAGTTAGAATTCTTTCATTTTACCTTCTTATGGAGCCAAGTATTGAATATATGGCAATGCACAAATTGTGGCCACATTTATTTCTTTGCATAACTTGGATTCTTTGCCTGAAGTACATCCATGCGTTCACTATACACACACAAATTAATGGAGTGATCAAAGAAAATATAACCATTAACAATTAAATTTTACATAAGTGCATGATCAACTTACTCAATGTGTGGTTGGAGTTAATTAACATTTTACAACACATAAAGATGCATCTGGTCCCGTTCTTTATAGTCAATAGTCAATACACGACCACTCAATAGAGGTTCGCCAACCTTAGGATCATGAAATGCAACTGATTGTTTCTTCTTGGGATTCTAATAGCATCCACTCCTGATAAGTACTCTGTGCAAAACTCCACCACTT
The DNA here is from genome assembly GCA_035236585.1 of Warburgia ugandensis. NCBI lineage: Eukaryota > Viridiplantae > Streptophyta > Magnoliopsida > Canellales > Canellaceae > Warburgia > Warburgia ugandensis. Next base: position 44,294,435 of record CP141133.1, read on the forward strand.
CCTCTGCAATATAACATTCAGCTGCTACCCCTTTGGCCAGTTCTGATTACATACGTACCTATTTAAAATTTTCAAGTATCTCTCAAACGGGTACATCCATTACAAGTAAACTGACCCACAGAGTCTCACCTCATCAATTAGGTGCACTGTTAAGTGTACCATGATGTCAAAGAAGGATGGTGGGGAGATTGTCTCAGGCTGACATAAAGTTGTCACTAAATAACCTTGAATTTCTTATAATTTTTAAACATCCACCACGTTCTTGCCCAGAGCATTAAAGAGGTAGCAAAATTTTATAATACCTCCCCTAACTTTGTTCGGTAACACCTAACGTATTGTTATGGGTAGGAGTTATTGCATCAATGCATGGCAATCATGGGACTTCATCCCCAACAATTTCAGCTCTTTCATGGAGATAATGTTTTCAAAGTTTGAAGAGTAGTTGTTCGGAACTTTGAGCTCGAATAGGGTTTTACACATTATTCTCCTCTCCTCTCTATTGAGCATATAATTTTCCATAGGTAGGTATGTTCCTTGACTGCCCATATCATCTGAATGCAACCTCCTCTTCAAACCCATCTTCATAAGATCCATTTTAGCTGCAAGTCTATCCTTTGTTTTTCTTGGGATATTAAACAAGGTACCAGTCAAACTTTCACACACATTCTTCTCAATGTGCATGACAATAAGTACATGGCATAGATGTAGTGATTTCCAATATGCCAATGGAAAGAATATTGATTGCTTCTTCTAACAACTTTTAAAATTACTTTCACCTACATGTTTACTTGATTTCTTCTTTCCTCATAAGACATTAATATTTTCAACCTACTCAAATACTTGTCGTCCTATCAACATCTTTGGAGGTATTCTTGTCTCTACACTATCGCTAAATTCTCCCTTCTTAAAATGATATGAATGGTCTATGCACAATAATCTTTGGTGACTAAGGAATGTCATTTTTCTATCATGTTTAAGTCATACAACACATGTTTGATTACTACAGATAGGACAAGCATTGTATCCCTTCATGGTGCATCCCGACAAATTATCGTATGTAGTGAAGTCACTTATTGTACACAACAGTATAACCTTTACAGTGTACAACTCTTTCCTGTATGCATCTCATGCTTCATTGCCTACATCCCATAATATCTCAAGATCATTGATCAAGGGAAACAAGCACACATCAATGTCATTTCCTAGCTTATTTGGCCTTGATATAAACATAGTTAACATCATGAACTTCCTCTTCATGCATAGATATGGTGGAAGGTTGTAACAAACTACTATAACAAGCCAAAACTATACTTATTGCTCATAGAATCACAAGGATTAATCCCATTTGCAGATAATGCAAGTCGTAGTGTGACGACCCGGGTTTTCCCATGCATTTTTAAATGCAATATCTAATTCCTTAGGCAAGATGCATCCCTATTTGAAAACCATTTTATAAAAATAATGCAATGCAGTGAAAAATCGTTTTGTTTTAAACTCATTTTGAAAACCCCGAGTGTCATTTGCTTTCACAACAACCAAAGTAGTTTTTGAAAATTTCAGAAATCATAAATGTCTTCCCAGGTCTATCTAGTCACAGCTCATAGCCCAACTATAAATAAATACAAATACATGTCCAAAGGGTAGAGTGTTTACTTACATGTATAATTGTCACTTTTGATTTACTTGCTCGTAGCACTAACATTTCCTGAGGCGTCTTCTACTCGTGAATGGAGCTATCTTGAAAAATGATATATTTGGGTGAGTATACACTATACTCAGTAGGAGTCTATCACTACTAGTTTTACAATGCATGCTATGTTTTAAAAAATATGTTCTTTAAACCATGTGCATGTTTGAACACTCATGTTCAATATTGATATTAAAAACCATTGTCGAATTAGAATACTAACGACTTAAAGAATCGCATAATCCAAGTCAAAGTAACATAGATATCATAAACATAATGATATGCATAAGATGCTCAACTGAATTCAACTCATGGATATATGGTATGGTCGACCATCCTCATGTCATGCCATATGTAATGCAAGTAAATCCTCAAAAACATAGGGCTCACTATGCCCACAACCTCATCGCCGTGTGGTCCCCAGGTACCTGGGGACACTCAGTCATAGCCTCCACGGGGCATACGACACTTCGACCCAGTGCTGTGACACCAGTGGTAGTCCTCTGTACCACATGCAGTCGAAGTAAGGACATGCCTTTTTGGCATGATACCCTTTCCACTTAATAGTGGTAGAGGCTGGGAGGCCACCCCAGACCTCTCGGCATAGCGCCCATGAGCTTACTAGCCCAAATCATATACGATCAAGCAAGCAAAAATCTCTTTTTCAAAACCTGTCCTCTTTAGGTCCCTCACAAATGCCTGGCCCTCACAACTGCCTACCCAGCATCTTTTGGTAACCCTCAAGGATATGCAATTTTTTTAAGACTCAATAATCACAAATCATGCAATTTATGTAATCGTTTGCAAAACATGTCTATGCATAATGTATTTGTCATATGCATGCTAAATTCATTTATGAAATCAATTCTTGCTAAACAAGTCATGTAACTTAAAACTTAAAACATGCATTCTTAAAGCAATCATGGGTTCTTTTAAAAAGTCTAGTAGCGATAGAGCACCTACCTGGTTTGATCGCCCTAGTCCTCTTGTCCTCGTATGTTCCTCTTGTAGACAAGTCCTAGAGTACCTTTATGGGTCCTGTATATCATTTAAACATGAAATTTAATCATGATTTCTAGCCCTAAGGCCTCTCTTAGATTTCTTCTTGAGGTCTGGCCATAGTTGATTCTATGGATTCATAAGATCCTCTTGAGTCTGTGCCAAAATTACAGATGAACCATATTCGTTTATGCGGCCCTACCGTCATGGTTCCCAAGACGCCCATGCATCCTGGTCAAACCGTGACAGCCTCATGTGTCCGTGCTCAAGCCCGAGCTACGTACTGCAACGCATGTTCTAGAGAGTGTCCTTAGTGCCAGGTGTGTTCGTCTCGGCTCCCGAAACACCTCGTGCGTCCTGGTCGAGCTAGGACTCGTGCCCCACATCGCGCGCACCCGAAGGCCGCACCGGGTCAGTGTCCCAGGCACGCATCACGCATCACACCCCTGGGATGCGTTGCCTTGGACAGGTTCCCACCCGTTTGGTTCCGTCCTCAGGGGACGGTGTTTTTTGGTCGAAAAACCTCCCAGATCCGGTCTGAATCTAGGAAACGATGAAGGGGAGATAGAGAGGGAGATGGGGACTTACCTGGGTAGTCGAAGATGCCCTCATCTTGGTGGTGCGGCTCCCTCTTTCCTTTCTGAAAACCCAGATCACCAGGATACTCGAAGATGGGAGAAAACCCACCATCCTGGTGCGATGAGAGGAAGAAGAGGGGGGGGGTGGAGAGATGGGAAGGACGGCCGGCCTGAAGGGATGACTTGGGCCAGTGCCAAAAATTGCAGGGAAGCCTAGGGAGGGGTTTTCCGACTTTTTCCGGAAACCCCAACCCCAAATCGCTGGGAAAATGTGATTTGAAGAGGAGGGAAATAGGGCTTTTTATAGCCATACCATGGCGGTGCTGCCAATGGCGATGCCACCATTGGCAGTGGTGGAAACCTCTGGAAACTAAGGGTTTCTGGAGAAATCGAGAGGAAGAAGACAGGGGGTGCCGTTATCAAAACGGTCCCTTGCGATTTTCGTCCTTTTTCATTTTTTAAATACAAATTACCAACTTGCCCCTAATCTTTAAACGGCCGTAACTTCTTTATACGAACTCCGTTTTTGGCGTTCTTTGAGGTGTTGGATTCCATTTTTCGAGTAGAATCTAATGGTACCAAGTTTTATTTCAAATTCCTTTGTTTAATATTTTAAACAAAGTGAAACATTTAACACGGTTCATTTTCTATAGAATGTCCAATTCATTTTTGTTAAATGGATGCAAAAATAGTGTAAATTGCTGTGGGCATTAAACATAGGTTTCTAGGTTCTTCACCAAAATTAGGCCACATAAAGTCTACGAGCTTCCATGCAAGGCTATCTACTAGATGGAGTGAAAAGATATCAGCTACTTTGTCCTTGGCATGGCATACTAATTTCTTCATTGTTTCTATTACACGAAACATTCTTTTGAACCTTGGAATATGGGGGAAGTACCATAGCACCTTTGCAAGACTGACTATAATGGTCTCAATTGAATTCTTCTATAAATTCCATCTTGACTGTCCACAAGTTGGGCATGAAGTTTTTATCCTTGTCGTAACACCCCTAACTTTTGTAAGGAGATTGAATAAATAATGAAATTGAAAATTTCAAGAAAAATTAGGTTGGAATATCAAGGTTATTAAAAATGCACTTCTTATAGAAGTAAAATCAAAGTATAAGACATGTATAATTGAAAAAATACTTGATGAACCCTTCAGAATGACTGTAAGTACATCAAATTATGAGATCGGATGAAAAATCCTTATTTTTCTCCATTTTTATGAATAAAAGGGTAAAATGGTAATTTTACTCATAACCGAGACCTAAGACATAAAAATTTGGATCGTACTAAAAAATACAATTCCAACGCCACTAAGTATGCTTGATTCCAAATTCATAGGAATTACCCTATTTTTCTCCATTTTTCTAATTAAAAGGGGAAAAATGGTCCTTTCACACCTCCATGGTGCCCACAAGGGGCCCACAAAGGAATCTAATGGCCAGAAAATGTGTAATCATGAGTCAAACCACTACCATCTACTAGTGGAGAAGGAGGTGGTAGTGAGAATCCAATGACAATTTAATACTAAAAAGAAAGAAAACATGATAATTACATATAATCATGAAATTTTCCAAAAATGCCTATAAATACCTAATAAAAAAATTCCCAAAAATGTTCATAAAAATCGCAAAGAAATTCCCTAGCCTCCCTAAAATGTCAGCTCAAAATCCTCCCCCGTCTCTCTCTTTTCTTCCTTTTTTCTCCCTCTTTATTTTCTTCTGTTAATGCGTCCACAAACGCACCCGAGTAAATATTCCCCCGAATGATCGGCGCATCTGTAGACACCTTGTCCCTGACAAACAAGGTTTTCACCATGCTACGGTTTTTCAATTAGTCATCCACTCTAGACCATGGAAACCTTAATCCACTCAGTTAAAAAGGTTCTGCACATCAAAATATACAAAAGCCCTATCCTTTTACATCGATCAATGGAGTATTCATCAGCCAAACCATCAAAAAATAGTAGCTCTGCCACATCTATTCAGACATCGATTTTCTTATTTTTCGACCAAGTTTTCGGAACTTGAACACCCCAGGAAGGTCGATCTCATCCCTCTCTTCATTTTCCCTAAGTTGATTTTAGGTTTTGGGCTCATTGGAATTATTTCTCTGATGATCTTCATCGATGATCCAGTACCAGTGATCAGCCCTGATTCACCATCTTGAATAGCTTAGATGAAACTGCTAAGTTGTTGGATGGATTCTCGGGGCCTAAAAACCCCTGGAGATGAAATATGGGCAGTTGGATGTAAAGGATGGAGGAGATCCGATGATGGGTGATTTGACGGTCCAGATCTAAACCATCTTGCCTATAGCTAGTCACCTCTGCTCGACTACCTGGAAAAGGCAGTAACGGGCAAACCCATAAGCCCAGATTTGATCTAGGCCATCCAATTTTGAACTAAAACCTTAATTTTTCATTAAGAGCTCAATTTAGCTTTGAATTTAGATCATAAAGTTTCTACAGATTCCATGTCACTTGTATAAGTTACTGAACTCATAAGATCTATGTTTTCAATTATATTAACTTGTGATAATTAGTAAAATCCATACCAAAGGTAGTGGATCATGATCTAGATAACTTAAAAATGAAAATCTGAACCGATATATGGGTTTAGGAGGTATAAAAAACTAATGGATCATGATCACAGTAAAATTTCTATATATCTACATCAAGAAATTAAAAGAAAAGTAAGATTCAATATCAACCTTTAAAATGGGCTGAAATATTAAAATCACAATTTTGATCTCAATTTAACTCCAAATTGAGATTGAAAAGTTGGGTTAGATTTCTCTTAATGAGTAAAACCTACTAAACTTAGAAAATTTATGCTTTAATGCATGTAAAATTCTTTTAATAAAGAAAAAGTGCTACTAATTCTCATGATTAGTGAAATTTTGAATAATCAAACTCTATAATTCTAATCCACCGATGATCTTGTCATTGTGAAATATGGAATCAATGGTTATAAGTGATTGATCTATGTTTAATTAAGAGATCTAGCCTTAAAAGTAGTAAGATCCATAAAAATGAATGAGAATCTCCTTGATCTAGTTGATCAAGGATGATTGGACTATGGATGTGTTTGGATGAAGATATGAAGTTAATGTCATATGAATTTATGGACTGAATGATGATGATTTAGGATAGATTAAGATCTATGCCCTTAAATTGGATAAAAGGACTTGAGATCTTCTTGATCGATTGGATCAAGAAGGATCAGATCTCTTGATGAGATGCATCAATGATCTAATAAAGAAATCACATTAAGGAGATGTATTAGATCTAAAGGAAAATGAAAAGATCAAGATCTAAATCCTTAAAGGGACAAAAGTCAACTATGACCATTGGATCATGATGAATAACAATGGCATGCTAGATTTTCATTTGAATTATTAAATGTTATTATAATTTTCATTTATTCCTTAGTAGATTTAATTGTATATTTATTTATTTATTTATGCTTTAATGCTTATGTTATGAAAATTACATTGAAAATATAATTAAATAAAAATTAGAGTTGAAGGACATTTACATTGAATGAATGACATGGAATTAATGATAGTAAGGGTTATAGTTAGTAGGTTAATATACGGAATATTATTTCCTTGGCTCAAATTAGGAGAATAATGAATCTCCATGAATGACATCTTAATGGTCATGGTCTTAATTAAAATCAATTAGAAAGAGTACTTAGGGTTGAAATTTTCATAGGAACCCTATGAAAGGTTGAGCTAAGGTCACACTAATGAAAGGTGAACATGGTGATTAGGGGGTTCTCTAATAGAGCCTCGCTCTTCCCCTACCTTCCGTTGATTTTTGTGAGGTCTAAATACCTCCTTACATGAGGATTGAAGTAATCACTTTGTGTTCAACCATTCAACTAGTAAGCCTTAGCCAATTTGACATAAGAGGAGCTATCTAGACTTAGGATGGAATAAGCTATCCTCAACGAGTAAAACATTAATTTTTTGAGTAATAATAATAACATAAAAGGTTAGTAAATTATCTAATCTTAATAAAAATTGTAAATAAGATAAGGAAGATCAAACAAGATCCAAGAGAGATCTTAAAGGATCAAAAAGAAAAAGAAAAGAAATATAATGTAGATTGTAATATTGTTCTATGATTTTATTTCTAGTGTAGATTTGGAACTTAGAAGAATTGAAACCCTGATCATATATGATTCAAGGAAAGTTAGGGCATCCCTCATAGGATAACACAAATACATGTGGAAAGAATACTTGTATAGAGGAATAACTTTATACGTATGGTTTGACAGATGTATGAATCAAGACCATGATGTACAATATGGAGTGAATACTACTTGAGATGTATGAATCAGGACCATGATACCACTTTGGGGTAGGTGGATGTATAAGAATGTATTAAGGATTCATGTGTATACATACATGATCTTCTGTCTGGAATTATAAACCTTCATAATATAAGTATACTTGGTACCTTAGCATAAAAATGATCCAACCAAGTGATCCAATTCAATTGATCCAATGATCTAACCAAATGATGAGAAATTAATGAGATGTGTGGACTAAGGAAACCCTAAAAATAGGGCATAGAAAATATTCCAGCCTTAGTTAAATAGACACATAGTCTGATATGTACAATGTATTTTACATACAAGCATGGTGGCTTGTGATTTGGTTTTACACAGTCTTAGGATTGGGGATGCTATGCTAAGGAAGTTATGAGGGTTTGGCTACCTGCTTCCTGAAACTTATATGATGGATACCATGCCCAAAGAGAGGTTAAACGTTGGGTGGGGCAATCATGGGAAGGGCACCACTGTGACAGTCATGTTCCCCCATGCAACATGGACTTTGTTATTTCCACAGTTGGTGTCAGTGGATTATTATGAAGTTATCCAAGTGTTGTTCGGATTTAGACTGCTGCATAGTAGTCTTTGAGTATTTTGCATTATGATGCACATATGATAGGCATAGCGTAATGTCATGGCATGATGAAATGCCACTACATGAGTTCATGGAAAGAAAATCCCCATATGAGAATTGGCTAAATATTGATCTCCTAAGTGGAAGTATAGCCAGGGGAAGGAATAAGTTTTGAGAAATTTTCACTATTTTAATGGATTTATCCTATAGTACATAAATAATGTATATACTCTATGATGAGATAAATCATGAGTAGATAACCATGATGGAATAATGACTGAGGTATGTATTCTTATATTAGTGAAGTAGTATATTTTTGTATCCCCTACCAAGCATAGCTTACTAAGATATTGTAAATATTTGAATGTTTACAATATCTCAGAAATAGAGAAGGAGAATTGGGAGCTCAAGACGGTACAAGACTTGAAGAGAATAATCAATCAAGGTATGTCCCCTGAAGACTTGTAGTTTTATTTGAGAGCATTGTATTGTATTGAGAGTTTTAATGTAAGGTGAGGTTTGAAATTTGGATTATGTAATTTAGACAATGGTTTGTAATTATAATACAGGGGTTGTGTAAGAGTGACCTATTGGATGATTCCTAGTATTTAATAAAAATTTATTTTATATAAAATGTCTATGTGTATTATGTACCTTGAGGTGAGACTTCAGTTTTGTTACAAACAAATTTAAAAAAAAATAAAATTCCGTTGTATTGTTTGTGAAATTTTTTTACCATTAAGGGCCCTTACTTTGAAAAATGTATTACAAAATATGTTACAAAAACCCAAGTTGTCACAATTGGTATCAGAGCCGGTCATCCTGTCACTCACAACCCCAATATATCCAAAGGAATAATCCAAATTAGGATATTAGAAATGTGTTAAGTAGAATACTTATATAGAAATCTGGGTTTTGAGTAGATGCCACCTAAAGGGGGAATTAGGCAAATGACTCGAAGTGAACTTGAGAATGTTATGGAAGGATCATCTGGGAATAATTTGGAGGAAGTGATGACTAGGGTATTGAGAAATCTTCTTCCTCAGCTTATATAGCCTTAGGTTACTCCAGTTGAAGCACTAAGTATTCAGGCCCAGGCTCAACCTGACATAGGACCCAGTGCTCTTATACCCATATAGGAAACTCCAACTCTAGTATAGGATAATTCTTCACCTTTACCTAGTGGAGTGTTGGAAACCACTTAATTGACACCCAAAAAGATATACAAGATGGTGGAAAGGTTCTAGAAGATGGTTACCAGCTACAATGGCAAGGGTGATGCTGAGAAAGCTGAAGAATGGATTTATGAAGTAGAGATGGCCTTCAGTGTATTGAGGACTCTGGAGAATCTAAAGGTCAAGTTGGTCACATATGTATTGAAGTAAGAAGCAGCTTTCTAGTGGAGATCAGCACAAAAGAATTTCTTCTCCAATCCTAAAGATATTTTAATGAAAAATATTTCCTAATCCATGTGCAAGTCCAAAAGGAGGAGTTCTTAGATCTACGACAAGAAAACCTTTCAGTTGTTGATTATGAAAATAATTTCATTCAACTAAAGAGATTTGCAAGCCATATATGTGACACTGAAAGGCATACGGTGGATCATTTTATGGAAGGGCTACACCTAGGGCTAAGAATGAAGGTGCTAGGAACCAAACCTACAACAATGACCAAGTGTGTTGAGATGGCTTTTAAATTTGATGAAGACTATAAGAGAAACCAATTCACCAAACTTGGAGGAGGGAGCAATTATCATAAAAAACCCTTTAAGAAGGGCAAGAGATCGCCTAACCATTTCAAGCCTTCTAGCCATCAGGGAAATCAAGCTAAACGGACACGATGTCCCAAATGCAAAGCATATCATCTAGGCAATGTGTGTCCTCATACGATGCCACAACCACCGCAACCTCCTATCAAATTTTACAAGTGCAGTGAGTTAGGGCATTTCTCTAATAATTGTAACAAACCCTTGGTAGTTAAAGGTGCAAAAGCTAAGAACGTACCGTGTCATCAAGGAAGGGTGCTCGTCATTATTGACGGAGAGGCTGGTACATCTAACATAGTTATTGAAGGTACATTGCTAGTATCTAATCACCATGCCAAAGTACTGTTTAATTCTAAATCTACCCATTCTTTCATATCACGTGTATTTGCATCTAGTATACAATTGATAGTAGAGAAATTGGGATTCTATCAAGAGGTGATGACACCATTGGGAAAACCAGTTAGATTACAAGAATATCTTCAAGATGTACTTGTTGAAGTACAAGGGAAAAGAATGGGTATAGACTTCATTTTACTAAACATGATAGATTTTGAATATAATACTAGGTATGGATTGGTTAGCAAAATACTAGGTAATTACAGACAGCCTTAAAAAGAAAATCACTTTTAACATACTAGGAGAAGAAATGCTAGTATTGCATGGAAAACCAAATGGCTCAGACAACTCTATCATATCAACTATGAAGGCTGCCAAATATGTGTCCAAGGGATGTCAGGAATTTTTAGAAACTGTAGTTGCTTTGAATGTTCAACAGCCCAAGATAGAAGAAATCGACATAGTCAAGGAATTCCAAGATGTGTTTCCTGAAGAACTCCCTAGTTTACCACCCCATAGGGAAATTGAGTTTACCATCAAAGTAATTCCTGGTACAACTCCAATTTCTAAAGCACCCTATAGGATGGCCCTAGCTGAGTTAAGGGAATTGAAGAATCAACTGTAGGAATTGTTGGACAAAGGGTTTATCCAACCAAGTAGTTCACCATGGGGAGCACCAGTGATATTTGTGAAAAAGAAAGATGGGTCTGTGAGGTTATGTATCGATTAACATGTGATGACCCGAGTTTTTGCGAAAACAGAGCAGCGAAAAATAGAGCAGCGAAAACAGAGCAGCGAAAACAGAGCCCTTAAGAGTGTAAATTTTTTTCGCAAAACAGAGCAGCGAAAATTCTTTTCTTTATAACTTGTTTTGAAAACCCAAGTCACCACTTCATACATAACATAAGTACAATTTGTGTACAAAATAAAATACCATTGAAGGAATATACTTTTATTAAACTCCAGGATCCATTCAGTGGTTCACAGTACAGCTAAATCTAGTACAATACTTGTCCAAATTACATAATCCAAAACTCAAGCTCACCATACAATAAAACTCTCAACAAAGAAAAATACATGTCTTCAAGGGTATACCTTGAAGATTATTCTCTTCAAGTCTTCTATAGTCTTCAGCTCAACTCTCCTTCCCTGGATCTGAGATATTGCAACAAGTACAATATCTCAGCAAGCAATACTTGGTAGGGGATTCAAGAAACATTATAATTGACAAGGTAATTCCAATACTTCATAATCTCATTATCCTTAAACATACTCTTTACTTTGTAAGTTATGTATATCTATATACATACATACCCTTCATGGGTAAACCAGTTAAATTTGTGAAAATAGTCAAATATCATTCCCAACTAAGCTGATCAATTCTCTTCGTTTTGAGAATTTAGTATTACATCTAATCTTATATTGGGAATTTTCCTTCTTAAGAAATATTGGTAATATACAATTACCTAGCATTTCATTATGTTATAACATAAGGCATTTCACCATGCCTATTCTCATATGCATCATAGTGCAAAACAATTAGAAAGGTTGTTATGCTGCAGTCTGATCCATACTAGCGCGCTCGGATAATTGCCCTGTTCACCACTGATACCACGGTGGAAAATATTATGTCACTGCCCATATGGGGGGGCAAGACTTTCACAGTGGTGGTCTTCCCATAATTGCCACCACCCGACTTTTAGCCTCTCATTGGGCAAGGTATCATCATATCATCAAATTTCAAGGAGCGGGTGGCCAAACCCTCATAACTCCTCTAACAATAGCATCCCCTAGGCTCATGCCTATTAAAACAAACTCACAAGCCTCCATGCTTGTATGTAAAATAGATTTCATATATATCAGACCATATGTCTATTTACTTAGGGCTGAAATATTTCCTAGTTCCCTATTCACTTATAGTTTAGTCCTTAACCATCTTATATGTGTTTGGTTGGATCATAAGGTTTTCAAGAGATTCAGTACAAGTATTATTATTACTCTTGTCAACATAAGATCATGAGTAAAATCATGTATATCTCATGTAAATGCATTCATCAAATCCTCCTACCTTTAAGGATTGATCTCTTTTTCCCAATCTTCCATGATCCTGACTGATGTATGTAATCTGTACATACATACATATTTTCAATATATAAATTATGAACAATCCTATTGATCACTAGATCTGATGTTTAGAATGATCTTTAGATCATTCATATCTAAGTATTTTTCTATCTCTAAGTCTTTGTATGATCATCTCCTTAATCTTGATCTTTCATAGATCCCTCATGTTGATAAAGATCAAGGTCCTAGATCTTCTATCATCTAGTTCTTCTTTGATCTAAGTTCAGTTCTTGGATCATCCCTATGAAGGATGATCTTGGTTCTCTTCCTTGAATCATCTTTGATCAAGGGTTTGGGTTATCTAATCTAATGAACTATAACAAGTATACTAATGAACATGCATACTAAGTACAATATAGTGTTCTTATTCTTATTGGTCTTGATCATCCAAGATCTAATGGATCTTGTTTGATCATCCTTATCTTACTTACTATTTTTATTAGGGTTAGGTAATTTACTAACCTTTTATGCTCTTATTATTATTATTCAACCAGTTAATGTACTGGTTGAAGGTAGCTTATTCAAGCCTAAATCTAGACTGCTCTTCTTATTTCCAATTGGCTAAGGCTTACTAGCTGAATGGGTGAACACAAAGTGGTTACTTCAATCCTCATGTAAGGAGGCGTTTAGACCTCACAAACGTCAACAGAAGGTAGAGGAAGAGCGAGGCTCTATTAGATAACCCCCTTAACCACTATGTTCATCATTCACTAGAATGACCATAGCTCAACCTTTCATAAGGTTCCTATAAGCATGTTTACCCTAAGTACTCTTTCTAATGGATTTTAATTAAGTCCATGAATATTTATAATGTCATTCATGGGGTTTATTATTCTTTTCCTAATTTGGGCCAAGGACTTGATAATCCTTATATTGTCCTACTAACTATCTTACTAATTAAGTCCAAAGTACTCAATTCTTATTTGTGTCATGAAACTCTACTTTCTCATTAGAATACATTTTTGATGTTTTATGCTCTTTATCTCATAACAAGTAATTCTACTAATAACATTCAACCATAAATGAATTATAAATTCAAAGCATAAAACTACATAATCTAACATTCAATGAAAATAAGGCAAGGTACTTAAATTAAATCTATCACCTTATGATAACAATGAAACACATATCATGCTAAACTCTAAATGTTATACTAGCATGCTTTATAACATAATAATATAAAATGAAACTAATTACATTTACATTTTTAGAAACCTTCACTTATGATCCAACCATTTGATCTTAGATCTTTTCCTTTGATTAAGGATTTTAGTTGTATTTAGGGAATTTTCTCTATTAAGGTCAAAAGATCATATTGATCTATTTTTGTCATAATCCATTCATGATTTCCTTGGATTTCATCATATAAACATTTATTCTTTCCATCCCAAGGGTCTGATCACACTTGATCTCATTGATCAAGTGGGTCCCTTTGTATTTTTAGGGTTTTTCTACCATAAAGGATAGATCCCTTAATATATCTCATATCTATCCAATTTAAACATATATCTCACTTTATTTAAGTAGTATATCATTATTAAAACATGCTTCTAAGATCTGATCATCTCAGATCTTGAAAATTTATGTAATTAGAATCTTATTTCTTTAATACAAAAAGTTTTTACTGAATAACAGGTCTATTTTATCACTCCATAAGAAAATATAGGTTTCAAGCTTTCCATAGCTTCTTTCCGATCTCAATTTGGAGTTCAGATGACTCTGGAATTGAATATGGAAGTTTACAGTCTTCCTAGGGCCTGTATTTGATCTGGGCCCAGGAACAGACGGTCCAGATCGTTCGGGCGGAAAACCAAGCCGGGCGGACCGAGTCGGGCGCGTCCATGGAAGCGTGCGGGACGTCGTCCATCTGATCTGGAGATCGGACAGTCTGTTTGGACCGTCCAATCAATCCCTTCTCAATTGAGAGACCAAAACTTCTTAGATCTTTCTAAAACTTCTACCTTAGGGGTTTTGGACCCTTTTGGATTGATTGGTGTAGTCAGATTTTTCATCTGAGCACTCCATCATCATGAATTAAGGGTTCTATTGTTTAATTTATTTTTACCTTTTTATTACCAAAATAAATTACAGAAAAATAAAAATTACATAAAACAGTAGTAAACATCTATGAAAAGGATTTCCACCTACCTGATTAGAGAGAAAACCTCGGTTATATGCCCAATTTAAAAAAATACCTTGTTGATGAAGATATAGCCTAAAATCCACCTTTCTTACAAATATCCGTTGTTTGAACCATTGGATCTTGAAATTTCTTTGGGGGTTTTGTAGAATAGATATGTTGAGAAGTTTTGGATGGTGAAATTGAGCAAATTAGATATGGAACAGAGTGCCTAATTGATTTTAGGTCTCTTGCTCCAATCTAAAAAGAAAAACAAGTTGAAAAGAGATCTAACTCTTAGAAATTTTGAGTTTTTGGGGAGGGATCTAGATCTAATTTTTCAAGGAGAGTGAAGAGAATTTTGTGGGGATTTTATGAGGATTTTTGGAGGTTTTTTTGTTATATTATTAAATGGCATGAAAGTCTTCAATGCTCCCATGCCTAATTTTTCTTCCCCAAGACCAACTGATATTTTTTGACCCATGTTTCACATGGGCTGCTGATAAAATTGGTTGTTGGGTACGTGGTGGGCCCCATGTGGGCCCCACATGGTGTAAAAAGACCATTTTGCCATTTATGCATAAAATTTTGGGTTTTATTCCCATGATCTCGAATTTGAGTGTACTTAGTGGCGTTGGATTTGTATTTCTCAGTACATTCTAAATTTTGATGTTTCATATTTTGATTTTTGGGTAAAATTACTATTTTACCCCTTTTGTCCAAGAAATGAAAAACTTAAGGATTTCTCATCCGAATTCGAAATTTGTCGTGCTTATAGTCATTTTGAAGGGTTTGCTAAGTTAAATTTCAATTTTACATATCTTATGATTTGGTTATACTTTTATAAAAACTATATTTTAAATAACCCTAATATTTCAGCCCGAAATATCTGAAACTCAAACTTTATTGATTTTTCTCAATCAATGACAAAAATTGGGGTTATTACATACCAGATGCTGAACAGTGTGATAATAAAAAGTAGATAGCCTCTACCTTGCATTGATGATCTCTTTGATCAACTCCAATCTATTAAGGTCTTTTCCAAAATTGACCTTAGATGAGGATATCTTCAATTGCGTATCAAAGGCGAAGATATACCCAAAATAGCATTCAGAACCTGGTATGAACTTTATGAATTTTTTGTGCTGGCTTTTGGATTAACTGATGCTCATGTTGTATTTATGAACTCGATGAATAGATTTTTCAAGGAATTTCTGGAAAAATTTGTAATCGTATCCATCGACAATGTACTGATTTAGTCTACTAGTATACCGGAACATCAAGAACATTTATGGATTGTATTAAACACACTTAGAAGACACAAACTATTTGGAAAATTTACTAAATGTGAATTTTTCTTGGAAAAAGTCAACTTTCTAGGACATGTAATTTCCTAGAATGGAATAGAGGTGGACCCAACCAAGGTGGAAGCAGTAATGAATTGGGAACAACCAAAGATAGTAATTGAAATACGAAGTTTTCTAGGGTTAGCTAGATATTATCGTAGATTTATCCAAGGATTTTCCCATATAGCTCTTTCTTTAACTTCTTTGATTAGAAAAGGAGTACAATTTACTTGGACTGATGAATGTGAAAGGAGTTTCCGAGAGTTAAAGAGGAGATTAACTACAAAACCAGTATTGACCCTACCATCAGGGAGGGGAGATTATGAGATATACTATGATGCTTCAGGAAAAGGGTTAGGAATTGTATTGATGTAAAAAGGGAAGGTCATTGCTTATACTTCATGATAATTGAAGAAACTTGAAATGAACTACTCAATACATGACCTAGAACTTGCAGCGGTAGTGTTTGCCTTAAAATTTTGGCAACATTACTTGTACGGGGAGAAATTCAATGTATTCACTGATCATAAGAGCCTCAAGTATCTTTTCACCCAAGCTAATCTAAATATGAGACAAAGAAGTTGGATGGAATATTTTAAGGATTATCATTTTGTAATTCAATACCATCCTAGAAAGGCTAATGCAGTGCCTGATACACTGAGTAGACACATAAAAGGAGTATTGGCTAATGTCACCATTAAGTCAACTTTTGTTGAGAAAATCTTAAAGGCCCAAGAAGGGATATAACAATCAAATAAATGTGTGGGAAGACAGAGTTTAGTAAAGCTTCAAACGGGTGTATTCGGTTCCAAGGAAGACTTGTGGTTCCCTCAAGTTTAACAAAAGCACTACTACAAGAAGCCCATCAATCCAAATTTTCTATACACCTTGGAGGAACAAAAATGTACCAAGATTTAAAAAGAAACTTCTAGTGGGAAGGTATGAAGAGAGATATCAGGGAATGTGTCGCTAAATGCTTAACTTGCAAGCAAGTGAAGGCTAAACATCAAAGACCAGGTGGATTACTACATACCTTGGAACTGCCAGAATAAAAATGGGAACATGTCACCATGGACTTTGTTGTAGGGTTACCAAGGACTTGAGCAGGTCATGATATGATTTGGGTAATAGTTGACAGGCTAACCAGGTTGGCACACTTCCTTTTGATCAAACAAAACCAATCTGTCTATAGTTTAGCCCAATTATATGTAAGAGAAATAATCAGTCTTCATAGGATCCCACTCTCCATCATCTCTAATCGAGATGGAAGGTTTACCTCTAGAAGCGGGAAGAGCGAGCAACAGGCATTGGGGACATCACTAAATTTTAATACAACCTTTCATCCCCAAACTGATGGTCAGTCAGAAAGGACCATTCAAGCCTTAGAAAATATGCTAAGGGTTTGCGCATTAAACTGGAGAGGAAGTTGGGATGAACCTCTTCAACTGCTAGAGTTCGCGTACAATAACAATTTCCATGCAAGTATCAGTATGGCACCATATGAAGCATTGTATGGATGACCATGATGATTGCCAACTTGTTGGGATGACGTGGGAGAGAGGAAGTTGATAAAATTAGAACCAATGGAACAATGTACAAACAAGGTAAGAATAATAAAGAAAAGATTGTTGGCCGCTCATAGTTGTCAAAAAAGCTATACGAATAAAAGAGGCTGAACCCTGGAATTCAAAGCAAGTGACCACATTCTTTTGAAGGTTTCATTAGTTAAGGGAGTAAGGAGGTTCGGAAGTAAGGGAAAACTTAGTCCAAGGTATATTGGTCCTTTTGAAATTCTGGAAAGGATTGGTCTGGTGGCTTACAAATTAGCCCTACCACCCCAACACTCAGAGGTACACAATGTATTTCACGTATCCATGTACAAAAATACATTCCAGATGAGACTCATGTGCTTCAAAGGATACCAAAAATGTTAAATACATATTTAACCTTTAAGGAAAGGGCAATTTGGATCTTGGACAGGAAAGAGCAACAATTGAGGACCAAATCTATCCCTTTAGTCAAGGTATTATGGTAACATCATACGGTCGAGGAAGCTACTTGGGAATTAGAAGAGGAAATGAAAAAAGTTGTATCTTAGTTTGTTTGATTAGTTGTAATTTAGAAATTTTGAGGACAAAATTATTGTAGGGGGGTAGATTGTAACACCCCCAACTTTTGTAAGGAGATTGAATAAATAATGAAATTAAAATTTTTAAGAAAAATTAGGCTGAAATATTATGGTTATTAAAAATGCACTTCTCATAGAAGTAAAATCAAGGTATAAGACATGTATAATTGAAAACATACTTGACAAACCCTTCAAAAAGACCGTAAATACATCAAATTTTGAGATTGGATGAAAAATCCTTATTTTTCTCCATTTTTATGAATAAAGGGTAAAATAGTAATTTTACTCATAACCGAACCTAAGACATAAAATATTGGAACGTACTCAAAAATACGATTCCAACACCACTAAGTATGCTCAATTTCAAGTTCATGGGAATAGACCCTATTTTTCTCCATTTTTGGAATTAAAAGGGGTAAAATGGTCCTTTCACACCTCTGTGGGGCCCACAAAGGAATCCAATGGCCAGAAAATGTGTAATCATGAGTCAAACCACTACCATCTACTAGTGGAGGAGGTGGTAGTGCGAATCCAATGACAATTTAATACTAAAAAGAAAGAAAACATGAAAATTACATATAATCATGAAAATTTCCAAAAATGCCTATAAATACCTGTTAAAAAATTCCCAAAAATGTTCATAAAATTCACCACAAAATTTCCTAACCTGCCCCAAAATTTTAACTAAAAAATCCCCCCCCCTCTCTCTCTCTCTTCTTCCTTCTTTCTCCCTTTTTATTTTCTTCAGTTAGTGCGTCCATAGACACACCCAAATAAATATTCCCCCTAATCATCAGGCGCACTTGTAGATGTGGCATCCTCGACGAATAGGGTTTTCACCATGCTACATTTTTTCAATTAGTCATCCACTTCGGACCGTTGAAACCTTAATCCACTCCATTAAAATGGTTTAGCACGTCAAAATACACAAAAGCCCTATCCTTTTACATTGATCAGTGGAGTATTCATTGGCCAAACCATCAAAAATAGTAGCTCTGGTGACATCTATTCATACATGGATTTTCTTATTTTTTGGCCAAGTTTTCATACTTTGAGCACCCCAGGTAGGTGGATCTCATCCCCCTCTTCATTTTTCCTAAGTTGATTTTGGGTTTTGGGCTCATCGAAATTATTTCTCTGGTGATCTTCACCGGTGAAATAGTACTAGTGATCAGCCCTAGTTCACCATCTTGGATGGCTCAGATGAAACTTCTAAACCATTGGATGGATTCCTGGGCCCCAAAAACCACTAGAGATGAAATCTGGGCAGTTGGATGTAAAGGATGGAGGACATCTGGTAATGGGTGATCCAATAGTCCAGATCTAGACTATCTCACCCATAGCCCTTCACCTCCATCAGATTACTTGGAATAGGTTGTAATGGGAGTGGCCTACTGGTCATCCCTATACCCGTAAGCCGAGATTTGATTTGGGCTGTCCAATTTAGAACTAAAACCTTAAATTTTCAATTAAGAGGTCAATTGGGCTCTGAATTTAGATCAGAAAGTTTCTATAGATTCCATGTCACTTTTAGAAGTTACTGAACTCATAAGATTTGTGTTTTCAAATGTATTAACTTATGATAATTAGTAAAATCCGTACCAAAGGTAGTGGATCATGATCCAGATGACTTGAAAATGAAAATTTGAACCAATATATGGGCTCAGGAGGAATAAAAAACTTATGGATCATGATCAAAGTAAATTTTTTATATATTTAGATGAAGAAATTAAAAAAAAAGGAACATTCAATATCAGCCCCTAAAATGGGCTGAAATCTTAAAATCCCAATTTTGAACTCAATTTAACTCCAAATTGAGATCGGAAAGTTGGGTTGGATTCCTCCTGATGAGTCGAATCTACTGAGCTTAAAAATTTTATGTTTTGATGCATGTAAAATTCTATTAATAAAGAAAAGTACAACTAATTCTCATGATTAGTGAATTTTGAATGATCAAACTCTAGAAGCCTAATCCATTGTTGATCTTATCACTGTGAAATATGGAATAAATGGTTATAAGTGACTGATCTGTGTTTAATTAAGAGATCTAGCCTTAAAAGTAGTAAGATCCATAAAGATGAATGATAATCTCCTTGATCTAGTTGATCAAGGATGATTGGACAGTATGGATGTGTTTAGATGAAGATATGAAGTTAATATCATATGGATTTATGGATTGGATGATGATGATTTGGGATAGATTAAGATCTATGCCCTTAAATTGGATAAAAGGACTTAAGATCTTCTTGAACAGTTGGATCAAGAAGGATCAAATCACTTGATGAGATGCATCAATGATCTAATAATGAAATCACATTAAGGAGATGTATTAGATCTAAAGGAAAATGAAAAGATTAAGATCTAAATCCTAAAAGGGATAGAAATCAACTATGACCATTGGATAATGATGAATAGCTATGGCTTGTTAGAATTTCATTTGAATTATTACATGTTATTACAATTGTCATTTATTGCCTAGTAGATTTAATTATTTATTTCTGTTTTAATTCTTATGTTATTAAAATTACATTAAAAATGTAATTAAATGAAATATAAAGTTGAAGGACAATTACATGGAATGAATGACATGGACTTCATGATAGTAAGGGCTATAGTTAGTAGGATAATATAAGGAATATTATTTTCTTGGCCCAAATTAGGAGAATAATGAATCTCCATGAATGACATCTTAATGTTCATAGACTTAATTAAAATTAATTAGAAAGAGTACTTAGGGTTGAAATTCTCATAGGAATCCTATGAAAGGTTGAGCTAAGGTCACACTAATGAATGATGAACATGGCGGTTAAGGGGGTTCTCTAATAGAGCCTCACTCTTCCCCTATCTTCTGTTGATGTTTGTGAGGTCTAAATGCCTCCTTACATGAAGATTGAAGTAATCACTTTGTGTTCAACCATTCAACTAGTAAGCCTTAGCCAATTTCACATAAGAGTTGTCTAGACTAAGGATAGAATAAGCTATCCTCAACCAGTAAAACATTAACTGGTTGAGTAATAATGATAAGACCATAAAAGGTTAGTAAATTATCTAATCTTAATAAAAATTGTAAATAAGATAAGGAAGATCAAATAAGATCTAAGAGACATCTTGAAGGATCAATAACAAAAAGAAAACAAATATAATGTTGATTGCAGTATTGTTCTATGATTTTATTTCTTGTGTAGATTGTGAACTTAGAAGAATTGAAACCTTGATCATATATGATTTAAGGAATGTTAAGGCATCCCTCATAGGATAACCCAAATACATGTGGAAAGAATACTTGTACAGAGGAATAACTTTATGTGTATGGTTTGGTAGATGTATGAATCAAGACCATGATGGGCAATATGGAGTGAATACTACTTGAGATGTATGAATCAAGACCATGATACCACTTTGAGGTAGGTGGATGTACATGAATGTATTAAGGATTCATGTGTATACATGCATGATCTTCTGTTTGGAATTATAGACCTTCATAATATAAGTACACTTGGTACCTTAGCATAAAAATAATCCAATCATATGATCCAACCAAGTGATCCAACTCCATGATCCAATTCAATTGATCTAATGGTCTAATCAAATGATGATCAATTAATGAGATGTGTAGACTAAGGAAACCCTAAAAATAGGGCATAGAAAATATTCCCGCCTTAGTTAAACGACACATAGTCTGATATGTACAATGTATTTTATATACAAGCTTGGTGGCTTGTGATTTGGTTTTAAACAGCCCTAGGATTGGGGATGCTATGCTAGGAAAGTTATGAGGGTTTGGCCACCTGCTTCCTGAAACTTATATGATGGATACCATGCCCAAAGAGAGGCTAAACGTTGGGTGGAGCAATCATGGGAAGGCCACCTCTATGAAAGTCATGTTCCCCCCATGCGAACATGGACTTTGTTATTTCCACAGTTCATATCAGTGGATTATTATGAAGTTATCTGAGTGCACTATATAAATTTAGACTACGACATAGTAGTCCTTGAGTATTTTACATTATGATGCACATATGATAGGCCTAGTGTAATGCCATGGCATGATGAAATGCCACTACATGAGTTCCTGGAAAGAAAACCCTCATATGAGAATTGGCTGAATATTGTTCTCCTAAGTGGAAGTATAGCCAGGGGAAGGAATAAGTTTTGAGAAATTTTCACTATTTTAATGGATTTATCCTATACTACATAAATAACATATATACTATGTGATGAGATAACTCATGAGTAGATAACCATGATGGAATAATGACTGAGGTACGTATTCTTATATTAGTGAAGTAGTATATTTTTGTGTCCCCTACCAAGCATAACTTACTTAGATATTGTAAATGTTTGAATGTTTACAATATCTCAGAAATACAGAAGGAGAATTAGGAGCTTAAGATAGTAGAACACCTGCAGAGAATAATCAATTAGGGTATGTCCCCTGAAGACATGTATTTTTATTTGAGAGCATTGTATTGTATTGAGAGTTTTAATGTAAGGTGAGGTTTGAAATTTGGATTGTGTAATTTGGACAATGGTTTGTAATTATAATACGTGGGTTGTGCAAGAGTGAACTACTGGATGATTTCTGGTATTAAATAAAAATTTATTTTATATAAAATGTTTATGTGTATTATGTACCTTGAGGTGAAACTTGGGTTTTGTTACAAATGAATTTAAAAGAAAAGAATTTTCGCTATATTGTCTGCAAATTTTTTTTACCATTAAGGGCCCTTCATTTGAAAAATGTATTACAAAATATGTTACAAAAACCTGAGTCGTCACACTTGTGTTCCTTCCTATATAAGGTACAATCATTGAGACACACATGTATCTTCTCATACTTTAACCCAAGTGTAGCTAGGTCTTCCATTGCCTCCCATGTGGACTACACCAATTTATTATGCTTTGCTAGTTTCTTACCCACTGCTTTCAAGACTTTTGTAAAACCTTCATCTAAAAAACCAAATATTGATTTCACGTTGTAAAGTTCTACCAATATAGACTTGGTATAATCTTTACATTCAAGGTACAATGGCTCATCGACTTCCTATAATGTAGTATGAAATTGTTCAGGGTCATCTTGGAAGTCGTCATATGAATCTTGAAACATCAGTACAACTGTATTATCTCCAACACTTCCTAGAGTGTCTTAATCATATCTTCTGAGCCTTGTCGAGGGCCTATGTGGAAGTTCTTCTCCATGTTAAATCCATGGGTGGTAGCTTTCATCCATTCCATTAAAGCACAAGTGTTCTCTCAACACCTGTACAGTAACTTTTTTCAAGTTTCCACATTTTGAGCATGGATAGCTCATGCAATTATGGTCAACATCTGCCTTAAGTAGGAACTCTATGAAATTTTCTATTCCCTCATCATATTCTTTTGATGTTCTTGTGGTATTCATCTAAGAATATTTGTCCATTATCATAAGAAATTAAAGCAAACCTATGTGGAGGCTTGGTAGACATGAAAAGATTAAGTTAAGCATTTTACCAAACACTAAGTAAAGAAGAATTAAAGCTATTTAAAAGAACTACATTTCATGAAAATTTTTGATTAACAATGAAAAAAAATAAAAATATGATAGAAACATTTAAAAAAATAATTTAACTTTAAATATGCATAATACAAATGAGACAAGCAAAGAGATACTAACCAACACTCAAAAATCGATATCAACCCTGCATTTGGCAATGTAGTTCCAATTCACAAGTAGGATTTGGTTGAGGGTAGTCAAATAGAAATTTGGCTTAGTTTCTATGTATAGACCATGAACACAGTAAAAAAAAAACATGGAGAAAGTTGATGAAATAACTCTTAAAACAAACTCATAAAATTGAAGTTGTTTGCTATAAATGACTTAAAAAGTGAAAAGTAGTAACTTTTAAAGTCACTTAATTGTAAATGACTTTAAAAGGCCAAACTTTTAAAGTCATTTACAGCGAACAACTTTAAAAATTTACAAATTTTCACTTAATATATATATTCATTTGATTTTTGTACATTACAATATCTTACATAAATACGCAATGAAACCAATTTTACACACAGAAACAAATATAACATATATACATGAACAAACACGTGAACATGGAAATCAAATTATTTTTTATTACATCCAATGTTACATATTATTAGATCTTACTAATAAAATATCAAAGAGTGAATCTACAATTTTTCATCAAAATTTGGACTCCTAGTATTCAAGTGATACCCGTTCTATGGAGAGAGAGTCCTACAATTTTCTTGGCCAAAAGTTAATGGTATAACCACCACTCTTCATCAAACCCTAATTTTGGATGAGAACCACAAATCGTAATGATCTCCCTTTCTCCATTAGTGAGGGTTAGAAAGAGAAGTAGTTTTCATTTGCAATGAAATCAAATGATTTTTTCCAAATCGGGATGATCTAACACACTTCTTAACCCCATCATCTGTAGTGAAAAAACCAACTTGATCTACATATTGAAAACATAGAGAGTTAGTAACAAGAAAGCAATGCACGATAAAAAGAGGTTATGGTTTCCTTATAATGTTTTTCATGACACAATAATCAAAATATACAAAATGGAAAGCAATAAGGGAAACATAGAGAAGCATAGGACCAGAGGAAGACATTGTCATGCCACTCGTGAGAAGAAGGACATGAATAGTGGATACAAGAAAAAGTAAGATGACTTTGGCTTTTTCATAGATGAAAAAGGACTATTGAAGTTGTTTAGTACTAAATGACTTTAAACGCATAACCTTTTGCAGTCATTTGAGTTTTAATTTCTTGGTTATGTCCTTAAGTAACCAAGTACCTTAGTTTATGATTAGTAATAATTATGTTTTAATACAAGGGAATGCTTCAATTTGGTTTATAGGTTCATAGCCTTATAGTCATATTTGTTTTTAGACCATTCTACCTAGTCTTATATGTAGACATTTTCTGGTATATCAATTAATGGGGGTTTGACAAGTGGAGGTTCACAAGTAAGGCTTCATAACATAGTGGTCATAAGGGTACAAATCTCAACTCTTGGGCATCCTCTAACAAGTACAATTTGTCCCTCGGTTCTTATTTTCCTTAAGTGTTGGTAGTCATAGCTAGCCCAACTTAGTTTCTAAGTGTGACTAGGTGTGTATCTCACTTTAGTTAGGTTCACATGGATCTAATTGCTAAGACTTAGGTGCTAACTAAGTGTCATGGGATTATATCAAGTAAGCCATAGGGGATTATGTCATAAGAGACTAAGGCATAGGAGATTAAGTCATATGAGACTAAGTTGTAGGAGACTGTCAACGGAGACGAAGGCATAAGACATTAAGTCATTTAAAATGAATCTTAGGTGGCTAAGGTTTAAGTGTTTGAGTCATAGGGATCTAATTTAGTAGTCCATGTATTCAATGTTCTAGCAAAAGAATAATTAAGCATTTTCAAATTCTAGAGCAAGCACAGTCAAGCCTTTAAATATTTCAGTACAAAGGTAGTTTATGCATTCTCAATTTTGCAATATAATATGGAGTTTATGTGAAATCACATTTCCAGCATAAGGTAGCTTAAGTGTTCACATTTCTAACACAATGTAATCCACTTATTCTCAAATTCCAACACTAAAACGAATTTAATTTCTCTTAAATACTAGTTCTTTTGTTACTAAATCATTTCCAAGTTCCAACATAAGTGTTATTTACACATTCTAAATTCCAATACCAAAGCAATTCAAACATTGCCCAATGCACTGTAATTTTAGTTTAGGAATTAAATTTTCTTTCAAAATCAAATGGTTATCATCCACAATCTTCTAACACGTTCAATTAAGTACTTTAATCAAGAACATGGAAGAAAGATAAGGCACTATTTTTGTGCATAACCCGAGCAGGAAAGGTGCTTATTGATTTTGTTCATGATTCAAACATCCTAGTTGCAGTACTTTGGATGAATTTACTCCAAAAAAAAATTATTTTGACTAGAACCCTATTTTCATTTATCAGACAAGATAAAGGAAACCCAACTAGTAGCAGGAACTGCACCATTTCTTGCACACATCGTGCAGAAATGGTGTTGCTCCTTGTTTGTGTCCCTCAAAACAAAAGTTTTTAAAGTAAAATTTCATAGGGTATTTTTAGTATAAAATTGAAGTGTGGTATGCTATCTTGAAAACCCATGATTTGACTCTCCAAAATTTGAGTTCAAATCTAAGGTTTTGAGTTGGATTTGAGAGCCATCGGCTATACAGCTATGTGCAGGAAAATAGGGTACACCCAGTCCCTATTTTGGTTTGTAAAAAGTGAAGCTCCATTAACTTATGTAAAAATTCCTGTTTTAGTGCATTAGATGGAAGTTCACTCAAGAAAAATAAAAACCCAGCAAACCCTTTTCAATAGATGGTGAATTATAGGGACATTCAGGTGTACTTTTACACACTACATGCAGTTAGATAATAGAGCATGTTTACAATGACTTTAACTCAGATGTTCATAAGTGACAACAAGGCTATTCCATCATACATTGATGATATTGACCAATATCCAGCAACTAAATTCAATTGATAAGCAAAGAACGAAATCATGCATATCTAAGGGGTGAATTTACTAGAAACTCCTACACATGTATATTGCATAAATCAGGAACACATTTGTTACAATGCTAGATGAAAAAACACCTCATTTTTCTTGGCTAATCCATGCAAGCATTAGGAGTTCTTACTAAATAATAGATCCCATACTTGAAATTGAACTTTGGAAGACTAGATTTCTAGCTGGTTTCCCCTGAGTTATAAGTTCTCCTGCTTTCTACGTGGAGTTCCAACTCAGGTAGAAATCCGACTTCCTACTCACCTGACTCCTTCCCAAACTCCTCTTTTAGGTCACAGGCACACCACCAATACCTCTTTCCTCTTGGATCGACTTCCCCTAGCTTCTCCTCCCTGCACTACTAGCCTAGTCATCTTCTTCCTCAGTTGGTAGGGGTTAAGAATGTTTCTAGCACCTAAATTCGAATT
The DNA here is from genome assembly GCA_035236585.1 of Warburgia ugandensis. Lineage (NCBI taxonomy): Eukaryota > Viridiplantae > Streptophyta > Magnoliopsida > Canellales > Canellaceae > Warburgia > Warburgia ugandensis. The sequence goes on from CP141133.1 coordinate 44,321,423, forward strand.
CATTTTTATACTTAGGAAGGAACTACATGTGGGGAAGGCCAACTGGCCATGGAAAAGTGTTTCTATGTGGGTGGCTAGATTTCTTGCATCCAGCTAAATAACCCACTTCAGTGGTTTCCAATAAAAGCCCCCAATTATCCTAAAAGTTCACAATTATACCTTGCTCAAATTCAATTTTGGAACTATACCCTAACCAGAAACATAATAAATTTCTTATTCTTAAATGATTTATTGGAATTTCTCTATGTGTTTTGCATTGTGCTTAGGGTAGGGCTTTCCTTTCACAAGTGACCTACTAATTCCTCATTTTATCACCACTTTTTAATTATAATTATCTTTCAAAAACTCACTTAGTAATTACCATATGAGATTTTTAATCTTTCCTTTAACTTGAAAATTTGTTTCTAAATCTCTAAATCATCCCAACTATCTCTCCTTAGTTGTTATCCTAATGTAATTCCTTAACTCACTCGTTCAAATTTTTCATTAATGATTAAGATATATGCATAATAACTAATTAAATAAATGAAATCTTTTACCCTATTTTTATGAATATATTAATTGGAATTATATGTTTACATATATTATAGTTGGCTATGTCAAGATAGTTTAAATTAGATTTCAATTAAAATTCCATAAATTCAAAGATTGAGTCCTTGTGGGATTGACCCGTACTTGCACTTTTCACACTCCAATAGATCAATGCACTTGTAATATTTTAAAATAAACAACAAGTAATGCAAGAAATTCCTAACATATGGGAATATTTATAGGAGTAGACTTAAATGGTCAAGTAGGAAAATAAAAAGAAGGATATGATAGGATACATGGAGGGTATAGCTTTGTATAAAGCAATATGAGCTATCCTTGATTTAGCTTTGGCATATAACCTAGATCTAGCAAAAACATACTTCAAGAAGAGGGAAGACCACTTACTAACCTTTAAAAGAGTAACATATAAAATACAAACTATCATTCTCTACATAGGAATACTGAGTGAACAATGTATAAGGATTGTAAGGTGATACTTGGTAAGAGATTAACCCCACAACATGGGTTAATGGTTATGGATATTGACATTAAGATATTAAGGAAAACGTGTTCAAAAGCTAAGTGGTGGAATTGAAAAGGAGAGAAGATCACATATTCATAAACAAGTTGATGGTTGAAGGAAAGTGGAACAATGAAAAAGTAAACACCATGTGAACTGAGATGGCCAAGTCGATTAACAAAGTGATAAGAGATGTTCTAGGAGTATCTAAAGGTAAAATGCAACCAACAAAGGAAGCTTGATGGAGTGGAGGAGTGCAAAAATTTATTAAAGGGAAATGGGTATGTTTTACAGCATGGCAGAAGAATAGAAATAAAGAAAACTTTGAGCATTATAAGAATGCTGAAAAGATTGCTAAGCAAGTAGTGAGTGAGGCTAAACTTATGGCATATGATGATCTCTATAATAAATTAAGTTCAAGAGAAGGTGAGAAAGATGTGTTCAAACTTGCAAAAATAAGAGAACATAAGAGTAAGGACTTAGACCATGTTAAATGCATTAAAAGTGATGATCAAAGGATACTAGTCAAAGATGGGAAAGTTACTTTCAAAAATTGCTAAATGATAAATATATTGAGAATATAGAGATTGAGAGAATCATAAACCCAAATAATGTTTGACTATATAGGCATGACCATAGGATCAGGATATCTGAAGTGAACATGGCCTTGAAAAAGATGATATCAAGAAAGGTCATGGGGTGTGATGGTACACCAATAGAGGTTTGGGGGAAATGCTTTATAGTACCAACTTATAAGAATAAAGGAGATGTACAAAGTTACATTAATTATTGTGCGATCAAACTTATGAACCATACTATGAAACTTTGAGAAAGAGTGACTGAGAAGAGATATGACAGGAGATGAGTGCATCAAAAAACCAATTTGGTTTCATGCCTAGAAGGTGTACTATGCATGCTATTTTCCTACTTAGACAATTGATAGAGAAATACAGGGAGAGGAGGAAAGACCTCCACTAGGAATTGGCATTGAACCTGTACCTTTTCACATTAATTATGAAGGAGTTAACAAACATCTGCATGATGTGATTTCATGGTGCATGTGAGTAAACACAAAGCTAGGTTTATGAAGAGAGGGTATAGAATCTAAAAGATTTAAAATTATCCAAACTAAGATAGAATATATGGAATGCAATTTTAGCAAGCAAAGGAGTGGGAGTGAAACACAAGTAAAGATTAATAACTAAGAAGTCCCCCAAAAAGACCACTTTTGATAATTGGGATCAATAATTTGTGAGAGTAGAGAGATTGAGAGGGATGTTATCCAAAGAATCCAAGTGGGTTGGAACAAATGGAGATGTGCCTCTAGAGTTTTGTGTAATTGATAAGTGACACTCAAATTGAAAGAAAAATTCTATAGGATGGGTGTAAGGTAGCCATGCTCTATGGATTAGAGTGTTGGGCAGCCATGGAACAACATGCTCATAGGATGAGCAACCAAATTGAGGATGTTGAGATGAATGAGTTGCAACACAAGAAAGGGTAGAATTAAAAATGAAAACATTAATGAATAACTAGGAGTAGCAACAATAGGTAAAAGGATTAGGTATGGTAGACTTTGATGATTTGGACATGTCCAACCAAGATTGAAAATGGCACCAGTTAGGAGGGTCCATCAAATTGAAGGCTTTAAAAGGGCAAGGGAAAGGTCCAAAAGGACATGGATAGAAGTGGTGAGAAAATATTTTAAAACTTTTGGATTAAATGAGGCATGAACCTTCATAGAGGGGAATGAAGGAACAAGATTTATGCAGCTTACTGATATATACATATATATTACATATGTTCCCTATATTTAGAAGGTTTTATCCCCATAAATAACTCAATTATCACTAATTAGGGTTAATTTTACTATTTTACAGGTCCAAGATACAAATGAAAAAAATGCATAAATTGCTTATTTTTCCCCTAAAAGTGTAATTTCACCTTTCAAGCTACATCATGGGTCATACATGCCAAAAATGAAGTTCTGGAGTTCGAAGTGATCATTGTGTGTGACTATCAAAGTCAGAGCAGTTACAAACCACATGCACAACTCCTACTTAAATGAGGGTGAAATTGTGGCAAATTCTCAATTCACATGTAATTGCATACATTTCACCACCTTAAAAAGCATATGGGAGAAGTTCAATTCACATACAATGGGATCATATAAAATGAAAGCTTCTCATATATAAAGTATGACTGGGACCACATGAAGACTTTTTATTTATTTTGTTTATCCTATTCAACGAAAAGAAGAAGATCAACCAGTGATTGAAAGTCTTATCCATGCAAGGTAGTGAAACTCACTTGGTTCCACATGAAATAAATGAAGTTATCATTAAAGTATTAAGGCCATTCATTCAAGGGCAATCTAATTTAATGGTGAAGAGAAATTGATGTTGAAAGAAAATTTAGATGCCATAATGCAATTCCACTTATTCAAGTAAGAGTAAGTATGACCTAAGAGCTAGCAATGATGCATTGAAAAGATCAAAACCCTAGCCACCTTTCCTGTGTCGAAAATTCAACCTAAAACCCTATGGAAAGGAAGATTTCAATCATCGATCTTCATCCATTTTTCATCTTAGCTTAGGGTTTCTAAAAACAAAACATAGACATCCATTTGAATTCCATGCCATACCCCCCCCTTCCCCCAAGCCACCTTTTTGGACTTACTAATTTTGAATCCCTTTAGATTTCACTACCTACTTTCCTTCATTTTCTCTTTTCTTTCCAGCTATTCATGTTTCTATCTTATCTCCTTTTCTTTTGTTTTCACCACCTTTCATTTTTGTAACAACCATTAATTTTGAGTTATTTATGTGCAATTGTATTATATTATAATTAGAATGGAAATTAGGAATTTAATTATGTAAAATTGAATTGTGTGGAAGTAATCTTTTTGAAAACTCCAAATTTGGACTTAAAACTATAAAAAATGGAATGTACATGTCGATATAATTCCAACAACACAAATTTCGTGTGAAACAGACATCAGAGCTGAAAATTGCTAATATTTTACTAATTAGAGGGGGTGAAAATTGATATTGACATCCCTAGTTGTTCGAAAAGTGACACGACAGTTAGATTGCCATGCATCATTTGCACCCTCCCCCTCGACCACCAACCCCCTGATGGGTTTGGCATGAGATGGAAAAGAATGGGGAGTTGTCAGAAAATTGGGCAAACTAAAAACCACGAAAAAGAAAATCCTCCTCGCTAATTTCTCATTCCCCGCACTGATATTTCCCTTCTTTAGCATGACAAATGGAAAAGAAGATTTAAACCCCTTCTCCTCCTCATCTTACACGAGCATAGCTCCCCCTCCGTTCTATCTCCCCTCCTTTCATTGGAAAAGCGTGCAGCCCCCACCTCTACAAAGAGCTAGAAAACCCAAATATTTCACACCAGCAATATGCATAGAAAACCCCCTTCTCCCATCTATCAATGTGTTCCTCCAACCTTGCTGGAATCCTCTTTCCCCTATCAGCCTTTCCTATATTTCCTATCCCACCGGCACAGCCAATTAATGCAACACCAAATCTAGTTGGCCATGCTAGGTCCCTTTTTTTGCTTCTCCCCTAATGGCTTTCCATCCAATAGGCTTGTGTACCTACTTTCTCCTCAGGCCAAACATGTGCTGGACCACCTTCCACTTCCCCGTGAACCTCTCAAGTTAGTCCACATCAATAGCATGGTGGCTATTAGGTCGGTCACTATCTGAGTCCCCCTTCCTTATTAGGCTCAGATAATGACCGACCTAATAGCCACCATCTTCTCCTCTCTTGTTTCCCTTTCATCTGGTGAGTTGGGGCAGGCCAACTCACCAAGTCAACTCACTCCGGACTCATTTTGGGGAGCAAAGTTGACATAGTGAGCCCCACCACCCCTTAAGCTTTAATCCCTTATTCTAGCCTATTAAAGAAGGATCTCCAAGATCTGAGATAACACTAACAATCCTTTCAACAAGAGGAACAATACCCACCTTCTCATTCATTGGTCAAAGAATATCTAATAGTTGATCATGATCAGATCTTAGATCTAATGTCAAATCATCTAATCTGTGATGATCTTACCTTTATGATCTAAATAGTCCATTGTAATGCTCGTGATTCATAGGTCAAGATCCATATGATATATCTTAGATTTGGAGCATTTTGAGGTGATCTCGCTGATCTTGATCAATGGCTAATATTAATCAAAGTATATAAGTATGAAATTGGATCAAATGTTTTGACCTATACTTCTAAAATGATTCATTAAGATTGTTTGATTTGGCTAATCAGGTGGATGATAGTGGCTAAATTACTACAGATAGTGCAGAATAGGTACCTTCAAGACATTAGTTGACAATCCAGCAACATAGACAGCTAGATATCCTTTAGATTAACCTATGCAAGGTTCGATTATCATCCTAACCACTTAATTTCTTAATTTTGAGGTCATTAGATAAAGTCAAGTATGATTACATATAAATATACTCGATTAGTTGGTTAAATGAGAAATTAACTAAAATTGACATAGTGTGAGTTTGATCCCTTAGGAATATGTTATGATATGATAAAGGAATGAATTGAATAGTTATTGGTGGGCCTAATTCATCGTGATTTGGATTACCAACCAACTAGGGCATGCCCTAGCTTGAGATCCCATGGCTGTGAACCATTAGATGGTATTGAAACACTCTATTAAGATATGAAAATATAATGTTTGTTTTATAGCTAAGAATCCAACTTAGATAACTTGGATTCTAAGTTAGACCTGGATGTGATATTTATTTAGGTAGTGGGATTGAGGCTAACTAAGCTAGACAGGAGTTTGACTATGATTTGAGAGGTATAGACGAGGGGTTCTTTGTCTGAGGTAGGCGATGACAATTAATAATGGGCATGTTGTTTTGAAATTTTAGATTTTTATCTCATCAGCTCAGTATTTTCAATCAACACCATGCATATATTATTATACTATGGTTTTTATTGAAATATCTATCTTATTTATGACTGATCCACATGTGCATCATTTCATTGGTTATTATTGTTCTGTGGACTCATGATTTGACTATGATGAGTCGTACTTTATATGCAATAATGAAAATACCTTATTTTGGTATGATTTCATGATTGTGAGTCATTAAATGGTGATTTGATTTACTATTGCAAATTAAGGCATCTAGATGCCTTGTCTTATCACTTGTTTTATTGTGGACTTGGTGGAGGGTTGGTGGCTAATCCTTTAGAGGCTAACCCTAGGATGAGGGGCAATGCTTAGGGATGGCAAGCCACAAGGACCCCTAGTTTTCATTATTTCACTAGAGGATTGTATATCCATTTTATCGACCATGAGATTTTTTACTTTTGTGTATTTTCTAATTTATAACAAGTGTTTCTACCTGATGGATGCTATGCTATGTGGGAGGTAGGGTTGGCAACCCACCCTCTGACTTTGCAAGATGATTAGTCACTTGCCCCATAGAAGGCAAATGTGTAGGGAGTGGTATCATGGGTACTGCACTCTACACATCTGGTCAATTCCCCATGCATGATGGACACTTAATCTCACATTCTAGTGTTAATGGGGATTGGTAGTTGGTAGACTTGGCAATTGGTTACCACTGCAGCATAGTAGTCCATGTATTTCTTGATGATTGATTATATCATATTGCATAGTGAGGGCACCAAGATGGATATTCCCTATATACCCATGGCATAACGATGTGCAAAGAAGTGATATGAGTACTCATGACTAAAGATTTGAGTGTCTGGAACACTCACAAGACTCATGTGTGAGGGTGCCCCTAGTGGATGATTTTCATATTATTTGAGATATTTCTCATGCATTTGACATATTGTACTAATGTGATATATTCTTTGAGTTGTTTACACTTTGTATTGATGTGGCTTTGGCATATTTATGAGCCTTAGAAGGTCAGTTGATTTAGCATGTTTTCAAACATGTGGTTGGTGTGAGTTACATCAATTTAATATGACATTTTGATGAGCCTGATAGGCTTTGTTTACTCAACATGTTTTTGAAACACATAGTTAGCTTGGATATATTGCATTGTCTTTAGCATTATTATGAGCTTTGACACATTGGTTATTGGCCGATTTAATTGGTTTTTAATGCTAATGATGCATTACTTTAGCATTATTTAGTCTCATATTTGTTATCATGCTAGAATTGTTTCCATGAGGAAGATATTTATCACATGCCCTGAGATTTGATACATGATCTTTTTATAATGTATTAAATATTTATAAATTACCAGTATTATTGTCGTCACCTACACAAGCATAGCTTACTGAGGCATTGCAATGTTTTTGCAATGCCTTAGGTATATAAAGAGAGAGCAAGTAAAGTAAGTAGACAAATAGCAAGCAAGGGCAATGGAAGCCTTTAGCAATGTATAGAAAAGATCTCATCAAAGTAAGAGGTTTGTTAAACCACACCGTTGAATGTTGTAGATGGACTATATATGCGTGTATATTAACTACACTTTTGTGACTCTGATGTATGGTAGTATCTTATTGGATGTGATGGCTGTGTATGAACCTACCTTGGGTAATGCCATTGTTCTTTTTTATTCTCACTCTATCATTAAGATTTATGGTTTTGATCTAGATGGATATGGAGATTAAGTCTTCTAGATTATATATTTATTTTTACTGTGTCTATAAGGTGTTTGTCGCATCGCATGCATTAAATGCACTAGTCCAAAATACAGAGGAGATTATCATATTTTCAGTAGAAATAAGAATAACATTGCACTATTAAATCTATGATTTTGTAGGTCATATGACTCCCGTGTTTTGAAATGAATGCTTTTTATTCAAGGATTTCATTTTCAATCAATTTTAAAATTGAAAATTTTAACCAGGGATGCTGACTTTCTAAAAAATGGTATTTTTATGTTGTGTAAAAACCTAAGGTGTCATAGTTTGTTATCAAAGCCCAGTCTACTCTATCACAACCCCTCCAACAAGACCAAAAGTTACATACAGTCCATTGAGTGAATTGATTACGTAAATATGAGTTACAGTGATAACTCATATAGGGGATATTGATGAATTTGAAATAGTTGCCACCATGAAGGTTGCTGATTTTTCTTAGAGAAAGATGGATGAGGTGAATGAGTTAAGATGAAAATGATTATAAATGGTTTATATTCAAAACCAGTAGTGTTGATAACATGGTTTCAAGTGACTGAGGTAGTTTATTATGAAAGATCAATTTCATTTCATGTTCCATTGCCAGAGTTGTAAATGATTTTGATTGATATGACACTAAAATAATTCGTTAGTTAAGGGAAATCAAGTGATGATGATGAGGACATTGAAAATGTAATTGTAAGTATCATAGTGATGGTTGTTTCAAAGGCCATGTTCCCCTATCACTAAGACTTTTATTTGAAAGGCCCTTGGGAAGGCTAATGATGATCAGTCTTTTCTTTATAAGCAACTCATGATATGAAAAGAGTCTACTACTCTGGATTAAAGGGACCTGACAATTTAACAATATTTGAACCTGTTTACATAATTGAGGATATTTGGTCATGGGTAAGGAGGTTGCAGATAGATTTATTGATAGGTTGATATCTTAACTGAGGAACTAGGTGATTACAACACATTTTCCATTGGGGGCACAGGTAGTAGACATGGCCTCTATGTTATAGAGGGATTTTCTCAAGACCAAGACAATTATAGGGATTCAAATAGAAGGTGTGTTACTTGCAAGGACAGGCACTTAGAGAGTTATGTTAAGAATTGATAGACGGCTATAGTAGTAGGAATAATATTAGTAGATGCCATTATAGTGGCAATCTTTTAAATGCCTTGACTGTGGAGAAAGGGCATTTCTTTTGAGACTGTCCTAAAGGGCAACGAGTCAGATACACAAATGTTTGTAGCAGGGTAGAGATGGCCTCATATAGACAATGATGTCCTTTTACCATTACTTCAAGGAAGGTACAGGCCTCAAACAAGGTGATGGAAAGTATTTTCCTAATTGATGGTAAGAATTTTAGGGTCCTTTTTTATCTAGGATCCAGTCATTCTTTCATTTTATGTGTTGGTATCCTAATGGATATGCCTGTGTATATGATAGTCTTTGAGTTAGATGATATGATGCTAATGGGAGAGTTATTTGAGGCTAGTGAGTACCTGCAAGAGGTACTTGTGGAGATAGTGAGTGAGGGGATGGATGATTATGTCGTCGTATTCAATATGATAGATGACAATGTCATCTCACAGATGGATTGGCTAGCTACTTATTGGGCAACAATTGATTTTCGCAAGGAGAGTGTTACTTCTAGTGTACCTTGACAACAAGTGACCTTCTTAATGTGTAGGAAGGGGCATCACTAAGGTTTGTGTTATCTCTGCCTTGAACGTAGTGTGGTATTTTCTAGTAGGTGCCGAGCCCTCCTTGTCAATGTGATACTGGAGGATAGAGAGCAGCCACAGGTTGAGCACATAGATGATGCATGAGAGTTTGCAATCTTTTCTAAGGAGCTTTCAGGATTACTGTTATAGGAGATTGATTTCACTATGGACTTGGTACCAGGTACAATGCCCATCCTTAGAGTGCCATATAGGATGGCCCCAGTTGAGCTAGAAGAGCTCTAGCTACAACAATTACTTAACAAGAGATTATCAGACCCAGTGGGTCTTCATAAAGTGCATTAGTCCTCTTCGTGAGAAAGAGAGACCTATCTTCATTGCTATAAATAGATTATTACTTGTTAGATAGTACCACAGTGGAGACCTGATATTCTCTATCGTGTATTGATAATTTATTTGATCAGCTATGGGTAGTGCATGGTATTTTAGAGATTGATATGAGGTATAATTGTTACTATATGAGGATTTGGGAGGAAAACATATTTAAGATAGTTTTAGGACATGTTATGATTACTACGAGTTATGGTCAAACAAAGTGAATTTCCCTAACCAAGATACCTTATTTGATAGAGAGGCAGTTTATTGAGACTGTGATGGGTTGGGATTAGCTCAAATTGGTGACTGAGGGTTATAGTTTCCTTAATCTTGTGAATTAGTATCACTGGGTTACTGAGTTGTCTGGGATAGCAGTGGTACAAATGCTATTTTTATAATACATATATAAACTTGATTTCTCACTAGATGAAATCTATGACAGTGATGTGCATTTTGTATGAGATTATTTTCTTATTTGTAATCAAGATTTGAATTACAATTTGTACTTATGAGTAGCCAATGGGGGCTGCCTAAGAGGGTGACTAATGAGGGCCGATGTGAGAGGCATTGACAGGCTTCTAGGTTGTGAGCTTCTAGGTGGCAATGGAAAAGATTGCCTATTTGTGAGATGATATCCTCTGATTTTGATTGGTATAGATTGCCTATTTGTGAGTTGATATGCTTTGGTTTTGATTAGCATATATTGCCTACTAGTGAGCTGATGTGTTCTAGTATGGATTTAGCATAGATTTGTGTTAGGGTGAGTTGAGATGCTCCAATTTTTATTTATATGGTGATTTTAATTATATTAAAGTTGTACATAGATAGACTAAATCCTGAATGGGAGTTTGGTTATGCTAATTGCATTATATGTGATTATGATGTGTTCCACGTACATTACAAGTTGTTAGTCGAGATGATTTGACATATATCAATCTATACGATGAGTTGATATCTGATGGGATGACATGATATAGAATTGCCTATTCATATGATATTGACTGACTCTAGAATTAGTGGCATGATTAGTGTATCGTGTGAGATGGGGCAACTTTTAGAATCATATAAAGATACCATGGAAAGAATTTCGAGGAAAAAAATTCCTATAATTGAAGAAGAATGCACCAACTCTTAATTTTGTGTTATTTATGCATAATTGTATTATATTTTAAATGGAATGAAAATCAGGAATTTAATTATGCAAAATTGAATTATATGAAAGTAATCTTTTTGAAAACATCAAATTTGGACTTGAAACTATCAAAAATAGAATGTACACATCTATACTATTCCAAAGATACTAATTTTATGTGAAACAGAATAGAAGTAGAAAATTGTCAAGATTTTACCACTTAGAGGGTTCAAAATTGATATTGACACCCCAGTTGTTTGATGGGGGACACGACATTGGATTGCCATGCCACTCCTACCCCCTACGATGGGTATGGCCTGATATAGAAAAGAAAGGGTGGTTGCCAAAAAATTTGCTGACCCAAAACCCTTGAAAAGAAAAACCCTCCTCCGATCTCCCTACATGCTTGAAAGAAAACCATCCTCACTAATTTATTGTTCTCCCCGACTCCCTTCTCTGGTGTGATAGAATGAAGAAGAAGATTTAAACCTCTTCTCCTCCTCATCCCACACCAAGCATAGCTCCCCCTCAGTTTGATCACTCCTCCTTTCACTAGCAAAGTGCCTAGTCCCCAGCTCTGACCTCTCCTTCCCTTCTCTAGCTCTGACAACGACCCATAAAACCACAATATTTGGCACTGGCAATGTGCAGAGGAAACTTCCTTCTCCCCTTTGTCAGTTTCTTCTTCCAACCTAGTCAGAAAACTCTTTCTCTTATCAATCTTTCACCCTGTTTCCTCTCCCATTGGGGTAGTTAATTGATGCAACACCAAATCTGGTCAATCGCAATAGATCGCTTTTTCCCTTCTCCCTTGTTGGCTTTCCCTCTAGCGCAACCAACTCAATGGGCTAGGGCGCCTGCTTGCTCCTATGGCTAGGCATACGCCAGACTCCCTTCCCCCATCCACTTCTCTAGGAGCCTCTCGGGTTCCAGTGCATTGATGGCACAAGACTTCTGCACTCGAAGGCACTAGTCCCCTAAGACACGGCACAAGAACAGGCCTTGACCCGCACCACCTGTCTCCCTTTCTTTAGCATGGCCTGATTGCTTAATAGGTAGGCACACTAGATCCTTGCCATTTTCCCCCTCCATCTCTCTCCCCCTTCCCTGTCAAGTTTGGATAGTGATTGGGTTGACAACCACCTCCGACCACCTCCTCCCCTCATTTCCCTTTCCTCTAGTTAGGGTAGGCCCACTGGCCAACTCAACTCAATCTCAACTCTTTTTGGGGAGCTATGTTGACACAGTGGGCCCCACTAGCCCTTAAGCTTTGATCCCTTATTTTGGCCAATCTAGGAAGGATCTAGAAGATTCAAGACAACCCTCACCATCCTTAGAGCATGAGGAACAATACCCATCTTCCCATTTGTTGATCGAAGAAGATTTGACCATTGATCATGATCAGACATCAAATCATTTCATCTATGATAGATAACTTTACTTTATGATCTAAATAGTCCATTGTGATTCTCATGACACATAGGTCAAGATCCATATGATATATCTTAGATCTGAAGCATTTTAAGGCTATCTGGACAATCTTGATCAATGGCTGAGATCAATCGAGGTACGGAGGTATGAAATTGGATTAAATTCAACTATCTATACCATTCAAATGATTCATTGAGATTGTTTGATCAGAGTTACTAATTTATTCTTTGATTTGGGATGATCAGGTAGGCGATCAAGACTAGATAACTACGGTCAGTACAAATAGGGTACGCCCGAGACGATTAGTTCACAATCAGACAACACATACAGCTAGATATCCTTCAGATTGACCTATGCAAGTTAGGATTATCATCTTAAGCACTTAATTTCCTTGATTTGGTTGTAATTAGCTAAAGTCAAGTATCATTTAAATATAAAAGTACCTGATTAGTTGGTTAAATGAGAAGTTAACTTAAATTGACATGGTATGAGTATGATCCCTTAAGAATATGTTATGATATGATAAAGGAATGAATTGGATTTCTTATTGGAGGGCCCGATTCATCGTAACTTGGATTATCAGCCAACTAAGGTGGGCTCCAACTTGAGATCCCATGGTTGTGAACCATTGGATTGTACTGAAACACATTATATTAAGATATGAAAATATAATGTTTATTTTTATAACTAAGAATCCATTTTAGATAACTTGAATTCTAAGCTAGACCAGGATAAGAAGTGCATTCAAGTAGTGGGATTGAGGTCGTCTGAGCTAGGTTGAAGTCTAATTGTGATTTGAGAGGTACAAACGAGTGACTCTTCTTCTAATCTAGGTGATGACAACAAATAATGAGCATGTTTCTATTTTGAAATTTCAAATTTTCATATCATCAATTCAGTATTTATGAATGAACGTCATGCATAGATTATTATACTATGGTTCTTATTGAAGTATCTATCTTATGTGTGACTGATGAACATGTGCATCATTTCATTGATTATTTTCTTTCCTTAGACCCATGATTTGACTATGACAAGTCATATTTTATATGCAATTGTGAAAATATATGATTTTGGTATGATTTCCTGAATGTAAAGTCATTAAATGATGATTTGATTTACTATTGCATATTAAGGCATGTGGACTTCCTTTTTTATCGCTTGTTTTATCATAGACTTGGTGGAGGAGGCTTGGTGGCTAGTCCTTGAGATACTAACCCCAAGATGAGGAGCAGTGCTTACGAATGGTGAGCCACAAGTGCTCCTTGTTTTCATTATTTCACTACAAGATTGTATATCCATTTTATTGATCATGAGATTTGTGACTTTTGTGTGTTTTGGATTTTTGATGGGTGTTTCTGTCTGGTGAATGCTATGCTATGAGGGATGTAGGGTTGGCCACTCGCTCTCTAACTTTGCAAGATGATTAGACCCCCTCCATATAAGGGCAAATGCGTAGGGAGTCGTATCACGGGTAGTCAACTCTATGTCTCCGATCATTCCTCCATGCATGATGGACACTTAGTCTCATGTTCTGGTGTTAGCAGGGAGTGGTAGTTGGTAGACTCAAGAGTTAGTTACTATTGCAACATAGTAGTCCATGTATTTCTTGATGATTGATAGTATCTTTGTGTAGTGAGTGCACTAGGATGGATATTCCCTATATACCCATGGTGTGACAACATGTGGAGGAGTGGTATGAGTACTCATGATTGGAGATTCAAGTGCATGGGACACTCACGTGACTCGTGTATGATGGTGCCCCTGCTGATGATGTGCATATTATTAGAGATATTTCTCATGCATTTGATGCATTGATCCAATGTGATAGATTCTCTAGAATTGATGTGTTTTAGCATATTTATGAGCCTTAGAAGTTCGATTGATTTTGCATGTTTTCATATGTACGATTGGCGTGAGTTACATTGATTTAATATTGGCATTTTGACCAGTTTGATAGCCTTTGTTTACTTAGCATATTTTGGAAACATGCAAGTGGCTTGGATGCATTACCTTGTTGTTAGCATTATTATGACCTTCAATGCATTGGCTATTACCACCATTTAGTTGGCTTTTTATGCTAATGATGCTATACTTTAGTACTTTTTATTCTCATATTTGATATAATGCTAGAACTATTTCCATGAGGAAGATGTATATCAAATGCCGTGAGATTTGATACATGATCATTTCATATTGTGTTAAATATTTATAAATTACTATTATTATTTTCGTCATCAGCATAAGCATAGCCTCCTAAGGCATTGTGATGATTTTGCAATGCCTTAGATATAGAGAGAGGTGGCAAGTAAGGTAAGCAGACAGATAGCAAGTGAGGGCATGGCGGCATTCAGTGATGTATAGAGAAGTTCTCATCAATGTAAGAGGTTTGTTAAACCACACCATTGAATGTTATAGATGGATTGTATGTGCATGTATATGAATTACACTTTTGTTACTCTGATGTATGGCAATATCTTGTTGGATGTGATGGCTATGTATAAAAAGACCCTGGGTAATGTCGGTGTTCTTTCTTATTCTCACTCTACTATTGAGGTATATGGTTTTATCAAAAATTTGTGTATGATCTAGATGGATATGGAGACTACATCTCCAAATTTGTATATTTATGTTTACTATGTTTATTAGGTGTTTGTCATAGTACATGTGCTATATGTGATCCTCCAAAGTATAGAGAAGACTTTGTCAGACTCGTTAGAAATGAGAATGTCATTTCACCATCAAATTTGTGATTTTGTTGGTCATATGACTCCCGATGCTTTGAAACATGCACTTTTTATTCAAAGTTTTTGTTTTCAATTGATTTTAAAATTTAAAATTTAAACTAGGGATTCTAACTTTTTAAAAATTTGTATTTTTTTATTGTGTAAAAACCTTGAGTGTCACAATTTTCTACCCCAAAAGCCCACATGGAAAAAGATGCCGCCTGTTCCCCCCTACCACTTTCTAATTTTGATTAAATTCCACTAAAAATACTTCCCTTCCTTCTTAAACTACCTCTTTTCCTTTCCTTTTTATTTCTTAACTTTTCAACTACCATATATAAAAAACATAGCCCCCATCCAGCCCTTCATTCTATTCTAATTTAAGTGGCCTAATCTTAACCATTCAATCCTCTTTTTTTCCTATGTAAAAACTTATAAATAAAGGTGTTTTGAATGAGTTTAGGATCCCTAGAGTTCAAGGCTAAAGCTAAGAGAAATAGTGGGAGGAAGATCACCCTCACTCAAGTTCCCTTCAATCTTCCATGTTCAAATCCTTTGGTGATAAGAGTAGAGTCTCAACCTATTCCAATTCTTTTCTCTCTTATCTTTTTTTCTTTCTCTTCCCTCTTATATCCCTTCCATTCATCATAATCTATCTTGCATTCACTTAGGATTTCAATTATTTAGATTGCTCATGCATAGAACGCATCATTCATGTTCCTTTAGTTTGAACTCAGGGTTTAGCTTTATATTTTCATTAGTCTTTCATGCACTTTCTATCTTGTCCTTGCTTTGTAATTCATGTATAACATCTTATTTCTTTCATATTATAGTAGTAATATATAGAAATATTATACATATATATATATGTATGTATATATATACCTCTATATTTAGCAAATTTTAGCCTAAAACTTTCCACAAATAACACTAATTATGGTTAGATCTATACTTTGTAAGTCAAGGGTACAATGACAAAAAAATGCACAAAGTTGACAATTTTGACCTTTAAATAGCAAGTTCAGAGCTTGAGCATCAACATGGGCCCTCCTACCAAATTTAGTGAAGTTTGAAAGTTTAGAATGTAGAATAGGTGCTGGTATCATTTTCAACATAATTAGAAACCCTAAAAGCATTGCTAAGTCTTATTTGTACAAAAAAGGTTGTAAATATCAAAACATATAGTGGCAAAACATTCATGCATGTATGCATTCCACCACCTTTTAGGGAGATTTTATGTAGAGCTTAAGCGTCACACAAGTCAAAGGAAGCACGCTTGTGTAGCACACTCAAATCAGGGATTATAGGAGACCTAAATCCCTCACTTTCTCTCTTTGTACTTCAAAATGGGGATCAACTACATGTATTCCATGAATTTTTCATGAAAATTTGGTGCATCCCACAATTTCATGTGAAATCAAGGTATGGATTAGTGTGATTAGTGGAGAAAAATAAGGAGGTGAGGATAGAGACAAAAAGTAAAAAATTTATGGTTAGTTTTCATCTAGGACTATAAAGAAAGAGTAGCCAAGATCATTCCACATCTAAGACCATCCTAAATAAATCAATAAAAATCTATTTGAGTTTGGATTGACCAATGAGAAGAACTCATGCATGAGAAAAGAGACAGAGCCATGATTAGTGGAGAAAATTTAGATGGGCTGCCCACCATTTTTCAAAGAGGAGAAAGTAGGTTTTCCTTAGGAAAAAATGTGTTTTTCACTTAATTCTCATTAAATGTAAATAAAAATGGGATTATGAGGAGAATAAAAAGCAGGAGAATTAGTTTGGATAAGATAATCTCAATGAAATCTTAGCCATTAACTTAAGGCATACTGATTCGACTAATGGAAGGAATGAGCCATAAAACAATGTCTTTTTCAATAGGAGACTTCAAAGAAATCTCAACCATCCATATTAGGGTTGAAACAGGATCTAATGGAAGGGAATCAAGAATGGAAAAGATGAAAATCCTAGCTCTCATACCATCCAATCTCACCATCCAAGTCAAGCATCACACTTGATCTCACCATCCATTCTAGGTTACATTCCAATGTATTTCACGAGGAATGCTACATGATTTTTCAAGGGAACCTTCTTAGAATGGGATAAAATGATAAGGAAAAATGAAATAAGATATTAGGATAAGGAAAAAGAGGAGTTTCTACTAGGAAACTTTCACTCTCTCTCCCCCCACAAGATTTTCACAAAAGGAGGGAACTTCAATGCATTTTCATTGTCCCTTCACTCCATCGTCCTCCACGCAAAAGAGAAAGTGGAAAGGGTGAACCAAGAGGATTTCTCAACTATAGAGGACCACATGAAGTGATCTAACACTAGGGGAAAACATCTTAAAGCAAGAAACATCGAGGGAGAAGAGAAGTGGTAAGAAAGGCTTGCTATTTTTCCTACATCTTGCTTCCTTATTTTCAGCTTTTATTTCATTTTTTTTTTACACTTCATGTTGCCCAAAAAATCACTCCCCTAGCCTGTCATCCCATCCTCTATTACACTCCAAAATTTCCACCTATAACTCATTCCCTAACCTTTATTTCACTCAACCTTTTCATACTCTATTTTTAGTCTTTTCTATCAAATTTTTAACATTTTTTTAACATTTTATTTTTCCATTTTTTTATACTTATTATTTCACTATTAAATTCACTTATTAATCCATCCACCACATCATGTACTTTCCCAATGAATTTCATAAATAAAAAATAAATCTAACTTGTTTTTCCATTCACCCTTTTTTGCACCAAATTTTAATTTTATTATCATGCCTTAATCTTTTCTCCACCTTATTTTATATTTCTAAATATATTTTTTTTCATATTTTGCACCTGAAATTCACACCCCTACTCTTCCATCCTACTATCTATCATTTCATCCATTCATCCCTCCAAGATCTTTCCAATTGCAAACTTTTTTGAATTTCTTTCTCTTTCTTAGTATTACATGCATAAAACATGTGTTTTTGCATGTAAAATCTCTCATGTGGGTTTTGGATATTGAAAAACACTCTAAGCTCCTATTGAATGACACAACAAGAATAAGGTGTTGTTTAGATTATGCAAATTTTGGTGGTAATGCAGATCAGAAGCTTGTAAGGCAATTTTCGGCAAGTGACATGGTAAATATGTAAAAACCCTCAAATTTGGTTCATTTTCTGTGTGTTATGTCATATGTTAATTGAAATAAAATTAGGAATTTAATTCTGTGAAAATTTTCATAACTAGGATGTGACTCCATTGAAAACTCCAACTTTGGATTTGAAAATATCAAAACCAGAATTTACACACTGATACGATTGCAATGACACTAATTTTGCGCAACATGGAGATTAGGCTAGAAAAATTCAAAGATTTTACTAATTTAGAAGGACGCCAAAAATTGATAATGGCAACCTCATATTTTGTCTATTTATGGGCTGTAATAATTGAAAAATGGGACTAAATGAGGGCAGGGGGGATGCCAAGAAGAGAAATCCCTAGCGACCACCCTCTCTGATCAATTGCCCCACCATTGGAACCCCTGCCATCACCAGCACCGGTGCCAACCCCAATCTGATCTCCCCTTTCTCAGCACTAGCATGAAACCCCCTCCCTGATTCTCTTCTTTGGTGGTAGCAAAAAACCCACTAGTTTTCCCCTTCTTCTCTGGCTTGTGCACCATTGGAACCCTTCTTCCCTTGTCAAGTTTTCGCTTAGCACATGCTGACCACACGAATTGTGATCCCCTTCCCCCAATCTTTTTTTCTCCTCCAACAAGGTTGGTTGAAACCCCCCTTTCGCTTTTTCTCCTATCTTCCTTTCTCCTTCCAATCCAACTAGGCCTGTTCATTGTTTTTCATTGATGACTAGCCAACCAATAGGCCAATTGTATGTGCAGTCTTCTAGTTCTCCCCATTGTTTTCCCTTCTTTCTTAGGAGGGTTCTAGGTAACGATTAAGCAACAGCTTCTAAAACCCTTTTTCTTCCTCCCTTAGCTCCTCTCCTTAACCTGCATGCCATGATTTGTCCTTCTCCCTCTTTGTTTTCTCTTCCATGTTAGGTTCAAGTGGTGATTGAACTAACAGCCACCACCAATGACCATCTCCTCTTCCCCCTATTTCCATTATCCTCTGCCAAGTTAGGGAAAGCCAACTCACTTTGTCACTTGCTCACAATTTGTTTTGATGTGCTAAGTTGACACAGTGGGACCCATTACCCCCTTAGACTTTGACTATTTCTACTGGCCAATCCAGGAGGGATTAGAAGATTTGGAATAACCCTTGTAATCCTAGCAATGCAAAGAACAGTAACCATCTTTCCATTTGGTGATTAGAGTAGATATGATCATTGATCATGATTAGGTCGTTGATCGAACATCGAATCATTAGATCTATGATTGATCTAACCACCCATAATGATATGAATTAATGGTTGAGATCAATTAAAGTATGTAGGTATGAAATTATATCAAATTAGATGATATATATCATTGAAATGATTCATGGAGATTGTGGATTGTGGTTGAGGTGATTTAGCCAATCTTGATCAACAACCGAGATCAATCAAGGTATGTAAGTATGAAATTAAATCAAATTAGGTGATCCATACCATTGAAATGATTCATGGAGATTGTATAATAAATGTTAATAATTTATTCTTCTATCTGGGTTGATTGTGGCCAAATCACTACAAATAGTTCAAATCGAGTACCTTTGAGACAATCAATTGAAGATCCAGTAACACAAACAATCAGATAACCTGTAGATTGATTTACGTGAGGTATGCTTATCATCCTAACAAGTTAATTTTGTAGATTTAGATTTAATTAGAAAAAATTGTATATGAATTGCATATAATAGTGCCTAATTAGTTGATTAAATGATAAATTACCTAAAATTGACCTAATTTGAGTATGATAGCTTTGGAGTACGTATGATATTATTAAGAAAGGAACTCGATAGTTATTGGTCTAATTGGTTAAGCATGATTTAGATTATTAACCAACAAGGGAGGGCCCCACCTTGAGATCCCATTGCTGTGACCCATTGGATCGTATTGAAATATAGTAAATTCAGATCTAAAAATATAATATTTATTTTATAACTAAGAATCCAACTTAAATGGATTGCTTGAATTCTATGCAAGTTAGTGGTTCTTCATCTGTGGTAGACCCATCTCTCTTTTCTCTTCCTCCCTCGCTCTAGGTGCCCTTCCCCATCCCCGACAATGGCTCTGCCATGGTGAACAAAGTCATTGGGTACAATACGTGCAAATATTAAAAAGCAACTTGGATCCAAGATTTGAACTATTCATTGCATTCCAATCAATGCAGCAAACAAAACCCTTTAAGAAAATGGATGATCAAGGTTTCTCTATTGAAGATTCAGACACAACAGTATTGTATGGTGGCGATCATGTAGATCCATGACCATCCAGAGTGATCCAATGCTCTTAATAATCTATTAGATGGGGATTAATGGGATTGCAAGTATCATTATGGATCTTCTCCAATTTACTATGAATTTTAATTTGAGCATAATGTACATTGTAAATTGTAAAATCCCTAGAAATTTCTTGAAATTTTGAACATGATTAGGATCTTATAGGAGAGATCTAGTTCCTTGGATTGTCTGATCAACCATTTTAGACTTGTGACCTTAGATTTAATGGTTAATTCACCACTTAGATATCTTAATAATTATGAATGTCAAATTTATATTAGATGCACATTCATTGAATCTGTTAATCACCATTATTGTGCTATAAAACTCAATTCAATTGTTTGGGAAAACTAAAAAATCAAAATTTAAACACTTATGACTGTCAAGACTACATGGACCCTAGATCTGAGCATCCAAAATTGGATCAGGTAGTGAATTAGGAGTTTATGGCTCCTAGTCTACAAAATTAACTTAAAATCTAGTGGGTTGGTGATTTTAGATGTATAAAAAGGATATGTGGACTACTAATCAATGATCAACTGTGTGGATTTGGTAATCCAATAATTATTGATCATCAGATTAACAACCAATAGTTAATGAAACATGATCAAAGCTATGAATGAGCAAAATCACGTTGCCCTATATCTGTTAGTGCCTATGACTAACCTAGGGTATATTCTAAACCTTAAAAAATTAAAAGAAAACATAGACTGTGGATCTAAATGTGTAATTATGTTGTTACATATGTGATATTGACAATTCGTGTATTTGCAAACTGGATAGCTATTCGAGTTAGTGAATCTAAAGCGCTCAAGTAGAAGTAGGTGAATTAAGATTTGCTATCTTGGAAAGATTAAAAACTGATATGTTTTGATACAAATGAATTTATGTAGATGATGATTTACATGTGTATTGTCTTTAATTATTAAATTATGAAAGCATGTAAAACGTAGTTAATAGTTAGTGTTACATTTCGTTTTATCGACATCATGAGTTAAAAGACTCAACTTAAACTTAAAAATGCCAAGATTTCCCCAATTGTGATGCCCCAAATAAAAAAGTGTGAAATACCCCTTTTAGAATAAAACTTATATACATGTGCTTATATCTAGTGGACATTGTAATACTTTAAACATGGTTTGGCCCTAGATTACTTAGGATACTATAATATGCTTTACAAAAATGCATTGAGAATTTTAGATCTAACTGGACTTAAAAAGACTATTTTTGAGTTAAAATAGTAACATACACACTATCATTCACTTTAGGTGCATTGGAGTTCCTCTTTAGAGAACTATAAGAAAGTGTCCAACACAGTCTCAACATGACATAGTGAAAAACTATCCCAACAGGACCAATAGGATCATACGAAGGAAAACTCACCTTTCCATAAGACAAAATCCCCTCCAACTTGAGTGTTGGGTCTTAAACTCACATTTTGTAACACATTTTGTAATACATTTTGAAAGGCAGGGCCCTTAGTAGTAAAAAAATTTCACAAAACAAATCAGCAGAAATTCTTTTCTTCAGAACTTGATTTGAAAAACCCAAGTCATCACTTCATACATAACATAAGTAGAATTTTTGTACAAGATAAAATTCCATTGAAGGAATATACTTTTATTAAATTCCAGAATCCATCCAGTGGTTCACAGTATGGCCCAAATCCATTACAATACTTGTCCAAATTACATAATGCTAAACTCAAAGCTCACCAAACAATGAAACTCTCATTACAATATAATACTCTCAAATAAAACAAAATACATGTGTCTTCAAGGGGTATACCTTGATGATTATTCACCCAAGTCTTCTTCAGTCTTGAGCTCCTAACTCTCCTTCTCTGTATTTAAGATATTGTAAATATTCAAACATTTACAATATCTTAGCAAGCTATGCTTGGTAGGGGATTCAAGAAGCATATAATTTGACAGTATAATTCTAATACTTCATAATCTCGTTATTCATAAACATACTCATGTATCAATCTCGTTACTTTATCATATATGTACATCCTTATATATACATATTGTATATGGGTAAATCCATCAAATTTATGAAAGTAGTCAAATAATATTCTCAACTAAGCTAATAAATTATTTCCACTTTGAGAAATCAGTATTTCAGCTAGTCCTATACTAGGAATTTCCCTTCTTGGGAAATATTGGTAATATACAATTACCTGGCATTTCATCATGCTAAAACATAAGGCATTTCACTATGCGTATGTCATATGCATCATAATGCAAAATAATCAAAAGACTACCATGCTGCAGTCTGATCCATACTAGTGCGCTTAGATAACTGCCCCATTCACCACTAATACCATGGTAAAAAATATTATGTCACTGCCCATATGGGGAGACAGGACTTTCACAGTGGTGGCCTTTCCATAATTGCCCCACTTGACTTTTAGCCTCTCATAGGGCAAGGTATCATCATATCATCAAATTTCAAGAAGCGGGTGGCCAAACCCTCATAACCACCTTGGCATAGCATCCCTAGGTTTATGCCTATTTAAAACAAAACCACAAGCCTCCATGCTTGTATGTAAAATAGGTTTCATATGTATCAGACAATCTGTCTGTTTACTTACGGCTGAAATATCTTCTAGTTTCATATTCTCTTAGAGTCTTTTCCTCAATTCTATCTTAACCACTTCATATGTGTTTGGCTAGATCATAAGGGTTTCAGGGGATTTAATACAAGTATTGACATTACACTTGTCAACATAAGGTCACATATTCAACATGTACATCCCATGTAGATGCATTCATAAAATCCTCCTACCTTCAAGTAGTGATCCATCTCTTCAGATCTTCCGTGATCTTGACTAATGTATGAAATCTGTAAGTCCATACATACTGTCAATATATATACAATCTAAATAATCCTATATTTTTTATCCTATCTATATTCTTTGTCTAATCTTGTCCTTTGATATAAAGGATCTAGATCTTTTGTCCTATCATAATTTATCTTCCTTAGATAGTGTCTATCCTATTGATCAATAGATTTGATGGTTAGAATGATCTTCTAATCTTTCAGATCTAAGTATTTTCTATTCTAAGTCTTTGTGTATTCCTTTCTTTGATCTTGATCTTTTATAGATCCTTTAATCAACAATTTAAACTTCTTGATAAAGATCAAGAACTTAGATCTTCTATCATCTAGTTCTTCTTTGATCTAAGTTCAGTTATTTGATCATCCCCAGGGAGGATGATCTTGGTTCACTTCCTTGAATCATATCTGACCAAGGGTTTAGATCTTCTATTCTATTTGATGTAAATTGCAAGAAATATATATATATATATATCATCATCAAGAAGTATTTATTTCTTTTTATTGTTCTTGATCATTCAAGATCACATGCATCTTGTTTGATCATCCTTATCTTACTTACAATTTTTATTAGGGTTAGATAATTTACTAACCTTTTATGCTCTTATTGGACCATGGATTTGATAATCCTTATATTGTCCTACTAACTATAGCCCTTACTAATATTAAGTCAAAGTCATTCACTGATCTTAATTTTCCATGAATCTCTATATTCCATTAGTTTACAATTTTGGTTATTTATGCTCATTATATCTTAACAATTACTTAACATTTGAATCTACTAATAAAATTTGACAATAAATAAATCATAAATGTTAAAGCATAAATCTAATATAATTTCAACAACATTTTACACTAACATGCTTCCTATGTAACTTAACTTAATGAAATGAAACTATACTTAAACTACCATGCTCATAGGTTATGAAATACATAAAATTTTACCACTAATTTGATACAATCATGCTTAAATCTTAAATTTAAACTAACATGGCCCTAAGATAATTAAATCTACCAACCTAATAACAAACTAATAACATTAAGAGCATAGCATGCTAAAATTTAAGAATTACACTATCATGCTTCCTAATTTATAACATAAATCATATTTACAATTCTATTATCAAATAAAAGACAATTAAACTAATTAGATTAGGATTATTAGAAACCTTTACTTATCATCCAACCATTAGATCTTAGATCTTTTCCTTTAGATCAAAGGTTTTAATTACATTTAGGGTTTTTACTCCATTAAGATCCAAAGATCATATCCACTTATTTTTGTCACATTTGATCCATGATCTAACTAGGTTCCATCATAATATCATTCATTCAATCCATCCCAAGGATATGATCCTACTTGATTTCATTGATCAAGTGCTTTGTATTTTTAAGGTTTTTCTACCATAAAGGGTAGATTCCTCATTTTATATTAAATCTGTCAAAATAAATCATGGATATTACTTGATTTCAACATTGTATCATCATTAAAATAGATCCCCAAGATCTGATCATCGCAGATCTTGAAGATCTTGGAAATTGGAAGCTTATTTCCTAAATACAGAAAGTTTCATGAATAATTTTCTAAATGTTATGATTTCAGAAGAAAATATACCTTACAAGATTTCCATAGCTTCTTTCCAATCTCAATTTGGAGTTCAGATGAATCCACAATTGATGACTGAAGTTCACAGTCGTTCCAAGTGTCCATATTTGATATGGACCCAACAAAATGGATGGTTGTGATCAGTTGGGGGCAACAGTCGGGTGGAACGATCACCGTGCGCCCATCACCAGGACGCACGTGGGAACGTGCTCCCCCAAGACTGGCACTATCGCTTAGTCATTCCATCAGGATGGTGTCACACTTGAAGTGCACACGAAACTGCTCCTGTTGGGTGCATTTTCGTGCGGCGTCCTAAGATCCAAATCTAATATGGGAGATCGGATACTCCGTTTTGGACCGTTCAGTCAATCCTCTTCAATCAAAGGCTCAGAACTCTATAAAATTTCTTGAAACTTCTACCCTAAGGGTTTTGGACCCTTCTAAAGTGCTTGGATAGCTCAGATTTTCCATTTGAGCCCTCCATCTTCTAAAAATTAAGGTTTCCTATCCTTAAATGATTTTTATTATTTTTAACCTATAACTAATTTTAGAAAAAATAAAATTTACATAAACTAACATGAAATGAGTGTGGAAAGAGTTTCCACCTACTTGATTACAGAAAAACATAGATTTGCACCCTGATTTTAAATAAATATTCCTTTGATGATGCGATAGCCAGATAATTGCTTGTTTTATGATTTTTCGTTGATTGTACCATTGGATCATGAAATTGATTTGGGGCTTTTGTAGATAAGGTATCTAGGGTTGTATGGATCATGGGATTTGAGAGTTTTGATTCGGAACAAAGTACCTAATTGAATTTAGGTTTCTTGTTCCAATCTAGAAAGAGGAGAGAGAAAGTGAAAGAAGGGAGATTTTGGAATTTTGAAAAGGAATCTAGACCTAGTTTTTTAGGGTAAGCAATATAATTTTGTGGGAATTTTAATGAACATTTTTGGAGGATTTTTGGATGTACAATTATAGGTGTTTTTGCATTTTTCATAATTACTTATAATAATTTATTTTATTTTTTTGAATATTAAATTAGCATTGGATCCTCCACTACCACCTCCTTCTCCACTATTAATTGGTAGTGGTTTCACCACTCATTACATTTGTGGGCCCCACAAATGTGCTAAAAGGCCATTTTGCCCTTTTTTGGAGAAAAATTCATTTTATTCCTCTGAACTCGAAATTGCGTACTTAGTGGCATTGGAATCACATTTTTGAGTGCATTCTACATATTGAGGTCTTAGATCTTGGTTATGGGTTAAATTATCATTTTACCCTTTTATTCATAAAAATAGAGAAAATTAGGGATTTTTCATTTTAATTTGGGATTAAACGTACTTAGTGTCATTTCCATCTGTTTTTTGAGTATATTCATAATTTATAAGTTAAAATCAGGTTTTAATCTCTGTAAAAAGTGAATTTTCAATAACCTAATATTCCAGCCTAGAATTTCTGAAAACTCAATCTTTATTGATTTTCTCAATCAATTTACAAAAAATGGGGTTATTACAATAGATGATGTTAAACTTATAATAAAAACTAGTTTCCAATGGGCAAGAATGTTAATAGCACATGCATTATACATCATTGAATATAAAGAATTTAGTGTCTAGTAGATGGAAGATTAACTAACAATATGAATAACTTGAGAAGGAGTAACTCTATTTCACTTAGCCGTATTTGAGAACAATAGATGAGCTAAAGTACAACATGAAAGGAGGATTGAATAATAAACTAAGAACTCTAATCTCACACTACTCAAGGACATCATCTAACATAGAACTTGGGTAACATGTTTATTATCATTATTAAAGACTTTAATATTGATCCTATTATAGTTCACTTCACTATATGTGTTTATAGTTTGTCATAAGAATCATCTTAGAAAACCATTAGAGTTGGATATATGGTTGACTTATATAAAATGTGAGCACTGTACTATACACAAGAGAGTAAAAAATCATCAGTCATGAACAAAGTATAAATGATTGAACTATTATGGTTTCTTGAAATGAACTTGCGATGCATGCTTTTGAATATAAAGTTGATTATCAAATGAATGTGAATGCATGACTTAAAAAGCTCATGGAAACTATGTTTCATAGCTTGATGATAAAATGGATTGAAAGGTTTTCATACCTTGGAAATGAATGAATTTGAATGGTTAATTGAATTGTTGTTGTTACACTATTATTTCCTATTTAATATCACCTATGTTTTTGTATGGAAGTGGATGTAAGTTTTGATGTTTGGGATTCATACTTATATTTTTAATCTTACTTATGACAATAAGTATGCAAGAAGGACGTGTGGAATATGGAAAAAAATTCTACTACTTATAGGACTGGTTATGAAACTATGATAATGCATAAATCATGACCTAATGTATGGAAAACCCTGCACCTTGAAATTACTTAAGATTTCTCACTTATGCATGAGACAATGTAAACTTGAATCTTTCTATATTTCAAGTTATACTTGATTTAGAAAGTGATTTACCAATTTGTTTGGATGTTTCAATGCAAGAACTCTTGGAGTAGCTTATGGCCTGTGAGGTTTTTATTTGATTTTAGGGAAAAATTACTCGACTGTGGCTTGAGTAGGTGCACACTGAGGCATGTGCTCATTGAGTAAATGTAAAGCCTAATGATGGTCCAAGAGTGTTGGACCATGGTTAGAAGCATTGGAGGTTGTGTGCTTTGTTGTTGATGTACAAGAGAGTTGGGCCTATCAAGGAGCATTGGATAGTATTGTGATGTTACAAAAGGGAGATCTCTATTAGTAGGACAGGTGTGCCATTGTCCTTACGATATGATTAAAAGGGTCATCATGTATGTATGTACGAGTATTGCATGATTTGACAAGTATATTTGCAAAACCTTGATTATTTTCCTCATAAGAGCATCTCTTAGTGTGTTTTTCATTATTAAGGATTCATCGATTGAGGTTTTACTTGAGAGTTGTATTTTGAACAGTTTTCTAAACATTTCCAAGTATCATGCTAATTATAACATTGATTGTTTTCCTCATAATAACATCTCTTATTATGTTTTTGTTATCAAGGATTTACCAATCGAGTTTTTACTTTATGAGGCATGTGATCACTAAGTAGCTGTAAGGCTAGATGATAGTCTAGGAGTGTTGGACCTTGCCTAAGAGCATTGGACATTGCGTGATGTGTTATTGATGTCCAAGAGTGTTGGACCTGTCCAGGAGCATTGTGCAGTATGTGATGTGATAGAAGGGAGGTCTTGGTTGGTAGGACAGGTGTGTCAGTGTCCCTGCAATAGGACTAAAAGGGTTGCCCCATATGTATGTATGGGTACTTGCATGATTTGGTAAGCATATTTGCAAAACCTTTATTATTTCCTCACCAAAGCATCTCTTACTGTGTTTATCATCATCAATGATTCACCAATCAATGTTTTACTTGAGAGCTTTTATTTGAAATAGTTTTTTAGATATTTTCGAGTACCACATTCATTATACTAGACTTGAAGTTGTTGTTAAATTTAAGCATTCCTATGATCACGCATTCTCTAATAAAATCATGTAACCCTAGTTCCTAGTTCCTATTTACATTTATGTTCATAGACAATGATTTTTACCAATTGATTTTGACACTATATATATATATATATCGGTTCTTCCCGAATGATGGTGTTTTCAAGGTTTGGTTTACAAATATATTGAATTAATCAAGCATCATTAGTAGCTATGTTGATCATGTACTCAACCATATATGAATTTGAAATGTAGTATGTTTATAAAGGAAAGCAAGTGAGAAGAATTAAGTGTACCCAAAGAATGAATGACCTTAAAGTATCACATGTCATGAATTGAATCGAATGATTATGTGTATGCATGAAAAATATTTGTGCATGCCTAAATGTTCATGAAATGATAATGAAATAGGATTGCTTGGATATATACAAAAAGGAATAATGTATTTATACTTTCACAAATGCTAAAATGCAAAGGATTTGTTAACTTGTCTGCTTAGGACTTGTAAAATTAATTTCATATAATGTATGAATAGTTGCCAAATTACATTGGTCATGAAAATCATGAACTACATGCCAAATTAGCAACCTTTTTCCACCTATACAAGGGTAAGCTTGCTAAGACATTGTAATTATTTATAATGTCTCATATTTGAAGTACTAAAATGGAAGGATAAATAGTTTGAGCCAAGTACGTGAAAGCAACTACAAAGTGGTAATTATAGAATATTGGGATTTTTAGTATCTAAGGAAGCTTTACATCTTGGGATTTGATTTGTGTGTTATTAAAAATAGTAATTTATAGGTCATGTTTTACACCCAAAATTAGTTATCAAAAGGAAATCCAATTGATCTAAAATTTTCATGCTAAAATAATTACCATTTAGAATAGCACTCAAAACATCAATTTTCCTATATTCCTTTTTAAATAAAAATCAAGTTTAGGAAGCCATATTAGCATGCTGAAACAATAAGTTCATGCTTCACTTAAAAACTGATATACACATAAATATTACATTTAATATCCCTAAATGTGCATTTTCGGTATCTTGAAACCCTAAAAGAGAGCTATCTCATTGTTCGGCAAATTCATGGGCCTATATCTCACTAACCAAGATCAGAGGAGTTTAAAATACAATGGCGGTGCCCTTATCAAATTTAGAGCAATTAGACACTTATGGCATGGCCAATATTATTCGCACAAAGGGGGATGTCACTACTAAAAGATAAGGTGGCCAATTTTTCATGCATGCATGCAAATCCACCACCTTAAGGAGCTTCTAAGTAAAGTTACATTCCCACACAATGGAGCCACACGTATAATATATTATTTTGAAGTAAGATCACTTAGATGTTGGCCCCACATGTAAAGTATTTTCTCATTCACATTCACTCATTTGGACAAGAAAGGGACCCATAAAGAATTCCGTGTATTTGGCACAGTGAGAATATGTTTCACTCTATAGAAAATGTATTTTTCCAATGAGAAAACTGAGGAAATATAGGAGAAATACACTGGGTTTAATTGTTGTAATAAATGGGAAATCTATGACTATGGTTCATCTAGCTTTTAAGGAACCAATTATTAGTATCTATTCTAATTTAGGGTTCTCCTAAGCATCCTAAATGAGACATTTTTCAGATGGAAAGTGATTAGCTAGAAGTGAAATTTTTAGAAGAGAATATTGGCCAACTAGGAAAGGAGACAATAGTGGGGCGAACCTAGACTCTTTTTGAAAGATTCTAAAGATAAAACAAGGGAAAACTTTTAAGGTAGACTAATAAGAACACATCTTGAGGATTTACACTTATCAAGGAGAGTGAAAAGTTGCTTTAAGGGCAACCTAAAACGTGATCTTCAAGGAGGAAAGAGGAAGGAAACTTCCTCAAAGGGCTATAACATGATAACAACATTCCATTACCTTAGGACTTCGACATGAATAATAAGAAGGAAATGAGGGTGCGACAACTTCAACAACATTTCATTCCTCCTAAGTCTTCAATGTGAAATCAAGAAGAAAGAAGGGCAAGAAGTGAAGGTGGAGTCTCTCTGTCACATCCAACGCATACCCCATCAATATTTCTCTTTTGTTTTGACACCATATGTTTCTCTCAATCTTTTCATTCCATGCATAACTTCCTATCCCATCCTACTTTCTCCATGCAGCCATGTAATAACACCTTCCCCATCCATCTTTTCTTAGCCATTCAATGCCCTACTTACCTTTCCATCTTTTTCTTTCAATGCATCTTTCTCTCTTAGCCTAGTGCATCCCCTTATTATCTCCCCCTTTCAATGCAACTTCTAGCACCTGTCTCTCTTGTCACCTACATGCATCCTTGTTCCCACTCGCCTCTATCATTTTCCACCTAAACACCATACTCCCCCTTTCATCTCTGTCCTATCTAATGCACCACGCCTCCTTTCTTCCATCTATCTTTCAAAGCATTCATCATATCCCACCATCCTCTCTTCCATTTATGCACCATGTCACCCATCTCCCATTTATCTCTCACATCCAACACACCCATATCCTTTCTAAGCTTCCATGTAACCCCATATCTTATTATATCTCTAGGCCATTCATGCACACCTATCCCTTCTATTCCTCCTGCATTCAAAGCACCATTCATCTCATCCTTCTCTTTTACCATTTAACCCCTTGGATGATTAGTGAGTGTTGATTTCCTCTAGCTTGTGGATCTAGAGTGATATCCAATGTACTTGTTGAGTGCACAACAAGTAGATAATATTGTTAGGATGATGAAAGAAGGTGTCTTATATGGTGGTAGCACAGTTTGGAGAGGAATCAACGGCGATGTCGCTTAGTGACACTAGGAGAAAGTAGCAACATCCAATCCATTCCATATGGAAGTGCTAATTTATTTTTCCTTTTCTTTAAGTAATATATTGTACTTATTATAATCTTTTAAATTTTTGCTAGTTAAACTTGTCTTTTTATTTCATTGCTTGTTAGTTAATAAGTTATTTTCATTTTTGACTTATGTTAATTTAGATTTCTAGTGTTTGTAATTTTTGTTATTTGTTAATACTAGCTAGCATTGGTGTTCCTTAAAGATTTAGTTTGTAGTTGTTTTTAATAGTGTAGCATGTCATTTTAGAAGTGTTTCGAATAATTTAGTACAAAATTTTTAGTAAGTTTTAGATTAAATATGCCTAGCTAGATTTTACCCTAGGGTTAGGATGAAACCGTACCAGAGCATATTTCCATGTTTAGGTAATTTTAGATTTAAAAGGGGCTAAAATATAAATTTTAGGATTAGTGACTTAATTTATATGTTTAGTGTTCTTTCCATAGGATATACCATGTATTTCCCATAGTTTAGAAACTACATATGTTAGATTAGTATGTAAATATTAAACAATATGTGCCCTAAAAAGAATAGCTCTATTTGAACAATATACTAAATTAAATGAAAGCCTAGGATTGAGAAAATATAGAAATTAGGGATTTTAATGATGATATATTCTAATTTTCTAATTCATTAAGGTTGTACTAACATGTGTAATATTGAATCTAAAATTGATTAACTTTAAATGTATATGAATTTAGTTGGTGGATTCCAAAATCCTAGAATTTAGAAAATTGATTAATTTTTTCTCTTGTAGCATTTTTAGATTTTTTTCCTTGTTTATCATTATATTAAATGGCTAAATTAAGATAGTTTAATATATATTTTAATTAAAATTTTATAAATTCATATATTTTTGTCCTTATGGGATTGTCCCATACTTGCATGTTATATACTACAATAGACCGTGCTCTTGCAATTATTTTAAAAATGCATAAAAAAAAAATCAAAGAAAACAATTAAGTACTTTAGAATCACAAAATGTTTAAAACCGCTCATACATGGTCATTATTCTAGCGACTTGGGTTTTTGAAATACATTTTCTGTATTTATTTTCAAAGGTGATCAGTCAATTTTACAAAAAAATTGAAAACTTAAGCAGAGAAAATATTTTCTTTGAAATTCTTTTCTAAAAACCTGAATGCCACATTTTCACTCACATATATATACATAAATTTGTGTACAATATATGTTTGCATAAAATTCATTTTATTGAAATTGTATGATCAATCCAGTGGTTCACATACACAGACCCCTTATTACATTTGATGTCCAAAATACATAAATCAAAATACAATCCATTCTTTCCACAATCTTATATAGTCTTTATCAATAGTATGGTCTTCTTATTTCCTTGTTGTATCCCTCCATTCTTTTCTTTCTATATCTGAGATATTGTAAATATGCAACATTTACAATATCTTCGCAAGCTATACTTGGTAGGGGATTCAGGAAGCGCATGGAATCATATAATTCAAAAGTATAGTATTCATAATCATCATACTCCATACGAGTCACATCATACAATTTCTATGAACCATACCATATATGATCATTCTATCATATAATTTATCATATAAGATAATTCTACATCACTCACCACTATATCGTATAGATGGATATATATGGTAAAAAACCGTGAAAAATATTTAATGTCTCAAACATCAAGAACCAAACTCAGACACACTAAGTTGATAAATCATCCAGACTCTTGCTAGGAAAAATACTCCCTCATTACGACAGTATTAGTAATCCACAATTACCTAACATCTCATCATTCCATATCATAAGGCATCTCACTATGTCATGCATCATAATGCAAAATACTCAAGGACTACTATGCATGCAGTCCAATCCATATAGCGCATCTGGATAACTGCTTTCATACTCCACTAATACCAAATGTGGAAAATCATCTATGTCATGTCTATATGTGGAGACAGGCCATCACAGTGGTGGCCTTCACATAATTGCCCCACCCGACATTTTGCCTCTCTTTGGGCATGGTATCATCATATATCACATTTCAAAGAGTGGGTGGCCAAACCCTCATAACCCTCCTAGTATAGCATCCCCAAGCATATGCCTGTTTAAAACAAAACCACAAGCCTCCTTGCTTGTATATAAAGTAAATTTTTACTTGTCAGACTACTTGTTTGTTTATATCATCATCCTCATATTCAATATCCTTATACTAAGGATATAATT
The DNA here is from genome assembly GCA_035236585.1 of Warburgia ugandensis. Classification (NCBI taxonomy): domain Eukaryota; kingdom Viridiplantae; phylum Streptophyta; class Magnoliopsida; order Canellales; family Canellaceae; genus Warburgia; species Warburgia ugandensis. The sequence goes on from CP141133.1 coordinate 44,354,958, forward strand.
TCATTTCTTAATTTAAGGATCCTTATTTACAATGAATGATACCCATGTTCATATAAGTTTAAGGTTTAATCATTTATTACAAATGATCCCCATTTCCTTTAATTTGGTAATTATACCAAAATGTCATTAAGTGTAAGGATACTCATTTGATACAAATGATATCCATGATTATTATTTTTTTATCTAAGTTTGGGGGTTATCATTTTCTATAAATGATACCCAAGTTATTATCATGTATTTCACCTTATTTCAACAGTTTATCTCATATACATCCATTATAATTCCAATGCAATTAGATATTCTATCATTCATATGAACTCATTAAACATGTAATAATTCATTTATATAATCTTATTCATAACAACAATTCCATAGACCATAGATCTTGTAAATTAATGCCTTCTTAAGGTTCCACCTACCTTCAAGTAATGATCCATCCCTTTAGTTGACGTATGTAATCTGTAAATCCATACATACTGTCATTATTTATGCAACTTGAATAATCCTATATTTTTTTATCATATCTATATTCTTTGTCTAATCTTGTCCTTTGATATAAGGATCTAGATCTTATGTCCTATCATGATCTATCTTCCTTAGATAGTGTTTATCTTATTGATCAATAGATCTGATGGTTGGAATGATTTTCTAATCTTTCAAATCTAAGTATTTTCTATTTCTAAGTCTTTGTGTATTCCTTTCTTTAATCCTAACCATTCATAGATCCTTTGATCAACAATTTATACTTATTGATAAAGATCAAGGGCTTAGATTCTCTATCATCTAGTTCTTCTTTAATCTAAGTTCAATCTTTTGATCATCCCTAAGGAGGATGATCTTGGTTATCTTCCTTCAATCATATTTGCTAAAGGGTTTGGAGTCTCTATCCTAATGATCTAGATTTGTCTACAACATACATACATACAAACTAATAAACATACCTACTAAGTACAATACAATGTTATGATTCTTATTGTTCTTGATCATTCAAGATCTCCTTATGGATCTCATTTGATGTTGATTATCTTATTTACCATTTTTATTAAGATTAGATATTTTAATATTCTTTTATGATCTTATTATTATTCAATCAGTTAACGTTTTACGGGTTGAAGATAGCTTATTTAATCCTAACTCTAAACAGCTCCTCTTATTTCTAGTTGACTAAGGCTTACCAGCTACAGGCTACTCAAAGAGTGGTTAATTCAATCCTCGTGTAAGGAGGTGTTTAGACCTCACAAACATCGCCAGAAGGTGGGAGAAGAGAGAGGCTCTATTATAGAAGCCCCTTAACCATAATGTTCAGCGTCCATTGGAGTGGCCTTAGCTCGACCTTCCATAAGGTTCCTATGAGCATTAATCCCTATAACCTCTTTCTAATTGATTTTATTTAAATCCATGAACATTTAAAATGTCATTCATGGGGTTTATTATTCTCCTAATTTGGGCCAAGGATTTGATAATCCTTATTGTAACGCCTGAGCAATTTACGTTAATTTGGACATTCCATACAAAATGGACTGTGTTGAATGTTTTACCTTATTGAAAATAGTAAATGAAAGAATTTGTGAGGAAACTTGGTACCATTAGATTTTACATAAAAAAATGGAATCCAACACCTCAAAAATCACCCAAAACGGAGTTCGTATGAAGAAGTTACGGCTGTTTAAAGATCAGGGGCAATTCTGAAATTTAAACAAAAAAACGAAAAAGACAAAAAACGCAGGGGGCCATTTTGATAACGGCACCCCCTGTCGTCTTCCACCTCCAGATCTCTCCAGAAACCCTCTTTCACAATTTTTCCAGAGAGATCTGCCACCACCATGGCGGCACCGCCATTGAGGGGCACCGCCTTCTCCCCTCTATAAAAGCCCCATCTCCCTCTCTCCAAAACCACGTTTTCCAGCAACTTTCGGACTAGGGTTTCTGGCAAAAATCGGAAACCCGTCTCTCTGCAAATTCCGGCAACGGCCAGGCCCTAGTCGGGTTGGCCATTCTCCCATTCCCTTTCTCCTTTCCGGTTTGGCAATGGGGTTTCCCCCCTTGTTCAAGTTTTCCGGCGAGCAGGCACACCCACCAGGGAAAAAGGGCGTTCCCAGGCTATAGGTAAGCCGTTCTTACCTTTTCCTCTCCGCACGCTGGATCTGGTCCTTCCCCAACCAGTTTTTCCAGCTGGAGAAGACAAAGCCAGTTCTGCTGGTCTTGCACGAACCAAGCGTCCCAAGGACGCCATGCTTCACCTGTGCCTGGGACTGGGTCCCTGGGGTGGGTTCCGAGCATACGACAGTGCGTACACTGTCCCAGGTGCGGCCTTCGGGTACGTGCGCGACATGGGGCATGGGTCTTAGCTCGACCAGGATGCACGGGGTACCCTGAGAGCTGAGACGCACCAGGCTACAAGGTGCGTTTGTGCGATGATGCGCATCATAGCGCTTCACTTGAGCATGCATGTGCGCGTGCAAAACATGGTCCCTGGCACGGCCTTTAGGCGCGCATGCATGTGAGGCGGTCACGGTTCAACCAGGATGCACGGGTGTCCTGGGAACTGGGACACGCGGACCTAATGAGACTTTAAAAATTAGGATCATAGGACCATTTATAGAATTTAACTATTGAATAGTAGATCCACATCATAAGATCTAGCCTGACAATGAATTAGGCAAGGGCCATAGACCCTAAAAGGCAGAGCTAGCAGTCTAATGCCTAAATAGATTGAAATTAATAAGGACTCCTTGTATCCATTCATACCCAGGATTTCATAAATGAGACCCAGGGACAGGTTGAGTGATAAAGGACGCGACTCCAGGAGACTTTGAGGTAGGTGCTCTATCGCTACTAGAATTTTTAAAAGAGCCATGATTGTTTTGAGAATGCATGTTTTAAGTATAAGTATATGACTTGTTTAGCATGACTTAATTCAGTGTACATATGATAAATGCTTATGCATAGATATGTTTTGCAAATAATTGCATATACATTATGCATAGATATGTCTTTGCAAACAATTGCATATATTATGAGCATTGAGTTCCTGAAAAAATTGCATGTCCTTGAGGGTTACCATAAGACGCTGGAGTGCCTAAAAGACGTTGGGTAGGTAGTTGTGAGGATCAGGCAGTTGTGAGGGACCCAAAGGGGACAGGTTTTGAAAAATAGGTCTTTGCTTGTTTGATCTTATATGATTTGGGCTAATAAGCTCGTGAGCGCTATGCCGAGAGGTCTGGGTTGGCCTCCAGCCTCTACCACTACTAGGTGGAATGGGTACCATGCCCAAAAAGGGCAACGTCCCTACTTCGACTGCATGTGGTATAGGGGGCTACCACTGGTGTCACGGCACTGGGTCGATGTGTCATATGCCCCATTGAGGCTATGACCGAGTGTCCTCAGGTACCCGAGGACCACACGGCGGCGAGGTCATGGGCATAGTTTGGGCCCTATGGTTTCGTGGATTTACTTGCATTGCATATGGCATGACATGAGGTTGGTTGACCATACCATACCAGATATCCATGAGTTGGATTCAGTTGAGCATCTTATGCATATCATTATGTTTATGATATATGATACTTTTGACTTGGATTATGCTATTCTTTAAGTCGTTAGTATTTCAATTCGACAATGGTTTTTAATATCGATATTGAACGTGATTGTTCGAACATGCACATGCTTTTAAGAGCATATGATTTTAAACATAGCATGCATTGCAAAACTAGTAGTGATAGACTCCTATTGAGTATAGTATATACTCATCCTATCCTTAACATTTTTCAGGATAGTTCCACTCACAAATAGAAGATGTCTCAGGAGATATTAGTGCTACAAGCAAGTGAATAAACAAAGGAGACAACTATACATGTGAGTAAACTCTCTGCCCTTTGGACATGTATTTGTATTTATTTACAGTTGGATAGTGTGCTGTGACAGGATAGACCTAGGAAAAAACATTTATGATTTCTGAAGTTTTTCAAAAAACTACTTTGATTGTTGTGAAAGCAAATGACACACGGGATTTTCAAAATGAGTTTAAAACAAAAGATTTTCCACTGCATTGCATGGTTTTTATAAAATGGTTTTCAAATAGGGATGCATCCCGCCTTAGGAATTAGATATTGCATTTAAAAATGCATGGGAAAACCCGGGTCGTCACACTTATATTGTCCTACTAACTATAGCCCTTAACTATCATAAGTCCATGTCATTTATTCAATGTAAATGTCCTTCATATCTATATTTCATTAATTACATTTTTCATGTAATGTACACAACATAATTATTAAAGCATAAATTAGTAAATTTAACAATTATATCTACTAAAAAATAAAAGACATTTACAATAACATTAATAATTCAAATAAACACATTTAACATATCATCATGATCCAACAATCATCTTTCATTTCTAATCACTTTTCATCCCATTTAGGGTTTAGATCTTGATCTTTTATTTTTATCAGATCTACTCATTTTCTTAAAGTGATCTCATCACATGATTTGAGCCTTCTTGACCTAATCAATCAAGAAGATCTTAAGTCATTTTATCATAATTAAGGGCATAGATTTTAAATTATCCCAAATTAGCCTCATTAGGCTATTCATTTCTCATGATCTTATCATTAGATCATCATCCATACTGATTCACAATTTCTAATCATCCTTGATCAAGGAGGTTATTGTGTACTTTCAAGAATTTTGTTACTTTTAATAGTCCAGATCTTAAGATCTGCCAAATCAATTACATCCAACTCATTTATTCAATGCATTACATCATTAGATCATCATCAAAAATGATTTGAATGGTCTAATGATGTAAGTACCATTATTTCTTTAAAAAAAGAAAGTTTCATGAATTAAACTTATGATTTTATTGGTCCAGTAGTTTCTCCTCATCAAGAGGAATCCAACTCGACTTTCTGATCTTAATTTAGAGTCAAATTGAGATTAGAATTTGGATTTAAAATTTCAACTAGTTTTAACTGCTAATATTGATCTTTATTGTTTTTGTCCAATTACTTAATCTAGGGATCCAAAAATTTTACTGTGATCATGGTCCTTAGGGTTTTAGGACTAGCTGAATCCATTCATCGGTTCAGATTTCTATTTTAAGGTCATCTTGATCATGATCCATTACTGTTGGAACAAATTTTAGTGATTATTACAAGTAAATACAATTAAAAACAAAAATATAATATTTTCATTAAATTCTGCACTACATCAGAAATTATATCAACTTGCAGATCTAAAATTGAAGCTAAAATGAGCTCCCAATTGAGGAAATAAGATTTTTATTAATAGCCTAATTCTTTGTTCCAAGTGTCCATAAATTTTACTATGATTATTGTTCCTAAAGTTTTTGGATGTCTTAGATCCATCTATCGGATTAGATTTACATTTCAAGATCATCTTCGACATGATCTAAGATTGTTACAATGTATTTTAGCAATTATTTCACATAAATAGAATTAGAAACATATATCTCATGATTCCACTAGATTTTACACAACATAAGGAATTCATCAATCCTTTCAGATCTAAAATTGGAGCTAAAATGAGCTCTTAATTGAAGAAATAAGATTTTTTTATCAAAATTCAGTGGTTCAAATCAAATTCATAAAACGTGACAAAATAGGAGGGTGGCTAGTGTCACATTACCTAGGATTACCTATCACCAAGGAGGGGTGGCCGGTGATAGGCGAGACGGTATAAATCTGGATTGTTGGATCACCCATCGCCGAATCTCCTTCAACCCTGATAGTCAACAGCCCAGATTTCATATCCTAGGGTTTTTGGGCCCCAAGAATCCATCCAATGGTTCAGAAGTTACATCTGAAGTTGTCCAAAGTGAGGATCTCAACCCTAGTAGCTAGATTAGTCTTTCTCAAGAGATCTACGGCCGGGGAGATCCCTAAAAGCCAAAAAACTCTAAGGAACTTTAGGAATAAAAGGGGGATGAAGTGGGTGGCCTACCTGTGCTAGTCTAATGAAGGAATTTTACCAGAGAAGAGATTTATTGGTGAGAAAACCATAGGTTGCTGGGTAAGATATACAAGTGATGATTTCCCCATCGGTGTTGCTAGCGAAGGTCAGAGACCATGGAGGAAAAATAGATCCCCTGTCCTGAATCTTCTCAACGGTCTAAGAATGGATTTAAATGGTGAGATTTTCTGGAATAAGATGAAGAACTTGCCAGAGATGGTAACCTTGCTACTGTTATTCTTCTTTTACAATTATTTGACGATCCAGCCGTTGGATCATCATAAAAGCTTAAGGCTTTTGTAGACTAGATCATCTGATGGTTAAGATCTTGATATAAGGTCTATCACTCCATGGCTAATTGGATTAGGGTTTTCTAAGAAGAAACCCTCATTGATTTGGGACAACGCGTCCCTAGACACTCCCAATGCAGACATGAGTTGTCTATCGGATGCGTTTGGGGACACTCTCCCATGGAAAGAGAGAGAAAGAGGGAAAGAAGAGAGAATTTGGGGAGATGGGGGACGATTCTGGAGCTAAAATTCTAGGGGAGTCTAAGGCACCTCATGAGGGATTTTAGAAAAGATTTTGGGAATTTTTATGGGGTATTTATAGGTGTTTTTGAATTTTTTATCATTACCTATAATAATCATGTTTTATTTCTTCTGAATATTAAATTAGCATTGGATTCTCCACTTTCACCTCCTTCTCCACTATCAGCTAGTAGTGGTTTGACTCATGATGGTGGTCTTCCAAACCATTGGCTCACCTTGTGGCCCCACAGTTGTGAAAAGACCATTTTGCCCTTTTAATTCCAAAAATGGAGAAAAATAGGATTTATTCTTATGAACTCAAAATTCAGTGTACATAGTGGCGTTGAAATCATATTTCTGAGTATATTCTAAATATTGATGTCTTGGATCTCAGTTATGAGTAAAATTACTACTTTACCCTTTTATTCATAAAAATGGAGAAAAATAGAGATTTTTCATCCGTTCTAAGAATTTGACATACTTACAATCATTCTGATCTGTTTTTTTGAGTACATTACAATTATCCAAGTTTTAAGCCTTGACTTTATATTTATAAAAGTGGATTCTCCTAGAACTCAAAATTCTAGCTCCACCTTTAGGAATTAAACTTTTAATTTTAGTTAATTCAATTATATTCATAAAAATTGGGGTTATGACAATTATGACATAAAAAAAGAGTAGCTTTGGTGCATGAAGCTCCTGCCTATGTGGGGTTCGAGGAAGGGGCAAACCACAAGGGCCTATAGTATGCAGGCTTACCTTGTATTTTTGTAAGAGGTTGTTTCCATGCCTTAAACCCATGACCTCAAGGTCACATGACAACAACTTTTACCATTGCACAAAAGTTAAAAGTTGTCATCAAGTGACCTTGAGGTCATGGCTTCAAGGCGTGGAAACAGCCTCTTGCAAAAATACAAGGTAAGCCTGCATTATGACATACCTCACACAAAAAGTTCTATAAACCATATTATGACTCAGAAAAATCATCTTTTACATGACACGTTTATAAGTCTAGAAATCACATAAATTAAGGCCATGATCTCTTGCTAAAAATCATACTAAGAGATCATAATAATCATTTAAATGAGACCAGCTAAAAGGGTCCTAAGTAGTGATAATCTTGATAAAATTAATGCATACTAAAGTCTAACGATCATCCAAAACTCAAGCATAAAATTCATGCTAAAAAACAATTATAAGAGGGCTTAACAATCATGCCAACAATTGTGCATGAAACTATGTTAGAAAACATTCATCCAATATAGAGCATGGAAAGCATGCTAGAAAACATCTCTATTTTAGTAGAAAATCATGTAAGATAAAATGTCTATAACCCATCATAAATTTATGCTATAAAACATTTCCAATAAAACATGAAAATCATATTTATCCAAACCAGAGCATGAAGGCCAAGACTTTAATGTTATAATAAGGCATGAATTTTTGCTACAATCATCTTTAATAAAGCATGAAGCTATGCTAAACTAAAGTGTTAATAATCTTGTATGATTTCATGCTAGAAACATCACAAATAGATCATGAAAAGAACTCTAAACAGTTTCCAAAATCAAAGCACAATTTGTGTGATTCAAGACATCTATAGTAGGGCATGGACACATGATTCAACACATATAAAATGAAACATGAAACATAAGCTAGAAAATGTTTCTAACATAACATAAAATACAAGCTAGAACACACATAAACCTCAATGCAAAAATGCATATTTCAAATGTCCAAAAAATTTTAAAACATGTGAAAACTTTGTAGTTTTAGAACCACCTATCTCACAAACAATTCTACTAAATTCCTTTGCGCTATTCCTAGGTTTTCCCTCATTCAATGTCTATTCAAAGAACATAGAGTGTAACTCTCTCTCTCTCTCTCTTTCTCTCTCTCTCTCTCTCTCTCTCTCTCTCTCTCTCTCTCTCTCTCTCTCTCTCTCTCTCTCTCTCTTTCTCTTGCTGTCTTTCTCTTGCTATCTTTCTCTCCCACTTTTTTTCCTTTATTTCTTCTATTTCCTTCTCCTAGCCTTTAGCATCCTCCTTATTAACATTTCCAATTTAGCATCTTTTTTTCTCAAGGCGGCCTACACCTTTCTGTAAACAACGTCTTTCCATTAGTCTTGCTTAAGACATTTTTTCTATAACAATGATTTCCTTTTCCTAAGGTCGTTCTAGTACTAACCTAATAAAAGTATGATGTCTTTCTACTACCAACATCATACTTTCCTAAATATAACATATTCCTCTTTACTAGCCACCTTCCTAAATTCATCACCACATAGCCTCTTTTGCAAACACATAACATCTTTCCACTTAGAGTCCTAAATATCCCAAACATGTCACTATGTATCATTTCCTAAACACATTATGCTCTCTCATGTGAAAAGTACGATGGTTTTCTAGTGTTATTTGGCTGCCAAGATCGACAGCTACATGTGGGGCCCCATTAATTTTCATGTACACAAGTTAAATACGAGGGGGGTCCTTATCAGTTTTTAAACTTAATTTGTTCTCCACATGGATCTCCGACATTGGAGTTCTGCTATGTTGGTATCATGGAAAAAAATCCAATTTTCACATTTTTGGTCAAATCTTAATTTTCATTAATCGTAAAATGGTTACAAAATTTAGCTTTATTATGATTTGGGTCATTTCAATTTTAGAAAATTGACCAAATCAATAAAAGAAAAAAGGATGGGCTTCTTCGTCTAGCTTTGAAAACTAAGTTGCTAGGTTGGGTGTGATGGTTTGTGTTCCATGGAACTTGTGTGAAAATCCTGGCTATTAGAGCATCTACAAGATATGTGATGCTCTTTGTATTGAATCACCATTCAAAGAGACACTTCTATACAAATCATGGAACTTGCTATAGAGACAAATTTGTTTTGCTTAATTCCATATTTGATACCCAAATCTTTGGAGGGGCCCTACTATGACTATTGAATCTACAAGGTGCAATCAAGGTTGAGGAGATCTTCCTAACCTCCTCTTTTGATATCGGCACCCCTCCCCTCTCTTTTATCTTAAATTTATGTTATAGTTAGTTAATTGCATATAAGCCACCAATGAAGTTCATATGAAACCAACATAAAAGATGACATGCATGGACAATAAAAAAAGAGAAAAAGCAAATTCATGTTAAAGAATTTAGATCCATTACTACTTCTAGAAGATAAAGACTAGTTGTATCATGATGCTGGGTGATTCCATGACTCTTGTGGTATATTTTATCAATTGTAAATGGCATGTTTTGAAGGATTCCCAATATTCTCAGACAAAATTCTTCTCTAAACCTTAAACCTAAGAAATGATCCTCTTTCATCTCAAGTACTCAAATTCAACAGACAAACCCAATTCCTCCTTTTCCATCTGGTTCTTTCCCCATTTGATGGTTTGAAAAAATTTACTTGAAATCCAACTTCAATTACATTAAGTCAAACCAACTTATTTGTTCTTCTCCATTACCAACCTATGTTTCTCTTTCTACTAGATGCAAGACACATTGCACCGATGTGAGTTTTTTTTACACTCTTGGGACCCATGTGTGAGGGTACCCTTGTTGATGATCTACACATACATTAATATATTCTTTGAACTTTTTCCACTCTATTTTGATGTGGTTTTGTCATATTTATGAGCCTTAGAAGCTCAATTGATTTGGCATATTTTTAGACACATGATTAGCATGAGTTACATCAATTTGATTTGGATTTTTGATGAGCCTAAGAAGCTTTGTATACTCAACATGTTTTGGAACACACACGTGGCGAGATGCATTGCTTTATTCTCCACATTTTTATAAGCTTTGGTGCCTTTTCATAGGAAATAGTTGTTATTTTATTTTCTTTCAGTTGTAATCATTGTAACTTCTATTTCAACTAATGAGAATATAGTTGTTAATTTATTTCATTCATTTTCTCATTCATTTGAATTTTTTAGTAAATAAAATTTTAATGATTTGGATATTTTTATTAATTTATGTGTTATTAACTTGCTTTCATTAATTGTTTGATTAAATTTATCTCTTTATGCTTATGTTCTATTAGTTTCCCTAGGCATGAGAATGAAAGGTATGTTAGAATAAAACATTTTTAAGATTAGATTGTTATAGGTTAAAAAGTACTTTATATTAATATTAGATTCATAGCATTCTATGTTCACATGCTCAGTGATTGCTTGAAAGAAAGGGATACCAAGTATAATAAAGCAAAGGGTGACTATATGAAAATCTTTGATAGTCAATGCTCTAAGAAGACCAACTATACTTTGAATAAGTATAGTGTCATGCTAAGAAACTAGTATTAAGAAGATATTAAAAGAGAGCTTAAAAATAATAATTTTCAATGCTTTTAGAGTTATTTTAACTTTATTAACATGAGTAGAAAAATCTAGATAGCTTACTCCTTAGAGTATTTGATTTCTAATATATTGGATTTTAATTCTTAGGTTTAGATTTAATTTCCAGTCATTTTATGTACTTTTGTAACTTTTTATATTAAATAATTAGTTTAGTACAAAAAATCATTTGGCTAGGTTAAAGTAGATTTTTAATTAAAATCATTTATTAATAGTCTTTGGGGATCGACTTGTACTTGTTGTATCTATAGTAGATCCATGAATTTGTCATTATTTTAAAAACATATCAAGTTTTTTGCACCATTGCTAGGAACTTGCAACAAATTTTTAGTTAAATTCGAGGTCAAATACTTTACTACAATTGGTAAATTTCAGGGCTACATTCATGTTAGTTGCAAATGTTGCATATATTTCCTTATTCCTATCATTTTTGGTACTCACTTTAGTCTCTTTTTTTTTTTTTGCAAGAATTTAGAGTTGAAATTGGAGGAGAAATTAGGATAATCTATTTATTTTTTTGAGTAAATTGTAATGAGAATGTGATTGTACTGTATTTAATCATAATTTACTTAGATTAAAGGGATTGTAATAATATAGATCAAGGGTGGGCCATCCAAACTCAAAAGAGAAGGTGGCAATACATGGACCTTCCCTTGTACCAGAAGATATTTTCTAGGACCCCATTCTAAGCATTTCTAACCTCTTTCCATTTTCCAAATTATTATTGCAAATAACTTAGTTTGCATTATTTGTTTGCTAGTGTAAAATCATATAGCGTGCATCCATTACATTACTTATTGCATTACACCTAGGACTTTGCATTAGTTATCACCCATTTAACAAGGATAGCCTAAGCTCAACTAGAACCAAGGACATGGCTGTCAAGGTTATATTGTCTAGTCTATTGAGGCTTTAACCCCTTATTAGATGGCATATTGGTAGTTGCATTGTTTACTACTTTTTACTACATATAAAGGCATGTTTAATTGCTTTAAGGTGGATATATGATGATCAATCTGTCATGGGAATGTGTTTAAATGATTAGTAAGGAAAATCACCTCATCAAGATCAAGGGTGGATTTCATCACCATCCCATGGCCTGCCTAGATTAACCGTCAACTGACACAACCTTAACCTCAACAATTAATTCAAAATCAATGTAGAAGAGACCTTAATAGCTTACGAGCTCATAGGACCCTCTTGGAAGGAGGCGACCCAACGCCATTCAAGTGGCCCCTTTCTAATCAATTGTGTTGGTATTTAAATGACTAGCTGTGCCAAAACATTCGATGACTCAAATCACCTAGGGATTACTAATGTGGGTATGAAGCGATTAATTATAATTAGGATCTAGCTGGTAAGCAGTATGATGTGTCTAAAAGAGATAAGGAGGTACCTAGGTTAGTAATAACCTAAAAGTCACTCCACCAAAGAAAATAAAGAAAGATCAAACATTTTAGCTTGTTTGTAATAGCGCTAAGATTAATTATGTGCCCTTGAATGTGTATCATATAGCTTGGGCTCCCATTAGTTTTTTTTTTAAAGAAAGAAAAAAGAGAGAAAAAGTAAAAAGTACTCTTTCGTTGAATACAACTATTTATTTTAGTTGTATATAAAGTATAGAACATTTTACCACACCATTTTCTGGTATAGACCTAGCCATTGATCTGTGAATCGATATCTCACACTCTTAGTCTCTTATGATCAAATGGACCACAAGGCAAGGGTTAAAGCAATCAAGCCAATCATATTAACCCTACCAAAGTAATTGCCTATGAAGCAAGGGATATAAAAGCACTTTCATAGTATTTCACTCCTAGGCCCTTATACTATGAAGAAAAGTATGAGACTAAGACACGGGATAACTCTAATTTGTCCATTGCATTAGATAGATAGGCTGATATGATGGATTGTGAATTGAATAGATTAAAAGCTTTGAGGTAGGCCAAACAAGTCATCTCCATAGCCTCAGTACGAGAATTGTTATACCTATTATAACCAACATATCCCCCTACTTCATGGCTATCAAGCTCCATATACAATGCATATTATTCAGAAGAAGTGAATGCACCCAATGTATTTACATCTCCTAGCAATTATTCCTTTGCTAAGATTAACTATTCTAAATGGGCTAGGCATCCTGAACAATTATGGACTTAGGATTATCAAGGTAGATCATCGTGGTTCAATCCTACTCAATCCTTTCAAAGTACCCCAATGCCATAGTAGTATGAGCCACACCAATCATTTCCTCTACAACATAGGGAACAATCTCCAGAAGAGACCCTTAGGTTGCATATAGAAGTGACACAACAATCTATTTGGTAGAGCGAGGCTCTATTAGAGAACCCCCTTAACTACCATTTTCAGCATGCAGTAGAGTGACCTTAGCTCAACCTTTCATAAGGTTCTTATGAGCTTGTAGATCTTAAATTTATCTCTACTTAGTTTTAATTAATGTCCATGAACATTATGTCATTCATGGAGGTTTATTATTTTCCTACTTTGGGCCAAGGAAATGGTAAACCATTCCTTATATTGTCCTACTAACTATAACCCTTACTAACTAAGTTCATGTCAAATATTTCACTCTAATTTGTGTCATGAAACTCTACTTTCTCATCAGGTTACATTTTTGGTGTTTTATGCTCTTTATCTCATAATTATAACAATTAAATCTACTAATAAAATTTAACCATAAATGAATTATAACTTTAAAGCATAAAACTACATAATTGAACAACCTAATGATAATGGTACAAGGTACTTAAGATTATACTAGCATGATTTCTAACTAATGTACTTTATCTAATAAACTCAAATTAAACTATCATGGACCTAAGGTTCCATCTCTTACCATAGTCTAATCTAACATGAAATCCTAGCATAGTCCTAAGTTACAATTGCATAAAATCATACCAACATGGTCCTAAGTTATAATTCATCATTCATGAATAATTTTATGGACATTTGAAATGAGGTTATACTAAAATAATCAATCATGGATCCTATATTCATGAAATAAATCAAATGAAATCAATGCATAATTCAAGCTAATCCATTTCTCATTATTAAAGCTTTTACTTATGATCCAACCATTAGATCTTAGGTTAATCCTTTGGATTGAGGGCTCTTAATTACATTTAGGGTTTCTTTTACTTCATTAAGGTCCAAAGATCATACCCACTTGTTTTTTTCACATTTAATCCATGATCTCATTGGATTTCATCATAATCCCATTTATTCAACCCATCCAAAGGGTCTGATCCTGCTTTACCTTACTGATCAAGAAGGTCCCTTTGTATTTTTAGGGTATTTCTACCATAAAGGGTAGATTCTCCAATTTTTATTTAATTTGTCATAATAAATCATAGATCTGACTTTATTTCAACATTAGTTCATCATTAAATTAGATCCCTAAGATTTGATCATCTCAGATATTGAAGATTATGAAATTTGGAAGCTTATCTCCTCAAAATAGAAAGTTTCTTGAATATTTTTATAAATTCTATAATTTCGAAAGAAAATAGAATTCACAAGCGTTCCATAGCCTCTTTCCAATCTTGATTTGGAGTTTACATGACTGTTGAATTAAGATTTTAAGTTCACAGTTGTTCTAAGGGTCCAAATTTGATCTGGGCCTAGCAGAATGACTAGATTAGATCGGTCAGGCAGGTGGGTCTGGTTGGGCAAAGTGGGTCGTGCTCCCATCACTGGGACGTAGGCGGAAAATGCATTGCCCAAGATCGATCGCTCGATGCGTCATTCTACTCGGGACGTCATCACACGTGGAGCGTTGCACCGAGATGCTCTTGCAAGGAACGTTTCTGTGCAGCATTCCGCTGAAGTGTCCTGGGCGCAATCTCGTTCAAAGGAGATCAGACAGTCCATTCTAGACTGTCCAATCAAATCCTTTCAATTAAAGTAAATTTCTACCTAGAGTTTTGGACCCCTATGAATCGATTGGATGGCTTAGATTTTGCATCTGAGCCCTCCATCATATACTAAAATGACATGGAATTAGTATGGGAGGAATTTGCACCTACCTTATTAGAGAAAAACTTATGTTTTGGCGCCCAATTTAAAGAAATACCCCGTTGAAGATAAACTCGCTCGATAATCGCTTGTTTTGTAATTTCCTGTTGATTGCACCGTTGGATCTTGAAATTTCTTTGGGGGCTTTGTAGGTCAGATGGTCTAGAACAATATTGATGGTGGTATTGGTGAAATTTAGTTAGGAATAGAGTGCCTAATTGAATTTAGGTCTCTTGTTCCAATCTAGAGAGAAAGTAGAAGAAGAGGGATGTTTGGGAAATTTGGAAGTTTGGGAATGAATTTAGATCTGGTTTTTCAGGAGAAGTAAGATAATTTTTTTAGAATTTTCATGAATATTTTTGGAAGATTTTTTTTTTGGGGGGGGGGGGGGTGTTATTTATAGGTGTTTTTGAATTTTTCATCATTACTTGTAATAATTATGTTTCAATTCCTTTGAATATTTAATTAACATTGGATTCTCCACTACCACCTCCTTCTCCACTATCAACTAGTAGTGGATTGTCCACTCATTACATGTTTTCTAACCATTGAATTTATTTGTGGGCCCCACGAAGGTGTCAAAGGATCATTTTGCCCTTTTATGGGGAAAAATACATTTTATTTTCTCAAACTCGAAATTAAGCATACTTGGTGTCATTTCGATTGGTTTTCTAAGTACACATTCCAAATATTCAGGTCTTAATTCTTGGTTATGAGTAAAATTACCATTTTACCCTTTTGTTTATAAAAATGGAGAAAATTAGGAATTTTTTATTTTAACTCTGAATTGATAGTACTTAATGTCATTTTAATCAATTTTTTGAGTACATTCATAATATATAAGTTTTAAATCATGGTTTAATCTCTATAAAAAGAGAATTTTCAATAACCTAATATTCCAATCTAAAATTTTTGAAAATTCAAAGTTTATTGATTTTCTCAATCAATTCACAAAAATTGGGGTTATCATGGGTACTAGTCAAAGATGATGTGATCAAGCAAATATTTAAAAGTTACTTTCAAAAATTGTTAAATGACAATTACCTTGAGAATATAAGGATTGAAAGTACTATAAACCCAAATAATGTTGGGGATTATAGACATGACTGTAGGATAAGAATACTTGAAGTGAAAGAGGCTTTGAAAAAGATGAAATCAGGAAAGGCTTTGGGGCTTGATGGTATACCAATAGAGGTTTGGAAGTATATGGGAGATACTAAGCTATTGTTATGGAGAGATGCAATAGAATATAAAGGATTTTGAAATTAATTGAACTAAGACTGATTATATGTAATGTAATTTTAATAAGGAAAGGAGCGAAAATGGAGCACTAACAAAGATTGATAACCAAGAAGTCTCCCTAAAAGAACACTTTTGATACTTGGGATCAATAATTCTTGAGAGTGGAGAAATTGAGAGGGAGGATACCCAAGGAATCCAAGCAGGTTGGAAAAATGGAGATGTGCATCTTGAGTTTTGCGCGATCAAAGGGTATCACTCAAACTAAAAGGAAGATTCTATAGGATGGTTGTAAGGATGGCCATGCTCTATGGATCAAAGTGTTGGGAAATTAATAACAACATGTAAATAGGATGAGTGTCCAGAAATGCAGATGTTGAGATGGGTGGCTTGTAAAACAAGAAAGGATAGAATTATAAATGAAAACATTAGAGGAAACTTATAAGTAGCACCAACGGAAAAAAGATGAGGGAGATGAGACTTAGATGATTTGGACATATCCAATGTAGACCAAAAAGAGTGCCAGTTAGAAGAAGTGAGGTGATCCAAGTCAATGGTTCTAAATGGGCAAGGGGAAGGCCCAAAAGAAGTTAGAAGTGATAAAAGAAGATTTAAAAAATTTAGGACTAAATGAAGCCGTGACACCTAATAGAGGCTAATGAAGGAATAAGATTCATGTGACCTACCCCTAATTTGATGATTTTATCCTTTTTCGAAAGTTTTTCATGAAAAATTAAACTCAGAATATTCATTGCACAAAATAGCTATATGTATGTAATTTAAGTTGAGAAGTAAATATGGCAAAGAGATCATGAAGAAGATAACTAGAGAGTAATAAACCCAAGTGACCTTTATAACCTATCTTCCTTTTTGTGGGTTATACATAAATTCAAAATTTTCTTTAGAAGAAATGGGTTCCTAGTTGGTCTCATTAATCTTTTCTTTTGGTCAATTATTGGGAAATCATAAAAGACTACCATATATCTCTTAAGTTTATGATTATCTTTTAGTCATATGAACCCTAGGAAATGATAGAGACCATCTTTCGTAAACCTATAGCCTTTAGCCTTATTAAACTATAACTTATCCACTAAGGGTAACCTAGGGATTTAAAGGCTTTGTACATATACTAAATGAAGAAAACAACACTTATGAAAATGGTTAGGATTTTTATATTTTTTTAAATTTCTTATTTTTTATTTTAGTAGTTTCACTCAAGGACTAGCAAAATCCAAGTCTATGGGAATTTGATATATATATATATATATATATATATATGAGGAGCGGTAATTTCAGCAAGGAGTTACAGGTGTAAAGTGTATGTGACATGTAATTGGCTAAAAAAAGTTTCTAATTGCCATTTCCTCTAACTTTTTCTATTTTATGCTCTTTTTCCAGCCAATCAAATGTTACCTGCTCCTTGCATCTGTATAAAACAATTGAAATTAGCACACCCTTATATATATACATATATTAGATATGTATACCTCTATATTTAGAAGGTTTCAAGACACAGCTTTTCATAAATAGCACTAATTAGTGTTAATTCAACATCTTGCAAGTTTAGGGTACAAATGAGTAAAAATACACAAATTTGACAACTTTGATCCTAAAAGAGCAATATCAGAGTCTGAGCATCATCATGGCCTACCTACCAAATTTAGTAAAGTTCAAAAGGTTAGAATGTATAGTAAAGTTCAAAAGTTCAGAATGTACAAGGGTTGTCAATATCATTTTGAACATAGTTAGAAACTCTAGAAGTATCGTCAAAGTTATCCATGCAAAAGAGGCTATAAATATCAAAACATAGGGTGGCAGAACTTTCATGAGTACGTGCATACACTTCATGACCTTTCGGGAGCTTCTAAGTAATGATTAAGAGCCACATACACACATCAAAGAAAGCATGCATGTGAAGCAGACTCAAGCCAGGACCCACAAGAGACCTAAATCCCTCACTTTCCCTATCTACACATTAGAATGGTAGCCACCTAGATGTGTTCCATGAATTTTTCATGCAAAGGTATTGCATCCCACTTAATTCCATGTGAACTACATGCATGGATTAGTATGATTGATGACGAAAAATAAGGAAATGAGGAGAGAAACAAAAAACTAGAAATCTATGGTCAGTTTTCATTCATGAATTTCAAGAAAAAGTGGCTGAGATCATTCCACATACAAGACCATCCTAAAGCAACCAATGAGAAGCCATCTAAGTTAGTATTGAGCAATGGAAAGAAGCCATTCATGAGAGATAAGACTGAGCTACGATTGGTGGAAAAAATTTTGGTGGGCTGCCCATCATTTTCCAAGGTGGTGAAAATGTGTTTTGCACTTAAATTCATAATGGCTAGAGATAAAAATGGTGGACTGAGGAGAAAATAAAGGAGAAAAATTAGTCTGGAAAAGAAAATCCCAACGAAATCGTAGCCATCCATCTTAAGGCATACCAATCCAATGAATGAGAAAGAACAAGGCATAAAACAATGCCTTTTTGGATGGGAGACTTCAAGGAAATCTCAACCACCTATCCTAGGGTTGAAATATGATCCAATGTCAAGGAATGAAGAATGGAAAATTAGAAAATCTTAGCTATCATAACATCCATGCCAAGCAACACACTTGATCTCATCATCCATTCTAGGTTACATTACAATGTATTTCACAAGGAATGCTACATGAATTTTCAATAGAAGCTTCTTAGAATGGGATGAGTGGATAAGGATAAAGGAAATAAGAGATTAGGCTAAGGAAAGAGAGGAGTTTCTACTAGGAAACTTCCACTCTCTCTCCCCTTACATGATTTTCACAAAAGAAGGGAACTTCAATGCATTCTCATTATCCCCTCATTCCATTGTCTTCCACATAAAAGAGGCAGATGAAAGGGAAGACCAAGAGGAGTTCTCAACCCTTGAAGACCACACAAAGTGATCAAACACTAGGGGAAAACATCCTAAAGGGAGGAACATCCAAGGAGAAAAGAAGAGGTAAGAAAGGCTTGCTATCAATCTCATCCTCTATCAATCACCTAGAATTCTACCTAAAACTCATCCACTATTCACTCGTCCTTTTCATACTATATTTTTCTATCTTTTCTACCCAATTTTCTAAACTTTCTCTACCATTTTATTTTTCTTTTATTTTTTGCTTCTCTTTGCATTGTGAAATTCACTATTAATCTCCCCACACCATCAGGTACCTCTCTACAAAACATTGTAAAAAAAACTCCATTTGTAGCCCCATTTTGCATTCAACCCTTTTGCATCAAATTTTAGTTTTATTATCATGTCTTAATATTTTTTCCTTCTTCTTTTATTTTTCTAAATTTGTCTCCTCATCTTCTTGATCTAAAATCTGTGCCTTTATCTTTCTATCCTATCATCTACCATTCCATCCATTAATATCTTAGTGAGAATATAGGCATAGCCCACATGAGAGAATTTACACCTGAAAGCACATGTTTTATTCATGTAATACCTAGAGAGAGAATGAAATTTAGAAAGGCTTGCAAATCTCTTAAAAAATAAGGTGCGTGTTTAGATGATCCAAAGTTTGGTGGTAGCGCAGATTAGAAGGTTATAAGGTGGTTTTTGGCAGTGACACAGTGAATATCAGTGAATTCTTTTCTTTTCATAGAAAATAGTTATTATTTATTTTATTTCAATTGTAGTCATTGTCAATTTTATTGTAGCTAATGAGAATATAGTTTTTAATTTATTTGAATCATTTTGTCATTTATTTGAAAATTTTTAGTCTATATGATTTTGTAGCTTTACATATTTTTATTAATTTGTATGCTATTTACTTACTTTGATTAGTTATTATATTTAATTTGTCTCTATATGATTATGTTCCATTAGTTTCCCTAGGTATGAGAATGAAAGGTATGTTTGAATAAAATATTTTTAAGATTAGGTTATCTTAGGTTAAAATGTACTTAATATTATTATATTCATAGAACTCTAAGTTTACATACATAGTGATTGCTTGATAGAAAAGGATACTGAGTATAGTAAAACATAGGGTGACTATATGAGAATTTTTTATAGTTGATGCCCTAAGAGGACTAGCTATACAATGAATAAGTATAGTGTCATGCTAAGAAACTAGTCATCATCATCATCAAGACCTTATCCCAATTAGGGGTCGGCCATGTGAATCTTATTCCTCCATTCCTCTCTATTAAGTACCATAGCTTCATTTAGTTCCAAAGTTTTTAAATCTTTCCTCACCACTTCTATCCACATTATTTTGGGCCTTCCCCTTGCCCTTTTAGAACCTTCTACTTGTATTGCCTCACTCCTAACTGATGTCATTGTTGGTCTCCTTTGAACATGTCCAAACCATCTATGTCTAATCTCCCTCATCTTGTTACCTATTGGTGCTACCCCTAAATTTCTTCTAATATTTTTATTTCTAATTCTATCCTTTATTGTCTTACTACTCATCCATCTCAGCATCCTCATTTCTACGAAGATCATCCTATGAGCATGATGTTCCTTAAATGCCCAACACTCTGATCCATAGAGCATGGCCAGACTTACGGCCATCCTATAAAATTTTTCGTTTAGTTTGAGTGGCACTCACTGATTAGCTTAGAAACTAGTATTAAGAAAATATTTAAAGAGAGATTGAAAAGAATTATTTTTCATGTTTTTATAGTTATCGTAAATTTATTAACATACATAAAAAAATCTAGATAGCTTAGTCTTAAGAGTATTTGATTTCTAATATGTTGAATTTTTAATTCCTATGTTTAAATCTATTTTCTAGTCATTTTATGCATTTTAGTGATTTTAATATATTTACATAATTAGTTTAGTTTTACAAAGCATTTAGCTAGGTTAAAGTAGTTAAAATAAAATTTTAATTAAAATTCATTTATTAATAGAGTATTTATGGATCGACCTATAGTTGTCATGTCTATGCTATAGTGGACCCATGCACTTGTATTTATTTTTAAAAAGTAGCACAAGTGCTTCTCCATGTTTCCCTTTCCATTAGCTCAGTTTTACATTCATTAAGGCACTAGGATTTACATGCATTCCATCTAAAATGCATGGGGGCATCTTTTTTTTTTTTTTTAGTTTACTTTCATGCTTTGTTTGTAGTTTGCATTCATGGTAGATTTGTAAGTTAATTTTGTCTCTTTAGGTTACCTTTCACATGGTAAGTCGTCTTTGTAGCATAGCTTTCCATTTAGCATCTTTTCATGTTTTAAGCACATTCCTAATATCTAAGTTAAATATTTTCATTCCATACATTTTAGAATTTCTTTAGGATCATTTTAGAAACTAGATGCATGATAAATTCATAGATTTAACACTTTTCCAGTTTATAAACATGCACTTTCATAATTTAGAAAGTTATGCTTAACTTAGTTTGACTTTTTAATTTCCTTGCATACATTCTAGGATTAATTTAGAAACCTCTTACCTATTAGATTCTTAGATGTATAATGCATTTCATCACTCACTCTCACTTGCCTTCACTTACTCTCTTTCCATATCTTTCCACTTTCTTTTCCATCCTACACACCCACTTTCTAATTTAGATTGCATCTGTAGTTCATGTTAGTTAGTTCATGCTAGTTAGTTCATGCATCATTCTCTTTCTATTTCTTTCTAATTTCTTATTATGGAGTTTGAATATGGAAAAGGGAAGGATCCTTATGTCCATGTATGGAAGTAAGGGTACTTTCTAATTTCTTATGTAAGGTTAAGGAAACATCCAAATCAATCCATAAAGTAACCTAGATTCCTAACTAAGGGCTTCATGTTGAAGGGTAGGATCATACAATATACCTATTCCTTGCTTCATCTCCTAAGGCTAGAATTGGTGAGTCCTAATCCAATGCCATTATCTCCCCTTTCTTTTCTTTTCATTCTTTTCATGTTTAAGTTATTTATGGTTCACCCTACTTTAACGATGAATGCCTTTCATCTCCTATCTTTCTAGTTACTTGAAGTTATCCTCCTTTTAGAGTTTCTAGCTTAATGAAAATGTGATGACCTTTTCTATTTCCATTTCCATCATCTTCTTTCTTTCCTAGGGTGGTGATTGTTTAGGAAATGTATTAGGCTCATCTTTTCGTGGCTTCCCTAATACTTCATTCATAAGGATCAATTGATGAGATTTGTTTTGGTCTATGGTGGGTTAGGGTAAAGATGAGAAATGCTTGATGCTAACTTTAGTGTATTTTGGGTTAATGAGAAGTGCACAAGCTTCTATTGAGTAACACAACATGAGGGTCCTAGAGTGGACTTGAAGCCCAAATTTGAAGGACTTTTATTTGCTTTCTTTACTTGTTTTCTTTTCATGGCTTATGTAACAAACCCTTGTAATTTGTACTTTTAATGAAATAGCTCTTTTCCTTTCTTAGTTAATTGGTTTCTGTACTTTAATTCTTAGTTGGCTATAGTTTTATAAAGTTTTCCTATTTTTTTTCTTGCTTCTTTAGATAGTTCCTAGTTTCCCTAATTTCTTTCTTTCTTAATTAGGGTTTATGCTCTAGTTGCTTTGTTACTTAGTTAGTTGCTTTCTTCTTAGTTAGTTGAGTAGTTTAAACATTTAGATTAATGGTTATTCCTATTTACTTTCCTTGTCATTAGTTAGAAATTGTCCTTCTTTTGAATGCTTGGCTAATTAAAGTAAGATAACATAAATTCTAATTAACTTTGTTTATCAAAGAGTCTTTGTGGGATTGATTTGTACCCGCTGATTGTATACTCCAATAGTGTCATGCACTTGGGGTAATTATTAAGACACATCAAGTTTTTTGCAGCTTTCCCAGGGACTCGCAACAGAGTTTTAATTAAAATTTGGGTTGTAATGCTTTACCATAGTCTTACAATTAAATATAGACTAGTTTCCATTTCAGCATGCTTTTGTTATTCCTGAAGAATTTAACACTTCTTTTCATTTGTGTAGGAATTTAGACAAGAAGAATTTGAAGGAAGACCTTAGGATAGTTCCTATTTTTATATTGAGTGAATTGTAGTGAGGATGAAAATGTTATTTTAATACACACAATTCATTTAAAAATGTTTGTAGTAATATAGGTCAAGGGTGAGCCATCCTAACCAAGGAGAGTAGGTGGCATGTACATGGACCTACCCTTGTACAAGAAGACTAATTCTAGGACCCCACTATGAGCAACTCTTCCTTTCTATTTTCTAGATTAGGTTGCATTACTAGCTTAATATTGCATTTGAATGGTAGTATAGTGCATATAGAAAGCATTTTCTTAATTGTTGCATTCTAGAGTTTGTATTAGATATACTATTTGTTTTGCACATTAGGGAACATTTAAAAGCCTTAAGTGAATATATGTTGATCGAATAGTGTGGGATTGCTTTTAATAAATTAGTAAGGGCACTTACCCCCTACAAGATCAGGGGTGGATTTGATCACCATCTCTTAGCCCACCTAGGTTAAACATCACCTTACAAGCAACTCTAGCCTCAATCAATTGATTAAAATCAATCTACAAGCAACTCTTAGAAGGAGACAATCTATTACCACTCTAGTGGCCCCTACTTGATCAGCTATGTTGGTATTTAAACACTAGCTACACCAACACATTTGATGACTCAAATCAACTATGGCTGAGCGAGGAGGGTGTGAAGTGGTTAATCAAGGTAGGATCTAACTAGTAGTTAGAAGAGTAAGTCTGAAAAAGAGGAAGATCTACCTTGGTTAGATGTAACTTAAAAGCCACAGCCCCAAAGAAAATAAAGAAAAATCAAACTTTCAACTTGTTTGAAATAGGGTTAGGATTGATTGTGTGTCCTTGTTTGTGGGTTTGTTTACATCATATAGAATATAGATTTCATTATCTAGTTTAGGTTTTCCCTAGACTAGAAAAAAGAAAAGAAAATACAATCTTTCATTGTATATAATGATTTGTTTTCATTGTACAAAGTTGATTCAACTTAAGTAAGGGTTACATACTCATGTAGATCTAGTTAACCCTTCCAAAACTATGGCCAATGAAGTAGGGGATAGGATGCCACTATCATACTATTTCACTCCCTGGCCCTTATGCTATGAGGATATGTAGGAGGCAGAGGATACTCCTAATTTGTCAAATGCATTAGATAGATTGGCCAATATGATGGATAGTGAATTAATGGGTTAAATACTTTTAGGCAAGCCAATGAGTCATCCAAGCGACCTTAATATAAGAATTGTTATATCTATTCTCTCCAAACATATCTCACTACTTCATGGCCTTCAAGCTCCACTTGCACTGCATATTATTTGAAGAAATGAACACACCCAATGCATTCACAAACCTAGGAATTATTCTTATAATGAGACCAACTACCCTTGATGAGCTAAGCATCCTGAACAACCTTGGTCTCAGCATTATCAGGGAGGATCATCATGGTTCCACTCTTCTCATCCCTTTCCTAGTACCCCAATGCCACATCAATATGATCAATACCAGTTGTTTCCTCCACAATAGAGAGAACAATCATTATAATTTGCATTTACCCATAAGGGTAAAATGGTCATTTTAATTTTGTGTAGGGTCCACAAAAGTTAGGTGAGCTGGTAGATAGCCACCTCAGGGAATATCAATGATGAAGAATAAATATGATGAGGTATATGCTTTTAATTTTATAAAAAAAAGTGGAAAATCATTTGAAATGAAAATAATTAAAATTTTAATTAAAATAATGCAAAAATAATCCTATAAATACCCCTCCTACAAACTACACAAAATTGCAAAACATCCCTAAGACTCTCCCTCTTCCTCTCTCTTTCCTTCTTTTTCTCTCTCTTTTTCCCTTTCCCTTTCCCTTTCCCTTTCCCTTTTTCTTTCTCGTTTTCCTTTTTCTCTCTCTTCCCTTTATAGCCGCAGAGCACGTCTGTGGACTCATCTGAGAGAATATTCCCTCAAAAGCCATCGGGTGAGTTTGTGGACTCGTCGTTTCAAACAGAATAGGGGTTTGTGCTTGAAAACCCTATTTAAGTTAGTCATCCACATTGGACCATTTGATGGGTTCGGGCTGACCTAATCTATCAAAGCCTTAAGATTTCACAATGATTAGAGGTGTATTAATCGATGAAATCACCAAAAAATTGTAAGTCTAGTGACTGTATATTTTTTGGTGTGGATCTCTTTTCCAGCTTGATTCTTCAATTTTGGACACTTTAGGTAGGTTCCTCATCCTCCCCTCTACCTATTCTGGTAGTTTTTAAGGCAAGAAGATCACCGAACTGAATTTTCCAACAAGATTTCTCTAGTGAATCCAGTGCCAGTGATCAAGCCTAAAAACTCTGGTAAAATGTAATTGTTTGGAGTTTTTGAGCTATTGGATGGATTCCTGGGTCTAAAAATCCTTGGGGATGAAATATGAGATGGTGGATCATTTAGATCTAGGAGATCGAGGAAAGAGCTTATCTGACAGTCCAAATCAAATCATCTGGGCTATCCCAGGTCACCCCTCCCCATACACTGGCTATGACTGGTGAAACGATGTGGGGGAGGGCCGCTGATCGGTCCATCGATCTATAAACCCAGATTGAATATGGGCCCTTGTTTTGATCTAACAACTTAAAAATGTAATTCGGAGCTCACTCCAAATGAAGATTGGAAAGAAGCTCTGGATTTCTGGTGAAAAGTAGAATCTAATGAAAACATAAAATTTAGGTTTGATTCACTATAAAATTCTGTAAATTACAAAAAGAGGTACTAATTACCAAAATCAGTCAAATCTGACATGATTAGACCTTAAATTTCCAATCCATCAGTGATTTAATGATGAGGGAACATGGAATCAAGAGTTAGATGTGATTAATCTAGGATGAATTAAGAAATTTTAACCTTAATGGAAGAGAAATCTTAAAAATGATCATGGATTTACTTGATCAAACTAATCAAGCATGATCAGAAACTATGAATCAATATAGATGATGATCTAATGATAAGATATGAAAAATGAATGGCTTGATTTGGCTAATTTGGGAGAGATTGAAATCTATGCCCTTAATTTTGATAAAATGACTTAAGATCTTCTTGATCGATTAGATCAAGAAAGATCATATCATATGATGAGATGCATCAATGATCTAGTGACAATATCTCATTAAGAGAATGTGATAGATCTGAATAAAAATGAAAGATCAATATCTAAACCCTTAATGGGTTGAAAAACGAATAGAAATCAAAATATGATCATTGGATAAAAATGGGCAAATATGATATTTCAAATGAGCATGTGAATTATTATATTCTACTATAAATGTTCTTTGTATTTCTTAGTAGATGTAATTGTTAAATTTATTTATTTACACTTTAATGTTCATGTTATGTAAATTACATGGAAAATGGAATTAAATGAAAATAGATATTGATAAACATTTACAATGAATATGGACATGGACTTAATGATAGTAAAGGCTATAGTTAGTAGGATAATACAAGGAATATCATTTCCTTGACCCAAATTAGGAGAATAATAAACCCCATGAATGACATTTTAAATGTTCATGGATTTAATTAAATTCAAATGGCAAAAGTACTTAGGGTTTAATGCTCATAGGAACCTTATGAAGGTTGAGCTAAGGTCACCCTTGTAAACGTTGAACATGGCGGTTAAGGGGGTTCTCTAATAGAGCCTCACTCTTCCCCCACCTTCTAACAACGTTTTTGAGGTCTAAATGCCTCTTGACATGAGGATTGAATTAACCACTCTGCGAGCAGCTTTTAGTTGGTAAGCATTAGTAAATTATGAAATAAGGAGGAGCTGTATAGAATTATAAGTGCATAAATTATCTTCAATCAGTAAAACATTAGCTGGTTGAATAATAATAAGATCATAAAAGGATACTAAACTATCTAATCCTAATAAAAATGGTAATTAATATAATTAAAGATCAAACAAGATCCATATGGAGATCTTCAATTATCAATTATAATTAGAATCATAATATTGTATGTAGGTTTTGAAGTAGTATAAATATTAGATTCAAACGTAGATCAATAGATTAGACCTTTGATCAATATGATCCAAGGAACAAGAACCAAATCATCCTATGCAAGGATGATCAAAAGAAAAATTAGGAAGTATAAATGAGTTGAGGAATGATTGTATACTTATGATTTGACAAATACATAAAGGATATGATGATCAAGATCAATGAGAAGATGGATGGTTGAAAGTAAAGGTAGGTGGACCTTAAGAATATGTTCAATATAGAAGATACATGTATTTTACACATGATCTTATCCTGATAACTATTAATTGCCTTATAATTGTTTATGAATCAAAAAATGATATTGAAATGAATACAAAGTGATTGATTAAGTAATTATGAAATTACTTAAGGCAATAAATGATGTGGAAATGAATACAAAGGGATTGATTATGAAATTACTTAATGGGTAGGATGAGAAGATTTGAACCATATAAGTTGGACCCCCAAATCTTTAAGGAAAGAAAATATAGGCATGTCCTATTATAACTAGGCACATAGTCTATAAGTATTGAAATATTATTTTTTATACGAGCATGGAGGCTTGTAATTTTGTTTTAAGACAGGCTTATGCCTGGGGGTGCCAATGCTAAGAGAGTTATGAGGGTTTGGCCACCTGCTCTTTGAAACTAATTATGACGATGATACCGTGCCCAAAGAGAGGCAAAATGTTGGGTGGGGCAATTATGGGAAGGCTACCACTGTGATAACCATGGTTTTCCCCATAGGGACATGGATCTGTATTTCTACCGTGGTATTAGTGGAGTATTAAGTAGTTATCCGGGCATGCTTTATGGATTGAGACTGTAAGCATGGTAGTCCTTGATTATTTTGCATTATGAAACAATTAATTATGGCATAATGAGATGCCTTATTTTATGGCATGATGAGATGCTCGGTAAAAGTTATTACTGATGTGCATAGGAGGATGATTCCTAATATGGTATGATTATATAATAACACCTAATGTTAATATTAAAATCAGTTTAGAAATGAGATATTATTAATGATATTGACAATATTCATGATTTTCAATGGTTTTATTTATATGTAATATATGCATATAATTCATATGATGAGTGAAGGATAAAATGGTTATCCAATATATAAATTGATTTGTATCATGGATATATTGAACTGTTGATTTTGAGATATATTGAATATATTTCCTAAATCCCCTGCCATGCATTGCTTGTTGAGATATTGTAAATGTTTTAATGTTTACAATATCTCATATTAGGTTAAGGAAGATTAAAAGCTGAAGAGTTGAGGATAATCATCACCGAACTATTACTCAGGGTATTTACTTTGAGGAAGATTGTATTGATTTTTTTATAACTTGGATTATAATATTTGGACAAGGTATGTAATGACTGATGGGACTGTGTATGTGAACCACTGAATTGATCTCAATTTTAATAAAAGTATTTATATTGATATTCAATGGGAAATTTATTTTATACAAAAATCTATGTATGATAAGTAATTTGAGGTGGCACTTGGGTTTTTGACAAATCAATTTCAAAAGAAAATATGTTTCTGCTGCTTGTATTTAAAGTTTTTTCAAAATTAGGGCCCTACCGTTGCAAATATTTATGAAAATGTGTTTTAAAAACCTTGGTTGCCACATAAGGAGTCCACAAAACAAAGGCATAAGAAAGGACAATGGGGAGGCAACTTTTTCCTTTTGTGAAAGTTATTTCTCTCTTATTTTTTTGTGGAGTTTTATACCTTTTCTCCTATTTTCTCTAGGGTACTCTAATATTAAGGTATGGTGGGGATGAAATCAAGACATTTTGGATGGTTAAGATGAGTAGGAGACCATGGTTTCAAAGGAGAAAAGTGGCAAAAGGTGGATGCTCATTTTTGGAGTGGAGTAGGTGGGAGATGCCTACTTTTTAGGAAAGGGACGTCTCCCCCTTCAAAATTCATTGATGGTCCTAAATGTTAGGAAAGTGGAGTGGAGTGATAACCTGGAGAAGAGATGGGAAGAAGAAAGGAAAGTGGGAGGAAAGAGGGGCATAGGAAAACTTAGGAAAGTGAAGTGATTTGGAAATTTTTGATTAGCTGAATGGTTTCCTAAAGACTTGGGGTTGATTGGGTGGTTAATGTAGAGTTTAGGAAGTTGGAAGAGTTATGGATGTGGTGACATGGGTTTTTGAAATACATTTACAATATCTATTTTCAAATGGTGGTCGACCAATTTTGCAAATGTTTTGAAAACTTAAGTAGCGAAATTTTTTTTTCTTTGAAATTCTTTTCAGAAAACCCGAATGCCACATTTCACTCACATATACTTACATAATTTTGTGTACAACATATGTTTCCAAAGAAACTCATTTTATTAAAATTGTAGGATCAATCCAGTGGTTCACATACATAGCCCCTTTATTACATCTTATGTTCAAAATACACAAATCAAAAGACAATCCAATCCTTTCACAAATGTACATAGTCTTGATCAATAGTATGGTCTTCGTATTCCCTTGTCATACCCCTTCAATCCTTCCTTTCTGTGTCTAAGATATTGTAAACATTCAAACATTTACAATATCTTAGCAAGCTATGCTTAGTAGTGGATTCAAGAACATAAGGAGTCGTATAATTCAAAAGTACAGCATTCAAGTTCATTATATTCCATATGAGTAACATCATCCAATTTCCATGTACCATACAAAATATGATCGATCATATAATTCATCATGTATCATCAACTATGATAATTCCAAACCACTCACCACTATATTGGATGTATATATATATATATATATATATACAGTAAAAATTCGTGAAAAATAGTCAATATCTCAAATATCAATAATCATACTCAAATATACTAAGTTGATAAATCATCTAGACTTTTGCTGGGAAAATACTCCGTCATTAAGACAGTATTGGCATCTCACTATGCCATGCATCATAATGCAAAATACTCAAGGACTACCATGCTGCAGTCTAATCCGTACTAGTGCGCTCAGATAACTACCTTATTCACCACTACTACCATTGTGGAAAATAATATGTCACTGCCCATATGGGGAGATAGGACTTTCACAGTGGGGCCTTCCCATAATTGCCCCACGCGACTTTTAGTCTCTCTTTGGGTAAGGTATCATAATATCATCAAATTTTGAGAAGCGGGTGGAAAAACCCTCATGACTTCCCCAGCATAGCATCCCCAGGCTTATGCCCATTTAAAACAAAACCATAAACCTCTATGCTTGTATCTAAAGATACTTCTTGTACATCTCAGACGTTTTGCCTATTTATATTGTATTCAATATCATCATACTAAGGATATAATTTCATTTCTAGATTTAGGGATCCTCATTTGTAATGAATGATACCCGTGTTCATATAAGTTTAGGGATTAATCATTTATTGTAAATGATTCCCATTTCCTTTAATTTGGTATTCATATACCAAATGTTATTAAGTGTAAGGATACTCATTTGATAAAATGATATCCATTATTATTATGTTATTATCTAAGTTTAAGGGTAATCATAAATGATACCCAGGTATTTATTATGTATTCCATCTAACTTCAACAATTATTTCTATCTCATTTACATGAATTATGATTCAAATGTAACTATGCATATTATCATTCTTAAGCATTGTAATGTCTATGTATAATAACAAGTCCATAGACCATAGGTCTTGTATTCTTGAAGCTCCACCTACCTTCATGTAGTGATCCATTCCTTCAGATCCTCCATGATTGACATATGTAATCTATAAATACATACATACTATCATTATCTGTACAACTTTTAATAATCTCCCATCTATATTCCTTATCTAATCTTGTCCTTTGATATAAAGGATCGAGATCTATCTTGTGTTCCTATCATCCATATAATCTATCTTCCTTAGATAGTATTTATCCTATTGACCAATAGATCTGACAGTTAGAATGATCTTCTAATCTTTCAGATCTAAGTATTTTCTATCTCTAAGTCTTTATGTATCCATCTCTTTGATCTTGATCTTTCATAGATCCTTCGATCAACAATCTATACTTGTTGATAAAGATCAAGGGCCTAGATCTTCTATAATCTTGTTCTTCTTTGATCTAAGTTCATTTATTTGATCATCCCTATGGAGGATGATCTTGGTTCTCTTCCTTGAATTATATTTGATCAAGAGTTTGGATTATCTAATCTAATGATTTCGATTTGATTTACAACATCCATACTAGTAAGCATACATACTAAATACAATATATTGTTATGATTCTTATTGTTCTTGATCATTCAAGATCTCTTTATGGGTCTTATTTGATCTTGATTATCTTACTTACCATTTTTATTAAGATTAGATATTTTACTAACCTTTTATGATCTTATTATTATTATTCAACCAATTAATATTTTCCTGGTTGAAGATAGCTTATTTCATCCTAAGTCTAAATTGCTCCTCTTATTTCCAATTGACTAAGGCTTACTAGTTGAATGGCTAAACGCAAAGTGCTTACTTCAATCCTTATGCAAGGAGGCATTTGGACCTCACAAATGTCTATGGAAGGCAGGGGAAGAGTGAGGCTCTATTAGAGAAACCCCTAACCACCATGTTTAGCATTCACTAGAGTGACCTTAGCTTAACCTTTCATAAGGTTCCTATGAGCATTTTAACCCTAAGTACTCTTTCAAATTGATTTTAATTAAACCCATGAACATTTAAAATGTAATGATTGAGGTCTACCCACAATAACAATATTGTCCACTTTCCACTGACGGCGCCCATACACCACCAGCGGTCATGGCTTTGTTCTTCCCAAGTTTCCCAGGGATAACGCGTTGTTACAATGAGAGACCACCAACAATTTATCAACAGCCCAGTAACTTTCCCCTTAGCAATGTGGAACTAACTCTCAGTCCCTCACCTTGCCTAGAAGCTTGCCAGCCCTCCTGCTAGCCTACCAGCCCTCTTGGCCCACCCTCATTAGCCAAGGCTTCACCTCTCCCCCTTAGGGGACACGCATCCCAGCATGTCACACGCGAGCTCCCACGTGCAGTTAGCCACCCACACCGGGTCAGGGGTTAGCTCTGATACCACTGTAATGACCGGGATCTGCCCACAATAACAATATTGTCCACTTTGGGCACAGCCCTCACAGTTTTGTTCTTCCCCGGTTTCCCACGGAAAAGGCGTTATTCTGTGGGCAGAGTGAACTGCGGAGCCAATATTGTCCTCTTTGGGTTCCTCACCCTCTTGGGCTTCACCCCTCAAGGTTTTGTTCCCTTAAGTCCCTCAACCCTCCTGGGCTCCACCTCTCGGCACGCGTTGTTACTTTGAGAGACAACCAACCCTTTATCAATAGCCCAGTAACTTTCCCCTTAGCGATGTGGGACTAACTCTCAGTCCCTCACCTTGCCTAGAAGCCTACCAGCCCTCTTGGCCTGCCCTAATCAGCCCGCCCTCATCGGCCAAGGCTTCACCTCTCCCCCTTAGGGGACACATGTCCCAAAGTGTCACACGTGAGCGCCCACGTATAGTTAGCCACCCACACTGGGTCAAGGGTTGGCTCTGATACCACTGTAACGACAAGGGTCTACCCACAGTAACAATATTGTCCACTTTGGACGCAGCCCTCACAGTTTTGTTCTTCTCTGGTTTCCCATGGAAAATGCATTGTTCCGTGGGCAGAGTGCACAATGGAGCCAATATTGTCCTTTTTGGGTCCCTCACCCCTCAGGACGCGTTGTTACTTTGAGAGACCACCAACCCTTTATCAATAGCCCAGTAACTTTCCCCTTAGCAATGTGGGACTAACTCTCAGTCCCTCACCTTGCCTAGAAGCCTGCTAGCCTAGAAACCTGTCAACCCTCTTGGCCCGCCGTCATCAGCTCGCCATCATCGGCCAAGGCTTCACCTCTCGCCCTTAGGGGACATGCATCCCTGCATGTCATACGAGAGCACCCACATGAAGTTAATGTAACGACCTAGTTTTTTGAAACACATTTTATAATATATTTTTCAAAGGCAGGCAGCGAAAATTCTTTTCTTTTTAAACTTGTTTTGAAAACTCAAGTCACTACTTCATACTTAACATAAGTACAATTTGTGTACAAAATAAAATTCCATTGAAGGAATATGATTTTATTAAACTTCTAAGATCCATCCAGTGGTTCACAGTACAGCACGGTATCAGTACAATACCTGTCCAAATTACATAATCCAAAATATACAAACCTCACCATACATTAAATATCCCAATACAATACAATTCCCTCAAATAAAATACATGTCTTCAAGAGGATGTATCTTGATTGATTATTCATCCACATCTTCTTAAGTCTTCTACAGTCTTGAGCTTCTAACCCTCCTTCTCTATATCTGAGGTATTGTAAACATGGAAACATGTACAATACCTCAGCAAGCTATGCTTGGTAGGGGAATACAAAAACATACTACATCAATATAAGGATACATACCTCAATCCTTATTTCATCATAGTCATCCATTCCTAAGTACTCTCCACATAGAGTATATACATTATTTATGTAGTGCATGACAAATTAGTTAATATAGTGAAGATTGCTCAAAGCTTGTTACTTCCCCTAGCTATGCTCCCACTTAGGACAGCAATACCTAGCCAAAGATTACTCAACACTTGTTCCTTCCCCTGGCTATACTCCCACTTAGGAGAGCAATACCTAGTCAATCCTCATACGGGGTTTTCATTCTAGGAACTCATGTAATGGCACATCATCATGCCATGGCATCATACTATGCCTATCATATGTGCATCATAATGCAAAATACATTAGGACTACTATGCTCACAGTCTCAATTCGTATAGCGCGCCTGAATAACTGTATAATCCTCCACTAACACCAACTATGGAATAATCAATCCATGTCCTCATGGGGTGGACCATGGCTGTCACAGTGGGGCCTTCCCATTACTGCCCCGCCCGCCATTTAGCCTCTCTTTAGGCATGGTATCATCATATAAGTTTCAGGAAGTGGGTGGCCAAACTCTCATAACTTCCCTAGCATAGCATCCCCAATCTCTATCTCTGTGTAAAACAAAACCACAAGTCTCCATACTTGTATGGAAAATATATTGTACATATCAAGTGATCTGTTTGTTTAACTAAGGCTGGAATATTATACATACCCTATTCTTAGGGTTTCCTTAGGCTTCATATCTCAGTACTTTCACCTCATTATACTTGATCATTAAATTAGATCAAGTGGATTAGATTATGAGGTTAGATCTCTTTGTTTGATCATTTAGTTAGATCCCATGTTTTGGATCACTTTGTTTGATCATTTGGTTAGATCCCATGTTTTGGATCACTTAATTGGATCATATGTTCTGGATCACTTAATTGGATCATATGTTTAGGATCCCTTCATTGGATCATATGTTTTGGATCCCTTAATTGATCATATGCTTTGGATGCCTTAGTTTGATCATATGTTTTTGGATCACTTAGTTGGATCATGTATTTTGGATCACTTAGTTGGATCATCTGTTTTAGATCACTTGTTTGGATCATGACTATGCTAAGGTACTAAGCATACTGATATAATTATGTATATCTATACATGAATCCCTAATATATCATTGTATATCCACCTACCTCAAAGTAGTATCTTGATTCATACATATCTAGTGTATTCTTCCACAATGTCCATCATGGTCTGGATTCATCCATCTGTCATACCATATATATAAGGTTATTTCCCTATTCAAGTATGTATTCCTATAGATGATACCCTAATTTTTCTTGAATCAAATTTGATCAAGGGTTTGGGATTCTCTATCTATGTACTTCTACATACGCATACATACTATACAATACTAAATTAGTATTTGTTTTTTATTATCCAAGATCCTATGGATCTTGTTTGATCATCCTTATCTTGATTTTCAATTTTTATCAAGATTAGATGATTTACTACATTTTATGCTCTCATTATTATTACTCAACCAATTATTGTTTTATTGGTTGAGGGTAGCTTATTTCATTCTAAGTTTAGATTGATCCTCTTATGTCAAATTAGCTAAGGCTTACTAGTTAAATGGTTGAACACAAAGTGGCTACTTCAATCCTCATGTTAGGAGGCGTTTAAACCTCAGAAACGTCAACGAAAGGTGGGGGGAGAACATGGCTCTATTAGATAACCCTCTTAACCACTATGTCCATCATTCACTAGCTTGACCCTAACTTAACCTTTCATAAGGTTCTTATGAGCATTTAATCCTAAGTATTCTTTCTAATTATTTTTAATTAAATCTATGAATTAAAATGTCATTCATGGAGATTTATTATTCTCCTAAGTTGGACCAAGGAATTTATATTTCTTATATTATCCTACTAACTATGGTTCTTACTATCATTAAGTCTATGTCATACATTTGATGTGAATGTCCCTTCCTTCTAATTTCATTTAATTTCCATTTTAATGAAATTACAATTACTTAAGCATTGAAGCATAAATTTAAAGCATGAATAAATAATTAACTAAACACTTAAATAAACAATTAAATAATCAATTAAATAAATTCAACTAAGACATGAAAGACAATTATCATAATGGTCAATAATTGAAATAGAAATCTAGCATGTTATCATGATCCAAGGGTCTTAATTGATCCATAGTCATTTTTCCTTTCTTTAGGGTTTAGATATTGATCCTTCATTTTATTTTAGATCCAACATTTTATATTGATGTAATTTAATTATTAAATCATGGATTTATCTCATCCATTGATTTGATCTTCCTTGATCTACCCGATCAAGGAGATCTTAGGTTACTTTGTAACATTTAAGGGCATAGATCTTGATCTAGTCCAAATCCACATCATCCATTCATTAAATCCATATGATCTTACCTCAATATCATCATCAAAATACATCCATACTGTCCAATCATCATGGATCATCTTGATCTAGGAGATACTGTTCATTTTTAGGGATTTTAGTAATTCTTAAGGCTAGATCTCTTAAGATCTACCTAATTAATACCATTTAATCCAATGATATTATTTATTATATTATAAAATCATCATCCAACAAGGTATTAGTGGTCTGATCATCCAAGATCTTGTAGATCAAGGATGTTAGTTACTTATCCACTTAATTACATAAATTTTAATTAATTAAAATTAAACTTTTATAGATTCATTCCATTTTTATTATCACAAGGAATCCATCACAACTTTCAGATCTCAATTTGGATCTCAATTGAGATCGGAATTGAAATTTTAAGATTTCAGCCCTTTTTAAGGGCTGAATTTTACCATACTGTTTGGGTTTATTGGACTGATATAGAGACATAAAAATTCTACTATGAACATGTTTTCTAAAGCTTTGGAACCTTATAAACACATCCAATGGTTCTGATTTTATGTTTGGGGTCATGTGGGCCATGATCCATAACCAATGGCACGGATTTGATTGAATAGATCATGTAGATACTACTTAAAAACATGATCTAAGATGTTCAGTGGATAAATAACATATTGAGGAATCCATGTAAGGTTTTTGATCTAAATTTTGAGGACAATTACAATCTGAATTAAGATTTTAAGATTTCAGCCTGTTTTAAGGACTGAATTCCATCTTTACTGTGGTTGATCAATTAATTCATATATAAGAACATAAATTTGATTGTGGACATGATCCTAAGGAATTAGGTTGTCTATTAAGACATCCATCGGTTCAGATTTGTATTTTAAAGTCATCTGATCCATGATCTAAGATCATGGATATTGATTTTAACAAATAACATATAAAATAAAATTTTGAAACATGTATATAATAAATTCAATACATAGATCAAGTGACAAGGAATATGTAGAAACTTTTTGATCTAAATTCCGATCTCTATAAAGCTCTGAATTAGAAAAATAAGATCTCAGTTTAAAAGAGAACGGCCCAGATCTGATCTGGGTGCGGGCACGGGTACGGGACAACCAGCGTCTCGTACCTGTGACTGCCCATTCCAGGTGTCTGGGCAGGGGTAATTGGCTACAGGCGAGATAGTCCAATCCAGACCGTTGGATTGCCTGTGGCTGCATCTCCTCCATCCGTTTAAATCTAAATCCTAGATTTCATCTCCTGGGGTTTTGGGACCCCAAGAAGTCATCCAACGGCTCAAAAGATTCATCTGAGCCGTCTGTGATGAGATCTCCACTACCCAAGCCAGATCCATCGTCTCTGACGGATCTACTGCTGGGGAGATCTCTTCATGGCCGGAAAACCATGCTAGCCTACCAGAATTGAAAGTAGGAGTGGTACACCTACCTGTACCGGTCTGGGGAGGAGGAGATCATCGGAGAAAGAAAAAACCCACTGGAGAAAACCCTGGCTTTCTGGAAAAATATACAGAGCTTGATCCTTGGTGTCTGTTACCGAAAAATGAGGGATACCATGGGGTTTTTTTGAAGATCCCACAGTCCTGAAGATTTTCCACAGTGAAATATCACCAACATCCAGCCAGATTTTTCGGAATACACTGAAGAACATCCCAGAGATGGTAAACGGTACCGTTTCCATCTTCGTGTTGATGTTTCTCACGATCATACCATTGGATCATCATGATATCTTAGGTATTTTGTAGATCCATTCTTTCCGACAATATCCAATGGGTAATATTTTGTTAAAGTAGTATAACTCTATGGCTAATTGAAATAGGGTTTTCTAGGCAAAAACCCATTTCCATCGGGGACGACGTGTCCCCGGACGCGCCCGGCATCTCCACTGAGTCTGGAGAGCCGTGTGCGTCTGTGGACGCTCCTTGAGTGAAAAAGAATAAGAGAAGAAAGAAGAAGACTTTGGGGAGTTTGGGGAGGTTTCTGGATCTAAAATTTTGCAGCATATTAGGGGACCTCATGAATGATTTTATGAAGATTTTTGAGAATTTTTCTGAGGTCTATTTATAGGTGTTTTCAGTGGTTTTCATAATAACATGCAATAATTATGTTTTCTCCTTTTTATTATTTAATGTATATTAGATTCCCACTACTACCTCCTTCTCCACTAGCAGGTGGTAGTGGTTTGACTAATGATTGCATATTTTCCAGACGTTGGATCCCTTTGCGGGTCCTTTGTGGGCCCCACATGTGTGTGGAAAGACCAAATTGCCCTTTTATGGAGAAAAATTCATTTTATTCTCCCGGGCTCGGAATTGATCGTACTTAGTGGCGTTGGATTCATATTTCTTAGTACATTCCAGATTTGGATGTCTCAAGTCTTGGTTATTTGTGAAATTACCATTTTCCCCTTTCATTCATTAAAATGAAGAAAAATACAGATTTTTCATCTATATTCCGAAATTGTCGTGCTTACAATCATTTTAAAGCGTTCGTCGCATATGTTTTCAATTATACATCTCTCATACCTTGATTCCACTTCTATGAGAAGTGCATATTTAATAACACTAATATTCCAGCCTGATTTTCATTGAAATTCTTAATTTCAATATTTATTTAATTTCTTTATCAATAATTAGGGGTGTTACAGTTAACCACCCACACTGGGTTAGGGGTTGGCTCTGATACCACTGTGATGACCGGGGTCTACCCACTGTAACAATATTGTCTACTTTGGGTGCAGCCCTCACGTTTTTGTTCTTCCCTGGTTTCCCAGGGAAAATGTGTTGTTCTGTGGGCAGAGTGCACAGTGGAGCCAATATTGTCCTCTTTGGGTCCCTCACCCTCTTGGGCTTCACCGCTCAAGATTTTGTTCCCTTAGGTCCCTCACCCTTCCTAGGCTTCACCCCTTGGGGTGCGTTGTTACTTTGAGAGACCACCAACCTTTTAGCGATGTGGGACTAACTCTCAGTCCCTCACCTTGCCTAGAAGCCAGCCAGCCCTCTTAGCCCGCCCTCATCAGCCAAGGCTTCACCTCTCTCCCTTTGGGGACACACTTCCCTGCATATCACACGCGAGCGTCCATGTGCGGTTAACCACCCACACCTGGTCAAGGGTTGGCTATGATACCACTGTAACGACCGAGGTCTACCTACTGTAACAATATTGTCTGCTTTGGTTGCAGCCCTCACGGTTTTGTTCTTCTCCTCCTTCTAAGGGAAAATAAGTTGTCCGTGGGCAGAGTGCACAGCGGAGCCAATATTGTCCTCTTTGGGTCCCTCACCCTCTTTGGCTTCACCCCTCAAGGTTTTGTTCTCTTGGGTCCCTCACCCCTCTTGGGCTTCACCCCTCGAGACGTGTTGTTCGCTGGACAACTGGGGAAGAACAAAGCCGTGACTGCTGGTGGTGTATGGGCGCCATCAATGGAAAGCGAACAATATTATTACTGTGGGTAGACCCTGGTCGTTACATAAAATGTCATTCATGGGGTTTATTATTCTCCTATTTTGGGCCAAGGATTTGATAATCCATATATTGTCCTACTAACTATAGCCCTTATTATCATTAAGTCCATGTCATTCATTCTATGTAATTGTCCTTCAACTTTATTTTCCATTTAATTACATTTTCAATGTAATTTTCATAACATAAGCATTAAAGCATAAATAAATAAATAAGTAAATCTAACAATTAATCTACTAAGCAATAAATGACAATTATAATAACATTCAATTATTCAAGTGAAAGATTAACATGCCATAATAGTTCATCATGATCCAACGATCATAGTTGATTTCTATTCATTTTTCATCCCTTTTAGGGTTTAGATGTTGATCTTTCATTTTCTTTAGATCTAATATATTTTCTTAGTGTGATTTTGTCACTAGATCATTGATGCATCTCATCAAATGATCTAATCCTTCTTGATTCAACCGATCAAGAAGATCTTAAGTCATTTTTCCAAAAATAAGGACATAGATCTCAATCTATCCCAAATTTGCCTCATCGAGCCCATCAATCAATATGATCCTAACTTTATTTCATTGTCCAAATACATCCATACTGTCCAATCATAACTGATCAAGAGATTTCCATTCACTTTTATGGATTTTACTACTTTTAAGGGCCAAGATCTTAAGATTTGAAAAAATAAATTACATCCAACCATTTAATTATTGTAATTATACATTTAGATCATCATCTAAACTATTTTGAAAGGTCTGATTATGCTTGATTAATCAGAGCATGAAGATCCATACTTATTTTTATGATTTTTCTTCTTTTAAGGCTAGATTTCTTAATTAAACATAGATTAGTCACTTCTAACCATTGATTCCATGTTCTAGAATCACAAGGTCATTAGAATTATAAAGTTTGATCATAGGAATTAGTAGTACTTTTCTTAATTAACAAAACTTTATATGCATCAAAACATAAATTTTATGAGTTCAGTACCTTATACAAGTAACAAGGAATCTATATCAACATTCAAATATGAAATCAGAGCTAAATTGAGCTATTAATTGAAGAAATAAGCTTCTTAATTAAAAATTTGGATCGCTTGCGTCAGGTAGCGTTGTTCACTGGCCACCTGGTAGCTCGCACATGAGCGCACGCATGGATCACGCCCACGAGGAGTGTCCTTGCATACGTTCTGCTCCAACATGCTAGAATCCGATCTGTTGAGATTGGTTGAGACGGTCTGATCTGGACTGTCAGATCAACCTTTCTCTAGTTCTCCTAATTCTGAGGACATCAAGGGCTAAGATTTCTTACTCTAAAGTTTTTGGGCCCCAGGAACTTATCTAATGGCTCATAATTTGTATCTAAGCCAAAAAATAAGGAGATCTCGACCCTCCATGTCGGATCCATCATTTCCTATGGATCAACAGCCGAGGAAGATCTTTGGGGGCCAGAAAACTTAAAGGAATTGCCGAAATAAAAGAGGAAGAGGGAGATACCTCCTACCTGGGGCGACTGGTGAAGAAAACTTCACCAGAGATTAGAACAATGGCTTGGTCAGAAACATATATAGACGGAGTTTTCTTCGTCGCCATTGCTAGAAAATGTTGGGAATCATGGGGCAATTGTAGATCTCAATGCTAGGAAACTATCCAATGGTTTAAGATCAAGAATATCTAGTTCAATTGGCCAAAAATAGATGGAGAACTTGCTAGAGATGGTGATGATGCCAAGGTTGCTCTTTGTTTTGATTTTCTCAGCAATCTAGATGGTGGATCATCCAAATATCTTAGGGCTTTTGTATATCACCTTAGCCCGAACAGATCCAACGGGGGAGATTTGGATTGGATGGATAGAATTCCATGGATAATTCAAATAAGTTTTCCCAGGTGGAAACCCTGGTACATTGGGGACGTCGCATCCTTGGACGATCCTGATGCAGACACAGGGCCATCTACCCAAGTGCATCTGGGGACACACCCATTGAGAAAGAAAAGAAAGAGAGAAAGGAGGAATTGGGAGAGATGGGGGAGGCTTCTGGAGATAAAATATCAGGCGTTGTAGGGGACTTTGTGAGGGACATCAGGAAAAATTTTGGAAATTTTATGAGCTATTTATAGGTGTTTTGAATTTTTTTATGATTACATGTAATTATCATGTTTCAATTCATTTTATTATTAAATTGGCATAGGATTCCCACTACCACCTCCTTCTCCACTAGCAGCTGGTTGTGATTTGACTCATGATGGTGGTCTTCTAGACCATTGGCCGACCTTGTGGGCTCCATAGTTGTGAAAAGACTAATTTGCCCTTTTAATTCCAAAAATGGAGAAAAACATAGTTTACTCCTATAAACTCGAAATTGAGTGTACTTAGTGGTGTTGGAATCAAATTTTTTAGTACATTCTAAATATTGATGTCTTAGTTCATGGTTATGAGTAAAATTACCATTTTACCCCTTATTCATAGAAATGGAGAAAAATAAGGATTTTTCATCTAGACTCTTTATAGCCATTCTGATCTATTTTTCGAGTACATTACAAATATTCAAGTTTTAAGTCTTGATTTTATTTTTATAAAAATGAATTTTTCCTAGAACTCAAAGTTCCATTTCCACTTTTAAAATTTCAACTTTTAATTTTTTTAATAATTCAATTATATTTAAAAAAATTAGGATTATTACAATATCCCCTCTTATAATAATTTTGTCCTCGAAATTTGCATACCAACTCACTTATGAGTTTTCAGAGCTCTTACACAGCTTTACACATTTGGCCTTGCCACTTAAGGAAATCTCTATTTCCTTTCATTCATTTCTCTTACTACCTTCTCCTCAAATGTGTAATTCACATGGTTGGTTCATCTATTGACATATTAAAATGCTCACACATGACTAACCTTACTAATGCATTATTCACTTATCTAGATCCTCACTAGACTTTTAAAAGGATTAATAACTGTTAACTAAGTTATCCTTTTGTTTCAAAACCTTCTATTTCACTTGATTGGTTTAATTCTTTCACCAATCCTAACTGTAATACTTCATATTTTCTCATCCTTAGGCTATTTATCAAGATTCACATCTTGATTTGATTCTAGAAATTCACTATTATTCTTTTTAACAATCTTCCAAAATATTGGAGGTAATCATCTCTTTCCTTGTCCTTCCATTATGATTACTTCATTTCCATTCTAAAAATTCATACTTCTTTACTATTTCCTTCTATTAACAATTTCTTTTCAAATTTTGTCATTGAATAATAGTTTCCTTGTAATGATTCTTTTCTCATTCTCATCCCATCTATTGTTTTTCTTAATCATCTCTTAGTGTACAAAATTTCCAATTCATAATACTTGATTTTCTACATTTTTCCTTCCAAGATAGTTTATGGATAGTATCATATAAATTTTCATGTATACCTTATACTCTTTTGTTATCTCTTTTTCATATTCAGAACAATAGTCTGAAAATTCTTATAATCCATGATAATATTTATTTCTTTCATAGATATATTTATATATCTCTAAATTTTTAGATTGAAATTTTACTTCATGCTTCCTTGAAGCACACTACTCAACTTTCCCATATTCTTGCTAATCCTCTATTCTCATAATTTCTATTAGAAGAGTTTGTGGTCAGCCGCTTATTAACTCTTAAACTCTTTATAATTTACCATGTATTCTTCATGGATTATGTACTCAATGGTAAGATTATAGTAAAAATTATCTCTCTATAATATGCCATAATATTAGTAAGAGATAAATTTCTATAACTATCAAAGTCATTTCACAATTCATTTTCATCTCCAATGTTTGTTGGGTCAATTCCCATATCATCCTTAGAATTTATATAACCCTAAACCTTATTCCCTTTAGTCAATACTTACCAAATAGTTGATCAGTTTTGCAAATGTTTAGCATATACTCTATAATTACTCATCATTTTCTCACATCAATTTCATATATCATTACCAATTCACCTAATATATTGTATTCTCCTCAAATTCATGAATATCATTTATCCAACTCATATGACTCAAAATATTTGTTTTGATTCCATTATGTTTCATTTCATATTCCCAATTGATGATAATAAATTTTGGGAATTACTCATCCTTAAAGAGTACTTATTTTCCTCAATAATAAAATTTATGTTCAATGCATCCTCACGTTGATCCATCCTTTTTCTTTTTCCAAGTAAATTTGTTGCTTTCCTAATGTAAATTTCTATAATCACTCCTAGTCCTTAAAATTTGTTCTTTCAACTCATTCAAATCAGTTGACGTCATTTTCCTCAACTACTACAAATCCTCATTCAATCTTATGTTATATTGAAAATTCTCCAAAATATCTTGAAATTTCTAACCACTTATTTCTCCAAAATCTGGATTCATATCTCATTCATAATCATCTAATTTATCCAAAATTTACACTTAATTTTAGTTTTCCTATAGTTGTTTATAGGTCTTCGTTCATCATGTTAATTTCACCATTCCTTCAAAATATATTTCTCCTTACTATATTTCTTAAATCATTCAATATCACCAAACCCATCATATAAGTGGAATCAATATCTCTATTTATATGTAGCACTTTAATTGCCATGATCAATAAGATGTACTCCTCTTTATGATAATCAATAACTATATTTTCCCCAAATCATCATATTAATATTTCTCTTTCATTTTCCATGATCATTTCACCATCCATGCTAAATGTACTTCTCTTTACTATAGTCCCAAAATTATTTTCAATATCACCAAAGTTATCATATCAATATCCCTCTAATTCTTGATAATCCTTTTGTGCTAATTTCCACAATTAATTTACCATACCAATATAATTTCTAACTTAGTTATTTCATATTTTTTGTACCATATATATGGACTATAATTTCTTTGTTAACCATATATTATCTTTCTTAATAAGTTTGGAATTATATATATATATATATATTTCAACATATCTAACTCTCTTCTTCCTTGTCATTTTATTCAAATTTTAAAGAAACCATTTTCATGCTCTAAAGTTTTATCATCCCTTTATTAATTATTTTTTTGTAAAAAAAAAAATTACTTATCTTCATATTCATCTTTATTTAAAACTATTTTCATTTACTAATTTTAAAATGTCTTACTTATCTCCTTAAATTCCTTTCAAATAATATCATTTATATTTTAAATCCATTTAACTAATTGCATAATACTATATATGTAGCAATTGTAACCCTTACATTGAATGTTATTATTGAATGTTATTATTGTCATTTATTGCTTAGTAGATTTAATTGTAGATTTATTTATGCTTTAATGCTTATGTTATAAAAATTACATTGAAAATGTAATTAAATGAAATTAGAATTGAAGGACATTTACATGGAATAAA
This sequence comes from Warburgia ugandensis, assembly GCA_035236585.1. NCBI lineage: Eukaryota > Viridiplantae > Streptophyta > Magnoliopsida > Canellales > Canellaceae > Warburgia > Warburgia ugandensis. The sequence continues at coordinate 44,399,767 of CP141133.1, forward strand.
TGACATGGACTTAATGATAGTAAGGGCTACAGTTAGTAGGATAATATAAGGAATATCATTTCCTTGGCCCAAATTAGGAGAATAATGAAACTTCATGAATGACATCATAATATTCATGGACTTAATTAAAATGAATTAGAAAGAGTACTTAGGGTTGAAATGCTTATAGGAACCTTATGAAAGGTTGAGCTAAGGTCACACTGATGAATGATGAACATGGTGGTTAAGGGGGCTCTCTAATAGAGCCTCGCTCTTCCCCTACCTTCCATTGACGTTTGTGAGGTCTAGACGCTTCCTTATATGAGGATTGAAGTAACCACTTTGTGTTCAACCATTTAGCTAGTAAGCCTTAGCCAATTTGACATATGAGGAGTTGTCTAGACGTAGGATGGAATAAACTATCCTTAATTAGTAAAACATTGACTGATTGAGTAATAATAAAAAGTGCATAAAAGGTTAGTAAATTATCTAATCTTAATAAAAAAATTATAAATAAGATAAGGAAGATCAAACAAGATCCAAGAGAGATCTTGAAAGATCATAAACAAAAAGAAAAGAAATATAATGTAGATTGTAATATGAGTTTACTTATAGTGTAGATTGTGAACTTAGAAGGTTTGAAAACTTGATCATATATATTCAAGGAAAGTTAGGGCATCCCTCATAGGATAACCCAAATACATGTACAAAGAATACTTGTATAGAGGAATAACTTTATACATATGGTTTGACAGATGTATGTGTAATAAACTGAATTTTTAAGTCCTATTTTGGAATATTAAAAGTGATATTTTAGAGATCTAATTTGGTAAAAATATTTCCATAATCAGATTCTACTTGAAAAATGGAATCCAACGACATAAAGAACACTGAAAACAAAGTTCGTATGACCAAGTTATGGACTTTTGAAGATGGAGGGCAAATTTGTAATTTAAAAGTTCAAAGATTAAGGGACCAAAAACGAAGGGGGTCATTTTACTAACGACACCCCCGTCTTCTTCTCCATCACCTTCCCCTTCCAGCTGGCATACTGCACCGCCTCTGCAGTGCAGCGCCAAAAAAAATGGCGACACCGCCATGGGACAGCACTGCCTTCACCGGTTATAAAAGCCCTCTCCCTCCCTGTCTCTGATCATCACTCCCCCATCTCTGGCAAGGGTTTCTCCTTAGCCAAAAAATCTCTTCTCCTTTTTCCTGTGTTGTCCGGCACACATCGGCATGGGTATGCTTCTTTCCCTTCTCCTCTTCTTTTCCTTCTTCCCCCTCCAGCCACCGCTATTTCCCCTATTCCGGCGACTAGGGTTTCCTGGTAAGCATAGAGGAAACCGCACCCATCGAAAACCACGGCTTCACTCCTCCAGCTGAGCCTGGTAAGACCTTCTTCCCTTTCATTCTTCTCTTTTCCAATAGGAGCTAGATCAAGGACGTGCCAGATCTACTTTCACCAGCCGGAATATCATCGGTGAAAGACAGATTCGATGGATATGATGGGAATCATCATTAGGAAATGATCCAAGCTGTCCAATGAGATGGGTTTGATCGAATGGTCCTGATTAGGCCATCTCAAATCCATCAGATCAGCCTATACTCGGGAAGCATGCCTGTAACGCGCAAGTGGGATGCCTGCCCTGGAGCGTCCTTCGAGCATGTGCGAATGTGCATGCGCGATCTCAGTTCAACCGGGACACACAGACATCCTGGGAACCGTGATGCACAGACCCTATTTTGTCAGATTTGGATCGTTTATCTAACTTACAACACTAAAATTGCAATTAAGAAGGCTACACAACTCCGATCGACGATTCGAAAGAACTGTTGCATTCGAATTTACCATGTGGATCTACTTATACAATAAAATTTAGGATCGTAAGACTGTCCAATGTGGCTATAGCCTAAAAACCATAGACATTTCATGGATATACAAGATCAACTATGATCGGATCTCATTAATTGATCTATTAGATGTCTTAAGACATCGTTAGTCCAAGATCAGCCAAAAAATCACCTAAATCAACCACTAGGGACCCACAAATCATATAGATCTAGCTGTTGATCTGTGAATCTAGAAATAATACTTGGATTTTATGTCCAAATAACATCCAAGACCTCACCAAGGTACTCTAGGAGTCAAATTGAAAAGGGACGCGAGTAAAGTGACGACGGTTGAGGTAGGTAGTTTGATACTACTAAGTTTTCAAATGCATTTCCGCAATCTAATTGATTTATTTATTCCTGATGAACGTGTTTAGTATGTTTTTGAGATATGATATTCGCATAATGAGTATGCAGATTTTCTTTATGATCTTGAATGCAATTGCTTGCATTCAACTGATTTTATGAATGCATTGCTCGCATGTTTGAAATGCATTACATAAATTGCATAATTTACGATGATTGTGATTTGGATTACATGTATCTATATTTTTCAAGCTAATGAGCCTGGTGGGAACTATGCTAAGTGGGTAGGTCACCAACAGAGGCAACCTGTTGTGGGAACAAAACCTTGAGTTCCAAGTGGGTAGATCGCCAAATGAGGCAACCTACGGTGGGAACAAAACCTTGAGTTCCAAATGGGTAGATCACCGAATGAGGCAACCTATGGTGGGAACATAACCTTGTGTTCTAAGTAGGTAGATCGTCAAATGAGGTAGCTTACAAAGGAGCATAGTTAACTCTATGATTTTAGTTTTATCGATATGCATATAGCATTGAGATAGTCGTATACGAGTACTCGTGACTAGTCAGTGTGATGTATTCCCCGAGAGACCCATATGCATGATACCTATAATGATGCTATCATCAGCTTTGACCGATTACTATTTTAAGAATTTCATAATTATGATTCATTTATGATTCATTATGCGATTACTACTCTACGATTTTCATGATATTTATATCGTTGATTTCTATATTTTGATAAAAGCTTTCATAATTGAAAATGTGCAAACAAGCTTATGATTTATGCATAAAAATGTATGTTTACACAAAGGCAAATTGCATGATATTTCACATGGAAAGCCTTTTTTGAAACCATGTATGTTGTTGTTGTGTTTTCAAAATAATGGTATCAGATCACCTACTGAGTATGAGGAATACTCATCCAAATACATTATTTTTATAGATTAGCTCCAACAAGATTAGAAGAAGCATAAGGACATGTTAGTACTACGATCAGGTGAACGAAGACAAAGAGAAGTATGAATGTAAGTATATGATCTATCCTTTGGACATGTATCTGCAGTTACTATAGTTGAACTGTGAGCTATGACTGGATAGACCTGGGAAGACATTTATGATTACCATAATTTTCAAAACTACTTTGTTCATCTTGAAAGAAAATGGCACTAGGGATTTTCAAAATGAATTTAAAATATAAAGATTTTCCCAATGCATTGCATTGATTTTGTAAAATTGTTTTCAAATAGGGTTTGATCCTGCATTAGTAATTAGTTTTGCATTTAAAAATGCATGTGAAAACCCGGGTTGTCACAGTTGATATCAGAGCCTAGTTTTATCTTTTCACAGCTAGTCCTGGATGTCCAAAAGTCATATACGACGAGAATAATTAAGGAAAAGTAGTCTAAATATAAGTAGTAGAGATGACTAGAATAAGAAATAATGTTAGATCACAAGCAAAGGAGATAGATCTAGCAAATACTTAGGTATTAGATGGCTCAAATCATATCGAAACTCTAGTCTAACATAGGGTTAAGGATTGTTCTGCAATAGTGCAAACAAGGAAACTAGCATATGAGAATAAGAATATGATGAGAATGAGGAATGAGAATAGAAAACGATACTAGTGGAATCCTTAAAGAGATAACTCTGACTTGTACTAGATAGATCAAATTCTAGATGACTTAATTGGAACTTATGAAAAGCAAATGACTATCTTTCAATAATGGAGTAGATCAGAAGATGGGTACAATAATTGATATATTATCAAGAGAAATACGATATGAATATGATAGGGTATGTAAAAGACCAAATTTGAGAAGAATGACAAAGAATTTGATTATAACAGAGTTAATAGTAGATTTTGATGATAATCTAATGGGGATGATTAATAGATTGATCATGACATGAACTTATATGGGAAGTATGAACAAAATGTCGATGTAATTGTTGAGATACTGCATGGTTTTATTGAGAATACAAACAATTAAGGATTTAGATGATATTAGAAAAGATTAGAAGAGTTTAACATTTCCTCAAAGTAATTCAGTTTATCATATATGTTGATGAAAAGTGTGGATGTAGTATCGATTATATGCAACAAATCAAATGGAGACATTGATCTAAGTGGACAAAAGGAGGATTTTGACTATATAATAAAGAGAGAGAGAGAGAGAGAGAGAGAGAGAGAGAGAGAGAGAGAGAGAGAGAGAGAGAGAGAGAGAGAGATGTAACTACAAGGATTTGATGGATGTTGAATAGTTAAAAATAAGAAGATCATGACTTTATTGAGGCTAGAAAAGAGAAGTATAGAATCAAAGATCTTTCATCTTGAGTTGTATTGCCAAATTGAAAGATAAATCAATCAAATTTGAAGGAATAATAGTAATAGAGTTGGTGCTTTTATTATGAAAGAATATAATAGAGCTAAAGTAGCAAGAAATGCAAACTTTGAGTCGAGTGTCGAAATTAAGGATAGTGTATTGCAAGAAATTTCCAAAGAAGAATTGTGATCAATTAGGAATTAAATTCTAAAATTAGTTTAATGCTTATATCAATTGTTGAAATTAGAATTTTATTAGATCCATTTGTTTATGAGGAAACACCAATGATTGTAGTCAATAAAGGAGAAGTTGATAATACCCTACATTGCCATTATATGATCAAATGAAGTTATAATGAGAAGGAAAAATCAAGGATAGTGACTTGTCCAATCGATCTTCATCAACTAAAGTATCGTCAAGGATCAATTTGATGCCTTGATATCATAGAGGAGAATTAGAAGAGCAAGTATTTTGAGGACATTATGTAGCAATAGATTTAAGTGTCATTACCTTTAGAATAATGTTGATTGAATTAAGGTATTCCAATCATATCCAATTAAACATGTTAGTATACTCGTAAATAGTAGCTTAAGTTATGTAATACAATAAGAGAAATGTTATGGGTACTTATACATGAGTTTTTCATTAAAGGAAGCCAACTGATTAGACTAAGCCATTTGAGGATGTAAAATTGCAATAGATCCGGTAACAACTAAGACAGAAGAGAAATGAGAAAAGATCTAACACAATGACCAAAATTGCTAATCTTTCTAGAACTTACTAGATGCTATTGGGGTTACTTTGGGTCTAAAAGATATGCTTCTGTCTTGGATTGGAAGGAAGGGTAGTTAAGCACCGATCGCTTTAGAGGCCTTTGAGCTTGTAACCTATAAAATGGAAACGGATCGACAAGTAATCGAGCAGATTCTTTTCTATGACTAAGAAGATGCTCCATTCTTACCTGTGTGTTGTTGCTTTGATAGCTTCAGTACAAGTTGATATAATAGCATATTGGATGATTATTATTGCTAAAATAAGTATGAGGTGGTATGTGAAAGACAAAATTTGAGAAATTGAGAGAACCACTATTTATGATACCTCATGACAATTGAGATATAATGGTTGCTGACAATTCCTTTGATGAGTGATTAAATAATTTGATGAGTGATTGAATAAAGTATCGATGTAGGAAATGGAAGAAGAAAAGTTAAGATAGATGTCACACTATATGGTAATATCTAACATGTGGTGTTTAATAGCCTTTAGACAAAAGGGTATTTGTTATATGCATGTATTAATTACAAAGATCAACTAAAGAAGATAAGTAGAAGTAAATTTCATAAGGATTAACTTTACTAGATTGAGATGCCATATATATATGTATATATATAACTTTTGGTCTGAAAGATTACAATGCGCATCATCAATCAAGGAAAACTTAAAGAGGATAATGACAAGGGATCCAACCATGAACACAGTGAGTGAACTCTATTATAAATAAGAGAAATTTTGACATGAGTATGAATAGTGTTGGAAATTCTAAATGACAATTTTATGAGAATAGTGGCATGAGACTCTAAATAAGAACATTTGATCTTTGATGATAAATTGACCATACAAATTTGAGTTGATTTTGAATAAATTCTTCGAGGAGAAAAGTATTTGATGGATTCAATATCTATGAAACTTGATATATAGTTAGGAGATCTTATTTTCAGTATATGATAGTACAATTGATGGAAGAGTTTTGAATATCAAAATTGCTAAGTAGATCAAAATATCATCCGTAAATACCATAACAAATCTGTCTAGATAGGCTTTGAATGCTCAGTTCATAAGATCCATAAATGCAGCTGGTGCATTTGTCAATCCAAAGGACATCACTCTAAACTCATAGTGTTCGTATCTGGTTTTGAATGTTGTCTTTGGAATATCATTCTTCCTGACTCTAAGTTGGTGATATCCAGATTGTAAATTGAACTTGGAAAAGAAATGAGCTGACTAGAGTTGATCGAACAGATCATCAACACGTGGTAGGGGATATTTGTTTTTCATTATGACCCTATTCAACATTTGATAGTCAATGCAAAGTCTCATGAATCCATCCTTTTTCTTAATAAAAAGGACTGTCTCTCCCCAAGGAGATATGATGGGTCTAATAAAACCCTTTGTCTAGCAACTCTTGCAGTTGGGTCTTCAGCTCTTTTAGTTCTGCTAGAGCCATTAGGTACAATGCTTTTGATATAAGGGGCTATGTTAGGTATGAGGCAAATAGTGAAACCTATCTCCCCTTTTGGTGTAACCCTAGTAAGTCTTTAGGAAGCACATTTGGAAATTCACGAACTACAACCACCTCATCTAATTGAGGCTTTGTGACCTCAGTAGCTTCTATTTTAGCTAGAAAGAATTAGCATCCTTGAGCAATGTGCTTCCCCACCTTTATCGCAAAAATAACACATGCTCATGAATAATCTCTTCTCCCTTGCAATGAAACCACTACCCCTCCAAGAATGTTAAAAATAGTCTTCTTCGTTCAACAATCAATAGTTGCATGATGTGAGGCTAACCAATCCATCCCAAGTATGACACCAAAGTCTGCCCTATCTAAGTGGATCAAGTCTATGTTCATTTGCTTGTCGACAATTACAATTAGAATATCCTAGAAGTATATTTGTTAGAAATGATCTTGCCCAAGGGTGGCATGATTTCTAAGGAGAAATCTAAGTTCTGAACTACATCATTAATAGAAGAAGCAAATATTCACATGATATAAAAGAATGGGTAGAACCAGTATCAAATAATACTTTGGCAGGTCTATCATAGATGTGAAGTGTACCTTCTACTATTGCTATGGATGCCTAAGCATGTTCTGAAGTAATGGAAAATATGCATCCTTGGCTTCGAGGAATCTGATCTTCTTTATGGTCTTCCTCTTTCCTCTTCTTAGGACAATTTCTAGCCATGTGTGCTGCTTCTCCATAAATAAAACATTTGAAATATGGTAAGGTACAAGCTTTGCCTAGGTGATATCTATTGCATCGGGGGTAAGCTCTAGATTTTGGATTCCTTCCTTTATTGTCGAATTGTCATTTTTGAATTATCGAGGTCCAGAAGACTAAATGGGTCATTTGCCTTTGTTGTTTTGTCCATTGATGTTGGACATCTTCTCCTTGTCAGCCTGTGCTCTCTGAAAATCCTTTTCAAAGAGAGATGCCATTTCTGTTGCTTTTGCCACAGTGATTGGTTGAAACCCCATGACTCTGTTCCTTAGTCCAGGTTGTAGCCCATCAACTTTCTTTATAGCATTTTCTTCAGTGGCACAAACATTGGGTGCAAATCTACTAAGACATGTAAACTTATTTTCATATTGTTGCATGGATAGGTTGCCTTGTTCTAGATCTATGAATTCTTTCTCCTTTTTGCTTTCGTACACGGAGTGGAAAATACTTCTCATTAAATATGATTTTGAAGTCCTCCTAAGGAATGACATTATTATCATCAAAGTATGTTCTTTTGGCAATTTGCCACCAAAATCTTGCTTCACCTTTTAATATGTAAGTGGCCATAGTAACCTTCCTTTCTTTAGGAATTTTCATTGCCTTAAATAACTTTTCAATGTCAAAGATCCAGTTCTCTACTATTACTAACTCATTTTCACTAGAGAATGATGAGGCCATCTTCAAAAATCATTCAAGTTGGGCCACCATTCGTTCAATAATCCTCTCTGGTGATGAGGTTCCTGCCATAGGTGCTTGTGGTTGATTAGGTATGAATACCCATATGTTGCACAAAGAGCTGAAAGGCTTCGACCATCCCATTTCTAGATCGAGAGGAGTCAATGGGGGGATTAACAGGTTGTGAGGCTTCACCTCTTCTCTTAGGAGGCATCTATTTTTCACAAACAATATACTCTCTTTAAGGAATTCTATCATGCTAGTCTAAGGTTTTCCTATTGATGTAAATTGATTATAAATTCTTTATTTCATAACTTTGGCTATGAATAACTTGAACTTAGGCTCTGATACCAACTATAACAACCTGGGTTTTTATAATGCAATTTAAAATAATAAGCTTTAACTTGTGAGATCGATCTCTACTTTTGAAATGATTTTTCAAATGAAATGCAGCGAAAATTCTTTTCATTTGACATTTGTTCATGAAAACCCCGAGAGTCATCATTTCATTCTAACAAATAGATAACAATTTAACATCATTAATAAATCAACACATGCCATAGAAATTTTGAACAAAATATAAAAATGAATAGTTACCATTCCCAAGATTGTTAATCATAGCCCAAGTTACAAATAATCACTTACAGTCAATTTGGTTGAGTGTTCATCATATCTAGTAGGTGAACTGATACTACTAATTTGAAAACACAGCATACAAGATGCATAATTTCAAGAAGGGTAATAAAATCATGCAATTCCTTTATGTGTAACCATGGGTATTTATACATAAATTATGTACTCTTTTACACATTTCCAAATCATGGAATTTTTCATGGAAATCCATTAATCAACAATATAAACATTAAGAAAATCTTAAAGTAGTAATTGATCAATCCATGTACTAGAATATCGAAGAACACTTCAAGCTGACTGGTCATGAGTACACATCTAAGACCATCCCATATATGGTGATATCAAAACCAAAGTCATAGGGCCCACTATGTTCACGACCAAGCCTATCTGAAATCATGTGTGTCCAGTATCTAGAGACCAGCCCACAATAGTATCCACGGTGACTATGGATATGTCCTCGAAAAGGGTATCGTGAACACCTCCAGTGGTTGTCCCATTACCACAACAGTTGAGGAAGGGACAAGTGCCACTCTGGGCACTGATACCTAGCACCTTTTGTGGTTAGAGGCCAGGAGGCCAATCTCATACTAATAACCTCTTAGCATAGTGCCTACCATGATCATTAGCTTGAAATATATATGTGTGTGTGTGTGTTCAAATTTTAAGCATTTAACACATGCTAAATCATGCAATTTATGCAATCCTATTTCAAAACATGTAATAATGCACATATATGACATTCAAGAGTAACATTGGGCTATGAAAGTTATAGGCGATAATATTTTCAATCAATAACATAAATCATGAGAATAATTTGTATGTTCATGTAACAACTTCATTTTTATAATATAAATATTGATTTTACATGGGATTGACAACAAAAAAGGTTAGCTCAATTGGTCATAGAGTGGATATGAATGCTTTAGGTCAAGAGTTCAAGTCTCCAAATTAGCCATAAGACAACCTTTTTTGGGGAAATTCTTTACCCAAAGCCAAGGAATGTTTACGTGCAATGAATCTAGTGAATTCTAAGTAGCTAGGAAAGGATAAGATTGGAATTTGACATAGGGTAGGAAGGATATAGCGAAATCAAATAAAAGTGATAAGGGGGAAGGAAGGAATATGTGTGTGTGTGTGTGTGTGTGTGTGTGTGTGAGAGAGAGAGAGAGAGAGAGAGAGAGAGAGAGAGAGGAGGAGGAGGCTGAACTAAGGATCATTTGCTCTCTACGTTTTTGGACAAGAAGATAGTAGAAGATTATTTTTCTTCTAAGAGGTAGGGTGCATGGGATATTCTAGGTTAGATTGGTTTTTATTTGTATTTGATCTCATTTATACCATGCACCTTTTAGTAAATTTTTGGAAACTAAGTTTTATTCTTGATTTGTACACATATTAAGCATAACTTATGATTAGATTTCACTCGTTGATTTGTATCATGTGCACTTTAGCCATGCTTCCATTGGATCTTATCAATTGATTTGTATTATATTGTGTGCACTATAGTTATAATCTTCTTTAGTTTCCATCCATTTATTTTATATATGCACTCCAATCATGATTGAGTTTGATCTAAATATTGATCTCTAATGCACATCACCACTTTATGGACCTAACGAATTGGCACACTCCTTGCTAGATCTAAAGCATGCATACCCTTAATCTTATTATTTGCCATATGCATACACAAACAACCTTGGCTATTACTTAATTACTCATGTGAACACATTTAATTGCTTAATCCTACCTCATGCATGCCTATCAGTCCATTTTCTTAATGCATGATTTAAAGTTATTTCATACCTTTGGCATCTTGCACACATATTAGCCTTGATCTTATTGCATGATTAACAATCATTTTTGTACTATCAAAATGGTGCACACACAACTAGTATTAGATCTATTATGCATAATCATTGATTTCTTGGATCTACTATGGGCATCAATTTATTTACTTGATCCATTTCATGCAAGTTTAATTGCGTATCTATATATGCACAGATCTTGAAAACATGTTTTAATAATGATATAATATTGAAATAAAGTGAGATCTATGGTTTAATTGGATATATATGAGATATATTAAGGGATCTACCCATTATGGTAGAAAAACCCTAAAAATACAAAGGGACCCACTTGATCAATGAGATCAAGTGTGATCAGATCCTTGGGATGGAAAGAATAAATGTTGATATGATGAAATCCAAGGAAATCATGGATGGATTATGACAAAAATAGATCAATATGATCTTTTGACCTTAATAAAGAAAATTCCCTAAATATAACTAAAATCCTTAATCAAAGGAAAAGATCTAAGATCAAATGGTTGGATCATAAGTAAAGGTTTCTAAAAATGTTAATGTAATTAGTTTCATTTTATATAATAGCATTTTAAATATGATTATGTTATAAAGCATGCTAGTATAACATTTAGACTTCAGCATGATATGTGATTTCATTGTTATCATAAGGTGCTAGATTTAATTATTTTAAGTACCTTGCCTCATTATCATTAAATGCTAAATTATATAGTTTTATGCTTTGAATTTATAATTCATTTATGGTTAAATGTTATTAGTAGATTTACTTGTTATGAGATAAAGAGCATAAAACATAAAAATTGTATTCTAATGAGAAAGTAGAGTTTCATGACACAAATAAGAATAGAGTACTTTGGACTTAATTAGTAAGGGCTATAGTTAGTAGGACAATATAAGGATTATCAAATCCTTGGCCCAAATTAGGAAAAGAATAATAAACCCCATGAATAACATTATAAATATTGATGGACTTAATTAAAATCCATTAGAAAGAGTACTTAGGGTAAACATGCTTATAGGAACCTTATGAAAGGTTGAGCTATGGTCATTCTAGTTGTTAAGGGGGTTATCTAATAGAGCCTCGCTCTTCCCCTACCTTCCGTTGACATTTGTGAGGTCTAAATGCCTCCTTACATGAGGATTGAAGTAACCACTTTGTGTTCACCCATTCAGCTAGTAAGCCTTAGCCACTTGGAAATAAGAGGAGCAGTCTAGATTTAGGCTTGAATAGCTACCTTCAACCAGCACATTAACTGGTTGAATAATAATAATAAGAGCATAAAAGGTTAGTAAATTACCTAACCCTAATAAAAACAGTAAGTAAGATAAGAATGATCAAACAAGATCCATTAGATCTTGGATGATCAAGAACAATAAGAATAAGAACACTATATTGTACTTAGTATGCATGTTTATTAGTATACTTGTTGTAGTTCATTAGATTAGATAATCCAAACCCTTGATCAAAGATGATTCAAGGAAGAAAACCAAGATCATCCTCCATAGGGATGATCCAATAATTGAACTTAGATCAAAGAAGAACTAGATGATAGAAGATCTAGAACCTTGATCTTTATCAACATGTGTAGATTGTCAATCAATGGATCTATGAAAGATCAAGATCAAGGAGATGGACATACAAAGACTTAGAGATAGAAAAATACTTAGATATGAATGATCTAAAGATCATTCTAAACATTAGATCTAGTGATCAATAGGATTGTTCATAATTTATATATTGACAATATGTATGGATGTACAAATTACATACATCAGTCAGGATCATGGAAGATTGGGGAAAAGAGATCAATCCTTAAAGGTAGGAGGATTTGATGAATGCATACATGATTGTACTCATGATCTTATGTTGAAAAGAGTAATGATAATACTTGTATTAAATCTCTTGGAAACCTTATGATCCAACCAAACACATATAAGATGGTTAAGGACTAAACTATAAGTGAATAGGGAACTAGGAAATATTTCAGCCCTAAGTAAACAGACATATGGTCTGATATATATGAAATCTATTTTACATACAAGCTTGGAGGCTTGTGAGTTTGTTTTAATAGGCATAAGCCTAGGGGAATGCTATTGCTAGAGGAGTTATGAGGGTTTGGCCACCTGCTCCTTGAAATTTGATGATGTGATGATACCTTGCCCTAAGAGAGGTTAAAAGTCGGGTGGTGGCAATTATGGGAAGGCCACCACTGTGAAAGTCTTGCCCCCCCATACGGGCAGTGACATAATATTTTCCACCGTGGTATCAGTGGTGAACAGGGCAGTTATCCGAGCGCGCTAGTACGGATCAGACTGCAGCATAGCAACCTTTCTGATTATTTTGCACTATGATGCATATGAGAATAGGCATAGTGAAATGCCTTATGTTATAGCATAATGAAATGCTAGGTAATTGTATATTACCAATATTTCCCAAGAAGGAAAATTCCTAGTATAAGATTAGCTGTAATACTAAATTCTCAAAATGAAGAGAATTGATCAGCTTAGTTGGGAATGATATTTGACTATTTTCACGAATTTAACTAGTTTACCCATGAAGGGTATGTATGTATGTATGTATATAGATATACATAACTTGCAAAGTAAAGAGTATGTTTAAGGATAATGGGATTATGAAGTATTGGAATTACATTGTCAATGTTATGTTTCTTGAATCCCCTACCAAGCATTGCTTGCTAAGATATTGTAATTGTTGCAATATCTCAGATACAGGGAAGGAGTGTTAGGAGCTGAAGACTATAGAGGACTTGAAGAGAATAATCTTCAAGGTATACCCTTGAAGACATGTATTTTTCTTTGTTGAGAGTTTTATTGTATGGTGAGCTTGAGTTTTGGATTATGTAATTTGGACAAGTATTGTACTAGATTTGGCTATACTGTGAACCACTGGATGGATCCTGGAGATTTAATAAAAGTATATTCCTTCAATGGAATTTTATTTTTGTACACAAATTGTACTTAAGAAGTGGTGACTTGGGTTTTCAAAACAAGTTCTAAAGAAAAGAATTTCCACTGCTTTGTTTTGCGAAAAAAATTTACACTCTTAAGGGCCCTACCTTTCAAAATACTTTACAAATCATGTTTCCAAAACCCAGGTCGTCACAAGCGGCACCTACCATCTTCCCCTATACCGACGCGGTTTTCAACACTGAAGTGATGTTGATGTAGATGGTGATGTGGGGACAGAAGGGGTGTCATTAACAAAATGACCCCCTGCATTTTGGATCTCTTCCCTATTTATTTTTTTAATTATCGAGTTACCCTTTATCTTCAAATGCTGATAACTTTTTCATCCCAACTCCTTTCTCAGTGTTCTTTATATTGTTGGATTCCTTTTTTTGAGTAGAATCTAATTATAAGGATATTTTTAATAAATTATTATTTTAAAATTTTAAATTAAATAAAACATTAATTGACTTGTCCAATCCAATTATTTTTCAAAAATAAATAAGTATAAAATTTCTGTTGATTAAAAATACTATTATTAATTGTAGTCAAAAGAGGGTTATTCTTATTTGACTAAAAGAAATTAAAATTTTGGGTCATTACATCACCATCCCTACAAAGAATTTTGTCCTTGAAATTTCACAATTTATCCCTCATTTTATATTTCGCTTCCCAAGTTTCCTCTTGGACAGATGCATTCCTCCATAGAACTTCAATTAATGAAATTTCTTTGCTTCGTAACTTCTTAATCTTCTTATCCAAATTTATACTGGTTTTGTATTCAAGGCCAAGTTTGGTTATAGCTTGACTGGCACTCGCTCAAGTACACGTGTGTGATCAGGAATATTTTTTTGCAACAAGGATATATGAAAACATTGTGAAATTTTGATAACTGTAGTGGTAAGGCTACCCTGTAGGCAGTCATCCCAACCTGTCAGGATTTTGAATGGTCCAATAAATCGAGGACTAAGTTTTTGTTTCACACCAAACCTCATAACTCCCATAGTTGGGGATATCTTCTAGAACACATGATCTCCAATTTTGAATTCCAACTGTCTTCGTTGTTTATCGACATAATTCTTCTGTCAACTTTGAGTTGTGAGAAGTCATCTTTTAATAAGTTTCACCTTGTTTGCACACTGTTCTACCAATTCTGATTGTATGATTCTATTTTTCCCTACATCATTCTAGCACATAGGCGAATGACAAGGTCTCCCATAGAGGGCTTTGTATAGAGCCATACCGAAGCTTGAATGGAAATTGTTGTTGTATGTAAATTCAACTAACGGTAAGCTCTCATCCCAATTGTCCTTCTAGTCAATTGCGCATGCCCTCAACTTATCCTCCAATGTTTGAATCATCCATTCAAGTTGGCCATTAATCTGAGGATGGAAAGCCATGTTGAAATTTAATGAAGATCCCAATGACTTTTGCATTGACTTCCATAATTGTGAGGTAAAACAATTATCCCTATTAGAAATGATACTTAGTGGTATTCTATGCAAACTCACCACTTCCTTAATATACAATTGAGACAGGCTATTATTAGATTGATTTTGTCATATTGGGAGAAAGTACACTGATTTGGTTAGCCGATTGATGATTACCCATATCATATCATGTCCCCTAGATGTCTTGGGTAATCCCACTATGAAATCAATCGTAATATAGTCCCACTTCCATTCTGGAAGCTCAAGTGGTTGTAGTAGTCCTATCGGTCTCTGGTGTTCAGCCTTAACTTGTTGACAAGTCAAGCATCATGCTACGAATTCTCCCGCATACCTTTTCATACCATTCCACCAGAATTATCTCTTCAAGTCTTGATACATCTTTGTACCACCAAGATGAATAGTGTACTTAGATTGATGTGCCTCTCATAGAGTCTCTTGCCTTATTTCATCATTGGCTGGAACCACCAATCTTCCTCACATATGAACACTGTCATCTATCTCCTTGATGAATCTTGGTTTTCCAACTAATGCTTGTACTTCTATATCATCCTTTTGCATCTGCCTAACTTTCTCATTGATAGTGGATCTCACAATCAAATTGACTATAAGGATCTCCCATGACCTACTTTAGGTTTGCGCTCTATTACCTCTTGTAACAACTTCCATCTTTTGGAAAGTAAGGTTGCACACATTCCTTGCATCTTTCAACTTAAAGCCTCTACTATTACATTAGCCTTTCCTGGATGGTATTGAATCGTGAAGTCATAATCCTTCAAATACTCCATCCATCTCCTCTGTCACATGTTCAAGTCTTGTTGTGAAAAGATGTACTTACGACTTTTATGATTTGTAAAACCTTCAAAATTTTCTCCATATAGATAGTGTCTCTAGATCTTTAAGGCAAAGACTATTATAGCAAGCTCCAAGTAATGGGTAGGATTGTTGACCTCATGCTTTTTCAATTGTTGAGAGGCATAGGCTATCACCTTTCCATTTTGCATAAGCACACATCCTAGCCTTTTCCCAGAAGCATCACTATAAATCTCAAATCCACCACTTCCGAATGGTACAGTAAGTATTGGTGTAATGATTAGCTTCCTTTTTAATTCCCAAAAACTTTCTTAGCATTTCTCATCCCACAGGAATTTTACATCTTTTTTTTTTTCAATTTGGTTAGGGGTAAGGCAATGTGTGAAAATCCTTCAATGAATTTGCAGTAATATCTTGCAAGGCCTAGAAATCTCCTTATTTCTGTCACTATCTTAGGTGTACTCCATTTTTCTGCTACTTCAACTTTTGTTGGGTTTACCAGAATGCCATGTTGAGAAATAACATGGCCTAGAAAATTCACTTCCTCCAATCAAATTCACACTTGTTAAATCGGACTTTCCTGTCGAACTGTCGTAGGAAATTTCAGAGTGGCTAAATTTAGAATCTTCATTTGATCATTGGTAAAATCTGCTCTAATCAAGAAATAAATAGAGGGATTTTGATCGCCTTCTCACGAGGAATCCAACAGTGGTGTTTGATCTTCCATCAACCTCTGTTTAGACAATTGTAGTCAGGTAAATAGTAACTGAAGTTTCAATTGTTGAAAAACTCTATGTCACCTAAAAAAATGGAGAACAAGTGGTGGAGGGAGAGGAAAAGATCTGAGGTGCAATGGGGGGAAAGAGGAGAGGAGAATTTATAGGGGAATGTGCCATCCTTTTGGAGGTGCCGCACCCTTAAATGGTGATTGGTGGTGGGGTAGCACCTACCGTCTTCTTCGAAGCTAATGTGGTGCTGATGTAGATGATGATGTGGGGATAGAAGGGGTGTCCTTAACAAAATGACTCCTTGCATTTTGTATTTCTTCTCTTCTTCTTTTTTTTCCTTTTAATTATCGAATTACCCTTCATCTTCAAATGCTCATAACTTTTTCATCTGAACTCCTTTTTTAGTGTTCTATGTGTCATTGGATTCCATTTTTTGAGTGGAGTCTAATTATAAGATATTTTTAATAAATTATTACTACAAAATTTTAAATTAAATTAAATTAAATATTTATCTATCTATCCTATCCAATTATTTTTCAAAATAAATAAGATATAAAAAAAAATTGATTACAAATACTATGATTGATTGTAGTTGAAAGAGTGTTATTCTTGTTTGACTAAAAGAACTTAAAATTTTGGGTCATTACATTATCTCACATGAGTAACTACTCCTATTGGACTATTGTAACCTTATTTGTTTATGTTTTGAGTCACATTTAAAAATAAAAACAAAAGTTAGTGTCACTCCAGTTGGCATGACTTTTCTTGGGTAATTTAAAAAGAAGGGTCCAAATAAGATGAACACCTTACATCTGACAAAAAAGCAACATAAAGGCAGCATCTGAAAATAAGACACAACCTTAGAGTTTGAAAATATCAAGCCCCTTTTATGTATATATTTCTCCCTAAAAGTTGGATATGTTATTTTTAATGTGAATTATTAGCTTTTTATTACTCTAAAGAGTATACTAGTCAAGTGCTTGTTTGTGTTCTATTTATCTCTTTTTGCTATTATTTAAAGAAATCATATAAATAAATAAGTTGAATAAGATATAATAAGAAATTCATATTTTTTATTCCTTGCTTTGTGGGCCATTACTTCAACAAGGTTAATATAATCTTCTTGAGTATGTAACCATTGCGTAAGTTGACTCAACTTTGCATACAATTTGAGAGTATTTTTTCTTTTCTTTTTTAATACCTAGACTAGGAGAGACCTAAACTAGATAATGCAACTGATATGCAAAATGATGCAAAATAAAAGGCACATACAATATTGCTAATTCTATTTTAAGCAAGCAAAAAGGTTTCTTTTTCTTTATTTTCTTTATAAGAGTGTAGCTTTTAGGTTATGTCTAACATAGGTGGCTCTTCCTCTCTTTCAGACTTACCTTCTACTTACCAGTTAGATTCTAATCATAATCAACTGCTTCACACTCTCCTCAGTCATGGTGATCTGAGTCATTAAATCTGTTGGGATAACTAGCCATTTTAATACCAGCATAGTTGATTAGATAAGGACCATTGGAGTGACAATAAGTGTAATATCAGCAAATTTCATTTCAATTTTAATGATAACATGAATTTTAAGAATTTTAAATTTATATAAATTGAATTGAGGGTTGAAACATCAATATTTAGATTGTATTAAGAAAATGAAATCCAATAAGATTAAGAACACCCAAATTAGAGTTTGGGCAAAAATTTGCCTAATTATTTTGCAAAAAAGGGCAAATTAGTCATTTGACATGTGGGGCCCATAGTGCACTGATGTGGGTCACAAACCCAAGATAGTCAAAAGTGGAGTGGAGACATAATGATTACAACAGATAATCATTATGTTACCCATTAGTAACTTCATTAAGACTGAATTGCCCTTCCTAAACACTATTCATCTTCTCCCTTAGTTCTCCCCCCTTCTCCACAATCATCTGTGATGGATCTAGCTATTTTCAGCACCATGATCCAATCTTAACCTCTTCTAGGGTGTTGCTATGATAATTTGCTGGAAGATCATCACGATTGTGTATTCCCTTTCAGTTCATAATTTCAAGTAAATTTACACATTTCCAATCAAGATAGCCAGTTCATCCATCCATTCCCAATTTTTGTCATATCCTACCTAATTTAGGATCCTAAGATTCATAGGTGATGTCTGATCATCAATTAGACATCAAGGATTTACTGTGCAAACATTACCTGATCGGACGGTAGAGATTGTCCGATTGGTTTCATGCCTAGATCTGTCAATCTAGTGTGATTTAGACTACATCAAGTCTTTAATTTTTCATCCCTACGCTTAGATTACGGATTGGACTGTTGGATCATCCCTAATTATAGATATAGGTTAAAAATGCATAAATTTTGCAAACTACCAAGATTCAAGAGATGGGTATCCTAGATCTTACTTTAAGGAGTGTCTTCAACCTTCAATCGTCACTGAAGAACAAGATTGCCATTGATTTTCCTGTCGCCGGAAAATCCCATTGTCGGTATTGTTTTCTCCCTTTTCCCCCCACCAAAACGTGCTAAATCAACGAGCAATTGTAGGGCTTTTGCTCGTGGTAGCTAGGGGAAGACAATGAACGGCACCGATCGTCGATCAATGACGCCGTTCACTCTGTCTTTTTCGGTGACCGTCAACCCTTCTCCACCATCGATTTCCTCCTCCCTTAGTTGATGAGAGAAATGGAGGGTGGAGGATGGGTTGTTTCCTCCCCTCCTCTCTCCTCTCTCCTTCTCCCCCACTCTCTCTTCCACTTTTCTTCTCCCTCTCTCAATCGCGTTGAGAACACACCTAACGGTTGGTTCTTGTTTTCTTTAAGTGGGGGGTGTCCGTATCAATTATGGCCCCCTCTATTTTAAGCCATTTTTGTGTGTGTGTTTTTTTTTTCAAAGTTCTTACAATTACCTAAGTCAAAGTAGTTAGAAACTACCATGCACAAATGTCATTCAAGAGAGGGTATTTGTATCAAAAGTAAGGTCACAGAACTCCCATGCATTCATTCAAGCTAACCACCACCTTGGGAAGCATCTACAAAAAGCTCAATTAATAGATATAAGGATCACATAAAATGAGAGCTCTTTGAAACAAAATAAGTCAAAAGACCAAGGATTGCATTAAGATATATTCCTTACACTCTCTCTCCTACTCAACCAAAGGAGGGAACACCTAAGGATCCATACAAATTCTTCCATGCAAGGTGGTAAGTTGCACTCAATGCCATGTGATAACATGTGAAAAATAAGGAAAATAAGTGGAGAAAAATAAGGAGTGAAGAGAGAGATAAGTTACAGAAAATCAATGATTGGAAAGCATCCGTACTTTTCCATCATTAAAGGCTAAGATCTATACTTATGCACATCCTAAGAAACCAATGGAAATTTAATCAAACAAGGACGGCCAATATGAAGATAAATGTAATGAAGAGTAGAATCAAGCCCCATTGGTAGAGATATTTTCTGTGGGCTGCCTACCTTAAAATAGTAGAAAAACATCCACCTCGTGGAATGGGACATCCCACTTTCCTTGGTGCTTATTAGTTGGATAAATTTATGGTGGTCTAGAGAGAAAAAAAGGGGAGACCATGAATGGATAAGGATATGTCAATGGAATGTAGGTCATCCACTCTAAGGCATGCCGATCTAACGGCAGAGAATAAAGAAGCTCTTAAAGATCTTTGAGGATAAGCACACTTCAACCATATCTCCTCCACTCAACATAGGAAATGATGATCCAATCGGCAAGGATGGAGCAAGCTATACACGCTAGCCACCTTTTCCTTTTTGAAATGATGTGCCAAAACCCTACAGGAAAGATCCCATCCATTCATTCTCATCCAATGGTCCACCTTACTTACAACTTTTTGAACTTCAAAACACACACACCCAAACTGTTCCATGCCTCCTTCCCCTTACTTTCCCATTTGCACATCACCTCCTATTCTCCTTTCATTATAACTTTCCCTTTACACTTATTCATTTTCCCACTCACCTTTATACTCTTTCCTTCTCCATCTTATCTGTTTCCACCCTAACATATTTCCTTCTATCTAATTTCCATTCCATATCTCATTTCCTTTTCCCATTGAATTTGATGCATCTCTCCTTCCCTTCTATCTTAACTTTCTCTCATCTTCATTCCATCTCAACACTTCTTCCTTTTATCTCTTCCTTAGATCCTACTCATCCAAACCTTAGGGCTACCACTCAAAAAACTCTATAATTAAGGAGTGAGGGACAAGGAGAAGGTGTCTCTTATCTTTCCCTAGAATTGAAAGCTAAATATAGGAAAAATAGAGAGACAGATAGAGAGATCACCTTTGCAAAGGCTCCCCAAGGTCACATGTTCACATCATTTGGAGAAGAGGTAAGAAATCTCATCCATCCCCACTTCCCTTCATCCCATTCCTTTCTTATTTTCTCATTATTTCATACACCATTTTTGCATTCTAGGATTGCATGCATAACACCCCACTCCCTTACCTTACCTTTCTAGTCCTTTTGATTTACATGCATCAAGCCTTCTACCTATCCATTGCATGCAAGCCCCCCATTTCATCCTTCTGCAGCATGCCTGCTTCACTATCCATTGCATGCATGCATCTCATCCTTCCTCATACCATCTACTTTGCACCATTAGTCTGGCATGCCCATACCTCACCATTACATTCAACTATAGCATGCACTAGCCTTCTTCTTTATTTTTGCATCTTCCATGCATGACACTCTAGACCTCCATTCACCCTCACATGCCCTTCCATTCATAACAGTACATGCTCCCTCCATCACCCTTGGACCACACGCACTTCCCATCTTTACTTCATCACATGCACACTCCCCCTTCCTCTTTCACTTTCCTTTCTTCTTTAGGACTTTGGAATTTAAGGAAAACGAAGAACATATTGTTCCCTTCTAAGGAAGCCAAGGAATCTTCCAAATCCTAAAGCATGGTTGAAAGTTACATTGGGTTTGTGGCATTCTAGGTTAAGGAGATGAAAAAAGTTTAGTTGTAAAGTAGTGTACATTGGGTTGAAGAGAAATGTATGAGTCCTTATTGAGTGACACAACAGGAAGATTGTAAAATGAAATTCAAGCCTAGAAGAAGAAGAAGAAGATGTGTAAGGAGCCTTATTCAGTGACATAATGAAGGATTCCCATAGCAAAGACTTCAAGGAAGTTTCTTATTAGCTTTGTTTCCCTTTCTTTACTATTCTCATTGTAATCAATTTTTATTAATGAAATAGTTGTCTTTTATTTCTTAATTTAGTTTCTTTCATTGCTTATCTATTAATTTTATTTCCTTAGCTTTTAAATTTCTTAGTTTATTTACTTGCTTTAGTTATATGCTTAGTTATTTATTTAGATTTACTTCCTTTGCTTGAATGTTGCTAGGGTTAGAGTAAAATAATTTAATTTTAATTAATTCCAAATATTAAGAATCCTTTTGGGATTGACCCATATTTGCCAATTCTATACTCCAGTAGAACCATGCACTTGTAGTTATTATTAAAACACATCACAAATACAATTTAACTGTGAAGCTCAAAACTTAGATCATATGTAAACCAACATCCGATAAATCATCAAATCCAATAAGATCCATATCATACGGATGTTTCAAAAGCGAACATTTTCAAGGATGCGCATCAAATCAAACTAAAATTTGAACCTGTGAAGACCTGGGTGGCATATGGCCCTACCAATAGGGTGATGGCATATAGTCCGACTAACTAGACAGTATCATTCAGCCCTATCATGATGGAATGGGTCTAAACTCTCGATAATGATCAGCATATCCAACATGCCCACTGTAACACCCCTAATTTTTTTATTATAAAAATATAATAGTGAAATTTAAGATTTAAAGGAAAAATCAGGTTGGAATATTAGGCTTAGCAAAAATGTAGTTCTTACAGAAGTACAAATAAGGCATATAGACATGCATAACTAAAAACATATCCCACGAACCCTTTAGAATGACTGTAAGCACGATGCATTTTGAATTCGGAGTGAAAATCCTTTATTTTCTCCATTTTAAGAACAAAAGGGTAAAATGATAATTATACCCTAACCAAGGTCTAAGACATCAAATTTGGAATGTACTAAAAAATACGAGTCCAACGTCACTAGGTACACTCAATTCCGAGTTCGTAAGAGTAAACTCAAAATTTTATACATAAAGGGCAAAATGGTCCTTTTACACATGTGGGGCCCACATGGGGCCCACAAAGGACCCAAAATGGAATCCAATGACTAGACCACGTGAAATCATAGGTCAAACCACTACCACCAGCTAGTGGAGAAGGAGGTGGTAGTGGGAATCAAATAAATATTAAATATTAAAAAGGAAAAAACATAATTATTAGGTGTTATGATGAAAAACACTAAAAACCCTATAAATAGATATCAGAAAAATTCCCAAAAATATTCCAAAAATCAATCACGAAGTTTCCTAGACTCTGCCAAAATCTGAACCCAAAATTCATCCCCCTTCTCCCTCTTTTCTCCTCCCTTTCCTTGCATTTCATTCCTCCTGTTAGAGCATCCACCGACGCACCAGGAGGAATATTCCTCTTCTAGATATCTGGTGCGTCCACAGACGCGTCGTCCCCGATGAGAAGGATTTTCAACCTATGACTATTTTTGAATTAGACTCTCATTTCCAGCCATTGAAACAGAATCTTTACCATTGGATAGTGGGAGAATATTAATATCTACAAAACCCCTTTGAGTTTACAACAATCAGTGGAGTATCCATGGAGAAATCGCTGGAAAACTGAAACTTCGGCGACCTATCTTCTCAGGAGTGGATTTTTTGGTTTTTTTGGCAAAAATTCAGAATCTCTTCTTGCAAGTAGGTGCACTTGTACCCCTCTTTCATTTCCAGTAGGGTAGTCTGGTTTTTCGGCCATCAGGAAGTCTCCCCAGTCATAGATCCGTTGGAGACTATGGATTCGGCTTGGGTGGTGGAGATCTCATCACAGACGGCTCAGATGAATCTTCTAAGCCGTTGGATGATTTCTTGGGTCCCAAAACCCCAGGAGATGAAATCCAGGCCTTTGCAAGAGATGGGTGGAGGAGATCCAACCATAGGTGTTCCGACGGTCCGGATCGGTCCGTCTCGCCTGTAGCCGGTCATCTCTGCCCAGCCACCCAGGATAGATGGTAACAGGCATGGGACACAGGTCGCCTCATACCTATAACCCAGATCTGATCTTGGCCATCCATTCTATTAACTAAAAATCTTATTTCTTCAATTCAGAGCTTGATATAGCTCTGATTTTAGATCTGAAAATTTATATTGACTCCTTGTAGCATTTGTAATGTACTGAACTTATTAGATCCATGTTTTAATTTGTATTTACATAAGCTATTTAGTAAAATCAATACCCATGATCTTAGATCATGGACTGATGACTTTAAAAGACAAATCTGAACCTATGGATGTCTTCAGAGACCCCATAAAACTTTAGGATCATGTTCACAGTTAGATTTTTATTCATAGAAATGAAGGAATTGATCAAAAACAGTAAAGATGAAATTCAACCCTTAAAACGGGCTGAAATCTTAAAATCTTAATTATGATTTTAATGGATCTTCAAATTTATATCAAAAACTTTTCTTGGATTCATATTTATATTATTAAACCACTGAACATGTTAGATCTTGTTTTTAATTAGTATTTACATGATCTATTTAGTACAATCCATGCCATTGATCTTGGATCATGGCCAAGATGATCTCAAAATTAAAATCTGAACCGTTTCATGTGTTTAGAAGGTCTCAAAAACTTAATAAACATGTTCACAGTAGAAATTATATGTCTCTAGATCAGTAAAATTGATCCCAAATAGTAGTGTGAAATTCAGCTCTTAAAATGGGCTGAAATCATAAAATCTCAATTTAGATCCAAGTTGAGATTGGAAAGTCTTGATGGATTTCGTATGGTAATTAGAATGGATTGAGCCTATAAAATTTTGATTTTAATTAATTAAAGTTTCTGTAATTAAGAGGATAAGTAACTAATATCCTTGATCTACAAGATCTAGGATGATCATACCACTAATACCTTATTGGATGATGATTTTATAATATAATAAATAAAATCAGTGGCTTAAATGGAATTAATTTGGTAGATCTTAAGAGATCTAGCCTTAGGAGTTACTAAAATCCCTAAAACTGAATTGTATCTCCTAGATCAAGATGATCCAAGATGATTGGGCAGTATGGATGTATTTTTATGATGATCTTGAGATGAGATCATAGGGATTTAATGAATGGATGATGAGGATTTGGGCTGGATCAAGATCTATGCCCTTAAATGTTATAAAGTAACTTAAGATCTCCTTGATCGGGTAGATCAAGGAAGATCAAATAAATGGATAAGATAAATCAATGATTTAATAAATAAATTACATAAATATAAAATGTTAGATCTAAAATAAAATGAAGGATCAAGATTTAAACCCTAAAGAAATGAAAAATGAATATGGATCAATTAAGATCCTTGGATCATGGTAGCATGTTAGATTGCTGTTTGAATTATTGAACATTATTATCTTTCATTTCTTAGTTGAGTTACTTATAGAATTGATTATTTAATTGTTTAGTTAATTATTTATTTATTCTTTAAATTTATGCTTTAATGGTTAAGTAATGAAAATTTCATTGAAATTGTAATTAAATGAAATTAGAAGGAAAAGACATTCACATGGAATGTATGACATGGACTTTATCATAGTAATGACCATAATTAGTAGGATAATATAAGGAATATAAATTCCTTGGTCCAACTTAGGAGAATAATAAATCTCCATGAATGATATTTTAATTCATGGATTTAATTAAAATTAATTATAAAGAATACTTAGGGTTAAATGCTCATAGGAACCTTATGAAAGGTTGAGTTAGGGTCAAGCTAGTGAATGATGGACATAATGGTTAAGGGAGTTATCTAATAGAGCCACGCTCTCCCCCCACCTTCAGTTGACGTTTGTGAGGTCTAAACACTTCCTTACATGAGGATTGAAGTAGCCATTTTGTGTTCAACCATTCAACTAGTAAGCCTTAGCCAATTTGACATAAGAGGAGCAATATAGATTAGAATAAAATAAACTACCCACAACCATTAAAACATTAAATGGTCGAGTAATAATAATAAAGAGCATAAAAGGATAGTAAATCATCTAACCTTAATAAAAATGGTATTCAAGATAAGGATGATCAAACATGATCCACAGGATCTTGAATGATCAAGAACAATAAGAATACTAATGAAGTATTATATTGTGTATATATAGTGTGTATATATAGAAGAACATAGATAGAGAACCCAAACCCTTGATCAAACTCGATTCAAGGAAAATTAGGGTATCACTTATAGGGATATATACATGTATGGATAAATAACGTGAGATGTATGGTGTGACAGATGTATGAATATAGACTAGGATGAGGATTGTGGAGGCATACTACTTGAGGATATACGAATCAAGACCCGATACTACTTTGAGGTAGATGGATATACAAAGATGTATTGGAGATTCATGTGTATACATACATAATTATCTATCTAGTAGTATAGACCTTCATTGGATGAGTATGCTTAGTACCTTAGCATAGTCATGATCCAAAACACATGATCCAAATAGGAAATTTCTATAATCCAACTAAATGATTATGTTAAGTGATCTAAAATATAGATATATGATCCAACTAAAGGATAAATTTAGAGGATTTACTAAATGATATAACCTCAGAATCTAAGTTATTTGATCTAATATGATGATCAAACTTAATGAGGTGATAGGGATGAGATATGAAAACTAAGGATACCCTAAGGATAGGGTGTAGAAAATATTCCAGCCTTAGTTAAACAGACACATCGTCTGATATGTACAAAGTATTTTCCATACAAGTATGGAGGCTTGTGAATTTTGATTTACACAGAGATAGAGACTGGGGATGCTATGCTAGGAAAGTTATGATGGTTTGGCCACCCACTTCTTGAAATTTATATGATGGATACCATGCCCAAAGAGAGGCTAAATGTTGGGTGGGGCAATAATGAGAAGGCCTCACTGTAACAGCCATGGTCCACCCCATGAGGACATGGATTGATTATTCCACAGTTGGTATTAGTGGAGTATTGTATAGTTATCTGGGCGCTGTACGGATTGTGACTGTAAGCATAGTAGTCCTAATGTATTTTACACTATGATGAACATATTATAGGCATAGTATGATGCCATGGAATAATGATATGCTATTATATGAGTTCCTAGAATGAAAACCCCTATATGTGAATTGGCTAGGTATTACTCTCCTAAGTGGAAGTATAGCCAGGGGAAGGGACAAGTTTTGAGTAATGTTCAATATATTAACTAATTTGTCATGTACTACATAAATAATGTATATCCTCTATATATGAGTATGAGATGACTCATGAGAGGCTAATGACTGAGGTAAGTATCCTTGTATTGATGAAGTAGTATATTTTTGTATCCCCTACCAAGCATAGCTTGCTAAGATATTGTACATGTTTCCATGTTTACAATACCTCAAGCACAGAGAAGGAGGGAAAGAAGCTCAAGGCCATAAAGGACATAAGGGATTAAAGCTTGAAGATCTAAGAGCAAGATAGTAGAAGATTTGAAGAAAATAAGAAAATCAGAGTATGTATTTGAAGATATGTAATTTTTCCTTATTTGAGAGTGTGTTGTATTGAGTGTTTTTAATGTAAGGTGAGGTTTGAAATTTGGATTATGTAATTTTGGACAATGGGTTGTAACCTAATACAGGGTTGTGTAAGGGTGAACCACTGGATGAATCCTGGTATTCAATAAAATTTTATTTTGTACGAAATGTCTATGTGTATTATGTATCTTCCAGTGAGACTTGGGTTTTGTTCAAAATGAATTTAAATGAAAAGGATTTCCGCTGCATTGTTTGCAAAAATTTTTTACACATTTAAGGGCCCTTCCTTTGAACAAATGTATTATAAAATGTGTTTCAAAAATCTGGGTCATCACACCCACAACTAAATGCCTACACTTGTAGGATGCTACTATCCTTGTAGGTGATTACCATTGCTGCTAGGTTTGCCTTAAGAACCACATGGACTCTTCATCATTTCTCATGGTTGTTACCAACTATCTTATGTGTAGTCCCCATGAAAAGTCGCTCCCCATAAGCTCTTATCAAGTTAGTACCTAAAATAAGAGGGTAGAGGCTAATAACTACTCCTAACATAGGGTCTCAGGACTTACAGTGGCACATAACAAGCTTGCCTCCAAACTTGTAGCTGCTCATATAACACTTATAGGGGAACTTACACCTACACATAGAGCACCTATTCAAAACATCAATCAAATAGCATCCCTAGGTCTTACAGCCACTTGTAGAGTGCATGTGTAAACATTAATAAAAACATCATGTGGGGGTTAGGTGGCTTGTAAAACCTTTCACAAAAACATAGAATTCTTGATCACTTGTGTAGGATGAAAATCTTTCATTCATAATCCATGTGGTTTCCATAATATCTTAAAACATGCCTTTAACATAGTGAATTGTTCCTTCTTTTCTTATTCCATATTCTTCATGTGTAGCTTAACAATTTTTCTTCTTGTTAGTCTTACTAATACTAGAGTGTTATGAAGTGTCATAGGTTTCATATGTTATCCACCATTTTCTTAAGTTAGGACTTAGTGTGCAGTCCTTTCTACCCTATCTACTTGGTTTAGATTCTAAGCAGTACTAATAGTATGAGAATAGTGGTCACTTATGGTTTTTTTCTAAGTTTAACCCTAAGTAATTGAAGATTTTAGATTTCTAGCTCTTTATTTGATTATTCTTGTAATGGTTTACCTTAGTTTCATTAACTGTACCAAGTATAGCTAGGTGTATTCCTTTCACTACATTGTCTTGAACTAGTTTCAATGTTCTAAGAGATCGTCATGGATTTCACATTTTTCAATTTCATGTGGTATAACTTTAATATTACTCACAAGTGCCTGAATCAAACTAGTAAGATGTACTCGAATCGGGTTGATCCCATAAGAAATCTCACCAATTTATATGCAATTGGATCTTATTTACGTTGTTCATGTGCATGGTTTTGGATGGTGGCTTCCTTAGATCACTTGTTTATTAAGTCTTAGTTTGGGAAAGTTTCCAATTTTATCTTTGTTAACTTTTAGCGTATTTCTAAATTCCGTGTTTTCAAATTTAAGTTATGTTTCCATATTGATTTAATTCTTAGTTTAGGTTAAAACAACTTTCTTTGGCTAGGCTAGGTAGCTTAAGTAAGGGGTCACTAATCACACAAACCATTTGATTCCTTATGGGATTGACCACCATTGCATGCTTATGCTATAACCAATTCATGCACTTACAGTTAAGTAAAACATCATAATAAGTTTTTGGCGCCGTTGCCACGGAATCACAATGGACTTGTATAGTGGACCTTAACTTAGATTATTTACCTCTAATTTATGTTTAGGGTTCATTAGTTTAGGGTTGTGCATCATTTTTGCATTTAATTGCTATTTCCTCATATTGAACATATTTGTTTGACTTTTGTGCTGGAGAAATTGGCAACGGAGAGGCAGCAATCCTATGGACCAAAGCTTCATCAATTTAGATTAGGGTTTTACTACTTTCTTTTAGATTAGGATTTGAGTGAAATTTGTAGTAAGGTCCATTGTAATTTGTATTTTATTTATTTTTTAAATAGGTTGTAATAATGTAGGGCAAGTGTGGGGTGTGGAGGCCCACACTTGATCATCATTGAAATCCCCACTATAAGAAATTTTCACTCTATTTTACTTTCCTAGTATAATTTCATGTGAATGATAGCATAATTCTTATAGAATAGGATCATTCATGATAATTGTTGCATATTATTTAGGGCTATTGGATTAGTTTTTGCACCTATTTAACAAGGGATAGCCTAAGCTCGGCTATATCCAAGGCATAGGTTGTTTGGTTATAGTGTCTCCTCTTTTGATGTGTGGATCCTTTATTAGATAGCTTATAGATAGGCATTAGTTTTCTTTATTTTAGTGCATTGCAAGTTTAATTTCTTTATGATGGAACATATCACATTGACAGTAAGGGCTCCCCAGGAACTCTCATAAGATAAGGACTAGATTTCATGACCAAATCCTTGGCCCACCTAGATAATTATAAATAATCTTTGTATGTTTACGATCCTAGCCCAAGAATGTAATTTAAAATCAATTAGTAAGAGACTTAGGATTTTTGAGCTTATAGGAACCTTTTTGAAGGGTTAGATCTGTTGTCACTATAATAGCTTATAAGCATCATGGTTATCATGGGTATAAAAAATCTAAGTGATTTTTCCATGACTTTCATTAACGTTAGTTGAGGTTTAAATTCCACCTAACAGAGGATTGTATTAACCAATTTAGAGTAGAACCTAGCTGGTAAGTAGTAGTCTAGCTCGAATAAAAGGAGGAGATGTCTAGATTTAGGTCTAAATGCTACTACCCTACACATTAACTAAAGATCATCAATTCAGCTCATTGGTAAGCCATTAGAATTGGTAGTGCATCATTTAACCTAGGACTAACATTTAGGTTGTATCATATACTTAGGGTTTTCCATAAAAAAAGAAGAGTACTCATTCATTTTATACAACGATTTGGTTCATTGTATATTAAGTTGAGAATAATGTCCTATTAAAAAGGGAATATAGTTGATAGATTAGATACATAGATGGATAGGATAGATAGTATAGAAAGTCAATTGCTTAAGATTATAGCTTCTAGGCAAGCTACTCCACAATCTTAGTATCATAATGACTATGGCTATTCTAAACCTCAATGTTCCACTTCTTCATGGCTATCAAGATCCACATAGCATGGGTATTATTAGGAGCTAGTAGATGCAACTATTGCATTGATGTACCCTTGCAGTAACTATTATCCTAAGACAAACTATCAAAATTTATGGGTTAAGCATCATGAACATCCATGGTCTCAGGAATATCAACCATACCAGGAAGAACTAACATGGTACCACCCTAAACAACCCTACCATGATTATCAAGAATATTAGTGTTTATCATCATGGCTTCAATGATCAACCCTTTTTTGGTACCCCAATGCCACAACAATACCAACCATATGAGTCATTTCCTTTACAACATGAAGAACCATCATTAGAAGAGATATGTGACAAATTTGTGAAAGAATAGATTAAACTATTGCTACCATTAAAAGAGGGAATGAAGAAATGAAACGAGAGAGGGAGGAATGGGAAGAGAAAATGAAACCAATAAGGGAATGTATTGAAAGAAACATACCAAATTTATGAAGAGGATTGAGGAATTCAAACCAATTGGGAATATGGAGAGCCATTTATTATTGGTAATAGGATGAGACTATCTCACGATCATTCTAAACTATGGAGTCTTCACCTATCATTGCTTATTGATACCGATGATAGGATGGACATATCTTATGAACCTTCTGAGCCCCAGAATTTTTTATCATCCTTGACCATTGTTACTAATAATAGGTTGGACATTGCATATGATCATTTTGAACCACAAAGTCTACAACCATCCATAAAAGCCTCAAACTCATATCAACTCAAGCCATGTCCTATTCCTTTGTATGATTCTGATATGCATGAAATGGAAATCAATTTGATTCCAGACATCCATTGAGGAGGAGAATGAATCCTTAGCAACATCCAACCTAGATCCTCTAAAATTGTGTCCTACTTATTTTTATAAATTTGATGAAGACACATCTATTGAGGAGGTGAGGAATTGTTGGAGGTTGTGCCATTAATGGACACTTCTCAATGGCACACCGAAGTAGAACTCCTTATAAAACCTAAAATTTCAATTGAGATTTGCAAAGTAGAAGACATACCTGATTTGGATCTACAGACCTTATTTGAACAAACACTATATATTAATCTAGGTCCATCCAAAACCTTACTTGTGTTGGTAGAACAGGAAAAAGAAGAGTCAATTGATGTACTGGCCCTACATCAACCAACTCTAGGGTACACCTTAGATGATAATCAGGATTTAAGCCTCGTCAATGCCCTACCTCTAGTAATTACAAGAACAAATTTTTAGAGAGCTATAGAGTCAGCTAATACCCTAGTTTCAAGAAAAAGATGAACGAAGTATAATGATTAATGTTATCCCTAAATTTGGTTATGCATGGGACAATTCATCTAGCATTGGTCATAAGACATTTAAATTCATGATAGTTCATGTTATCAATGTGTTACAACTACCTCAATTGGTGAGGTAAAGGAATTATATAGACTATCATGAAATAATGAACATGGGGGATCATCAATGTGGTCCAACTAAATTTAAAATCGTGACGATCTACTGTGTCATATTATTACCACCACCAAAGATTTCAACTTGGAGGAAATATATAGATTACTGTCAGATTCTAAAGTGGTGTGAGAAATCTTGCCCATTTCATTGTTAGAGTTAGGTTAGGAAAAAATATTAAAATAGTAAGGTCTAGATTAAGGTACATTAGCCTATGTCGGACTGAAGATGATAAACTTAGCACTCAGCAAGAGGAAATCGAGTCTCTTTTTAAGAAATTCTGAGTGTTCTATAGTATCCATTCATCATATACGTGTTGTATATTTTAAGGACAATGTTTAGTTCAGGTTTGGGGATGTAGATATGAATGAGATTTCTACACTTTTCTTTCATTTCTAAAACTTTTTGAAAAAAAAAAGAAAAAGTGATAAGTTCCTTTATAAAGAAGAGAATTCAAAATTTTGGACTATTCAGCTATCTTTTGAACTTTAGCTTATTAATAGAGTTGCCTACAATTATTTCACTATTTTATTCTTTTTCTAAATATCATGAAAAATTAAACTCAAAATATTAGTTGCACAAAATAACTATATATAGTTAAAGCTGAAGAGAAAATTTAACTTAGAGAGCCTGAAGAAGATTTGTGGAGACTTATAACCTAAGTGAGTTTAGAGTCATTCTTCCTTTTCTAAGGGTTATACATAAAATAAAAAATTTCTTCAGTAGGCATTAATTCTTAGTTTGTCTCATTAATCTTCATCTTGGTCAACTATTAAGAAATCACAAAAGACATATATCTCTTAAGTTTATGGTCATTTTTAAGTCATATGAAACCTAGGAAATGATAGAGGCCATCCTTGGTAAATCCTAGAGCCTTTAACCTTCCCTAAGTAATTTTTTGCTAGTTAGGCCCTTGATCCTTTTAAAATATAAGCCTTTTCTTTGTTAGCCAAAACAACCTTTACCTATATTGAACCCCTATAATATATTCATTGCGCATTTGTTTTAGAAATATGTAGAGACAATTGAAGGACATCTTTAGAAAAGGTATGAACAATACAATTCATGAGATGAACATAAAAAAAGGGTTTTTAAAAAAAATAAAAAGTTCAAAAAGGTTATATATAAAGTCAAGTAAAAGAAAAAAAATGATAACCAATGAAAAAGAAGAATGTTCACTCTTGTAAGGGAAAATAGAAAAGTTGTGAATACATTAATAAAAGACCTCTACATATTTTCTAAACAACCTTTGTTTGCCTTCATACCCATTCTTTTGATAACCCTTACCAACTCCTATGTGTTGTCCTAATAGAAATTCTAACTTAATCTTAGTAGTATGGCTTATATATGGTTATGAATGAGTAGGGAATTTGGTAGTCTAACATTCTTAGTGGTTGATGTCCTTTCATGAGATCATTACCATTCTATATAAGTTATTGTTCATTTGTATAAAATATGTGAGACTTTTAGACTTGATAAACAACATTCTACTCACATATTAATGAGAGACATAAACTTTTATGAGTGACTTCTTTTTAAGTGACAAGTATATCTTATGAGAATTGAAGTCAAAGCATACATTTAGATAGTAATTTAGATTATGTTTGACATGGAGACTGACAAGTATATATTAGCCATAACACACACTCACCTTTTGAAGTTTAATGAAATAATGGGATATCTTTATCACCGCGGTAGCATTGTGAACCTTTCTGTTCATCTTTGTTAACATGCTAAAGTTAGGTATTTAATATAAGCTGAATAGGAGAAAAAAATTTCTCAGATGAATAAAGGAGTTTCATAACAAATTTTGAGAATTTTGTGGGTATACTCTTTGCAAACCCTTATGAGAACTAACTCATCCACTAGGGGTAACCTAGGGTTTAAGGGCTTCTTGCATGAGAAAAATGCAAGCGTGAGTACCTATGAAAACAAAAACCATTTTGTTTTTGATGATTTTTCACATGTTTTTCTAGGGACTAGCAAAATTTTGGTTGGAGGGTGTGACGAGTGTCCAAATTTATATAAAAATCATACAATTAGTTTCTTATGTGTTATAACTTATAGTGTTAAATTAGGATTTTTGACCAAAAAATTATAGTACATATATTTCTAACCCAATAAACCAAATATTTGATGATTTGTAGGTTTATAACTAATCCATAATAAATATGTAAATAATTATATTTTTTAGAATTTAATAAGATTTTTTCATCTTTTGTAGGAATCGAGATGGTGATCTGATGACCGAGATCTATCAAGATGAAAAATTAAAAATTAAGATCTAAAGATCTAGTCAAGGCCTAAATGTTATCAATCCAAAGCAAGATCAAGGATCAAGATAACCTTAAGGAAAGTAAAGGATGAAATTGGAGAAGTCAAAAGTTACTAAAGTGGGCCCATGCACAAGCCATGCAAAGTCCA
Source organism: Warburgia ugandensis (assembly GCA_035236585.1). Lineage (NCBI taxonomy): Eukaryota > Viridiplantae > Streptophyta > Magnoliopsida > Canellales > Canellaceae > Warburgia > Warburgia ugandensis. The sequence goes on from CP141133.1 coordinate 44,434,101, forward strand.
TCACCTTTGCATAGGATTCGCTTAAGACACCAAAGCCATATAAGCCATGAAGAAGGTGGCAAGCAAAGGAGCCTAGCCATGTCATTAAAGCTAAGAGGGTTGAGCCATTAAGCTAAGCCAAGCCAAAAGAGATCCAAAGCCAGCCATCAAGCCACATGAGCCATTCTATATGGAAGGCCACAAATGGAAGAGAATTTAAGGATATTATCCATGAAAAAATTGGGATTTTTAGGAAGATAATTAGAAGATATTAAAGTGAAAATAAAATTGGGTAAGATGAATGTGGACCAATAGAAATAACTCATCTCTATTTTTATTTTTCCCATTTTTCCCACTTATTTCCTATATTATCTCTCTCTCCCCCTCACCATACAGCACTCCATGATTTCTAAAAAGGGGAGATGCCACCTTCTACCCAACTTCCTAAACTCCTACATTCCTAATGTCCCACTCTAGCCAACTACCCACCTTCTATTTCTCTTCTTCCTCCTTATCTCTTTCTTCTTATCTCTTAGTCTCTCTCTCCATCCCTCTTCCCATATTTCTTTCTAATTTCCTAACCCTTCCATGATTTTTACCAGAGGGAGATGCCCCCTCCTAAAATGGTGGCACCTCACCTTATTCCCTCCCTAGTTTCCCTAAGTTTCTAAGTTGATATTTTGATCCTTTCATGCCACCTAATCCCCTTCTAACTCCATCTTTCAACCTCCATTTTTGTCTGCTTTCTAAACCCCTTTTCATTGCAAAAACAACTTTAGATCTTAACCATTCAATCAACCTTCTAACCTAAAACAACATTCCATGTTGAATACCCTTAAGGCATTCCATGATTTTTAATATTTTAGGGTTTCCTTTTCATGTCCAAATCATATCACCTTCTAATATCATACACTCCACTCATATTAGGTTTATTTTAGAAGACCCGGCCCATATAAAGTATCCATAGGAATTATATGTGAATACCTTTTTGGAGAAGGGGAGAACACCCACTTCTTAGAAGGAAGCATCTCAACCCTTCCCACCCTCTCAACTTTTCAATGTTTCTCCCATGGTTGCAGCCTTCTTCTCTAAGCCCTTCCATGCTCTTCTCTTGTTTTGTTCTCTCTTTGATGGTCTTCACTTACAGGTTGGTCATCTTTAGTTTCTTGTTTATTTTCTTTAGTTCATTGCTTTCCTTTGTTCTTTGCTTCCTTGCTTTAAGTTCATTGTTTTGTTACTTTGTTTATTGTCTTTTGTTTCACACCTTAGATCCTTGAATCTAAAGACTATAACTCTCTTGTAATGACAGCCAAGAGAGTATAGCCCTTAGAGCAAGTTCCTTGCCTTTGAATCTTGAGTTCTTTGCTCATCCATTGTATTCTATCTCATTGTTTCTCCTTTGACCTGTATCTTTACTAGGTTACATGCATGATACCATTGATTGCTGGTTGGATTATTGAAGATCTTTATTTTTTCTTGTATTTGAGAACATTGAATGGTGCACACAGCCCATGGATGATGCACACCACATTTGTACTTTATTTCAATCAATTAACATGATGTTTGATTCATGTTTTGATGATTAATTTTCATGGATGATTAGTTGAGTTAATTCTTGTCTATCATGTTTCTTGAATCCACATTTCTCATCTAGTTGCATACATCATTCATTCAAGTTTCTATACAAATAGTTTTAGGATAGTTTTGTACTTAGAAAAATTATGTATTCCATTCAAAATCATGTGCATAAACCCATGGTTCATGTGCATGGTTTTGGATGGTGGCTTCCTTAGATCACTTGTTTATTTCATGTTCATTATTAGTTTAGATTTTCATGCATTAGTAGATTAGTTTAATGCATCCCATGCTAAATTAGTTTACATATTAGTTCATGCATATTGTCATGCCCACTCATGCATCTTATTACTTTGTTTCATACATTCGTTTTAGTTTAGTTTCATGTGCACCATGTTGTTTAGTTATTTTCTTAGGTTTTTCATGTTTTATTATTTAGCTTAGTAATGTTTAGGGTTATTTTAGCATTGTTCAATGTTAGTGACATGTTAGGATAGTTTCCATGTTTAATTTTAGAAGGTTTTAATTTTAGAAAGTCTTAGTTTGGGAAAGTTTCCAAATTTATGTTTGTTTACTTTTAGCATATTCCTAAATTCCATGTTTTTAAATTTAAGTTATGTTTCCATGTTGATTTAATTCTTAGTTTAGGTTAAAACCACTTTCTTTGGCTAGGCTAAGGATCCACTAATCACACAAACCGTTCATTTCCTCATAGGATCGACCTCCATCACGTGCTTATACTATAAATGATTCATGCACTTGTGAGTTAAGTAAAACATCACAACAAAAACCATCAGGTCCCCATGCCTAATCATACTGAAATCCCCAAGCTACATGCCTATCCAATAGAAATCTGTATAAATCATATACATAACTAGTACCCTATACTAAGTCAAACCTATCTAGCTTTTTCATCAAATTACATAACTATCAATCATGCAGTATAATTTTTGAGTCATGCCTCTTATTTCCAATTGACTAAGGCTTACTAGCTGAATAGATGAACACAAAGTGATTACTTCAGTCCTCATGTAAGGAGACATTTAAACTTCACAAACATTAATGGAAGGTAGGGGAAGAGCAAGGCTCTATTACAGAAACCCCTTAACCATCATGTTCAACATTCACTAGAGTGACCTTAGCTCAACCTTTCATAAGGTTCCTATGAGCATTTTAACCCTAAGTTTATTTCTCTTGATTTTAATTAATTCCATGAACATTACCATGTCATTCATGGAGGTTTATTATACTCCTAAGTTGGGCCAAGGAAATGGAGAATCCACCCCTTATATTGTCCTACTAACTATAGCCCTTACTATGATTATGCTTTATGACGTATATGTATTTAGTGAAGTCCATCTATATGTTATCAATTGCCTCTTTTAAGGTATTTTCCATAATTCTATGATTAAAAGAAATTACAACAATAATTCTAAGGAATTTAAAGACAATCATGCTAAAATTGAAAGTATTGACTTGAATTTAAATTTTCTATTTAAAAGAAATTAACTAATAATATTACAACATCTTATTCTAGGAAATTAAAGATAATTACACTAAAATTGGAAAATAGACATGGATCATAATTAAATCAAATTTACTGTAAAAGAAAATTAATTAAGCATGTGATCAAGCTGTCCTTATGATCCAACCATCCGATTTGTCTATCTTTTAGATCTTGGGTTGATATTCCATTGAGAATCCAACCCTTGATCCTTTATATTTCTGTTTGATCCAACAACATAATAACATGATCCTAACCTTAGATCATTCAATTTATAGGTCCAATTGGCCTGATCATTCTTGATCCATCTGATCAAGGAGATCCATTGAGATTTTCCATGATCATTTTCTCATTTAAGGGTCTACACCCTGATTTATTTTATATCAATCCAATCCAACCATCCCCATGCTATTTTATCATCATTAAATTCTTAGTGGATCTAGATTTTCAATTCTGATCACCCTAAATCTACTTGATCAAGGGTGTAAGTGCGAGTATTTTTAATTAACAAAATTTTTTTATGCTTAAAATCTTGTTTTGATGGGTTTAGTATGTTCCCCTCATCAAGATATATTCATAGAATCATACAAATTGAAAATAGGACTTAAATTGAGTGAGTAATTGCATTTTAAATTTTTAGTCATTTTCAACAATTGATTTTAGTCTGTACTATTTTTTTTTATCAAATAAAACTATATAGAGGATTAGAAATCCTATTGTGATAATCAATCTTAGGGCTTTGACAACTTCTGGATCCATCCATCAGATTATATTTTCCATTTGACATCATTTTGATCAAAATCTACAACTGTTGGAATTTAAATTGCTAATTACATCATGTAAATCAATTTACCATCTTAATAGCATGCTTCCACTATATTCTACTAATCCTAAGAAATTTGGGGCTTCTTTCCGATCTGGATTTGGACATCAGATGGCTTCAGAATAAAAAAATAAAGTTTTCAATTCACTCTTGGACGGTCCAGATCAAATCTAGGCATACTGGGTGTGAGGACGACCAGCAGCCTATGTCTCCGCCAAGGAGACACAGGCAACATTGTCCTTGCACCACCTGGCAGCTTGCACGCAAGCACACATGTGGGAGCCCCCCATAAGGACCGTCCCTGCTTGCATTCTGCCTGAGCATTTTGGGATCTAATCTGGACCATCAGATCAACCTTTCTCCAGATCTCCCAAATTTGAAGACATCAAGGGCTGAGATTTCTTACCTTAAATTTTTGGGCCCCAGGAACTCATCCAATGGCTCAAAATTTGTATCTGAGCTGAAAAATGAGGAGCTCTCAACCCTCCATGTCAGATCCTTCACTTCCAAAGGAAAAAAGGCTGGGGAAGATCTTTAAAGGCCGAAAAACATCAAGTAAACACTAAAATGAAAAGAGGGGTGAAGGGTGCCCATGCCTGTGCTAGCTGGTGAAAGATTTTCACCAGAGAAGGAGAAATAACATCGAGAAGAAGAAGAAAGCCAGAAGAAACCCTAGCTTCTAGAAACATATACAAACACCAAAATCTATAGTCTCGTTGCCAAAGAAGAAGGGGAACCATGGGGGTTTTATAGATCTCAATGTTCTGAAGATCTTTAACAGTTCCATATCATTGTTTAATGGACAAATTGGCTAGAATAACTTGAAAATCCCACTAGAGACGGTGATTCACCAGTTCTCGAATTTTGTTTTGCAATTACCAAAGATCCAAATGGTCGATCATCATGGGAATTTAGGGCTTATCTAGATCACATCATTTTGAACCAATCCAATGGTGAAGATCTAATTCTAAAGGGTAGAATTGGATGGCTAACTGATTTAGGGTTTTACAGGAAGAAACCCTGGTTCATCGGGGACCCTGCATCAATTGACGTGCCCAACGTCTCCAATGAGCCTGGACTACTGGGTGTGTCTGCAGATGCTCGTACAGAGAAAAAAAAAATAGGAGGAGAAAGAAGAGAAAATTAAGGGAGATGGGGAAGGATTTTGGAGTTGGGAATTCTAGAGATTTTAGGGCACCTCATGGGGGATTTTTAGGAAAATTTTTAGGAAATTTTATGGGCTATTTATAGAGATTTTTGAATTTTCATGATTACATGTCATAATTATGTCTCATTTCTTTTTATTATTAAATTGTCATTGGATTCCCACTATCGCCACCTTCTCCACTAGCGGTTGGTAGTGGTTTGACTCATGATGGTGGTCTTCCAGATAGTTGGCTAGCCTTGTGGGCTCCACATAGTTGTGAAAAGACCAATTTGCCCTTTTAATTCTAAAAATAGAGAAAAATAGGGTTTATTCCTATGAACTCAAAATTGAGTGTACTTAGTGGCGTTGGAATTGTATTTCTAAGTACATTTTAAATATTGATGTTTTAGATCTCGATTATGGATAAAATTACCATTTTTCCCTTTTATTCATAAAAATAGAGAAAATTAAGGAATTTTCATTTTAGCTCAAAATTGAACGTACTTAGTGTCATTTCGATCAATTTTTTGAGTAAATTCATAATTTCTTAGTTTTAAATCATGTTTTAATCTCTATAAAAAGGGAATTTCCAATAACCTAATATTCTAGCCTAAAATTTCTAAAAATTCAAACTAAATTGATTTTCTCAATCAATTTACAAAAATTGGGTTTATTACACTTCCTCATCTCATCCTCAATTTCCGAACTGGACCCCTCAACTAAATGGTTTTTCCATAACACCTTGACCAAATGGATAGTCTTAGATGGAGATGTGAAAGATGTTGTGTACCTCGGCTAGCTATCTATACCAATCCTTTCTAAGATCTCAAACAGGCCATAAATCTAGAACTAAGTTTCCCTTTCATTTCAGATCTCATAATCCATTTACTAGGTGAAACCTTTAGAAATACATGAAGCCCTGCTACGAACTTCAGATCTCTCTACCTCCTACCTTCATAGCACTTTTAGCAGCTGTGAGCAACTATTATCCTCTTCTTAATCATTCTAACTTTTTTTTGTTCATTGCTCTACTAGTGCTAACTTTATTAACCTTCTTTCTCCCACCTCACTCCAACAAGTTAGCGACTGGTGAGGTCATCCATATAAGCTTCATATGGTGCCATGCCAATGCTTGGTTGAAAATTATTGTTGTATGCTAATTCCACCAGTGGAAGGTGCTCATCCCAATCTCCCTTCCAATCCAGAACACATGCCTCAACATATCTTCCTCAACTTTGGATAATATTTCTAACTAACCATCCATGTGGGGGTGGAACACTATACTAAATCTGAGTGAAGTGCCCAATGCCTCCTATAGTCTCTTAGAACATCTAGAAGTAAACTTGCCATCTCTATCAGAAAATAATGGATAATGGTACTCCATGAAGGCTCACAATCTCCCTCACATACATCTTTGTTAGGCGTCCACTATCAGATTCTGCCTAATCAAGAGAGAGTGTGCCGACTTAGTCATTCTTTCTACTACCACCCAAATCTGGCCACTTTGTGTCTTAGGTAGCCCTACCACAAATCCATAGTAATCTGGTCCCACATTCACTTAGGACATTCTAGAGTTTGCATCATCCCTGAAGGCCTCTGATGATCCACTTTCATTTATTGGCATGCTAAGCATCTAACTACATAGTTATGGATGTCTCTTTTTATTCCATCCCACCAGAAGCTTCTCTTCAAATCCTAATACACCTTTATACTCCCAAAGTGAATGGAAAACATGGTGTGCCTCATGTAACAACTCTCTCCTCAAGTCTGTGATAGCTGGAACCACCAGTCTTCCCTAGAAGCAAACTCCCCCATTTATTCCCTTGTTGAATCCATTCTTTCTACACAACTCCTAAATTATTGTATCCTCCTCCTGAGCTCTCAGTACTCAGTCTACAAATGTTGATCTTATGGTGATGTTCAAGGGTACAATGCTCGACTTCCTACTTAGTGCGTCTACCACTACATTTGCCTTCCCTAGGTGATATTGGATGGTGAAATCATATTCCTTAAGATAATCCATCCATCTTCATAGTCTCATATTCAGATAAACTTTTGGGAAGATGTACTTGCCTCACAAGCATCACTCCAAATGAATTTCACTCCTTTCCTAGTCAATGCAATCAAGGGTAGGGCAATACGAGAAAACCCTTGCATGAAATGGCAGTAATATCCTGAGAAATCTATGAATGTCCATAGCTGACTTGGGCCTTTCCCAATTCATTACTATTTCAACCTTTGTAGGGTCAACTATAACAACATCTGTGGAAACTATATGATCCAAGAAATTAACTTTTTCCAAACAGAAAATCACACATACTGAATTTGTCCAATAGTCAATGAGTTCGAAGAGTATTTAGCACAATTGTCAAGTCTTCTTAGTGTTTCTCGATCTTGGGAGAGTATATTAATGTGTCATCAACAAAAACCATCACAAATCTATCTAAGAAGGCTTGAAAGACTCAGTTCATCAAGTCCATGAACAAGAACAGGTGTAGTCATCAAGTTGAATAGCATAACTAGTAACTCATAGTGTCATACGATGTCCAGAATGCTATCTCGTATCCATAGTTGGTGGTATTATAATCTCAGATCGATCTTAGAAAAGACCTTAGCTGACTAAAGTCCATCAAACAAGTCATCAATTAGTCTCAAAGGCAACTTATTCTTTACAGTCATGCTATTTATTATCCCATAATCAACATACAATTGCATTGATCCATTCTTCTTCTTTACAAAAAGGACCAGTGCCACCAAGGTGAACTACTAGGTCAAATGAATCCCTATCTAGCAACTCTTATAGCTGACTCTAACTCTTTCAACTCAACAGGAACCCTACTATAAGGTGCATTGGACATCTAAGTTGTACCTAGCAAGAGCTCAATGGTAAACTCAATCTTGCATAGAGGGGTCCCAATGGAATTTCCTTAGGAAAACATCCTAAAACTGACAACATCCAACTCCTCAATCTTAGACCACTCAATATCTACAGCAATCACCGTTGCCAAAAATGCTTGGCAACCCTTAAAGATGTGTTTGGCTACCTTTACCACCAATATGATGCATGTGCCTGAAGTGTCCTATGTTCCCTGCAACATAGTTACTTCTCCATTAAGGGAACCAAAAGTGATCTTCTTGTTGTGATAGTCCATAACTGTGAGTATTTCACTAACTAGTCCACTCTTAAAATGATTTTGAAATCCATCATATCAAGTAGGATGAGAACTACATCCATCCTTTCTCCCACAACCTCAATAGATACTCCTTGAAGGAATTATTGTGCAAAACAACTTTAAAGGTTGGGACTTTTGAAGTCATTTTTGAAAAACAACTTTAAATGTCCTTTTTCTTGACTTTAAATTCACTAATTAACACAACATCAAATAATTTTTCACACAAATTAGTGTTGAATGACACTTTCTATGCATAATAAACACAAGAATATGTAAAAGAAGTGATTTTTCAAATAAATACTCATTTATCATCCTTTTATTGCAATAAAATATATATCTCAAATGTCACATAGTATTCCATCTCACTAATACAATTTATATAGTGTATGATAAAAGAACTAATCTAGAATTATTTCATCTTATTAATACAATCCATATAGCTCCCTCCTATATTATTTTGAACCCAAACATCCTCCTCACCGTTATAATGCACATAATCCTCAATCCCTCCAACTACATCAATTGATGAAGTTGTTTCAGTATCAAGGGTAATCTATTGTAGTATCACTTAGGTCCTCTTCATCATAAAAATCCATCAGACAAGATGATAAAATAGTTGATTATCTCTTATCACGTCCATCTTACACATAAAATGCCTATTTTGTTTAAGATGCAAAAATAAATTGATCATTTTTATAACTAATCTTATTGAGGTCAACTAATGTCAATTCAAGGGCATTAGTGTTGACGTTGTCTTTATTGTGTTCCACCTAATCACACTAAAACACAACCACAATTTTGCAAGTATAATCCAAGATACATATCTCTTTCATAACCCTATAATAAGTATCATTCACCACTATTGGCATGTCATTCATTGAATTAAAAAAGAATGTAGCATTGGCAACTAAGTTGGCCCCACTATTCTATTGCACTCTTGAGTTATCATGGTCTTTTGTGTAAAAGTAATAACCATTGATAGCATATCCAACATATTTTATTACTTTTAGTCATGGTCCCATTGCCATCCTACCTAAGGATTAGAATATACCATTGCCTGGAACTTCTCACTAATCTAGAACATATGTATATATATTAAGTAGGATATGATTGTTGTAAGTATAATATTATATGTACAGAATGTAATTTACTAGAAGTATGAACTCATCCATTTTACCTTTTGATAGAGCCAAGTATTGAAAGTGCATCTGTGCTCAAATTGTAGGTAATTTTCTTTCTTTGTGTCACTTGGATTCTTTGTTTTGAGGACATCCATGTGGTCACTATGTACACTCACAAATTAATGAAGAGAGAAAAAAAATAACCATTAATAATTAATTTGTATAATGTGCATGATCAACTTACTCAATATATGGTCAGACTTCATCAATGTTTAGCAACACATAAAGATGCAGTTGGTCCCATTCTTCATAGTCAAGGGTCGATACATGACCACCGAATAGAGGTTCACCAAACTAATGATAAGTGTTTAATTTTGTATAAAATGTACCCAGTTAGTAGCCCATGTATTATAAATTATAGTATTAATTCTAGGTTTTTTCTGAAAATTTGTAACACATGCATTTTTACCCTAACAATTCAAAATTTAAAGTTTTTTAGGTTCAATAGTAATATAGAGTAATATGTGAATTATCATAATACTTTAGGATTTAATTAGGATTTTTATTCTTTTGTAGGAATCAAGATGATGATCCAGCTATCAAGATTGGTCGAGATGAGAATTGAAGATCAAAATCAAAAGATTGAGTCAAGGTCTAAAATGTCATCAGTTCAAAAAGTGTGATCAAGTTGCAAGATCATCCTAGGGAAAGGAAAGAAGTAATTGGAAGAGATAAAGGTGATTAAAATGGGTCCATGCACAAGCCATGCATTTTTGCCACCCTTGCATGGGGCCATTCAAGCTACCTTAGCCATATAAGCCACGAGAGAAGGTGACAAGCGAAGTAAGCCATGAAGCCAAGCATGCAAGCCAAGCCAAGGGAATTAGCCATTTAAGCCATCAAGGGAATAATCCATCTAAGTGAGCTACTAAGCTAAATAAGATATATGTGACCCACTAAGCTAAATAAGCCATACACATGGTGTGCCAGGATTGGAGGAAGAATCATAAGCAATTATCCATGTCAAAATTGGGATTTTCAAGAATTAGAAGGAGATTATCATAGCCATGCATTTCTGCCACCCTTGCATGGGAGCTATTCAAGCCACCTTAATCATGTAAGCCATGAGAGAAGGTGACAAGCGAAGAGCCCACTCCTTATCTTCCTTTCCCATTGCTTCCTATCTTTTTCTCTTTTCCATTTTCTCTCTCCATATATCTCTCACTATCAAGGATTTCCACTGGAAAACCAAAGTGGAAATCCCTCCTTCTTAAAAAAAATGGCACCTCCCACCATGGTTATTCTTATCACTAATGTCACATCCTCACTATCTAGTTTTATCTCTTAACTCCCTCTCTAAACCCCCCAGTGATCATCTACCATTCATCTCTTCATAATTCTCTCTAAATCCAGTCCCATGCCCCACCAAAAGTGTGACGACCCGAGGTTTTATATGATGCGAATTTCATAAAAAGGCAAGATCTCTTGTTTTAGAAATATGAAATGCATGAAAATCTTTTGTTATGAAAAACAAACTTTCGTATAAAACCCCGAGTGTCAAAACACATTTTCAAATCATATAGCCATGGCATAGTTTTAAATCAACTCTATTCCAAAGAAAGTGTTAGTCACAACCCCAGCTACAGAGAGTAACTACAATCAAGTAACATTCACTGAAAGATAAGGTAGAGGTTTACTTACTTGGACTTAATTTGGGTGTCTTCTGTCACAGGCGTATCCTGTCCTGAAGTGTTTACTTGTGTCTGAAAAATGTTAAGGATTGGGTGAGTATACACTATACTGAGTAGGAGTTTATTGCTACTAGTTTTACAATGCATGCTATGTTTTAAAATCATATGTCCTTTAAAACATATGCATGTTTGATCACTCATGTTCAATATTGATATTAAAAACCATTGTCGAATTAGAATACTGACGACTTAAAGAATCACATAATCCAAGTCGAAAGTAACATAGATATCATAAACATAATGATATGCATAAGATGCTCAACTGAATCCAACTCATGGATATATGGTATGGTCGACAATCCTCATGTCATGCCATATGCAATGCAAGTAAATCCTCAAAAACATAGGGCCCACTATGCCCACGACCTCATCGCCGTGTGGTCCCCAGGTACCGAGGGACACTTGGTCATAGCCTCCACGGGGCATATGACACTTCGATTGGGTGCCGTGACACCAGTGGTAGTCCTCGTTACCACTTAGCAATCGAAGTAAGGACAAGCCTTTTCGGTGTGGTACCCTTTCCACTTATAGTGGTAGAGGCTGGGAGGCCACCCCGAATCTCTCAACATAGCGCCCATGAGCTTACTAGCCCAAATCATATATGATCAAGCAAGCAAAAAACCTCTTTTTCAAAACATGTCCTCTTTGGGTCCCTCACAACTACCTGGCCCTCACAATTGCCTACCCAGCATCTTTTGGGCACTCCAACATCTTTTGGTAACCCTCAAGGATATACATTTAGTCAAAACTCAATAATCACAAATCATGCAATTTATGGACTTATTTATTGTAAATCATGCAATTTATGCAATCGGTTGCAAAACATGCATGCAATGCATAAAATCTGCTCATGCTAGTATCACATTCAAAGTCATAACCCTGCCTAGAAGCCTGACAACCTAGAAGCCTGCCAGCCTGTCAGCTCTCTCTGGCCCACCCTCATCGGCTCGCCCTCGTCAGCCCGTCCTCATCTGCCAAGGCTACACTTATCATGCAAACAAGAATCCTTTTTCAAAACATGTCTATGCATGTAACACATGTCTTGGCAATATATGCGCAATGTATTTTTCATATGCATGCTAAGTTCATTTATGAAAGCAATTTATGCTATACAGGTCATGTGCATAAGGATGTAACATAAGTTTATATGTCATACAGACAGGACGTGTAACTTAAAAACTTAAAACATGCATTAGAAAAGCAACCATGACTCAAAACATGCATTCTCAAAGCATCATAGGTTCTTTTTAAAAGTCTAGTAGCGATAGAACACCTACTTGGTTTGATTGCACTAGTCCTCTTGTCCTCGTACGTTCTTGGACATGGTTTAGGGGGAAAAGGTCAGCTTGGCCTATTTCTATAGGTTCTAGAATAGTTTACCTCACTACTTAGGCATTAAGGGTTCATTCCCATGCCTAAGGGCCTCCTAAGGTCCCTAACTGGGCCTTGGTATAGTCAGGTTTATAAAGGTTTAGTGGCCTCGCGCCACTATCATGGTTTAAGGGTCATGGCAGCCTTATATAGGGGCTTGATTAGGTATTTTATGGTTTGGGTGTGTCTGCGCCATCGATACGGACACAACCCCTCTCGCGGCACCTCAATTAGAGTCCTAGAACTCAAGTTATGGGAAATTTTATGTTAAGAATACATAAAAGGCCCATACGAGGCGGCGGCGCGCACCCCACCGGGCACATCTGTCGATGCACTAGGCCTCCGCCCATTTTTCTTGTTTGCTGGCGTGTCCACAGACGCGCCCGTTGGTTTCTCTTTAATGCAGTCGACGCATTTCGGTTCTGTGGTGACTTGGGCCTCCTCGGGACGCCCTGGTTTGACCCTGTCGAACTAGTATGCCCCAGGCACCTACCCTGCGTCTGTTGTGGCTCCTTAGAGCCCCATTTTTCATGGTTTCTCATGCAAAAACTTAGGGAAATTCAACCTAAGACGAAGGGGGAGATGGGTTTGGAGTTGTTTAAGGCGTACCTGCTTTGTGGCTAGGTATTTCTTCACGTTTTCTCCTCTTGCATACAGTTCTCAGACTGGTTTTACCCAGGGTTTTGGGCTGCCATTGGAGGTGCCCAAGAGCTCTATTTATAGAGCTTAAAGAGGTTTCTGGAGGGGGTTTTCCACCGCCATGGAATGGCGGTGGAGAACCCTCCAGAATGGCAGTGGTTTCTCCCCTTGCACACCGTCATTCTAGAAACCTCCAGTATGTTTGGGAAGAAGGGGGTACCCATATCAAAATGGGTCCCTATTTTCTCAGGCCAAATTCTGTTTTTTAAATTTAATTACCATTTTGCCTTGAACTTCAAAGGGCCACAACTTGCTCATTTTAACTCCGTTTTGGGTGATTCTAGTCTTGTTGGATTCTTTTTTCTAAGATGCACCTATGGGTACCATTCTAAGGACCAAATTTTTGGGTCTAGTTAGGGTGAACAGTGAAATGACCAAAATACCCTTATCTCAAAAAGTGAACTTTTCCTTATCCACTTGGGATTTCAAGGTTACAAAAATGGAGTCATTACAAAAAGTTCCATGTCCATTCTCATGGATTCTATAGTTTTCTTCTCTTATAAAATCCAATGATTTTTACCTTTCAAAGATAAGATCTACTTTCCAAAGTGCATAGAAAATCTATGTCCAAATCTTTCCCATGCCCTTAGGATAGATCGTATCTAAGTTATAAAGAGACATACATCATCTATATAACAACCTACGAGGGCATCCCATGATAGACATCTTTTGGAGGGGGATGCCAAACTCCTAAAAAGTAGGTGCCTCCCACCTTTCTTCTTCCCAAGTTCTAATGCATTCTTCCATGGCAAGCCTTTCTTGCAATCCTTCCATGCATATTTCTAGTTGGTGATCTTTGATTTATGCACCTTCATTCAAGTTTGATTTCATTCCTTAATCTTTTGTTGGTTTCTTCCTTTAATGCTTTGGTTAAAGTCCTTTCTCTCCATGTTTATTGTCCATGGCTTGTTCCTTAATCTTCCATGCTTGTTTGCCTTTTGATGTCTACCTTAGATCCTTGTTCCTAAGGATCACTAATCTCTGGTAGTGATAACTAAAAGATAGTGATCTTTAGATCAAGTGATTTGGGTGTCTTAGGTTCACTGATTCGCAATTACTCTTACCCTCTTATTATCATTCTCTTTCCCTTGGATCTATTGTGCATTACATACATGATACCTTGAAAAGTTGGATATGGATTAATGGATTAGAGTGAGGGTGTTTTGGGTTGAGATTTTATTGTTGAAAGAATGCCCACCACCCTTTGTTTCATTACATGTACATGCACACTATTCTAGATGTAACTTTTACTTCAATAAAATCAATTGATTGAGTAGCAAGTTCTAGTTTGGTTTGAATGCTAACATACTCTTTAATTGTGATTTGATTGATCAATGAATTATGCAATGTTCATGAGTGCTTTAATTGATTCCATTTTGTTTTTCATGGCTATTAAAATATGCTCCTCATCATATGTATCATGCACACCAATCATGCATCTTTTACCACCCATTCATGCATCACCTTTTTCATCTTCAATGAAGCGCACAAGGCCATGCTTCATGTCACCATTGAATTCCATATCCCATACATATAATTCCTTGTTTCATGCATGACATATTAACTAAGCTGCATCCTAGTTTTATGCCCCCAAATCTTTGTTTCATTCATGTTGTTCTAGGGGAATTTGTATTTAAGAATCATGCACATTATTCAAGTAGATTTCCATGCATAACCTCATGTTCTATTGATGCATTGTAGTACCCTTAGATTTATGAGCTGATTGTTTGTTTCATGTGCACCATTTTATTTTTGTTCTCCATATTTTAGTTTGTTAGGTTAGATATGTTTAGATTGCATTAGTTATGCCTAAGTTTAGTTGCTTATATTAGTGCAGGAAATTTCTAAATTTAGTCTTTTAGAAAGTTTCTAAGTTTACATCATTTACTTTTAGCATGTTTCATTATTCCATGTTTCTAATTTATGTTATGTTTGCATGTTAATTTAAGCCCTAGCTTAGGTTCAAACCAACTATATTGGCTAGGTTAAATAGTTTAAATAAAGATCCATCTAATACACCAAACAATGAGATTCCTCGTGGGATCGACGTCACTCTCATACATCTCTTACAACTGATTAGTGTGCTTGTAAGTAATTTTAAAACATACACCACTTGGGATCATGAAATCAAATTGATTATTTCTTTCATAGGATTCCAATAGCATCCAATCCTGATAAATACTCTATGCAAAATTCCACTGCTTCTATGACACCTAGGGTTTTTATACCACTTTTTGAAAACTATTTCAAAATTCGAGATATGCCTTGTTTGAAATTCAATTGGAAAACAAACTAGAAGAATTTTTTTAAAATCCTAAGTGTCATTTCTTATACAAAACACAATGATTTTATGATGAAATGAGTCTCATTTCCACCAAAAATTCAACAAAGTTTTCTTTATTTTTTGGACATATGTACATTTGACGCATGTGTGCTGGCACCTGATATGCAATCCAAATAAATTTTCATTGCTTTGAAAACCAATACACAAAACATATCATTTCCCAAAACCTTCAGTTACAACCATGCACTACTACATAGGGGGCTTTTAATGTCAGAAAAAAGTGATAATAGAAGTCGCTTACGAAGCGACTTCTTCCAAGGCGACTTGGAAAGTCGTCAACTTTTATAATCGTTTAAAAAAAAAAACTTTTAAAGTGACAAACTTTTAAAGTCATTTTCATAAAAATGACTTCAAAAGTCATTTACTTTTGAAGTCTTTTAAATAAAAACAACTTCTATAGTCATCAACTTTAGAAGCTGTTTCATTGTAAATGACTTCAAAAACAACCAAATAATGATTAATTTTTTAAATCACTTAGGAGAAAACAACTTCTAAAGTTGTTGACTTTATAAGCCATTTTCAGATAAACAATTTCAAAAGAATTTCATTTGGATGAACTTTTAAAGTCGCTTATATAAAAACGACTTCTTTATGCTTGTGACTATAGAAGTCATTTTCATGTGAGCAACTTCAAAAGTAAAAGCATTTAAACAATTATATAATTATTTTTAATAAAAAATTCTCAAATTTTAAAGCCATTTTTTCAAAAATGACTTTAAAAGTAATGTTTTTTTTCTTCTTTTACAAATGTTTTCTTTTTTTGCTCCACCTCCTTGCATACAATGAATAACAAATAGAGAATTTTCTCTTTTCATCAAAACCTGGCCTAGTGTTTAGTTGACACCACTCCTTTTCATCAAAATAGGCCAAAAGTTGATGTTAGAATCACCACTCTTCATCAAATCCTAATTTTGGGTGAGAACCACAAATCATATTGTTCTCCTTTTCTTCAATAGTGAGGCTTGAGAGAGAAGTAGTTGTCATTTTCAGTGAAATCATACAATTTTGGCTAAATCAGGATGATCAAACAAATTCTTTAACCCCATGCTATGCAGTGTGACAACCCACATGATCTACAAAAAAAAAAAAAGAGGCAAAGTTAGTAAGAAGAAAAGAAATATTTGTGTGATTTAAAAGAAGTTGTAGTTTACTTACAGTATTTTCCATGACACAAATAGTCAAAATATAAAATGGAAGGTAAGATGGGAAAAAGAGAGCACTATAAGGCCCAAAAACAAAGCCGTCATGCCAAAACCATGAGAAGAAGAAGATAAAGGAAAAAATGTACTTTGACAGCTTATTTATAAACCATCGAAGACTTTAGAAGTCGTTTAGTGCTAAACGACTTTGAAAATATCTAACTTTTGAAGTTGCTTAGCACTAAACAACTTTAAAAGTCCATTCCCACAAAATTTATCGTGATACTTTTCAAGTCACTTCCTTAAAATGACTTCAAAAGTTATCAACTTTTGAAATCATTTTCATAAAAATGACTTAAAAAGTTCTTCCTACAAAAAATTCCCTCCTTGCGCCAATTTTTTAAAGTCACTTAAGCTTAAGCAACTTCTGAGGAATATATATTTGAAGTCATTTATTTTCAAATGACTTCTAAAATATTTATAAAGTTGGTAGTCGTGTAAGCAACTTCTTTATGATGACTTTAAAACCCTCCTGTGTAGTAGTGATGTCACAACATATTATCGTAAATACATTTGAATCCACAATATGAAAGTGCATATACATTTGGATTCTCTACTAAATCAGAAAAATAATCTAAGGTTGTAAAGCTCATCATCTAGATACTAGAAAATCTCCATCTTCTAAAGTCCCAAACTCCACAACTGCTCTCACATTCAACCTATTCATATTTCTATTCTAATTCTTCAAATCAAAGACATTGTAAACAATTACAATATCTCAACAATTATTCAAATCATGGTTCATGATCTACATAAATCAAGGTATTTTGAGTATTTATCATACCTAAATATAACTCATAGTGTTTTTAAATAAGGACCCATGCCAAATTATGTTCTCAAATCATAAATCTATTAAATGGGTTTACATGTGCAATTATATACAGTTGATGAATCATATGACTTTCATGATCTCTAATGTTATCTTTACCTTGTCTTTTTCATGACGATTTGAGCATTCCATGATTTTATCATTTCATGAGCATTTAAGTGTACTAACGTCATTTTCCATCAATAGACACATGTACATTCCAAATTTATTCATGACAAATAGTTCTTAAAATCCTTTTACCTTATATTATCATTCAAGATATCACTTTAAATATCTAAGTTGTTTGTCATTCAATAATTAAATCTACTTATGAAGAGTGGAGTATATAAGATTCTCATTATCAATTGTAAAGTAGTCATCTAATAGATTTCTCATCATGAATACAATGTATTTTCATATGTAGGTATGAATCAATATATGATCATGCAGAATCACTCATAATGCTCAATTCATCTAACACATTAGTAAATCTGACAAGGGTAAAACTGTCAGCTTAAAAGAATCAGTACATACTAAAATCCCAATGTAAAACCACTAGCTATGTATAAACATCAAAGAAAAGTATCAATAAAAGATTAAGTCAATCAATAAGGTCAAAAAGCATATTATATGCTTGAAGTCCAATTGTTAGCAAACTAGCATTTGAAAAAATCTATAATCTAGCAAAACCAAAAGCTATTCATGCTTTTCAAAATCATAATTGATCAATTCATAAGTGTAAATAGTTCTTTTGGCATCAAGTCAAAGTAAAATCATAATTGTGAAAATCAGTCTCATGCATGTGAGGTGAAAATCTAAGAGGAAAGACTGGTGATCTGAAATCATCTACAATGCCTAAAAGAATCTGATAAGTTTGTCAAACTTGCATGCTAAAAATAGATGAAGCTGAATCAAGGTGCACAGCCCTTAATCCAAAATGCACCAATCCGTGCCCACATCACCGTGGAAAAATGATCACTCTAATCGCAATGGCATGTAGTCATACCACCTTGGACGAGGTCTAACTCTTGAGAAATGACCCACATAATCATCAACACGTAAACACCTATGTTCATAGGGCCCTACACTAGCCACTACCATGGCCTCTACGTCTGCTCATGGATGCCTGCATGAACCATGACTCATCAAGCCTCATGGGGGCTACCTGGCTACAACTCAGAGCACTTCCCCATGAGAAGATACTCCTACTACCAGTTGTCTCCTTCGTACGGCTGGTATCAAATTAACTCAGAGGTCAGTGGCCAACTGCACCTCCTAGCATAAGGACTCAAGACTTACAACACACAGTAGGCCTCTAGGTCTTATGGTACCTATAGAGCACCTTCCAGAGATTTGGGACTTAGGATACTCCTAGAGTGCCTACCCAAAACATCAATAAAATTCATATCTAGCAGGACTTACAGCTGCTCGTAGAGCACATGCCTAATGCATCAACATATTTGTATCCATTAGGACTTACAGTCACTCATAGAGTGCCTACCAAAAACATCGATGAAATCATAACCATCAAGGCTTACAAGTGCTCATAGAGTGTCTGCCTAAACATAGGCAAATTTGCATCCATTAGGACTTATGGCTACTCATCTAGTCCCTGCTCAAATCATAAATCATATACATCGCCAAAATCATTTCATGATAATAAAATTGCTATGTCAAAGTTTTATGAGAAAACATTCAAATCTATTCATTTTCAACCCATTTTCTCAATGACTTATAAAAACCTATCTCACAAGCATTCAAACATGCAGTCTTTATTCATGAATTACACAATGCTCTTTTAGTTCCCAAAGGTGTACATCCAATGCAATGATTACAAAAGATTAATATTCACATTATCTTAAAAGTGCTTATCTCTATGTGGACCTTAGTTAAACATGTAATAAAAGCCTTTATCAATAAAGGAATACATGTCACAACTTAAGATCATGGCATTTAGAATATTCTTTCCTAGTTTAAATGTGAATCATTTCATGTGATTACCATCATTTCCAATCCTACATATCAAAAGCTCATCCTGTTTCAATGAATTGTAGTCAAATCATGTTAAAGTGAACATAATTAAGGGTTACACAATTTTTATACTGTCTCTTGGTTTTGTAAACCTTAAGATTATTCCCTCAGCATCTATTCATGTATACAAACCATGAGTTAATATATTAATTTTTCTTATATCTTGGAACCAATCATTTCATCATTCTCGAGTCTTTAAGTTTCAAGTATGACATCTTCTAGCACATTTACTTAGGGCTTCCCATAGTTTAAAAACCTTGTGAGCTACTCTGAAATCTTTACTTTATTATTGATATACTTAGTAATATTTCATACTATTTGGGACATTCCAAATACTATAGTATCCACATGCAACTCCTTATGTCTAATTAGCATACGTAAGATCAAAACTTATTTAAGGTATTACAATGTCCACTTGAAGTATAAGTTCAAAATCAAGGTCAGCAGTCTAGTTACTCATTTGTCTTGATGTTAGAATTGGTATGAAACAATGTTTTAAGTTCACTTCACCCCTGTAGCTAATCTGGGTGTATATCATGTTTCTAAGTATTATCATCGACTAAGTGTGTGTGTGTGTGTGTGTGTGTGTGTGTGTGTGTGTGTATTCTAAGTTATAGTCAATGGGTATAGTTTCCATTCTTTTATTTGGGCATTACAACTAGAGTAACAATAACATTTTCTATTTAAATTAGTCATTCCATTTTCAATTTAATAATTTAAAAGCTTGTCACAAGATAACTTCTAAATTTGTTACATGCTTCCATAATCTTAGTAATTAAATACAGTACTTTATAAATCATCATTGGCATTCAATCATTCTTACAAAGAGATGGAAATTATTAAACTTTCCAAATAGCAATCTTAATCCACCTACTTCGTATGGTGTTTATCCTCCGTTCTCATGTGTAACTCCTTTAACTTGATTTGTTAATAGACCATTTTGTAGATTTTGTCATTGATCCATTAATGAACGGCTTTGATCATGTCTTTGTTGATGATTAGTGTACTGAGAAAGTAAAGATATGCTAATCTGTAGATCCAACCATGGAACCACTATAGATCAAAGGGATGTGCAGTACTTGATTTGATAGATCTGGCATTAGCTGGTCAATCAATGGTTAGATCTTAGGAACTGGTTAGATATGTCATTGTTCTAGAGGTTTGGTGATAGATCTATGGTCACATCATAACAAATACTAAAATCAAGTATGGATCTAATGGTATGTTTCCTATATGATCAGATCAAGATGAAGGGCTAGATCTAATCACATATCAAATGATGTGGTATGAAATCTACATCTAAACCTAAAGGGGAGCTCACATCCATTCTAGATTTGAATTTTAGAGATAGATCAATGGTCAAATCATGATAAATGGCTCGGATAGGTTCATATATGTCATTTGGAGGAAGATCAATGGTTGGATCATGGCAAGATCTACAAAATTAGTCACAGATCCATCATTCAAAGATAGATCAATGACTAGCTCTTGAAAGATGGTCAGATCAATCATAGATCTGACGATTTGGTTTGATCAAGCATCTGGTCACGATTGACGGTCAGATCTTCTCCAATCAACAAATGGATAGATGGGTCTTGTTCCTCGAAATGCAAAGATCACAAAGGTCATCTTGGATATTTGAAATCCTTCCCAGATTTGGCAATGTAAGAGGTCAAAAGTCTAAGGGTGTAATGGTGCTCACTATGTCAACTCGTCTCACTGAGGCGAGTCGGGAGTGGGTGACACGGCGAGTTGCCCTGCCCTAACTCGCTAGAGGAGGAAAGGGAAACAAGGGGAGGGGGAGGTAGCGGGAGGATGATCTATAGGCAATGGGGATGTGCCAGCTGGAGGGAGAAGGGGAAGGAGGAATAGGAGTGGTGCAGCCTATTAGTCAGGCTGTGTTGGTCTAAGAAGAATAGAGAGATAGAGAGGAAGAAAAAGGGGCTCTTGTTCAGTTGGCCTAGTCAAGCAGGTGGCTAGAGGGAAAAGATGATGGGGAGAAACCAAATTGGCATAGCTAGTTGGGCTACACCAGTCAGAGGATAAATAGGGAGAAGGGAAGTAGGAGAGGGAGTATCTAGGAGTGTAGGTGGTTGGCGTGGGCTGCCTGAAATTGAATTTGAAAGGAGCAGGGGGAATGGTTCATGTGATTGGTCTATTAGAGGAGGGAGGGAGGGAGAGAGTGACATGTCTTCGAAAGGAGAATAGGGAATGGGTTCTAGGGTATGACATCGTCAACAAGCTATGCTCTAACGACTACCTCAAATCTGCAGGTGGCAGTCATGAGCGGCTGATTCGGGTGATGCTCAAGATGAGGGAAAGATGAGAGAGAGGGATCGGTCAAGATGGGGAGAGGGTTTTTTTGGCTGGGCGTGCCAGGCATGCAGTACGAACCACGGGAGAACAAGAGAGAGAGAGAGAGAGGCAAGTGGTTCCAGGAAGGGCAACTGGGTGACACTGGCTATTGCTTGAGCAGATAGGGAGGTGAACACTAGGGTTTTCCCTTCCTCAAACACTCCCCCACTGTCCCATTCTCATTAGCTACAGGCCCATTGCAAGGGGAGTAGGTTGACGTGTGGCAAATGGGCTACCTGCATGTCACATTCGCTGCCCACATGAGTTTCCTACTATAGCCCACAAAAAACAACATTGGGTGTGTCAATATAAATTTAGACCACCCTAAATTAGTGAAATTTTTGGGGATTTTCCACCCCAATCTCCATTTTGGGCAAAATTAGTGTCCTTGGAATCATCTCGACCATAATTTTCATTTTCTATGGTTTCAAATCTAAAATTTGAACTTTCAAGGGGGTCACTTCCTTGAAATTCAATTTCCAAGGAATCAAATTTTCAATTTTATTTCAAATAAAATGTATTTGTGGTTATTACAGCTTCCTTCGTAATATAACACTATGCACTACTCCCCTCTAGGAGGTTGTGATTTCACACATACCCTTATAAAATTTTCTTGTACCTCTCAAACATGTTCATCCATTGTAAGTAAACCAACCCATAGAGTCTGACCTCATCAATGAGGTGCACTGTTAAGTGTACCATGATGTTAAACAAGGATGGTGGGAAGATTGTCTCAAGAGTAAATTTGTAACTAGATGTTCTTAAATTTCTTATAATTTTATAACATTTACCACCTTCTTGCACAAAGCATAGAAGAAGTAGCAGAATTTTGTAAAAGATCCTCTGACTTTGTCTAGCGACATCGAACATATTGATATAAGCAGGAGTTATTGCATCAATGCATGGGAATAATGGGACTTCATACCTAGCACTTTTAGCTCTTCCATGGAGACAATGTTTCTAATATTTGAAGAGTAGTTGTTTGGGACTTTGAACTCAAACAAGGTTTTACACACTATTCCCCTCCTCTCTATCTAGCATATAATTTGTTTTAGGTAGATATGTTCCTTCACTACCCCTATCCTGTGCATGCAATCTTCTTTCCAAATCCATCTTCATAAGATCCCTTTGAGATACAAGTCCATCATTTGTTTTTCTTGGGATGTCAAGTAAGGTACCAGTCAAGCTTTCACACACATTCTTCTCAATTTGCATGACATCAAGTACATGATGCAAATACAATGATTTTCACTACTCAAGTTGAAAGAGTATTGACATTTTCTTTCAAAAGCTTCTAGAGTACATGTTTACTTGTTTTCTTCTTTTCCCATAAGACATTAAGTTCTTCAACACATTCCAATGCCTAGACATCCCATCAACATCTTTGGAGGTGTCTTTGACTCTACACTACTGTTTAATTTTCCCTTCTTAAAATAGTATGGATGCTAAAAGGGGAGCCTTGGGGCAATGGTAAAAGTTGTCGTCATGTGATCTTGAGGTCACGGGTTCAAGGCATGGAAATAGCCTCTTGCAAAATGCAAGGTAAGGCTATGTACTTTAGGCCCTTGTGGTCTGCCCCTTCCCCGAACCCCACATAGGCGGGAGCTTCATGCCCCGAGGCTGCCCCTTTTAAAATAGTATAGATGTTCTATGCGCAACCATCTTCTGTGGCCAAGGAGTGCCATTTTCCTACCATATTTAAGTCATATAACACATGTTTAGTCACTACAGATAGGACAAGCATTTTATCCCTTCACAGTGCATCTCAACAAATTACCATACGTTTAGGAAAGTCTCTTACTATCCACAATAGTATAGCCTTTAAGGTGAACAACCCTTTCTTGTATGGTCATAAGCTTCAATACCTACATCTCATAACATCTCAAGATCATCAATCAAGTGATCCATGTATATGTCAATGTTATTCCATGGCTACTTCGAATCTAATATCAACATAATTAACATCATGAACTTCCTCTTCCTACATGGAAATGGTAGGAGGATATAACAAACCAATATAATAGGCCAATAACTATACTTGCTACTCATAGATCTTTGAGGATTAATCTCATCTACTAAAAAAGTATGTCATAAGTTTCTAGGTTCTTGTCCAAGATTAGACCACATGAAATCTATGAGCTTCCACAATGGGCTATCAGGTAGATGTTGTGAAAAGCTATAAGCTACTCTCTCCTAAGCATTCCATACTAATTTATTTGTAGTTTCTATAATATAGAACATTTTTTTGACTTTGAAATAAGGGAAAATTAACATAGGACCTTTGGTGGAATGTCTATCACCATCTTAATTGAATTCTTCTTTAACTTCCATCTTTATTGTGCATAATTTGGGAATGTAGTTTTATCCATGTGTTCCATTCTATACAAGATGCAATCATTTGAACATATATGTATCTTCTCATACTTCAACCCTAGTGCAGCCAAGGTTTCCTTTGCCTCCCAAGTAAACCTTGCCAATTTATTATCCTTCGATAACATCTTACCCACTACTTTAAGACTTCTATAAAACCTTGATCTAATAAACCAAAACTCAAATTCACATTATAAAGTTCTACAATTGTAGATAACTTAGTATAATGTTTACATTCTAGGCACAATGACTCATTATCTTCCTTTAATGTGGTATGAAATAGTTTCGGGTTATCCTAGAAGTAATCACATGCATCTTGAAACATTAGTGCAGCTGTACTGTCATAAGACACTTCCTACAGTGTCTTTAAATATTTTTGTCCTTATTGAGGGCCCATGTGGAAGTTCTTCTCCATGTGAAATTCATGGGTGATAGCTTTTATTGATTCCATCGAAGCACAATGTTCTCTCAACACCCCTATAGTTACTTTTTTCAAGTTTCCACATTTTGAGCATGGAAAACGTATGTGATTACAATCACTATCTACCCTAAGTGCAGAACAATAAAAAAAATTTGTTCCCTCATATTCTTTCGATGTTCTTGTGGTGATCGTCCAAGCATATTTGTCCATTTTTTTCAATAAACTGAAGTTAATATGTGCATCAAGGCTTGTTAGACATGAAAATATTATAGTTGAACATAGTCAGGCATTTTACCAAACATTAGGTATAGAAGAATATTAAGTGTTGCAAAAAAATAAATTACATGCATGCACACATGAGGAAATTTCCAATTAATAGTGAATAATGATGCATGCAAAATATATTAAACATATATATATATGAGACAAACAAGGAGATACCAACTAACACTCTAATTGATATCGACTAAGACTATATATATATATACATACATATATGTGTAATTCCAATTCGCAGTTGGGATTTAGTTGAAGATAGGTACAACAAAAATCAACCTATATGAGCTTCAAATGCATATAAATTAAGATAGTGGGAAACTAAAAACTAAAATTTGATGCAAAAATTCTTATAACAGAGTAGTACTTCTAAAGTATATACTTTTAAAGTCATTTCCAAAAATTTGACTTTAAAAGTTGAACTTTCAAAGTTGTTTCATTCTAATTTGACTTTAAAAGTGGAACTTTTAAAGTCATTTCCTTCACTTTTAAAGTCATTTATAAAAATTGACTTTAAAAGTACCCCCTTTAAAGTTTTTTTTTATCAAAATTGATTTTTGAAATCTTTTTCCATGAAAAAAAAAATTCCCAATATGTTTGAAAGTCATTTTTAGAAAAATGTCTTTAAATTTTGCTACTTTTAAATATGTTTTCAAGAAAATGACTTTAAAAGTAGGGCCTTTTAAAGTCGATTTTGAGAAACAACTTTCAATGTCCTTCCCTTGAAAAAAGTTCTTCATACCAGACTAAAGAAGTTGGTTTTTGACAAACTAATTTCTTAAGTATGTTTTTTAAAGTTGTTATTTTAGAAGCGACTAGGAAAATACTTACAAAGTTAGCAGACAAAAATTGACTTCTTTATGATGGCTTCAAAATACTTCTATGTAGTAATGAGATACTGAGGGATTAAGCCCCACTAGTTCCCTACCTCTTGAAGAACAAGAACAACCTTTTCAAGAAACGTAGAGCCAACTTAACCACCAACTATAGGAAAATCTAAGAGAGGAGGACTATTATATACTATTTGATATGGGCACTATTATTCCTCAATTTGGGGACCATTGAGACCATTCAACTAAAGTTGATCCCAATAAATAAAAAATGATAATGGTCTTTCATGTTCTTATCTTATTCCCACCATACATCTTCAAGTGAAAAATGTACATTGATTACCATGAGATTTTGAAATGGAGTGAGTTTCCTAGACACTCCTTCATGGTTAGTTAGGATGGAAAGAGTAGTTTAGTTAGGTTTAGGTTTTAGAAATATATTAGTTAGTTTTGGTTAGTTTCATTTGTCTGCATTGTATATAATTGTCCACATGAACAGATCCATGCACTATGTTGTGAGTGCAGGTACTATCCTTTTAACCCTTCTCTCTTTACTTAATTAAAGTTTTTCTTAGTTACTTTTTAGTTCTTTTGAAATTTTTGAAAAATTTTGAAAAAATTCTAATAAAAACTTAAGAAAATTCCTTTACAATGATTAGAATTTATATATTTCAAATATTCAGCTATATTTTGAATTTTAGATTATTAATGGATCTGTGTACAATTAGTTCACTATTTTATTCTTTTTTGAAGTATTTCATGAAAAATTAAACTTAGAATATAGCTATATATAATTTACATTGAAAATAAAATATAACTTATAGATCTTGAAGAAGATAAGTGGAAACTATGAACCCATGTGAGTTTTAGAGATAATCTTTCTTTGAAAGAATTCCAAAGTTTTCTTCAACAGACAAAAATTTACTAATCAGTCACATTATCCTTCATCTTGGTCAACTATTGAGAAAACAACTAAAAGACTATATCAATTATCTCTTGTTTTTATATTATGTTTAAGCCATATGAAAACCAAGAAATGATAGAGGTCACCCTTGGTAATACTTAGAGCCTTTAGCCTTCCTATGTTACTTTTTCATTAGTTAACCCCTTGAGCCTTTATAATAAGCCTTTTTCTTTGAAAATTAAATAACCATTAGCCTTACTAACCCTTATAATATATTCATTACTCCATTTTTTTTGGAGATATATAGATATGGTTGAGGAAATAACTTGAGAAAAGTATGAGCAATATAATTCAAAATATGAACTTAGAAATAAAGGGGCTGAAAAAAGAAATTTTCAAAGAAAGGATATATATATATATATATATATATATATCAAAGTGGAAAAATAAAGAAAAACGTGAAAAGAAAAATTTTAGCCAATGAATTGGAAATGTTCATTCTTATGGTTATAAAAGACAATTGCGAATACAATGGTACCTAATACAACTTTTAACTTGATATTAGGAGGAGTACGACATGGATAGGGTTATGAATGAGTAGAAAATATAGGTAGACTATACTATTCCTAAAAGTTGATATCCTTTTATGAGATCATTACCAGTATAATTCTTTATAAATTATCATTTCTCTATATGGAATATGTGAGACCTTTGGACTTGGTGAACATTATTCTACTCACATATTAATGAGAGATTTGCCCCTTTCTGAGTGTCAGAGAATATCTTGTGAGATTTAAAGTCAAAGCATACATTTGAATGGTAATTTAAGTTATAATTTCTTTTGAGATTGATAATTGTATATATAGTAGCTATATCACATACTTGCATTCTAAGGTTTAATGAAATAATAGAATATCATTAGCATAAGGGTAGGATTTTGAAATGTTGGTAAATTCTATTAGCATGCTAAATTTAGAAATTTAATGAATTCCAAGTATTAAAAAATATTTGAGATACATGAAGGACTTTCATAAGGTTTTTGAAAATGTTTATGGGTAGCATTTTTTAAAACCTTTAAGAAACTACAACTTGTCCACTAGGGGTAACCCAAGGATTTAAAGGCTTTCTGCATACACTAAATATAAATGACATCACTTGTGAAAGTTATTAGGATTTGTTTTTGTATTTCTTTAGTTTTGCTCGAGGACTAACAAAATATAAATTTAAGGTATTTGACATATACATAAATATTACATACGTACCTCTATATTTAGCATATTTTAGTCCTAAAAATTATTTAAATATCATTATTTTAGATTAATTCTACAATTTTGTTGGTTGAGGGAAAAGATGAAATAATGCACAAATTTGATAATTTTACCCCTGAAAGAGCAATTTCACCTTCCAAGATAAATTGTGGATCGATAAATGCCAATCATGAAGTTAAGGAGTTCAGAATGATCATTGTACAACACCCCTAATTTTTTATAAAGAAATTAAATAAATATTGAAATTAAGAATTTCAATGAAAATCAGGTTGGAATATTAGGGTTATGAAATATGCACTTCTCATAAAAGTGAAATCAAGGTCTAAGACCTGTATAATTGAAAACATATGCGACGAACACTTTAAAATGACTGTAAGCACAACAATTTCTAAATATAGATGAAAATCTGTATTTTTCTTCATTTTAATGAATGAAAGGGAAAAATGATAATTTCACAAATAACTAAGACTTGAGACATCAAAATCTAGAATGTACTAAAAAATACAAATCCAACGCCACTAAGTACGCTCAATTCTGAGCTCGGGAGAATAAAACGGATTTTTCTCCATAAAAGGGCAATTTGGTCTTTTTACACATGTCGGGCCCACATGGGGCCCACAAAGGGATCCAACGTCTAGAAAAAACAGCCATCATTAGTCAAACCACTACCACCTGCTAGTGGAGAAGGTGGTAGTGGGAATCTAATATATATTAAATAATAAAAAGGAAAAAACATACTCATTACATGT
This sequence comes from Warburgia ugandensis, assembly GCA_035236585.1. Classification (NCBI taxonomy): domain Eukaryota; kingdom Viridiplantae; phylum Streptophyta; class Magnoliopsida; order Canellales; family Canellaceae; genus Warburgia; species Warburgia ugandensis. The sequence goes on from CP141133.1 coordinate 44,462,799, forward strand.
CATTATGAAAACTACTCAAAACACCTATAAATAGACCTCAGAAAATTTTTCAAAAATCTTCATAAAATCATTCACGAGGTCCTCTAGTATGCTGCAAAATCTCAGTTCCAGAAACGTACCTTATCTTCCCCAACTTCTCCTTCTTTCTCTCCCTCTTTCTTAAGTCTATGTGCATGTCCACATACGCACAAGGCTCTCCAGACTCAGTGGAGACGTCTGGCGCATCCAGGGATGCATTGTCCCCTATGGGACTAGGTTTCCACCTAGAAACCCTATTTCAATTAGACGTTCCAATACAACTGTTGAAACCTCATCTTAACCATTGGATATGTTCGTAAAAGGGTTCTTTACAAAAGCCCTTTAGTTCTAAGATGATCCACATTCTGGATCAGAAGAAAGCTCAAAATGAAGATGGAAACGATACTGGGTATAGTCCCCGGCATGTTCTTCAGGATATTACTGACAATCCAACCGTCCAATGGTGATCTTACACCGTTGGTAATCTCTGAAATTGGGTGATTTACTAAAGCCCCAAGGTTCCCCACATTCTACGGAAACAGCGAAGGAGTATTTTTAGCCTGTATGTGATAGCCGGTAGCTAGGGTTTTCTTTTCTTCTCCAGTGAGCTCCTCCTCCCTAGACTGGCACAAGTAGGTGCACCTCTCCTTCTACTTCCATTTCCAGTAGGCAAGGTAGGTTTTCCGGCCACCTGGGAAGCTCCCCAACCATTGATCCGTCGGAGACGATGGATTCAGCTTGGGTGGTGGAGATCTCATCACAGATGGCTCAGATGAATCTTTTGAGCCGTTGGATGGATTCCTGGGGCCCAAAAACCCCGGGAGGTGAAATCTGGGCTGTTGCATGAGATGGGTAGAGGAGATCCAGCCACAGGCAATCTAACGGTCTAGATCGGACTGTCTCGCCTGTAGCCGGTCACCTCTACCCAAACACTTGTGATAAGAGGTAACAGGTGCAGGATGCAGGTCGCCCCGTACCTATAACCCAGATCTGATCTGGGCTGTCCATCTAGTTAACTAAAATCTTATATTTCTAATTCAAAGCTTGATAGAGCTCTGATTTTAGATCAAAAAGCTTATATGCATTCCTTGTGACTTTATCTAGGTACTGAATTCATCATATCCAAGTTTTAAATTGTAATTATATATGTTATTTAGTAAAATCAGTACCCATGATCTTAGATCATAGCCCAGATGACTTTAAAAGAAAAATTCGAACCGATGGATGTCTTCAGAGACCCCATAAAACCATAAGATCATGTTCATAGTTAGATTTTTATTCATATATATGAATAACTTGAACAAAAATGGTAAAGATGAAATCTAGCCCTTAAGACGGGCTAAAATCTTAAAATCTTGATTCTGATTTTAATTGGCATCCAAATTTAGATAAAAAACTTTCCTTGGATTCATAGTTATGGTATTAATCGACTGAAAATGTTAGATATTGTTTTTAATTAGTATTTATATGATCTATTTAGTAAAATCCTTGTCATTGATCTTGGATCATGGCCCAAATGACCTCAAACATAAAATCTAAATCATTTGATGTGTTTATAAGGTCACAAAACCTTAATAAACATGTTCATAGTATAAATGATGTATCTCTAGATCAATCAAATTGATCAAAAATAGTAAGGTGAAATTCAGCCCTTAAAATGGGCTAAAATCTTGAAATCTCAATTCGGATCTCAATTGAGATCCAAATTGAGATCAAAAAGTTTTTATGGATTCCTTGTGATAAGTAGAATGGACTGAACCTATAAAATTTTAATTTTAATTAATTAAATTTTCTGTAATTAAGTGGATAAGTAACTAACATCCTTGATCTACAAGATCTAGGATGATTAGATCACTAATACCTTTTTGGATGATGATTTTATAATATAAAAAAGAAAATCAGTGACTTAAGTGAAATTAATTAGGCAGATCTTAAGAGATCTAGCCTTAAGAGATACTAAAATGCCTAAAAATGAATAGTATCTCCTAGATCAAGATGATCCAGGATGATTGGACTGTATGGATGTATTTTGATGATGATCTTAATGAATGGATGATGAGGATTTAGGCTAGATCAAGATCTATGCCCTTAAATGGTACAACGTAACCTAAGATCTCCTCGATCGGGTAGATCAAGGAAGATCAAATCAATTGATGAGATAAATCAATGGTTTAATAATTAAAGTACATCAATATAAAATGTTGGATTTAAAATAAAATGAAGGATCAAGATCTAAACCCTAAAGAGATGAAAAATGAATATGGATCAATTAAGACCCTTGGATCATGATAGCATGTTGATTTCTATTTGAATTATTGAACATTATTTGTCCTTCATTTCTTAGTTGAGTTAATTATAGAATTGTTTATTTAATTATTTAATTATGCTTTTATGCTTTAATGCTTAAGTAATGGAAATTTCATTGAAATTGTAATTAAATGAAATTAGAAGGAAGGGACATTCACATGGAATGTATGACGTGGACTTAATATAGTAAGGACCATAGTTAGTAGGATAATATAAGGAATATAAATTTCTTGGTCCAACTTAGAAGAATAATAAATCTCCATGAATGACATTTTAGTTCATGGATTTAATTAAAATCAATTAGAAAGATTATTTAGGGTTGAATGCTCATAGGAACCTTATAAAAGATTGAGTTAGGGTCAAGCTAGTGAATGATGGACATAGTGGTTAAGGGGGTTATCTAATAGAACCACGCTCTCCCCCCACCTTCTGTTGACGTTGGTGAGGTTTAAACGCCTCCTTACATGAGGATTGAAGTAGCCACTTTGTGTCCAACCATTTAACTAGTAAGCCTTAGCCAATTTGACATAAGAGGAGCAATCTAGACTTAGAAAGAAATAAGCTACCCTCAACCAATAAAACATTAATTGGTTGGGTAATAATAATAAGAGCATAAAATGTAGTCAAATCATCTAATCCTAATAAAAATGGTAATCAAGATAAGGATGATCAAACAAGATCCATAGGATCTTGAATGATAAAAAATAATAAGAATACTAATGTATAGTATTGTATTAAGTATGTATCTGTAGAAATTATCTATGGGTATGTAGAAGAACATAGATAGAAAATTCAAACCCTTAATCAAACATGATTCAAGGAAAGAGTAGGGTATCCCTTATAGGAATACATACCTGAATAGAAAAATAACCATATATGTATGATTTTACAGATGGATGAATCCAGACCAGGATGGACATTGTGGAAGAATACACTTGAGAAGTATGAATCAAAATACTACTTTGAGGTAGGTGGATATACAAAGATATACTAGAGGTTCATGTGTAGACATACATGATTATCTGTCTAAAATTATAGACCTTCATTCTATAAGTATGCTTAGTGCCTTAGCATAGTCATGATCCAAACAAGTGGTCCAAAACTTATGATCCAAAATACATGATCCAACTAAGTGATCCAAAATACATGATCCAACTAAGTGATCCAAGACATATGATCCAACTAAGTGATCCAAAACATATGATCCAACTAAGTGATCCAAAACATGGATCTAACCAAATGATCAAACTAAGTGATCCAAAACATGTGATCTAATTAAGGGATCCAAAACATGTGATCCAATTAAGGGATCCAAATAAGTGATCCAAAAACATATGATCAAATTAAGTGATCTAATCAAAGGATCAAACAAAGTGATCCAAAACATGGGATCTAACCACATGATCAAACAAAGTGATCTAACCTCATAATCTACTCCACTTGATCTAATCTATTGATCAAGTCTAATGAGGTGAAAGTAATGAGATATGGAGACTAAGGAAACCCTAAGAATAGGGTATGTACAATTAAACAGATAGATCGTTTGATATGTACAATCTATTTTCCATACAAGTATGGAGGCTTGTGGTTTTGTTTTACACAGAGATAGAGACTGGGGATACTATGCTAGGGAAGCTATGAGGGTTTGGCCACCCGCTTCCTGAAACTTATATGATGGATACCATGCCCAAAGAGAGGCTAAATGTCGGGTGGGGCAATAATGGGAAGGCCCCACTGTGACAGCCATGGTCCACCCCATGAGGACATGGATTGATTATTCCACAGTTGGTGTCAGTGGAGGATTATATAGTTATCTAGGGGCTGTACGGATTGAGACTATAAGCATAGTAGTCCTAATGTATTTTGCATTATGATGCACATATGATAGGCATAGTATGATGCCATGGCATGATGATATGCTATTACATGAGTTCCTATAATGAAAACCCCATATGAGGATTGGCTAGGTATTGCTCTCCTAAGTGGGAGTATAGCCAGGGGAAGGAACAAGTGTTGAGTAATCTTTGGCTAGGTATTGCTCTCCTAAGTGGAGGCATAGCCAGGGGATGGAACAAGTTTTGAGCAATCTTCACTATATTAACTAATTTTTCATGTGCTACATAAATAGTATATATACTCTATGTGGAGAGTACTCATGAATGGATAACCATGATGAAATAAGTACTGAGGTATGTATTCGTATATTGATGAAGTGGTATGTTTTTGTATTCTCCTACCAAGCATAGCTTGTTGAGGTATTGTACATGTTTCCATGTTTACAATACCTCAGATACAGAGAAGGAGGGTTAGAAGCTCAAGACTGTAGAAGACTTAAGAAGATGTTGATGAATAATCAATCAAGATACATCCTCTTGAAGACATGTATTTTATTTGAGGGAATTGTACTGTATTGAGAGTTTTTAATGTATGGTGAGGTTTGCAAATTTTGGATTATGTAATTTGGACAGGTATTGTACTGATACCGTGCTGTATTGTGAACCGCTGGATGGATCCTGAAAGTTTAATAAAATTATATTCCTTCAATGGAATTTTATTTTGTACACAAATTGTACTTATGTTATGTATGAAGTGGTGACTTGGGTTTTCGAAACAAGTTTAAAAAAAAGGAATTTCCGCTACTTTGTTTTGCAAAATTTTTTTACTGAGGGGACGCCCTTGCCTTTGAAAAATATATTATAAAATGTGTTTCAAAAACCCGAGTTGTCACACATTGGATGTCAAAATCAAAGTCAAAGCAGTTAAAAAACCTTTGATGGAACATAAATCCTTATCCTTTCAAAATATTATGTTCTTATCAAAAGTAAGGTGATAGAACTTCTCATGCAAACATACATGCATATTACCACCTTGGTAAGCTTCTAAAGGAAGCCAATTTCATACAATGAGATCATATATACATGGGAGCTTTTAAAATAAAACAAGTTAGAATACCCAGACCTTAGGAAGACTTTTTCCTTGCTTTCTCTCTCCTACTCAACTAGAGGAATGGACTTCCTAAGGTGGAGCTCTATGTTTTCATGCTAAGGTGGTGATTCCTACTCAATTCAAATTGGAATACATGGAGAAATAAAGAGGATTGGTGGAGAAAAACAAGGAGAAGAAGAGAGAGAGAGACAGAGTTTATGGGAAATTAGGTGTAGCTTTAATATTACTCACAAGAGAACGAATCAATGTAGTACTTGTATGTGAATGGGGTCAATCCCACATGGATTCTCATAAATTTTAAGCAATTGGATCTTGTTTAAATTACTTATCCTGGCTAAAGAAATACTATATTTGGTTTATTCTAAGAATTAAAAGAACATGGAAATGAAAACATGCATGGAATTAGAAACTAACTAAGGAAACTTTCTAAAAATAAAACTTTCTAAAACTAAACTTAGAAACTAATCTAACTAATCTAACAAGGCAACACTTAAACAATGAAGAACATAACCTAACCATGAACTAAACCTAGCATGCAAACTAAAGGAATAACAATCAACATTGTGAACATGGAAGTTAGAGTGTAGTGTGTGCATGGAAACTAAGCAATGAACATTAGATTCAAGAAGCATGATAGGCATAAACCATTTAAAAGGAAAGTAAGCATGATGCTAAAAAATGCTCATTGTATTTTTGAAGATTCCAAACATGATGACCAATTTAATTTAGATATTCAGTTTGAAACTTACATAAAAAGGATGCGCACCATCCATAATGCAAAATAAGAGATTAAACTTCAATCTTCAAGCAATACAACCTCCACAATACAGCATGCAAGTGAATCCAAATGAGAAAAAAAGAAAGAGAGTACAAGAGACATGGAACAATTCAAAAGATTGCCAAACATAGATCTAAAGAAAAAATAAAACAAGATAAGTAATGAAAGGCAAACATAGATGATTGAAGACAACTATTTGGCCGCAAATATAAGAGATAGGTGGCCTTGGATCAAAGAGAACTACATCAGACTAGATTCAAATCTCAATGGAAAAACAAGCTTAGAACTATGCACATGAAACTAAGAAACAAAACAAGGAAATGTACAATGGAAAACCAACCTAGAACTTAGAGGAAAAGAGTTTGGAAGGCTAAGAAGGGAAGGAAGTGTGGAGAGGTACTAAAAGTAGGCATGGAGGACCATCCCCAAGGAGTCATGGAACTCCCTCTATATTGATGTGGGGGATGCCTTGGCTAGCTTGCTAGAATTCTATCTTAAGAGCTAGGAAAAAGGGGATAAGAAAGTGAGGAAAGGTAGTCTTATAGGAGAGGTAACTTAGGAATGGAATTAGTAGGACTCCATGAAGGTGCTAGGAAAGTGAAAAACTATGGAGTGGGACATGGAGGACCTTAGAAGATGGAGAAAATCATGGAAGGCAGAAAAATGTGATTCTCCTTCCAAGTGGATGACGTGGAGAAAGAGATAGAGATGGAGAGAAAGTGGGAAACATGGAAATGGAAAACCTTTCTCCTATTAGTCCACATATGCATGCTATCTTCTTGTTGCTAACATCTCTTGTTCTCTTTCTAATAATCCTCTTGGAAAATCACATTTTCTTCAAATTGGATATTTGTGTTTTTAACTTCAAATATGTGGGCCCAAATTGACATGGCTTACATGACTTCATGGTTTAATCCCTTGGCACTCCCAAATTGACATGGCTTAGATGGCTTCATGGCTTAATCCTTTGGTGCTATGGCTCACATGGCTTACATCATTAGCTTCATAGCTTGGCTGATCCTAACTCCTAGTTGATAACCTATGGGGCTCAAGTGGCTTGCATGGCTCCAAATCACTTGCAAAGCTGGTGGAATTGCATGGCTTTTGCGTACTCCCATTTTAGTCACCTTTGATTCCTTCAGTTGCTTTGTTATAATTATTTGCCTGCCTTAGAATGATCTTAGCCCTACTTGATCTCTAGAATGATAAAAAATGGGTCCTAGCACTTTGAGTTGATTAAGATCATTGATTTTGTTAACCTTTACCTAAGCCTATGTTTCATCTTAATAGAAGTCTTCACTTGATCTTAGGAGAAGTATAGCCAAGACACGACTATGAATGAGTAAGGAAATTGGTATAGTGTAACATTTTTAGTAGTTGGTATCCTTTCATGAGATCATTATCATTCTTTCTATGCTGTTGTTCTTTTATATGAAATATATGAGATTTTTGAACTTGATGAACAACATTCTACTCACATATTAATGAGAGATTTGTACCCATTTTTTAGTGACTTCTTTCTAAGTAACAAATATATCCTATGATAATTGAAGTTAGAGCATACATTTGGATGGTAATTTAGGTTATGTTTGACTTGAAAACTACTATTTATATATATTTACTGCAGAACACACTCACTTTATAAATTTTAATGAAATAATGAGATATATTTAGCATAAGGGTAAGCTTTTGAACCTTTTTGTTCATCTCTATTACCAGGTTAAAGTCAGATACTTAATATAAGCTAAATAGGAGAAAATTTTCTCAAATGAATAAAGAACATTCATAAAATTTTAAAAATTTTATGGGTATATTCACTATAAATCCTCACAAGGCCTAACTTGTCCATTAGGGTTTACCTAGGAGTTTAAGGGCTTATTGCATATGCCAAATGCAATTGTAAGTACCTACAAAAATGGCAACCATTTATTTTCATGATTCTTTGCATGTTTTTCTTAGGACTAGCAAAACCCTAATTGGTAGGTGTAATAAGTGTTCAATTTTGTATGGAAAGTACCCAATTAGTGGCCGATGTGTTACAAAATATAGTATTATTTCTAGGTTTTCTTGAAATTTGTAACACGTGCATTTTTAACCTAATAATTCAAAAGCTTGATATTTTGTAGGTTTAAAGGCTAATCCAAAGTAAGTATGTGAATAATCATAATTTTTAGGATTTAATTAGTGGTTTTAACCTTTCATAGGAATCAAGAAGATGATCCAATGGCTGAGATTTTTGAGATGAGAATTGGAGTCATTCATGAGGTTTCCTAGCCTAACTAGGAAACATAAGCAAGTTAAGGCCTAAATCTCAACAATTCAACGCTTAATCAAGGATCAAGATCATCTTAAAGCAAGGAAAGGGCACAATTAAAGAAGTTAAAGGTAATTAAAATGGGTCCATCAAGAAGCGATGCATTTCCTTCACCCTTGCATGGGAGCCATTCAAACTACCTTGGTCATATAAGCCATGAGAGAAGGTGAAGAGCTAAGTCAAAACAAGCCATTAAGGCCAAGGGTGTGAGCCATGCAGCTAAGCCAAATGAGGCTTCAAGAAGAGCCATTCAAACCACTAAAGCCAATGCTACATGGAGTAATACTATTGGAGGAGCATTTCACTTAATAATATTGAGCTAAAAATGTATTTTTAAGAGGATAAATAAGAGATATTAAGGTGAAAATCAGATTAGGTAAGCATGCATGTGGACCAATAGGAAGAACCCATCTCTATATTTTTTTCTCCCATTTTTTCCACCTTATTTCTCTCTCTTTCTACCTCATCCACTCAACCCAAAGCCATCCACCATTTCTACTTAAGGGGAGATGCACCTTCCTAAATCACTCCCACCTTCCTAAAGTGCCACGTAGCCCAACCAACTACCCATCCCTATCTACATCTCTTTCTAATCCCCCTCTTCATTCCACATGAAACACATTTGTGGAGAAGGAGCTCCATGCCTAGATCCTAAATATTAGAAGCCTCTCTCCTCTTAGTTGTCTTAGGAAGCCAATCTCTCTATGCCACCTATATTCACCTTCTAACATCCCTCTTTTTCTCCCTCTTTCCTCTTCCATCTCACCTACCACATCATCCCCTCCTTAGGGTTTTCCACACACAAGAGAGAGGTGGAGATGCCACGCCCTAAAAAGTAGGCGTCTCTCTCCTTTAAGTTGTCTTAATGCCCCCATTTTGGTTGCCCTAGACTTAATCTTAGCTTCTAATCTACATATCATCTCCACCATAGGATCACAAGGTAGAATGATTATAAGGAAGCCAAACATATAAAAATCCTTAGGGTGTTCAGTGTGAAAAAAAAAAATTGAGAAGGGGAAGACTCCCTCTCCTAAAATGGAGGCACCTCCACCCTTCTTCTACTTCTTAGGGTCTCGATGAAATTCCCCATGGTGGAAGCCATCTTCTAGTCCATCCATGCCTCCTTGCTTTGGGTTTTATTCACTCTTTGAGGTCCTCTAGGTTTAGGTCGGTGGTTTCCTTCAATTTCTTGGTTGTTGCTTTTAGTTTACTGCTTTGTTTTATTCCTTGAATTCATGCCTTTGTTTCTTTGTTTATTGCCTAGTTCCTTTTGATTATTGTGGTTTATTTTACACTTTAGATCCTTGAATCTAAGGGCTACAATACTCTTGTAGTGATAGCCAAGAGAGTGTAGTTCTCAGATCAAGTTCCTTGGTCATCCCTTTTCCTTAAGTTCCTTGCCATCTATGGCTCTCTTTTCCATCTTTTTCCACTTGCTTTCTATAGATCTATTTTGGGAATCCATGATAATTACTCTAATTGGTTATTGGGTGATTGAAAAAGTAATTTGGGCTTGCCTTTGGATTCAAGAAATGTGTGCACACCCCTTGGAGTGTGCACACCCCACATGTATGTACTTTGATTCAATCAATGAAATTCTTGTGTTTCAATTATAATTGTCCAATGTTCATGGATGTTTCATTTGTTTTATATTTGGTTTTTCATAGTTGTTGCAATGTCTTTCCTTGCTTAGTTTCCATGTAACCCATTGTGGATTAAGATTGCATTTAGTTTCCATGGGAAATACAAGGAACCATGCTCACCAGCCATGGACCATGTGCATGGTTTTGAAGTGCTTCCCCTTAGATAATTGCCTAATTTAGATTAGATTCCTATGCTTCAAGTCTTGTTATATTCATGAATTCCATGTTAGCTTTGGCTGCATCCTAGTTTAGACATAAATTCATGAACTTTAGGTTAGTTTATTTCATGCTCTTTCCAAGTTTAAATCATGCATCATGTTAGGCTTACTTACTTTGATTTCTTAGATTAGGTCATGTTTAGGTATTTGTTGATAATTTTCTATTCTAAAATGCATGTTAGAGTAGCTTTAGTAAGTTTCCATATTTAAGTTTAGAAAGTTCTACACTTAGATAGTTCCCTATTTCATGCATTTTTAGTTTTCAAGTTAGTTTCCATTTTAGTTTAGGATAAAACCCAATTCTTTATGCTGGGTGAAATAGTTTAAATGAGATAAATCCAACATACACTTCCATAAGATTCCTCGTGGGACTGAACTCTCTTGCCTACAATTACTATTATGATTTTTGTACCTATGAGTTAATTAAAACATACATCATGAAGCACCAGTAAAGATTGATAACCAAGAAGTCCCCCTAAAATACCACTTTTGGTAGATTCAATGATTCATTAGATTGGAGGGATTGAGAATGAGGTTATCTAGAGAATCCAAGTAGGTTGGAAGAAATGGAGATGTGCCTCTAGAGTTTTATGTGATCAGCAGATGCCATTCAAAGTGAAAGAAAAATTCTATAGGATGGCTATAAGGTTGGCCATGCTCTATGGATTAGAGTGTTAGGTAGTTAAGGAACATCATGTACATAGGATGAACGTAATTGAAATGAGGATGTTATGATGGATGAGTGGTAAGAAAAGAACGGATATAATTAGGAATGAAAGCATTAGAGGAAACTTGGGAGTAGCACCAAGGTGTAGCAAGATGAGGGAGATTAGACCTAGATTATTTGGACATGTCCATCAAAGACCAAAAATGGCATTGGATGGGAGTGAGGCAATCCAAGTCTAAAGCTCTAAGAGGGCATGGGGAAGGCCCAAAAGAATAGGGATAGAAGTGGTGAGAAAAGATTTAAAAACTTTAGGACTAAATGAAGCCGTGATACTTAATAGAGGGGAATCAATGAACAAGATTCATGTGGATGACCCCTAATTAGGATAAGGTCTTGATGATGATGATGATGATGATGATGATGATGATGATGATGATGATGATGATGATGATGATGATGACGATGATAGGAGTCCTAACTAAACTTTGGCCCTTCCTCATTTTTAGCTATGGACTTGGGCTACCTCCCTTGAGCTAAAATTAAGGTAAAAACAACCTACCCTTCCTTTTGGATCCTAGTCCAATTGAGCTAGGTCACATGGCTTCTCCCTAGCCCAAAATGTCTGTAACTCTTCCTTATATAGGCTTTAAGTCATATGGCATGTTATGTGCTTCAATTCCTCCACTTATACTTCTTAGCACGTAGCCATTTGAACTAAGCTTCCTTCTCACGTTGAAACATGAACATTGTTGCATCCTTAGGTTAGTATTGGTGTATCCTTTCATAATTTAAGTAATGTAAAGATTACTTTTACTATGCCTTAAACATGAATGATACTTATGAAGAGAAAATCCTCATTTATTCATGCCTAGAAAAGTATTAAAATTTTAGAGGTATTACATCTATCCAACTTATAAATGCTTCATCCTTGAAATTAGAGGAAATTTCTATTTCATGTCAACCTTTGGTTCCCGCATGCTTTCTTTGTTGACTGGTGTTGCCATAGAATTTTGACCAATGAAATGGTCTTGTTCTTCAAAATCTTCTCTTTACTAACCAAAACATTCACTGCTTCCTCTTCAAAAGGTATGATTGGGTTGTAACTCTATAGGTATCTTATCAAACACATGTGTGGGGTTTTGGATATATTTCTTTAACATTGACATGTGGAATATATCATGTACCTTGGATAGTTGTGGTAGTAAAGTCAACCAATATGCTACCCATCCAATCTTTTCAAAAATCCTAAAAGGAGCCACAAATCTTAGATTTTTAGCTTTCTTTTTACACCAGCTTCATACTCTAAGTCGTTACGTTGCATCTATTATACACTATGATTTTTGTTCTTAATCTATCAATAGATTAGCATTGTTTTATATTTTCTATCACCATCATGGGTATTTTTCACTTCTCACTGCCTCTACATTTACTGTGTCCATTGCAACTCTATCCTTTGAAATAATGTGGCAAAAAAAGTCAATGTTATCTACAAAATTTTCTACGCATTCTGTAGTTATTATACATATTATATTCTAAGTGTATTTGGCACCATATGCATTTGTTCTTGATGCTCCTCAGTACTCAACACACATACTAGGATGCCCTCTACAAACGTGATAGCAAATTTATTAAGAAATGGTTTGAACATCTTATTCATGACTTCCACTAATGTGACATGCACAATGGTCAATTCAAATAACATCACTTGAAATTACATAGCATTCATATCTAGCTTGAAGTGCCTTCTCTTGGAACATCTTCTTACTTGATCCTCAGTTGATGATACCAGCACTTCAAATCAATCCATGGCTATTTGAGGTTGATCGAATAGGTCACTAAGTTAGGTTATAGGTTTTTTGTTCACTATTACTCCTTTAAACATTCAATAGTCAATGCAATGTTTTATTAACTCATCCTTCTTTTGATAAAGAAGATCGGTGCTATCATAACAAAAAAATATAGTTTGTTAAGTCCTTTATTTAGTAGTTTCTATAATTGATTTTCTAACTAATTGAGCTTTGCTCAGACCATTCTACAAATTACTTTGGAGATGAGAGTTGTGCCATAGTTATTGGTTTGATAGTGTAGTCCATCTCCATTTTACATGGTAACCTAGTAAGTCTTATGGAAGTGCATATGAAATTCCCTAAATTACCACCATGTCTTCCAGTTTAGGCTTATTAACCTTATAGCTTCAAATTTTTCATATGTGATCTTCATCTCAATCCTTTGGAGATGTCATCCAAAACTTCTTGAGGATATGAAATATTTCTAGCCTAGAAACAATTTGGACAACCTCATTCTTACCATCAAGTTTCATAGCTAACAATAATAACCACAACTACTAAAATTTACTTCAAATATTGATCCAAATGTTTATAACCCTTGTTTCATAGACAACATTCACTCATTAAGTACATCTTTATTCTTTAGTCATTGAAAAGTCTAATTTATTCGTTCACCTTACCATTCAATATCCTCTAAACCCAATTACTTTAATCCTTTGTCTTTTCTCTCACAATATAATTTCTACTCTTCATAAATTTCAATCAATTTCTCTAATTACCATCATACTTTCAAAAATATTTCATAGATCATATACTTCCACTATAGCATCAAAACTTTCTGATGTTTACATTTTAAATCAATCAACATATTCACAATTTGTTATTTTATACTATAGTTCTCTATCTTTGGAAATTATTCACCATCACATTTAAATTCATGGTCTAAAATCAAATTAACATCATAGATCAAATACGTCATCTATAGCAACATTAAAGTCTTTTAATATTAATTTTTTATTTACTTTGCATAATACCACATAATTATTAATAGAAAGTATCCACTACATGTTGAAACTAATGATGCAATTTTCTTAATCTCCATGAGACTCCTTAACTATAATTATTTTCTAATCCCTTATCAAGTTATTGTTGTTGTTGTAGAATGGTAGTTATACCTTCTGGAGTTCTATGTACTATAACTAAGTTAGAGCTAGACTCATGGAAGGATACTATCTCAACGACCTCTTATCAAGTAGAGATACCATCTGGATGAAAGTAATTGTGCTAAATTCTCCCAAAATTTCCACATTAATAGATCTATCCTATGTTAGAGTAATCAACTATAGACACCATTTGTATAATCTTATACTTTAGTTCTTTATTCTTAGAACCATACTAATCCAAGGAAAGTACTCTTTCTCTTACTCATACAAGGATCAAAAGGTTCTTTAATTCCTTAACTATTTATGACTTTACAATAAGTCATTAGCTATAAATGACATGGACCTAATTTAGACACAATCCTCATTCCCAAGTCCAAGTCTTTAGTAAATCCAACTCATTCTCATGTGAGAGTTGTAGTAACATCTTCTCAAAATATGTCAACCTTACTAGGCAGCATCTAAATTTTTCAATAATGAAAACATCTAATGAGTTTCTCTACTTACATTGTCTAGTGGACTTAGTTTCTTATTGTTGTCTCTTATGGTTTCCTAGATACTTGGATGTAAATAGTCTAAACCATACTATGATACAATGACCTGAGTTTTTAGAAGTATTTTTTCACAAAATTCTTTTAGAAAATATTAAGGATTCTTGGGAAATTTTGTAAAAAAACATTTAGAAAACTATAAGTAATAGATTCCAAAACTATTTTTTCAAGCCTGGGGATTAGTTCAATAATTTGATACATATACGTGTAAAGTTATTCATAGAATTAAATAGGCACATATCAAGCCAAATAACCGAATAAATCCATAAATCTTGAAGAAACTAACCTAAGACTACTGCTCATACTTTGAATACTCCTTTGTTGACCAAAGCTAATTCTAATCCTTGGAACTTTCACCTGAAATGTTGGTTAGGCTAACTATGAAAACTATGCATAAATCTCCAAGCTAGTTTTGCAAATTGCAAAAAATGATATAATGGCAGGATGAATGTTATAAACTAAGAGATGCACTATAATAATCTAGAGATGTGTCACACATATAAAATAATCATATCAAAATTGGATTGTAGTGTCCTAGCATAAGCCTCACTATCAACTGGTCAAAACCCTTGAGGATGGCTCTTCATGTCCAGACAACTAGTTAATCACTTTGCACATAGAGGAATCACCTTCCCACTATGCTGATTGTGTATACATATGATATATTTAGAAACATTATACACAAACCTCTATATTTAGTAGGTCTTAGGCCCTAAACATTCCATAAATAGCACTAATTAAGGTTAATTCTATATTTTACAGATCTAAGGTACAAATGAAAATATGCATAAACTTAACAATTTTACCCTTAAAAGAGGAAGTTTATCTTCCAAGTTACATTGTGAATCCACACATGCCAAACATGAAGTCAAAGAGTTTAGAAAAAAAATTGGGTGTCATTATCAAAGTTAGAGCAGTCAAAAACACCAAGTAGACATCGAGCGTTATCCATACAAAGTAGGGTGTTCCTATCAAAAGTGAGGTGAGGAACTTTCCATGCATGCAAGCTAGCCACCACCTTGGGAACCTTCTAAAGGAATCCCAATTCACATACATTGGAAGCTTTCTAAAATAAAAAAGTCAAAAGACTAGGGCCTGTATAAGACTTCTTCCTTACACTCTCTCCCCTACTCAACCAAAGGAGGGGACCACCCAAGGGAGTTCATGAATTTTCCATGCAAAAATGGTGAATACCAATTTGTTCCACATGAAATACATGAAGGAATAAAGAGGATTGGTGGGAAAAAAAAGGAGGAGAAGATAGAGACAATTTATAGGAAAATTATGTTTGAAATCCATCTTATTTTTGAAGCACTCAAGGCCAAGATCCATCCTAGTAGATGCATATCTGAAACAACCAATGATACTGACTCAAGAAAGGATAGATCAATGACAAGCTAGACTCTATTGAGGACTAGACTAAGAGCTCAATAGTGGAGATTTTTTCGGTGGGCTGGCCACCTATTTTCAAGGAAAAAGACATCCAACCTTGGTTGAAGCTCGTTGGATGGAGAAAATTATGGTGGGATTGGAAGAGAAAGAAAGAAAAAGTAGGAGTGGATAAGGAAATATCAATGGAATCTATGCCATCCACCTAGGGCAGTCCGATCTAATGATGGAGAGAAAAAGAGCCCTTAAAGAATATCTTTTTGAATAAGAACACTCCAAGCCTAATCTCACTCACCAAAGTTAGGGTAAAGATGATACAAGTGTTAGGAATGAAGAAAAAAAAAGATGCAAAACCTAGCCACATTGTCCTTTCTAAAACGTCAAACCAAAAACCTAAGGAGGAAATGTCTCCACCACTCATTTCAATCTAATCGACCACAATTATTTTAGAATTTCTGAATCACACACAACCAAGGTGATTCAATGCCTCCCACCTTCTTTTCCTTTCTATTTTCACCTCATCTCCTAGATTTTCTCCTCTCACTTCCATCCTATTTCCCACCTCCATCCTCTTTCTGATTCTCCCATATCCCCTTCCATTCCTCCCATATCACCTTCTCACCTCCATCCATATCCTTATGGATTCCACAACCCCTTCTCCTTCTAGTATCTTTTTCCATGCTTCCATCCTCATCATCTATCCTTTTTTTCACTAATATGATCTCCACCCTCCATTCCCTAGGGCTTCCACTCCACAAATCTATAGATAGGGGTGAAACACCAAGAGATCTATCTTTCAACTATCCATATAGTCCATATCCAAAGCTAGGAGAAACACAGTCTGCAACTTCTAATCCTTGGAGAAAGAGGTAAAGGATCTCAATCAACCCCCATTTCCTTCTTTTATTTTCATTATTCTTCATTTCCCTCATCTTTTCATAGCATGCACCCATTTGTGTTTAAACACACCACCTTTCCCTTGCATTCCCTTCTTACATTTTATCCTTGCATGTGTCTTAATAGCACACACACACACACCCCTTAGCATTGTATGCACTTCACTTTCCCCTTTTTTACACATCCTAAGTGGCACACATCATACATTGCATATATGTTTCTTTAGTTCTTACATGCAACTAAGTTACACGCATATTGCATGTTCATTTGCACACCCTTTCTTTTATAATTTCCATTTTCTCTAACCTACATGCACAGTAGTCTCCATTGTAGGAATTACACACATAGATCTTAACTTTCATCTATTACAAGAATTTTCAGTTTTAGAATCTTAAAATAGCATGCACCAATCTTTTCTCTGATGCACATCTATATCATGCATACCTATCACATGCATGAATAACCCTTGCACAAACACGTCATCCCTCCATTCAATCTTCAAAATCTCATCCTTCGCATGCCCCATCCTTCCTCCATTGTCCGTCCACCCACTTCCTTTTCTTTTACATGCACTCCACTCATTCATCAAACACACACACACACACACACACACACACACATACACACTTTCACCCTTTCTATTAAATGCATACTTTTTCTCCTCCTTCCATTCACTTCAATGACCCACTTTCTTCCTTCTCTTTTACACGCATAAGCATTATTCTCCTCTTTTTTATTTTATTTTTTTCTTTTTTCTTTAGGAATTGTTTATAAAAAAAGAAAAGAAAAGAAGCCTTGTATCCTTCTATGGAAGCAAAGAGTCTTCCAATCCTAAAGTAATGGTTGAGAGGAAACAAAAGCCATCCAAATTCTTAGCTAAAGGCTTCATCTTTGAAGACTAGGACTACTTCCAAGGAAAAATTCCTATCTCCTTCATCATCTCCTAAGGCTGGAATTTGGTGAGTTCTAAGCCAAGGGCCTCTGTCTTCATGTTCTTTTTCTTTTCTTCTAGTTCAATCTTAAGGTAGGAGGCCTCCTCTATGGCTAAGCCAAGCTTAAGGATGAATGACTCCTAATCCCCTCTATGCATCTCTCCTAACTAAAGCTACCCTCTTTTGTAAGAGTATCTAGCTAAGGAGATGCAAAAATTTCTATCACTTATTCCATTCCATATTTCTCTTTTCTTATCTTTATGAGTGGTGATCTTTTAGGAAATGTGTTAGGAACCTCTTTTCTTGGTTTCCCTATGTAATGCCCGAGCAATTTACGCTATTTTTAACAAAAATTGGACATTCTATGGTAAATAAATTGTACTAAATGTTTTACTTTATTTAAAATAGTAAACAAAGGAATTTGTAAGAAAACTTAGTACCATTAGATTCTGCTCAAAAAATGGAATCCAATGCCTCAAGGAACACGAAAAACGGAGTTCGTATGAAGAAGTTACGGCTGTTTAAAGATTAGGGGCAATTTTTGTAAATTAAAAAAAAAATGAAAAAGACAGAAAATGCAGGGGGCCATTTTGATAACGGCACCCCATCATCTTCTTCCTCTAGACTTCTCTAGAAACCTTGTTTCGAGAGGTTTCTACCACCGCCATAGCAAGGCTATAAAAAGCCCTATCTCCCCCTCTCCAAGACATAATTTTTTCGGCTATTTTGAGACTGCAGTTTCCGGTAAATATCGGAAACCCGTCTCTAGCATTCCCCTGCACATTCCGACCAAGCCCGAGTCAGGCCAGCCATCCCCATCTCCCCTCTTGTTCCTCTAGCCTCATCGGAAGTGGGGTTTTCCCCCCTTCTTCATGGGTTCCGGCGACGAAGGGTTTTCAGACGGAAAGAAGGAGCTGCACCACCCGAAGGAGGGTGTCCCCGGCTACCCAGGTAAGCCCCTCTTTCCTTGTCTCTCTGTTTTTCTTCCCACAGCCTAGATCCATGCCAGACCTGGTCTTTTCTCAGCCGATTTTTCCAGCCAGAGAAGACGAAGCCGGTTCCAGTAGGCCTTGAATGAACTAGGCATCCCAAGGATGCCATGCTCCACGTGCACCTGGGATAGGGTCCCTGGGATGGGTTCCAGGTGTACGACAGTGTGTACACTGTCACTATTGCTACCTTCGGGTGCGTGCGCGACGTGGGGCACGGGTCCTGGCTCGACCAGGATGCACGGGGTGCCCTGGGAGCTGAGATGTGCCATGCTACACCAAAGGTACGTCCGTGCCATGCCATCCAGGATGCGCGTCATAGCGCGTCGCTTGAGCAAGCATGTGCATGTGCGAAACATGGGCCCTGGCACGGCCTTTGGGCTCACACGCACGTGAGGCAGTCGCGGTTCAACCAGGTTGCACTGGTGTCCTGGGAACTGGGACACATGGACCTAATGAAACTATAAAGTTAGGATCAGAGGACAATTTACAGAGTTTAACTATTGAATAGTAGATCCATATCATAGGATCTAGCTTGACAATGAATTAGACAAGGACCATAGACCCTAAAAGGCAGATCTAGCGATCTAATGTCTAAATGGATTGAAATTGATAAGGACTCCTTGTTATCATTCATATCCAGGAGTTTATAAATGAGACCTAGGGTAGGGTTGAGTGATGAAGGATGCAACTCCAGGAGACTTCGAGGTAGGTACTCTATCGCTACTAGACCTTTTAAAAGAACCCATGATGTTTCGAAGTAGTTGCTCTATCGCTACTAGACCTTTTAAAAGAGCCATGATTGTTTTGAGAATGCATGTTTTAAGTATAAGTATATGACTTGTTTGGCATGACTTAATTTTATTCAGCGTACATATGATAAATACCTTATGCATAGACATGCTTTGCAAATAATTGCATAAATTGCATGATTTGTGGTTATTGAGTTTTGAAAAAATTGCATGTCCTTGAGGGTTACCAAAAGATGCTTGAGTGCCCAAAAGACACTAGGTAGGCAGTTGTGAGGGACCCAAAGAGGACAAGTTTTGAAAAAGGGGTTTTTGGCTTGTTTGATCGTATATGATTTGGGCTAATAAGCTCATGGGCGCTATGCAGAGAGGTCTGGGGTGGCCTCCTAGCCTCTACCACTATTAGGTGGAATGGGTACCACGCCCAAAAAGGGCATGTCCTTGCTTCGACTGCATGTCGTACAGGGGGCTACCACTAGTGTCACGGCACTTGGTCGAGGTGTCATATGTCCCATGGAGGCATATGACCCTGTGTCCCGAGGTACCCAGGGACCACACGGCGGCGAGGTCATGGGCATAGTGGGCCCTATGGTTTGAGGATTTACTTGCATTGCATATGGCATGACATGAGGTTGGTCGACCATACCATATATCCATGAGTTGGATTCAATGGAGCATCTTATGCATATCATTATGTTTATGATATATATGATACTTTTGACTTGGATTATGTGATTCTTTAAGTCGTTAGTATTCCAATTTGACAATGGTTTTTAATATCTATATTGAACATGAGTGTTCAAACCTGCACATGTTTTAAAGAGCATATGATTTTAAACGTAGCATGCATTGTAAAACTAATAGTGATAGACTCCTATTGAGTATAGTATATACTCATCCAATCCTTAACATTTTTTAGGATAGCTCCATTCATGAGTAGAAGACGCCTCAGGAAATGTTAGTGCTACGAGCAAGTAAATCAAAAGGAGACAATCATACTTGTAAGTAAACACTCTACCCTTTGGACATGTATTTGTATTTAATTACAGTTGGGCTGTGAGCTGTGACTGGATAGACCTGGGAAAACATTTATGATTTCTAAAATTGTGAAAAACTACTTTGGTTGTTGTGATAGCAAATGACACTCGGGGTTTTCAAAATGAGTTTAAAACAAAAGATTTTCAGCTGCATTGCATGGTTTTCAAATAGGGATGCATCCCGCCTTAGGAATTAGATATTACATTTAAAAATGCACAGGAAAACCTGGGTCGTCACAGTTGGTATGAGAGCCCAGGTTTTATCCTTTCACAGCCAGTCCAGCATGTCCAAGGGTCCTAGATAATAGATAAAATCAAGAAGAAGTAGTATAAATAGAAGTAGTAGAGATGACTACTTCTATTTGAGGATTACAATATTAATGCTCAAGGCATTTCACCATAAACCAATAGGTGAAAAAGGAGATGGGTCTAGCATATACTTAGATATTGGATGGCTTAAATCTTATCAATAAGGATTGATGTGCAATGGTGCAAACAAGGAAACTCATATATAAATTAGATTATGATGAGAATGATGAATGAAGGTGTTGGTGAACTTGTTAATAGATAGTTCTGACCTGTAATAGATTAATCTCACCAAAGATGAGAACATCAAAAAACCTAGATAGCTATCTTACCATCATAAAGAATATCAGGATATGAGTATCATAGGGGATGTAAAAGGTAGACTTTGAGAAGATTTTGAAGCTAATCTGAGAGGGATGAGAATGCATGATGATATTAGGAGATGGCTGCGACTCGGACTAGATCACAAAGATATGGATCCTGAAAGACTTAGCTCAATTTTGGATACCTTCATTGGAGTCTCATGAAGAGTGAAGTGATATCGAATAATAACTACATGCATATTATGGGGCAAATTAGAAGATGTATACAAGTGACATATTATGAGATTAAGAGAAACATAACACGAATATGATAGGGAAATGAATTCGGCCGAGTTATCAAAAGATTTTGATGATAATACTAAGGATGATAATAGATTGATCCTAACATGAACTTGTAAGAAAAGTATAAAAACATCAATGCCATTATTAAGACATTGTATGAATTTTATTGAGGCTATAGGCAATTGAGGATTTCAATGATCTTAAGACAGTTTAGAATTTCTTAGAAGCATTCAGTTTATCATATTTGTTAAGAAAAGGAGTAGATGCAGTATCGATTATATGCAACAAAGCACATGAAGACATTGATCTAGGTAGACAAAAATGAGGATTTTGAAGAAAAGAGAGAAAGAGATAGAAATGTAACTACCAGTATTCAATGAATATTGAATATTCAAAAGAAGAAGATCATGACTTTATGGAGATACATACAATTCTATCATCTTGAATCCTATAGGAAGGTAGATCAAACAAATACAAAGGAATAATACTAGATGAGTTGGTGATCTTATTGTAAAAGAGTATAAAAGAGAGAAAGCATATGGGGTTTAAGACTTTGAGTAGAGTATCGAATATCAGGAGATTATGCGTCAAGAAATTTCCAAAGAGGAATGGTGACCAACTAGAAATTAAATTCTACAAATGGTTTAATATCAATTATTACAATTAGATCCTTATCGAACCCATTAGCTTATGGGGAACACCAATGAATATAATCCATAAAAAGGAAAATTTGGTGATATCCCACCTTGCCAATAAAGTATATTGAAAAAGGAATTAAGCCGGGACAGTGACTTGTCCATTTAGCAAGTAGGGTACCATCAAGGATCGAATTAAGGTCTTACTATCATAGAATTGGAAGAGCAAATATCTTAAGACCATTATTTAGTCATTACCTTTAGAGTACTGTTGACTAAATAAAGGTATCCCACCCTCTTTAATCAAATATGATAATAGTCGAAGTTATAAACTCAGAGGAATATTATAAGTATTTAGACATAAGTTGTCCCTGAAAGAAGTACTTGTTAGACTAAGTCATTCGAGGGTATGAGGTCAGTTGATGAGGATAGTTGCAACTGAGATAGGAGCAAAAATAAGAAGTGATCTAAACCAATGAGACAGATTTTTCCAGACCTGAATAGATACCATGACAAACCATAAAAATCACTATGAGTCTGAAAGATGTTGTTGACTTGGATAAGCATTGATCGCTTTAGAGAGACCGTTGAGCTCATAACCTATACATCTTGACAGAGATCAACAGGTAATCGAATAAATTCTCTTTCTATATGTCTACAAAAATGTTCCATGCTTACTTGAGTGTTTTTTAGATTTGATGATTTAACAGCTTTAGCATAACTTGATGCAATAGCTATCGAATGAGAACTGCTATTATAAGCTAAGTATGAGGAGGCACTTGAAAGATAAAATTTGAGGAATTGAGAAAACCACTACTTATGATGATGATACCCCTTGACAATTAAGACTGTATGGTTAACAATAACGCAGTAATAAGAGATTGAACAACATATTGATATAGGGAATGGAAGGAGAAAAGTTGAGGTGGCTAGCACACTATAAGGTGAAGATTTAATGTTACATTGCCTTTAGACAAATAGTTAGTTGTTATGTGCATATACTAAGTACGAAAAATCAATTGAAGGAATTTCCTAAGGACTAACCCTACTGGATTGAGTATGAAACTTTTGGACTAAAAGGATACGAAGAAAACCATCAAGCAAAGAAAGGATAAAGAGGATGGTGACAAAGGATTCAACCATGACCTAGTAAGGGTACTCGGTTATGAATAAGAGACTTTTTGCTTTGCATAAATGGGAACATTATTGAAAATCCTAATGATAAATTGATGTGAATAGTGAGATAAGGCCTCTAGACGAGAACATTTGACCCATGATGATAAATCGACCATTAACATTTGACATAAGTTTGGATAAAATCTTCACGGAGAAAAGCATGTAATGAATTCAATAATTATGAAACTGGATATGGAGTTAGGACTTTTTACCTTTAGTATATGGTAAGGTCCCCGATGGAAGATGCTACTAATTGGCTTTCATGAGTTTATTTTGAATGTAACTTTGGTCAAGGAATCAAGTCACATATGGAAAATGACAGACAGTTGAAATTCGAAATTAATCAAGGGTTTGGCTGTAGAGCACATGATACCATGTCGGTTAATGAAGTATCTTGTGGACAAATGTAAAAGATAAGAAGTAAAGTAAGACACAATAGAAAGAAGGTAACTTTTTTTTGAACTCTTACTAATGACATATAACCAACCATTAGAAGGAGATGTGGATGATGAAGAGATCACTAGATGAAAGACAAGAAGAAAAAGGGATTATCCTATGATATTCAAAATGAAATAGGAGAAATAAGATCATATGATCTCAAGTATGGAGTAATTTGTACATGAATAAAGAAGCATGATCCTACGAGGAGACTATCCTATACATGATGAGAAAAGCATAGGCATCTAAGGATTTCGAGATAGATGAATTATAGCAAGAAACTGGTATTGTTAAACTGGCACGTATGGGAGTATGCATCAGAGTATGCAATGAAAGCGGCCCTTATAGGTAAGGCCTTGTAGAAGGAACAATAAAAATGATAAATTGAGGTTGAGCCTAGATTTGATTCCTAAGGGGAGAATGCATTCACCAAGAAGTTATCTAAGAGACAAAATACCTTGAAGATGATAATTTATGGAATTTCAAGGACAAAATTCTTTTAAGGGGGTAATAATGTAATGCCCGAGCAATTTACACTATTTTTAACAAAAATTGGACATTCTATGGGAAATAAATGGTGTTAAATGTTTTACTTTATTTAAAATAGTAAATGAAGGAATTTATAAGGAAACTTGGTACCATTAGATTCTACTCAAAAAATGGAATCCAATGCCTCAAAGAACGCCGAAAACGGAGTTCATATGAAGAAGTTACGGTCGTTTAAAGATTAGGGGCATTTTTGTAAATTAAACAAAAAACGAAAAAGACAAAAAACGCAGGGGGCCGTTTTGATAACGGCACCCCATCGTCTTCTTCCTCTAGACTTCTCCAGAAACCCTGTTTCCAGAGGCTTCTGCCACCACCAATGGCAGCATTGCCATAGCAAGGCTATAAAAAGCCCTCTCCCCCTCTCCAAGACACGATTTTTCCGGCTATTTTGAGACTAGGGTTAATCGAAAACCCATCTCTAGCATTCCCCTACACATTCCGGCCAGGCTTGAGTCAGGCCGACCATCCCCATCCCCCCACCTCCCCTCTTGTTCCTCTGGCCTCATCGGAAGTGGGGTTTTCCCCCCTTCTTCATGGGTTCCGGCGACGAAGGGTTTTCAAAAGGAAAGAGGGAGCTGCACCACCCGAAGGAGGGCATCCCCGGCTACTTAGGTAAGCTCCTCTTTCCTTG
Source organism: Warburgia ugandensis (assembly GCA_035236585.1). Taxonomy (NCBI): domain Eukaryota; kingdom Viridiplantae; phylum Streptophyta; class Magnoliopsida; order Canellales; family Canellaceae; genus Warburgia; species Warburgia ugandensis. The sequence continues at coordinate 44,487,521 of CP141133.1, forward strand.
TCTCTCTGTTTTGCTTCCCCTAGGCCAGATCCATGCTGGATCTAGTCTTTTCCCAGCCAGTTTTTCCAGCCAGAAAAGACGATGCCGGTTCCAGCCATCCCTATACGAACCAGGCGTCCTAGGGACGCCATGCTCCACGTACGCCTGGGATAGGGTCCCTGGGATGGGTTCCAAGTGTACGACAGTGCGTACACTATCCCTGGTACGGCCTTCGGGTGCGCGCTACATGGGGCACGGGTCCTGGCTCAACCAGGATGCACGGGGTACCACAAAGGTGCGTCCGTGCGATGCCATCCAGGACGCGCGTCATAGCGCGTCACTTGAGCATGCATGTGCACGTGCAAAACACGGTCCCTGGCACGGCCTTTGGGTGCACACGCATGAGAGGCGGTCGCGGTTCAACCAGGATGCACGGGTGTCTTGAGAACTGGGACACGTGGACCTAATGAAACTATAAAGTTAGGATCAGCGGACAATTTACAGAGTTTAACTATTGAATAGTAGATCCATATCATAGGATCTAGCTTGACAATGAATTAGGCAAGGACCATAGACCCTAAAAGGTAGATCTAGCGATCTAATGTCTAAATGGATTGAAATTGATAAGGACTCCTTGTTATCATTCATATCTAGGAGTTTATAAATGAGACCCAGGGTAGGGTTAAGTGATGAAGGATGCGACTCCAAGAGACTTCGAGGTAGGTGCTCTATTGCTACTAGACTTTTTAAAAGAACCCATGATGTTTTGAAGTAGTTGCTCTATCGCTACTAGACTTTTTAAAAGAGCCATGATTGTTTTGAGAATGCGTGTTTTAAATAAGTATATGACTTGTTTAGCATGACTTAATTTTATTTGGCGTACATATGATAAATACATTATGCATAGACATGCTTTGCAAATAATTGCATAAATTGCATGATTTGTGGTTATTGAGTTTTGAAAAATTGCATGTCCTTGAGGGTTACCAAAAGACACTGGAGTGCTCAAAAGACGCTGTGTAGGTAGTTGTGAGGGTCATGCAGTTGTGAGGGACCCAAAGAGGACAAGTTTTGAAAACGAGGTTTTTGACTTGTTTGATCGTATATGATTTGGGCTAATAAGCTCATGGGCGCTATGCCGAGAGGTCTGGGGTGGCCTCCCAGCTCTACCACTATTAGGTGGAATGGGTACCACGCCCAAAAAGGGCATGTCCCTACTTTGACTACATGTGGTACAGGAGGCTACCACTGGTGTCACGGCACTGGGTCGAAGTGTCATATGTCCCGTGGAGGCATATGACCTTGTGTCCCTAGGTACCCAGGGACCACACAATGGCGAGGTCGTGGGCATAGTGGGCCCTATGGTTTGAGGATTTACTTGCATTGCATATGGCATGACATGAGGTTGGTCGACCATACCATATATTCATGAGTTGGATTCAGTGGGGCATCTTATGCATATCATTATGTTTATGATATATGATACTTTGGACTTGGACTATGTGATTCTTTAAGTCGTCAGTATTCCAATTTGACAATGGTTTTTAATATCAATATTGAACATGAGTGTTCAAACATGCACATGTTTTAAAGAGCATATGATTTTAAACGTAGCATGCATTGTAAAACTAGTAGTGATAGACTCCTACTGAGTATAGTATATACTCACCCAATCCTTAACATTTTTCAGGATAGCTCCATTCACGAGTAGAAGACGCCTCACGAAATGTTAGTGCTACGAGCAAGTAAATCAAAAGGAGACAATCATACTTGTAAGTAAACACTCTACCCTTTGGACATGTATTTGTATTTAATTACAATTGGGCTGTGAGCTGTGACTGGATAGACCTAGGAAAACATTTATGATTTCTGAAATTGTCAAAAACTACGTTGATTATTGTGATAGCAAATGACACTCGGGGTTTTCAAAATGAGTTTAAAACAAAATATTTTCAACTGCATTGCATGGTTTTCATAAAATGGTTTTCAAATAGGGATGCATCCTGCCTTAGGAATTAGATATTGCATTTAAAAATGCATGGGAAAACCCGGGTCGTCACACCCTAGCACCTCATTCCTAAGGATCTTTTGATAGAGATTTCTAACTTTTGTGTTTTTACATGTTTGGGTTAAGGTGATGAGAAAAGATTGGTGGTAAGGTATGTAATATGGGTTTGATTTGTTTCAAAAATAACTTTAAGTGCATGGGTCTACTATATTATAGACACAATAAGTACGAGTCGATCCATAGAGACTCTATTAATAAATGAATTTTAATTAAACTTAGTTTAACTCTTTAGACTAACCAAATAATTTATTAAACTAAATTAATCAACTAGAAATGTTAAAAATTATAGAAACACATAAAAATTCTAGAAATCAAACCTGAGCCTACAAATTTAAAATCCAATATATTAGAAATCAAATAGTCTTAGGACTAAGCTATCTCGGTTATTTTCACTAATGTAATTAGAACCAAGATGTTTCTAATACATAGGAGATAATTCTTTCAATGCTCTCCTTTTATGATTTTCTTAATATTAGTTCACAGTTTGGTACTATACTCATTCAAAGCATTGCCAGTCTTCTTTGGGCACTGACTATCAAGATTCTCGTATAGCCCGTCTTTCTTACTATACTATGTATCCCTTTATTTCAAGAAATCAAGGAGTATATGAGCTTAGATTACTATAAACCAATATTAATACTAAGTGTGTTTTAACTTCAGATGACTCATTCTTAAAACTATGTTATTCTAACATATATTTCATCTTAATGCCTAGGTGAACTAATTTAACACATAAACATAAAAGCATAAAGTAAATCTACAACTACTAAAGCAAGTAAATAACAACATAAGGGAAAGAACATATAACTGAAAGAGAAATAACTTTTATTACCTATGAAATAAATTACATCATGAGATTTATAAAGGAAACAACAAAAGTAATAACAACTTAACCTATGAGTTAGAATGCATTTTCCCATAATTTTTTATGTGTCACTCAAATAGAACTTTCAGTGAATCCCGTTAACCCACAACTATCACCTTTATTTCTCATTGATTTGACTCATGTAGTGTCACTCAACATAGCCAAGGATGATCAACCACTTATGCTACAAACCATAGGAGATGTGATTACACCTAGAAAGACTAGTTTGAGTGTAATACCAAGAGAGACAAAGGGATTCAGAAAGGCCTGCAAATGAAAAAAAACTTGGAGAGATGAATAAGTGGAATGATAAATGATAGAATGGAAGTGTATGGGGATGAATTTGATATCCAAAATATAAAGATAAAAATTTAGAAAAATAAAACAAGATGGAAAAAGATTAAGACGTGATAATGAACTGAAATTTGGTGCAAAAATGGGTGAACAAAAAAATTGGCTAAAGATAGATTCTTTTTTATGAAATATCATGGATATTTTGATTGTGGAATAGAGAGATTAATTTGTGGATTTCATGATGAAAGTATAAGTAGAAAGAAAAATGAAAAATAAAATGGTGGAGAAAGATCAGAAAATCAAGTAGAAAATACTAAAAAGAGAGTGTGAAAGGAATGAATGAATGAAAGGGTTAGGGAATTATTTTTAGGTAGATATTTTGGTGAGTGATAGGGGATGATATGGAAGCTTAAATTTGTGAATTTTAAGTGGATCTGAGATGTAAAAAAAAGACAAAACAAAACAGTGAAATGGAGGGTGCATGATGGAAGAATGAAACAAGCCTTTCTTACCTCTTCTCTTCTCCTTGGATGTTCCTCCCGTTAGGATGTTCTCAACAGTGTTTGATCACTTTGTGTGGTCCTCTAGGATTCAGAAATTATCTAGGTCCTCCCCTTTTCTTTCTCTTTTGTGTTGTGGAGCAAGGGAATGGAGAAGTTGAAGAATTGTCACACGTGGCTGTTTTTTTTTTTTTTTTTTTGTTTCACTTTGAAGAGGGTGGATAAGTGGAAGTTTCCTATTGGGAACTTCCCTCCATCATAATCTTTCCTTGTCCCTTATCTCCTTTTTTCCTCTTATTATTGATAAGTAGTCAATTTTTGCATAAAAAAGTACCCAATTAGCAGTATATGTGTCATAGACTATAGGGAATTATTCTAGGGGTTTTCCAAAATTTGTGACACATGATTTCTCAGCTAATAATCCAAAATATTGATATTTTGTACATTCAAAAGCTAAACCAGCATACATATGTGATACACCATAGCTTTCTAGATGTTAAATAGCATTTTTTAATCTTTTATAGGTGTGAATAGAATGATCTAATAGTCTTAATCACTTTAGATGCTAACTGATGATTCAGATAAACCCACAGAGCCAAGACCTACTTTCCATCATTTCAATGTTTAAATAAAGGTCGAATCATTTTAGAACAAGCAGATGAGTCCAATAGACCATTGATAGAACTCAAAGTGATTAAAAATTGGTCCATGCAAAAGGTAGTAGCATTCCATCACCTTTACATGTGATTTCAAGTCATGCAAGCCACCTAAGACACATTAGTTATATTAGAGACATGAAATAATGGTTAGGAGAAGCCAAGCCATGTGGGACATGAAGCTCAGATGCAAGCCAGTGAAGCCATCAAGTCAAAAGGCAGGATGCAAGCCAATAAATCCATCAAGTCAAAGGCCATGAAGTCAAGCGATCTAAGCCATCTGCAAACAAGATACATGGCACACATGTTGAAGAGTTACATGCAATTTTCCACTTGCAAAACACTTTGTTTTAAAGAGGAAAATATTAGGAAACAAGTAGACTTATCAACAAGGAAAGGATGCATGCTAAGTAGACCAATCATAGAAGAAACCTCACCCTTTAAACTTTCCTTCTCTTTCCACCCAATGTGGAATATTTAGGAAAGAGAAACATGCACAAAGTTGGTGCAATTTCTACTCCCTAAGTTCCCTTCCTTATCCAACCATCTTTCCTAATCCTTATCCACTCTTTTTTCTCTTTATTAGGCTAGAAATTAGCAAGGAATCTACCTCTCTCTCTCTCTCTCTCTCTCTCTCTCTCTCTCTCTCTCTCTCTCTCTCTCTCTCTCTCTCTGTGTGTATATATATATATATATATGTGTGTGTGTATGTATGTATGTATGTATTTATGTACGTACATATACATATATGGGAAAATTGTGCACAAGAGGAGAGTTTTTTGTATGTATCTTTCCTTGGAAGATCTTGTACACAAGTTCCTTAAAGCTTTATATGCAATTTTATTAAGTTCTTTTCTACACACTTTTCTTTTCCTTAGAGTTAGTTCTTAAAGGCTTTCTATGCACTTGTCTTTGGAGCCTTTACATGTAACTTTGCCCCATAAGCTTCTCCTCTTTTTACTTTTATTCCTTTGATTCATATGCACATCTCTTGGGTACTCTTCCATGGTGTTTTGCTTCCATTTATGCTCTAATTCATTGCATCCAAAGCCCATCAATCTCTTGCAGTGATAGTTGAAGAAAGTGACCCTTGGATCATCTTTTCAAGCAATCAATCAAGGTTAGTGGTTCTTGTTTTTCTTGAGATGTTAACTTTAGATTTCTCCTTATTCTTTTCTAGTTATTAGTGTTCATCATCTTCTTTTTAGCCTTTAGGATTCATTCCTAGGTTTTCTTCATTCTCCCTTTGATTCTGTCTTTTGGTTCACATGCATGAACCTTAATGGTAACCATTGATGAATGATATATGGATGACATGAGATCTGAAATTTTTAAGTCAAAGTAATTTATTTTCAAATTTATTGTATGATGTGTACTTCTCTTGTAATGTTTTCCATGCAATAAGAAAGTTTAGTCCTTTGTGCCTCTATCATGTATGCTTCATTACTATTTATTGATCCTGGTAGATGGATGTTTAGAATTTGTAATATTCATTGAGCATGTTTAGTTAGATGTTATATTAGATCTTAATCTTTTGGAAGTTTCTAATTTCAATTTTAGAAGTTTTATTTTTAGAAAGTTCTAATTTCAAGTTTTTGAATGTTCATTCATCTTTAGAAATTAAACATCTTTAGGAAGTTTTTTTAAGATTAGTAGCATGTTAGAAGTGTATTTTTAGGAAGTTTCATGTTTAGAAAGTTTCTAATTCTATTTTCTTATGAAGTTTTCATTTAGAGAAAGTTCTAGTAAATTCATTCTAGATTTAGGTTTCTAAGTTTATTCGTATTTCTAGTCTAGCATTAGTTTTCTTTCTTGAATGCCTTTTAGTTATAGAAGTTTCTAATTCCATTTTTGGAAGTTACTTTTAGAAAGCCTTTATTTTAAAAAGCTCTATTTTAGTTTTAGTTTTAAATTTTATGAATGTTTCTAATTCCATGTTCTTTTAATTCCTAGAGTAAATCTAAATACAATCTTTCTTTAGCTAGGTTAATTAATCTAAATAGACTCCAATTTCATACCAATTTATTAGATTTCTCATGTTACCAACCACATTTGTGTACCATCATACTACTTTGATTTATGCACTTGTGAGTACTTATTAGAAGATATTAAGTTTTTGGCACTATATCCTTAGTTGATGTTGTCCTTTATTTAAGAAGTTTAAGGGCTGGATATCCATTTGGCAAGAACGTTTATCTTTATTTCCACCTCTAATGTTTTGGTATTTAATATTTTAACAGATATTTCATTTGTTAGTGGTCTATTTATCTTAGTCTATGTCATACATTTCATGTATTATTCCTTTTTCTTTTACTATTTGAGTTTTACATACTTTGTTATGTCCTTAAATAATTGAGTGTCTTTAGCTTATGATTCTAGATCTATTAACTTCGTGTGGAACAACAATAAGGATCCCTGTCCTTATAACCTACAGAAGTATGACCTTTTATTGTGGTTTTTAGGTTGTTAATTTTCTTGAGTGTTGGTGGTCATAACCAGCCCAATTTTAATTCTAGGTACAACTAAGTGTGTACCTCATTTTATTTAGGTTCATAGGATTAAATCAACCAAGTCATAGAAGACTATGTCATAAGAGACTAAGGTATAGGAGACTAAGTTATATGAGACTAAGTTGTAGGAGACTAAGTGTAATGAATCGATCCTACCAGTAACAATATTATCTGCTTTGGCTGAAACCTCGTAGTTTTACTCTTCCTTATAGGAAAATGCATTTTACCATTAGAGATACCTAGACCCTTATAACCAGCCCAGACTTCTCCCCAAGCAATGTGGGACTAAAATCTCAGGAAAATTAAAAGCTACCATCCTTTAGCTCGAGATCTCCCTTTCAGGATCGTCCTCTAAGCTACCCTTAGGGAATACGTGTCCCCGTGTGCAACTACTTCAGGTCCATCGGCAAACCATGTGCAGTCTAGGCCCACCATCATGAGGGGGTCTTGTTCTAATACCAGTTGTAATGACCGTGGTCCCAAAAGTACATATATTATCCACTTTAGCCCAAGACTCATAGTTTTTCTCTTCCTTGTAGGGAAGGTGCATACGTACTGAGAGAAATACTTAAGGCTTATAACTAACCTAAACTTCTTCTCCCTAGGAAATGTGGGATTAAACTCTTAGGATCACCATAAGCTTGCCATCATGTAGCTCAACATCCCCTTTTCGGGACCAACCACCAACACCACTCTCTAGGCTCCCTCTTCCCCCCTAAAGGAACACACGTCCCCGTGTGTGACCATGTTGGGTCCATCAACAGACCACATGTAGTCTAGACCCATCATCACGAGGGGATCTAGCTTTGAGAGCTTAGGCCTATAAGAGTACTTGTGACCAATGTCAAATAGCTAGATTTTGAGTGGTTTTACACTCACGAGACCTCAAGGACGTTTAGATGGGGTTATATATATATATATATACTTATTGAGATAAATTAATTATATTTAAGCATTTCTTGATTTAAATGCTTTTCATCTATTGATTTTTTATGATGATTCATTATCTAGTTTGGATAAGTATGTTTATGAGATGATGCATGGCATGAGTTGTGGTGATTACTCATATCTTTTAAAATACCTTGCAAAGATTATTATTATCTTTGAAACAACATGTAAGAACATTGAAACTAGTAAACCAAAATGGTTTGGCATGACATTGATTTGTAAAGCATATTTGAGATTTCAGAGTTTTATTATACTACTCTATATGCATAATATTTTACTGAACTGCATAACATGTGATTGGGAACTCTTTTGGGTTAAAATGGTATAAACTTCATATTTTGATGATGAAATAGGCACCCTAAGGGGAAATTGTGGGTGGTTCCAAAAGGAGGATGTCAACCTACAGGATGAGAGGCTTCAGGTGATCCTGAGAGTTTAACCCAACGATGCTTGGGGAGAAAAAGTTTGAGATGGTTATGAGGGTTTGGGTATCTCTAATGGTAACAACTCATTTGTCCTATGGGAAAGAGCAAAACTGTGAGGCTTCAGCCAATTGGACAGTAAGATCATGCTTCCTTGTAGGATAAGAGTTCTCTGTTCTATCTTATATTATATAAAGAGAAGAGTTCTCTTTGCTTTGAATTGCTTTCAAAGGTCCTTTTTCCTAAATATTGAGGCTCGTTCTATGTAGCTTTAGAGAGCCTCTTGAGAAGCCTAGGGTCAAATGTGTCGAGCTGGCTGAGTAGTAAAAGATTTTGTGAAAAAGTATTTTAAAAACCTGGAGTATCACACTAAGTCATAGGAGACTAAAGCATAAGAAACTATGTGTTAAGAGACTAAGGCTTAGGTGTCTATGTCATAGGTGACTAAAGCATATGTGATTAAGGCAGAGGAGATCTTGTCATAGGAATCTAATTTAGTGGACTAAGCGTTCAAAGCTCCAGCAAGAGAATGGTTAAGCATTTTCAAATTCTAGTGCAAGCATAGTTAAGCCATTAAATATTTTTGTAGAAAAGTATTTTATGCATTCCCAATTTTTCCAGAATAATATGTAGTTTGAGTGCTTACATTTCCAGCATAAGCTAGCTTAAGTGATCATGTTTCTAGCACACATATAGCTAAAGTATTCACAAATTCCAGCACAAAAGGAGTTCAAGTCTTCCTAAATTCTATACCTTTGTAATTTAATCATTTCCATGTTCTAGCACAGGTGTTATTCATGCATTCTAAATTTCAATACCAAAGCATTTGGGGTATTGCCAAATGTAGTGCAAATCTAGTTTAAGCATTCAATTTTCTTTTTCAACATCAAGCAGTTACTATCCACAGTCTTCTGATACTTTCAATTAAGCTCTTTAATTAGGACTGAGGAACAAGAATATGACACTATTTTCCTACATAACCCAAGTAGGAAATTGGTGTTTATGGTTTTGGTTTTTATAGTTCAACCATCCCAATTACAACACTTGGGATGAAGACACTCTATGTTTACTGATTTGACTAGGACTCTTACCCATTCTTCAGACAAGACCAAGGAAAACTCAACAGGTAGCAGAAATAGCTGCCACTTCCTGCATACATTGTGTAGAAATCAGTATTGTTTCTTCTTGTTAGAGCCCCTCAAAATAATGAATCTAAAGTCAAATTCATGGGGCATTCTTGTATGCAATTGAAGAGTGATATGCTATATTAAAAATTCATGTGTTAATTCTTCAAAATTTGAGTCCAAATTCAAGATCTTAAGCTGGGATTTGGCACTATCTCCTTGCCACTGTGTGCAGGAAATAAGGCGCCTAGTCCCTATTTTCGTTTGTAGCAAATAAAACTTCAGTAGCCAATTTAAAAATCCTTGATTTAGTGCATTAGATGAAGTTCATTCACTAAAAAAAAAAAAAACCCAAAAAATATTTTTCAATAGAAGATGAATTATAGGGACATTCAAGTGTGTGAACCATCCCCTATTTTCACATTGCATGCAATCACAAAATAGAGCATGCTAGCAGTAACTATAAACTTAGATGATCTCAAGTTAAAACGAAGATATTCCAGTCATACATTAAAGATACTAATCACTATAAGAAACATGAAATTAATTGATATATAGAGAATGAAATCATGCAGATATAAGGGATGAATTTAAGGGAAACACCTATGCATGTACACTACATGAATCAAGAACACATTTCTTACAATACGAGAGGAAAAACCCCTTGCTTTTCATGGATAAACCATGCAAGAATTAGAAGTTATTCCTAATAAATAGACCCCTTACTTAAAATTGAGCTTTGGACAGTTACATTTTCATCTAGTTTCCCCGGAGTTGCAAGTTCTCCTGCTTTCGACATGGAGTTCCAACTTAGGTAGGAATTCCACTTCTAGCTCACCTGACTCCTTCCCAAGCTCCCAATAATCATTCCTCTCCTCTTGGATCAACTGCCTCCTAGCAATTTCCACAACTTGTCCTCCCTGCATTGCCTAGCCTGGTTGTCTTCTTCCTCAATTCGTAGGGACTAGAAATGTTTCCAGCACTTAAGTTTCATTACATTTTTATACGCAGGAAAAAATGCAAGTGAGGAAGGATAGGTGATGAGGTGGGGAATGCTAGCTTACCCATGAAGTGGGATCCCACATGGTAGGTTGGGGTTTCCCCCTTTTCTAATTCGTTCACTTTAAAATTTCTCAATTATACACTCCTATTTTATTCCAATTTCTCAATTATATCCTAGTCAACATCAATTTTACAATTACACACTAACCAGCAATATGATAAATTCCTCATTTCCTATTCACTTGTTGGAGTTTTTCCATGAGCTTTGGGGTGGGCTTAGGATAGGACTTTCGTTGCACAAGTAACCTATTAATTACTCATTTTAACCCCATTTTGATTACAATTTCTTTTGGAAAATTACTTGATGTGATTTTTAATCTTTCATTTATCTTCAAAAATTGTTCCTAAATCTCCAAATCATCCTACCATCTCTCCTTAGTTGTTATCCAATGTAATTCCTTGACACAATCATTTAATTTCTTCATTATAGGTTAAGACATATTCATAATAACTAATTAAATAGATAAAAAAAAATTACACTATTTTTTATAAAATCATTGATTTATTAATTGAAATTGTATATTTACATATATATTACAAAGCCTCTTGGTAAGCATTTTCTATTCAAACCCATCTACCTTAACCTAGAAGCCCAATTAAAATAACCATTAACTATCATTCAAAAGTCAATAGAGATGTTAGAAAAAGTTTTAAAATGGAAAAGTCTAAGAAGTGAGAAATATCAAAAGTATTTAATAAAAATGCCTTTCTTTAAAGAAATATAAAAGAAGCAAAAAAGAACAAACAATTATCAGAAAAGAAAAGTTGTAAATGGAAAGAAAGAAAAAATAAAAAATATATATTCACTTTAGTATACTCAAAAGTAAAGTTGTCTAACATTTATTGAAGATGTCTACTCAGAATTTAAACTTTGAATCCTTTTAGCCTTTATTTTCAAACCAATCTCAAACCTACATTTTCTCCTATCTAAAGATATGTTGATCCTATGATAGAAGATATCTACTAGTCTAGGTAATGACATCAATTCTTAGGGATCACATTTCTTTATCTCATTTGTGCTTATAAAATTATGTGAATCATCAGTATTAACGAATTCAGTCACATAGTGAGAGAAATTTGATTGACCCTTTTTTTAAGAGCTTCATTTCTAAGTGTACACGAGTGAGAATTGAGGTCAAGACATTATTCCAAGTGAGGATAAGCATTTTTGTTTAGAAGTCAAGACTGATGTAGCCTATACACACACATAACCCCTAGACATAATAAAAATAATAAAATGGCTTTGGTACATAGCTAACTTACAAAAAATAAAAATTTGTCAAAGCTAATAGAATAGAAAGTGACGAAAATTTTCTAAAATAAACTAAGGAACTTAGCCTTACTAAATTTTGTGGGTATATTCACTCCAAACCCTCATAAGGCCTAACTTGTCTAGCAGGGATAACCTAAGGATTTAAGGGTTGTTGCATATGCTAAATGCAATTGTGAGTACCTATTAAAATGGAAACCATTTTTGTTTTCATGATATTTCACATGCTTTTCTCAAGACTAGCAAAATATTGGTTGGGGTTTTGAATTTTATAAATTTATTTTAATGAATTGGAGGGTTACACCTTTACCCTAATCCCCCAATGTGAAAAGCCTTGTAGCTTTCTTTGCTTGCACTGCCCACATAGATCACTAATGCTACAATGCATATTGACTAAATTGAAGTAGAAGGGTACATATTCTATTTTGGCTCCATTTTTTCTTAAGGAATAAGAAAGAAAATAAGTAAGAAGATGAATCGATATATGCTCAACTCAATATACTAAAAATCAGGTACTATCTAGTGCGTAAGCCTATATGAGTTGGAGTTCCTTTAGTAGGTTGGGGCTTGAAGAAGTTGTATATATAGACTATGTCTTTTTATAGGTCTGGGCTTTTTCTTTTCTAATCCCATGAATTGGCAATTGGGAGTCCATGTCTTATAAAACATAGTGTTATTAGTAGGGTTTTTCTAAAAATTTATAACATATGCATTTCTAACCTCATAATCCAAAAGTTTGATATTTGGCTGGTTTAGAAGCTATTCCAAAAGTAAGTATGTGAATCATCATAATTTTTTAGGATTTAATTAGGATTTCTGCTCTTTTTGTAGGAAGTGAGAAGATGATCCAATGGCTTATATTGCGGTACACAGTTTTTTGTGGGTCGAGCTATGTGGTTAGCATGCCAAGGATGCAAGGGCGGTGTGCCCCTACCATAGGTGTGAGGCTAGAGCCATGCAAGAAATTGGAAGAAAGTAAGGGTGACTAAAATGATCCTTGCAAAAAAGTCATGCATTTCCACCACTTTGCATGAGCATTGGAGCCATACATGAGGTCTCATAATCCAACTAGGAAACCTAAGGAAGCCAAGATACTCAAGCCTTGAAGCTAAGAACTAAAGCCACTTAAGCCACCAAGGAATGAATGATCAAAGTGATCCATCAAGACATGGATGAATGCCACATGAAGCCACATGATTGGAGCCCCAATTCAATCAACTATCTTATGATTAAAGTGTGATTTTTAAGGGATTTTGGGAGAGAATTATAAAAAGGTAAGATGATCATGCATTAAGGGAACCTTCAGGAGAGAAAACCCCACTTTCCTAATCCATTTCCTAATCTTTCCACCACATAAACCTAGGGTTCCATGATTTTACATTAGGGATAGAACCACCTTCCTAGAAGATAACACCTCCCCCCTTGTTTGGATGCCTAATTCAAGTGATTTCCTAATTAGGAAACCCCTACATATCTTCATTCAACACATCTCAAAAGCCGTGATCTCTTTCCATTTTTCCTAGATTTCCTCATCACAATAGATCTCTCTTTTCTACCATTCAAATTTCACCTAATTAGATGGGGTGGAATTCCACCCACCATTCTAAGAAAAAGATGCCTCCCCCTTCTAAAATAGGAAACCAACCATGTCATCTCTTATTTCATCCTTGATTACATCATCTTCCACCTAACTTTCCTCCTTCACTCTCTAGCTAACTTTCTTAATTGAATTCCTATATCTAGATCCACCTCCCTTTCCTAGAATGTGCCTCATTCAAAGTGGAAACAATTCATCTACAAACACCTATTGTTCCCATGTTTTTAACCAAGTAATGTTTGGGTGAGACAACCTTGAAACATTACACTCTTTGCTTGGTTATCTGTGGAGCTGGACTTTTATTTGGTGCTTTTCTTAATTTGGATTTCTAGTAATTTCTTTAGTTGTTTTCTCTCCAATTGATGTTAGTAGCTTGTTTCATTGTTTTAGTTTCATTGACTTTGTTTCCTATTGTTTGTGTCATAGTTCTTCACTCACCTCTAAACTTAGATTTCCCTCTTTCTTTGCTTCACTTTTGTTAGCTTTTCTAGCTCAATTACTCAATATTCAAGTTAATTCTTCTTTGATAGTGAATCCAAGAGAAGAAATAGCTTGCATATTTGCCTTCCCCCTTAGGAATTTCATATTTTTCTCCCTCAATTCCACTTAGTTTTAGGTGTTTTGTTTTTATAGTTAGTTCATCATCCTAGCCATGTTTTTGCTTGAATTATTTTCTGGATTTTCTTTACATGCAACAATACTTTAATTCAAAAGCATTAGAAAGAGTTTAAGTTGTAGTTCAGATCAAGTTTGAGCTTTGAACTATGAGCAATTTCCATATTCAATTGCATGTATTATATGCACTATTTTGGGTGTATTATGGCATTAACTTAATGAAATTCTTTGAGGCTTCTCATTATTCAATGTTTCCATTATCAAATTACTTTAGATTAGGGTTGTTATATTAATTAAAAGTTATTGTTTTAGTTGCTTATTATGCTTGATTTAAGTTTATGTTCTTAAATGCTTGACATCTAGAAATTTTTCTCCTTAATCTTTATGCTTCATTTCTAGTATTCAAAACATCTTAACTTCTTGAATCCTTAGGAACTCATTTATATTTTTAGGTTGTTTATTAATTGCATAGCTTATTTTGGATGTTAGTTTGCATTTAAAGCTTCAAAATTTGGTCATCTTTCAACCTATGAACCATGAGCATAATCCATGGATCATGCACATGGTACTAGGTTACTTTTTTCTTTGATCCTTGGTTAATTTAGTTGCTTAATAATGTTTTGATGAGTATGCAATTTCGCATAAAAAATACCCAATTAGTAGTCCCTGTGTTATAAATTATAGGCATTATCCTAGGGTTTTTCCAAAATTCATGATGCATACATTTCTGACTTTTGCAAGTTCAAAAGTTAATCCAAGAATTATAATAATTTTCTAGGTATTAGTAAGGGTTTTTTATCTTTTGTACATATTAAGAAGATAATCCAATGGCCAAGATAGCTTAAAATGAGAATCGATGATCAAGATCACCTTAGAGAGCCGGGACCCAAATTTCATCATTCGAATGATCAACCAAGGGTTAAGATCATGCTAGGCAAGCAATGAGTTCAAGAAGGTGAATGAAAGAATCGAAGGTGATTAGAATTCACATGGAAAAATAATGCAATTTTACCACCTTTGCATGAGAATTGGAGCCATGTAAGTCACATAAGCAATATAAGACATAAGCCATGCTAGGAGAAGTGAAGCCATGAATCTAAGGGATTAATCCACCAAACAAGAAGCCATCAATTTGAACCTTGAAGCCATCTAAGCCAAGAATAATGAGACCACACTTTTTGGAGCTTTCCATGATATTTCCCATTTAGAAGAAAACGTGTTTTTCAAGAAGCTAAGTTGGATGATTATCACATAAGTTGCATGCATATGTGGACTAATGATAGTATAAATTTGTATCTCCACTTTCCCTATTTTCCTCATCCATTCCCTATCTTTTTTCTTCTTTCTATTCTTCTCTCTCTCTCTCTCTCTAATCCCATTTAGGGTTTTTTTACACATGAATTAGAGAGGGTGTAGATATCCCACTAAAAAAGGTGGCTCCTCCCACCTAATCTCCATTCTTTCTCCCCTTTCTAATTCTATTTCCTTGTTTCCATCTTTATCTCTCTTTTGAAGTTCCCATTTCATCCCAATCTTTCCTAAGTGACTCATCTTCTAAACCAATTGTAATGACCCCAATTTTTGTAATATTAAAATCCCATGACAAGTTCAGTTTTAAAGATAAGGGTATTTTGGTCATTTCACTAGTCTCCTTGACTAAACCCAGGAATTTGGTCCTAAAAATGGTTCCATTAAATGTTTCTTATAAAAATAAATTCAACAAGACCAAAATCACCCAAAACGGAGTTAAAATGAGCAAGTTATGGACCTTTGAAGTTCAGGGGCAAAATTGTAATTTTTACAAAAACGGGTTTAGCTGCAAAACACAGGGGCCCGTTTTGATACGGGCACCCTTCATCTTCCACCTCCTAGAGAGTTCTAGAACGGGGGTGATTGGAGGGGAACTCACCGCCATTCTAGAGGTTTCTCCACCACCATTCAAAGGCGGTGAGAGCCCCCTCCAGAACCCTCTCTTAGCTCTATAAATAGAGCTCTTAGGTGCCTCTAATGGCAGCCCAAAACTCTGGAGAAAACCCATCGTGGAGCAGTGACCAAGAGGGAAAAACATGGAGAGAAAACCAGCCACGAAGCACGTACGCTCAAAAACTCCCCAAACCCATCTCACCCATAGTCCCAGGCTCAGTTTTCCTAGGTTTTTGCATAAAAATCCATGGAGAATAGGCCCCTAGGGAGTCACCAAGGACCCTGGGATGTCCCCAGGGCCGCACTGGTTCCTCAGGGATGAACCAGGGCATCCCAAGGATGCCCCGGTCCCCCAACGACGGAAACGCCCAATTCGTACGAGACGCGTCAAACGCGTCTGAGAGGAAACCAACGGGCGCGTCCGTAGACGCGCCCGCTAAAGAGAAGGACGGGCAGAGAAGTACCGCACGTCTGCAGATGCACCTATTGAGGTGCATGCCATAGACGCGTAGTACGCTAGCAGCACGTCCACTTTTGGTTCCTTAAGGAAGCTAGGGCGCACGTCGCAGACGCGCAGCACCCTAGCATTTCGTCTTTTTGTCTTTAAAGACTCTATGTACACACGACACTAAAACGCTTATAACTTGAGATCTAGAGCTCTGATTGAGGTGCCGCAAAAGGTGTTGTGTACGTGTCGATGACACAGACACATCCAAACTATAAAATCCCTGATCAAGGTCCAATCAAAGGTGGGCATGACCCTTAGAATAGGATGGTGGCGCGTGGCCACTAGACCTTTGGAAAATTGATAATACCAAGGCCCAATTAGGACCTTAGGACACCCATAGGCATAGGGATGGACCCCTAATGCCTAAGTAATAAGACCCAACTACTCTAAAACCCATAAAAGATGGGTCAAACTAACCTTGAGTCCCCAAACCATGTTCGGCAGCGTACGAGGACAAATGGGTTAGCGTGACCTAGCCAGGTAGGTGCTTTATCACTATTAGATTCTTTTAAAAGAACTATTATTATTTTGAGAACATATGTTTTAAATATAGGACTTGATTTGCATGACTTAATTCAGCATGCATGATAAATGCTTTGTACATAGCCATGTTTTGAAATGATTGCATATACATTATGCACATATATGGGTTGCAAACAAGTGCATACATTGCATGATTTAAGTACTTGCAAAGATTGCATGTCCTTAAGGGTTGCCAAAAGACGCTGGAGTGCCAAGGGTCAGGCAGTTGTGAGGGACCCAAAGAGGACAAGTTTTAACAAGAGGTTTTGGCTTCTTTAATCTTATGTGATTTGGGTAAGTAAGCCCGTGGGTGCTATGCCGAGGGGTCTGGGTTGGCCACCCAGCCTCTACCACTAATAGGTGGATGGGTACCACGCCCAAAAAGAGGCAAGTCCCTACGTCGACTGCATGTGGTACAGGGGGCTACCACTGGTGTCACGGCACTAGGTTGACGTGTCATAGGCCCCGTGGAGGCTATGACCAAGTTTCCTCAGGTACCCGGGGACCACACGGCGAGGAGGTCGTGGGCATAGTGGACCCTATGGTTTGATGATTTATGTGCATTGCATATGGCATGATATGAGGTTGGTCGACCATACCATAGTAGAGATCCATTAGTTGGATTCCATGAAGCATTTTATGCATATCATGATGTAATGATATATACGTATATGATACTTTCAATTTTGGATTATATGATCCTTTAAGTCGTTAGTATTTCAGTTTGACAATGGATTTTGATGTCGATATTGAACTTGAGTATTCAGACATGCACATGTTTTGGAAAGAGCATATGATTTTAAAACACCGCATGCATTATAAAACTAGTAGTGATAGACTCCTACTGAGTATAGTATATACTCACCCCATCCTTAACATTTTTCAGGATAGTTCCACTCATAAATAGAAGACGTCTCAGGAGATATTAGTGCTATGAGCAAGTGAATCAAAAAGAAGAAAGTTATACATGTAAGTAAACTCTCAACCCTTTGGACATGAAGTTGTATTTAATTACAGTTGGGCTGTGTCTTTGTGGACTGAAAGACACTGGGAAAAATATTTATGATTTTTGAAGTTTTTCAAAAACCACTTTGGTTGTTGTGAAGGTAAATGACACTCGAGGTTTTCAAAAATGAGTTTAAAACTAAAGGTTTTTCGCTGCATTGCATGGTTTTTATAGAATGGTTTTCAAATAGGGATGCATCCCGCCTTAGGACATTAGGTGTTGCATTTAAAAATGCATGAGAAAAACCCGGGTCGTCACACCAATCCTAATCCATCTCACAATTCCACGTCCAACACCTTAAGAAAATCATGAATTTTACCTTCTAAGAGTTCCATGGTTTGCACCTTCTAAGTTTGGCTCCACCACTTCTTAATTCCATAACAATCCTATCCTCAATGCTTATCTTCTATTTCCTCTTTTCCTAACATAGCATCTTATCAAAATAGAAAGCTAGCCATCTATAAAAGACCCTAAGGGATCCCATGTACCATTCATGTAGGTGGAAATCTCTAGCTCCTAAAATATTGGTGCCTCCATCATTGAGTTTGCCTTAGGGCTTGGATGGCATCCTCTTTTGCTGCTCTCTTTGGTGTTCCATGCCTCTTTCAAGATTCCTTTCTCTTTGGACTTCATGTACAGGTTGGTTTGCTTTCTTGTTTTCTTTTCATAGTGCTTTGTTTGCTTCTTTATTCTAGGTGCATAATTCTAGAATTGTTCTCCTTTGAGTTTTGTTTTTGGCTTGTCTTAGTTTTCTTTAATCCAAGGTTACTTATCTCTCGTAGTGATAGCTAAGAAATATTAACCCTTGAATCCTCTTAGTTTCCTTGCTTGTTTAGCTATAGTTCTTGTGTTGAATCATCTTGCTTACTTGCTTGTTGCTTGTCCAAGTTTTGCTTCAAATTTATATCTCTTTCACTTTCTTTCTCTTTGATTTTCTCTCTTGTCTTTCACATGTTTAATATCTTAGATTGGATTATTGGATTTTTTTGAAGACGATTTGAACATTTATTAGGATTATGTTTTTGTATTTGAAAAGTGTTCATATTTTTGTTTCTATTCCCATGTACATTCACAACTTTCATATGTAATTTTCACTTCAATTAATCCATTTGGTTGATGAGCATTTCTCTTGCTTGATTCTAGTATTAAAGTTGTTTAAATCTTGATTGTTATTATCTTCTAATCTTGCACACCATGTTTCTTTCCATGCCCCAAGTCCACTTAGTTTTGTTCATACCATTTTGGTATACTTTTCACTCCATGAATCTTGTGCATCTTCCATATGTCCATGCTCATCTTTCTTGCTTAGTTTTTTAGAAACTATTTTGTATTTTATTATAGTTTCATTATTTAAATTTCATTTGTGCAAGCTTGAAAACCTTGCACATCAGCCATACTTTCCATTACAAGTTCCAAGCACATAGTTTTGTGGATCATGCACATGGTATTTGGAGTTTTGTTTATTTGATAATTGTTTGTTCTTCACTTAATGCTTGCTTAGATTTTCTTACTTAAGTTTGTTGCATCTTAGGTAAGTTCTAAAAGTTTCTAAGTTTAGCTTATAGAAAGCTTTGTTTTTAGAAAGTTTCCTTAGTTTAGCTTTACATTTCATCATAATCTCTTGCCATGTTATTTACTTTCCTAGTTCAGGCAAATACAATCTTTATTTTGCTAGGATAAGTGATCTACCTCATGGCATCAACCTCACTCATGTACAATTAATACATTGATTCATGTGCTTGCAAGTAATTTTGAAACATACACCAAGCTTTTGGAGCCATTGCTGAGGAATCACAATGAATTTGTGGTTGGATTTTCTTTAGAATGACTACCTCTAGTCATAGTCTTAGGTTGTATTAGATTAGGATTTTGCATCCATATTTACATATTTTGCTAGTTCCTCAAAAATTGATTGTTTCTTTGTTTTGTGCAAGAGAAATTTGGCAAAAGGAGTGATGGCGATTCCTTTGACCAATGCTTCATTAGATTAATTAGGATCTATTGCTTTCTTATATTAGGGTTTTTATTTTTTGAAAGGACTTGTAGTGAATCCTAATTGTAATTTTTAATTATTTATTTCAAATGGGTTATAATAATATAGGCCAAGTGTGGGGTATGGTGGCCCACATTTGAACTTCATTAGAAATTCCAATGTAAGTCTCAACCCTCTCTTTACTTTTCTAGGTCTTAGTGTAATTTGCATTTTGGATGGTAATGTAATTCATATAGTTTAGGTCATTCATTATAAATTGTGCACAATATTTAAGGTTGTTGTATTAGATTGCATCTATTTTACAAAGGTTAGCCTAAGCTCAGCTATAACTAAGGCATAAGCTTTCTAGTTATAATGTATTGTCTATTAAGGTACGTACCCTTTGTTAGATAGCATATAGGTAGGCATTAGTTTATTTTCCTTGTATTATGTTGCACATTTACTACTTTATGGTGGATGGATCACATTGATAGTAAGGGCACAATAGGAACCCTCATAAGATAAGGATTGGATTTCATCATAGGTCCTTAGGCCCCCTAGGTAATCTAATCAAATCAATTCAATTCTCTGCAGGCTCATGATTCTAACCCTTAAACCTTAATTTAAAATCAAGTAGCAAGAGACTTAGGGTATCGAGCCTGTAGGTCCCTTTTGAAGGAGTAGAACTATTGTCATTCCAGTGCCTCTTGAGCATCCTGGTTATAGTGGGTATCCAAAATCCAAGTGATTTTCGTACACCTTTCATTGATGTTTCTTAAGATCTAAATGCCTCCTTACATGAGAATTGTATTAACCACTTCGAACATGACCTAATTGGTAAGCAATAGTTGAACCTAAATAAAAGGAGGAGCTATTTACATTTAGGTCTACAAGCTACCATGCTACAGATTAAAAATGATTATCAAATTAACTCGTTAGCATTATGGATTGATTGATTAGACATCATTTAGAGTTAGGAGTCTCATATAGTTAGGTTGCATCATTTAGATAGGATTTCATCTTAGTGCATGCATGATCATTGATCTTAGAACATGGATTTAGCACCATTTGATCTTGAGATTGAAAGTATCCACAAGCAATGGTGGGAAATCAAAATCCTAATCCCATGCGGACCTGCCAATTGTAATTGAGCACTAAGCCATAAAAGACTTTTATGTGACACTTCAATTTAATACTCCCTCATGCATCACATTGCCACCTACCAATGTAGACCACTTTGAACTTAAATTTGGAGTCATTCAGTTACTCTCATCTTTTTATGCTCTAAAGAGAGGATCTGTACCAACATATGAAGGAACTCCTTGATATTTGAGCCACATTTATGTTTCAAATTTTTTTGAATGATTATATTAGACTTAGGTTGTTTCCCTTTTCATTAAAAGATAAGGCCAAAATCATGGCTGAATTTTATAGAGGTCAGTTCCATCACTTACATTGTACGGACCCTTTGTTAGATAGCATGTGCTAGGTTTGTAAATTAGTTAAGTAGACCCATTCCTAACCCACGAATCATGCATACCATTTCATGGTCATACGCATGATACTTGGGTAGTTCTCCTTTGATTGCTTGATTGGTGATTGTTTTCCTTTAGTTTTCTTATTTAGTTGTACTTTAGTTGAGATTCCATTGTTTACTAGTTTGCATCTTAGTTAGTTTCTAATTTTATATTAGGAAAGTAATTGATTTTTTTCCTTACAATAGTTGCAAATTTCATGTTTAGAAAGTTTGATTTAGGAAAGTTAATTTCATTTTTATGAATTTTTCAAATGAGAAAAGTTATAAATTTAGAGAGTTTTCATTTAGGAAATTTTTAATTTTTTAGAATGTGTGTTTTAGGAAAATTGGTAAGTTTGGTATGTTTTAGTTTTAACATAATTCCATCTTTTAGGTGTTAATCTTCCATTTGTAGTTTAGTAAAAAGAGCTTCTCAATTTGGTTAGGTTAGATAATTTAGGTAAGGACCACTAATATTACATCCATTCAAATCCTCACAAGATAGATCTCCTCGCATGAATTACTATAACAAATTTGTGCACTTGAGAATTAAAACTTAAAATCACAAAAAATTTTTAACACCATTGCTAGGGAGTCGCAATGGTTTGTATAGCGGACCAAACCTTAGATTATTAACCTCTAGTCCAGGTTTAGGGTGCATTAGTTTAAGGTTTTACATTTATTTTCTATATTCCACATATTGACCATTATTGTTTGATTTTTGTGGAAGGGAAATCGACAAAGGTGTTGTGACGACCCGGGTTTTTGAAACATGATTTGTAAAGTATTTTGAAAGGCAGGGCCCTTAAGAGTGTAAATTTTTTTTCACAAAACAAAGTAGTGGAAATTCTTTTCTTTAGAACTTGTTTTGAAAACCCAAGTCACCACTTTCATACATAACATAAGTACAATTTGTGTATAAAATAAAATTCCGTTAAAGGAATATACTTTTATTAAACTTTAGGATCTATCCAGTGGTTCACAATACAGCCAAATCTAGTACAATACTTGTCCAAATTACATAATCCAAAGCTCAAGCTCACTATATAATAAAACTCTCAACAAAGAAAAATACATGTCTTCAAGGGTATACCTTGAAGATTATTCACTTCAAGTCTTCTATAGTCTTCAGCTCCTAACTCTCCTTCCCTGTATCTGAGATATTGCAACAATTACAATATCTCAGCAAGCAATGCTTAGTAGGGGATTCAAGAAACATAACATTGACAATGTAATTCCAATACTTCATAATCCCATTATCCTTAAACATACTCTTTACTTTGTAAGTTATGTATATCTATATACATACATACCCTTCATGGGTAAACCAATTAAATTCATGAAAATAGTCAAATATCATTCCTAACTAAGCTGATCAATTCTCTTCATTTTTGAGAATTTAGTATTACAGCTAATCTTATACTAGGAATTTCCCTTCTTGGGAAATATTGGTAATATACAATTACCTAGCATTTCATTATGCTATAACATAAGACATTTCATTATGCCTATTCTCATATGCATCATAGTGCAAAATAATAAAAAAGGTTGCTATGCTGTAGTCTGATCCGTACTAGCGCGCTCAGATAACTGCCCTATTCACCACTGATACCACGGTGGAAAATATTATGTCAGTGCCCATATGGGGGGGCAAGACTTTCACAGTGGTGGCCTTCCCATAATTGCTACCACCTGACTTTTAGCCTCTCTTAGGGCAAGGTATCATCACATCATCAAATTTCAAGGAGCGGGTGGTCAAACCCTCATAACTCCTCTAACAATAGCATTCCCCTAGGCTTATGCCTATTAAAACAAACTCACAAGCCTCCAAGCTTGTATGTAAAATAGATTTCATATATATCAGACCATATGTCTGTTTACTTAGGGATGAAATATTTCCTAGTCCCTTATTCACTTATAGTTTAGTCCTTAACCATCTTATATGTGTTTGGTTGGATCATAAGGTTTTCAAGAGATTTAATACAAGTAGTATCATTACTCTTGTCAACATAAGATCATGAGTACAATCATGTATGCATTCATCAAATCCTCCTACCTTTAAGGAGTGATCTCTTTTCCCCAAATCTTCCATGATCCTGACTGATATATATGATCTGTACATCCATACGTATTGTCAATATATAAATTATAAACTATCCTATTGATCACTAGATCTGATGTTTAGAATGATCTTTAGATCATTCATATCTAAGTATTTTTCTATCTCTAAGTCTTTGTATGTCCATCTCCTTGATCTTGATCTTTCATAGATCCATTGATTTACAATCTACACATGTTGATAAAGATCAAGGTCCTAGATCTTCTATCATCTAGTTCTTATTTAATCTAAGTTCAGTTATTGGATCATCCCTATAGAGGATGATCTTGGTTTTCTTCCTTGAATCATCTTTGATCAAGGGTTTGGATTATCTAATCTAATGAACTATAACAAGTATACTAATAAACATGCATAATAAGTATAATATAGTATTCATATTCTTATTGTTCTTGATCATGCAAGATCTAATGGATCTTGTTTGATCATCCTTATCTTACTTATTGTTTTTATTAGGGTTAGGTAATTTACTAACCTTTTATGCTCTTATTATTATTATTCAACCAGTTAATGTGCTGGTTGAAGGTAGCTTATTCAAACCTAAATCTAGACTACTCTTCTTATTTCCAATTGGTTAAGGCTTACTAGCTGAATGGGTGAACACAAAGTGGTTACTTCAATCCTCATGTAAGGAGATGTTTAAACCTCACAAACGTCAATGGAAGGTAGGGGAAGAGAGAGGCTCTATTAGATAACCCCCTAACCACTATGTTCATCATTCACTAGAATGATCATAGCTCAACCTTTCATAAGGTTCCTATAAGCATGTTTACCCTAAGTACTCTTTCTAATGGATTTTAATTAAGTCCATGAATATTTATAATGTCATTCATGGGGTTTATTATTCTTTTCCTAATTTGGGCCAAGGATTTGATATTCCTTATATTGTCCTACTAACTATAGCCCTTACTAATTAAGTCCAAAGTACTCCATTCTTATTTGTGTCATGAAACTCTACTTTCTCATTAGAATACATTTTTGATGTTTTATGCTTTTTATCTCATAACAAGTAAATCTACTAATAACATTTAACCACAAATGAATTATAAATTCAAGGCATAAAACTAAATAACATAACATTTAATGATAATGAGGCAAGGTACTTAAAATAATTAAATCTAGCACCTTATGATAACAATGAAATCACATATCATGCTAAAGTCTAAATCTTATACTAGCATGCTTTATAACATAATCATATTTAAAATGCTATTATATAAAATGAAACTAATTACATTAACATTTTTAGGAACCTTTACTTATGATCCAACCATTTGATCTTAGATCTTTTCCTTTGATTAAGGATTTTAGTTATATTTAGGAAATTTTCTTTATCAAGGTCAAAAGATCATATTGGTCTATTTTTGTCATAATCCATCCATGATTTCCTTGGATTTCATTATATCAACATTTATTCTTTCCATCCCAAGGATCTGATCACACTTGATCTCATTGATCAAGTGCGTCCCTTTGTATTTTTAGGATTTTTCTACCATAATGGGTAGATCCCTTAATATATCTCATATATATATCCAATTAAACCATATATCTCACTTTATTTCAATAGTATATCATTATTAAAACATATTTTTAAGATCTGATCATCTCAGATCTTGAAGATCTAGGTAATTGGAAACTTATTTCTTTAATACAGAAATTTTTTACTGAATAGTATGTCCATTTTATCATTTCATCAGAAAATAGAGGTTTCAAGCTTTCCATAGCTTTTTTCCAATCCCAATTTGGAGTTCAGATGACTCCAGAATTGGATATGGAAGTTCACAGTCTTTCCTAGGGCCTGGATTTGATCTGGGCCCAAGGAACGGACGGCCTAGATTAGTCGGGCAGAACAAACCAGGCGGAATGTGCTCGGTTCGTCGGGCGCGTCCGCTGTGACGAAATACCGAAGCGCCCGCACGAGGCTTCCATGGATGCGCGCGGAATGTTTTTGGTTCGTCGGGCGCGTCCGCTACGATGAGATGCTAAAGCTCTCGCATGGGGCGTCCACGAACGCGAGCGGAAGGTCGTCCGTCCAATCAGGAGATCGGACAGTCCATTTGGACCGTCCAATCATTCCCCTCTCAATTGAGGGCCCAAAACGTCTCAGATCTTTGTGAAAATTCTACCCTAGGGGTTTTGGACCATTCTGGATCGATTGGTGCAGTCAGAATTTTCATCTAAGCACTCTATCATCTAGAATTAAGGGTTCTGGTGTTTACTTTATTTTTACCTTTTTATTACCAAAATAAATTACAGTAAACTAAAAATTACATAAAATAGTATTAAAAATCTATAGAAAGTATTTCCACCTACCTGATTGGAGAAAAATCCTCGGTTATATGCCCAATTTAAAAAAAATACCTTGTTGATGAAGATATGACCTAAGATCCACCTTCTTGCAAATATCCGTTGTTTGAATTGGTGGATCTTGAAATTTCTTTGTGGGTTTTGTTGAATAGATATGTTGGGAAGTTTTGGACGGTGGAATTGATCAAATTAGATCTGGAATAGAGTGTCTAATTGATTTTAGGTCTCTTGTTCCAATCTAAAAAGAAAATTAAATTGAAAAGAGAGATGTGTCTTGGAAATTTTGGATTTTTGGTGAGGGATCTAGGTCTACTTTTTTAGGGAGAGTGAAGAAAATTTTGTGGGGATTTTATGAGGATTTTTCGGGTTGTATTTATAGGCATTTTGGGTCTTTTTTCATGATTATAATATTTTATTATTTATTATTAAATGGCATGAAAGTCTTCCATGCTCCATTTTTTTTTTTCCCATGCCCCATTTTTCTTTCCCAAGACCAGCTGATGTTTGTTGACCCATGACTTCACGTGGCTGCTGATAAGATTGGTTTTTGGGTCCCTTGTGGGCCCCATGTGGGCCCCACATGGTGTAAAAAGACTATTTTGCCATTTATGCATAAAATTTTGGGTTTTATTCCCATGATCTCGGATTTGAGTGTACTTAGTGGTGTTGGATTCGTATTTCTTAGTACATTCTAAATTTTGATGTCTCATATTTTGATTTTTGGGTAAAATTACTATTTTACCCCTTTTGTCCAAGAAATGAAGAAACTTAAGGATTTCTCATCCAAATTTAGAATTTGGTGTGCTTACAGTCATTTTGAAGGGTTTTCTAAGTTTAATTTCAATTTTACATGTCTTTATGATTTGATTATACTTTTATAAAAAAGTATATTCTAAATAACCCTAATATTTCAGCCAAAAATATCTGAAACTCAAACTTTATTGATTTTCTCAATCAATTACAAAAATTGGGGTTATTACAGGTGTAGCAGAGATTCTATGGGCCACAGCTTCATCAACATAGATTAGGGTTTTATTACTTTCCTATATTACGTTTTAAGTGAAATTATAGTGAGGCCCATTGTAATTTTAATTTTTAATTTAATTTTTAAATGGGTTGTAATAATACAGGGAAAATGTGGGGTATGATGGCCCACACTTGATCATCATCAGAGCCCTCACTATGAGCAATCTTCGCCCAAATTTTAATTTTTAGGATAAAGTGCATTTAGTATTTTGCATATATGCGTGGTAGTATAACTCATATAGATTTGGGGCCATGCATTGATATATATTGCATAATACTTAGGATTGCTGCATTAGATCAAGCACCTGTATAACAAAGGCTAACCTGAGCTCAGCTATAACCAAAGCATAGGCTCCATGGTTATAGTGTCTTGACTATTAAAGTACTAAAATAGGCATTAGTTTGATTTTTGTTTTACATTGCATGTTTATAAGCTTTTTAGAGGAATGGAACCTAATGTTAGTAAGGTCCCAAAAGGGACCCTTATAAGATAAGGGCTGGATTTCATCAACAACTCATTGGCCCACCTAAGAATCAATCAACATCCTTGTATGTTATGATCCTAACCCTTGGACACTAATTTAAAATCAAATAGAAAGAGAATTAGGGTAATGAGCTCATAGAACCCTTTTAGAAGGATGCAATCTATTGTCACCCTAGTAGCTTCTGAGCACTATGATTATATTGGGTGTCTTAAAATCTAGATGATTTTTCTGTGCCTTCTATTGATATTAGTTAAGGTCTAAACACCACCTGACATGAGGATTGTATTAACCACTTCAGAGAAAAACCCAACTAAAAAGCACTAGTCAAATATGGATAAAAGGAGCCATCTAAATCTAAGTCTAAGAACCTACCACCTATACAGTAAGAAAATATAATCAAGACACTACTCAATTAGTGATTACTAGGATTTGATTGTGAATGACTTAGAGTTAGCATATAGTTAGGACATTTAGTTAGGAATTAGGGTAGTTTATGCAAGGGCTTTGATCTCAAAACAAACAATTAGCACCTTTCGACTTAGAGATTGAACACGACCTTAGGCAAGGGGGCAAAAACCAAGTTCCTATACCCATGGCTGCACTACTAGCAAAAGTCAAGAGTAAATCTATTATAGATTTTTATGTGCCACTGGAGCTCAACACCTCATCTTGCATTGCTCTACCCCCAACAAATGCAAACCACTTCAAGTTAAAGTCGGGAGTTATATAGTTACTCCCCACTTTTATGGTTGAGAATGAGAAGATCCTTAACTAAGTATCCAAGATTTTCTTGATATTTTCTCCACATTTAAGCTTTGAAACTTTTCAAATGATTCTATTAGGCTTAGTTTATTCCCTTCTCATTGAAGGATAAAACCAAGTCATGGCTAAATTCCTTGGAGGTAGGTTCCATAAATACATGGGACCAGTTGTCTAGGAAGTTTTAAAATGAATTCTTTCCCATTCATAAAACAAATGCCCTTTGTTGGGGAATTATAAATTTCCAACTAATGGATGAGAAATAGTATTATGAATGTTAGGAATGGTGGAATGATCTACTGCAAAAGTGTCCACATCATGGATTTGAGAAATGGTAGCGAGTGCAATACTTCTATGAGGCATTGACAACTCAAAATAGGCAAATGATAGATGCCACAAGTGGTGGGACCCTCATGGTAAAAGATGAGAGAGAGAGAGAGAGAGAGAGAGAGAGAGAGAGAGAGAGAGAGAGAGAGAGAGAGAGAGAGATAGAGACAAACAGCCTCTAAAGAATAGGGGTCTATATGAGATTGGAGTGCATATAGATCTATCCCATAAGCTTGACTCTGTACTTGAAAGAATGGATAAGTACCAGGGGGCCATATGTGAACTTCCTAACCAAAACTATCATAAAGTTGTATGTTCCTCAATAGCCACCTAGCTTACAACAATATCAGCAACAAGAGAAACCATCTTTTGAGGAAAACATTCAAGTCCTTATTGAAAGATCTTTAATGCAAAATGAAGAAGCTAACAAGCCATCACATCAATTGCAAAATGATAGTAGACATTCAGCCCATGTCAACTCTCAAGCCAAAGCCAAGTTAGGGATGCAAGTAGCCAACTATTAGCTCTATTACAAGATAGAGGAAAGGGTCAGTTCCCTAATCAGCCTATCCCTAACCCTGTGTCAATTTGAGATAGGGTCAAGTTGTCAAACTCATAAGCCTCATGAGGATGCCAAGTCTAAAACCACCCTTAAGAGTGCCGTCAAGTCGACAACAAAGTCGGGCGAGCTAAGTAAAGTGGAGAGAAAAATGAGGCAACCAAAGCATAGGAGAAAAAGAAAAGATGGAGATCTCCTATGACACCTATTTTGGAGACCCCCTATGTGGCCAAAGCACTGCTTCCTCAATTACTAAACAAGGCTAGAAAGGAAGCTAACTTCAACAAGCTTATGGATGTATTCAAACATGTACAAATTAACATTCCATTGTTCAATACAATAAAAGATGATCCTGCCTATGCTAAGTTCTTGAAAGAGCTCTACACTAGAAAGAGAATGCTATGTGCAAAAGAAAGCTTTCCTCACTAAGCAGGTGAGCTCTTTGATTCAACACAAGATCCCACCCAAGTTTAGACACCCAAGGCAGCCAACAATTTCTTGCATTATTGGAGACCATGTCATAAATAGGGCATTGCTTGACCTAGGGGTGAGTGTTAACTTGTTGTCAAACTCTATCTATGAGCAACTAAGGCTCGGTGAGCTGAAACAAACCACTACCACACTGTAATTAGCAAATGTATTAGTGAAGATACCTTGGGGTTTGGTTGAAGATGTGTTGATATAGGCAGACCACTTTCATTACCTGGTTGATTTCATTATTCTTAACACCTAGCCTAAATCTGATCCCTGTAATCAAATTCAATTATACTTGGGCATCCATTCCTAACAATGTCTAACACCATTATTAACTATAGAAATGGTTTAATGAAATTGTTGTTAGACAACATGAATGTTAAGCTTAAGTCTTTAATGTTGATCAACAACATTTAGACCTCAATGATTCTTTTGAAGTGAATTTGATTGAGAGTCTAATTCACTATATTCATCCACCATCTTCCATCTCTGACCCACCAAAGGCATGCCTCATGCATTTTAATCAAGATTTTGACTTAGATAAGTCTATTAATGAGGTGAGCAATGTTTTAAAGGCTACTCAAATCATGGATACCTCCAAGTGGGGCCCTTA
This sequence comes from Warburgia ugandensis, assembly GCA_035236585.1. NCBI lineage: Eukaryota > Viridiplantae > Streptophyta > Magnoliopsida > Canellales > Canellaceae > Warburgia > Warburgia ugandensis. The sequence goes on from CP141133.1 coordinate 44,517,544, forward strand.
TATGGGGTCACTCCCTCCTTCAAAGTCTTTCCCCATACCCTCTATAGAGCAACCACCATCTCTGGCCCCAAAAACCTTGCCCGGAAATCTCAAATACTCTTATCTAGGACTAGATAAAACCTTACATATTATAATAGCATCATATTTGGACATGGAATAGGAAGCAAAAATAATTTAATGTTCTTAAGGAACAAAAGAATTCTCTAGGGTGGACCATAGCAAACATCAAAGGGGGTTAGTCTAATCATGTGCATGCATAGGATACACCTAGAAGAAAATGCTAAACCCTCTAGGGAAACTCGAAGATGACTTAATCCCCATATGAAGGATCGGTCAAAGATGAATTCCTTAAGCTTTTAGATGTTAGCATCATATACCCCATCTCTAATAGCATTTAGGTCAAACTCGTTCAAGTTGTTCCCAAGAAATCTGGAGTCATGGTAGTCAAGAATGAGGAGAATGAGTTAGTACCCACTAACATGACCACTGGGTGGAGAGTCTGCATTGATTATAAAAAATTGAACGCAGTCATGAGGAAAGACCACTTTCATCCACCTTTTATTGACAAAATGCTAGAGAGGCTGCTCGGACATAATTATTATTGTTTTCAAAATGGATATTCCAATTATAACTAGATTCCTATACCACCTAAGGATAAGGACAAAACCACCTTCACATGTCCTCTTAGAACATTTGCTTATCAACATATGACTTTTCGGCTCTGCAACACTCCTACCACTTATCAAAAGGTATATGTTGAGCATCTTCACTGATATGGTAGAAAGGTTTCTCGAAGTGTTATTAGGTGACTTCTCGATATTTGGGTCTTCTTTCAATGAGTGCCTGCACCATTTGAAGTTAGTTATTACAAGGTGGAAGGAGAAGAATTTAGTATTAAACTAGGAAAAGTGCCATTTTATGGTACACATTGGTATAATGCCATAAAAATTGATGTATTTGAAGATGTTCAAATCAATATCCCATTACTCAATGCTATTAAAGACATTCCTAACTATGCCAAATTTATCAAAGTGCTTTGCACATAAAAGAGCAAGCTTAATATGCAAAAGAAAGCCTTGCTCACTTGTAAAGCCTTCCTCACCATACAAGTGAGCCCTTTAATCCAACACTAGACCCCTCCTAAGTTTAGAGATCTAGGTTTTCCTACCATCTCTTTTGTTACTGGAGACCATGTCATTAACATGCAACTTTTTGATTTAGGGGCTAGTGTAAACTTCTTGTCATATTCTATCTATGAGCAACTTAGGCTTGGTGACCATAAGCTAACCAATACCACTTAATAGTTAGTAGATAGATCAGTTAAGGTTCCACATTGTATGATTGAAGATGTTTTAATATAGGTAACCAATTACTTCCCTATTTATTTTATTGTCCTAGGCACCCAACCTGCATCAAACCCTAGTAGTCAGATCCCAATCATTTTGGACATCCATTCTTGGCAATGTATAATGACATCATCAACTGTGGAAATGGTGCGATAAAATTATCCCTCGACAATGTGAAAGTAAAGCTCAATGTATTTAATGCTGATCATCAACATCTAGACCAAGATAATTCTTGTATAATCAATTTGATTGAAGCTCTAATCCAAGATGTCGATCCACCATCGTCTACCTTAATCTACTTGCGGCATGTCTTGAACACTTTAACTGTGATTTTGATATAGACAAGTCCATAGATGAGATAAATAATCTCTTAAATGTAGAACCTATTATGGAGACTTGCAAATGGAGACCAGAAGTGGAATCACTTCCTCCTTAAAATTTTGTTCCTATGCCTTTCATAGAAAAAACACCCACCTTGGTCCTTCACCCATTACCCAAAAATCTTAAGTATTCCTACCTGGGACTAGATGAATCGCTGCCTATAAGACTGCCTTTTATCTAGATCAACAATAGGAATGAAAGCTCCTTGATGTTCTAAACAAACATAAGGCAGCATTAGGGTGGAGCATCACAAACATAAAAGGGATTAGCCTTGCTAGTGATGCATAGAATCCATTTATAGAAAATGTTAAATTATCTAGGGAAATACAAAGAAGACTAATCCCTAATATGAAACAAGTAGTGAGAGACAAAGTTCTTAAGCTCTTAGATGTTGGTGTTATCTACCTCATTTCTGATAGCACTTGGATCAGCCCTGTTCAAGTTGTACCAAAGAAATCTTGAGTCATAGTAATATATAATGCGGATAAATAATTAATCCCCACTCATATGACTAGTAGGTGGAGATTATGTGTAAATTACCAAAAACTAAACTCTGTCACAAGGAAAGACCACTTTCCTCACCCTTTTATTGACCAAATGCTAGAAAGGTTAGTAGGTCATAGGTATTACTACTTTCTTGATGGATAATCTGGCTATAACAATATGCCCATAGCACCTGAGGGCCAGGAGAAGACCACCTTCACCTGCACTTTTGGGACCTTTGCCTACTGCCTTTTGGACTTTGTAATGCTCTAGCTACATTTCAAAGGTGTGTTTTAAGCATATTTTCTAATATGGTGGAGAGGATCTTAGAAGTGATGATTTTTTAGCATTTGGGTCATCATTTGATGAATGCTTGCACCACTTAAAGTTAGTCCTTACTAGGTGCCAAGAAAAGAATTTAGTGCTTAACTGGGAAAAATGTCACTTCATTCTAGGTCATCTCATATCACACAATGGTATAGAAGTTGTAAAGTCAAAGTGGATCTCATCTCTACACTTCCTCCTTTGAGGGCGATGATGGAAATTTGCTTATTTTTAGGTGATGCTAGATTTTATAGAAGATTCATCAAAGATTTTAGTAAAAGTTCAAAGCCCCTATATAATTTACTTAATAAGGAGACTGATTTTGACTTTGACCAAAATTATATGAATGTTATTGAGTGCTTAAAGGTAGAACTCACTTCTGCATGTGTCATTTGACTGCCAGATTGGAGTGCACCATTTGAAATAATGTGCAATGCTTCTTACTACCTGATAGGTGTTGTGTTGGGGCATCATATTGATAAATTCCCCCATGTGATATTTTATGCTAGAAAGACCCTCAATGATGCCTAACTCATTTACTCTACTACAGAGAAGAGTTATTGGCTATTGTATTTGCCCTTGATAAATTTAAATCTTACATATGAGGATTTAAAGTCATTATCTATTCAGACCATGCAACATTAAAATACCTTCTTTCTAAGAACAATGCCAAACCTTGGCTGATTCAATGGATATTATGGCTACAAGAGGTTGATTTAGAAATTCAAGATAAGAAAGGCTTCAAATCCATAGTACCAGATCATTTGTCCAAGTTGACTGTGGAGTCTACTAATGAAAATGTGCTTATAACATAAACCTTCCCAAATGAATAGCTCTTGCATAGTTCCCAATTATTGTGGTATACAAGCATTGTCAATTATCTTGTCATGGGCCAAAAGCATAATCACTAGTCAAAACAAGATAGAAAAAGATTTATTACAAGGTCAAGCGCTTTACATGGAACGATTTGTCCTTATTCAAGTACTATTTTGATTAGGTTATTGGGGGATGTATACCAAATAGTGAACACCATCAAATCATTTTCTTTTGCTATTATCATGCATGCGGGGGGGTACTTTAGTGCTAGAATAACAACTACAAAGATTTGCAATGTGGTCTCTATTGGACTACCATTTTCAAGGATTCCCAAGCTTACTGCATAGCATGTGTTAGATATCAATAGTTATGATGTTTCTGATCCATTCTTATCATTGAGCCTTTTGTTGTTTGGAGGACCTTGTGGGACCTTTTCCCAACTCCTTTGGTTATCTCTACATTATTGTGGGGGTAGACAATATATCCAAATGGGTGGAAGCTATAGCATGTAAGACTAATGACAACAAAGTGGTGGTCAAGATTTTGAAAGAGAATATATTTGCACACTTTAGTGCTCAATGGGCCATAATTACTGATGGGACAAATTCTTTTGTAATAGGTTTTTTGAGAACTTAATGAAGAAGTATGGAGCTACCCATAGAATTGCTACCCCCCCCCCCCCCCACCATCCTCACACTGGTGGACAAGTATCAAATAGGGAGATAACGAGGATCTTAGAAAAGATGGTTAATCTTAATTAGAAAAACTGGTCTTTAAGCTTAGTGATGTTTATAGGCATACTGTACTGCATTTAAAACTCTCATATGCATGTAACCCTACTATCCAAACTATGAAAAGGCTTGCCATCTCCTAGTACAACTAGAGCATAAAGCATATTGGGCTATTAACAAGCTAAATTTTGGCTTAGACAATGTTGGGACTCACAAAAAGCTCTAACTCAATGACTTGGATGATCTTATGAAAGATGTATATGAGTCATCCAAGGTATACAAAAACCACATCAAAAGCCATCATGATAAACATATTTTGAGAGTCCTTCACCCCAAGACAAAAGGTCTTTTGCATAATTCTAGGTTGCATCTATTCCCTATTAAACTTTGTTATCAATGGACTAGACCTTACACAGCACATACTTATTATCCTCATGGGGCCATTGAGATAGAAAAGGATGAAGAGATTTTCAAAGTAAATGGACAAAGGTTGAAACCCTATCTAGAGTTCGTGAATCCTAAACTAGATGAAATCTTACTATAGGAACCAGCCTACCAGGACCCACCTTAGCATGAGCTATGACACATGCATTCACCATAAGATCTACATTCATCATAGAATTATACATCTAGATGATGCTATTAAAATTAATTCTCAGTTGGAGAAAAACTAGGGTTTTTAAAGTCTCACTATTCTATATTACTCAGTTAGCATATAGGGATCCTATGTTTCAAAACATTGGGGACAATGTTTAGTTCAGGTTGGGGAATGCAGTGATGCATTTTGAATCTTAGTATTTCTTCTACTTTAAATAGACATGCATGTGAGTAATTCTACATTCTATTCATGTCCTAAAGTATTTTATGAAAGTTAAATCTCAGAAAAAACTTACACACAATACATAGTCTAGATAGATAGATGGTTATGGCTTAGAGACTCTTAGGAAAATTAGTATAGATACTTGTGAGTACTAAAGACTCATCTTTCTGAGGGTTACATATATATATATATATATATATATATATTCACCAAAGGAGTACTAACTTTCTTACCTAAACTTTTATTGAATCTAATAGGCTGTAAGAAACCTAAGAAATGATATAAGCCATCATGTTTTGGCCCAAAGATATAAAGCCTACCTAGTAATGTATACCATTAGTTAGACCCTTTGAGCCTCTTTTTAAGCCTTTTCTTTTCAAACCCATCTACCTTCACATAGAAACCTAATCAAAATAGGCATTACCTATCATTCAAAAATGAGTAGAGATGGTAGAAAAAGTTTAAAGATGGAAAAAGTCTAAGAAGTGAGAAATATCCAAAGTGTGTAATAGAAAAATCCTTTATTTAAAGAAATACAAAAGAAGTAAAAGTAAAAGTTGTGATGAAGAGGGAAAGAAAAAAAAAAGACATCCACTTCAATACGCTCAAAAGTAAAGTCATGATGTAGCATCTACACACTACACTTAGAGACATCATTATAATAAAATGAATTTGGTATGTGGGTAACTTGTAGAATTTTTTATTCATCTTTATTAAGCTGTTAAAGCCAGCAGAACACTAAGGGACAAAAATTCTCTGAGATAAACTAAGGAACTTAGCCCTACTAAATTTTGTAGGTATGTTCACTGTAAACCATCACAAAGGCCTAACTTATCCACTAGGGATAACCTATGGGTTTAGGGTTTTGTTGCATATGCTAAATGCAATCATGAATAACTAGGAAAACGGCAATAATTTTTGTTTTCATAATTTTTCACATACTTTACTTAGGACAAAAAGAATACTAGTTGAGGGGTGTGATAAGTATGTAATTTTTTATAAAAAGTACCCAATTAGTCATCCATATTTTATAAATTACAGGCATTATCCCAAGGTTTTTCTATTTTTTCTGAAAATTCATGTCACATACATTTCTAAGCTAATAATTCAAAATTTTGATACTTTGCAGTTTCATAAGCTAATCCAGAGTAATATGTGAATTATCATAATTTTTTAGGTATTAATTAGGGTTTTTGATCTCTTATAAGTATTGAGAGAATAATCCAATGGCCAAGATTGCTTAAGATGAGAATTCATGATCAAGATCAACTTAAAGAGCCAAGACCCAAATTTTATCATTCAAAATATCAAGCAAGGGTTAAGATCATACTAAGGCAAGCAAATGAGTTCAATAAGGCAAATGGAATAATCAAAGGTGTCTAGAATTCTTGTGTAAAAAACATGCAATTTCACCTTCTTTGCATGAAAATTGGAGTCATGCAAATCACATAAGCTATAGCCATGCTAGAAGAAGTCAAGGCACAGAGCCAATGGATAAAGCTACTTAAGCCACCAAGCAAGAAGCCATCAAAGTGAGCCTTGAAGCCATCTAAGCCAAGTATAATGAGACCACGTGTTTTGGATCTCTCCATGCAATTTCCCAATTATTAGAAAATGTATTTTTCAAAAAGCTAAGGAAGTTGGATGATTATAGCATAAGTCGCATGAATATGTGGACCAATGAGAAGATAGATTCCCATCTCCACTCTCCCTCTTTTTATTATCCATTTCCTATCTTTTTCTTTCCATTTTCCTCTCTTTCTCTCCCTAGCACCATTTAGGGTTTTCTTCTTCATGAATTAGAGAGGGTGGAGACCCTTAATCACTGAATTAGTTACCCATGTATTATAACTTATAGGGGTAAGTTAAGGTTTTGACCAAAATTTGTAAGACTTGCATTTTTTATGTAATGACTCAAAAGTTTGATATTTTGTAGGTCCAGAGGCTAATTCAAGGTAAGTTTGTGATTAATCATATTCTTTAATATTTAATTAGATTTTATAACTTTTTTGTAGGAAGGGAGATGATGATCCAACGGCTGAGATCAATGAAGATGAAAATGGAATATCAGGATCGAAAGATCAAGCCAAATCCTAAAAATCATCAATCCAAAATGATATCAAGGTCAAGATCATTTTGTAGGACAAGCAATGGATGCAATTAAAGAGGTCAGAAGTGGCCAAAGTGGGCCCGTGCATTAGCCACGCAAAGTCCACCACCTTTGCATGGGTTTTGCGTAAGCCGCTTAGTTGACATGAACAAGGAGACAAGTTAAGGATCTAAGCCAACCACTAAAGCCATGGGAAAGCCTACTTGAATCTTGTCTTTTATCTTGCTTTCATTGCCTTTAGATCTCTTTTGATTCCTTTGACTTCCTTCTTGCTTTCCTTTATGTTCCTTAAGTGCCTTTAATTTCTAGTGAAATTTTTTACGTCAAAGCATGCTTATTCACGATTGGTGTTGGAACATTGAAGAATATTTATCTTGTAGTTTTGGGTCGATTGAGATCAAGTAGCACTCATTGTATTAGGGCATAATTTTCAGATTTGGATTACATGTATTAAGGCATTATGTAGATGAATTTTGGATGTGATTCAATGAAGTAACTAGGAGTTTTCAATTCATACTTGTGTCCAGTGGTTATTAGTCTATATTCTTGAATGTTTGCTTGCATTAGAATTGATTAATTCCATGGTTTTCATGTTTCATTAAGCAAATGATTTATATAACATGTTGTTGGAATTTTTCTTTATGGTTTGTTACGTTTAATTTTCAGCACCATACAATTCATGTTTACATGATTTTTTAAGAACCCAACTAGATTGTTAGATTGCTTCTTTAATGTTTGAATAGGATTGCATGTCTAGATTTTCAAAGATGTTGATTAGACCCATTCCTATCCAATGAATCATGCATTAATTCCATGGTCACACGGGTGATGCTTGGGCAATTCTCCTTTCTTTGCATATCTAGTAATTGTTTTCCTTTAGTTACATTGTTTAGTTGTAGCTTAGTTAGATTACATTGTTTTAAAGTTGTATCTTACTGTAGTTTCTAAATTCTTAGTTTAGGAAAGTTTCAAATTTAGAAAGTTTTCATGTAGGAAAGTTTTATTTTTAGAAAGTGTGGTTTAGGAAAGTTCTTAAGTTTAGCATATTTACTTTTAGCAAAATTTCATCTTTCATGTCTTGCATATGTTTCTAGTTTCCATCATTAATTTAGGTTAAAAATCTTATGATCTTTGTCTAGGTTAGATAATTTAAGGAAGGACCCACTAATCATGCATCCCTTCGATTCCTCATGGGATTGACCTCCTTACATGAATTATTGCAACTGATTCATGTGCTTGGAAGCTTAACTTAAAAATCACAACACCTTTCCTAAAAAGGATGCGCCTCCCACCTTGGCTGCTATGATCTCTATGCTTTACCTCCTTTCTAATTCTATTTCCAACATCGATCCTTATCTCTCTTTTTAAGTTTCCATCTGATCGCAATCATTCATAAGTGAATCACCTTCTAAACTGATCCCAATCCATCTCTAAATCCCATTTCCAACATGTTAAGCCAATCATGATTTTTACCTTCTAAGAGTTCCACAGTTTGCACCTTCTAAGTTTAGCTCCACCATTTCCTAATTCCATAGTAATCCTATCCTCAATGCTTATCTTCTATTTCCCCTTTTCCTAAGGTAGCATCTTATCAAAATGGAGAGGTAGCCATCTAGAAAAGACCCCATGGAATCCCACGCACTTTTCATGATGGTGGAGAAGCCTCTAGCTCCTAAAAGAATTGGTGCCTCCACTATTAAGATCTCCCCAAGTTTCGGACGACATCCTATTTGGTTGCTCTCTTTGTGTTCCTTGCCTCTTTCAAGCTTCCTTTCTCTTTGCACTTCTTTTTTAGGTTGGTTTTCTTTCCTATTCTCTTTTCATAGTGCTTTGTTTGCATCTTTGTTCTAGGTTCATAATTCTATAATTGTTCTCCTTTGACTTTTGCTTCTAGATTGCCTCAGTTTTCTTTGATCCAAGGTTGCTTATCTCTTATAGTGACAGCCATGAGATAGAAACCCTTGAATCCTCTTAGTTTTCCTACTTGTTTAGTTATAATTATTGCTTTGAATCATCTTGCTTACTTGCTTATTCCTTGCCCATCATTTTCTTCCATTTTGTATCTCTTTCACTCTCTCTTTTATTTTCTCTCTTGGTTTTCAAATGCATGACATCTTAGAGTGTATTGTAATCATTGGATTGTGTTGAAGAAGATTTAAGCATCGATTTGGATTAAGTTTTTTTTTTCTTTGAAAAGTGCACATATTTTTGTTTCTTATCCCATGTACATGTGCAACTTTCATATGTAATTTTCCCTTCAATTAATCCATTTAGTTGATGAGAAATTCTCTTATGTGATTCTAGTCTTAAATTTGTTTGAATCATTGTTATTATCTTTGAATCTTGCACATCATTTTTCTTTACATGTTCCAAGTCCACTTAGTTTTCCGCACACCATTTTAGTATACTTTTCACTCCATGAATCATGTGAATCTTCCATATGTCCATGCTCACCTTTCTTGCTAAATTTCTTAGAACCCATTCTGGATTTTATTTTAGTTTCCTTAGTTGAGTTTCATTTGCACAAGATTAAAAACCTTGCACATTAGCCATACTTTCCATTACTAGTTCCATGCACACACATGGATCATGCACATGGTGTTTTGAGTTTTGTTTCTTAGACAATTGTTTGTTCTTTGTTTAATGCTTGTTTAGATTTCCTTGCTTAAGTTTGTTGAATCTTAGATAAATTTAGAAAGTTTCTAAGTTTTTCTTTTATAACGCTTTGTTTTTAGAAACTTTCCTTGGTTTAGTTTCTAATTTCATGCATATCTCTCTTTCCACATTATTTACTTTCTTAGTTTAATCAAGCAGAATCTTTCTTTTGCTAGTGTAGGTGATGTAAATAAAGATCCAATTGCATACAAATTCAAGAGATTCCTCATGGGATCTACATCACTTGCATTCAATTAGTACATTGATTCATGCGCTTGTGAGTAATTTTAAACATACACTATTACTAAGCATCTTTATCTTAAGATCCTAGTTTTCTTAATTTGATGATGTACAACCCCAAGAAATCACATTCTTATGACTTAGACGAGCATGACCTTGTCTATAGCTCATAGGGTTATGATGCTCCTAGTGCCTTGTTAAAGATATCCCTCATTATTTTCATTATGAAGCTTATGGTATTAGCAAATTTCCTTCACTTAGAGGCATGTTTTCAACCTGATTTATAGGTTCATAGTCTTATGGCCTTACCTCTTATCAAACCATTCTTCCATAGTCTTATATGTGGACCAAAAATTATGGCCAAGGGTAGTAACTAGGTCACTAAGAGAAATGAGAAGGGGGATCTCCATACCACTACTCTTCATCAAGTACAAACATATTTTTGTTTACTCAACTAAGTTCTAGCTCAAAATGGCTATATTAGTATGTCCATTAGTAGGTATTTAACAAGTGAGAACCTTTAAGTAACATTCATTCCCAAGGGCCATTGGGTTAGTTCCATTATGAATTTCTATGACTAAAAGTGGCATACTTCTTACAATCCACTACTCCTCTCCTTAAAAATCTAGGGACACATAGGTAGCAACACTTTTTGCTTTGTTGGTTAGAATTTTAAGGCTTTATTTTTTGTTTGGTCCTTAGCTATTTACACAAGCATTCATTTAGTAATTGGAGTAGATGCTCCTAGGGACTTACCTCCCTAAGTGGTGACGGTCCAAATTAGCCCAACTTAGATCTAGGTGGTGCCTAAGTTGGTGCTTTACATTAACCAATTAATAGAGACTATAGGAATTTCACCTCCACTCCTTATCCTACTTCCCTCTAAGGGACTCTCCTAGAACCTCTATATAAGGCTCTCCATATTTCCTACTGAAAATTCATGGGGTGTCCCATCTCACTCCACCTTCTACCCTCACTATATTCTCTTATTGCCTAAGTACTTACAATGAGCCATTGACTTGCTAAATTTGTGAGTTTTTGTGTTCCTTCATCAGAACTTCCTAATAGGTTGGTCTCCTTGTTGATTTGAACATCACCATTTCATTAAAGGCAACAATCTAGCTGAATTTACAACTTTCCACATTGAATGGACATTTTTGGGGAATTTTAAACTAGTTACTAGTGCCATTTTCTTGCTGAAACTATGCGGGAAATTGGTGCCAATTTACTAGTCTTGTTTGCATAACTCTTCATTCTCTGTCTAATTCCATTGATGATCATCACTTACATCATTGAAGTTTGAATCTATAATCTCTGTTGTGTTATAGTGGCCCAACAGGTGGAGGAAATGGGTTCCACTTTTGTGCATCTATGCATAGGAAAATTGGTGCCTTTCTTCCCTGTTTAGCACCCTCCAACAATGAGTAATTTGCTTGAGTTTAAGGTAAACTTTCATTCAGTTTTAAAGTTCAAACATCTACCATGAAGACCAGCAAATTGGTTTTACATGATTTAACCCATATTAGAGGTTTCAGGTAGAGATTTGAGGCACATTTTCCTACAACTATGCATAGGAAAGTGGTGCACACCAAAGTATGAGTTTTGTGTGCCACAAAACCCAATTAAAGCATAGAAAATAACATCTTTTCCAAGTAAATCTCAAGCTTAATCCTCAATAAAAAGAACCCATAGAGAAAATTCAAAAGGAGATGGATTATAGGGGTGTTCATGCGTGTGAATCATCCCACATTTTCCCCTGTATGTGTTGTTCCAAAATAGAGCATACTTAAATCAATTGTAAGCTCAACAATCTTAAGAAAGAAGATGCATTTAAAGTCATGCTTTTTTGTTACAAACTATTGTTATACAACATCTTTGGTTTGCAAATTAAAATCAACATCATGCAACAAATAAGAGTGACATATAGCAAAAATCTACTGCATGTTCCAAGGAATGGAAGAAATGATGTTCTCTTACAAATCTTAAAGAAAACAACACTATTTATTTAAGTTAAACCATGTTATTATTAGGAAATCTCCCTATTAACATGGCCCCTACTTGAGTTAAGATATTAGGTGACTAGATTCAAGATTGGTTTCCTTAGTTTGCAAGTGCTTCTATTCCCTATGTAGGACTTCACTTAGGCAAGAGCTCTCCACTTCTTCACTCATTCAACCCTTTCCCAAGCTTTCCCCTTCAAATTTCCAAGTTCACCCAATCTTTCCATCATTTCTTCCTTGCTCTACCTACTGCTGCCTCCTTCGCCTTCACTACACATGGGCTAGAACAGGTTCATTCTATCCCCTATGTTATTTTTATTTCGTACTTAGGTACATACAATGGGGAATGGATAGTCAACCTAATGGGAAAAGCCAGCTACCCATGAAATGGGGACCCCATGTGGCAGGTTAGATTTTTCCCTTTTATCTGATTAGCCCATTTTTAATTCCTTAATAAAACAACTGATAAGTATCTAATTTTTCATAAAAGCCACCCAATTAGTTATGCATGTGTTATAACTTATAAGGATATAATGGGATTTTTTCCAAAATTTGCAACACATGCATTTCTGACCTAAAAAGCCAAAATTTTGATATTTTATAAGTACAAAGGTGAATCAGAGGTAAATATATGATTAATTATATTTTTCTTGAATTTAATTAGATTTTTTCATTTTTGTAGGAAGCAAGATGATAATTCGATGGCCAAGATTAAGCGAGATTAAAATTGACCATCAAGATCAAAAGATCAAGTCAAAGTCATCACTTCAACATGGGATCAAGGTTCTAGATCATCTTAAGATGGAATGAAAGGAGTCAAAGGTGGCCAAAGTGGGCCCACACACAAGCTATACAAAGTCCACCACCTTTGCATCAGTTTCACTTAAGCCACTTAACCATATTCAAGCCATGCATGAGGTGACAAGCTAAGGAGCCTAGCTAGGCCCCAAAGTCAAGGATTTGAGCCACATGAGCTAAGCTACAATGAAGGCCACAAAGCCTATCTAATTTTATTGTTTTTTCATGTTTTTCCAACTTTTTTTTCTCACTTTCCACCTCACCATTAAAGGGCACAACAAATTTCACTTTCCATTCAAGAGTCATATCTTTCTAATACTCTCCCACCTTCCTAAATTTCTATCCCAACCATCCTGCCAATCCCCACTTTATAAAAAACTACTTAACTAATCAACTCTTGCCACTTCACCTCCCTTATCTTTTTCCTATCCATCTCTTTCATCCTCACCTTCTATTCCATGGAATTCACTGTACAACACATTCAAGCGAGCAGTTCCATGTGAAACTCTTACAAAGTAGGAGCTTCCCTCCCCTACTTGCCTTATCCACTCCATCACCCATCTTATTTCTCTCTAGCCCATCCAATCACCGTTTTTTTTTTACTCTCCACCTCATCCTCTCTCTCTCTTACATCATCTCCCCAACTAACTTGCCAATCTTAAGAGTGCTTCCATAATTTTTATAAGTAGGAGATGGCTCCTCCCAAAAAAGTGGCATCTACCACCTTACTCACATACCCCACTTGCTTTCCTCTATAAAAAACCTAACTAGCCACTTCATATCTTAATGCCAGCCATCCAATCATCTTCCTATTTCATCCCCACCCTACATTTACCTTTGGTAACCCTAGAAAACTATGAAAACAAAATATAAAAGAGCCCACAAAGGATTCAAAGCAAATAACTTTCTGGAGAAAAAAAAAAAAGAACGCCTACTCTAAAGATAGGAGGTGTTCTTTTCTTCTCTCTTTCCCCTTACCTTTTAGCATTCAATGTTCTTCTCCTCAGGTGACTGCTATCTTCTTCTAGTGTTCCATGCATGATTCCAAGATTTTGTCCTCTAGTTCTCCATTAAAGGTTAGTTATTTATCTTTAAAACTTCATTGCTTTTGAATCCTTTTTAGTTTCATGTTTAGGAAGTTGTTGTCTTGCCCTGCCATTCTTTTGCATCTTCTTGCTTTGATCCAAGGTTATTTTTCCCTTGAAGTGATAGCCAAGGGAAATTTACCTTGAATCTATTCTTGTCTTTGCTTTTTCATTGCCTTAAGGTCTCCCTTTGATTCCTTTGATTCCATTGATTTCCTTCTTGCTTTCCTTAGTGTTCCTCAAGCTTTGCCTTTACTTTCTAATGGATTTCCATTAATATTAATACATGCTTATTTATGATTGATGTTAGATTATTGAAGAAGGGTTAACATGTATTTTTGGGTTGTTTAAAAACAAGTAGCATTCATTGTAATAGAACACAAATTTCATATTTGGATTACATGTATATGCTTATTATGTTGGTGGATTTTAATGTGATTTAATGAAGTTATTTGGAGTTTCTAGTTCATACTTGTTTCCAATAGTTAGTAATCTCAATTCATGAATGTTTGATTGCATTAGAAGTGCTTAATTAGATGTTTTCCATATCCCATTCATTCATACTTGTTTCCAATAGTTAGTAATCTCAAATCATGAATGTTTGATTGCATTAGAAGTGCTTAATTAGATGTTTTCCATATCCCATTCATGAAATAGCATGCTCCTGGAAATTTTTGGATGGATTATTTACGTTTAATTTCTTGAACTCTACAATTTATGTTGGCTTGATTTTTTGAGGGTGCATTAGTTTAGGATTTTTCATTTATTTGATATTTTCCTCATATTGAGTATTATTATTCTATTTTTGTGTGAGGAAAATTGGCAAAGGAATAGCAACCATCCTATGGGCCACAGCTTTATCAATGTAGATTAGGTTTTTATTGCTTTCCTAGATTAGGATTTAATTGAAATTATAGTGAGGCCCATTGTAATTTTAATTTTAATTTTATTTCATTGTTAAATGGGTTGTAATAATACAGGACAAGTATGGGCTATGATGGTCCACACTTGATCATCATTAGACCTCTTACTATGAGCAATCTTCACCCAAATTTTAATTTTTAGAATAAAGTGAATTTAGTATAATTTTGCATGTGTGGATGGTAGTATAAATCATATAGATTAGGGTCATGCATTGATATATGTTGCATAATACTTAGGATTTGCTACATTAGTTCAAGGACCTGTTTAACAATGGCTAACTTGAGCTCGGTTATAACCAAAGCATAGGCTGCATGGTTATAGTGTCTCATCTGTTAAGGTACCTTAAGCTTTGTCAAATAGCATATAGGTGGGCATTAGTTTGATTTTTGTTTTGCATTCCATGTTCACAAGCTTTATGGAGGAATGAAACTTAATGCTAGTAATCAATCAACAAGATAAGGATTGGATTTCATCACTAGTTCCTTAGCCGATCTAGAAATCAATCAACATCCTTGCATGTCACAATCCCATCCCTTGAACATTAACTTAAAATCAAGTAGAAAGAGACTTAGGGTATCGAGCTCATAAAACCCTCTTAAAAGGACATGATTTTTGTCACCCCAGTGCCTTCTAAGAACGGTGCTTATAGTGAGTGTCTTAAGATCTAGGTGATTTCTCCATGCCTTCCATTAATGTTAGTTGAGGTCTAAACCCCTCCTTACATGAGGATTGTATCAAGCACTTTAGAGAAGCACCCAATTAGCAAGCAGTAGTCAAATATGGATAAAAGGAGAAGCTGTCTAGATTTAGGTCTACGAAGGTACCACCTATATAGTAAGAAAAGATAGTCAAAACACTACTCAATTAGTAATTATTAGGATTTGATTGTGCATGACTCAGAGTTAGAGTCAGCATATAGTTAGGACATTTATATAGGAATTAGGATAGTTTATTCAAGTGTGTCAATCTCAAAACATTACAACTAGCACCTTTCAACTTAGAGATTGAGCGTAACCTTAGGCAAGGGGAAAGAAACCAAGTTCCTATACCCACGTCCACACCACTAGCAAAAGTCAAGTATAAATCTATTAGATATTTTTATGCACATTCGATCCCAACACCCCATCTTACATTACTCTACCCCCAGTAAATGCAAACCACTTCGAGTTAAAGCTGGAAGTCATGCAGTTACTCCCCACTTTCTATGGTTGAGAAAGAGAAGATCCTTAATTACATATCAAAGAGTTTCTTGATATTTGGTTCACATTTAAGTTTTGAAACTTTTGAAACAATGTTATTAGGCTTAGATTATTCCCTTCTCAATGAAGGATAAATCCAAGTCATGGCTAAATTCCTTGGAGGTAGGTTCCATAAATAAATGGGACCAATTGTCTAGGAAGTTTTTAAACAAATTCTTCCCCATTCACAAAACAAATGCCCTTCATTAGGAAATTATAAATTTCCATCAAAGGGATGATAAACAGTATTATGAATATTGGGAATGGTGGAATGAATTACTACAAAAATGTCCACATCATGCTTTTGAGAAATAGCAATAGGTGCAATACTTTTGTGTGGGATTGATGCCTTAGAATAGGCAAATGGTAAATGATGCAAGTGGAGGCACCCTCATGCTAAAAGATGAGAGAGAGGCTTGGGAGTTCTTTCAGACATTGGCAGATAATTTCTAGCAGTGGGATTATTCAAATAGAAGTGAGAGAAACAACTAACCTCTGAAGAAAGCCAATATATATGAGATTGGAGTGCATATAGATCTATCCCATACTCTCCACTTTGTACTTGAAAGAATGGATAAGTATGATGGGAGAGCTGAAAAACATGAAACTATGTCTTAGTCCCTCTTGGCTGCAACATCTATTAAGCCTCCAGACGAGTCTTGTTTTCTCTATTCTAGCCCAGCCCATATGACCATATCTTGTCCATCAAATAGAGTGCTTTGAATATCTTGTTGAACAAATAAATGCATTAAATGCATATCACAATCCTGACAAAAACCCATATTCTTAGACTTATAATCCTGGATGGGCTAGGCATCCAAATTTTTCCTGGTCAAAGAATAACTACCTAAGGTGACTATGTGTGAACTACCTAACCAAAAGTATCATAGAGCTACAATTCCTCAACAACCATCTGGTTTCCAACAATCTCAACAACCAAAGAAACCCTCCTTTGAGGAAAACATTTAGGTCCTTATTGAAAGATCTTCAAAGAAAAATGAAAATGCTAACAAGGCTTTACATCAATTGCAAAATGATAGTCAACATTCAGTCCATGTCAACTCTCAAACCATAGCCAAGTTAGAGATGCAGGTGAGCCAACTATTAGCTACATTACAAAATAAAGTAAAGGGTTGGTTCTTTAGTTAGCCCATCCCTAACCCTAAGGGCCAATTTGAGATAGGGTTAAGTTCTTCAACACATAACCCTCATGAGGATGCCAAGTCTATAATAACCCTTAGGAGCAGCTATAAGGATGATAACAAAGTTAAACAAGCTAAGGAAAATGAGGCAACCAAAACACAGGAGAAAGATAAAAGATAGACATCTCCGATGGAACCTATAGTGGAGGCACCCTATGTTCCCAAAGCACCATTTCCTCAATTACTAAACAAGGCTAGAAAGGGAGGTAACTTCAATGGGCTTATGGATGTATTCACACATGTACAAATTAACATTCCATTGCTCAATGCAATAAAAGATGTCCCCACCTATGCCAAGTTCCTAAAAGAGGTATGCACTAGAAAGAGAATGCTAAATGTACAAAAAAAGCTTTCCTTACTAAGTAGGTGAGCTCTTTGATTCAACACATGACCCCACTCAAGTTTAAAGGCCTAGGCCACCCTACAATTTCTTGCATTATTGAAGACCATGTCATAGATAGGGCACTACTTGACCTAGGGGCAAATATTAAATTGTTGCCATACTCTGTCTATGAGCAACTAAGGCTCGATGAGTTGAAACCAACCATTGCCATGCTATAATTAGAAAATGTATTAGTGAAGATACCGCATGGTTTGCTTGAAGATGTGTTAATATACGCAGACCAATTTTATTACCTGGTTGATTTCATTGTACTAGTAACTGAACCTGTATTTCATCCCGATAGTCAAATTTCAATTATACTTGCATGTCCATTCCTACCAATGTCTAATGCCATTATTAACTATAGGAATGATGTAATGAAATTGTCATTCGGTAACATTAATATTAAACTTAATGTCTTTAATGTCAATCAACAACATTTTGACCTTGATGATTCTTTTGAAGTGAATTTGATCGAGAGTCTAATTCATGATATTCATCTACCATCTTCCATCTCTGACTCACTAGAGGGTTGTCTCATGCATTTTAATGGAAATGTTGACTTATACAAGCCTATTGATGAGGTGACTAACCTTTTAGAGGCTACTCAAATCATGGATACCTCCAAGTGGTGCCCTTATATGGAGCCACTCCCTCCTTAAAGCCTTTCCCCATACCCTCTATAGAGCAACCACCATCTTTAGCCCTAAAACCATTGCTTGACAAACTCAAATACTCTTATCTAGGACCAGATGAAACCTTACCTATTATAATAGCATCAGATTTAGACAAGGAATAGGAAGGAAAGTTACTTAATGTTCTCAAGGAACATAAGATTGCGCCAAGGTGGACCACAATAGACATCAAAGGGATTAGTCCAACCATATGCATGTACAGGATACACCTGGAAGAAAATGTTAAACCCTCTAGGGAAACTCAGAGATGACTCAATCACCATATGAAGGACATGGTCAAAGAGAAGTCCTTAAGCTTCTAGATATTAGCGTCATATACCCCATCTCCGATAGCACTTAAGTCGACCTCATTCAAGTTGTACCTAAGAAATCTTGAATCGCGATAGTCAAAATGAGAAGGATGACTTTGTACTTACCCGCATACCACCAAGTGGAGAGTCTACATTGATTATTGAAATTTTAATGCGGTCATGAGGAAAGACCATTTTCCTCTACCTTTTATTGATCAAATGCTAGAGAGGTTGCCCAAACATAGCTATTATTGTGTTTTAAATAGATATTCTAGTTATAATTAGATTCCCATAGCACCTAAGGATTAGGAGAAGACCACTTTCACCTATCCTTTTGAAACCTTTACTTACCGACATATGCCTTATGGGCTTTGCAACACTCCTACCACTTATCAAAGGTATATGTTGAGCACCTTTCCCGATATGGTACAAAGGTTTCTCAAGGTTTTCGTGAATGACTTCTCAATATTTTGGTCTTCTTTTGACGAGTGCCTGCACCATTTGAAGTTAGTCTTGTAAGGTGTTAGGAGAAGAATTTAGTATTAAATTGTGAAAAGTGCCATTTTATGGTACAAAGTGGTATAGTTTTAGGCCACATTGTATCACACAATGGGACAGAGATAAATAAGTCTGAGGTGGATTTAATAGCCAACCTTGCTTCACTAAGGACAATAAAAGAAATCTTTTCCTTTCTAAGATATGCTCGCTTCTACAGAAGATTCATCAAGGACTTCAACAAAATGGCCATGCCCCTCTGTAATTTACTGACAAAGGAAGCTACCTTTGACTTTGATGACGACTATAAGAAAGCATTTGAGTGGTTAAAGGCTAAGTTGACCTCTGCATCCATTATCCAATCACCTCATTGGAATGCATAATTTGAGATAATGTGTGATGCATCAAATTATTCAATTGGAGCAAATTTGGTGCACCACATTGATAAACTTTCCCATGTGATAAATTATGCTAGTAAAACACTAAATGATGCACAATTCAACTACTTGATTGTAGAAATAGTTATTCTCTATAGTGTTTTCTCTAGCTAAGTTTAGATATTACTTGTTGGTGTCTAAAGTCATATTGTTACTCGGATCATGCAGCTCTAAAGTACCTCCTTTCAAAAACAATGAAAAACCTAGGCTGATCCATGGGAGCAAATTTGGGACATAGATTTCATGGGACCCTTTCCTAATTCTTTTAGGAATTTATACATTCTAGTGAGAGTGGACTACATGTCTAAGTGGGTGAAGCTTGTACCCCAGAAAACCAATGACCACAAGGTAGTGGTAAAAATTTTAAAGGAAAATATTTTTGCAAGGTTTGGAACTCCACAAGCCATAATTAGCGATGGGGAGAAAATTTTTTATAATAAAGTGTTTGAAAATTTAATGAAAAAGTGTAGTGTTAACCATAGGATAGCTACCCCATACCACCCTAAGATCAGTGGCCATGTAAAGGTATCCAATAGGGAAATTAAGTGTATCTGAGAGAAGACAGTCAATCCAAGTAGGAAAGATTGGTATGTGTGACTCAATGATGCTTTATGGGCCTATTACACTGCCTATAAATCCCCCATCAGCATGTCATGTCTACAAAAAGGTCTACCACTTACCAGTAGAACTAGAACACAAGGCATATTGAGCAATCAAAAAGATCAATTTTGAATTAGATTGTACTAGGACCCACTAGAAACTCCAACTCAATGAGTTGGATGAATTGAGAAAGGATGCATATGACCCAGCACGTCTATACAAAGACCAAATGAAGGTTCACCATAATCAACAAATCTTTAGGAAATCCTTCGCACCTGCACAAAAGGTTTTGTTGTATAATTCAAGATTTCATCTCTTTCTAAGAAAACTCAGATCTTGTTAGACGAGACCTCACTTAGTATGCATAATATATCCTCATGGGGCCATCGAGGTTAAAAAGGTAAAGGTCAAAGGTTCAAACCTTTCTTAGAATGGCTTTAACTTTGAGATTTAAGAGACACTACTAGAGGCACCACATTATCATGACCCACCTTAGAATACTTTAGAGAACCTTGCAAATCATCATCCTTGCAATCATCATTACGTCTGACTGAAGACATAAAACTTAGTGCTCCTTGGGAGGCAACCTAGATATTTTTCAAATCTTAATCTTCTACATGTTTCCATTCTCATATAGTTTCCTATGTTTTTAAACATTGGGGACAATTTTTTATTCAAGTCAGGGAGAAGATGTACACAAAGATTTTGGATTTTCTAAAGTTTTCTTGAAAAAAAATTTGTTTTTGAGGTAGAGTTCCCCAACTAGTATGAGAATTTGTTTTTCAAAACTTAGTAATTCTACTATTTTAACCTCTTAATGGAAGTGCATATGGCTAGTTTTGCATATTATTCAGTTATTGAAGCATTTTATGAAGGTTAATTCTTAGAAAATATTACACACAGCACATAGTCACGACTAACAGAGAGGTATGACTTAGAGACCTTAGGGAAAAATCGGTAGAGACCTATAACTTGGTGAGTTTTTGAGACTATCTTCTTTCAATGAGTTATGAGTAATTTTAATTTTCTTCAAAGTGCATATTTAGTATGATTATGTTATCCTTGGTTGGCCTAGAGACATATAACATATCCAATGCAGTATACCACTAGTTAGCCCATTAAGCCAATTATTAAGACTTTTCTTTCTTAACCCCACTTACATTAACCCAGAAAAACCAAGAAATAAACATCCATTACCCATTATCAAAATGAGTAGTGTTAGTAAAAAAGCTTCAAAGGACAAAAAGTTAAAGAAGTCAAAAACAACAAGAAAAAGAAAAGTGAAAAGTAAGAAATATCAGAAATAGAGGAGAAAAAATGAAAGAAAAGGATGAGTATAAAAGAAATTCACTTCAGTCAAAGAAAAAAATTTCCAACAATTAAAAGAAGACCGCTACTCAATTTTGAACCTTTGAAACCCTTATACCTTTCTTCTTTGAACTTGCCCAACTCTACATTTCCTCTTGGATTGACTTACCCTAGCACATTTTCCAAACTTCTCCTCCCAACACTACCTAGCCTAGTCATCTTCTTCCTCAATTGGTAGGGGCTAGAAATGTTTCTAGCACCTAAATTCCAATTCATTTTTATACTTAGGAAGGAATTACATGTGTGGAAGGACAGGTGGCGAGGTGGGGAAAGCCAGCTACCCATGGAAAAGTGTTTCTATGTGGGTGGCTAGATTTCTCCCATCCAGCTGAATAACCCACTTCAGTTGTTTCCAATAAAAGCCCCCAATTATGCTAAAACTACACAATTATACCTAGGTTAGGTTCAATTTTGCAACTATACCCTAACCAGAAACATAAGAAATTTCTTATTCTCCATGTGTTTTGGGTCAAGCATAGGCTAGGCTTTCCTTTCACAAGTGACCTACTAATTCTTCATTTATTCATCATTTTTTAATTATAATTATCTTTCAAAAAATTACTTAGTAATTACCATATGTGATTTTTAATCTTTCCTTTATCTTGAAAATTTGTCTCTAAATCTCCAGATCATCCCAACCATCTCTCATTAGTTATTATCCTAATGTAATTCCTTGAAGTGCTCATTCAATTTTTCCATTAATGGTTAAGACATATGCATAATAACTAATTAAATAAATGAAAATTTTTACCCTATTTTTTGTGAATATATTAATTTATTAATTAGAATTATATGTTGACATATATTATAATTGGCTATGTTAAGATAGTTTAAATTAGATTTCAATTAAAATTCCATAAATTCAAAGATTGAGTCCTCGTGGGATCGACCGTATTTGCACTTTCTACACTCTAATAGATCTGTGAACTTGTAGCATTTTAAAATAAACAACAAGTAATGCAAGAGATTCCCAACACATGGGAATATTTATTAGAGTAGACTTAAATGGTCAAGTAGGAAAAGAAAAGGAAGGATATGATAGGGTACATGAAGGGTATAGCTTTGTAGAAAGTAATGAGAGTTATCCTCAATTTTACTTGGGCAAATAACCTAGCTCTAGGAAAAACATATTTCTAGAAGAGGAAAGAACACTTACTAACCATAAAAAGAGGATCATATAAAATCCAAACTATCATTCTTCTACTTAGGAATACCGAGAGAACAACATATAAGGATTGTAAGGTGATACCTGGTGAGTGTTTCACCACACAACATGGGTTAATGGTTATGGATATTTACATTAAGAGATGGAGAAAAGGGGTGTCCAAAAACTAAGTGGTGGAATTGAAAAGGAGAGAAGATCACAAACAAGTCAATGGTTGAAGGAAAGTGGAACATGAAATAGAAGTAAATACCACGTGGACTAACATGGCTGAGTCAATTAAGAAAGTGGTAAGAGATGTTCTAGGAGTATCTAAAGGTAAAAACAACTAGTAAAGGAAACTTGATGGAGGAGTGGAAAAGTGCAAAAAATTATTAAAGAGAAATGGGTATGTTTTACGGCATGGAAAAAGAATAGAAATAAAGAAAACTTTGAGCAATATAAGAATGCTAAAAAGCTTGCTATGTGAGCAATAAGTGAGGCTAAACTTAAGGCATATGATGATCCCTATAACAGATTGGGTTCAAGATAAGGTGAGAAAGATGCGTTCAAACTTGCAAAAATAAGAGAACAAAAGAGTAAGGACTTAGACCACGTTAAATGCATTAAAAGTGATGATCAAAGGATACTAGTCAAAGATGACCAAATCAATTAAAGGTAGGAAAGTTGCTTTCAAAAATTACTAAATGATAAATATCCTGAGTATATAAAGATTGAGAGAACCATAAACCCAAATAATGTTTGACTATATAAGTATGACCATAGGATTAGGATATCTGAAGTGAACATGGCCTTGAGAAAGATGATATCAAGAGAGGTCATGGCATTTGATGGTACACCAATAGAGGTTTGGAAGTATATGAGAGATATTGGAGTAGTTTGGCTGACAAAGTTGTTTAACAAGATTGTAGAATACAAGGAAATGTTAGATAAATGGAGGAAATGCTTTATCATACCAACTTATAAGAATAAAGGAGACATACAAAGTTAAACACATTGTCACGCAATCAAACTTATTAACCATACCATGAAACTTTGAGAAAGAGTGATTGAGAAGAGGATATGACAAGAGATGAGTGCATCGAAAAGCCAATTTGGTTTCATGCCTGGAAGGTGTACTATGCAAGCTATTTTCCTACTTAGACAATTGATAGAGAAATATAGGGAGAGAGGAAAGACCTCCACATGGTCCTTATTGACTTAGAAAATCTTATGATGGGGTCTTTAGAATTAATATTGTGGGTGCTACGCTAGAAAGGGATTTCAAGGGGGTCTATTGTGACGACCCGGGTTTTTCCATGCATTTTTAAATGCAATATCTAATTCCTAAGGCGGGATGCATCCCTATTTGAAAACCATTTTATAAAAACGATGCAATGCAGCAAAAAATCTTTTGTTTTAAACACATTTTGAAAACCCCGAGTGTCATTTGCTAATCAAAGTAGTTTTTGAAAAACTTTAGAAATCATAAGTGCTTTTCCCCAGATCTATCCAGTCAAAGCACACAGCCTAACTATAATTAAATACAAATACATGTCCAAAGGGTAGAGAGTTTACTCACATGTATAGTTGTCTCCTTTGTTTATTCAGTTGCTTGTAGCACTAATATCTCCTGAGACATCTCTTAGCACTCAACCCATCCCTGGGTCTCATTTATAAACTCCTGGGTACAAGGAGTCCTTATTAATTTTAATCTATTTAGACATTAGATTGCTAAATCTGTTGTTTAGGGTCAAGGGTCCTTGCCTAATTCATTGCCAGGCTAGCTCCTCTAATATGGACCTACTTATTCAATAGTTAAATTCCATGAATGGTCCTATGATCCTAATTTTAAAGTCTCATTAGGTCCGCGTGTCCCGGTTCCCAGGATACCCGTGCATCCTGGTTGAACCGCAACCTCCTCACGTGCATGTGCGCCTAAAGGCCGTGCCAGAGACCGCGTTTTGCACATGCACATGCATGCTCAAGTGACGCGCTATGACGTGCATCATCACACGGACGCACCTTGTAGCATGGCGCGTCTCAGCTCCTAGGGCACCCCGTGCATCCTGGTCGAGCTAAGACCTGTGCCCCATGTCGCGCATGTACCCGAAGGTCGCACCTGGGACAGTGTTCGCACGTGCACAAGCATGCCTAAGCGATGCGCTATGACGCGCATCATCGCACGGACACACCTTGTAGCATGGTGCTTCTCAGCTCCCAGGGCACCACGTGCACCCTGGTTGAGCCAGGACCCATGCTCCATGTCAGGCGCGCACCTGAGGCCATACCTGGGGCAGTGTATGCACTGTCATACACCTGGAACCCGTCCCAGGGACCTAGTCCCAGGTGCACATGGTGCTTGGCATCCTTGGGACGCCTGGGTCGTTCATGGCCGACTAGAGCCGGCATTGTCTTCTCCGGCTGGAAAAAGGCCAGATCCAGCATGGATCTTGGCCTGGGGGAACTGAAATGGAGGAAAGGGAAGGGAAGGTAAGGAGGGGCTTACCTGGCAGCTGGAGATGGCGCTCCTCCTGGTAGGTTGCCTGCCTAACCCTTGGTGTTGGAAAACTCGAAGAAGGTAACTCCCATGTCGTGCAAGGCCAGAACAAGAGAAGAGAGGGGAATGGGGAGACAGGAATGGCCAGCCAGTCTTGGCCTGGCCGTTGCCGGAAACACAGAGGAATGGGTTTCCGGTTTTTGCCGGAAACCCCAGTCTCAAATGACTGGAAAATCGCCGAAAAACGTGGTTTTTTTGGAGAGGGGAGATGGGGTTTTTATAGACCGGCTATGGCGGTGCCCCTCAATGGCTGTGCCGCCATTGGCGGTGGCAGATCCCTCTAGAAAAATTGGGATCGAGGGTTTCTGGGAGGGTCTAGAGGTTGAAGACAACAGGGGGTGCCGTTATCAAAACGACCCCCTGCATTTTTTGTCCTTTTTCGTTTTTTTCGTTTTTCTATTTAATTTTCAGAAATACCCCTATCTTTAAATGGCTGTAACTTCTTCATACGAACTCCGTTTTGAGTGATTTTTGAGGCGTTGGATTCCATTTTTCAAGTAGAATATAATGGTACTAAGTTCACTCACAAATTCCTTCATTTACTATTTTAAATAAAATCAAACATTCAACACAGTTTATTTCCTATAGAACGTTGAATTTTCGTTAAAAATAGTGTAAATTGCTCAGGCATTAGATTATTACCCCCTTAAAAGAATTTTATCCTAGAAATTCCATAAATTATCATTTTGAAGGTATTTTGTCTCTTAGATAACTTCTTGCGAATGCATTTCCCTCTTAGGAATCAAACCTAGGCTTTACCTTAATGTATCATTTTTATTGTTCCTTCTACAAGGCCTTACCTATAAGGGCCGCTTTCGCTACGTACTCTGATGCACACTCTTATACGTGCCAGTTTAACCATAGCAGTTTCTAGCTATAATTCATCTATCTCGAAATCCTTAGGTGCCCATACTTTTCTCATCGTGTATAGGATAGTCTCCTCGTAGGATCATGCTTCTATATTCATGTATAAATTACTCCATACTTCTTTGAGATCATATGATCTTATTTCTCCTATTTTGAATATCATAGGATAATCCCTTTTTCTTTTTATCTTTCATCTAATGATCTCTTCATCATCCATATCTCCTTCTAATGGTTGGTTATATGTCATTAGTAAGAGTCCAAAAATTTACCTTCTTTCCATTGTGTCTAAGTTTGCTTCTTATCTTTCATATTTGTCCCTAAGATACTTCAATAACTAACATGGTATCATGTTCTCTATAGCCAAACCCTTGATTAACTTTGAATTTCAACTGTCTGTCGTTTTCCATATGTGACTTTATCCCCCGACCAAAGTTACATCAAATCATGAAAGCCAATTAATAGCATCTCACATCGAAGACCTTATCATATACTGAAAGTAAAATATCCTAACACCATATCCAGTTTCATAACTATTGAATTTATTGAACGCTTTTCTCCGTGAAGATTTTATCCAGACTCATGTCAAATGTTAATGGTCGATTCATCATCATGGGTCAAATGTTCTCGTCCAGAGGCCTACCTCACTATTCACATCAATTTGTCATTAGGATTTTCAATAATGTTCCCCTTTAAGTAAAGAAAAAAGTCTCTTATTTATAACCGATTATCCTTACTAGGTCATGGTTGAATTCCTTGGTCATCATCCTCTTTGTCCTTTCTTTACTTGATGGTTTCCTTCGTAGCCTTTCAGTCCAAAAGTTCTAAACTCAATCCGGTAGGGTTAGTCCTTAAGAAATTCCTTCAATTGATTTTTCGTACTTGGTATATTCTCATAACAACTAACTTTTTGTCTAAAGGCATGTAACATCACATCTTCACCTTATAGTGCACTAGCCACCTCAACTTTTCTCCTTCCATTCCCTATATCAATATATTGTTCAGTCTTTTATTAAGGCTTTATCGTCAACCATGCAATCTGTATTGTCAGGAGGTATCCTCATAAGTAGTGATTTTCTCAATTCCTCAAATTTTATCCTTCAAGTGCCTCCTCATACTAAGCTTATAATAGCAATTCTCGTTCCATAACTACTACATCAAGTTATCTTTCAAGTCATTAAATCATCAAATTTTGAAAAACACTCAGGTAAGCATGGAACATTCTCTTAGACATAGGAAGACTTTATTTGATTACCTGTTGATCTCTTTCCAGATTTATCCTTGTCATAAGCTCAAGGGTCTCTAAGGTGATCGGTACTTATCTACCTTTCTTTTCAATCCAAGTCATCAGCATCTTTCAGACCCAAAGTAATTTCTATGGTTTGTCATGGTATCTATTCGGGTTTGGAAAAGTCTGTCTCATTGGTGGAGATTGCTCCTTATTTTTGGCCCTTATCTCAATTGCAATTATCCTCATCAACTGACCTCATACCCTCAAATGTCTTAGTCTAACAAGTACTTATTTCGAGGAAAACTCAAGTCTAAAGACTTATAACATCCCTCTGAGTATATAACTTCGACTATTTGATTAATTAGGGTGTGATACCTTTATTTAGTCAACAGTACTCTAAAGGTAATGACTAAATAATGGTCTTAAGATATTTGCTCT
Organism: Warburgia ugandensis; assembly: GCA_035236585.1. Taxonomy (NCBI): domain Eukaryota; kingdom Viridiplantae; phylum Streptophyta; class Magnoliopsida; order Canellales; family Canellaceae; genus Warburgia; species Warburgia ugandensis. The sequence goes on from CP141133.1 coordinate 44,545,198, forward strand.
TCAACCTATAATAGCAAGACCTCAAGTTGATCCTTGATGGTACCCTAATTGCTGAAGAAAGACAAATGGACAAGTCACTGTCCCGGCTTAATTCCTTTTTCAATATACTTTATTGGCAAGGTGGGATATCACCAAATTTTCCTTTTTATGGATTATATCCATTGATGTTCCCCATAAGATAATGGATCTGATAAGAATCTAATTGTAATAATTGATATCAAACCATTTGTAGAATTTAATTTCCAGTTTGTCACCATTCCTCTTCAAAAATTTCTTATCGCATAATCTCCTGAAATTCGATACTCTACTCAAAGTCTTAAACCCCATATGCTTTCTCTCTTTTATACTCTTTTACAATAAGATCACCAACTCATCTAGTATTATTCCTTTGCGTTTGTTTGATCTACCTTCCTATAGGATGATAGAATTGTATGTATCTCCATAGAGTCATGATCTTCTTCTTTTGAATATTCAATAGTCATCGAATACTTATAGTTACATCTCTATCTCTTTCTCTCTTTTCTTCAAAATCCTTATTTTTGTCTACCTAGATCAATGTCTTCATGTGCTTTGTTGCATATAATCGATACTGCATCTACTCCTGTACTTAACAAATATGATAAACTGAATGCTTCTAAGAAATTCTAAACTGTCTTAAGATCATCATCAAAATTCTCCTCAAAGTCTGTCTTTTACATCCCCTATCATACTCATATCATATCCTTGTGATAGTGTACTCATATTCTGATATTCTTTATGATGGTAAGATAGCCATCTAAGTTCTTCGATGTTCTTATCTTTGATGAGATTGATCTCTTACAGGTTAGAACTATCTACTAATAAGTTCACTAACATCTTCATTCATCATTCTCATCATAATCTAATTTATATATGAGCTTCCACATTTGCACCACATGACAATCCTTAATCCTTAAGTTGTCTTAGACTAGATTTTGGATAATGGTTGCACTATCCTCTGCCTAATTATTTGTTAAACCAAGCTGGGTTTCACTTATTTATTCATGGTGAACTGCCTTGTGCATTAATATTGTAATCCTCAAATAGAAGTAGTCATCTCTACTTCTTCTATTTATACTACTTCTTCCTGATTTTCTCTATTGTCTATGGCCCTTGGACATGCTGGACTGGCTGTGAAAGGATAAAACCTGGGCTCTGATACCAACTGTGATGACCCGGGTTTTTCCATGCATGTTTAAATGCAATATCTAATTCCTAAGGTGGGATGCATCCCTATTTGAAAACCATTTTATAAAAACGATGCAATGCAGCAAAAAATCTTTTGTTTTAAACACATTTTGAAAACCCCGAGTGTCATTTGCTAACCGAAGTAGTTTTTGAAAAACTTTAGAAATCATGAGTGCTTTTCCTCAGGTCTATCCAGTCATAGCACACAGCTCAACTATAATTAAATACAAATACATGTCCAAAGGGTAGAGAGTTTACTCACATATATAGTTGTCTCCTTTGTTTATTCACTTGCTCGTAGCACTAATATCTCCTGAGACGTCTCTTAGCACTCAACCCGTCCCTGGGTCTCATTTATAAACTCCTGGGTACAAGGAGTCCTTATTAATTTTAATCTATTTAGACATTAGACCGCTAAATCTGCTGTTTAGGGTCAAGGGTCCTTGCCTAATTCATTGCCAGGCTAGCTCCTATAATATGGACCTACTTATTCAATAATTAAATTCTATGAATGGTCCTATGATCCTAATTTTAAAGTCTCATTAGGTCCGCGTGTCCCGATTCCCAGGATACCTGTGCATCCTGGTTGAACCGCGACCGCCTCACGTGTGTGTGCGCCTAAAAGCCGTGCCAGAGACCGCATTTTACATAGGCACATGCATGCTCAAGTGACGCGCTATGACGTGCATCATCACACGGACGCACCTTGTAGCATGGCGCGTCTCAGCTCCTAGGGCACCCCGTGCATCCTGGTCGAGCTAGGACCGTGCATCATCGCACGAACGCACCTTGTAGCATGGTGCATCTCAGCTCCCAGGGCACCCTGGTCGAGCCAGGACCCGTGCCCCATGTCACGCGCGCATCTGAAGGCCGTACCTGGGCAGTGTATGCACTGTCGTACACCTGGAACCCATCCCAGGGACCCAGTCCCAGGTGCACCTAGTGCTTGGCGTCCTTGGGATGCCCGGGTCGTTCATGGCCAGCTGGAGCTGGCATTGTCTTCTCCGGCTAGAAAAATCAACTCGAAAAAGGCCAGATCCGGCATGGATCTTGGCCTGGGGGAACTGAAATGGAGGAAAGGGAAGGTAAGGAGGGGCTTACCCAGTAGCTGGAGATGGTGCTCCTCCTGGTAGGTTGCCTGCCTAACCCTTGGTGCTCGAAAACTCAAAGAAGGTAACTCCCATGTCGTGCAAGGCCAGAACAAGAGAAGAGAGGGGAATGGGGAGATGAAAATGGCCGGCCAGTCTTGGCCTGGCCATTACTGGAAACACAGAGGAACGGGTTTCCGGTTTTTTCTGGAAACCCCAGTCTCAAATGACTGGAAAATCGCAAAAAAACGTGGTTTTTTTGGAGAGGGGAGATGGGGTTTTTATAGACTGGCTATGGCGGTGCCTCTCAATGGCTGTGTCGCCATTGGCGGGGGCAGATCCCTCTAGAAAAATCAGGATCGAGTGTTTCTGGGAGGGTCTAGAGGTTGAAGATGACAGGGGGTGCCATTATCAAAACGGCCCCCTGCGTTTTTCATCCTTTTTTGTTTTTTCATTTTTCTGTTTAATTTCCAGAAATACCCCTATCTTTAAATGGCTGTAACTTCTTCATACGAACTCCGTTTTGGGTGATTTTTGAGGCGTTGGATTCCATTTTTCGAGTAGAATATAATGGTACTAAGTTTCCTCACAAATTCCTTTGTTTACTATTTTAAATAAAATCAAACATTCAACACAGTTTATTTCCTATAGAACGTTCAATTTTCGTTAAAAATAGTGTAAATTGCTCGGGCATTACATATATAAACATGATTAAGGATATGTATAAAAAGTTGTAACAACTGTTAGGACCACTAGTGGAGAGACGGATGATTTTTCTATCACTACGAAATTTCATTGGGAATTGGCATTGAGCTTGTACCTTTTCACATTAATCATGAATGAATTAACAAAATATCTGCAAGAGGAGATTTTATGGTACATGTGAGTAAACACAAAGCTAGAGTTATGAAGAGAGGGTATAGAGTCTAAAAGATTTAAAATTAGCCAAACTAAGGTAGAATATATGGAATGCAATTTTAGCAAGTGGAGGAGTGGGAGTGAAACACAAGTAAAGATTGATAACCAAGAAGTACCAAAAGACCACTTTTGATACTTGGTATCGAATAATTTGTGAGAGTAGAGAGATTAAGAGGGTTGTTACCCAAAGAATCCAAGTGGATTGGAACAAATGGAGATATGGCTCTAAAGTTTTGTGTGATCAACAAATGCCACTCAAACTAAAAGAAAAATTCTATAAGATGGTTGTAAGACAGCCATGCTTTATGGATTAGAGTATTGGGCAACTAAGGAACAACATGCACATAGGATAAACATATCCAAATTGAGGATGTTGAGATGAATGAGTGTGAACACAAGAAAGGATAGGATTAGAAATGAAAACATTAGAGAAAAGCTAGTAGTAGCAGCAATAAGTAAAATGGGGATGGTAGACTTTGATGATTTGAACATGTCCAATAGAGATTGAAAATGGCACTGGTTAGGAGTGAGTCGATCCAAATTGAAGTCTCTAAAAGGGCAAGGGAAAGGTCCAAAAGGATATGGATAGAAGTGGTGAGAAAAGATTTTAAAACTTTTGGATTAAATGAGGCCATGAACCTTGATAGAGGGGAATGGAGTAACAAGATTAATGCAGCTTACTTATACACACACACACACACACACATATATATACATGCACATACATATCCCTATATTTAGAAAGCTTTATCCCTATAAATCACTAACTATCACTAATTAGTGTTAACTCTACTATTTTACAGGTCCAATGTACAAATAAAAAATGCAGAAATTGCCAATTTTGCCCCTGAAAGTGTAATTTCACCTTCCAAGCTAGATCATGGGTCACACTTGCCAAAAGTGAAGTTCTGAAGTTCAAAATGATCATTGTGTGTCATTGTCAAAGTTAGAGTGATTGCAAACCACATGCACAACTCCTACTCAAATGAGGGTGAAAACGTGGCAAATTCTTAATTCACACATAATTGCATACATTTCACCATCTTGAAATGCTTATGAGGGAAGTTCAATTCACATTCAATGGGATCATATACAATGAAAGATTCTCGTATATAAAATAAGACTGGGACTACATGAAGACTTTTTACTTATTTTCTCTCTCCTTTTCAACCAAAAGAAGAAGATCAACCTATAATTGGAAGTCTTACACATGCAAGTTAGCGAAACACACTTGGTCCCACATGAAATATATGAAGATATCTCTAAGTTATTAAGGCCATTCATTCTAGGGAAACCTAATTCAATGGTGGAGAGAAATTGAAGTTTAAAGAAGATTTACATGTCATAATGTGATCCCATTCATTCAAGTATGGGTAAGAATGATCTAAGGGCTAGCAATGAAGCATTGAAAAGATCAAAACCCTAACCACCTTTCCTGTGTTGAAAAGCCATCCCCAAACCATAAGGAAAGGAAGATCTCAATCACCCATCTTCATCCAATTTTCATCTTAGCTTAGGGTTTCTAAAAACAAAAGATATACATCCAATTGAATTCCATACCACCCACCTCGTTGCCTTTTTGGACTTTCTAATGTTGAAATCCCTTAGATTTCATTACCTACTTTCTTTCATTTTCTCTTTCCTTTCAATCTATTCACATTTCTATTGTTTTCCTTTTCTATTGTTTTCACCATCTTTCATTTTCGTAACAACCCTTAATTTTGAGTTACTTATGTGTAACTGTATTATATTTTACTTGGAATGGAAATTATGAATTTAATTATGTAAAATTGCATTCTATAGAAGTAATCATTTAGAAAACTCCAAATTTGAACTTAAAACTCAAAAATGGAATGTACATATCAATATGATTCCAACAATGGACATCAGAGCAAAAAAATTTTAAGATCTTTCTAATTAAGTGTAACACCCCTAACTTTTATAAGGAGATTGAATAAATAATGAAATTGAAATTTCAAAGAAAAATCGGGGTGAAATATTAGGGTTATTAAAAATGCACTTCTCATAGAAGTAGAATCAAGATATAAGACATGTATAATTGAAAACATACTCGAGGAACCCTTCAAAATGACTATAAGTACATCAAATTCTGAGTTCGAATGAAAAATTCTTATTTTTTCCATTTTTATGAATAAAATGGTAATTCTACTCATAACCGAGACCTAAGATATAAAAATTTGGAATGTACTCAAAAATACAATTCTAACGCCACTAAGTATGCTCAATTCTGAGTTCATGGGAATAAACCCTGTTTTTCTTATTTTTGGAATTAAAAGGGCAAAATGGTCCTTTCAGGCCCACAAAGGAATCCAATGACCACAAAGCATTTAATCATGAGTCAAACCACTACCACCTACTAGTGGTGAAGGAGGTGGTAGTGGGAATCCAATGACCATTTAATAATAAAAAGAATTGAACATGATAATTACAAGTAATCATGAAAAATTCCAAAAATCCCTATAAATAGCATATAAAATTCCAAAAAATATTTCTAATGTTCTTCATGAAGTCCCCTACCATGCCCTAAAATCCCACCTACAAAATCTTCCCCAATCATTCCCTAAATTTTCTTCTTTCCTTCTTTCTCTCTCTTTCCCTAGGATAATGACCACATACGCACCCGATAGACAATTCATGTTTGTTATCAGGGTGCGTCTAGGGACGCGTCGTCCCCAATGAACCAGGATTTCCACTTGGGAAACCCTATTTGAATTAGTCATCCATTTCCATCCAATAAATTTCAATCTTAGCCATTGGATCTGTTCGGACTGAGGAAATCTACAAAAACCCTAAGAAAATTGGATGATCCAACTCCTAGATCGCTGGGAAAATCAAAACAAAAACAAGAACGGTACTGAGTACCATCTTCGATGGTCAATCCTAGTTATTTTGACCAATCTAGCCCTTAAAACTTGATCTAGAACTATTGAAACTCTTTAGGGAGGGGTGGTCTACAAAAGCCCCAAGGTTTCACTCCATCTCTGGCAAGGCAATGGAGGAATCAACCTATGTATATTTTTTTGTCTTCTAGGGTTTCTTTTATCTTCACCGATGTAATTTCTTCTTCTTCAGTGACTCTCTCTTCACCGGACTGGCACAAGTAGGTGCACCTTTCTCCCCTCCTTCCATTCCAGCATTTAGTTTGGGTTTTTCGGCCTCCTAGAGATCTCCTCGACCATTGATCCGTCAGGAATGATGAATATGGCAACAAGGTTGAGATCCACCCTCTTGGATGGCTTAGATAAAACTTCTGAGTTGTTGGATGGATTTCTAGGGCCCCAAAACCCCAGGAGATGTAATCTCAGCCTTTGATAGTCAAGGATGGAGGAGATCCAGCGATGGGTGATCTGAAGGCCCAGATTTGGACTGTCTCGCCCCATAGCTGGTCACCTCTACCCAACCACCTATAATAGGAGGTAACAGGTGAGGGCCACTGGTCGTCCCCGCACCCGTTAGCCTAGGTTTGATTAGGGCCATCCAATTTTTGAACTAGAAGCTCATTTCTACAATTAAGAGCTCAATTTAGCTTTGATTTCATATCTGAAAGTGTCTATAGATTCCTTGTCACTTGTAGAAGTTACTGAACTCATAAAATCTATATTTTCAATTGTATTAAGTTGTGATAATTAGTAGAATCCATACCAAAGGTAGTGGATCATGATCCCGATGACTTGAAAATGAAAATCTAAACCGATAGATGGATTCAGGTGGTCTCAAAAATCTATGGATCATGATCACAATAAAATTTATATATATCTAGATCAAGAAATTAAACAAAAATAGTAAGATTCAATATTAGCCCTTAAAACAGGCTGAAATCTTAAAATCGCAATTCTGATCTCAATTTAACTCCAAATTGAGATTGAAAAGTTGTGTTGGATTCCTCTTGATGAGTAGAACCTACAGAACTTAGAAAATTTATGTTTTGATACATGTAAATTTATATTAAGAAAGAAAAGTACTACTAATTCTTATGATTAGTGAAATTTGGATTGATCAAACTCTATAATTCTGATCCACTGATGATCTTGTGATTTTGAAACATGGAATCAATGGTTATAAGTGACTAATCTATGTTTAATTAAGAGATCTAGCCTTAAAAGTAGCAAGATCCATAAAAATGAATGGTAATCTCCTTGATCAAGTTGATCAAGGATGATTGGACAGTATGGATGTATTTGCATGAAGATATGAAGTTAATATCATATGGATTTATGGACTTGATGATGATGATTTGGGATAGATTAAGATTTATGCCCTTAAAATGGGATAAAAGGACTTAAGATCTTCTTGATCGGTTGGATAAAAAAGGATCAGATCATTTGATGAGAATCCATCAATGATCTGATAATGAAATCACATTAAGAAGATGTATTAGATCTAAAGGAAAATGAAAAGATCAAGATCTAAATCCTTAAAGGGATAGAAATCAACTATAACCATTGGCTCATGATGAATAGTTATGGCATGTTAGATTTTCATTTGAATTATTAAATTTTATTATCATTGTCATTTATTGCATAGTAGATTTAATTTATTTATTTATATATGCTTTAATGATTATGCTATGAAAATTACATTGAAAATGTAATTAAATGAAAAATAGAGTTGAAGGACATTTACATGGAATCAATGACATGGACTTAATGATAGTAAGGGCTATTGTTAGTAGGATAATATAAGGAACATCATTTCCTTAGCCCAATTTAAGAGAATAATGAAACTCCATGAATGACATCTTAATGTACATGGACTTAATTAAAATCAATTAGAAAGAGTACTTAGGGTTGAAATGCTCATAGGAACATTATGAAAGGTTGAGCTAAGGTCACACTAATGAATGATGAACATGGTGGTTAAGGGGGTTCTCTAATAGAGCCTTGCTCTTTCCCTACCTTCCGTTGACGTTTATGAGGTCTAAACACCTCCTTACATGAGGATTGAAGTAACCACTTTGTGTTCAACCATTCAGCTAGTGAGCCTTAGCCAATTTGACATAAGAGGAGCTGTCTAGACTTAGGATGAAATAAGTTATCCTCAACTAGTAAAACATTAATAGGTTGAGTAATAATAGTAAGAGCATAAAAGGTTAGTAAATTATCTAATCCTAATAAAAATTGTAAGTAAGATAAGGATAATCAAACAAGATCCATGACATCTTAAATGATAAAAAATAATAAGAATACTAATGTCGTATTTTATTATGTATGTATGTGTAGAAAAATATAGATAGAGAACTCAAACCCTTGATCAAACATGATTCAAGGAAAATTAGGACATCCCTTATAGGAATACATGAAGGAAGAATACTTGTATAGAGGAATAACTTTATACGTATGGTTTGACAAATGTATGAATCCATACCATGAGGGGCAATGTGGAGTGAATACCACTTGAGATGTATGAATCAAGACCATGATACCACTTTAAGGTAGGTGGATATAGAAAAATGTATTAAGGATTCATGTGTATACATACATGATCTTCTGTCTGGAATTATAGACCTTCATAATATAAGTATACTTGGTACCTTACCATAATAATGATCCAGTCACATGATCCAACTAAGTGATCAAACCCCATGATCCAATTTAACGAATCTAATCAAATGAGGTGAAAGTAATGATGTGTGTAGACTAAGGAAACCCTCAGAATAGGGCATAGAAAATATTCCATCCTTAGTTAAACAGACACATTGTTTGATATATACAATATATTTTACATACAAGCATGGTAGCTTGTGATTTGGTTTTACACAGTCTTAGGACTGGGGATGCTATGCTAGGTAAGTTATGAGGGTTTGGTCACCCGCTTCCTAAAAGTTATATGATGGATACCATGCCCAAAAAGAGGCAAAATGTCAGGTGGGGTAGTCATGAGAAGGCCGCCACTGTGACAGCCATGGTCCCCCCATGTGGACATGGATTTTGTTATTTCCACAGTTGGCCTCAATGGAGTATTATGCAATTATCTGGGTATGCTGTATGGATTTAGATTGCAGCATAGTAGTCCTTGAGTATTTTGCATTGTGAGACACATATGATAGGCATAGTGTAAAGCCATGGCATGATGAGATGCCACTACATGAGTTCCTGGAAAGAAAATCCCCTTATGAGAATTGGCTGAATATTAATCTCCTAACTGGAAGTATAGTCAGGGGAAGGAACAAGTTTTGAGAAATTTTTACTATTTTAACAGATTTATCCTATACTACATAGATAATGTATATACTCTAGGTTGAAATAACACATGAGTAGATAACCATGATGGAATAATGACTGAGGTATGTATTCTTATATTAGGGAAGCAGTATATTTTTGTATCCCCTACCAAGCATTGGTTGCTGAGATATTGTAAATGTTTGAATATTTACAATATCACAGATATAGGGAGGGAGACTTAAGGAAATAAAGCTTGAAGACTCAGAAGCTGCAAGACTGATTAGAGTATTTCTCTTAAAGATTGTGTAATTTGGTTATGTACTTTGTAATTTGGATGGTATTTGGACAATGGATTGTAATTGTAATACAAGGGCTGTGTAAGAGTGAACTACATCATGATTCTTAGTATTCAATAAAAATTTATTTTGTACAAAATGTCTATGTGTATTATGTACCTTGAGGTGAGACTTGGGTTTTGTTACAAACAAATTTAAAAGAAAAGAATTTTTGCTACATTGTTTGCAAAAAAAATTTACCATTAAGGGCCTTGACTTTGAAAAATGTACTATAAAATGTATTACAAAATGTGTTACAAAAACCCAGGTCATCACAGTTGGTATCAGAGCCATTCATCTAGTCAGTCATAGCCCCAATATGTCCAAAGGAATAATCCAAATTAGGATATATTAGAAATGGGTTAAGTAGAATACTTATATAGAAATCTAGGTTTTGAGCAGATGCCACCAAAAAGGGCAAACAGGCGGACGACTCAAAGGGAACCTAAGAATGTTATGAAAGGATCACCTGGGAATAATCTAGAGGAGGTGATGACTAGGGTATTGAGGAATCTTCTTCCTCAGCTTATACAGCCTCAGGCTACTCCAATTGAAGCACCAAGTATTTAGGCTTAGGCTCAACCTGATGTAGGACCCAGTACTCCTATACCCAGACAGGATACTCCAACTCCGGTACAGGATAATCCTTCACTTGTACCTAGTGGAGTGTTGGAAACCTCTCAATTGACACCTGAAAATATAGACAAGATGGTGGAAAGGTTTCAGAAGATGGTTATCAGCTACAATGGCGAGGGTGATGCCGAGAAAGTTGAAGAATGGATCCATGAAGTAGAGAAGACCTTTAGTGTATTGAGGACTCTGGAGAATCTTAAGGTCAAGTTGGCCACATATATAGTGAAGCAAGAAGCAGCTTTTTGGTGGAGATTAGTACAAAGGAATTTCTTCTCCAATCCTGAAGAAATTTCATGGGAAAAGTTTAAGGAAATTTTTAATGAGAAATATTTCCCAGTCCATGTGCAAGTCTGAAAGGAGAAGAAGTTCCTAGATCTATGACAAGGAAACCTTTTAGTTATTGATTATGAAAATAAGTTCATTCAACTGAAGAGATTTGCAAGCCATACATGTGACACTAAAAGTCATATGATGGATCATTTTATGGAAGGGTTACGCCTAAGGCTAAGAACGAAGGTGCTAGGAACTAAACCTACAACTATGACCAAATGTGTTGAGATGACTTCTAAATTTGAAGAAGACTATAAGAGAAATCAATTTATGAAACTTGGACGAGGGGGAAATTATCATCAAAAACCCTTCAAGAAGGGCAAAAGACCACCAAACAACTTTAGGACTTCTAACCATCAGGGAAATCAAGCTAAGCAGAAACGATGCCCCAAATACAAAGCATATCATCCAAGCAATGTGTGTCCCCATTCGGCCCCACAACCACCGCAGCCTCCTATCAAATGTTGCAATTGCAGTGAGTTAGGGCATTTCTCTAACAACTACGACAAACCCTTGGTAGTTAAGGATGCAAAAGCTGAGAATGTACTGCGTCATCAAAGAAGGGTGTTCACCATTATTGATGGAGAGGCTGGTACATCTAATGCAATTATTGAAGGTACATTGCTAGTATTTTATCACCATACTGTTTGATTCTGGATCCACCCATTCTTTCATATCATGTGTATTTGCATCTAGTATACAATTGATAGTGAAGAAATTGGGATTCTATCTAGATGTGATGACACCAGTGGGTAAAACAGTTAGATTATAGGAATATCTTCAAGATGTACCTATTGAAGCACAGGGGAAAAGAATGGGTATCGACCTCATTTTACTCAACATGGTAGATTTTGACATAATACTGAGTATGGATTGGCTAGCAAAATACTGGGTAATTATGGACTACCGTAAAAAGAAAAATCATTTATAACACACCCAAAGAAGAAATGCTAGTATTGCATGGAAGACCAAATGGCTTGGACAAGTATATCATATTAGCTATGAAGGCTACCAAATATGTGTCCAAGGGATGTCAGGCATTTTTAGCAACTGTAGTTGCTTTGAATGTTGAATAGGCCAAGATAGAAGAAATCAACATAGTTAGGGAATTCTAAGATGTGTTTCCTGAAGAACTCCTAGGTTTACCACCCCATAGGGGAATTGAGTTTACCATCAAAGTAATTCCTAGTAGAACTCCAATTTCTAAAGAACCCTATAGGATGGCCCTAGCTGAGTTAAGGGAATTGAAGAATCAACTGTAGGAATTGTTGGACAAAGGGTTTATCCAGCCAAGTAATTCACCCTAGGGAGCACCAGTGATATTTGTGAAAAAGAAAGATAGGTGCATGAGGTTCTGTATCAATTATTGGATGCTGAATAATGTAACAATAAAAAATAGATACCCTCCACCCTGCATTGATGATCTCTTTGATCAACTGCAATCTACTAAGGTCTTTTCCAAAATTGGCCTTAGATCAGGATATCATCAATTGCGTATCAAAAATGAAGATATACCCAAAACTACATTAAGAACCCAGAATAGTCATTATGAATTTTCAGTGATGGCTTTTCGATTAACCAATGTTCCTACTGTATTCATGGACTTGATGAATAGAATTTTCAAGGAATTTCTGGATAAATTTGTAATTGTAATCATCGACGATATACTGATTTATTCTACTAGTATACGGGAACATCGGGAACATTTACAAGTTATATTAAGCACATTTAAAAGACACAAAATATTTGAAAATTTTAATAAGTGTGAATTTTGGTTGAAAAAAGTCAACTTTCTAGGGCATGTAATTTACCAGAATGGAGTAGAGGTGGACCCAACCAAGGTGGAAGCAGTAATGAATTGGGAGCAACCAAAGACAGTAATTGAAATATGAAGTTTTCTGGGGTTAGCTGAATATTATCATAGATTTATCAAGGATTTTCCTGTATAGCTCTTCCTTTAACTTCTTTTACTAGAAAAGGAGTACAATTTACTTGGACTAATGAATGTGAAAGCAGTTTCCAAGAGTTAAAGAGGAGATTAACTGCAGCACCTGTATTGACCCTACCATCAAGGAGTGGAGATTTTGAGATATACTATGATGCTTTTGGAAAAGGGTTAGGAAGTGTATTAATGCAAAAAGGGAAGGTCATTGCTTATGCCTCACATCAACTGAAGAAACATGAAATGAACTACCCGGTACATGACCTAGAACTTATGGCAGTAGTGTTTGCCTTAAAATTTTGGCGACATTACTTGTACGGGGAGAAATTCAATGTATTCACTAATCACAAGAGCCTCAAGTATATTTTCACCCAGGCTAATCTGAATATGAGACAAAGAAGGTGGATGGAATATCTTAAGGATTATGATTTTGTCATTTAATACCATCCTGGAAAGGCTAATGTAGTGGTTGATGCACTAAGCAGACACACAAAAGTAGTATTGGCTAATGTCACCATTAAGTTAGCTTTTGTTGAACAAATTTTAAAGGCTCAAGAAGGGGATATAGCAATCCAAGAAATGTGTGAAAAGACAGGTATTAGTAAAGCTTCAAACAGGGGTATTCAGTTCCAAGGAAGACTTACAGTTCCCTCAAGTTTGAGAAAGCAATACTATAAGAAGCCCATCAATCCAAATTTTCTATATACTCTGGAGGAACAAAAATGTACCAAGATTTAAAAAGAAACTTCCTGTGGGAAGGTATGAAGAGAGATATAGGGGAATGTGTGGCTAAGTGCTTAACTTGCTAGCAAGTGAAGGCTGAATATCAAAGACCAGGTAGATTACTACAAACCCTGGAACTGCCAAAATGGAAATGGGAACATATCACCATGGATTTTGTTGTAAGGTTACCAAGGACTCAGGCAGGCCATGAAATGATTTGGGTAATAGTTGACAAGCTAACCAAGTCAGCACATTTCCTTCCGATCAAACAAAACCAGTCTATCGACAGTTTAGCCCAGTTATATGTAAGAGAAATAGTTAGTCTTCATGGGGTCTCACTCTCCATCATCTCTGATCAAGATGGAAGGTTTACCTCTAGAAGCTAGATGAGCATGTAACAGGCATTAGGGACATCACTAAAGTTTAGTACAGATTTTCATCCCCAAACTGATGGTCAGTTAGAAAGGACCATTCAAACCTTAGAAGATATGTTAAGGGCCTATGCACTAGACTGGAGAGGAAGTTGGGATGAACATCTTCCACTGGTGGAGTTATATAATAGTAGTTTCCATTCAAGTATCGGAATGGCACCATATGAAGCTTTGTATAGATGACCATGTCGATCACCAACCTATTGGGATGACGTGGGAGAGAGGAAGTTGATAAAATTAGAACTAGTGGAATAATGTATAGACAAGGTGAAAATAATAAAGAAAAGATTGTTGGTCGCTCATAGTCGTCAGAAAAGTTATGCAGATAAATGACGCTTAACCCTGGAATTCGAAGTAGGTGACCTTGTGCTTTTAAAGGTTTTACTAGTCAAGGGGATAAGGAGGTTCGGAAGTAAGGGTAAACTCAGTCCAAAGTATATTGGTCCTTTTGAAATTCTGGAAAGGGTTGGTCTGGTGGCTTACAAATTAGCCCTACCATCCCAACTCTCAAAGGTGCACAATGTATTTCACATATCCATGTTACAAAAATATTCCAGATGAGACTCATGTGCTTTAAAGGATACCAGAAGAGTTGAATATAAACCTAACCTTCTTGGATAGGAAAGAGCAACATTTGAGGACCAAATTTATCCCTTTAGTCAAGGTATTATGGCAACATCATACTATCGAGGAAGCTACCTAGGAATTAGAAGAGGAAATGAAAAAGTTGTAGCCTAGTCTATTTGAGTAGTTGTAAATTTGAAATTTTGAGGATGAAATTTTTGTAAGGGGGGTAGATTGTAACACCCCTAACTTTTGTAAGGAGATTGAATAAATAATGAAATTGAAAATTTCAAGGAAAATTAGGCTGGAATATTAGGGTTACTAAAAATGAACTTCTCATAGAAGTAGAATCAAGATATAAGACATGTATAATTGAAAACATACTCGACAAACCCTTTAGAAAGACTGCAAGCACATCAAATTCTAAGTTTAAATGAAAAATCCTTATTTTTATCCATTTTTATGAACAAAAGGGTAAATGATAATTTTACTCGTAACCAAGACCTAAGACATAAAAATTTAGAATGTACCCAAAAATACTATTCCAACGCCACTAAGTATGCTCAATTCGAAGTTCATGGGAATAAACCCTATTTTTCTTCATTTTTGGAATTAAAAGGGCAAAATGGTCCTTTCACACCTCTGTGGGGCCCACAAGGAGCCCACAAAGGAATCTAACGACTAAAAATTATGTAATCATGAGTCAAACTACTACCAACTACTAGTGGAGAAGGAGGTGGTAGTGGGATCCAATGACCATTTAATAATAAAAAGAATTGAACATGATAATTAGAAGTAATCATGAAAATTTCCAAAAATGCTTATAAATAGCCCATAAAATTCCCAAAAATTTTCCTAATGTTCTTCATGAAGTTCCCTACCATGCCTTAAAATCCAAGCTCCTTTCCCTGGGAGAGTGTCCATAGCACACCTGACAAACAATTCATGTCCGTTATCAGGGCGCGTCCAGGCACGCTTCGTCCCTGATGAACTAGGGTTTCCACCTGGTAAGCCCTATGTGAATTAGCCATCCATTTTTAGCCAATAAATTTCAATCTTAATTGTTGGATCTATTCGAACTGAGGAAATCTACAAAAGCCCTAAGAAAATTGGATGATCCACCTCTTGGATCACTGGGAAAATCAAAACAAAAGCAAGAACGGTACTGAGTACCATCTCTGGAGATCAACCCTACTTATTATGACCAATCTGCCTGTTAAAACTTGATCTGGAACCATTGAAACTCTTCAGGGAGGGGTGATCTACAAATGCCCCAAGGTCTCACTCCATCTCTGGCAACGGTGATGAAGGAATCAACCTCTGTATATTTTTCGATGTCTAGGGTTTCTTATATCTTCTTTGGCATAATTTCTTCTTCTCTGAAGACTCTCTCTTCATCAGACCAGCACAAGTAGGTGCACCTTCCTCCCCTCTTTCCATTCTAGCATTTATTTTGGGTTTTCCATCCTCCAGGAGATCTCCCCAGCAATTGATCCATCAGGAACTACGGATCTGTCAACAAGGTTGAGATCCACCCTTTTAGATGGCTCAAATGAAAGTTCTAAGCCATTGGATGGATTCTTGGGGCCCAAGAACCCTAGGAGATGTAATCTTGGCCTTTGATAGTCAAGGATGGAGGAGATCCGGCAATGGGTGATCCGACGGTCTAGATCTGGACCATCTCGCCCATAGCCGGTTACCTCCATCCAACCACCTGTAATAGGCAGTAATGGGTGTGGGCCATTAGGCATTCCCTCTCCCGTAAGCCCAGATTTGATCTGGGGCAACCAATTTTTGAACTAGAAGCTCTTTTCTGCAATTATGAGCTCAATTTAGCTCTAATTTTAGATCTGAAAGTGTCTATAGATTCCTTGTCACTTGTAGAAGTCACTAAACTCATAAGGTCTATGTTTTGAATTGTATTAACTTGTGATAATTAGCAAAATATGTACCTAAGGTAGTGGATCAAGATCCAGATGAATTCAAAATGAAAATATGAACTAATAGATGGATTTAGGAGTTCTCAAAAACCTATGGATCATGATCATGGTAAAATTTATATATATCTAGATCAAGAAATTAAACAAAAATAGTAAGATTCAATATTAGCCCTTAAAACAGGCTAAAATCTTAAAATCCCAATTCTGATCTCCATTTAACTCTAAATTGAGATCGAAAAGTTGGGTTGGATTCCTCTTGATGAGTAGAACCTACTAAACTTAGAAAATTTATGTTTTTATGCATATAAAATTCTATTAATAAAGAAAAGTAGTACTAATTCTTATGATTAGGGAAATTTGGAATGATCAAACTCTATAATTCTGATCCACTAATGATCTTGTAATTTTGAAACATGGAATCAATGGTTATAAGTAACTGATCTGTGTTTAATTAAGAGATCTAGCCTTAAAAGTAGTAAGATCCATAAAAATGATTAGTAATCTCCTTTATATGTATGGTTTGACAGATGTATGAATCTAGACCATGAGGGGCAATGTGGAGTGAATACCACTTGAGATGTATGAATCGAGACCATGATACCACTTTGAGGTAGGTGGATGTACAAGAATGTATTAAGGATTCATGTGTATATATACATAATCTTCTGTCTAGAATTATAGACCTTCATGATATAAGTATACTTGGTACCTTATCATAATAATGATTCAATCACATGATCCAACTAAGTGATCCAATTTAACTGATCTAATCTAATGATCTAATCAAACGAGGTGAAAGTAATGAGATGTGTAGACAAGGAAACCCTAAGAATCGAGCATATAAAATATTCCAGCCTTAGTTAAATAGACAGATCATTTGACATGTACATATATTTTACATACAAGCATTGTGGCTTGTGATTTGGTTTTACATAGTCCTAGGACTAGGGATGCTATGCTAGGTAAGTTATGAGGGTTTGGCCACCTGCGTCCTAAAAGTTATATGATGGATACCATGCCTAAAAAAAGGCTAAATGTCAGGAGGGGTAGTCATGGGAAGGCTGCCACTATGACAACCATGGTCCCCCCATGCAAACATGGATTTTGTTATTTCCCCAGTTGGCATCAGTGAAGTATTATGCAGTTATCCAGGCACACTGTACGGTTTAGACTACGGCATAGTAGTCCTTGAGTATTTTGAATTATGATGCACATATGATAAGCATAGTGTAATGCCATGGTGTTAAGTGTTTAATTTTGGATAAAAGACCCTTAATTTAGCATTCAATTAGATGATCTAATCGTTCAAAAGTGCAAAATTTATCTTAATTCTTAATTTAACTCAAATTGACCATCTTAGATGATTAATGTGCAGTTTAGATGATTCTCCTTTAGTCTTTTATTTTGTAGATCAATTAAAGAAGGGTTGGATGGCTCAGATCTATGTTCAACGGTGTAGATCAAGTGAAGATCAATAAGGCAAGAGTCCTAAAAGGAAGAGGTTTCCTAGTGGAAGAAGAGTCCTAATTTGGAAGAGAAAGTCCTAATAGGAATCTACCTCTTCAAGGAAGGAGGTGGAGGAAGATTAGGATAGAAAAAAACATTATAAAGAGTGAGACCCGTATGGTGTTGGGGGATTTTTAGTTTTTGGGGAGTTCAAATGTGTTTTTCCTTAGCATTGCATTGTAATTGAGTTGCTTATTTCACTTTTGTTTTCATTCAACCACACTTTCCTTGTTCAATTTTTTTATTTTCTATTTCCAGTTTTGTTCACCGCACCATCCCCAGCACCACCTTCTTCTTCACATCCTTCGCACCCTCCATCGTACATCTACATTCACACCTCAATACCAGAAATCTCTCACTCCTATATCAATCACACCATCTCATCACTGGGTAGGCATTGTTTTTTTCTTCCCATTTTACATCTCCTCAAAGCCTAACCACATCTCTTCTTTCCCCAGATCTCCTCCAAGCACCACCGTGGTATTCTGCTCCATATGAACTGGGCGTCACTTTGTTTCTCTCTTCTGTTGTCGCACCCAACCTACAGCTTCCTCATCACTGGCCGCATCTTTTCACCTGGCTGGCACTCCTCTACTCCCATTTGCCCTTCACCCATCTCCTATTTGTTACTTTAGGGTCCAACACTTTCACCCTTTCTCTTTAAGTGGGCATCAGACGATGCCCAGAAAGGGCATCATTTTTCTTGCACCGGACGAGCACACCACCGGGCCTCCAAGGTAGTTCCCCATTCCAAACTCCAGACCGCCCAGGCATCCTCTCCTGCAACCCAGCTCCGCCATTTTTCTCTTCACCGAACGGTCAGGAGACGAAAATCCAAAACGGGTTTTCCTCCCACGTCCCTTCCCTCTTCTCCCTCCTCCGGCTCCACCTTCTTCATTGGGTTATTCCTGGTTTTTGTTAAAAACTAGATTTTTAATTTAATTCTGATTTTTCCCTCACACTTTTAAATTCAATTACATTTCTGTCCCTTTCTTTTAATTACATCTGTGTCCTCTTTTTATTTACATCTGTATCCCCGTTCTATTCAACTCTACCAATGTCGGTCCCAAGCCTGGATGAAAAAGGAGGAGGGTCTTGCATCAGGTGCTAGCCGTCAAGGGGGAAGTTGAACATGATTTTATTATTTCTTTCTTACAAATGAATATGCATTTATATATTAGTTTGTGAGGTAGAAATGAAAATCATCTCCAACTTCTTAAATATGGCCACCCTTGCGTCAGATAGCCAGCCGGCAAGGGTGAAGCTGAAGATGATTTTGTTATTGCTTTTCTACTTGCAAACAAATATGCATTTGTATATTAGTTTATAACAAAGAAATGAAATCATCTTCAGCTTTTTAATACTATGCAACCCAACATGACTGAATCGAAAACTGACATTCCCTCAAGCTAGGGCGTTCCCCATACGCGACGCGTTGCATCGGATCCCGGGTGCAGTGAAAAATAGGCAAGGGTTGCTAAGGCATTCTCCCAGAAGCAACGTGCTACATTGGATCCTGGGTGTAGTGAAAAATGGGCAAGGGCTGCTAGAGTGTCCCCTCGAAAGCGACGAGCTGCATCAGAACCCAGGTGCAGTGAAAAGTGGACATGGGTTCATACCATGAAGGTCGAGAAAGGCGATAGTAAATAGCGTCTCTCCAGAACATAAGATTTGCATTGCTACATGGAATATAGGGACATTGACAGGTAAGAGTTTGGAGTTAGTAGACGCGATGAAACGTAGGAGAGTCAACATCGCTTGTATCCAAGAAACCAAGTGGAAAGGGGCTAAAGCTAGAGAAATAGATGGGTATAAATTATCGTATGTAGGAAAGGAAAATAATAGAAATGGCGTAGGAATAATAGTGGATAAGGAATTAAAGGATAAAGTTGTAGATGTTAAAAGAATCAGTGATAGAATTATAATAATAATAATTGTTCTAGGATAGCAGATTATAAATGTTATGAGTGTATACGCACCATAAGTAGGGTTACAAGATATAATCAAGAGACAGTTCTAGGAAGATATGGAGGTACTTAGGATCATTGATCCATGAGAGTGGAGAGATTGAGAGGGAGGTTACCCAGAGAATCCAAGCGGGTTGGAACAAATGGAGATGTGCATCTGGAGTTTTATGTGATCAGCGGGTGCCACTCAAACTAAAAGGAAAATTCTATAGAATGGCTATAAGGTCAGCCATGCTCTATGGATCAGAGTGTTGGGCAGCTAAGGAACACATACTCATAGGATGAGCATCGCAAAAATGAGAATGTTGAGATGGATGAGTGGTAAGACAAGAAAGGATAGAATTAGAAATGAAAATATTAGACGAAATTTAGGGGTTGCACCAATAGGTAACAAGATGAGGGAGACTATACTTAGATGGTTTGGACATGTTCATAGGAGACCAACAAAGGCATCGGTTAGGAGTGAGGCAATACAAGTAGAAGGTTGTAAAAGGACAAGGGGAAGGCCCAAAAGAACGTGGATGGAAGTAGGGAGGAAAGATTTAAAAACTTTGGGACTAAATAAAGCCATGGTATTTAATAGAGTGGAATGGAGGAATAAGATTCATGTAGCTGACCCCTAATTGGGATAAGGTCTTGATGATGATGATGATCCCCGTTCTATTCAAGATTTATTTTATCCATATTCTGGCAATGTTATCTAGGGACAGTGTAATTTAGGGATGTTTAATTAGTTTTAATTTATGTTTTTTGGACTTGAAATTTATGTAAATTGCATCATTTGAATAAAGTTGAATAGTTAGTTTAATTATGTTATTTTCTTTAAGTTTTAGATAATTAATTTTTGTTAAAAATCCTTATTTTTAAAGCAAGTCCATGTGGGATTGACCCATATTTGCATAGCTATACTACACTAGTCCATGCACTTGAGAAAAACATCAGCTAGTTTTTGGCACCGCTGCCAGGGAACTCGCAGCAGAGTTTTTATAGAATTTAATTTCAAAAAATCCAAAAATTTTGAAAAAATCCAAAAAAATAAAAATATGTTAGGAATTTCATTTTAGGCATTTTTAGGTGCAAATTTAATTGTTTTTGTGCATAACCACTTTATTTCCTAAATTTGGTACTAATTGTTATTTTTCTTTTTCAGGAAATTGTCAAGTGGAGCATTATCAATTAAATAGATTTTTCTTGCTTTCTAAGATTAGAAATTTTTCTTTTATTTTTAGTGAAACTTGTAATGAGGCCCCTTTGTAATTTTCTCTTTTAATTTCAATTTTTAAAGGGTTGTAATAATACAGGGCAAGTGTGGGATAGGGTGGCCCACACTTGATCTTCATCAGAAACCCCACTATAAGTCTTCTTACTCATTTAATTTCTAGATTAGGGTTTGCATTTAGAATAATTTTGCATTGGTTGGTAGTTTAATTGCATATAGAAAGCATCCTTTATAATTATTGCATTTTTAGGGTTTTGCATTAGTTTATTGCTTTTCATTGCATCTTAGGACACGATTAATGATTTAAGGTAATATATATATATATATGCTGATCGAACTTCCATGTAGTGTGGAATTAATTAGTAAGGGCACCCTATCCCTATAAGATCAAGGGTGAATTTCATCACCACTCCTTGGCACACCTAGGATAATCACCTCAACCACGCTACCCTACCCTTCAATTCAAATTAAAATCAATTAGAAAAGACCTTTAGGGCCATCACATGCTCGTAGGACCCTCTTACTAAGACGTGATTTATCGTCACTCCAGTGGCTTTTGAGCACTATGGTTATTGAGGGTTGTCTAATAGAGCCTCGCTCTTCCCTTGCCTCCTGTTGACGTTTGTGAGGTCTAAATGCCTTCTTACATGAGGATTGTATTAACCACCTTGCATAGAACCTAACTGGTAAGCAATAATCAAATCTAAAGGAGAGGGGGAGCGCTAGAGTAGGCTAATTAAAAGCATTGTCCCCACACAAATTTAAGAAAATCAATATGCTGCTTATTAGCCTCAAGGATTATATTGTGCCCTTCGTTTGTGCATCTTTCTAGGAAGTTAGGTTGCATCGTGTAGGTTAGTTTTCATCTTAAAAATAAATAAATAAGAGGGAAAAGAAAGAGCCTATCAAGAAGGGGATAGATTTCATAGATGAGATGCCTAGATGAATCGATTAGATCTTATGGAAAGTCAATTGCATAGGCTAATAGCTTCTAGGCAATTTGCGCCACAACCTCAATACCATAATGACTATACCTATTCTGAGCATCCCTATTCCACTCCTTCCTAGCTCCCATCAAGCTCCACATACAATGAATACTATCAAGAGCCAGTGGATGCACCTAATGCATTCACATACCCTAGCAATTTGTATTCTGAGACAAATTATCAAGACTCTAATGGATGGGATAGGCATCATGAACAACCATGGTCTCAGGATTACCAATATCAGTAAGAACCACAATGGTCTCACCTTGGTCAGTACTACCATGATTATTTAGAATATCAAGGTCAACCATCATGTGTTCAGCCTGCTCAGTCCTTTTTCAGTACCCCAATGCCACAGCAATACCAACCCTATGAGTCATTTCCTCTACTGGAAGAACCACTATTAGAAGAAAATATGCAACATAGGTGTGAAATAATAGAACAAGGCATGGCTGCTAGGAATACAAAGTTAAAACAAATGATGGAAGATTTCACTGAGGAAATAAAACGAGGGAGGGAGGAATTTAAGGAGTTGCTAAAATAAATTAGGGGGAATAAAGAGCCATTTATTCTTGACACTAGCATGGAAATTTCCTATGATCCTTATGAACCACAAAGTCTACAACCATCCTTAGAAATCTCCAACTTAGATATACTTGAGCCATGTCCTGATTATGATAATGATGAGACTTCCATTGATGAAGAGAATAAAACTTTAGAAAAATCCAACTCTAATCCTTTAGATGTGTGTCCCACCTATTTGTATGACTCTAATGAAGACACATCTATTGAGGAGAGGCATGAGTTGTTGGATATTGTGCCTCTGATGGACACTTCTTGATGGCAAGCTAGAGTATATCATCCTATAAAGCATGAAATTCAAATTGCGCCTTTCAATGTAGAAGATGTACTTGATTGGGACCTAGTAGACTTATTTGAACAAACATCAGATGATAATATAGGCACAATTGATATCGTACCTATGCTTATCAAATAGGAAGAAGCGAAGTCAGTTGATATGCATCAACCTACTCTAGGGTACACATCAAAAGATAACCAAGGTTTAAGCCAAACCGGGTCCCCACCTTTAGTAATACAAGAACAACCTATTAGACAAGGGTAGAGTCAAGTTATTACCCTAGTTTAGGACAATGATAGGGACAGGGAGAAAAAGATAAACAGAATAGAATAGTCATTATTATCCCTCAATTTGGTCAAAACAAAGACTGTTTATCACCATATGGTCCTAGGAAATGCATGGTAGTTCATGCAGTCATTGTGTTACCCTCACCTCAATTTTTAAGGTGGAGCAATTATATTGACTACGGTGAAATATTAAAGATGGGGGATCATCAATATGGTCCCATTACCTTAACAATTGTAGTGATCTATTGTATTATATTCTTATCACCACCTACAATTTCTAGGTGGAGGCCATATATAGATTACCTTAAAATTCTGAAGTGGCGTGAGAAATCTCGCCATTTCATCTTAAGGTTAGGAGTAGGAAAAATAAGCTGACCCAGTTAGCTCTAAGTTTAGAAAGTTCAGTTAGGAAATGTCTGGCTAAAGACGTTAAGCTTGGCGCTTATTGGGAGGCAACCCAAGGGTATAGAGTCTATATCCCTCCACTTTCATATATAATCCTATGTTTTCCAACATTGGGGACAATGTTTCATTCAGGTTGGGGGGTGTAGATGCACATAGAGATTTTAGAGAATATCTCATCGATGTAAGAGGTTTGTTTAACCACACCGTTGAATGTTGTAGATGGACTGTATATGCATGTATATGAATTACACTTTTGTGACTCTATTGTATGGTAGTATCTTGCTAGATGTGATGGCTGTGTATGGATAGACCCTGAATTATGTTGTTGTTCTCTTTTACTCTCGCTCTCTCTTTGAGGTATATGGTTTTATTGAAAATTTTCATATGATCTAGATGGACATGGAGATTAAGTCTCCTAGATTGTATATTTATGTTTATTACGTTTATCAGCTGTTTTTTGCATTGCATGCATTAAATGCGCTAGTCCGAAATACAAAGGAGATCATCATATTTTCGATAGAAATGAGACTATCATTTCACCATTAAATCTTTGATTTTGTAGGTCATATGACTCATAAGGTTTTGAAACAAATGCTTTTTATCTAAAATTTTCATTTTCAATTGATTTTAAAATTGAGAATTTTAACCAAGGATCCCAACTTTTTAAAAATTGGTATTTTTATGTTCATGAAAACCCAAGGTGTCACAGTATGGTATCATATCCCAATCTACTCCATCACAACCACTCCAACAAGACCAAAAGTTACATACAGTCCATTGTGTGAGTTGATTACCTAAATATGAGTTACAGAGATAACTCATATAGGGGATGTTGATGAATGTGAAATAGTTTCCACCATGAAGGTTGGCAGATTTTTCTTAGAGAAAGATGGATGCAGTGAATGGGGTAAGATGAAAATGATTATAACTGATTATATTCAACACTGATAGTGATGAAAAAGTGATTTCTAGTGACTGAGGTAGTTTATTATGAAATATTTATTTCATTGGGTGTGTGATTGCCAGAGTTGTAAATGATTTTAATTGATATGACCCTCTAATAATTCAATAGTAAAAGGAAATCGAATGAGGAAGATGAGGACACCAAAAATGTAATTATAAGGATTATGGTGATAGTCGTTTGGGATGTTGCATTCCCCTATCACTGAGACTTTTATCTAGAAGGCCCTTGGGAAGGCCTATGATGATTAGTGTCTTTACATTATGAGCAACTCACGATATGAAAAGAATTTGCTACTTTGGAGTAATGGGACCTAACAGTTTAATAGTATTTGAGCATGTTTACACAATTGAGGAGATTTGCTTCTAACTCCTTCACCATGGGTAAGGAGATTGCAAATAGATTTATTGATAGGTTGATACCTTAATTGAGGAACCAAGTGATTATAAAGCATCTCCCATTGGGGACAGAGGTAGTAGACATGGCCTTTGTGTTATAAAGGGATACTCTCAGGACCAAGACAATTGTAGGGTTGCAAATAAGTTGTGTGTTACTTGCAAGGACAGGCACCTAGAGGGCTATGTCCTATAATTGGTAAACTGCTGCAGCATCAAGAATAGTATCAGTAGCCATCATTATAGTGGAAATCCTTTAGATGCCTTGGCTATGGAGACTCAGGGCATTTCTTTTAAGATTGTCCCAAAGGGCAGCAAGTCAGATAGATAGATGTTTGGAGCAGGGCAGAGATGTCCTCACATAGGCAATGATGTTCTTCTGCCATTACTTATAGGCAAGTATAGGCCTTTAACCAAGCAATGAAAAGTATTTTCCTAATTTTTGGTAGGAATGTTAGGGTCCTCTTTGATCCAGGATCTAGTCATTTTTCATTTTATGTATTGGTATCTTGATGGATATGCCTGCGTATATGACAGTCTTTGGGTTAGATGGTATGATGCCAATAGGAGAGTTATTTGAGGCCAGTGGGTACCTTCAGTAGGTACCTATGGAGATAGTGAGCAAGGGGATGGATGATTATGTCATCCTACTCGATATGGTTGATGATGATGTCATCTTAGCAATGGATTGGCTAGCTACTTATTGGGCAACAATTGATTGCCATAAGGAGAGTGTTACTTCTAGTATAACTAGACAGCAAGTGACCTCCTTACTGTATAGAAAGGGGCATCACTGAGGGTTGTGTTATCTCTGCCTTGATGGTAGTGCAGTATTTTCTAATAAGTGCCAAATCCTCCTTGTCAGTATGATAGTGGAGGACAAAGAGCAGCCACTAGTTGAGCACATAGTGATGTGCGAGAGTTTGCAGTCTTTCCTAAGGAGCTTTCAAGATTGCTGCCATGGAGATTGATTTCACTATGGATTTGGTACTAGGTACAATGCCCATACAGAATGGCCCCAGCTGAGTTGGAAGAGCTCCAACTATAGGAGTTACTCGACAAGGGATTATCAAACCTAGTGGGTCTTCATAAGGTGTGTTAGTCCTCTTCATTAGAGAGAGAGAGACATATCTTTATTGCTATAAATAGATTATCAGTTATTAGATAGCAACACAATGGAGAACTAATATTCTCTATCATGTATTGATGATTTACTTGATCAACTATGGATAGTGCATGGTATTTTTGGAGATTGATATGAGGTATGGTTGTTACTAGTTGAGGATTTGGTAGGAAAACATCTTTAAAATAGTTTTAGGACTTGTTATGATTACTACGGGTTATGGTTGGAGAAAGTGAATTTGCTTGACCACGATACCTTGATTAATAAAGAGGCAATTTATTGAGACTATGAGCGGCTGGGATTAGTCCAAATTGGTGACTGAGGTTCATAATTTCCTCAATCTTGTGAGTTGCTATTGTTGGGTTATTGAGTTCTCTACGATAGCAGTGGTACTAATGTTGTTTTTATAATACATATATAAACTTGATTTCTCATAAGATGAGAGCTATGATAGTGATGTGTGTTTTGTAAGAGTATTTTCTTATTTGTAATCAAGAATTGAATTACAATCTGTACCTATGAGTAGCTAATGAGGGTGACCTAAGAGGGCGACCAATGAGGGTAGGTTCGAGAGGCACTGGAAGGCTTCTAGGTGGCAAGCTTCTAGCTGGCAGGCTTCTAGATACTCACAATATGATCATGCTTTGTATTGATTTTGATTGGCAAAGATTTCCTGTTGATATGCTCTAGTTTTATTACATATATTACCTACTGAGCTGATGTGTTCTAGTATGGATTTAGCATGGATTTGCACAAGGGTGAGTTGAGATGCTCCAATTTTTTATTAATATGGTGATTTTAACTATACTAAAGTTGTACATAGATAGATTATATCTTGGATGGGAGTTTGGTTATGTTAATTGCTTATATGTGATTATGATGTGTTCTAAGTACATTATAAGTTGTTAAGTCAAGATGATTTGACATATATCAGTCTATGCGATGAGTTGATATCTGATGGGATGACATGATATAGAATTGCCTATTTCATGATACTAACTGACTTTGGAAAAGAAAACCATCCTCACTTATTTCTCATTCTGCCTAGTGATCTTTCACTTCTTCAGCATGACAAAACAAAAAAGAAGATTTAAACCCCTTCTCCTCCTCGTCCTGCATTGAGCATAGCTCCCCCTTTGTTTGATCTCCTCTCCTTTCATCGACAGAGTGTGTAGACCCCCACCTCCAACCTCTCCTTCCCTTCTTTGGCACCAACAAAGAAAACTTCCTTCTCCCCTTTGTTGGTTTGTTCTTCCAACCTGGCTGAAACCCTCTTTCCCCTATCAGTCTTTCCCCCTATTTCCTCTCCCACCAATGCAATTAACTGATGCAATGCCAAATCTGATCAGCTACAACGGATCTCTTTTTCATCTTCTCCCTACCAATCTTCCCTCCACTATAGCCAACTCAATATGCTGGTGCACCTGCTTTCTCCTCAGGCCAGGCATGTGTCGGACCCCCTTCCACTTCCCCATGAACTTCTTGGGTTTCACCATGCCAGCAGCATAGGATGCCCGCACCTGAAGGCACAAGTCCCCTATGCCATGACTCAGGAACTGCCCTTGACCCCAATCACCTATCTTCCTTTCTCAGGCATGGCTTGACCCCTCAATAGGTAGGCACACTAGAGCCTTGCTATTTTCCCCCTCGATCTCTCTTCCCTTCCCTTTTAGGCTTGGACAATGACCGGGCCGACAGCCACCGCAGGTCACCATCTCCTTCTCCCCCTATTTCCCTTTCCTCTGGACTATTAGAATAAGCCAACTTGCCAAGTCAACTCTCTCCCGACTCATTTTGGGGAGCCAAGTTTGCATCTCATGAGTTAAATGTGCTGGTCCAAAATATAGAGGAGACTTTGTTGGACTTTGTAGAAATGAGAATATCATTTCACTATTAAATCTGTTATTTGTTTGTTCGTATACTCCCGGGGCTTTGAAACATACACTTTTTATTCAAAGTTTTCATTTTCAATTTATTTTAAAATTGAAAATTTTAACCAGGGATCTTGACTTTTTAAAAATTGATATTTTTATCATCATCATCAAGACCTTATCCTTTGCGTCAGGTAGCCAGCCGGCAAGGGTGAAGCCGAAGATGATTTTAATGATTGTAATGATTTTAATGAAAATCATCTTCAGCTTTTAAACAATGGCAACCCCAACATGACATGAATCGAAATTTGAAATTCGCTCAAGCTAGGGCGTTCCCCATAAGCGACGCGCTGCATCGGATCCCAGATGCAGTGAAAAATAGGCAAGGGTTGCTAGGGCGTTCTCCCAGAAGCGACGCACTACATCGGATCCCGGGTGTAGTGAAAAATGGGCAAGGGCTGCTAGAGCGTCCCCTCGGAAGCGACGCGCTGCATCAGAACCCAGGTGCAGTGAAAAGTGGACATGGGTTCATACCATGGAGGTCAAGAAAGGCGATAGTAAATAGGGAATCTCCAAATCATAAGATTCGCATCGCTACATGGAATATAGGGACATTGACAGGTAAGAGTTTGGAGTTAGTAGACACGATAAAACGTAGGAGAGTCAACATCGCTTGTATCCAAGAAAAACCAAGTGGAAAGGGGCTAAAGCTAGAGAAATAGATGGGTATAAATTATGGTACGTAGGAAAGGAAAATAATAGAAATGGCGTGGGAATAATAGTGGATAAGGAATTAAAGGATAAAGTTGTGGACGTTAAAAGAATCAGTGATAGAATTATAATAATAAAAATGATTCTAGGAGAGCAGATTATAAATATTATAAGTGCATATGCACCACAAGTAGGGCTACAAGATATAATTAAGAGACAGTTTTGGGAAGATATGGAGGGAGTTATGCAAGAAATTCCCAATACTGAGGGAATATTTATAGGAGCAGACTTAAATGGCCATGTAGGAAAAGATAAGGAAGGATATGATAGAATACACGAAGGGTATGGTATAGGTGAACGAAACGAGATGGGGGAGAATATCCTCGATTTTGCTTTGTCATATAACCTATCCATTGCAAATACACTCTTTAAGAAGAGGGATGAACACTTAATAACCTTTAAAAGTGGACTTCATAAAAGCCAAATAGACTTTTTTCTACTTAGGAATAATGAACGATCTATATGTAAGGACTGTAAGGTGATACCCGGTGTGAGTTTAACCTCACAACATAGGTTAATGGTTATAGATATTCATATCAAAAGATGGAGTAAAAGAACTGAACTTAATACACATCCAAAAACTAAGTGGTGGAACTTAAAAGGAGAGAAAATAACCTCATTCAAAAATAAGTTGATGGTAGAAGGAAATTGGAATTATGAAACAGAAGTAAATATCATGTGGACTAATATGGCTGAGTCCATTAAGAAAGTGGCAAAAGATGTCTTAGGAGTATCTAAAGGTAAAAGGCTATTAGCAAAGGAAACATGGTGGTGGAATGAAACAGTGCAAAAAGCTATTAAAGAAAAACGAATGCATTTTAAAGCATGGCAGAAGATTAGAAATAATGAAAACTATGAACAATATAAGAATGCTAAAAACGTTGCTAAGAGAATAGTAAGTGAGGCTAAACTTAAAGCATATGATGAGCTCTATAATAGACTAGGAACAAGAGAAGGTGAGAAAGATGTGTTTAAACTTGCAAAGGTAAGAGAAGAGAAGAGTAAGGACTTAGAGCATGTTAGGTGCATTAGAAGCGATGATCAAAGGGTATTAGTCAAAGACGCTGAGATCAAACAAAGGTGGGAAATATACTTCCAAAAATTGTTAAATGACAATGGCCCTGAGAATATAGGAATTGAAAATACTATAAATCTAAATAACACTGGATATTATAGATATGAACGTAGGATTAGAATGCTTGAAGTAAAAGAGGCCTTGAGAAAGATGAAATCAAGAAAGGCCATGGGGCCTGATAGTATACCAATAGAGGTTTGGAAGCATATGGGAGATATTGGGGTAGTTTGGTTGACCAAGTTGTTTAACAAGATTATAAAATCAAAGAAAATGCCTGATGAGTGGAGGAAAAGCTCTATTGTGCCAATCTATAAGAATAAAGGAGACATTCAGAGCTGCACTAATTATCGAGGGATCAAACTTATGAGCCACACCATGAAACCTTTTGAAAGAGTCATTGAGAAGAGGCTACGACATGAAACAAGTGTATCGGAGAATCAGTTTGGTTTCATGCCTGGGAGATCTACCATGGAAGCTATTTTCTTACTAAGACAATTAGTAGAGAAATATAGGGAGAGGAGAAAAGACCTACACATGGTCTTTATTGACTTAGAGAAGGCTTATGATAGAGTCCCTAGAGAGTTAATATGGAGGGTGTTAGGTGTTAAAGGGGTTTCTCAGGGGTATATAGACATAATTAAAGATATGTATGAGGGAGCAGTAACAAATGTTAAGACCACTAGTGGCGTGACTGGTGATTTTCCTGTAACTGTCGGATTGCACCAAGGATCGGCATTGAGTCCATACCTTTTCACATTAGTTATGGATGAGTTAACAAAACATCTGTATGAAGAGATTCCTTGGTGCATGCTATTTGCAGACGATATAGTCCTACTTGATGAGACAAGGGAGGGTGTCAACATAAAGCTAGAGCTATGGAGAGAAGCATTAGAATCGAAAGGATTTAAAATTAGCTGAACTAAGACAGAATATATGGAATGTAATTTTAGCAAGGAGAGTAGGAGTGGAGCACCAGTCAAGATTGATAACCAAGAGGTCCCCATGAGAGACCATTTCCGATACTTAGGATCATTGATCCATGAGAGTGGAGAGATTGAGAGGGAGGTTACCCAGAGAATCCAAGTGGGTTGGAACAAATGGAGATGTGCATCAGGGGTTTTATGTGATCGGCGGGTGCCACTCAAACTAAAGGAAAAATTCTATAGGATGGCTATAAGGCCGGCCATGCTCTATGGATCAGAGTGTTGGGCAGTTAAGGAACATCATACTCATAGGCTGAGTGTTACAGAAATGAGGATGTTGAGATGGATGAGTGGTAAGACAAGAAAGGATAGAATTAGAAATGAAAATATTAGAAGAAATTTAGGGATAGCACCAATAGGTAACAAGATGAGGGAGATTAGACTTAGATGGTTTGGACATGTTCAAAGGAGGCCAACAACGGCACCAGTTAGAAGGAGTGAGGCAATACAAGTTGAAGGTTCTACAAGGGCAAGGGGAAGGCCCAAAAGAACGTGGATAGAAGTGGTGAGGAAAGATTTAAAAACTTTGGGACTAAATAAAATTGAAAGACTTTGTAGAAATGAGAATATCATTTCACTATTAAATCTGTTATTTGTTTGTTCGTATACTCCCGGGGCTTTGAAACATACACTTTTTATTCAAAGTTTTCATTTTCAATTTATTTTAAAATTGAAAATTTTAACCAGGGATCTTGACTTTTTAAAAATTGATATTTTTATGTTGTGTTAAAACCTAGGGTGTCACAATTTTCTGCGCCAAAATCCCACATGGAAAAAGATGCCTCCCCTTCCCACCTACCACTTTCTAATTTTGATGAAACCCCACCAAAACTTCTTCCCTTCTTTCCTAAGCTACATCTTTTTCTTTCCTTTCTATTTCTTGCCTTTTTTACTACCATATATAAAAAACATGGCCCCCATCTAGCCCTTCATTCTATTCTAATTTAAGTGGATTAATCTCAACCATTCAATCCTCTTATTTCCCTCTCTAAAAACTTATAAATAGAGGTGTTTTGAATGTGTTTAGTATCTTTAAAATTTTCCTAGAGTTCAAGGCTAAAGCTAAGAGAAACAGAGGACGGAAGATCACCCTCACTCAAGCTCCCTTCAAGCTTCCATGTTCAAATCCTTTAGAAATAAAGGTAGAGTCTCAACCTATTGCAATTCCTTTCTTTTTTATCTTCTTTCTTTTTTTTTCTTTCTCTTCTCTCTTATATCCTTTCCATTCATCATAATCTATTATTCATTCACTTAGGATTTTGATTATTTAGATTGATCATGCATATCATGCATCATTCATGTTCCTTTAGTTTGCATGCATGGTTTAGTTTTAGTTTTTCATTAGTCTTTCATGCACTATTCCTTGTAATTTATGTATAGCATCTTAGTTCTTTCAAACTACAATAGTAAAATATTATATATATATATATACCTCTATATTTAGTAGGTTTTAGCTTAAAAATTTCCACAAATAACACTAATTATGGTTAGGTCTATACTTTGCAGGTCCAGGGTACAATGACAAAAAATATGCAAAAATTTGACAACTTTGACCTTGAAAGAGCAAGTTTAGAGTCCGAGCATCAACATGAACCCTCCTAGAAAATTTAGTGAAATGTGAAAGTTTAGAATGTAGAACAAGTGCTGGTAGCATTTTCGGCATAACCAGAAACCCTAAAAGCATTGCCAAGTCTTATTTGCACAAAATACATTGTAAATATCAAAACATATAGTGGAAAAACTTTCATGCATGCATTCCACCACCTTTGAGGAGTTTGTATGTTAAGCTTGAGAGCCACCCACATCGAAGAAAGCATGCATGTGAGGCAAACTCAAGTCGAGGATTGCAAGAGACCTAAATCCCTCACTTTCTCTCTTTGCACTTCAAAATGGGGACCACCTATATGAACTCCATGAATATTTCATGCAAATTTTTTGCATCACACTTAATTCCATGTGAAATACATGTATGTATTAGTATGATTGGTGGATAAAAATAAGGAGGTGAGGAGAAAGACGAAAAGTCAAAATTTTATGGTTAGTTTTCATCGAGGAATTTAAAGGAAGAGTGGCTGAGATCATTCCACATCCAAGACCATCCTAAAGCACCCAATGAAAAGCTATTTGAGTTAATATTGACCAATGATAAAGAACTCATTCATGAGAAAAAAGACTGAGCCATGATTAGTGGAGAAAATTGCAGTGGGCTGCCCACCAATATTCAAGGAGGAGAAAATAGGTTTTCCTTAGGAAAAAATGTGTTTTACACTTAATTCTCATTGGATGTAGATAAAAATGGTGGTATGAGGAGAAAATAAAGGAGGGGAATTAGTTTGGATAAGACAATCTAAATGAAATCCTAGAAATTCATCTCAAGGCATACTGATCTAACTAATGAAAAGGAATGAGCCATAAAACAGTGTCTTTTTCAATAGGAGCTTCAAGGAAATCTCAACCATCCATCTTAAGATTGAAACATGATCTAATGGAAGTAAATTAAGAATGGAAAACATGAAAGTCCAAGCTGTGATACCATCCCATCTCACCAACCAAGCCAAGCATCACACTTGATCTCACCATCCATTCTAGGTTATGTTCCAATGTATTTCACAAGGAATGCTACATGATTTTTCAAGAGAACCTTCTTAGAATGGGTTGAGAGGATAAGGATAAAGGAAATAAGAGATTAATCTAAGGAAAGAGCAGAGTTTCTACTAGGAAAATTTCACTCTCTCTCCCCCGACATGATTTTCACAAAAGAAGGGAACTTCAATGCATTCTCATTCTTCAATCCATTATCTTCCACGCAAAAGAGAAAGTGGAAAGATGAGAACCAAGATGAGTTCTCAACCCTTAAGGACCACATGAAGTGATCAAACATCATAGGAGAACATTTTAAATCAAGGAACATCCAAGGAGAAGGGAAGTGGTAAGAAAGGCATGCTATTTTTCCTAAATCTTACTTCCTTATTTTCAAATTTTGTTTTATTTTATTTTTATACTTCATCTCTCCCAAAAAATACTTGATTTTTTTACATTTTTTACCCTTCTATTGTTATTTTTTTTATACTTATTGTTTCACTATTAAATTCACTTCTTAATCTATCCATTACATCATGTACTTTTCCAAAGAATTTCATAAATAAAAAATGAATCTAACCCCTTTTTCCATTCACCCCTTTTTGCACCAAATTTTAATTTTATTATCACACCTTAATCTTTTTTCCATCTTATTTTGTTTTTCTAAATTTTTCTCTTCATCTTATGGATTTTAAATTCACACCCCTACCCTTCCATCCTATTACCTATCATTTCATCTATTCACCCCTGCAAGATCTTTCCAATTGCAAGCCTCTCTGAATCTCTTTCTCTTTCTTGGTGTTACATGCATAAAACATGTGTTTTTGCATGTAAAATCTCTCATGTGGGTTTTGGATATTGAAAAACACCCTAGGCTCCTATTGAGTGAAAAAACAAGAATAAGGTGTTGTTTGGATGATGCAAATTTTGGTGATAGTGCAGATTAGAAGGTTGTAAGGCAGTTTTTGCTAGTGACATAGCGAATATGTAATAACCCTCAATTTTGGGTCATTTTCTTTGTATTATGTTATATGTTAATTGAAATAAAATCAAATTTTTAATTCCATGAAAATATGGATATCAAGGATGTGACTCCTTTGAAAAATCCAAAATTGGACTTGAAACTATCAAAAATGGAATGTAAGCATCGATACAATTCCAACAACACTAATTTTGCGCCAAACGGAGATTGGGCTAGAAAAACTCAAAAATTTTACTAATTTAGAAGGGGACTAAAATTGATAATGGTACCCTCCCTTTTTTTCTATTTGTGGGTTGCAGTAAATGAAAATTAGACGAAATGAGGTGGGAACACCGAGAAGAGAAAACCCTAGCGACCACCCCTCTGTTTGACTACCCCATCATTGGAACCCCTGCAATCACATGCACCGATGCTAGCCCCAGTTTGATCTCCCTTTCCCCAGTACCAGTGCAAAACCCCCTCCCTAATTCTCTTCTCCGATGACTGCAAAAAACCCACCATTTTTCCCCTTCTTCTTTAGGTGCACACCATTGGAACCCTTCTTTTTTCATCATGTTTTCGCATGGTGCAAGTGGGTCACACAAACTATGATCCCCTTCCCCCCAATCTTTCTTTCTCCTTTGGCAAGGTTGGCCAAAACCCCCCCTTTTCCTTTTCTCCCATCTTCCTTTCTCCTTCCAATCCGGCCAGCCCTGTTCATTGTTTTTTGTTGATGACCAGCCAATAAGTAGGCTAACTACTTGTGCAATCCTCCTATTCTCCCCACTATTTTCCCTTCTTTCTTAGGAGGGTTCCAAGTAGCAACTGCTACAACCCTTTTTCCTCCTCCCTCGACTCCTCTCCTTAATCAGCATGCCCTGATTTTTGCTTCTCCCTCTTTGTTTTCTCTTCCGTGTCAAGTTTAGGCGATGATCAAATTGACAACCACCATCTCCTCCTCCTTCCCATTTCCCTTATCCTCTGGCAAGTTAGGGTAGGTGACTCACCATGTCACTCTCTTACAATTCATTTTGGTGAGCTAAGTTGACACAGTGGAACCCATTACCCCCTTAGACTTTGATCATTTCTACTGACCAATCCAAGAGGGATATTAAAGATCTGGAATAAGCCTTATGATCCTTGCAATGCGAGGAATAGTACCCATCTTCCCTTTTGGCGATCAAAGTAGATCCAAGCATTGATCGTGATTAGCCCATCAATCAAACATTGGATCATTAGATTTGTGATTGATCTAACCATACATAATGATCTAAACCACTCATTACAATCCTCATAATGTGTATTTTGAGATCTAAAGCAAAGATCTTCAACTTGGAGCATAGTTGAGGCGATTTAACCGATCTTGATCAATGGATGAGATCAATCAACATATATACGTATGAAATTAGATCAAATTAGATTATCCATACCATTTAAATGATTCATGGAGATTGTGGAGCATGGTTGAGGCAATTTAGCTAATCTTGATCAATGGTTGAGATCAATCGAGGTATATAGGTATGAAATTAGATCAAATTAGATGATCCATACCATTGAAATGATTCATGGAGATTGTATAATTAGTGTTACTAATTTATTCTTTGATCTAGGATGACTAGGTCGATGACGAGGCCAATTCACTATAGATACTGCAGATTGAGTACCTTGAAAATCTAGCAACACAGACAATCAAATAACAGTTAGATTGACTTATGTGAGGTACGATTATCATCCTAACCAGTTAATTTTATTGATTTGGCTGTAATTAGAAAAAATTCTACATGAATTGCATATAATAGTGACTGATTAGTTGATTAAATGATAAATTACCTAAAATTGACATGATCTGAGTATGATAGCTCTAGAGTACATTATGATATGATTAAGAAAGGAACCCAATAGTTATTTGTGGGCTCGATTAAGCATGATTTGGATTATTAACCATCCAAGGAGGGCTCCACCTTGAGATCCCATTGATATGAACCACTGGATCGTATTAAAATACTGTAAATTAAGATCTGAAAATATAATATGTTTTAAACTAAGAATCCAACTTAACTAGATTACTTAAATTCTAAGTTAGACCTAGATGTGATATATATATATATATATATATTCAGGTGGTGGGGCTAAGGAGGACCAATCTAGAGTAGAGTCCGATTATGATTTAAGAGGTACAGACAAGTGATGCTTCATCTGAGGTAGATGATGGCAATAAATAATGGGCATGTTTTTGTTTGGAAATTATATATTTTCATTACATTAGTTCAATATTTATGAATGAATTACATACATGTTTTATTTTATATTATTCTTATTGTAATACCTATCTTATTTATGAATGATGTCATATGCATGATTTTAGTGATTATTATTGTCCCACGGACAAATAATTTAACTATGATGAACAGTTTACACGCGATAGTGAAAATACATGATTTTGGTATGATTTCATGAGTGCTCCTGGTTTTCATTATTTCACTAGAGGATTGTATATCCATTTTATGGACCATGAGATGTGTGATTTTTATGTTTTGTAGATTTATGACAAGTGTTTCTACGTAGTGGATGATATACTAGGAGGGATGTAGGGTTGGCCACCTGCCCTCTAACTTTATGAGATGATTAGACACCTGCCCCATAGATGGGCAAACCTCATAAGGAGTGGTATCATGGGCAGTCCACACTACCCGTCTGATTGGTCCCCATGCATGATGGACACTTAACCTTTTGTTTGGTGTCAGTGAGGAGTGGGAGTTGGTAGACCTAGGAGCAATTCATGCATTTCTTGATGATTAATTTTATCATATTGTGTGATGGGCACATTAGAATGGATATTCCTATATACCCATGGTGTGATGACAAGGGGAGGAGTGGTATGAATGCTCATGACCAGATATTTGAGTGTATGGACACTTGTGGGACCCATGTGTGAGGGTGCTTCTTGTTGATGATGTGCATATTCATTATGATATTCCTCACACATTTGACACATTGCACTAATGTGATTTTTTTTACACTTTTGGGACCCCTGTGTAAAGGTACCCTTGTTGATGACTTGCACATACATTGATATATTCTTTGATCTTTTAACACTCTATTTTAACGTGGTTTTGGTGTATTTATGAGCCTTAGAAGCTCAGTTGATTTGCCATATTTTTAGACACGTAGTTGGCATGAGTTACATTAGTTTGATATTAGCTTTTTGACAAGCCTAAGAGGCTTTGTATACTCAGCATCTTTTGGAACATGTAGGTGGCATGGATGCATTGCTTTGTTCTCCACATTTTTATGAGCTTTGGTGCCTTTTCGTAGGAAACAGTTGTTATTTTATTTTCTTTTAGTTGTAATAATTGTAACTTCTATTTCAACTAATGAGAATATATTTGTTAATTTGTTTCAATCATTTTTTCATTTATTTGAATTTTTTATTAGATAAAACTTTTAAGATTTGCATACTTTTATTAATTTATGTGTTATTTACTTGCTTGCATTAATTATTAGATTTAATTATCTCTTTATGCTTATGTCCTATTAGTTTTCCTAGGCATGAGAATGAAAAGTATGTTAGAATAAAATATTTTTAAGATTAGATTATTCTAGGTTAAA
Organism: Warburgia ugandensis; assembly: GCA_035236585.1. Taxonomy (NCBI): domain Eukaryota; kingdom Viridiplantae; phylum Streptophyta; class Magnoliopsida; order Canellales; family Canellaceae; genus Warburgia; species Warburgia ugandensis. The sequence continues at coordinate 44,583,048 of CP141133.1, forward strand.
AAGTACTTTATATTAATATTAGATTCATAGCACTCTATGCTTACACACTCAATGATTGCTTGAAAGAAAGGGATACCAACTATAATAAAGCAAATGGTGACTATATGAGAATCTTTGATAGTCAATGCTCTAAGAAGACCAACTATACTTTGAATAAGTATAGTGTCATGCTAAAAAAACTAGTATTAAGATGATATTTAAAGAGAGCTTAAAAATAATTGTTTTTAATGTTTTTAGAGTTATTTTAACTTTATTAACATGAGTAGCAAAATCTAGATAGCTTAGTCCTTAGAGTATTTGATTTCTAATATATTGGATTTTTAATTCCTAGTTTTAGATTTAATTTCCAGGCATTTTATGTACTTTTGTAATTTTTATATTAATTAATTAGTTTAGTGTAACGAATCATTTGGCTAGGTTAAAGTAGTTAAAGTAGATTTTTAATTAAAATACATTTATTAATAGGGTCTTTCGAGATCGACTCATATTTGTTGTACCTATAGTAGACCCATGAACTGGTGGTTATTTTTAAAACATATCAAGTTTTTTGCACCATTGTTGGGAACTTGCAATGAATTTTTAGTTAAATTCTAGGTCAAATACTTTTCTACAATTTGAAGATTTTAGACTGCATTCACATTAGTTGCAAATTTTGCATATATTTCCTTATTCTTATGATTATTGGTACTCACTTCAGTTTTTTTTATTTTTGCAAGAATTTGGAGTTGGAATTGGAGGAGAAATTAGAATAGTCTATTTTTATTTTTATTTTTTTAGTAAATTATAGTGAGAATGTGATTGTTCTTTATTTAATAACAATTTATTTAGATTAAAGGGATTATAATAATACAGGTCAAGGGTGGGCCAACCAAACTCAAAATACGAGGTGGCAGTACATGGACCTACTCTTGTATTAGAAGATGTTTTCTAAGACCCCATTGTAAGCTTTTCTATTTGGAGTTGGAATTGGAGGAGAAATTAGAATAGTCTATTTTTATTTTTATATTTTTAGTAAATTGTAGTGAGAATGTGATTGTACTTTATTTAATCACAATTTGTTTAGATTAAAGGGATTATAATAATACAGGTCAAGGGTGGGCCAACCAAACTCAAAATAGGAGGTGGCAGTACATGGACCTACTCTTGTATTAGAAGATGTTTTCTAAGACCCCATTGTAAGCTTTTCTAACCTCTTTCCATTTCCCAAATTAGTATTGCATATAACTTAGTTTGCATTATATGTTTGCAAGTGTAAAATCATATAGTGTGTATCCATTACATTACTTATTGCATTACACCTAGGACTTTGCATTAGTCATCACCTATTTAACAAGGATAGCCTAAGCTCAGCCAGAACCAAGGACATGACTGTCAAGGTTATATTGTCCAGTCTATTGAGGCTTTAACCTCTTGTTAGATCGCATATAGGTAGTTACATTGTTTACTACTTTTTACTACATATTAAGGCATGTTTAATTGCTTTAAGGTGAATATATGTTGATCAATATTTCATGGGAATGTGTTTAAATGACTAGTAAGAGCAATCACCTCATCAAGATCAACGATGGATTTCATCACCATCCCTTGGCCCATCTAGATTAACCATCACCTAACATAACCCTATCCTCAACAATTAATTTAAAATCAATGTAGAAGAGACCTTAGTAGCTTATGAACTCATAGGACGCTCTTGGAAGGAGGCGATCTAATGCCATTTGAGTGGCCCCTGTCTAATCAAATGTGATGGTATTTAAATGACTAAGGTGGGTATGAAGTGGTTTATTATAATTAGGATCAATGGTAAGTAGTATGACAAGTCTGAAAGAGAGAAGGAGCTACCGAGGTTAGTAATAACCTAAAAGTCACTCCAGCAAAGAAAATAAAGAAAGATCAAACCTTTCAGCTTGTTTGTAATAGGGCTAAGATTAATTGTGTGCCCTTGAATGGGCATCATATAGCTTGGGTTCCCATTAGCTTTTTTTAAAAAGAAAGAAAAATAGAGAGAAAAAGTAAAAGTACTCTTTCATTGAATACATCGATTTATTTTACTTGTATATAAAGTTGAGTACATTTTACTACACCATTTTCTGATGTAGACCTAGCCATCGATCTGTGAGTCCATATCTCGCATTCTTAGTCTCTTATGATCAGATGGACCATAAGGCTAGGGTTAAAGCAATCAAGCTAATCATATTAACCCTACCAAAGTAATGGCCCAAGAAACAAGGGATAGAAAACCACTTTCATACTATTTCACTCCCAGTGCTTATACTGTGAAGAAATGTATGAGACTAAGACAGGGGATAACCCTAATCTATCCATTGCAATAGATAGGTTGATATGATGGAGTGTGAATTGAATAGATTAAAAGTTTTGAGGCAGGCTAACAAGTCATCTTTATAGCCCCAGTACAAGAACTGTTATACCTGTTGTCGCCCAACATATCCCCCTACTTCATGGCCATCAAGCTCCATATACACTGCATATTATTCGGAACAAGTGAATGCACCCAATACATTTATATCTCCTAACAATTATTCCTTTGCTGAGACTAACTATCTTGGATGGGCTAGGCATCCTGAGCAAACATGGTCTTAGGATTATTAGGGTAGATAATGGTGGTTCGACCCTACTCAATCTTTATAAAGTACCCCAATGCCATAGTAGTATGAGCCACACCAATTGTTTCCTCTACAATAGAGGGAACAATCACCAGAAGAGACCCTTAGGTTGTATATAGAGCTGACTCAACAATCTATTTGGTAGATGGAATCCCAAAGGGGTCAAATAAATGATGACTTCAAAGAAAAGGCTAAGGAAACTGAACAATTTGAGGATAATGAAAAGGCCATCAATACTAATATCGGGATGGAAATATCATTGGATGATCCTTTTGAGATACAAAATTTCCTACCATCCCTACAATCCTCCAACTTAGATCCACTCAAAGCATGCCTTTCTTTTTCTTTTCTTTGTCAATATAGATACCTTTATTGATAAGTGAATGATTTATTGGAAACTGCACCATTAATGAACACTTCCTAATGGACTACCTGAGTAGAACCCCTTGCATTTCTAGAGATTAAATTAGAGCCATGCAACGTAGAAGACGTACCCAATTTGGGCCTACAAACTATATTTAACCAATCACAAGATAGCAATGTAGGTTCTTCTAAAACCTTACCTATGACTGTAAAATAGAAAGAAGAGTCAAATGATGTTTTGGCCCAACATCAATCAACTCTAGGATACACATTAAAATATATAGAGGAGTTAAACCCCACTGGTTCCTCACATCCACAAAAACAAGAATAACCTTTTAGGGAAATGCAGCAACTTAATCCTTAACTACAAGAGAAATGTAAGGGAGGAGAACTATTATGAACTTTTTTAAGTGGGCCTTATTCTTTTCTTAGTTTACAAACAATGGGAACTATTCATCTCAATTTGGTCCCATGAAACCTTATTTCATGGTGGTCTTTTTGTTCTAATCTTATCACCTACCATAAAATTCTTAAATGGAATGAGAAACTCCTCCATTTAATTGGTAGATCTAGGATTAGGATAGATTAGATTAGCTAGTTGGGTTTAGGAGTAGGGTATAGTAGATCATATTAGTTTTTTATTTACATCAGTATTTATTGAATATTAATGTTACAAACAAACCACATCAATAGATCATGGTACTATTCCAGAAGTGTAAGAATATTTTTCTCACCCTTTCTATTTAGCTTATTATTTTCATTTGTCCATGATAAGTAGTTCTAAACATTGAGGACAATGTTTATTTTAAGTTTGAGAGTGAGGTATTTCAAATTTTGATGTGTTCATTTAGGTTTTTAGAGTCATTTTAGTTCACTTTTTGAAAAAAAAAAAAAAAAAAAGTGAAAAAATTAGATAAATTTATGATAAATTCCTTTACTATGATGAGAATTTGGATTTTTTAAATATCTAGTTTGAACTTTAGCTTATTAATAGATATGTGTACAATGAGTTCATTATTTTATCCTTTTTCTAACTAAGCCTATGTGGTTTAGTTCTATATGGTTTTATCCTAGCCAGTCCCAAGCTTGGATAAAGGAGGCGTGTTTTGCATCAAGTGCTTGCCAACAAGGAAAACACATGGTAAATCCTATGCATGAATTGATTTATGACATTCCATTAGGCTAAGGTGTTCCACATAAGTGATCGTTGCATGGGATCCCAGATGTGGTAGAAAATTGACAAGGGCTCTTAGGGCATTCCTCTAGAAGTGACATGCTGCATTGGATCTTAGGTGTAGTGGAAAATAGGCAAGGCTTGATAGAGCATTCCCTTGGAAGTGACACTTTGCATCAAAACTCAGGCGAAGTGGAAAATATGCATGGGTTGCCGCATTGTTCGAGGAGTGCGTGGTAAATAGGCTATGTCAAGTGATCAAGATTTGTATCGCTACATGAAATATAGGCACATTGACATGTAAAAGTCTAGAGTTAGTAGATATGCTGAAACTTAAGAGAGCCAGAATCACTTGTATCCAGGAAACTAAGTGGAAAGGGGCTAAAACTAGAGAAATCAATGGGTATAAGCTCTGGTACGTAGGAAAGGTCAATAATAGACATGGCATAGAGATAGTGGTAGATGAAGAATTAAAGGATAAAGTTGTAGGCATTAAAAGAACTAGTGATAGAATTATACTAATAAAACTTGTTACAGGAAAGAAGATCATATATTTCATTAGTGCATATGCACGACAAGTAGAGTTAGAGGATAGAATCAAGAAACGGTTTTGGGAAATATGGAAAGAGTCATGCAAGACATTCCCATCACAGAGGGGATATTTATATAAGTAGATTTTAATTGTCATGTAGGAAAAGAAAAAGAATGATATGATAGGGTACAAGGAGGGTATGATATTGGAGAAAGAAATGAGATGGCCAAGTTATACTCGATTTTGCCTTAGCATATAACCTAGCTATACAAAACACAAACTTTAAGAAGAGGGATGAACTCTTACTAATCTTAAGTAGTGGACCATATAAAAGCCAAATAGACTTTTTTCCTACTTAGGAATGTGAAACAATCAATGTGTAAGGATTGTAGGTGATACCAAGTGAGAGTCTACCTCACAACATTAATTAATGGTTATGGAATTTGACATTAAAGTATCAAAGAAAGGAAATGAACTGAATAGGTGTCCAAAAACTATGTGGTGGAACTCAAAAGGAAAGAAGGTAGCATCATTTACAAACAAGTGGATAGTAGAAAGAAACTGGAATAATAAAACAAAGTAAACACCATGTGGACTAATATAGCCATGTCCAAGAAGAAAGTGGAAAATATATCCTAGGAGTACCTGAAGGCTAAAAGCAACCAACAAAGGAAACTTAGTGGTGGAGTGAAGAAGTGCAAAAGGCCATTAAAGAGAAATGGGTGCATTTTAAAGCATGACAGAGGACTATAAATAACGAAAACTTTGAGCAATTTAAGGATGCTAAAGGGGTTGCTAAAAGAGTAGTAAGTGAGGCTAAACTCAAAGCATATGAACTCCATAATAATATAGAAACAACAGAAGGTCAGAAAGATGTGTTTAAAGTTGCAAAAATAACAGAAAGGAAGAGTAAGGACTTAGACCACATTATGTGTATTAGAAGTGATGATGAAAGGGTACTTTCAAAATGGGAAAGTCACCTTTCAAAAATTGGAGAGTCACCTTTCAAAAATTGGAAAGTTACTTTAAAAAATTGCTAAAAAGGATAATTACCTTGAGAATATAGGGATTGGAAGTACCATAAATCCAAATTACATTGGGCATTATAGATATGATTATAGGATTAGAATACTATAAGTGAAAGAGGCCTTGAAAAAGATGAAATCAGGAAAGGCTCTAGGGCCTGATAGTATACCAATAGAGGTTTGGAAGTATATGGGAAATACTAAGTTAGTTTGGTTGACAAAATTTTTTTAACAAGATTATAAAATAGAAGAAAATACCGGATGAAAGGTGGAAGAGCTCTATTATACCAATTGATAAGAATAAAGGAGACATACAAAGTTTGCACTAATTATCAGGGGATCAAAATTATAAGCCATACCATGAAACATTTTGAAAGAGAGATGGAGAAGAGGCTACAGCATGAGACTAATGTATTGGAGAACTACTTTAATTTCATGCCTAGGAGGTCTACCATGGAGCTATTTTCCTATTTAGACAATTGACATAGAAATATAGGGAGATGAGGAAGGACCTCCACATGTTCTTTATTGACTTAGAAAAAGCTTATGATAGGGTCCTAAAGAGTAAATATGGTGTGTATTAGATGAGAAAGAGGTTTCACGAGGGTATATAGACATAATTAAGGATATGTATGAGGGAACAAACAAACATTAGGATAATTAGGGAAGAGAGTAGTGATTTTCCTATCATTATAGGACTGCACTAAGGATCAAAATTGAGCCCATACCTTTTCACGTTGGTTATGATGAGTTAACAAAGCATTTGCACAAGGAGATTCCATGACATGTTATTTGCAGATGATATAGTTTTGATTAATGAGACAAGAAAGGGTGTAAACACAAAGCTAAAGTTATGGACAGATGCATTACAATCTAAAGGATTTAAAATTAGTTAAACTAAGATAGAGTATATAGAATGCAAATTTAGCAAGGAGAGGAGATGGAATGGAGCACTAGTAAAAATTGATAACGAAGAAGTCCCCCTAAAATAACACTTTCAATACTTGGGATCGATAATTCATGAGAGTGGAGAGATTGAGATTGAGGATACCTAGCGCATTGGAAAAAATGGAGATGTGCATCTAGAGTTTTGTGTAATCAAAGGGTACCACATTAAGTGTATTATAAGTGATGACCAAAGGGTATTAGTCAGAGATGATAAGATCAAACAAAGATGGGAAAGTTACTTTCAAAATTTGCTAAATGATAATTACCTTGAGAATATAAGGACTGAAACTACCATAAACCTAAAAAACATTGGGCATTATAGATATGACTGTAGGATTAGAATACTTGAAGTGAAAGAGCCTTGAAAAATATGAAATCAAGAAAGGCTTTGGGGCCTGATGGTATACCAACAATGGTTTGGAAGTATATGCAAGATACAAAGCTAAAGTTATGGAGAGATGCATTAGAAACTAAGACAGAGTATATGGAATGCAATTTTAGCAAGGAGAGTAGTGGGAATGGAGCACCATTAAAGATTGATAACGAAGAAGTCACCCTAAAAGAACACTTTTGATGCTTATGTATGTAATTTAAGTTGAGAAGTAAATATGGCTTATAGATCCTAAGGAAGATAATTAGTGCATCATTACCGAAGTGAGCTTTAAAACCTATCTTCCTTTTTAAGGGTTATACATAAATTCAAAATTTTCTTTAGTAGAAATGGGTTACTTGTTGGTCTCATTAATCTTTCATTTTGATCAACTATTGGGAAATCATAAAAGACTATACCATATCTCTTAAGTTTATGATTATCTTTAAGTCATATGAACCCTAGGAAATGATAGAGAACATCTTTCGTAAACCTATAGCCTTTAGCCGTATGAGAATATAACTTGTCCACTAGGAGTAACCTAAGGGTTTAAAGGCTTTCTACATATACTAAATGCAAAAAACAACACCTATGAAAATGGCTAGGATTTTTATATTCTTTTAGATTTCTTATTTTTTATTTTAGTAGTTTCACTCAAGGACTAGCAAAATCCAAGTCTATGGGTGGTAATTTCAGCAAGGAGTTGTAGGTGTAAAGTGCAGGTGACATGTGATTGGCTGGGAAAAGTTTCTAATTGCCATTTCCTCTAACTTTTTATGTTTTATGCTCTTTTTAGCCAATCAAATGCCACCTACTTCATAAAATAGCTGAAATTAACACACCCTTATACACACACACACACACACACATATATTAGATGTATATACCTCTATATTTAGTAGGTTTCAAGCCACAACTTTTCATAAATAGCACTAATTAGGGTTAATTCTACATCTTGTAGGTTTAGGGTACAAATGAGTAAAAATAGACAAATTTGACAACTTTGACCCTAAAAGAGCAAGATCATAGTCTTAGAAGCAACATGGCCTACCTACCAAATTTAGTAAAGTTCAAAATGTAGAAGGGGTGTCAATATCATTTTCAACATAATTAGAAACTCCAGAAATATTGTCAAACCTTATCTGTGCAAAAGAGCTATAAATATCAAAACATAGGGTGGCAAAACTTTCATGCATGTAACAACCCCAAAACTTTACTATTGCATGATTGAGTTATGAGTTTTCTAGGAGGATAAAGTTTTATGGCATTAGAATCAAGAACTGAAACATAAAAGGGTATCTTTGTAATTTTACTAAGTGGGCCCCACCTGCAGGAGTTGAAATTTAACAGTCAATGGAGTTGAAAAACATCATTAGTATGGCTTACTGTTTCCTTTGACTAGCATCATGGTGTTTAGAATAGTAAAAACATCATTATTAAATTTTAAAATAAATAAAAGGAAAATAAATTAAAATAACTAAAAGGGGGACCAAGTTTGATAACAGCACGCCTCACTTAAACGAAAACAAGAAATGGACCTAATGTTTATTTCCCAAACCCGACGCCCGACAAAAACAAGGGAACCTAATGGGAAGAAAGAGGAAAGAAGAGAGGGGGAAGAAGAAGAGTGAAGAGGAGAGAGAGAGAGAGAGAGAGAGAGAGAGAGAGAGAGAGAGAGAGAGAGAGAGAGAGAGAGAGAGAGAGAGAGAAATGGAGGTGGAAGGCTGACCTGCACGCCAGAGAAGTATAGGCACACCGAAGAAGAAACAGAGAAATTTAGGGTTTTTTTTCATCACTGGAAAAGGAGGAGCTCGCCAACGACAAGGGGAGCTCAAACTCCAAATCCAAACCGTCACCCTACTCTTCTTTAGGGCATGAGCAGAAGCCCTTTGGTTCTGCTAAAATTGGAGGAGGGAAATCAGGGTTTTTGCCATAGACCAAAATTTTAGACCATCACCGGAGACAACGGCAGCTCAAATCCTTGATCCAAGCCGGTCATCTTCTATGGCTAGCTTAGAAGAACCAAAACCCCATGGTTTTGGATGGATCTAGGATGATTTAGGTCATCGATTGAAGAGGGGATTACTGTGCAACTAGATCAAGGAGGTTTCACCAAAAATCAATGTCAATCCAGCTCATTCTGTAATAACCCCAATTTTTGTAAATTGATTGAGAAAATCAATTTAGTTTGAACTTTTAGAAATTTTGGGATACAATATTAGGTTATTAGAAATTATCTTTTTATATAGATTAAAACATGAATTAAAACTTAGAAATTATGAATGTACTTGAAAAACCAATCGAAATGACATTAAGTACGTTCAATTTTGAATTAAAATGAAAATTTCCTAATTTTCTCCATTTTTATGAATAAAAGGGTAAAATGTAAATTTTACCCATAACTAAGATCTAAGACTTAAATATTTAGAATGTACTTAGAAATACAATTTCAATGCCACTAAGTATGCTCAATTTCGAGTTCGGGAGAATAAAACAAATTTTTCTCCACAAAAGGGCAAAATGATCTGTTCACACCTCCGTGGGGCCCACAAATGAATCTAATGGCCGAAAAACATGTAATGAGTGGTCAAACCACAACCAGCTAATAGTGGAGAAGGAGGGGGTAAGGATCCAATGTTAATTTAATATTCAAAAGAATTGAAACATAATTATTGCAAGTAATTATGAAAAATTCAAAAAAATCTATAAATACACCTCCAAAAATCCTCCCAAAATGTTCATTAAAATTCGCATGAAATCATCTTGCTTATCCTAAAAAACCAGATCTAGATTCCTTCTCAAAATTCCAAAACTCCCCAAAATCTCCCTTCTTTCACTTTCTCTCTCCTCTTTCTAGATTGGCACAAGAGACCTAAATTCAATTAGGAACTCTATTCCAAATCAAAACTCACAAATCTACCATCCATACTATCCTAGACTACCTTATCTACAAAACCCCAAATCAATTTCAAGATCCAACGGTGCAATCAACGAAAAATCACAAAACGAGCAGTTATCTGACTATCGTATCATCAAAGGGATATTTATTTAAAATTGGGTTGCAAATCTACATTTTTTCTCCAATCAGGTAGGTAGAAACTCTTTCCACACTCATTTCATGTTAGTTTATGCAATTTTTATTTTTTTGAAATTAGTTTTAGGTTAAAAATTATAAAAATCAAGGACAAGAACCCTTCATTTCTGGATGATGGAGGGATCGGATGGAAAATTTGAGCTTTCTAATTGATCCAGAAGGGTCCAAACCCCTAGGATAAGAAATCTTGGCCCTTGGATGTTTCAGATTTAGGAGATTTGGAGAAGGGTTAATCTGACAGTGCTGATCAGATTATCTCAACCAATCTCCCAGATCAAGCGTTGATCTAACCCTGACCTAGCTCAGATCGTTTAACCATGTTCGAGGATTGTCTAGTTACATTCTAGATCATCTTGCCGCATTCTAGATCATCTTACCACATTCCATATCATCTAAAGCACGCTCTAATGGCCAATCAAATCTGGGCCATTGAATTTTTTAACTAAAATATTGTTTCTTCAATTGAGAGCTCATTTTAGCTTTGATTTTAAATCAGAAAGAAGATATGAAAATCTTGTCATGTCTATTTTCTTTTGAAATCATAATATTTACAAAATTATTCATGAAACTTTTTATATTTAGGAAATAAGCTTCCAATTTCCAAGATCTTGAAGATCTGAGATGATCAGATCTTGGGGATCTATTTTAATGATGATATAATATTGAAATCAAGTAATATCCATGATTTATTTTGACAAATTTAACATAAAATAAGGAATCTACCCTATATGGTAGAGAAACCCTAAAAATTCAAAGGGGCCCACTTGATCAATGAGATCAAGTATGATTAGATCCTTGGGATGGATTGAATGAATGATATTATGATGGAATCTAGTTAGTTCATGGATCAAATGTGACAAAAACAAGTGGATATGATCTTTGGATCTTAATGAAGTAAAAACCCTAAATGTAATTAAAACCTTTGATCTAAAGGAAAAGATCTAAGATCTAATGGTTGGATCATAAGTAAAGGTTTTTAATAATCTTAATCTAATTAGTTTAATTGTCTTTTATTTGATAATAGAATTGTAAATATGATTTATGTTATAAATTAGGAAGCATGATAGTGTAATTCTTAAATTTTAGCATGCTATGCTCTAAATGTTATTAGTTTGTTATTAGGTTGGTAGATTTAATTATCTTAGGGCCATGTTAGTTTAAATTTGAGATTTAAGCATGATTCCATTAGATTAGTAGTAAAATTGTTATGTATTTCTTAACTTAGGAGTATGCTAGTTTAAGTATAGTTTAATTTCATTAAGTTAAGTTACATAGGAAGCATGTTAGTGTAAAATGTTGTTGAAGTTATATTAGATTTATGCTTTAAATTTTATGATTTATTTATTGGTCAAATTTTATTAGTAGATTCAAATGTTAAGTAGTTGTTAAGATATAATGAGCATAAATCACCAAAATTGTAAACTAATGGAATATAGAGATTCATGGAAAATTAAGATGAGTGAATGACTTTGACTTAATATTATTAAGGGCTATAGTTAATAGGACAATATAAGGATTATCAAATCATTGGCCTAAACTAGGAGAATAAAACCCCCCATGAATGACATTTTAAATGTTCATGGATTTAATCAAAATCAATTAGAAAGATTACTTAGGGTTAAAATGCTCATAGAAACCTTATGAAAGGTTGAGCTAAGGTCACTCTAGTGAATGCTAAACATGGTGATTAAGGAGGTTTTCTAATAAAACCTCGCTCTTCCCCTACCTTTCGTTGACATTTGTGAGGACTAAATGCCTCCTTACATGACGATTGAAGTAACCACTTTGTGTTTAACCATTCAGCTAGTAAGCCTTAGCCAATTGGAAATAAGAGGAGCAGTCTAGACTTAGGATGATCAAACAAGATCCATGCGATCTTGATGGATCAAGAACAATAAAAAGAAATAAATACTTCTTGATGATGATCTATATATTGCTTGCAATTTAGATCAAATAGAATAGAAGATCTAAACACTTGATTAAATATGATTCAAGGAAGAGAACCAAGATCATCCTCCTTAGGGATGATCAAACAACTGAACTTAGATAAAGAAGATGATAGAAGATCTAGGCCCTTGATCTTTATCAACAAGTCTAAATTATTGATCAAAGGATCTATGAAAGATTAAGATCAAAGAAAGGAATACCAAAGACTTAGAATAGAAAATACTTAGATCTGGAATATTAGAAGATCATTCTAACCATCAGATCTATTGATAAATAGGATAGACACTATCTTAGGAAAATAGATCATGATAGGACAAAAGATTTAGATCCTTTATATCAATGGACAAGATTAGACAAAGAATATAGATAGGATAAAAAATATAGGATTATTCATATTGTATATATATTGACAGTATGTATAGATTTACATATTTCATACATCAATCAGGATCATGGAAGATCTAAAGACATGGATCACTACTTGAAGGTAGGAGGATTTTATGAATGCATCTACATGGGATGTACATGTTGAATACATGAACTTATGTTGACAAGTGTAATGTTAATACCTGTATTAAATCCCCTCAAACCCTTATGATCCAACCAAACACATATGAAGTGGTTAAGCTAGAATTGAGGAAAAGACTCTAAGAGAATATGAAACTAGAAGATATGCCAACCCTAAGTAAATAGACAGATTGTTTGACACATATGAAACCTATTTTACATATAAGCATGGAGGCTTGTGGTTTTGTTTTAACCAAGCATAAGCCTGGGCATGCTATTGTAAGGGAGTTATGAGGGTTTGGTCACTAGCTTCCCGAAATTTGATGATATGATGATACTTTGCCCTATGAGAGGCTAAAAGTCAGTTGGGGCAATTATGGGAAGGCCACCACTATGAAAGTCCTCTCTCCCATATAGGCACTGACACAATATTTTACACCGTGGTATCAGTGGTGAATAGGGAAGTTATCCAAGCATGCTAATACAGATCAGACTGCAGCATGGTAGTCCTTTGACTATTTTGCACTATGATGCATATGAGATAGGCATAGTGAAATGCCTTATGTTTTGGCATGATGAAATGCCAGGTAATTGTATATTACCAGTATTTCCTAAGAAGGGAAATTCCCAGTATAGGACTAGCTGAAATATTGATTTCTTAGAGTGGAAAGAATTGATCAGCTTAGTTAGGAATATTATTTGACTATCATAAATTTGATGGATATACCCATATACAGTATGTATGTATGTATAAGGATGTACATATATAATAAAGTAAAGAGATTGATACATGAGTATATTTATGAATAACAAGATTATGAAGTATTAGAATTATATTGTCAAATTATTATGCTTCTTGAATCCCCTACCAAGCATAGCTTACTAAGATATTGTAAATGTTTGAATGTTTACAATATCTCAGATACAAAGAAGGAGAGTTAGGAGCTCAAGACTAAAGAAGACTTGGTCAAATAATCATCAGGGTATACCCCTTGACGACATGTATTTTGTTTTGTTTGAGAGTATTGTATTGTAATGAGAGTTTCATTGTATGGTGAGCTTTGAGTTTTGGAATGTTTAATTCCCAGTATAGGACTAGCTAAAATATTGATTCCTTCAATGGAATTTTATCTACTTATGTTATGTATGAAGTGATGACTTGGGTTTTTCAAAACAAGTTCTAAAGAAAAGAATTTTCATTGCTTTGTTTTGAGGAAAAATTTTACTACTAAGGGCTCTGCCTTTGAAAATGTATTACAAAATGTCTTACAAAAACTTGGGTCATCACACATCCAAGGGTGGAGGAAGTGCAAAAACACACTTTGAAGGTAAGATCTGTGAAACCCTTTTTCTAATTTGATGTATTTTGTTAAATCCATTTGATTTTATGCTAGATCTAGATTTAAGGACAATCTAATTGTCCATTTCTTCATCGAAACCTAGGAATAGGTAAATAAGTGCTTGATAAAGCCTGAATTTGACCGAGTTAGTCGATCTAGGCCAGAAACCAATCAAACAATCTCAGCCATCTAGTCTGGTACTATTCACATAGTAATTTTGAGGTATCTAATCAATGATCAGACACTATGGATGAATCCTACGACCCTGAATTAGCTAGGATGTGATTAGAATGGTGTAATTTGGATAAAAACCTATCAAGAAAGCTCAGTCGCCTGATCTGTCACTATTCAAACAGTGACTTGTTGACATAAAAATCTATGATCAAACCCTGCAAATGAGTTCTGATCGTCAATCCAAAGCTAAACGTGGTCTATCCGACCAATGTAGACCCTTAAATTAGTTAAATCTGACCATGTAATCTGATAGAAAATACAATTTAGCTGTCCATATAGATCCAACTATAAATCTTAACCCTAAACTAAGGACAGACATGAACAGAAGCCCTGATTAACTCAGATGAATCTTGATCATCCATGTAAAGATCCGATAATGATGATCCAGGCCTTGGACTGCATCATGTTCTTAAATTTTCATAATTAAATCTAAATATCTTTGTGTATGTGAATGTATTAAGAAAAGAATTTTTATGCGTTGTATAGATTGAAGTGCACGGGGTCGATCATGAAGAAGAGGGTGATTAAAGCTAGTAGAATCTAATGAATGTGTCACATGAGGTAGCTGAAAATTGAAGACAACATGTCTAAATAATAAGATGCATGTTCTAAACATGATCTTATTTCTGATTATAGATGTTATGAAACTAAAATGCTATGATTGATATCCGACATGCTTTAAATTGTAATGATGAAAATAATGTTAATTAAAAGAATTGCATGTTATAATTGATGCTTATGACTTGTACATCATGTATGTGAATTGTGAAATTATGTTTATGGCACATGGGTACCATGTCAGTATTGATGATGTATGAGTCTAGGTTTATCGGATACATCCTTAGTGGATTATCACCAAATAAGTGAGGATGTTATTCTTATTATGAAATAAATGAACAAGCAAATTTCCTGCTATTATGATTATTTTACATTTGGACATGGAGGCCTGAGAGTTTTGTTTTAGACAAGCATAGGCCTAGGGATGCTATGCTAGGATAGTTGTGAGGGTTTGGCCACTCGCTCTCCGAAATTTATTATGTTATGGATACTAAGCATTATGTGTTGCTAAAAGTCGAGTGGGACAATTATGGGAAGGCCGTCATTGTGAGAGCCATGGTCCTTCCATACAACCATGGATATTGTGATTTCCACAAAGGATGGTATAGGTGGATTATTGAGTAGTTATCCAAGTGCGCTATACGGATTCTAACTACATGCATAGTAGTCCTTATATTTGATGCACTATGGTGCTTATATGATGCCATTATGAGATGCCTTATATGATATGGCATGATGATATGCCTTATATTATTTTCCCAGCAGTGGCTGGAGGATTGTGGATCCCGTATAGTAAGGGGCATGAGGATTATATATATATATATATATATACCAGTAGAGGCTAGATGATTATGAACCCCACATGATGAGGGGTATGATTCTGAAACCCAGTATAGTCTGAGAATGTAGATTAGGAGACTTATTGATTATATTCATAATTTTGTATGTCTTTTAACAATTTCCATATATGTGTACGTATGCTATATGTATATGATTGATGGCATAGTTTCATATAAGTTTTATATGGGTATATGAATGGGTAGAACTGTTATGTAGAGTATGGTTCATGGAATTGGATTAATTTGTTTAGATAACAAATATAATTAAAGATGTTTGATAAATCAATGGATTACTTATAATTATGAAACATGTTAATAATATATTTATCTATGGATTGTTAATGATTATGAAACATGTAGATATTTGGTTTGTAAATGGATTATTGAAATGTGAAACATACAGTAAATCCAATTCAATATAATTTTTATGAAAATGAATATTCTAATTACTATGGAATAATTAATGTATATTAAGATTCATCATGCTTCTTAAACTCCCCTACCAAGCCTAGCTTGCAGAGATATTGTATATGTTCAATGTTTACAATATCTCAGATACAAATACACAAGAGAACATGTACACAAGAAGAGGAATCCAGCAACCATACTTATGCTGTACATTTTATTAAATCTTTTGTATTGTGTAGTTAGTCATTTGAATTGTGATATTGGACATTTAATATGATGTTTATAGGGGCTGTGTAAATGAACCACTAGATGGGTCATTTTATTAAATCTTTTGTATTGTGTAGTTAGTCATTTGAATTGTGATATTGGACATTTAATATGATGTTTATAGGGGCTGTGTAAATGAACCACTAGATGGGTCCTGTTTTTAAGAAATGCATGTCTATCTTTTAGAAATATATATATATATATATAGTGTGAGCATCAATGTGACATTTGGGTTTTTGGAAAAATGAATTTCAAAGTAAAATCTTTCATTGTTTTTGAATTTTAAAATTAGAGGCATGCCACCTTTTGAAAGTGAATGCAAAAAAATTTCATGAAAAACCCGCAATGTCACAGTTGGTATCAGAGTGGTTCATCCAGTCACTTATAGCCCTTTATGTCCAATAATGAGATTACAATTCAAATATAAGTTAGGATCTTGTGAGTTGATGTTGTGTTATAATAGAATTAGTTAAGTATTAGTAAGAGTAAGTTAGTATGCTTAGAGTACAAAGGAATAGTAAACCATGAGGAGTTGTCCTTAGTATGACAACTAGGATGATGATTTGAGAAATTAGTGATTACACTATAGAGAATAGTGAACAAGGGAACCAAGTAGTAAAAATAGTTAAGTGAGTGCAATAGAATATCCTTTTACATATAAGTTACTCAAATACTATGGCTTATAGCAGTGCGAAATACTCTTGCATAAATCTTAAATAGAAGTTATGTCTAGTATCAATGTGCAAGGATAGAATACACAACATAGGTATATACTTATTGTTCACGTATACCAAGTGTAAGAGTAGGAAGTTTGGAAAGAGGCAAAAGATAGGCTAGAAAAGCTTATGTAGAATATATTGAATGTGGTCTTGGTTTGTATAGAAAAGGGTGAAATAGAGATGACCAAATAATAGTAAATTGAAGAGGAGAAATAGGAACAATTGAGGAATGATATGTTCAAGAGGAGGTAACTTAGAAGGATTGCAGACTTCCATTGAAATGGCAGATAGAACTACCATATACCTTGAAACTAGAAATGGTATGTTAGAAATCACAAGGCAAATGAATGTGTAGAGACAGTACTGCTTGGAAATAAAACAAAGAAATAATGAGTACTTTCTTTATCATGTATAAGTAATGAGATAAAATGGAAATTATTGGTTTCTAGTAAGAAATGTCATCAAGATAGAATATGACAATCAGTTTCATATAAACAGATAATGGATTGATGTTTGAAAGAATTATATCCTAATCTGAAAATTTAAGTTATTGACAAGAAACTTACTACAATAGTAGAGTATGAGATGACTTCTAAAATTGAGAAAAAAAAATTCAAGACAAAGCTAATCATGAAGCGTTATCAAATACATATATATATAATCTCAGATCTTTTCAAGAAACAAGTGATTCACATTAATACCACAATAAAATAAGGAACTGTGTCTTCTTTTCTTATATATAATTATGTGAAATATGTTATGGTAGAACCCTAAGTAGGATAAGGTCTTGATGATGCTAATGATGAGCTATAATTATGTTAAATATGAATGTTTTGGTGAAAAAGTTGAGCAAGGGAGTTGAGATGATAACTCCAGTTGATGGATAAGTCGTTAGCTGAAGGACTTATTCTAAGAAATGCTTATTAAGGTTTATCGAAAGAATGATAAGTATATCCTCATGTGATATGATAGACTTGGGTACGATACCAAGATTGAATTGAATTGCAAATTATGAGACAACGTTGATTGTCACAAAGATGAAATGTTGTTGTGATAAAATAGCCTTCTTATGTAGAAGACCATATATGGTGAAAATATTACATTATATTAGCTGGAAAGTGAATGAATACATCTCTAAATGATGACATGTATGTTTGACAATTATTGTTATTATGAATGATGAATGATGTATGATTGAGAAGAAAAATGGAGTTAAAGGTAGATAAATAAAATAAACTAAAATCAGTAAAAATCATTGCATAGGAGAAATCCTATGCATTCTCAAATTCTATCTCTTTCTTATTCCTCTCCATTTTACACTTATCTTCATAATTCTCATTGCATTATCTCGCTTTACTTAGACTTGTAGCCTTCTCTCATTTCATCTCCATATGTCTTTGACCATACTCTATCTCTTTCCCTATTTCCTTATCTTTATTTGCATTGCCCTATTTCCTATCCACTTTTCCCCTATACATGGCATTATCATATGTGTGCTCTTTAAAGTAAAAACTACTCGATCACAAGAAGTGTGCATGATGAAAATTTTAAATTCTCTTATAAGAAACTACTAATTTTCCTTTCCCTCTTTTCAGTTCCTTTTCCCTGACTCTTTACATTTTCACGCGTGTGTGCTCCATAGAGTAAAAGCTATTTAGTTACAAGTAAGTGTGCATGATGAAGATTTAAAATCTCCTACACTTTGCATTCTCATATGTATGCTCCTTAAAATAGAAACTACTCAATTACAAGTGTGCATATTGAAGATTTAAGATTTCCCTATACTTTGCATCCTCATGTGTGTGCTGTTTAAAGTAAAAACTACCTCATCACAAGTGTGTATGATAAAGAATCAAATTATACTTTGCATTCTTGCATGTGCTACCTAAATGTAAAAACTACCTTATCACAAGTGTTCTTGATAAAGAATTAATTAATATTACAATAAATTAATATTTAAACAAGAAAGTAATGGTTCAAATTGACATCAGTAGATTGTTGACTAGTGATGATTTTGGTAATAAATGCATATCCTGATACAGAAAGAATGATCTATGGGATATATAAAAGATAGCAATCTTGATGTATGAGAAACTGATGCTACCTATGAAGGATAGTATATTGTAAGAAAAAAAATGATTTGCATTTGTGCCTTATTTCGAGAAAGATTCTCTAACTATATATGCTGAAAGATTAGAATTGATATTTGAGTTGTCTGAAATTGAGACATTCCATTGATTATTTGATATGATGGACTTTTAGTTTATTCCACTAGCTATTGATAGACCCTATGAATTTGGACTCTTCTGATGAAGAGTAATTGGTTATATATCTAAGGTGAAGTGAGATAACCTTATTTTATAAATGAAGTGAGGAAATCCGATTGAAACTTATGTCAGAGGAGAACATGCTAAACAATTGTATTAGTATGTAATGATGGAAACCTTTAGTATCATGATGTAAAGTTAGATGATACCATATTGATATTTGTGAACACCAATGGTGTTATTTGAGATAGGAAGCCTTGGCATAATGGTAAAAGTTGTTGTCATGTGACCTTGAGGTCACGAGTTCAAGGTGTCAGCCTCTTGCAAAATGCAAGGTAAGGCTGCCTACTATAGACCCTTGTGGTCCACCTTTCCTTAGAAGCCACAAAGGTGGGAGCTTCGTGCACCAGGGTAGACCTTACTGGTGTTATTTAAGTATCTAAATGTGTGACACCTCGAGTTTTCACAACAATATAATAACAATTTATAAAAACCATCGGGATCCCTGTTTTAAAACTTTGATTTTTAAAGTGACCAAAGTAAAAACTTAAATACAAGCATTTCTTTCAAAATTTGGGGAGTCATACAACCACAAAACTATGGCTTTAATGGTGAAATGAAATACCACTTCTACCAAAAATCTGATATGGGAGACTCAATCTCCACACCCATCCACATAATCAAATATTATTTTCCATAAAATATATACTCCAATGAATAAGAAAATCAAGTTATGACAAAATACCAAGGGTCCCTCCATACAGCCATCACATCCAACATGAATTCACATTCTTATATCCAGGTCACATTGCAATTTTAATTAAAGTATAGTCCATCTGAATGGCTTTTCGCACCCCGTCCTGGGGAAACCCTATCCGATCGGGAGATCGGACAATCCGTTCTGGACCTTCCAATCAATCCCTCTTAATTGAGGGCCCAAAACTTAATAAAATTTTATAAAACTTTTACCCTGGGGGTTTTGGATCCTTCTGGATCAATTGGTAAGGTCAGATTTTCCATCTAAGCCCTCAATCATCATGAATTGAAGGTTTTGATATTTACTTTATTTTTACAATTTTTCACCCAAATCAAATTATAGTAAAATAAAATTTTCATTAAACAACAATAAATATGTCTAGGAAGTAATTCCACCTACCTAATTGGAGAAAAACGTTGGTTATATAGTCCAATTTAAGAGAATACCAGTTTTGATGATAAGATAGCCCAAGATCCACTTGTCTTGTGATTTATGTTGTTTGAACCATTGGATCTTGAAATTTCTTTGGGAATTTGGTAGCTAAGGTATGGTAGGAAATTTTATACAGTGAGATATGCGATATTTGATCTAGAACAGAGTGCCTAATTGAATTTAAGTCTCTTATTCCAATCTAAAGAGAGGAGAGAGAAAATGAAATAGAGAGATCTTTTGGGAGTTTTGGGATTTTGGGAATGGATCTATGTCTGATTTTGAAGGAGAAATCAAGATAATTTTGTGAGAATTTTATGGGAATTTTTAGGGGATTTTTTGGGTGTATTTATAGGCATTTTGGGTCTTTTTTCATGATTATGTGTAATTATTATGGTTTATTTTTGGATTCTCCACCTCCACCTTTTCTCCATGACCAGTTGGTAATGGTTTGACTCATGCTTTCATGTGGGCTGGTCATTGGATCCCTTTTTAGGTCCCCTGTGGGCCCCATGTAGGCCCCACATAATTTAAAAAGACCATTTTGCCCTTTATGTATAAAAATTAGGGTTTATTCCCATGATCTCGAAATTGAGCGTATTTAGTGGAGTTGGATTCGTATTTCTCAGTACATTCTAAATTTTGATGTCTCAGATCTCGATTATGGGTAAACTTAGTATTTTACCCTTTTGTCCATAAAATAAAGAAAATTAAGGATTTTTCATCCAAATTCAGAATTTGTCATGCTTATAGTCATTCTGAAGGGTTCGCTGAGTTCAATTTCAATAATACATGTCTTATCCTTTGATTATACTTCTATAAGAAGTACATTCTAAATAACCCTAATATTCCAGTGCAAAATTTCTGAAACTCAAACTTTATTGATTTTCTCAATCAATTACAAAAATTGGGGTTATTACAATCTTCCCCCCTTACAATAATTTTGTCCTCGAAATTTGTAATGCAATGCTTAATCAAATAGACTAAGGTGTGTCTTTCTCATTTATACTTATGTTTCCCACGTGGCTTCCTCAACAAAGTGATGTTGCCACAGGACTTTGACTAACGGAATGCTTTTGGTCCTTAACTTCTATTCCTTACTGTCCAAAATTCGTATTGCCTTCTCTTTGAAGGTTAGGTCTGGCTTTAGATCTTCTAACACCCTTTAAAGTACATGTGTGTCATCTTGGAGGTATTTCCTTAGCATAGACACGTGAAAGATACTATGTATTTCTGAGAGTTGGGGTGGTAAGGCCAATTTGTAGGCCATTGAACCAACTCTTTCTAGGATTTCAAATGGACCAATGAATCTATGACTAAGTTTTCTTTGCTTCCAAACCTCATTACTCCTTTGACAGGTGATACTTTTAGAAATACATGCTCCACCACATCAAATTCTAGGTCTCTAGGTCTTTTATCTGCATAACTCTTCTGTCGACTGTGTGATGTTAACAACCTCTTCTGTATCAATCTAACCTTGTCTATACACTGTTCCACTAGTTCTGACTTTATCATCTTTCTTCCTCCAACTTCACTCCAACAGGTTGGTGATCGACATGGCCGTCTATATAATGCTTCATATGGTGCCATACCAATACTTGTTTGAAAACTATTGCTATACACAAATTCTACTAACGGAAGATGTTCATCCCAACTCGCTTTCCAGTCTAATGCACATACTCTCAACATATCTTCTAAGGTTTGAATAGTCCTTTTTTATTGACCATCTATTTGGGGGTGAAATGCTGTACTGAATTTAAGTGAGGTTCCCAAGGCTTGTTGTACACTCTTCCAACATCTTGAAGTAAATCTTCCATCCCTATCAGAGAATGGATAGTGGAATCCCATGAAGACTTACTATTTCTTTGATGTATAGCTTAGCTAGACTGTCAACTGATTGGCTCTGCCTAATTGGAAGGAAATGTGCTGACTTTGTTAGCCTATCCACAACCACCCAAATCATGTCATGGCCTGCTCAGGTCCTTGGCAATCTTGCTACAAAATCCATGGTGATATTGTCCCATTTCCATTCTGGAAGTTCCAATGTTTGTAACATTCCAGCTGGTCTTTGGTGTTTAGCTGTTACTTGTTGACAATTTAGACATTTAGCCACAAATTCTCCTATTTCTCTTTTCATGCCTTCCCACCAAAAGTTTCTTTTTAAATCCTGATACATCTTTGTACCCCCAGGGTGTATAGAAAATTTTGACTGATGGGCTTCTTGTCTCAGTTCCTTTTTCAAATATGTATTTAAAGGAACCACCAATCTCTCTTGAAAACATATACCCCCATATGTACCCTTAATAAATCCTTTCTTTTTACACAATTCCTAAGTTGTTGTATCTTCTTCTTGGGCTTTAAGGACTCTTTCTACAAAAACTGATTTAATTGTGATGTTTGTGAGTAGAGCTCTTGGTTGTCTACTTAATGCATCAGCTACTACATCTTCTTGGGCTTTGATATATTCTATCCATCTTCTTTGTCTCATGTTCAAATTAGCCTAAGTGAAGATGTATTTAAAACTTTTATGATCTGTGAATACATTGAATTTTTCTCCATACAAATAATGTCTCCAAATTTTCAATGCAAAAACTACAGCTGCCAATTCTAGGTCATGTACTAGGTTATTTATTTCATGTTTCTTCAATTGTCTAAATGCAGAAGCAATGACCTTCCCATTTTGCATCAACACACCCCCTAACCCTTTGCCTGAAGCATCACAATATATTTCATATCCTCCCCTTCTTGATGGCAAAGTCAGTACTGGTGTTGTAGTTAACCTCTTCTTTAGCTCTTGGAAACTATTTTCACATTCTTCTGTCCAAGTGAATTGTACCCCCTTTCTTGTCAAGGAAGTCAAAGGATGAGCTATACGAGAAAATCCTTGAATGAATCTACGGTAGTATCCTGCTAGTCTAAGAAAACTACATATTTTTGTTGCTGTTTTAGGTTTCTCCCAATTCATTACTGCTTCAATCTTGTTGGGGTCCACTTCTACTCCATTCTTGGAAATTACATGACCCAAGAAATTGACTTTCTCTAACCAGAATTCACACTTACTAAATTTACCAAATAGTTTATGTATTATGAGGGTATTTAGTACAATTCGTAAGTGTTCTTGATGTTCTTTGATACTGGTAGAGTAAATCAGTATATCGTCAATAAATACAATCACAAATTTATCCAAAAATTCCTTGAAGATTATATTCATCAAATCCAAAAACACTGCTAGTGCATTGGTCAGCCTGAAAGACATGACTAGAAACTCGTAATGCCCATACTGAGCTCTGAATGCTGACTTGGGTATGTCTTCATCCTTAATATGCAATTGATGATATCTTGATCTAAGGTCAATTTTGGAAAAGACCTTAGCAGATTGGAGTTGATCAAAGAGATCATCAATGCGAGGTAAGGGATACCTATTTTTCACTGTGACACTATTCAACATTCTATAATCAATGCATAATCTCATAGACTCATCCTTCTTCTTCACAAATATTACTGGTGCTCCCCATGGTGAACTACTTGGTCTAACAAACCCTTTGTCTAACAATTCTTGCAATAGACCTTTCAACTCTTTCAACTCTACTAGGGCCATCCTATAAGGTGCTTTAGAAATTGGAGTTGTACTAGGAATTACTTCAATGGTAAACTCAATTTCTCTATGTGCGGGTAATCCTAGTAGCTCTTCAGGAAAAACATCTTAGAATTCCCTGACTACTTTAATTTCTGTTATCCTGGGATGTTCAACATCTAAGGAAATCACTGTTGCTAGAAATGCCTGACACCCCTTGGACATATATTCGACTGCCTTCATAACTAAGATAATGGATTTGTCTAAGTCATTGTGTTTCCCATATAGTACTAATACTTCCTCACACGGTATACTAAATGTGATTTTCTTCTTATGACAGTCCATAACTACCCAGTATTTTGCTAACCAGTCCATACCCAGTATAATGTCAAAATCCCACCATGTTCAATAAAATGAGGTCTATGTCCATTCTTTTGCCCAATACTTCTATAGGTACATTATGTAAGTATTCTTGTAATTTAAATATTTTTCCAACTGGAGTTGTTACATCTAGATCAAATCCCAAGTTTTTCACTAACAATTGTATAATAGATGCAAATTCACAAGATATAAAGGAATGTGTAGATCCAGAATCAAATAGTATTTTGGCATAGTTGTCTGCTACAAGTAGTGTACCTTCAATCACCGCATTGGATGGTCCAGCTTGGCCGTCAGTGATGGCGAAGACCCTTCCTTGGTGTAAAGGGGCAATTTCTAGTTTTGCCTCCTTGACTGCCAATGGTTTGGTACAGTAGGTGGTGACATGTCCATACTCTCCACAATTATGGCACTTGATTGGAAACCATTGTGGTTATTGTTGTATAAGTCTAGGGCAGATATTGCCTTGGTGAAATTTTCTACATCTTGGACATGGTTGTCTATTTTGCCTTGGTGCATTGTTCCTCTAATTTCTTTGAGGCTTAAAATTGTTCCAAGGTCTTTTATTCTTCTAGAAGGGCTTTGGGTTATTGTTTCCTTCTCCACTAAACTTGGTAGTTTGACTCTTTTTGTATTCTTCTTCAAACTTTGAAGCCATTTCCACACATTCCGCCAAGGTAGTGGGTTTAGTACCCAGTACCTTTATTTTCAGCGGTGGGTGCAGCCCTTCAATGAATCAATTCATGGTGTGTGTTTCAGCATTACTCACATGAGTCACAAATCTCCTTAATTGTGTGAACTTGTTATCATACTCCACCACCGACATATTCCCTTATCTTAGGTCCAAAAACTCTATCAACTTTCTTTCTTGTACATGAGAAGGGAAATATTTGTGGTTAAATACTTCCTTAAATTCCTCCCATGTAGTATCTTCAGAATTTGAGAAGATGGTGTTGTTAGCTGATCTCCACCAAAATGCAACTTCTTGTCTTAATAAGAAGGTGAAAATTTTCACCTTCAACTCTGGAGGATACATAGTGCACTGAAAGTCCTTTCTACTTCATATATCCATTCCTCAGCCTTCTCAGCCTCACCCTTGTCATTATACACTGTAGTCATCTTTTGAAATCGCTCCATCATTTTGTCAACTTTTTCTGGTGCTAATGGAGATTTTCTAACTTCTTCACTTGGTACAAGGGAAGATTGCCCTTGTACTAGTGTGGGAGTAGCTAGTGTTGGTGTATTATGTCTCACTTCAAGCTAAGCCTGAGCCTGCGTACTTGGTATTTCTACGGGAGGCGATGAACCTTGGGTTTGTTGTAAGTGAGGAAGGAGGTTCCTCAACACCCTTGTCACCATCTCTTCCACGTTATTCATGGTTACTCTCTCCATATTGTCTTCTAGAGTATTTTGAGCTTCCTGCCTTATGACTCTCTTGGGTGGCATCTACTCATAAACCAAAATTTCTATCAATCCTCTATACAACTACTTCTATCTTAATCTAAACTTGGATTATAATCTCTCTTTTGGACGTATTTGTATTGTACTGTGACTGGATGAAATGCTCTGATACCAACTATGATGACCTGGGTTTTTGCAACACATTTTGCAATATATTTTGAAAGGTAGGGCCCTTAATAGTAAAAAAAATTCACAAAACAAAGCAGCGAAAATTCTTTTCTTTAGAACTTGTTTTGTAAAACCCAAGTCACCACTTCATACATGACACAAGTAGAACTTTGTACAAGATAAAATTCCATTGAAGGAATATACTTTTATTAAATTTCAGAATTCATCCAGTGGTTCACAGTACAGCCAAATTCATTACAATACTTGTCCAAATTACATAATCCAAAACTCAAAGCTGACCATACAATGAAACTCTCATTACAATACAATACTCTCAAACAAAGCAAAATACATGTCTTCAAGGGGTATACCTTGAAGATTATTCTCTTCAAGTCTTCTATCGTCTTGAGCTCCTAACTCTCCTTCCCTATATATGAGATATTGCAACATTTACAATATCTCAGCAAGCAATGCTTGGTAGGGGATTCAAGAAGCATAACAATTGACAATATAATTCTAATACTTCATAATCTTATTATCCGTAAACATATTCATATCTCTACTCTTTACTTTGTAATATATGTACATCCATATACATACATACTATACATGGGTAAATTAGTTAAATTTATGAAAGCAGTCAAATATCATTCCTAACTAAGCTGATCAATTCTTTCCATTATGAGAATTCAGTATTTCAGCTAATCCTACACTAGGAATTTCCCTACTTGGAAAATATTGGTAATATACAATTACCTAGCATTTCATTATACTAAAACATAAGGCATTTCACTATGCCTACTCTCATATGCATCATAGTGCAAAACAATTAAAGGGCTACCATGCTACAGTCTGATCCGTACTAGCACGCTCGGATAACTGCCCTATTCACCACTGATACCACAGTGGAAAATATTATGTCACTGCCCATATGGGGAGACAGGACTTTCACAGTGGTGGCCTTCCCATAATTGCCCCACCTGACTTTTAGCCTCTCATAGGGCAAGGTATCATCAAATCATCAAATTTCAAGAAGAGGGTAGTCAAACCCTCATAACTCCTCTAGCATAGCATCCCTCAGGCTTATGCCTATTAGAACAAAATCACAAGCCTCCAAGCTTGTATGTAAAATAGATTTCATACATATCAGACAATCTGTCTGTTTACTTAGAGTTGAAATATCTTCTAGTTCCCTATTCACTTAGACTCTAGTCCTTAACCATTTTATATGTGTTTGGTTGGATCATAAGGGTTTCAGGGGATTTAATATAAGTATTAACATTACTCTTGTCAACATAAGTTCATGGGTTCAATCATATACATCCCATGTAAATGCATTCATCAAATCCTCCTACCTTCAAGTAGTGATCCCTTTCCTAGATCTTCTATGATTCAGACTGATGTATGTAATCTGTACATCCATACATACTGTCAATATATATAAATTATGAACAATCCTATTAATCACTAGATCTAATGTTTAGAATGATCTTTAAATCATTCATATCTAAGTATTTTCTATCTCTAAGTCTTTGTGTGTCCATCTCCTTGATCTTGATCTTTCATAGATCCTTTGATTGACAATCTACACTTCTTGATAAAGATCAAGGTCCTAGATCTTTTATCTTGTAGTTCTTCTTTGATCTAAGTTCAGTTATTGGATCATCCCGAAGGAGGATGATCTTGGTTTTCTTCCTTGAATCATCTTTGATCAAGGGTTTGGATTATCTAATCTAATGAACTAGATTTGATCTATAACATGCATACTAAATTCAATACAATATTCTTGTTCCTATTATTCTTGATCATTCAAGATCTAATAGATCTTGTTTGATCATCCTTATCTTACTTACAATTTTTATTAGGGTTAGATAATTTACTAACCTTTTATGCTCTTACTATTATTATTCAACCAATTAATGTTTTGCTGGTTGAAGGTAACTTATTTCAGCCTAAGTCTAGACTGCTCCTCTTATTTCCAATTGGCTAGGGCTTACTAGCTGAATGGGTGAACACAAAGTGGTTACTTCAATCCTCATATAAGGAGGCATTTAGACCTCACAAACGTCAAAGGAAGGTAGGGGAAGAGCAAGGCTCTATTAGACAACCCCCTTAACCACTATGTTCAACATTCACTAGAGTGACCTTAGCTCAACCTTTCATAAGGTTCCTATAAGCATGTTGACCCTAAGTACTCTCTCTAATTGATTTTAAATTAAGTCCATGAACATTTACAATGTCATTCATGGGGTTTATTATTCTCCTAGTTTGGGCCAAGGATTTGATTATCCTTATATTGTCCTACTAACTATAGCCCTTACTAATTAAGTCCAAAATAATCCACTCTTATTTGTGTCATGAAACTCTACTTTCTCATTAGATTCCATTTTTGGTGTTTTATGCTCTTTATCTCATAACAAGTAGATCTATTAATGAAATTTAACCATAAATGAATTATAAATTCAAAGTATAAAACTACATAATTGAACAACTTAATGATAATGATACAAGGTACTTAAAATTATACTAGTATGATTTTCAACTAATATACCTTAATAACTGAATTTAAACTAACATGGTCCTAAGGTACAATCTCATACTATAGTATAATCTTACATGAAATCCTAGCATGGTCCTAAGTTACAATGGCATGAAATCATACTAACTTGGTCCTAAGTTACACTTGCATAAAATCACACTAACATGCCCCTAAGATAATTAAATCTAGTAACCTATTATAACAATCTAATCACATAGCATGCTAAAGTCTAAAAGTTGCACTAGCATGCTTTATAACATAAATCACATTTAAAATGCTATTATCAATTAATAGAAAATAAAACTAATTACATTAATATTTTTAGAAACCTTTACTTATGATCCAACCATTTGATCTTAGATCTTTTCTTTTAATCAAGGGTTTTAATTACATTTAGGGGTTTTCTTCATTGAGGTCCAAAGATCATATTGCTTTGTTTTTGTCATATTCAATCCATGATCTCCATGGATTTCATCATATTAACCTTCATTCAATCCATCTCAAGGATCTGATCACACTTGATCTCGTTGATCAAGCGGGTTCCTTTGTATTTTTAGGGTTTTCCTACCATAACAGGTAGATCCCTAATATATCTCATATATGTCCAAATAAATCATAGATATCACTTTATTTCAATAGTATATCATTATTAAAATAGATTACCAAGATCTGATCACCTCAGATCTTGAAGATCTTAGAAATTGAAAACTTATTTCCTAAATATAGAAAGTTTCATACGACATCTCCTCCATTTTATTATTTCATAAGAAACTAGAGGTTGTAAGTTTTCCATAGCTTCTTTCTGATCTCAATTTAGAGTTCAGATGACTCCTGAATTGAGTCCGGAAGTTCACAGTCCATTCCTGAGGCCTAGATATGATCCGGGCCCATTGGAATGGACGGCCCAGATCATTCAGGCAGAATGGGCTGGGCAAACTGGTCGGGCGGCACCTCTATCACTGGGACAAACGCGTGATGCGCTCGAGCTCAGTCGTCCCGCTAGGACAGCGTCGCACATGCAGCGCGCTAAGAAATGTTGCCGTGTGCTGTGTTTCCGTGCCCGTCCCAAGGAAGCCCTATCCGATTGGGAGATTGGACAATCCATTCTGGACCGTCCAATCAATCCCTCTTAATTGAGGGCCCAAAACTTAATAAAATCTCATGAAACTTTTACCCTAGGGGTTTTGGACCCTTCTAGATCGATTGGTAGGGTCAGATTTTTCATCTGAGCCCTCAATCATCATGAATTGAAGGTTCTTATATTTACTTTACTTTTACAATTTTTCTCCCAAATCAAATTACAGTAAAATAAAATTTTCATACCTAATTGGAGAAAAACGTTGGTTATATAGTCCAATTTAAGAGAAAACCAGTTTTGATGATAAGATAGCCCAAGATCCACTTGTCTTGTGATTTTCGTTGTTTGAACTGTTGGATCATGAAATTTCTTTGGGCGTTTGGTAGCTAAGGTATGGTAGGAAATTTTATATGGTGAGATATGTTATATTTGATCTGGAACAAAGTGCCTAATTGAATTTAGGTCTCTTGTCCATAAAATAAAGAAAATTAAGGATTTTTCATCCGAATTCAGAATTTGTCGTGCTTACAGTCATTTTGAAGGGTTCATTGAGTTCAATTTCAATTATAAATGTCTTATCCCTGATTATACTTCTATAAGAAATACATTCTAAATAACCCTAATATTCCAGCCCAAAATTTTTGAACTCAAACTTTATTGATTTTCTTAAAGAATTACAAAAATTGGGGTTATTACATTTAGAATAGTAAAAATATCATTATTAAAATTTAAAATAAATAAAAGGAAAAATATTAAAATAAGTAAAAGGGGGCCAGGTTTGATAATGGCACCCCCTCACTTAAACGAAAATAAGAAACAGACCTAATGTCTATTTCCCAATGGGAAGGAAGAGGAAAGAAGAGAGGGGGAAGAGGAAGAAGAGGGAAGAGGAAGGAGAAGAGAGGAGAGAAAGAGAGATGGAGGTGGAAGGCCGACCTGCATGCCGGAGAAGTGCAGGCACGCTAGAGATGAAACAAAGGAGTTTAGGATTTTTTTTCATCACCAAAAAAGGAGGAGCTAACCGACGACAAGGGGAGCTCGAACTCCAAATCAAACCATAACCCTACTCTTCTTAAGGGCACGAGCAGAAGCCCTTTGGTTTGCTAAAATTGGAGGGAAATTGGGGTTTTGCGGCTGACCGGAATTTTAGGTCATCACCAGAGACAATGGTAGCTCAAATTCTTGATCCGAGCTGGTCATCTTCTATGGCTCACCTAGAAGAACCAAAACCCCATGGTTTTGGACAGATCTGGGATGATTTAGGCCATTGATTGAAGAGGGGATTACTATGCGACCAGATCAGGGAGGTTTCACCTGAAATCAATGTCAATTCAGCTCATCCAAGGGTGGAGGAAGTGCGAAAACACTCTCTAAAGGTAAGATCTGTGAAACCCTATTTCTAATTTGATGTATTTTGTTAAATCCATTTGATTTTATGATAGATCAATATTTAAGGAAGATATAACCATCCATTTCTTAATCCAAACCTAGGAATAGGTAAATAAGTACTTGATATAGACTGAATTTGACCGAGATCGTCGATCTAGGCTAGAAACTGATCAGACAATCTCAGTTGTCCAGTGGGGGTACTGTTCACACAATATTTTTGAGGTATCTGATTGATGATCAGACACCACGAATGAATCCTACGACCCTAAATTAGATAGGATGTGACTAGAATGGTGTAATTTCTATGAAAACCTATTAAGAAACTTCAGCCGTCCAATGTGTCACTATTTAAATAGTGACTTGTTGATGTCAAATCTATGATCAGACCATGCAGATGAGTTCTAATCATCAATCCAAAGCTGGAAGTGGTATATTCGACCAATGTAGACCCTTAAATTAGTTAAATCTGACTATGTAATCTGGTGGAAAACACAATTTAGATGTCCACATAGATCCAACCGTAGATCTCAACCTTAAACTAAGGACAGACATCAACAAATGCCCTGATCAACTCACATGAGTCTTGATCGTCCATGTAAAGATCTGATAATGATGATCCAGGCCTTGGATTGCATCAGATTCTTAAAATTATGATCGTAATTAAATCTAAATATCTCTGTGTATGTGAATGTATTAAGAAAAGAATTTTTATGCATAGTATAAATTAAAGTGCGCGGGGTCGATCGTGAAGAAGAGGGCGATTAAAGCCAGTCGAATTGAATGAATGCGTCATATCAGGTAGGTGAAAATTTAAGACAGTATGTCTAAATAAAAAGATGCATATTCTAAACATGATCTTATTTCTGATTATAGATGTTATGAAACTAAAATAGAATGATTGATATCCGACATGCTTTAAATTGTAATGATGAAAATAATGTTAATTAAAAGAATTGCATGTTATAATTGATGCTTATGACTTATACATCATGTATGTGAATTGTGAAATTATGTTTATGGTACATGGGTACCATGTTAGTATTGATAATGTATGAGTCTAGGTTTATAGGATACATCCTTGGTGGATTATCACCAAATAAGTGAGCATGTTATTCTTGTTATGAAATAAATGAACACGCAAATTGCCTGCTATTATGATTATTTTACATTTGGACATGGAGGCCTAAGAGTTTTGTTTTAGACAAGCATAGGCATGGGGATGCTATGCTAGAGAGTTATGAGGGTTTGGCCACTCGCTCTCCAAAATTTATTATGTTATGGATACTAAGCACTATGTGTTGCTAAAAGTCGAGTGGGACAATTATGAGAAGGCCACCATTGTGAGAACCATGGTCCTCCCATATAGACATGGATATTGTGATTTTCACAAAGGATGGTATAGGTGGATTATTGAGCAGTTATTCAAGTGCTCTATACGGATTCTGACTACATGCATAGTAGTCCTTATATTTGATGCACTATGGTGCTTATATGATGGCATTATGAGATGCCTTATATGATATGGCATAATGATATGCCTTATATTGTTTTCCCAGCAATGGCTGGAGGATTATGGACCCCGTATAGTGAGGGGCATGAGGATTTTATATATATATATATATATATATACGAGTGGAGGCTGGATGATTATGAACCCCACATGATGAGGGGTACGATTTTGAAACCCAGTATAGTATGGGAATGTAGATTAGGAGGGTTATTGATTATATTCATAATTTTGTATATCTTTTAACAATTTCCATATATGTGTATGTATGCTATATGTATATGATTGATGGCGTAGTTTCATATAAGTTTCATATGGGTATATGACTAGGTAGAATTGTTATGTAGAGTATAGTTCATGGAATTGGATTAGTTTATTTAGATAACAAATAATAATTAAAGATGTTTGATAAATCAATGGATTACTTATAATAATAAAACATGTAGATATTGATAATTATGGAACATATTAATAATTGATTTATCAGTGGATTGTTAATGACTATGAAACATGTAGATATTTGGTTTGTAAATGGATTATTGGAATGTGAAACATACAGTAAATCCAATTCAATATATGTAACATCCAACAATAATAAAAAACAAACAAATAAAGTGGAAACGCACATGTGTATATATATATATATATATAATATAATATAATAATAAACAAATCAAAAAGGGAAAGAGAAAATAGACCTTACGGTCTATTTCTCAAACCCGATGGAAAAAGAGAGAGAAAGTGGAAGAGAGAAGAAGAGAAGAAGAGAAGGAGAAGGAGAAGAAGAGGAAGGGATGGGAGGAGAAGGGGCTCTGCGTGCTGTAGAAATCCTATCATGCCAGAGAAGGAAGAAGGGGGGTTTGGGGTTTTTATATCACCAGAGTTGCAGGAGTTTGCCGGAGATGATGTCGACTCAATTTAGTGATTCAAGCTGATCACTTTGCCCAGCACAATGAAACGATGAAAACCCCTTTGGTTTCATCATGATTGGACAAGAGACAACATCAGATCAGAGGGAAAATAGTACGCCTACGAAAATAGTCGCTAGAATTTGCGGGCCATTGTCGACGATGACAACAGCTCAAATCGTTGATTTGAGCCAGTCATCTTACACGACTTGCTTAGAAGAATAAAAGCCCTAAGCTTATTGGGAGTCCAAGATCATTTTGACCATCAATCAGAGGGGAACAATGTGTGCAACATGGATCAGAGGATTTCATCTAAAATCAATATTGATGCAGACCATCCAAGAGTGTAAGAAGCAAGGAAGCATGCTCTGAAGGTAAAATCTATGAAGCCCTATTCTTGATTTGTTGTATTTTGCTAAATCCATACAATTTCATCTGAGATTTAGGTTTTAGGAATAATCTGACTGTTGAATTGTTAATCTATGCTTAGTAATGGATCGATCTATACTCGATATAGGTTAGATTCGACATAATTTGTGATATTTGTTAGAAAATAGATCGGACAATCTGGACCGTCCAATCTGTCATTGTGTAAACAGTGACATCCTGATGTTTGATCGATGATTAGACACCACAGATGGATTATGAAACACCAAAATTAGAAGGATCATATGAGTATGACTAGAATTGAAGATCAGATGTCAATTATAAGTGTTATGGAGCGATCTAACAGTCATATTGTCTCCAAACTCCATGAGATGTTAGGGATTGACCCTTCATCGATTAAGGGACATAAATTAAGTGGATCATGACATAGATTGATGATCAGAGACCACAAATGTTGTCTAGATATTGGAAAAACCTACATCTAGTACAGGATTGACCCAATAGACGGTTAATCAGATGATCTGGGTTGTTGATCCAAGATTAAAGGCAAGATCAATGAAGTTATCGCTTGAGTTAGTTACTTTGAGATGTGAGAATGTCAAGTGATAGGTGACTTGTGATGTGATAGGTATGTCAGAGCACATGACATGACATTATCTACATGCCTTATTGGAGTATTGCGATTGTTGAGGTAAGTGATCACATTTGGGATTTTCCTTTTGATTTCATTAATCTTGACTTATCTAAAATTCTTAAGGCATGTGTCTTATGCACTATTGTGGTTTATTGAAATGTGTTTAGTACTTCATGTTTGATATCATGACATTTGATCTCATGATTATCCATGTTGTGATATGTGATGGATTATACCTTATCATGGACCTTGATTGAGACCATTGGGTGAAGCAGGGTAAGCCAATTCTTGTACCAATTTGAGGGCGGGCCAGTAGTTTTGGCCGACAGGCTTCTGTCAAGAAATAGACTGATGCAGGCTGCACACGTGGATCGACCTGTAGTTGTCATGTCTATACTATAGTGGACCTATGCACATGTAGTTATTTTTAAAAAGTAGCATAAGTGCTTCTCCATGTTTCCTTTGCATTAGCTTAGTTTTGCATTCATTAAGGCACTAGGATTTATATGCATTCCATCTAAAGTGCATGGAAGCATCTTCTTCTTTTTTTAGTTTACTTTCATGCTTTGTTTGTGGTTTGCATTTATGGTAGATTTGTAAGTTAATTTTGTTTCTTTAGGTTACCTTTCACATGGTAAATCATGTTTGTAGCATAGCTTTCCATTTAGCATCTTTTCATGTTTTAAGCACTATCCTAATTTAGAAGTTAGGTAGTTTCTAATTTAGATCTTAAATTCCTTATTTTTAGTTATAGCAACTTCCCATTTTTCATTCCATACATTTTAGAATATCTTTAGTATCATTTTAGAAACTAGTTGCATGATAGATTCTTAGATTTAGCACTTTTCTAGTTTAGAAACATGCACTTTCATAATATAGAAAGTTATGCTTAGCTTAGTTTGACTTTTTAATTTCCTTGCATGCATCCTAGGATCAGTTTAGAAACCTCTTACATGTTAGATTCTTAGATGTAGGATGCATTCCATCACTCACTCTCACTTTCCTTCACTCATACACCCTCTTTCCTAATCTTTCCACTTTCTTTTCCATGCTAGACACACCCACTTTCTAATTTAGATTACATGTGTAGTTCATGTTAGTTAGTTCGTGCTAGTTAGTTCATGCATCATTCTTCTTCTTTTTATTTCGAATTTCTTATTATGGAGTTGGAATATGGAAAAGGAAAGGATCCTTATGTCCATTTATGGTAGTAAGGGTACTTTCTAATTTCTTAAGTTTAAGGAATTATCCAAATCAATCCATAAAGCAACCTAGATTCCTAGCTAAGGGCTTCATGTTGAAGGGTAGGATTATACAATGTACTTATTCCTTGCTTCATCTCCTAATTCTGGAATTGGTGAATCCTAATCCAAGGGCCATTATCTCCCCTTTGTTTTGTTTTCATTCTATTTTGCATTTAAGTTAGGGAGCCTCTTTTATGGTTCACCCTACTTTAAAGATGAATGCCTCATATCTCCTATCTTTCTAGTTACTTGAAGCTATCCACTTTTTAAGTTTCTAGCTTAAGGAAAATGTAATAACCTTTTCTATTTCCATTTCCATCATCTTCTTTCTTTCCTACTGTGGCGATTGTTTAGGAAATGTATTAGGCTCATCTTTTCTTGGCTTCCCCAATACTTCATTCATAAGGATAATTGTATGGGATTTGTTTTGGTTTGTGGAATGTTAGGGTAAAGATGAGAAATGCTTGATCATAACTTTAGTGTATTTTGGGTTAATGAGAAGTGTACAAGCTTCTATTGAGTAACACAACATGAGGGTCCTAGAGCGGAATTGAAGCCCAAATTTGAAGGACTTTTATTTGCTTTCTTTACTCTCTCTTTTTTATTGCTTATGTAACAAATCCTAGTAATTTTTACATTTCATGAAATAGTTCTTTTCCTTTCTTAGTTAATTGGTTTCTTTACTTTAATTCTTAGTTGGTTGTAGTTTTAGAAAGTTTTTGCTTCTTTAGATAGTTCCTAGTTTCCTTAATTTCTTTCTTTACTAATTAGGCTTTATGTTCTAGTTGCTTAGTTATTTAGTTAGTTGCTTCCTTCTCAATTAGTTGACTAGTTTAAATGTCTACATTAATGGTTATTCCTATTTACTTTACTTATCATTAGTTAGAAATTGTCCTTCTTTTGAATGCTTGGCTACTAATTAACTTTGTTTTTCTACGAGTCTTTATGGGATCGACTTGCACTTAATGATTCTATACTCCAATAGCTTCATGCATTTGGGGTAATTATTAAAACACATCAAGTTTTTTGGCGGTGTTCCTAGGGACTCACAATAGAGTTTTAAATAAAATTTAGGTTGTAATGCTTTACCGCTAATCGTAGACTTACAATTACATATAGAATAATTTCCATTTTAGCATGCTTTCCTTATTCCTGAAGAATTTGACTCTTCTTTTCATTTGTGTAGGAATTTCGATAAGAAGAAAGACTTGGAGGAAGACCTTAGGATAGTTTCTATTTTTGTATTGAGTGAATTGTAGTGAGGATGAAAATGTCATTTTTAATACACGCAATTCATTTAAAAAGGGTTGCAATAATATACATCGAGGGTGAGCCATCCTAACCAAGAAGAGGAAGTGGCATGTACATGGACCTACCCTTGTACAAGAAGACTAATTCTAGGACCCCACTATGAGCTATTCTTCCCTTCCTTCCATTTCCTAGATTAGGTTGCATTACTAGCTTAATATTGCATTGGATGGTAGTATAGTGCATATAAAAAGCTTTTCTTAATTATTGCATTCGAGAGTTTGTATTAGATATACTACTTGTCTTGCACCTTAGGGCACATTTAAAAGCCTTAAGGTGAATTTATGTTGATCGAATAGTGTGGGAATGCTTTAAATGAATTAGTAAGGGCACTTACTGCCTACAAGATCAAGGGTGGATTTTATCACCATCTCTTAGCCCACCTAGGTTAAACATCAACTTACATGCAACTTTATCCTCAATCAATTGATTAAAATCAATCTAAAAGAGACCTTGGAAGCTTATAAGCTCATAGGAACCTTTTGGAAGGAGGCGATCTATTACCACTCTAGTGTCCCCTACTTGATCAGTTGCGTTGGTATTTAAACATTAGCTCTACCAACACATTTGATGACTCAAATCAAGTATGGCTGAGTGAGGAGGGTGTGAAGTGGTTAATCAAGGTAGGATTTAACTGGTAGGTAGCAGAGCAAGTCTGAAAAAGAGGAGGATCTACCTAGGTTAGACATAACCT
Organism: Warburgia ugandensis; assembly: GCA_035236585.1. Lineage (NCBI taxonomy): Eukaryota > Viridiplantae > Streptophyta > Magnoliopsida > Canellales > Canellaceae > Warburgia > Warburgia ugandensis. Next base: position 44,620,656 of record CP141133.1, read on the forward strand.
AAAAGCCACACCCCCAAAGAAAATAAAGAAAAATAAAAAATTTAGCGTGTTTGAAATAGGGTTAGGATTGATTATTGTCCTTGGTTGTGTGTTTGTTTACATCATACAGCATATAGTTTTCATAATCTAATTTAGGCTTTCCCTGGACTAGAAAAAAAAGAAAAGAGGTACTCTTTCATTGTATACAATGATTTGTTTTCATTGTACAAAGTTGAGTCAACTTAGGCAAGGGCTACATACTCAAGTAGATCTATTTAATCCTTCCAAAAATATGGCCAATGAAGCAAGAGATAGAAAGCCATTATCATACTATTTAACTCCTCAGACCTTATGCTATGAGGACATGTATGAGATGGAGGATACTTCTGACTTGTTCAATGCATTAGATAGATTGTCCAATATGATGGATAGTGAATTAATAGGTCTAATACTTTTAGGCAAGCCACCGAGTCATCCATGTAGCTTCAATATAAGAATTGTTGTATCTATTCTCACGGAACATATCTCACTACTTCATGGCCATCAAACTCCAGATACACTGCATATTATTCGAAGAAATGAACACCCTAGATGCATTCATAAACCCTAAGAATTATTCCTATAATGAGACCGACTATCCTAGATGGGCTACGTATCCTGAACAACCTTGGTCTCAGCATTATCAAGGAGGACCATCATGGTTCCACTTTTGTCATCCCTTTCATAGTACCCCAATGCCACAGCAGTATGATCAATACTAGTTGTTTCCTCCACAACAGATAAAAAAATCATTAGAACAGACCCATAGTTTGTATATGAAGAGTACACTAAAATTCTAAGAAGTGACTAAAAAATTTAGTGAGTAGATGGAATTTAAAAAGGGTCAAATAACTACTGACTTCGTAGAAAAAGCTAAGGAAAATAAACAAATTTCCCATAATGAGAAGGCTAACAATAACTACATGGGGTTGGAAATATCATTAGCAAATCCTTATACGATATATAGTCTCAAAGAATCTCTATCATCCTCTTGTAATTATCCACTCAAGACAAGTCTTACTCATTTTAAGTTTGATTCTAATATAGACACCTCCATGGATGATGAGAATGCTCTAATGGATACTAAGCCATTCATGGACAATTCTCAATGGACATCCCAAGTAGGATACCTTACATCTCTTGAGATTCCATTTGAGCCAATCAGTGCAATAAACACACCCAATTTAACCTACAATATTTATTTGACCATTCATAAGATAGATTTTTAGGTTCATTTAAACCTTCCCAATTATGGCCAAATAAGAGGGAGAGTCTGTTGATGTTACCGTCAAACATCAACCAACTTATGGTTCACATTAGAATATATTAAGGGGTTAAGTCCCACTAGTTTCCTACCTCCACAAGCACAAGAAGAACCGTTTAGGGAAATATCAAGCTTGCTTAACCCCAACTACAGGTAAATGTAAGGGAAGAGGACTATTATATGCCATTTGATATGGGCACTATTATTCCTCAATTTGGTAACCATTGGGACCATTCATCTAAAGTAATCCCAAGAAATTAAGAATCATGGTGGTCTTACATGTCGTTATTCCAACCACATGGAAAAAGTTGTGGACTTTTGATAAGTGTGACTATAAAGCTAACTAGTATTCCACTGGATCGATCTTATCCAAAGCCTTAAAGGGACTAATAAATCTAGGACACATCTTTTCTATAGATCTGAACCTAATGACTCCTTTGGTCAGGGAAATCTTCAAAAACACATAGTCTCTAACATCAAACTCCAAGTCTTTATGCCTCTTATTAACATAACTTTTTTGCCAACTCTGAGCCATAAGGAGTCACTTTTGAATAAGTCTCACTTCATTGGTGTACTATTCTACTAGCTCTAACTATATATTATTGTTCTCTCCAACTTCACTCAAGCATGTGAGTAAATGGCAAGGTCTCCTCTACAGAGTTCATATGGAGCCATTCTAATGCTTGATTTGAAACTATTATTATGTGCAATCTCAACAATGTTATGCTATATTCCCTTTCTATTCATATACATACACTCTCAGTATGCCTTTCAAATTGTTAAGGAAAAGGCCACAATTGTCAACTCCAAATTGTGGGTAGGTTGATTAAACTCATGCTTTTTCAACTATTGAGAAGCATATGTAATTGCCTTTCCATTTTGTATCAACACACATCCTATTCATTTGCCTAAGCCATCATTGTAAACGACAAAACCTCCACTACTTGATGGTAAAGTAAGTACTACTGCGTAGTTAGCTTTCTCTTTAGTTTCTATAAGCTTAGTTCACATGCATCATTCAACACAATTCTCACATCTTTTCTTGTTAACTTGATTAGCGGCAAGGCGATGCACGAGAATCTCTTAATATCTGTCAGAGCTTAGATTCAATCCACTCACAACCAATCACAATGAGGAAAGTTATCAGGAGTCCACAAAATGAAGAGAGTTAATGCTTGTGAAAGTAAAAAGGAGAGTATGTTTATGGAGTACTATGATTCTTGGAGGAAATTATTAGAAGACGAGAGTGTATGAGCTAGTATTTTTAAGTAAAAATGTTGGCTTGTGATGAGATATCTATTTGCATGGATGATCTCTTAAGATTTTAAGTTTTAGCTTGGATGGTAAGTATAGAGTTTTAGAAAGTATGACACTATGTATAATAATAGTCTAAGACTCATTATGAAGGAGATCAAGATATAGTTAAAGTAGTGAAATCTTTTAAAAGCTTGGAGGATTATAGAATTAATCTAAATATGTAGAAGACTGATAATACAAAGATATTATGGAAGATCAATAGTAAAATTTGGACATGAAGACCTTAAGGTGGACGTAGATGAGATAATCAATCTATGACAATCGGTTCTAAATATAGACTTAGACAAATTGTGGACAAATTCTTAAAGAAAAGAATTAGAGTATGATACTCAGTTGAGTGAATAAATCTTTTTTAGTATAGTTGGATAGAGATATAGAAGGTGTATTAATGCTGAACAAAAGGGTGATATATAACTACATCATTATCAGGAAAGTTTTGAGTTTAATAAGTCTTACTTAGAGTGATAGTTGTTTTAAAAGATTTAAAGAAATTATTTAGTTGAGAAGAATTTACAATTTAACATTGACTCGCTAGCAAATTGAGGATGAGCATTAGAATTATCAGAAGAAGTGACATTTTATTGTAAGAGATATCAAAAAGCAATATAAGACGAAGATTATGATGTTAAAATCTTATGTTTTGAGAATTTTATGGGATCTAGAGATCACATGATCTAAAATAAAAAAGAGATTTAAGAAATAAGAAATTTTCTTAATTAAACTAAAACATGAAATCATACAGCTTAAATTGTAATTTAGAACTGAGATATATAAATAGACGAGAAGGATCTACACCCAGAGTTGTTCGATGAATGATGTAAAGAAAATTGAGGAATGGAATGTATCTAAAAATTAAATGAGGAATGACTTGAAAAAAATTTTGAGGATGAAATTTTTGTAAGGGGGAAAGAATATGTGTGACGACCCGGGTTTTCCCATGCATTTTTAAATGCAATATCTAATTCCTAAGGTAGGATGCATCCCTATTTGAAAACCATTTCATAAAAACCATGCAATGCAGCGGAAAATCTTTTGTTTTCAACTCATTTTGAAAACCCCGAGTGTCATTTGCTTTCACAACAATCAAAGTAGTTTTTGAAAAACTTCAGAAATAATAAATGTTTTTTCCCATGTCTATCCAGTCACAGCACACAGTCCAACTGTAAATAAATATAAATACATGTCCAAAGGGTAGAGAGTTTACTTACATGTATAATTGTCTCCTGTTTGATTCACTTACTCATAGCACTAATATCTCCTGAGGCATCTTCTATTTGTGAGTGGAACTATCCTGAAAAATGTTATGAATAGGGTGAGTATATACTATACTTAGTAGGAGTCTATCACTACTAGTTTTACAATGCATGCTGTGTTTAAAATCATATGCTCTTTAAAACATGTGCATGTTTGAACAATCATGTTCAATATCGATATTAAAAACCATTGTCGAATTGGAATACTGACGACTTAAAGAATAGCATAATCCAAGTCGAAAGTATCATATATATATATATATATCATAAACATAATGATATGCTTAAAATGCACAACTAAACCAACTCATGGATATCTGGTATGGTCAACCAACCTCCTGTCATGCCATATGCATAATGCAAGTAAATCCTCAAACCATAGGGCCCACTATGCCCACGACCTCGCCACCGTGTGGTCCCGGGTACCTGAGGACACTCGGTCATAGCCTCCACGGGGCATATGACACATCGACCCAGTGCCATGACACCAATGGTAGCCCCCTATACCACATGCAGTCAACGTAGGGACATGCCCTTTTGGGGCGTAGTACCCATTCCACCTAATAGTGGTAGAGGCTAGGAGGCCAACCCAGACCTCTGGCATAGCGCCCATGAGCTTACTAGCCCAAATCACATACGGTCAAATAAGCAAAAACCTCTTTTTCAAAACCTGTCCTCTTTGGGTTCCTCACAACTGCCTGGCCCTCACAACTGCCTACCTAGCGTCTTTTGGGCACTCAGCGTCTTTTGGTAACCCTCAAGGACATGCAACTTTTCAAGAACTCCATGCTCACAAATCATGCAATATATGCAATTGTTTGCAAAACATATCTATGCATAATGTATTTATCATATGCATGCTGAATAAAATTAAGTCATACTAAGCAAGTCATATAACTTATACTTAAAACATGCATTCAAAACAATCATGGCTCTTTTTAAAAGTCTAGTAGCGATAGATCACCTACCTCAAAGCCTCCTAGAGGCGCATCCTTCTTCACTCAACCCATCCTTGGTCTCATTTATAAACTCCTGGGTATGAATGGATACAAGGAGTCCTTATCAATTTCAATCTATTAGATTGCTAGATCTACCTTTTAGGGTCCATGGTCTTTGCCTAATTCATTGTCAGGCTAGATCTCATGATATGGATCTACTATTTAATAGTTAAACTTTGTAATTTGTTCTCTGATCCTAACTTTAAAGTCTCATTAGGTCTACGTGTCCCAGTTCCCAGGACACCCGTGCATCCTGGTTGAACCGCGACTGCCTCACATGCGTTCGGCCCCAAGGCCATGCCAAGGACCGCATTTTGCACGCGCACATGCATGCTCAAGCGACGCGCTATGATGCACATCCTAGTTGGCATCGCACGGATGCACCTTTGGTGTAGCATGGCCCGTCTTAGCTCCCAGGGCACCCCGTGCATCCTGGTCGAACCAGGACCTGTGCCCCACATCGCGTGAGCACCCGAAGGCCGCACCAGGGACAGTGTACGCACTACCATATGCCTGGAACCCGTCCTAGGGACCCTGTCCTAGGCACACATGGAGTATGGCGTCCCTGGGACGCCTGGTTCGTTCAAGGCCGGCTGGAACCAGTCTTCATCTTCTCCGGCTGGAAAAACAGGCTGGGAAGGGACCAGATCTGGCCTGGGGGAAGCAAAATGGAGAGACAGGGAAAGAGGGGCTTACCTAGGTAGCCGGGGACGCCCACCTTCGGGTGGTGCGGCTCCCTCTTCCCGTCTAAAACACCTTATGCTCGCCAAAACCCACGAAGAAGGGGAAAACCCCAATGCTAGACCAGAAAGGAGAGGAGGGGAAATGGGGAGACGGGAAAAGTAATGGCCAACCTGACTAGGGCCTAGCCATTGCCAGAAAATGCAGAGGAGACTGGCTTGAGACAGGTTTCCGATTTTTCCGGAAACCCCAGTCTCAAAATGGGTGAAAAATCGTGTTTCGGAGAGGGGGATGGGGCTTTTTATAGCCCTGCTATGGCAGTGCTGCCAATGGTGGTGCTGCCATTGGCGGTGGTAGAAACCTATGGAAACGAGGTTTCTGGAGAGATCTGGAGGTGGAAGACGACAGGGGGTGCCGTTATCAAAACGGCCCCCTGCGTTTTTCGTTCTTTTTTCTTTTTTCTGTTTAATTTACGAAAATACCCCTGATCTTTAAACGGCCGTAACTTCTTCATACGAACTCCATTTTTGGCGTTCTTTGAGGCGTTGGATTCCATTTTTCGAGTAGAATCTAATGATACCAAGTTTCCTTACAAATTCCTTCGTTTAATATTTTAAATAAAGTAAAACATTCAACACATTTTATTTCACATAAAATGTCCAATTTTTGTTAAAAATAGCGTAAATTGCTCGGGCATTACATTATTACCCCCTTAAATGAATTTTGTCCTCAAAATTCCATAAATTATCATCTTCAAGGTATTTTGTCTCTCAGATAACTTTTTGGTGAATGCATTCTCCCCTTATGAATCAAATCTAGGCTCATCCTCAATTTATCATTTTTATTGTTCCTTCTACAAGGCCTTACCTATAAGGGCCACTTTCGCTGCGTACTCTGATGCATACTCTCATACGTGCCAGTTTAACAATACCGGTTTCTAGCGGTAATTCATCTATCTCAAAGTCCTTGGATGCCTATACTTTTCTCATCGTGTATAGGATAGTCTCCTTGTAGGATCATGCTTCATGTATAAATTACTCCATACTTCTTTGAGATCATATGATCTTATTTCTCCTATTTTATTTTGAATATCATAGGATAATCCTTTTTCTTCTTGATCTCTTCATCATCCACATCTCCTTATAATGGTTGGTTATATGTCATTAGTAAGAGTCCAAAAAATTACCTTCTTTCTATTGTGTCTAACTTTGCTCCTTCTCGTTTATATTTGTCCCTAAGATACTTCAATAACTGACATGGTATTATGTGCTCTACAGCCAAACCCTTGATTAACTTCGAATTTCAACTGTCTATCATTTTCCATATGTGACTTGATTCCTCGACCAAAGTTACATTCAAAATAAAATCATGAAAGCCAATTAGTAGCATCTTCCATCGAGGACCTTATCATATACTGAAAGTAAAATGTCCTACCATACTCAAAGTCTGTCTTTTACATCCCCTACCAGACTCATATCATATCATTGTGGTAGTGTACTCATATTCTGATATTCTTTATGATGGTAAGATAACCATCTAGGTTTTTCGATGTTCTCATCTTTAGTGAGATTAATATATTACAGGTCAGAACAATCTACTAACAAGTTCACTAACATCTTCCTTCATCATTCTTATCATAATATGATCCATATATGAGTTTTCATATTTGCACCACACAACAATCCTTAATCCTTAAGTCGTCTTGGACTAGATTGTGCATAAGGGTTGCACTATCCTCTGCCTAATTATTTGTTAAACCAAGCTGTGTTTCACCTATTTATTTATGGTGAAATGCCTTGTGCATTAATATTGTAATCCTCAAATAGAAGTAGTCATCTCTACTACTACTTCTTCTTGATTTTCTCTATTGTCTATGACCCTTGGACATGCTGGACTGGCTGTGAAAGGATAAAACCTATGCTCTAATACCAACTGTGACAACCCGGGTTTTCCCATGCATTTTTAAATGCAATATCTAATTCCTAAGGCTTGATGCATCCCTATTTGAAAACCATTTTATAAAAACCATGCAATGCAGTGGAAAATCTTTTGTTTTCAACTCATTTTGAAAACCCCGAGTGTCATTTGCTTTCACAACAATCAAAGTAGTTTTTGAAAAACTTCAAAAATCATAAATGTTTTTCCCCAGGTCTATCTAGTCACAGCACACTGTCCAACTGTAAATAAATATAAATACATGTCCAAAGGGTAGAGAGTTTACTTACATGTATAATTGTCTCCTGTTTGATTCACTTGCTCGTAGCACTAATATCTCCTGAGGCATCTTCTATTTGTGAGTGGAACTATCCTGAAAAATGTTATGAATAGGGTGAGTATATACTATACTCAATAGGAGTCTATCACTACTAGTTTTGCAATGCATGCTGTGTTTAAAATCATATGCTCTTTAAAACATGTGCATGTTTGAACAATCATGTTCAATATCGATATTAAAAACCATTGTCGAATTGGAATACTGATGACTTAAAGAATCGCATAATCCAAGTCAAAAGTATCATATATATATATATATATATATCATAAACATAATGATATGCTTAAGATGCTCAACTGACTCCAACTCATTGGTATCTAGTATGGTCGACCAACCTCCTGTCATGCCATATGCATAATGTAAGTAAATCCTCAAACCATAGGGCCCACTATGCCCACGACCTCGCCGCCGTGTGGTCCTCGAGTACCTGAGGACACTCGGTCATAGCCTCCACGGGGCATATGACACATCGACCTAGTGCCGTGACACCAGTGGTAGCCCCCTGTACCACATGCAGTCAACGTAGGGACATGCCCTTTTTGGGAGTGGTACCCATTCCACCTAACAGTGGTAGAGGCTAGAAGGCCAACCCAGACCTCTCAGCATAGCGCCGACGAGCTTAATAGCCCAAATCACATACGGTCAAAGAAGCAAAAATCTCTTTTTCAAAACCTGTCCTCTTTAGGTCCCTCACAACTACCTGGCCCTCACAACTGCCTACCCAGCGTCTTTTGGGCACTCCAGCATCTTTTGGTAACCCTCAAGGACATGCAACTTTTCAAGAACTCAATGCTCACAAATCATGCAATATATGCAATTGTTTGCAAAACATATCTATGCATAATGTATGTATCATATGCATGCTGAATAAAATTAAGTCATACTAAACAAGTCATATAACTTATACTTAAAACATGCATTCAAAACAATCATGGCTCTTTTTAAAAGTCTAGTAGTGATAGAGCACCTACCTCAAAGTCTCCTGGAGTCGTGTCCTTCTTCACTCAACCCGTCCCTGGGTCTCATTTATAAACTCCTGGGTATGAATGGATACAAGGAGTCCTTATCAATTTCAATCTATTAGATTGCTAGATCTGCCTTTTAGGGTCCATGGTCTTTGCCTAATTCATTGTCAGGCTAGATCCTATGATATGGTAATTCAATAGTTAAACTTTGTAATTTGTTCTCTGATCCTAACTTTAAAGTCTCATTAGGTCTGCGTGTCCTAGTTCCCAGGAGACCCGTGCATCCTGGTTGAACCACGACTGCCTCACGTGCGTGCGCACCCCAAGGCCATGCCAGGGACCATGTTTTGCACGTGCACATGCATGCTCAAGCGACCCGCTATGACACGCATCCTGGTTGGCATCGCACAGACGCACCTTTGGTGTAGCATGGCGCATCTTAGCTCCTAAGGCACCCCGTGTATCCTGGTCGAGCCAGGACCCCTGCCCCACGTCGCGCGCACACCCGAAGGCCGCACTAGGGACAGTGTACGCACTGCCATACGCCTGGAACCCGTCCCAGGGACCCTATCCCAAGCGCACGTGGAGTATGGCGTCCCTGGGATGCCTAGTTCGTTCAAGGCCGGCTGGAACCAGTCTTTGTCTTCTCCGACTGGAAAAATCGGCTGGGACGGGACCAGATCTAGCATGGATCTGGCCTGGGGGAAGAAAAACAGAGAGACAGGGAAAGTGGGGCTTACCTGGGTAGCCGGGGATGCCCTACTTCAGGTGGTGCGGCTCCCTCTTCTCGTCTGAAACACCTTATGCTCACCGGAACCCACGAAGAAGGGGAAAACCCCAATGCCAGACCGGAAAGGAGAGGAGGGGAAATGGGGAGATGGGAAAAGGAATGGTCGGCCTGATTAGGGCCTGGCCACTGCCAGAAAATGTAGAGGAGACTGGCTTGAGACAGGTTTCCGATTTTGCCGGAAACCCCAGTCTCAAAATGGCCGAAAAATCGTGTTTTGGAGAGGGGGGAGATGGGGCTTTTTATAGCCCTGCTATGGCAGTGCTGCCATTGGCGGTGGCAGAAACCTCTGGAAACGGGGTTTCTGGAGAGATCTGGAGGTGGAAGATGACATGGGGTTGCCATTATCAAAACGGCCCCCAACGTTTTTCGTTCTTTTTCGTTTTTTTTGTTTAATTTACAAAAATACCCCTGATCTTTAAACGGCCATAACTTCTTCATACGAACTCCGTTTTCGGCATTCTTTGAGGCGTTGGATTCCATTTTTTGAGTAGAATCTAATGGTACCAAGTTTCCTCACAAATTCATTCATTTACTATTTTAAATAAAGTAAAACATTCAACATAGTTTATTTCCCATAAAATGTCCAATTTTTGTTAAAAATAGCGTAAATTGCTCGGGCGTTACAATTTGTTATATGTAAATATTCATTTACAATGAATAAGAAAATCACAATTACAAAAAAAAAGGAGATAATTTTTTCCTTCTTTTGTTTTCATGCCGATCTCACATCTCTTAGCACTCCCTACTAATAATCATCAATGAAATAATCCTAACAGAAGTTGCAACAACCCTAATTCCTAAATTTCATTTCATATAATTTTTTTAATTTTATTTTGAATGAAATGAGAATTTGGAATCCTACATTTTGAGTTCTGTGTAATTGACCTTTTGAAAGACACTTAGTTTACCTTCAAAACCTTAATATTTGGATTTTTCTCAGAAAATGATTCTAATTACACTAAGTATGCTGAAATCGGAGTTTGAGTAAAGAAGTTATGACATTTTGAATATGGAGAACATTTTAGTAAAAATAAGCTAGAGAAAAAAACTAAAACAAATCATTTCAAAAAAGGGATGGCTGATTTTGATAATGGCACCCTCTTTCTAAAACAAAACCCAACATCCTCTTTCCCTCTCTTCTTCCTTCTTCCCCTTTTCTCCACCAACAATCACTAGCAAAATTGCTGCACCTACCACACCTTTCCCCAACTTGTTCCTCCCCTCCATTTAGCAAGGCTGGAATGCAGGTCACTTTCTACCACTTTCCTCTCCCTCTCCTCCTATTTGTCTTCTTCCTTAGAACCTCACGCTGGCCACCAGCGATAGCCACCGACATCACCTAAGCGTTGCCTTGCCCAATGCATGCTGCATTACTTGTGACATGCGTATTTCTTTTCCCTTCTAATCCATTTTCCCCTTTGATGAAGCTAAATTAAACACCCAAAACTTTTCTTCCCTCTAGGCAAGCTAACCTGTGCTAGCCCACCTCTCTCTCCCCTCTTCCTTACTCCACTAACAATGCTAACAGGCCTCATGCCGGTGGACCCATCTCTCTTTTCCCTTCCTCCCACGCTCCCAGCGCCCTTCCCCATCACTGGCAATGGCTCTGCGATGGTGAACAGAGCCATTGGGTACAATACACGCAGAGGTGCAAAGCAACTTGGATCAAAGATCCGAGCCATTCATTGCATTCCAATCGATGCAACAAACAAAACCCCTTAAGAAGACCAACGATTGAGGTTGATCTAATGGAGATCCAGACATAATAATATTGTATGGCCATGATCACGCAGATCCATGGCCATCCAGAGTGATCTAATGCTCTTAATGATCTGTTAGATGGGGATTAACGTGATTGCAAGTAAGATCATTATTGATCTTCTCCAAGTTACTATGAATTTCAATTTGAGTATAATGTTCATTGTAAATTGTAAAATCCCTAAAAATTTCATGAAAAATTGAACATGATTAGGATCTTATATGTGAGATGTAGTGCCTTTGGATTGTATGATCAACCAATTTAGGCTTTTGACCTTAGATTTAATGGTTAATTCACCACTTAGCAATCTCAACAACTATGAACTATTAGATTTCTATTAGATACACATACATTGAATTTGTCAATCACCATTATCATGGTGTAAAACTTGATTCAATTGATTGGATAGCCTAAAAACCCAAAATTTAAACTCTTGTGACTATCAGGAGTACATGGACCCTAGATCTAACTGTCCAAAATTGGATCCCATGGGTCAGTAATTTTATATGTATAAAAAGGAGACTTGGACTACCAATCAATGATCAACCATGTGGATTTGGTGATTTGATAACTATTGATCATCATATTAACAACCAATAGTTGATAAAACATGGTCAATGTTATGGATGAATGAAATCACATTACCTTGTACTAGCCAGTGCTTGTGACTAACCTAGCATAAATTCTAAACCTTAGAAAAATTAAAAGAATACCTAGATTGTGGATCTAAATGTGTAATTATGTTGTTACAATGTGATATTGATGATTAGTGTATTCGCAAACTGGATAGCTATTCACGTTAGTGAATTTGAAGCGCTTGAGCAAAGGTAGGTGGATTAAGATTTGCTATATGGAAAGATTAAAAACTGATATATTTTGATAAGAATGAATTTATGCAGATGATGATTTACATGTGTATTATCTTTAATTACTAAATTATGAAAGCATGTGAAAATGTAGTTGACAGTTAGTGTTACATTCATTTGTCGACATCATGAATTAGATGACTAAACTTAAACTTGAAAATGCCAAGATTTCCCTAGTTGTGATGCTCCAAATAAAAAAGTGTGAAATACCCATGTTAAACTAAAACTTATATACATATGCCTATATCTAGTGGACATTGTAACACTTTAAACATGTTTTGGCTTTGGATCACGTAGGATACTATAGTATGCTCTGTAGGAATACATTGAGAGCTTTAGATTCTAACTAGACTTAGACTATTTTTTAGTTAAAATAGTAACATACACAAACTATCATTCACGTTAGGAACACTAGAGTTCCTCTTTAGAGAACTATAAGGAAGTGTCCAACACAAACTTAACATGACATAGTGAAAGACTACCCCTGCAAGACCAATAGGATCGCATAGGAAAACTCACCCTTCCATACGACAGAATCCCCTCCAACTCAAGTGTTGGGTCTTAAACTCACTGTAGTCTAACTCACAGATGAGTATGATGTTAAACTTGTAAGAAAAACTAGTTTCCAATGGACAAGTATGTTAATAGCACATGCAATCTGGCTCGTTGAATATAAAGTATTCAGTGGCTAGTAGACAAAAGATTAACTAACAACATGAATAACTTGAGAAGTAGTAACTCCATTTTACTTAGCCGTATTTGAGAACAATAGATGAACTAAAGCACCATGAAAGAAGGATTGAATAATAGACTGAGAACTCTAATCTCACATTACTCAAGGACATCAGCTAAGATAGAACTTGGATAACGTGTTTACTATTATTAATAGAGACTTTAGTATTGATCCTATTACAGTTCACTTCATTATATATGTTTATAGTTTGCCATAAGACTCATCTTATATAACCATATATATGGTTGACTGATGTAAAATGTGAGAAAGCATCATACTGTACACAAGAGAGTAAATAATCGTGAGTCATGAACAAAGTATAAATGATTGAACAATTGTGGTTTCTTGAAATGAAATTGGGATGCATGCTTTTGAATATAAAGGGGATTATCAAATCAATGTGAATGCATGACTTAAAAAGCTCATGGAAACTATGTTTCATAGATTGATGATAAGATGGATTGAAGGTTTTCATACCTTAGAAATGAAAGAATTTGAATGGTTACTTGAATCGTTGTTGTTCCACTAATATTTCTTGTTTAGTATCACCTATGTTTGTGTAAGGAAGTGGATTTAAATTTTGATATTTAGGATTCGTATTTATATTTTTAGTCTTACTTATGACAATAAGTAAGCTAGAAGGACATGTGGAATATGGTAAAAAAGTCTACTACTTATAGGACTGGTTTTGAAACTATGATGATGCATGAATCATGATATAATGTATGGAAAACCCTGCACTTTGAAATTATTTGAGATTTCTCACTTCTGCATGAGAGAGTATAAACTTGAACCTTTTTATATTTCAAGTTATACTTGATTTAGAAAGTGATTTACCAATTTGTTTGGATGTTTTAAGGCAAGAACTCTCGGAGTAGCTTATGGTCTGTGAGGTTTTGATTTGATTTTAGGGAAAAATAGCTTGAATGTGGCTCCAGTAGGTAGACCCTAAGGCATGTGCTCACTAAGTAGATGTAAAGCCTAATGATGGTCCAAGAGTGTTGGACCCTATTCAAAAGCATTGGATGTTGTGTGCTGAGTTGTTGATGTTGAAGAGAGTTGGACCTATCAATGGACATTGGATAGTGTTGTGATGTTACAGTAGGGAGATCTCTATTCAAAGGACAGGTGTGTTGTTGTCCTCACAATAGGACTAAAAGGGTCATTCCATATGCATGTATGAGTATTGCATGATTTGATGAGTATATTTGCAAAACCTTGATTATTTTCCTCATAAGCGCATCTCTTATTGTGTTTTTCAATATCAAGGATTCATTGATCGAGGTTTTACTCAAGAGCTGTATTTTGAACAATTTTCTAAACATTTCCAAGTATCATATTAATTATAACCTTGATTATTTTCCTCACAACAGCATCTCTTATTATGTTTTGGTTCTCAAGAATTTATTGATCAAGGTTTTACTTTATGAGGCATGTGATCACTAAGTAGTTATAAGGCCTAATGATGGTCCAAGAGTGTTGGACCCTGTCCAAGAGCATTGGACATTGTGTGATGTGTTATTAATGTCGAGGAGTGTTGGACCTATCTAAAAGTCAGTAGGTGATGCGACAAAAAGGAGGTCTTGGTTGGTAAGACAGCTATGTCAGTGTCCTCACAACAGGATTAAAAGGGTTGGCCCATATGTATGTACAGGTACTTGCATGATTTGATGAGCATATTTGCAAAACCTTTATTATTTTCCTCATTAGAGCATCTCGTATTGTGTTTTTCATCATCGAGGATTCACTAATCAAAGTTTTACTTGAGAGCTTGTATTTAAAATAGTTTTCTAGATATTTTTGAGGACCATATTCATTATGCTAAACTTGAAGTTGTTGTTAAATTTAAGCATTCCCGTGATTAAGCATTCTCTAATAAAATCATGTAACCTTAGTTCCTATTTACATTTATGTTCATAGAAAATGATTTTTTACCAAATGATTTTGATGCATATATATGGATTCTTCCTGAATGATGGTGTTTCCAAGGTTTTGTTTACAAATGTATTGAAGTAATCGAGCATTATTAGTAGCTATGCTTGATCATATACTCAGCCATATATGAATTTGAAATGCAATATGTTCATAAAGAAAAGTAGGTGAGAAGAATACATGTGTACATGAATAATGAATGATCTTAAAGTATCACATGTTATGAATTGAATCGAATGCTTATGTGTATGCATGAAAAATATTCTTGTATGACTAAATGTTCATGAAATGATAATGAAATAGGATTGCTTAGATATATACAAAAAGGAATAATGTATTTATACTTTCACAAATGCTGAAATGCATATGATTTGTCAACTTATCTACTTAGGACTTGTAAAATTAATGTCATATAATGTATGATTTGGGAACTTATGATTTTAACTCGAGGATGTGTTTTAAGACATTATGATTCTGTTTAGATATGAATAATTTTCAAATTGCATTAGTTATGAAAATCATGAACTACATGCCAAATTAGCAACCTTTTTCCACCTACACAAGTGTAAGCTTGCTAGACATTGTAATTATTTATAATGTGTTGTTGTTTTAAATAAACTCACAAGCACACGAATCATTTGCAATATAGCACCCTAGTGAGGTTGATCCCATGAGGAGTGAACTGTTGTGTTTCTAGTGATCCTTACTTTAAACTATCTTACCTAGCCAAAATTCATATGATCTTTTTAACCTAAATTGAGAATAGAATTTAAATCATGAAATTAGAAACTAAAGCAAAAAAATTGGAAACTAAACAAAAACATGAATCATGCCAAATTGAAAACTTTCCTAAAACATGCACTTTCTGAGATTAAAACTTTTCTAACTTAAAAACTTCTAATTTTATGACTTTCCTAAGATTGAATTTAGAAACTTTCCTAAACATGGAATTAACAACTAACCGAATGGAAACATGCATTAACAACTACTTTCCTAATTATGCAAAACTAAGAAAAGTAAGCAACTAAATCAACTATTTTAACAAGTATTGCAAACTTGATTACTTTCCCACTAACTAAGATGTAAAATAATGGAATCTAACTACTACCAAACTAGAAAACATAAATGAAATCAATTACTAACAACAATGAAAAGGAAACTACCCAATTAACATACATGGAACCATAAATGGTATGTATGATTCATTAGATAAGATTGGATTTAATCAACTCTATTGAAAACCTAAGCATACAATTCTACTTCTAGCATTAACTAAGCTACTGAATAATCTAATTGGACTCTTGAAAAGTCAAGTGAACAAGATTGTATAGTGCTGGAAATTGACATATACCATTCATGCAAAGAAATTCCAGAAGTAAAGAAATTGAAACATTCAATGATTATAACATGTAAAACATGAAATTAATCACTTCTAATGCATTCAAACATTCAAGCACAAAGTTAAGTTACTGCTGGACACAAACATAAATTGAAAATTCCATTAATCTCATTGAATTACATCCAAAAAGTCATCAACATAACATTACATATTTGTAATCCAAATCTGAAACTTAAATACTATTATAATGATGCTCACTTAATCTAAATCACTCCTTAATTACAAGCCAAACTCTTCATTAATTGTTCCAACATTCACTCATGAACAAGTATGCTTGAAATCAAGGGAGAATCCTATGCAAAACTAATGCAACAATCAATGGAACTTAAGCAACCAAATCTGGAAATTCAAGAGGGCTAAAAGAGAAATAAGATGCAATGCAGGCTAAGGGACAGAACTAGATTCAAGATGATTTCCCTTGGCTATCAGTCCATGGAAAAACCAGACTTGAATCTTAGTGTAAAACCAAGGAAAACTAAAGAAAAACAAAGCAAAAGATGGCATGAAAAGAAGAAATTCCAGCAAAGTCTAACCAACCTTCAAATCCCCACAAATCCTAGGTTAAAACACTTGAGAAAGAAGCATGAACCATGGAAGATTGTAGCAGTGCCCAAAATCATCACAAAACATCAAGCAAGAAATAGTACAAAGGCTGGAAATAAGTGGAAGACAAAAAGTTCCTTTTACTTGGAACTTGGGCTAGTTTTATAAAGTTTATCCTATTTTTCCTAGGGTAACCTAATATTAAGGTGTGGTGGGCATTAAAGAGGGTTAATTTGAATGGTTAGGATAGTGAAAAATGGTAGACCTCAAATAGGAAAGTGGGTAGGAAGGAGGGCTATCTTAAGGTGGGAGTTAGGTGGGAGTTGCCTATTTTTTAGAAAGGGACTTCTCCCCCCTTCCAAAAGTTGTTGAACTTCCATTTTTTTTAGGAAAGTAGGTGGGAATGGGTTAGGAAAGAGATGGGATATGGTAGGTAGAGAAATTTGGTTGGTAGGAAGTTTCCTAAGAGGTAGAAGGAGTGGGAGTTTTGGAAACTCGTAGTGACTCTTAAGGGTGAGGTGGAAATTAAGGAAAAAGTGAGAAAAACTCTTAAAATTGGTGGATTTATCCCATTGGTCCACACACCCTCTTATTTTAATATATTTTTCCTTAATTATCTTCAAAATAGCTAATTGATAACTCTCTTGAATCTCCTACAGTCCTAGCCTTCCATTTAGCCTAGCTTGATGGCTTAGATTGTTAACTTTGAAGGCTTTATTGGCTAAGCTCATGGATGGCTTAGGAAGCATCCTTGGCTTCAACCCTTGCTTGAGTGGCTTGTATGGTGTGGTTTTAATTCCTTAGCTTGCCACCTTCTTTCATAGCTTTATATGGCTAAGGTGTCTTAAGTGGCTTCCATGTTAGGGTGGTCGAAATGAATAGCTTACTTCATGGGCCCACTTCATCCATCTTTAGCTCCTTTAATCACATCCATTACTGGTCCATAAGATGATCCTCTGGACCTACAAAATAACAAACTTTTTCTTCATTAGGTCGCATGTGTTACGAATTTTGGTCTAAAAATCCTAATTTAATGCTATAAGTTATAACACATGGGTACTAATTGGGTGATTTTAATGCAAAATTAAATACTTATCATAATGTCTCAGATTTGAAGTATTAGAATGGAAGGATGAACAGGTTCAACTAAGTACATGAAAGCAACTACGAAGTGGTAATTAAAGAAGATTGGGATTTTCAAAATCTGAGGAGGGAACCTTACATCTTGGGATTTGATTTATGAGTTATTAGAGAACGTGTATGTATATTTACTTTGATGTAGTGGACTCATTTTTATTTAGTAAAATGTATTGTGATGTAGTTGTGGCTAGGGGCTTTAGGGTTATTCTTAAATTTTATTATTCATTTCTTTACTATTAAAATGATTAATGTCTATCAGGTATTCTGCATGCATGAGTTAAATGCGCATATGTTTGAAAAATAGATGAAACTCTGCCAGATTTTCATTAGGAATGAGACACTCATTCTATTGTATAATCCTTGTGTATGTTATAGAAATGACACACGAGATTTTTAGAAACACTTTTCAATGAACAAAATCTTCCATTGCTTTATTTTTGAAAGAAATTTACAAACAGGGGGCCCTGTATTTTGAAAAGTATTTAAAAAGTATTATAAAAACTAGAGTTATCACAAAATCTACAATAGTGTCTTGTAAAACATAGGAAACTATGTTTCTCTATCATAGTATTGGGTGCTTCCCACATCTCCACTACCTTTACCCTTGTTTGGTCCACAACTACATTTTTCTTTTTGAAATGGCATGATCCAAAATGTTGACTTCTTCTAGTCAAAATTCACATATACTGAATTTGTTAGACAATTGATGTGCCTTAAGTGTGTCCCACATCACAAACAAGTGTTCTTGATACTCCTCCTAACTAACTGAATAAACGAGGATGTCACCTACAAAAACAAAGAATGCCTTGGACACTTTGTTCATGAGAACCTGAATGGAGTTAGAGCATTTGTCAACTCTAACATCATTATGTCAACTCTATCATCATTACTCTTAATTAATAGTTTCCATATCATGCTCTAAATACCATCTTTGAGGTATCTTCTTCTCTTATCCTCAGTTGATGATACTCGAACATCAAATAGATCTTTTAAAAGACTCTAAATGCCTAAAGTTGATTGAAGAGGTCATTTATCCAGGGAAGAGGATACCTATTCTCCATTATGACTCCATTAAGCCTCCAAAAATCAGTACAAAGTCTCATTGACCCATCATTCTATTTTATAAAATCATTCTTTTTTATAAAGAGGACCAGTGCTCCCAATGGTGAAATGCTAGGTCTAATAAATCCTTGTCCAACAATTCCTACATTAGGTTCTTCAACTCTTTTAGCTCTGCTATGGCCATTTTATATTTGTGTTTTTGAATATAGTGGCTAAGTATTAGTTCAATAGTAAAATCTATCTCTGTTTTAGGTGGTAATCCTAATAGAGCCTCAAGAAATACATCTAGGAATTCCTAGACTACTACTACTTGCTCCAACCTAGGTCGTTAACCTCCTCAATCTCATTTCTTACCAAAAAGGCTTGACATCCCTTAGCAATATGTCTAGCTACCTTCATAGCCAAAATGGCACATGCCACAAATATGTATCACCAAGTTTCATTTAACTAAAGATCTACCTAATATGCATAATTTTTAGAAAACTCTCCAAATATTAACCACAAGTGTATCAAACTCTTATTTTATGAACCAATTAAACCAAGTAAAATTAGTGTGTAGGATGAACTCTTTTCTTAACTACTTAGGGTTTTGTCATTCATCACCTTTACTATTCAATGTCAAGCAAGTATAATTCTTTCTATGTTTTGTATTTCATTCTTAATTCACAATGCAAGATAAATTCTTACTCTTTGTTTGCCTCAATAATTTCTCTATTTACCATCATATCTTCCAACCAATGATCAAACAATTACAAGCAAATGAGAGCTCAAAGGCTAATTAAACCTATTATTAGAATCACCCCTTTGTAACTCAAATCATTGTATTAATTAGACTCCAAATCTTTTAATGAATTGACTAAGTTTATGATCTAAACTCAAATAAATATCACAAAGAAGATACTTCCATCTAAAACAGCATCAAAATCTTTTGATAATGACATTTTTATTGAATCCTTATAATACAATAAGAAATCACTCGAACTTGTTCACCATTCATATTATAGTTCTCTACCTATATACTGAATCCTCATAAGTTATTTCTTGATTGTTGTTACAAAATTGTTGTTATGTCCTCCAAAAATCAACACACACCATGCAAGGTAGAACTAGACTCTCTAGAGTCGCCATGTCAATAGATCATTTATCTTGTGGCCAAGTTATCAATTGGAGATACTAATTTATATAATCTCATGCTATAATTCTTTGCTGGTGTAGCTTTATAATTACTCACAAGCATACAAATCAAAGTAATATTGCATACAAGACAGATCGAACCCATGAGGAATCTCACAAATTTGTATGTTGGATAGATCTTATTTAAAGTGCTTAACTTCAACCAGAGAGAGAGAATGAATTTATTTGAATTTAAACTAGGAAAGTAAATGCATGAAATTAGAAGCTATAATTAAAATAAACTTGCTAAAATTAAAACTACGCAATGGAATTAGAAACCTACCTAACTAACATACACTTAATAAAAGAAATCAATGCAAAACAAGTATGAATTAACTAAGTAACTTAAGGAAAATATTAAAAAGAAAACTTTCCTAATGTAACACTTTCCCTAACAAGAAACTTTCTAAATGTGAAACTTCCTAAACCTAAACTAAGATGAAAACAACTAATTAACAATTACCAAAACATAATCAAGCAACTAAACTAACCAAAGATCAAAGAGGAAAGTAACCCAGTACCATGTGCATGATCCACAGATTGTCTACATGGTTCATAAGTTAAGTGATAGTTAGATTTGATGCTTTAAATGCAAACTAACATGTAACATAAGCTATGTACTTAATAAACAACCTAAAAAGCTAAATAAGTTCCTAAGGATTTGAGCAAATGAGATGCATGGACTGCTAGAAACTAAGCACAAAGATCAAAAGGAGAAAATTCCAAACTTCAGTTACTTGAAAACATCAACTAATTCATGACTAATAAAGCATATAAAACAAAAAAAATTATGCAAGAAAACAACCAAGATCTAGTGTAATTTGATAATAGAAACAATCCATAACAAAAAATCTCAACAAACTTTATTGAATCATCACCAAATTACAACAAAATTATGTGCATAATACATGCATAAAATTCTATAAATTGCTCAGGAAACTAGAGCTTAAATCATAATCTAAGCAACAACAACTATCCAATCTAATGATAAAAAATAAAGTAAGCTAAAATGTAAATAAAACCCAGAAAGGAATTCAAGAGAGAAGATGATTAAGATGATGAACTAAAGTGAGGAAAATAGACCGAAAGCTAGGATGAAAAATAAGTTAGAAAACATGGAATTCAAGAGGCGAGTCCAAGGCTCTAAGCTATCTCTTCTCTTGTCTATCACTACCAGAGAAGAGTTAACTTAGATTTTGATTAAATCATAAAGAAAACATAGTGTAATGGAGTGAAGAAAGATGAAAAAAAGATGTGTGGAAATAGAGAGCAAACATCACATGCAAAATACAATGAAATCAAAGCAAGAAAACTAAATAACTAACCCAAAATTGGAGAGAAAATAACAAGAGAATTAAAAATAAGAAATCCAAAGGAATAATAGTGTAAAATAATGCCAAGGTCCAGCTCCAAAGATCACCAAAGGAATATAGTATAATTTCAAGGTTGTCGCACCCAACCTCAACTTAGTTTAAAATGTGGGAACCATGGGTGTTTATAGATGGCTAGGTTTCTAACTTAGGAAAGGATGAATCAAAGAGGAAAGGAGATCTAGATCTAGGGTTTCAAGGTAGCAAAGTTAGGTAGAGAGTGAAGAAGAAAAGTTTGATGGAAGATGATGTAATCAAGGATGACATAAGAGATTACATGGTTTCCTATTTGAGGAGGGAGGCATCTTTTTCTTAGGATAGTGGGTGAAATTCCACACCCTCTAATTAGGAAAATTTTGAATGGTAGAAAATAGCAATCTATGGTGATGGTAGAGGCAGAAAAAATGGAAAGATGTGTTGAATGAAGATATCTAATGTTTACTAATTAGGAAACCACTTGAATTAAGCATCCAAACAAAGAGAGAGGTGTCACCTTCTAGGAAGGTGGCTCCTTTCCTATAGTAAAATCATAGAACCCTAGGTTTATGTAGTTGAAAAGGTTAGGAAATGGATTAGGAATGTGGGGTTTTCTCTCTTGATGAGTCCCTTAATGCATGATCATCTTACCTTTTATAATTCTTTCTCAAAATCCCTTAAAAATCACACTTTAATCATAAGATAGTTGCTTGATTTGGTGCTCCAATCATGTGGCTCCATGTGACATTCATCCATGGTTTGGTGGCTCATTTCTTGGTGGCTTAAGTGGCTTCATTGCTTGTCTTCAAGGCTTGAGTAGCTTAACTTCCTTAGGTTTCCTAGTTTGACTAAGAAACCTCATGTATGGCTCCAATTCTCATGCAAAGTGATGGAAATGCATGACTTTTTGCATGGATCATTTTAATCACCTTTGCTTTCTTCCAATTTCTTCTGATGGCTTCACCCCACACCCCTAGCAAGGGTGCACCTCCCCGTACACCCTTAACAAGCTAACCATGTAGTTTGACCTGCGAAAAACTCTACAAAGTGCAATATAGGCCTTTCAATCATCTTCTCACTTCCTACAAAAGAGTAAAAATACTAATTAAATCCTAAAGAATTATTATGATGATTCACATACCTACTTTGGATTAGCTTCTAAACCTACAAAATATCAAACTTTTGGATTATTAGGTCAGAAATACATGTGTTATAAATTTCTGAAAAAAACATTATAGATAACACTATATTTTATAACATATTAGCTACTGATTAATTACTTTTTAAACAAAATTGAATACTTATCATTTACCATAAGAACCATACTAATTCTTTAGATCTAAATGTTTTTCTACTAACACATGAATTGAAAGTTTTTTATTGACTATTCATGAATATTCGTTAAATAATTGGCTCTGAATGACATAAATCTAGGCTCCGATACCAACTATAATGATTCAAGCTTTACATGACTTTACTAAACAATTTTTAAAGTCGATGACCTTAGTTTGAAAAATCCCTTTTTGAAAACAATACAAATAAAAGAGTCTTTTCAATAAAATTATTTCTAAAAATACTCGAGTGTTATCTATTCAAACTATGCCTCTAGCAAATGCTAGACTTACGTTTGAGTCCAATAACATTCCATTCCATTTTTAAAAAAATCCCAAGGTCATAGCCCAATTGTAAATGTAAGGTTCAATAAAATATAGTCCACCACTTAGTTTTGAGTACATTCATAATCAACAGAACAAAATAAGAAAACAAAGTCCAATCTGTCTAATGTCTTAATTTTTAGTTCTGCTTCTGTTCTTAGAGTCTTTCACTCCTCATTCCTAAACTTCCCCCTCAAATTTGTAATGTTTTTAGTAGGTTGAGTATATGGGGTATACATTGTAGATGGAACTAAAACTATAAAATAAAAATCCATGACATTATTGCATATAAGCACACTTTGATGATTTGAAAACATGTTTATAATGTGGTTAAACCTCATGACTAACATCTATTAGTCATTCTGTTCAATACATCAAAGCACTTCATTAAAACACATGCATTTATGCATGCCTCAATAGAAAGTAGATATAACAACTTGACAATTCAAGTAAAATTGTGATGTGTCAATATCATTAAAAAGGTAATAACAAAATAATGGTTCTAGCACTCTCTCATGTGCACAGAGTTTCTAACTCTCTTTGGTAACATTTACCAATCTGGTCATGAGTACTCATCTAGCAACCATATTTCATGCTCATCTTTTGAACCTTCATCTTGCTTCTTAGGAGCATAAAAGCAAAATATCATGAGATCCAGACTATTCTCATGAACAACCCTACTGAATCATGTGACCGCTAGTACTTGAGAAGGACTTCCACCACATACACCATGGAGCCTACATATATTCATCAATAATGGGCCATGACCACCACAATTGGAAAAATGTCGCTCTTAAGGCATGGGTAACTATCACTTCTTGTGGTTGGAGACCATGAGGCCAACTTGTACTATTCTACTAGCTTCTAACCAGGCTCATTTCCTATTTTAAATCCAAAATCCTGGGTATCACTATTCCCTTATATGTTTTGTAAAATCACAAGCAAAACTCATGATGCAATTCAAATCATAAATCGCATAGAAGTTCTTTTCCATGGTAAAATAAATCTCCAAACATGCAACACATAATAGCTTACTTTCAAGATAAATCAAACATTAATGCAATGTTTTGAAAACTCATTCAAACACTTCAAATTCAAGGTACAATTTCATGCCCAAATCTATACATAACTTAGCATCAATTCATAATTCAAAGCATTCTATTTTTCAAGCATAACAACCCACTGACAACCATCTCATTTGACGCATAAAAAACATGATTTCCAATGGCTTAGTGACATGCTAATAATCAACTTATCAAACCTCAATTTGAGATTTCAAACTGTGATTTTATTGGGTCTATTTTACAACCCAAAATCATGTTTTACAAGTATGGTTTACAATTAAAAAACCACCTTCAAAATGATGTCCAATTGGTTTAAAATTAAATATACTAAAAACCAACCTAAATACCAACTTTAAGATTTTAAAACTTCAATTAGCAAGCATGGTTTATCATTAAAAAATAGTAATTTATAGGTCATGTTTTACACCAAAAATTAGTGATCAAAAGGACATCCAATTACTCTAAAATTTGCATGCTAAAAATCATTACCTTTTGGGCATGGTAAAACACTCAAAACATCAATTTTTCTATATTCTTTTTTTAATAATAATAAAGTTTAGGAAGCCATATTAGCATGCTAAAACAATAAGTTCATGCTTCACTTAAAAATTGATATACATATAAATATTACATTTAATATCCCTAAAAATATAATTTTTAACCTTGAAATTGTTCAATTTATCACTAATTGAAATTTATTTTGCATTTGCAGGATCAAGGTAGAATTGAAAAAATGCACATTTTTGGTATCTTGAAAACCTAAAAGAAAGCTATCTCATCATTTGAGCAAAGTCATGGGTCTATATCTCATTAACCAAGATCATAGGAGTTCAAAATAAAATGGGGGTGCCCTTATCAAATTTAGAGCAGTCAGACACCCATGATGTGACCCTTATTCACGCAAAGGGGGGTGTCACTACTAAAAGATAAGGTGGTCAATTTTTCATGAGTGCATGCATGCATGCAAATCCACCACCTTGAGGAGCTTCTAAGTGAAATTATATTCCCATACAATGGAGCCACATGTATAATATATTTTTCTAAAGTAAGATCACTCATATGTGGGCCTCACATGTAGAGCATTTTCTCTTTCTCATTCACTTATCCACAAGAAAGGGACCCATAAAGAATTTCATGTGTTTGGCACAGTGAGAATGTGTTTCACTCAATAGAAAACGTATTTTTCCTTAAGAAAAATAAGGAGAAATACATTGGGTTTTCATGTTGGAATAAATGGGAAATCTACTACTATGGTTCATCTAGATTTTAAGGAGCTAATTATCAGTATTTATTCTAACTTAGGTCACTCCTAAGAATCCTAAATGAGACATTTTTCACATGGAAAGTGATTGGCTAGAAGTGAAAGTTTTAGAAGAGAATATTGGCTAACTAGGAAAGGAGACAAGAGTGGGGTGCACCTAGACTCTTTTTGGAAGATTATGAAGATAAAACAAGGGAAAACTTCTGAGGTAGACCAATAAGAACACATTTTGTGGATATACACTTATCAAGGAGAGTGAAAGGTTGCTTTAAGGGGAGCCTAAAATGTGATCTTCAAGGAGGAAAGAGGAAGGAAACTTCCTCAAAGGGCTATATCATGATAACAACATTCCATGCCCTTAGGGGCTTCAACATGAATAATAAGAAGGAAAGGAGGGTGTGATGACTTCATTCAATTCCTCCTAAGTCTTCAACATGAAATCAAGAAGAAAGAAAGGGAAGAAGTGAAGGTGGAGTCTCCCATTCTCATATGCATGCACGATGATACCCTAGAAGAGAAGAAGAAAACATTCATAAAAGGAGGCCATTGATCTCAATTCATCCATCCATCTCTCCTGCATCCAATGTATACCCCATTCATATTTCTCTTTTGTTTCCACACCATATGTTTCTCTCCATCTTTCCATTCCATGCATAACCACCTACCCATCCTGCTTTCTCCATGCACCCATGTAATAACACCTTCCCAATCCATCTTTCCTCTTGCATTCAAAGCACCATTCATCCCATCCTCCTCTCTTATCTTTTAACCCCTTGGATGATTGGTGAGTGGTGATTTACTCCTAGTTGTGATCTAGGGTGATATCCAATGTACTTGTTGAGTGACACAACAAGTAGATGATATTGTTAGGATGATGAAAGAAGGTGGTCTTATACAATGGTAGCATAGTTTGGAGAGGAATCAATGGTGACATCATTGAGTGACACTATGAGAAAGTAGTGACATCTAATCCATTCCATAGGGAAATGCTCATTTACCTTTGCTTTTCTTTAATTAATGTATTGAACTTATTATAATATTTTAAATTTTGGCTGATTAAAGTTGTCTTTTTATTTCATTGCTTGTTAGTTAATAAGTTATTTTCATTTTTGATGTATGTTACTTTAGATTTCTAGTGTCTTTAATTTTTATTATTTGTATACTATCGAGCATTAGTGTTGCTTGAAGAGTTAGTTTTTAGTTGTTTTTATTATTGTAGCATCTCATTTTAGAAGTGTTTAGAATAATTTAGTACAATTAATTTTCAATATGTTTTAGAGTAAATATGCCTGGCTAGATTTTACCCTAGGGATAGGATGAAACCATACTAGAGTAGCATATTTCCATGTTTAGGTAATTTTAGATTTAAAAAGTTCTAAAATATTAATTTTAGGATTAGTAAACTAATTTATATGTTTAGTTTTCTTTTCATAGGAAATACCATGTATTTCCTACAATTTAGAAACTACATGTGTTAGATTAGAAAATAAGTGAAACCTTAGGATTGAGAAAATATAGAAATTAGGGCTTTTAATGATGATATATTCTATTTTTCTAATTCACTAAGGTTGTATCAACATGTGTAATATTGATTCTAAAATTGCTTGAATTTAAATGTATATGAATTTAGTTGGTGGATTCCAAAATCCTAGAATTTAGAAATTTGATTAATTTTATCTCTTTTAGCAATTTTAGATTTATTTGTTTGTTTATCATTAAATTCAATGGCTAAGTTAAGATAGTTTAATATATTTTTCAACTAAATTTTATAAATTCATAAATTTGATCCTCGTGGGATCGACCCATACTTGCATGTTCTATACTATAATAGACCTGTGCGCTTGTAGTTATTTTTAAAACACATCAAAAATCAAAGAAAATAGTTAAGTACTTTAGAATCACAAAGTGTTTAAAACCGTCCACACATGGTCATTATGACATGCCTAACAAAAAATTTCTATAAACCATGCTAAGACACAGAAAAATAATCTTTTACATGATACTTTTCTAAGTCCAAAAATCACATAAATTAAGGCCATGATCTCTTCTTAAAAATCATACCATGAGAGCATAGTAATCATGCAAATGAGACCAACTAAACTAATCTTAAGAAGAAGTGATAATCTCAATAAAAATAGTGCATACTAAAGTCTAACGATCATGCAAAACTCAAGCATAATATCCATGTTGGAAAACAATTATAAAAAGGCTTAACAATCATGCCAATAATCGAGAATGTAATCATGTTAGAAAACATTCATCCAATATTGGGCATGGAAAGCATTCTAGAAAACATCTCTATTTTAGTAGAAAATCATGTAAGATAAAATGTCCATAACCCATCATACATTTATGCTATAAAACTTTTCTAGTAAAGCATGAAAATCATATTAGAAAACATCCAAACCAAAGCATGAAGGCAAGACTTTAATAAAGCATGAAACTATGCTAAACTAAATTGTTAATAATCATGTATGATTTCATGCTAGAAATGTCACTAATAGATCATGAAAAGAACTCTAAACAATGTCCAAAATCAAATCATAATCTTAGTAGGGCATGCACACATTATTCAATAAGTATAAAATAAAACATGAAACATACTAGAAATGTTAGATAAAACATGAAACATGCTAGAAATGTTTCTAACATAACATAAAATACAAGCTAGAGCACATTTCTAATTATATGAAATCCTCAATGCAAAAGTGCATAGTTCAAATGTCCAAAAACTTTTGAAACATGTGAAAATTTTGTAGCTTTAGAACCACCTATCTCACAAACAATTCTGCTAAATTCCTCTGTGCTATTACTAGGTTTTCCCTCATCCAATGTCTATTCAAAGCATAGATGATGTAACTCTTATTTTTCTTCTATTATTCTTCATCTCTCTCTCTCTCTCTCTCTCTCTCTCTCTCTCTCTCTCTCTCTCTCTCTCTCTCTCTCTCTCTCTCTCTCTCTCTCTCTCTCTCTCTCTCTCTCTCTCTCTCTCTCTCTCTCTCTCTCTTTTTCTCTTGCGCTCCCACTATTTATCCTTGTTGCCCAAGGCAGCCTGCACCTTTTCTAAAGTAAGCAACATCTTTCCATTAGTCTTGCTTAAGACATCTTTCTTATAACAACAGTTTCCTTTTCCTGAGGTGGTTCTACTACTAACGTAATAAAAGTATGATGTCTTTCTACTACCAACCTCATACTTTCCTAAATATAACATATTCCTCTTTACTAGCCACGTTCCTAAATTCCTTACCACAATCTCTTTTGCAAACACATAACATCTTTCCACTCAAGAGTCCAAAATATCCCAAACACTTCATCGTGTTTCCTTTCCTAAACACATTATACTCTCTCATGTAAAGAGGACGATAGTTTTCTTGTGTTATTTGGCTACTAAGAATGACAGCTACGTGTGCGGCTCCATTGATTTTCATGTACACATAAGTTAAATAAGATGGGTGCCATTATCAATTTAAAAATTAATTTGTTCACCACATGGATCTCCAACGTTGGAGTTCTACTGTGTTGGTGTCATTGAAAAAAATCCAATTTTCACATTTGTGGTAATTTCTTAATTTTCATTAATTGTAAAATGGTTACAAACTTTAGGGTTATTACAATTTGGGTCATTTCAATTTTAGAAAATTGACCAAATCAATAAAAGATAAAAATGTGGGCTTCTTTGTCTAGCTTTGAAAACTAAGTTGCTAGGTTGGGTGGGATGGTTTGTAGATGCTCTTTGGATTGAGTCACCATTCAAAGAGATGTTTCTATACAAATCATGGAACTTGCTACAGAGATAAATTTGTTTTGCTTAATTCCATATTTGATACCCAAATCTTTAGAGGGGTCCTACTATGACTATTGAATCTGCAAGGTGAAATCAAGGCTGAGGAGATCTTCCTAACCTCCTCTTTTGATATTGGCACCCCTCCCCTCTCTTTTATTTTAAACTTATGTTATAATTAGTTAATTGTAAATAAGCCACCAATGAAGTTCATTCGAAACCAACATAAAAGATGACATGCAGGGACAATCAGAAAAAGAGAAAAAGCAAATCCATATGAAAGAATTTATATCCATTAGTGGTTCTAGAAGATAAAGAATAGTTGTAACATGATGTTGGGTGATTCCATGACTCTCGTGGTATGTTTTATCATTTGTAAATGGCATGTTTTGAAGGATTCCCAATATTCTCAGATAAAATTCTTCTCTAAACCTTACACCTAAGAAATGATCACCTTTCATCCCAAGTACTCAAATACAACATACAAACCCAGTTCCTCCTTTTTCATTTGGTTTTTTCCCCATTTGATGGCATGGAAAAATTTACATGAAATCCAACTTCAATTCCCTTAAATTAAACCAACTTATTGTTCTTCTCCATTACCAACCTCTATTTCTCTTTGTAATAGATGCAGAACATGAGTGATGAGCTCTTAGACCTTAGCCTAGACATCAATGTGTCAGTGGTGGAAGGAAGAGAAAGAGGAGAGATGAATCAAAAGTTACAAACCATTTGACAAAGATGAGAAAAGCCTACTAGCTTTTCTTCAAATTAGAGAATAGATGTGAAACTAGAATCAAATAAAAGGAGTGAAGAATGGGAGAGGTTTGCAATTGATTCATTCATTATTAATGGCTACAACTTCTATCGATGAAAATAAGATTAGTTTGGTAGCTGAGAACTTGTGTCAATTATACAGAAGCATTGAATGTTTATTCAATCCAAAGAGTATTTGCATATTTTGCAAATGCTCTATAAATCTCCAAAAAATGCACGCCATCACACACAACTTGGGAAGCTAGTTTTCACATCTAAACAAAGAAGAAATCCATCTTTTTTCCTTGTTTTGGTCAATTTTATGAAACTGCAATGAACTAGATGCCCTTAAAAGATCTCCAGCAAAAAGACATGTGAACCCATTCCCTTCCTCAATCTAATGGTTAGTCAAGCCCTTACTTGACACACTTATGAAAGTATAGGCCTTTATGTGAGCTATTTATGGGACCCTGAAGTGAAATTTTCAATAAAATTTAGGTACAATCCTGAAAAAATTTACAAAAGGTAAATTCCCTCTTTGTGCCAAATCCAAGTCTTGAATCTTTGCCAACTATTTCTCTACAAGCAGACTTGTAATAGGAAAGAAAGGGAAATTTTTAATAGGAAAGAAAGAATAATCAATATTTTGGATTCAACTTTTAACTACTAAGGCATCATTTCATGATGATCCTTGGACATCTATGGCTTCTTCTTCTCCTTCAAAATCTCCTCTATTGAAGAAAGCCAGATTTGATCATCAACAAATATGATTTCCTTCACTAAATCATATTCATTGATGTAACCAACAACAAACCCAAGGATTGAGAGGTATTAGAACCTAAATCTCTAAGATTGAGAGGCTTGGTGATGAGAAATGTTTATTAATAGAGGAGAGACATTTCAGATGAACTAGAATGGGATTAGACAGACA
Organism: Warburgia ugandensis; assembly: GCA_035236585.1. Classification (NCBI taxonomy): domain Eukaryota; kingdom Viridiplantae; phylum Streptophyta; class Magnoliopsida; order Canellales; family Canellaceae; genus Warburgia; species Warburgia ugandensis. The sequence continues at coordinate 44,651,618 of CP141133.1, forward strand.
GGGAGAGGGATTTGGTGATGAGGTTCAAAGACACTTGGCTAGTTAAAGTTGAGACTATAATTGAAGAACTGCAAAGTTCAAGTAGAAAAAAATATGATTAATACATAATTTTTTGTATAACTTCTCTTTCATTATAGTACACATGTGGACTCAACTAAGATGTCAAAACTAAAAGTGTGGGCACAATGCATACATTGCAAAGCGAGTTGACTTGCAATCATATGGTTGACAACTAAAATCTAATGATGATCTTAGTAGTCTTTCCTCGAAACGTAATGCTTTCCTCAGAATTCCCTAATATAACTTGGTGAAATATTTCCTTATACAACTAGTCAGCAAGTGTATGTAATATCCTGTTACTAGGTGTTGATGTTTTCTATAAGTGCACGGGCTATTGTAGTATAGCTATGCAAATACGGGTCTATCCCACAGGGACTCGCTTTAGAATTTTGGAGTTTTTCATAAAATTCAATTAATAAAAATAAAAAATTATAACTAACAATTATAACAGAAATAAAATGATAATAAAATAAAATTTTAGATTTATTTAACTTCTACAAATTACAGACTTTCTAATTAAAACAAAAAACAAAAAACAAAAAACTAAATATGCAGTCTTGGATATCATTGTCCCTGGATAGTCAGAATAGGGATAAGAAAAAATCAGAATATTTAGGGACACAGATGGAAATAAAACGAGGATGCAATCGGTATTAAAATGAGGACAGAGTTGGAATTCCTCAGATCTTCCAAGGGCAGACTTGGAATTTGGTCGGATTTTTGGGTTTTAGTGAAAACCAAAGGAAAACACATTGAGGAGAAAACCGGATAAGTAGGGGGAAGAAGGAAGAAGGAAGAAGGAGGGAAGAGGGAGAAGAGGGAGAAGAGGGGAAAGGAGGGAAAAAGAATGAAAACCCAGTTCGGGTTTCCTTCTCTAGTCTGACTGGCAACAGGAAGAGCGTCGTTTTCCGGCTTCTAAACCAGAACCCGACGAAACTAGGGAAGATGAACAAGAGAGAAAGACAGAGGTAGTGAATGAGAGACAGAGGTGAGGGAGAACTGGAGACAGGAGAGAGCAGAGGGGTTGGCCAGCTGGACGATCTGAGTGTCGTCTGGTGATGACGAATAGAGGAAGAGAGGGGGCAGAGCGGTCGGGTGCGTGCTCTGGTTTGGGTCGTGGAGGAGATGTGGTGTGCTATGGAGGGTGGAACTCAATTTTCTATTGTAAACCGAGAATGGAAAAAAAAAAAAAAAAAAAAAAAAAAAACATGGTTTGGGTAGAAGAAAACGATGCCTACTGTGCAGACCATCCTGGGATTTGGTTGTTGGGTGTGAGCTTGGAGTAGTGAAGACCGAGATGGAGGAGAAGATCTAGTTGTAATGATGCTGGGTGGACTGGGCAGGAGAGAAACCAAAAAGGAAGAAGAAGAAAAACAACGATGAAGTGAACACAAGAAAAAAAAAACTAAACAAAAGCGAAAGTGGAAAGATGGGTTGGTGTAAATAAAAGAAGAGAGGGATCAGAACATGAGAAAGATAGATGGGGAGATCAGTTTGATGTGGTGATCTTGGCTTAGAAATTGTAATGAAAAGAGAGAAGTGGTGGGGTGCGGTTAAGGGAGGTGAAGAAAGTTGGAAGCTAGGTGTCTTCAACAAGGGAGATGGGACAAAGAGGGGAAGAAGTGCAATAAACCGATGGAAGAACAACAACAAAATTCAAATGGAATGTAAAGCAAACAAAATCATGAGAACTCTCCTAAAAACAAAAACTCCCCTTAAACTCCCTACGGTTCTCTCTCTTTATACATTTTTTTCTTTCCTAATCTTCCTCCACCTCCTTCTTTTACTCTAACAAACTCCTCTTCTTCCCATCTCTATCAATTAGGACTCTTCTAATTAGGAATCCTCTTTGATTAGGAAACCTTCTTGCTCTTCACTAATCTGCACTATTGATCCTTGAGGGATCATCTGTAACATTGATCCATAGCCATCCATGCCTTTTATAGTTAATCTGCAAAATAAAAGACTAAATTAAAATCATCTAAAACGCACATTAATCATTTAATAAACTCTAATGATCATCTAACTGTTAATTTTGAGAAATTAATATTTGAATGGTCAATTTGAGTTAAATTTAAATCAAGCTAAATTTTGTAAATTTGAACGATTAGATGATTTAATAGAATGCTAAACTATAGGTCTTTTAGTCAAAATTAAACACTTAACACTAGGGATGACAATGGATTGGGTCATGCAAGGGACCTAACCTAATGATTCATAATGGTCAAGGTTAGGGACAAAATTTCTATAACCCAATGTAAGCTGGGTTTAGTCAAGCTGATAGGAGTTCTTGATCTAAAAGTGAAAAAGTACTTGGCTAATGGATAATATATTATTATTATACACCATTTTAGCAAATCAACCATGTTAGTCAATTTTAACAAATCAGAGCAAAACTCCTCCCCCATTTTCCCCAATCTCTCTCTTTTTCCCTCTTTCTCTCTCCTCTCTCTAATTGGAACAAGAGACCTAAATTCAATTAGGCACTCTGTTCTAAGTTGAATCTCACAAATCCCACCATCCATACCATCTTAGACTACCTTATATATAAAACCCCCCAATCAATTTCAGGATCCAATGGTGAAATCAATGGGAAATCACAAAACAAGGGACTATCGGGCTATATTATCATCAATGGGTATTTTTCTCAAATTGGGCTTCAAATCTAAGTTGCTTCTCCAATCAGGTAGGTGGAACTACTTACTAGACTTATTTAATGTTGTTTTATGAAAATTTTATTTTTTTGTGATTAGGTTTGGGTTAAAATTTGTAAAAATAAAGTAAGGACTAGAACCCTTAAATTCTAGGTGATGGAGGGTTCAGATGAAAAATCTAAGTTGTCCAATCGATTCAAAAGGGTCCCAAAACCTTAGGGTAGAAATTTCATGATTTTTCATTGAGTTTTGAGCCCTTAATTGTAAAGGGATTGATTGGATGGTCCAAACAGACTGTCCAATCTCCCAAATCGAGTTGGAACCCGAGCCGCGTGGAAATGCAGAATGGAAACGCACCACGCATAGTGTTTTAGTGCGCATGTGCCACGTGTGCCGCCGTTTCGACAGAACGGTCGAGTGACAACGTCGGTCCCAGGGGAAGGGCGTCACGCGTGCATCCCGATGAAGGCACGCGGTGACCGTTCATCAGACCAGTCCACCCGACCTATACGCCCGACCATTCTTCATGACCATACCATTCTATCCCCTTTTTTTCTAAACTGTCCATTTTGATGGGCCTAAATCAAATCTGGACCCTATGAACGGCTATGAACTTCAAATGGCAATTGTGGAGTCATTTAAACTCCAAATTGAGATCAGAAAGAAGCTATGGAAAGCTTATAATGTCTATTTTCTTTTGAAGAATAATATTGATAAAAACATTCTAGAAACTTTCTATTTTCAAGAATTAAGTTTTTAATTTTCATGATCTTCAAAATCCGAGATGATTAGATCTTGGGGATATAATTTACTAATGATATAATGTTGAAATCAAGTGATATCCATGGTTGATTTGGACAAATCTAAGATAAATTAAGGGATCTATCCTTTATGATAGAAAAACCCTTAAAATACAAAGGGACCCACTTGATTAATGAGATCAAGTATGATCAGACCTTTGGGATGGATTGAATAAAGGATATTATGATGGAATCCATTAAGATCATGGATTGAATATGACAAAAATAAAGGGATATGATCTTTGGACCTTAATAGAGTAAAAGCCCTAAAATTAATTAAAATCCTTGATTAAAAGAAAAAGATCTAAGATTTAATTAGTAGTTATGTCTTAATATTCATAATTCACAAAAAAATGAAATCTAATGAGAAAGTAGAGTTTCATAACACAAATAAAAGTGAATTATTTGACTTGGACTTAATTAGTAAGAGCTACAGTTAGTAGGATAATATAAGGATTATCAAATCCTTGGCCCAAACTAGGAGAATAATAAACCCCATAAATGACATTTTAAATGTTTATGGACTTAATTAAAATCAATTAGAAAGAGTACTTAAGGTTAACATGCTCATAGGAACCTTGTGAAAGGTTGAGCTAAGGTCATTCTAGTGAATGTTGAACATGGTGGTTAAGGGGTTTTTTTTAATAAAGCCTCACTCTTCCCCTACCTTATGTTAACGTTTGTGAGGTCTAAACGCCTCCTTACATGAGGATTGAAGTAACCACTTTTTGTTCACCCATTTAGCTGCTACGCCTTTGCCAATTGAAAATAAGAGGGGCAATCTAGACTTAGGCTGACATAAGTTATCTTTAACTAGTAAAATACTAACTGATTGAATAATAATAAGAGCATAAAAGGTTAGTAAATTATCTAACCCTAATAAAAATTGTACGTAAGATAAGGATAATCAAACAAGATCCATTGGATCTTGAATGATCAAGAACAATAAGAATAATAACATTGTATTGTACTTAATATGCATATTTATTAGTATGTATGCTATAAATCAAATCTAGATAATTAGATTAGATAATCCAAACCCTTGATCAAATAAGAATCGAGGAAAAGAACCAGGATCCTCCTCCTTAGGGATGATTAAATAACTAAACTTATATCAAAGAGATGGATATACAAAGACTTAGAATAGAAAATACTTAGATTTGAAAGATTAAAAGATCATTCTAACCATCAGATCTATTGATCAATATGATTATTCAGATTGTATATATATATATATATATATATCGACAGTATGTATGGATTTACAGATTAGATACATTAGTCAGGATCATGGAAGATATGGAGAGATGGATCACTACTTGAAGTAGGAGGATTTGATGAATGCATCCACATGGGATGTACATATTGAATCCATGATCTTATGTTGACAAGTCTAATGTTAATACTTGTATTAAATCCCTTGAAACCCTTATGATTCAACCAAACACGTGTGAAATGGTTAAGTTAGAATGGAGGACTAGACTTTAAGTGAATATGGAATTAGAAGATATTCTAGCCCTAAGTAAATAGACAGATTGTCTGATACATATGAAACCTATTTTACATACAAGTATGGAGGCTTGTGGTTTTATTTTAAATAGGCATAAGCTCGGGGGATGTTATGTTGGGGGAGTTATGAGAGGTTGGCCATCCACTTCCCGAACTTTGATGAGATGATGATACCTTGCCCTATGAGAAGTTAAAAGTTGGGTGGAGCAATTATGGGAAGGCCACCACTGTGAAAGTCTTGTCTCCCCATATGGGTAGTGAAATAATATTTTCCACCGTGGTATCAATGGTGAACGGGCAGTTATCCGAGCGCGCTAGTATGGATCAGATTGCAACATAGTAGTCCTTTGATTATTTTGCACTATGATGCATATGACATAGGCATGGTGAAATGCCTTATGTTTTGACATGATGAAATACCAGGTAATTGTATGTTACAGTATTTCCTAAGAAGGAAAATTTTTAGTATATGACTAGTTGAAATACTAATTTCTTATAGTGGAAAGAATTGATCAGCTTAGTTGAGAATAATATTTGACTATTTTTATAAATTTAATAGACTACACTAAAAAAAAAAAAGAAAAAAAAGGAAAATGAGATTCAGGGTTGGAAAATTTTTGACCTCGAAGATAGGGTTGGACTAGGTCACGGTACTTCGAGGCTAGACCCAACCCATTACCATCCCTACGCCGTTACCTCTGTACCCGAGAAGCCGTCCAGGTTCAACATTCTCCACCAAAACCTTCTCCCGTTTCTAAGCGTCTACCCTTTTTCTACTAAAGCTACGAACGCTGGTATCCTCCCTCTCTCTGGTCTTCTCTTCTCTAAACACCCCTTCTTGCCCATGGAGCAGGCCGGATTCCGCCCCTTGAACGAGGAATCTCTAATCGAGTACATAAAGGCAACACCTTCTCTTTCCTCTCTGCTTGGAGAGCATCTCGACGGATTGACCATCAGAGAAGTTGGAGATGGAAATCTCAATTTCGTTTATATAGTCGTTAGCTCCAAAGGTTCCTTTGTTGCTAAACAGGTCTATCATTTCTCCTCTGTTTTAAAATTCCCTTTTACTCTGTACGCGTGATTTATAATGATCCAAACGGTGCAAATATATCCATTTCCCGCAAACTGGCGGTTAATTTAGCAGTTGGTGGTGGGTTATCTAAATGCCACCACAAACACCAAAATGGGAAAAACTGAATTGGTGCTTTGGTTGTTGCAATTTTTGGCCCTACTTCAAATGATAGGTACCCCCACGTTTTGGCGTTAAACCCAAGTGATGACCCCGGTAAAGTACGTCTTTTTTCTTAGTTTTAACTGCAGCTGTATCTTTAGGAAAAGGAGGATCTTCAAGTTAGGCAAGGATTGGAGTGCTACTGACATGGCACTAAAACAGTTGCTGACTGAGTTTTGTTAGCAGACACATCCACTTGATTGAACATATTTCTGAAGTATCTTCATATTGGCTTTAATCTAACATATAAGATACTGCAGTCAAGCTGCACCAATGCCTTCTAGTGCAGTGGCACAAAGAGTCTCTTACCTGGGTGACCGTGGTTCAAGAGAGTGCACGGGTGTCTGTGTTTATTGTTCCAAAAAGGAAAAGGTATTGCAGTCAAGCACTTTGGATTCTAGGTATCACTTAGAATGCTCATTACTAGCATGACATCAAAAGATATAGTATCCAAATACATCCACTTGATTTAATCTTGTGAATCCTTTTATAATTGCTTCTTATTAAATTCTGCGAAGGAGATATATGATACTACAAGCTGAATAGTAATTATCTCTCAGAATGCTTAGTGCTAAAATGACATTAAAGAAACTGGTATGTGTGTTTTATAGAACATGACATCCATGTTATCTCAAGTTGTAAAATATAAATTTTAAATTGCTTTTAATTAACCTCCTAAACCAGATAATGTAATCATTCAGAATGCTCACTGTATAATTCTTTTGTGCTTAACATGCTCTGATGGTTAGCATACTGAATCTCTGAAATGTCCTTTTTTCTTTAGCTCTTATACTAAATTAGACTATTACACATTGGTTGCTTGTGTATCAGGCACTTCCATATATTCGTTGTATTGGGGAGTCATGGCCAATGACAAAGGAGCGGGCATATTTTGAGGCTGCAGCATTACAAGAACATGGTCGCTTGTGTCCTGAACATGTCCCAGAAGTTTATCATTTTGACCGTGCTATGTCCTTGATTGCCATGCGCTACTTGAAACCCCCACATATTATTCTGCGCAAAGGCTTGATTGCTGGAATTGAATATCCATTGCTTGCAGAACATATGTCAGAATACATGGCAAAAACCCTTTTCCATACATCTCTTCTTTACCATTCCACTACAGAACACAAAAGGGCTGGTAAAGAATCTTGCGAATGTTGTCCATGTTTTTGCATTCATATACGTCTCTGTCTTGTATTGCTTTGAACTAAGATTTTAACCAAAAACAGAATGTATATGCTTTCCATCTAATCTTGCTTGACATGGGAGTTTTAGTCGCACATATGGGCAAGTATTGCTGATGAATTATGAGCTGATTAGGAAGAGGACTTTGAAATAAAGTTCCTACTTATCGATATACATAATTAAAAGTACTGTTAGTCTATCAGAGAAGAATGCTAATGAATCTTGTGGTTATGTTGATATTTAGAAAGTGGGACTTAATTGTTAAATGACCTGAAAATAGTGTTTTGGATAAGGCAAGCTAATCCTTAGTTAATGTCATGAAATAACCTACTTATGAATGAGAGAAAGATAATCCTTTTTTTTTTTTTTTTTTTGGTGAGACAGATAATCAATTTGGTTGCTGTGCAGTTTTGATTAATTTAGTTGATAAGTGAGACAGAGTGGCCAACAGTGATAACGCCCTAAAACCATTTTGTTGCAGCTCTATTTGGAGTTATTTCCTGCCCTTCGGAATACTAGAGTTCCTCTAGCTGGCTTAGGGGCTGATGTGGTCCATATGGAGTGTGTATATCTAGATTCTGAGCTACTCATATATTAAAACCTTTAGAGACAGTATAGATTTGGAATCACTTGTTTCCACTTGCTTTTTATGTGAGCTATACAGGCATCTACATGGTGCCTCAGTCACTACAGATATGCTAAATTACAAAAGGCTACAATGGCTTTGTTTCTGCATTAAGGTTCCTCATCGGGGTGGGTGTAGAGAAGAAGTTAAGAATGTTGACCACAGCCGTCTTTTGATATGAGAACATACTGTTACTAAATTGGCTGTAGAGTGCAAACCCTGTATGGATACTTACTTTTTTGCAGATTCATATTGCATTTCTGTTTTCTAAGTGGCAAGAAATACTATTAACTGTATGTTATTTGGTTCTCTTGATGATCCTCTGATAATTTTAAGTCATTTTTTCAATAGTGTGAAGTAATAATTTGCTTTCTTGGTTACAACTAACATGAAGTTCTTGGTTCTCTGTGCAGTAGCTGAATTTTGTGGAAATGTGGAGCTATGCAGGCTCACTGAGCAGGTTGTCTTTTCAGACCCTTATAAGGTCTCTCAATTTAATCACTGGACTTCTCCCTATCTGGATCATGATGCTGAGGCAGTTCGGGAAGACAATGCTTTAAAGATTGAAGTTGCTCTTTTGAAATCCAAGTACTGTGCTATCTTGGTATCACTAGTTTGCCTTCATGATAGTTGACGACCTGTCACTTTTAACGATTTGTTGCTTCTATATTTATTGTTCAAAAATCACCTCAGGTATTAGTGACAGCCAACTTTGTAGGTTCTGTGAGAGAGCACAAGCCCTTATACATGGAGATCTCCATACTGGGTCTGTCATGGTGACTAGTGAATCTACTCAGGTTATAGATCCCGAATTTGCTTTTTATGGTCCAATGGGATTTGACATTGGAGCTTTCTTAGGGAACTTGATTTTGGCTTTCTTTGCGCAAGATGGACATGCTCTCGAAGGAAGTGACTGCAGTGTATGTATCAAAAACCAAATTTATATTCTAATTGAAGGCTTTGATGGAATGATAAGAGAATAGAAACAGATGATTGTTATATGAGTGCCAAGCACCAATTCCAAAGTTAGTCATGGCTTTTATTTTTATGTCCAAAATAATTGCAGAACTAAATCAGAGAACTTTTGATGAAATCTGATCTTTTTCTGTATGATGTTAATTAAAACTTTGGGACTAAATGAAGCCATGGTATTTAATAGAGTGGAATGGAGGAATAAGATTCATGTGGCCGACCCCTAATTGGGATAAGGTCTTGATGATGATGATGATCATGATTATTATCCATCAACTCCCAGGAACCTGACTACTGCCTTGTGTCCCTGAATGTTGCTCTTCTGGGGCATTTACTTCACCGTACAGTTAGTTTGGCTACCCATTATCTTATGCCATTTCACTTCAGAGACTTTTCGTGTTCTCATGAAGTTTGCTGCTGTTGTGGAATGAAAGTAGGTTTCATTGTCGCCTTTTCTGTTTCTGTTTGTTTTCTCATTCGAAGTTTCTGAGATTTTTAGTCTCACTTCAGAGTTATGGGTCCCTGTGATGCATCCACAGTTGCATCTAGAATTAGTCCTAAATCCAAAGTGTATGCTCCTAATAGTTGGACAGTGAAATACAGTGGTACATCCAGGCATTCTCATTATTTTTTGTAAGATAGGCACGGCATTTTGTGTCTAATGATATGACACTATCTGTTAGACATAGAGCGCTAGTTTATGCTGTCAATGCTCTGTTGCTGGAGCCTTCATACCTTCCCAAAAGTTTTCCTTTTTTGGCCTTCCACTCCTATTCGTCCTATTGGTTTGAATTCTCTATGCAAATCTTTTGGTGGGTAGCTGGGCTTGAACTTAAAGACCTTTAAGGTTGAGCTACTAACCGGCGACCATCCTTGGTTTCCTGTATAATTAGTGTCTAACATTTAAGAACTTAATTTTTGGCAGCACACTCTGGTAAGGTTAGAATAGAACAGTGGAGTTTATTGCTAATAGAATCTTTAGTTATACAAATTAAGTAACAAATGCTTTGATGGTAACAGTCAGTTCAATGTTGTCAAATGATTATATGATATGATGCAATCTGCCTTGTCATTCATTGACTACATGCTGTCTTCATCTTTTTGTTGGGTTACTGGTTAGAACAGTGATGGAGTAAGTTTCTTTCTGATAGACACAAAATCCCTCAGTGAATCAAGACTCTGAATTCCAGCAAAAAGATGTACATTGATAGAGAATAAAAGTAAAGAAGATCTAGATCGTCTGTATTTGTTAACAGATCTCAGCTTGAGAAAGGAAAAGTTTCAGCAGTTCCCTAGCTTTCGAGGAGCTAGGACCTCCCATGCCCGATCCCTCCTTGCCTCCCCTTGACTTCCCTTTTCTTCTGTTTTTCCCCTTCCCGAACTCCCTTGGATTCTCCTTGATTTTGAATTCCGTAACAGACTTCATCCTTATTTGCCAACTGTCCTTATTTTCTCCTAACAAACAAAAGCCTTTTGCTGCCCTTGTCAATTGCCATGTGGACCAACCCTTCTTGAGTAAAACTTCCCAAAGCAACCCTGCGGTGTAACAATAACCCCCCACAAAACCAACACCTTGTCCTCAAGGTAAAAGACAGGAAACTGCATCTTGATAACATCGAAGAGTTCCCACATATTTGCATGTCTGGGAAGATCTTCCCATTGGATCAAAACCTCCAATTGTCCTGTAGGAGAATGGCAAACATGCTTTACTGTGGCAGGATATACACTCAGTTCAAGATCTTCGGAAAGGCAAGCTGGCAATGGTTGAGGCGTCAAGCTGGGAATAACAGTAGGTTTGAGCTGAGAGACATAGAAGACATGGTGGAGTTTGGCATGCGGTGGTAACTCCAAACAGTATAACTTTGCGCCCATTCACCGTAAACTGCATCGTAAGATCTCGAAAGTTGGCTGCGATTTCCCCCAAGTTCTCTAGCCAAGCAATCCTAGGGACCACTCTCGCTTCGCCAAGATCAAAAGGGTGAAAATTCTGGGTTAATTTCATCATGTTGCTTTTGATTCTCTACATCCCATTGGTCGTTTGCTTCTGTCGTGGGTGTTCTGTTAGTATCTGGATCTTCTTTCTCCTTGTCAGTGAGAAACAAAAGTTGCAGTTGTTGATTCTTGCAATAGTGATCTGGATGATATTTCTCATCACAATGATAGCATAATTTTGGGGCACGGCGCTGCTGCAATTCCGCGTTGGTCAGATGCTAAAGAGATTCCCATCGTCTGGCGACGAAATCGTCGACATTGATCTCAGTTTGCCTTTGTGCATTTGCCCATCGAACGTTCAGTGCTGCGGGAGAGGATGGAAAAATTACAATTTTGCCCTCGGTACTCCCCTTCAATCGATGATTGTCTTGGGTAAAGCATACTAGGCCCCGACATCCACGGCCCACTACCCAATCGGTGGTTGTGGGCCTTTATCTAATCCAGAGCATTGTTCTTTTCTTCAATTTTATGGGCCAATTCCATGAGCCCAGCCAATATAGCAGGCCTGAACATCTTGACTTCGGTCTTGATCTCTTCCTAAAGCCCATTCTTGAAGGCTCCTTTTAACAAATCGTTTGAGAAATCCATTAAGGGATTGGAGGTGGTCGAAAATGCTCCTAAGCTGTCTCAACATCAACAGCGATTCGTAGTCATCATCCAACTGTGAAGACCAGAAGCATTGAAGCAGCAAAGACCTGAAGGACCACCATGATCGGAAAGGACTGTGCAATTCTACCCACAAGAACCAGTGGAGAGTATCCCCCTCTAAATAGACGGCAGCCATTGCCACCCTTTCCTCGTCATTGATTTGATTAACCTGGAAATAGCGCTCCGCGAGATAGAGCCAACCATAGGGTTCCTTGCCATCGAACACCAGCAGAACAAGTCTTCGAAAATGATATTCAGGTCGAGACTGATCCATTGAACCAAACGAACTCCATCGATCACCGCCTGAGGTCTCTGTGATCTTGTTAACTCTTGTATTTCTAGTTAACTCTTGTATTTCCGTGCTCCGGGTCTGGTTCTTCTTTTCTTTTAATACAGTCTTGGATCTCTAACAGGTATTTACCAAAAGCCTTGACGTTGGTTTGTAAACAACAGATGTTCTCCTTCATGTCTCCGATCTCCCCTCTAACTCCTTCAATCTCCTTCTCCAAGATTACTGTTCTTTCTATCTTGGTTCTAACCATGCCCCATGATTGAGCTGCTCTGATACCAATTGATAGACACAACAATCCTTCAGTGAATCAACACTCTGAATTCCAGCAACAAGATGTACATTGATATAGAGTAAAAGTAAAGAAGATCTAGATCATCTATATTTGTTAACAGAGCTCAGCTTAAGAAAGGAAGAAAGGAAAAGTTTCAGCAGTTCCCTAGCTTTTTGAGGAGCTAGAACCTTCCACGCCCGATCCCACCTCGCCTCCCCCTGACTTCCTTTTTCTTCTGTTTTTCCCCTTCCTGAACCTCAAATTCTCCTTGATTTTCCCTAACTGAATTCTGTAACTGACTTCCATCTTTATTTGCCGACTGTACTCATTTTCTCCTAACAAACAGAAGCCTTCTGCTGCCCTTGTCAATTGCCATTTGGACCAACCTTTCTTTAGTAAAACTTCCTAAAGTGACCCTGCAACGTAACACTTTCCCTGGTAATAGAATTTTTAGTTGTACAAATTAGTTATCACACACTTTTGTGATGACAGTTAATTGAGTGTTGTCAAACGAATTATTTGATATGATGCCATCTACCGTATTATTCACTGACCAGATGCTGTCTTCAACATTTTTCTTTTTGAGTTAAGAGGGTTTCTGATTTATATTTCAAAGAACCTCTTATTTATGCATGCATTGAGACTTGAAACCAGTTTTCACTCAGCTCCTCTGGTTCCCACCATCATCTAAAAATGTTGTATCTTTAGATGTTAGATGTTTGAATCTTTGGTCATGAGGAAGAAGAAGAAGAATAAAGGAAAGAACATGAGAGATATCTCTCATCCCATGTAGAGAAGAATAGAAGTGCCATAATGACAATATACAGGCATTGAGAACAGCAAGTGAATTTAATTGACAAGTATTCATTGTCAAACCACCCTCAAGTTTCAACTCAGATAGCTGCCTTGCACAACTTGCAAGTGATCTCTACCAATTGCGCTCTAGTCACTGCTTGAGTCAGAATATTGGCTAACTGCAGCTTTATGTTCCAGATATGGAAGAAATATGTTGGTTCACATGAGCTTCTTCCTAGTAAAATGCTGATCTACCTAAACATATGTTTGTCTGATTGTGTTGAACACACATGTTACATGACCGTCTTCTTAATGAAATGCCACTACTTCTTTGCATTTTTTTTTCCTCCAGTCATGTTCTACGTATGTGCTATTTAACTGCTACCTTATTATCACAACACAGTGTCATTATGCTTATGTACTTTGAATCCCCAGCTCTAGCACAACTTGTTAAGCCAGATAAGTTCCCACAAGCAATTTCCTGTAAACTTGTTCTCTTCTTTGCACTAGGTCCATCTGCTACATATCTTTTCTTACTCTGTCACTAGATTTCCACCAGTTTAAGAACAATAGCTGATAGTAGATTGCTTTTCCTTATCTGGATTTTCTGAGTTGCATTTGTGGAAGCATGTACTTCATCTGCTTTGGCTTGTAATTGTAGCGTTCTCCTGAGAGAAGATCTGATCTGCTGCTCCAAGTGAGCTGTTGATGCAGTGCAGTCATATTTCTTTTCTGCATTTTGTTCACGGGCACTATTCACATGAACAGCAATCATGTGGTACTGTTCACGTGAACAGTGAAAATGGAGATTTTCTTGCTATTTGAGAGTCTTTATATGTTAGGAGTCAGAAATAGTTTCCATTTCTGGAATTTCTGCTTTAAATTGGGTCTTTTGGAAGTTGTTTACCACTTTTGAAGCTTCGTATTTTAGATTAGAGTCCTTTAGTAAGTGTTTTAAGTTTCCTATTGCAGTTAGAAGTCTTTTAGGGAGTTTCTTATTGCTGAAGTCTTATGTTTTGAGAAGTCTTCATAATATAACTGAATTATAGAGGAAAGCAGTGAATGATATTGGATAATTGAGTTGTTTTCTTCTTCTTCTTTTTTGTGACTTCTTTTTTCTGGTTTGCTCTGTAAATGACAGTTGGACAAACTCGTGGGTTTCAGCTGGAAATCTTTGGGTGATTTTCTGTTGACAGACACCCTTTTTGACTTCGTTTTCTTCCCATGGATTTTAGAGTTAACCTCTGCATCATGTGTTGTTGGAGCTTGATGCTCCCCAAGAGGGCATCTGATCCTATTTCCCTCAAAGAGATCATTAGTTTCCAAGATGATATTGAGCAGTTCCAGCGTCAACTAGTGCATGTAGCTCAACAAGTGGATGCCATTATCAAATGAAATTTTGAAGAACTAAGAGAGAACTGGAAGCAGGGTGCAGAGGAGATGAAAATAGAGCTCAAACAAAAATTTTTGGTTTGTTGCAACAAATCCTCAAGACCTTCAATATAATGAGAAGGAAAGTGATAGGGACAGTATTGGGCATAGAAGGCAACAAGGATGGGAACGTATTGGGTGGATATATGCCAAGAGAAGTGGTCTTCAGGCCAGGCAGTTACATGGGATGCAGAGTTGTTACACAGGCCTGTTGAGAGATGAATTTCCAGTCAGTTGAAGGAGGATCAGGTGGTTACAATTCAGCTAGGAAAGAGATGCAATCTGTTGGTTAGGATATACCAAATATGCAATAGTGATGTAATCAGTTGGTTAGGATATACAGTTATAATCAGTTGATTAGGAAAATATGCAGTTAGTATCCAATCTGTTATAGGTATCCAATCTGTTACAGATTTAGGAAGATAGGGAAGATAAAAGGGAGAAGGTAGGGAGAGGCAGGGGGAGGAGAAAAGAAAGGAGTGGGAGGAAGTGTAGAGGAGGGACTGCGGTTCCTTACTTCCTACTGGTTTTACATACATACATCAGATCTTTTTAGCTTTGTTTACCATGAAACCCCCTTGTACTTCACATTTACCATGAATAAATGGTGTTCCATTTCCTGTTGAATGCTATTTCCTACAAAAGCTGAGCCCTAGACCTATCAGAAAGACACGAACCAGTGCACTCTATAGAAGTTGTTGAGAAAGTTAATGCCAAGAATCAATTTTAGCACCTTGACCAACCTCCCTCTGAAACATCCGATCAAGTGCATAAATCAAGCACCACAACCCACCATAGAGGAAGATGATCAACATATTTACAAGCTTACTTTTGAAATTGGTCATAGCATGTGGGTGTATCATTCAAATGAAAGGCAGTATACCAGTAAATACCACATGCTAAAGCACAAAAGGATTGGTTTTCACAAGATTCTCGACAAGATCAATAAAAAGTCACACAAAGTGCAACAAGAACTACAATTGTGTATCAGTTATACATACAAAAAAATGTCACCACCAGATTTGACCATCAATACTACATGCAATTTGGAGCGTCTTTCACCTAATAATAACAGGGAGAATGACATTGAGAACTCGAGGGTGAGTTCTTTTAATGATTGCAGTACCGTGTTCCTTTTCAGCATTGTTCACGGGCACTATTCATGTGAACAGCAACCATGTACTGTTCATGTGGTACTATTCACGTGAATCGTGAAGATGGAGATTTTCTTACTATTTTAGAGTCTTTATACGTTAAGAGTCAGAAGTAATTTATATTTCTGGAATTTCTGCTTTAAAATGGGTCTTTTGGAAGTTGTTTTCTATTGTAGGTGTTTCCTATTTTAGATTAGAGTCTTTTAGAAACTGTTGTAAGTATTTTAGGGAGTTTTTATTGCTGAAATCTCATGTTATGAGAAGTTTATTAATGCAATTGAATTCTAGAGAAATTCTGTGAATGATATTAGATAATTGAGTTGTTTTCTTCTTCTTTCTTCTGTGATTTCTTTTTCTCGTTTTCTCTGTAAACCATGGTTGTACAAATTCGTGGGTTTTAGCTTAAAATCGTTGAGTGTTTTCTGTTATTGACAGACACCTTTTACCTCTCTTTTCTTCCCCTTGATTTTGGAGTTAATCTCTGCATCAGTTGTCCTTGTAACATGCATGAACTAGCTAACTACTTGCAGCACATGATATATGTGGAGAAGTGAGAGAAATAAATCAGCCTCCTCGATAAATGCTGAAACTGACCTGCCTTCATCGAAGAATACAGATCTTAATCTTTTAACTCATGATTTGCTACATTGAAGTATCAGTTGGTTCTGCATCTAGATTAACTTCTTAAAGTAACTGACTTCTGTACACTGCATCACTAGCTAGATTAGAAGACTAAACTTGACTTTAAGCATCAGTGTAGAAGAATCCTAAAGGCAAATGTTATGTTACTAAGGTTGCACTCATGTAAGGGAAATTAATTCTAGAAAGACTCCTTTATTTCTGTGAGGAGTTGGTTACATACAATGACGAATACGTTGATGCTATTTCCAACCATTGAAATTATCTGGAGGCATAAAGCGTACAATAACAGTAACACTTGGATTGATTCTTTCTCTGGTCTGCACAGAGATGTTGATGGGCTACCATATTAGGCCAGGACCTTGTTTTTAATTAAATAAAGATCATATATAAATTTAACTGGTTCTCGGGTTCTGGGATCGATATTTGCTACCAGCATCCAGTGTAGACTTTCAAGGCCTGTAGTCTAATCCGAATTGAGTTTCCAAAGAAAATGCCAATCAAGAAAATGCATGATTGGCACTATCATATTGGTTTCTTGCTTTCATGTCTCTTGGAAATGTAGACTGCTTAGCATAGCCAGCTCACCAACCAGTTTTTCTTTGAACATTCTATAACATGTCAATTTCAGATTTAATAATATTAGTTATTGAAAGAATGAGAAATGAGAGAAAAGGTAGAGGTTAGGGAATCTGATTTAAAATTAAACAAAAAAAAACTACAAAAACAAATTGTGAGTCACAATTTGTGGCGGGAAAGGCCGCAAGTCCTTTTTAATTTTAAATACCAGAGATCTGGATGGATTATGTGGTATGAACTAGGAATGCTTTGCAGAAGCTCCTAGTTTATCTAATCTTTGATCACTTCCAGATAAGATCTAAATGTGATCGGATCCATTTTTGTCATAGTTTAAAGAAGATCTAATGTTAAAAAACTTTAGATCAGATCCAAAGAACAGATCTGCATGAATTCTATTCTTCAGATCTAAGCTAATTCTCAGATCTGATAATCAAAGAACAAAAGAAAGAAGTTTTGAATTATTTGCAAATCTTAACTATTATATATACCATAAAAGTCTAAAGGGAGAAGTGAGCAATTATTCTTTAGAATATTCTATCTTTAGATCTCAATCCAGTGCTATCTTTAGTTCTCCAAAATTCTCAGAGAACAAACTTGGTACAAGTCCAGAAATTTTTGAACAGAAGGGGCATTTGTAGGTGTTGCAGCTTCATGCGTACACTTACAGTATCCCAAATTGGTTAATAAGAGTACGAATCATGCATGCCTGATCAGTGTGCTTTCATGAAGAAGTGTTCTTAGGCTTTCATGGTTCATAATGGGCAGGGGATCTGAAGGGATAGCTCCACACTATTATTTCAGCAAACTGTTCCGTACCAGTTATGGATGTATTCTGTTTTCTTGTTTCATTATGAACAATTCATGTAGCAAATGCATTTTTAAATGTTCTTTATTGGCTTGAGTTAATCAGTATGTATTAAAAATTAGGTCTTTACATATGCTACTTATCATTAGTTAGTTTCACATGAGCTTAAAAAGGAAGTCTGGACTAATGTGTTCAGTGTCTGTAGGTTGTTCATGCTATAAGCTTCATACACCTCTGGCTGATTGTTTTCAGTAATGTTACTGATTATTGGATACTAGATGGCTTGTATAGTATACTGCATGTGAACACACATATGTTCTCATGTATATATGCGGTCTATTAAAATGTAACTGCTAAACTTTTTTGTACCCAGCAACTTTTCGGAATCTAAATTGAATCAACATGTTTGTGTTACTATGCAGCTATATAAGCAGTGGATTTTGAAGACATTACAAGACACTTGGAACCTTTTTGAGAGGAAGTTCACTGTACTTTGGAATGAAAGCAACAATGGTGATGCTTATCTTGGGGAAATATATAACAATCCAAATCTGTTGCGGCTTGTCCAAGAAAATTATTTCAAAGATTTGTTTCATGACTCTCTTGGATTTGGTGCCGCCAAAATGATAAGGTGATTTATTCACTCCACTGACTATTTTATCTAGGTGTCTGTTCTTTCATGTTATTTAAGGTCAGTTTTCAGATGTTTGGTTGAAGGAATGAGTTGCCAATATAAGAGAAAGTTATCTAGAAAACTATGCGCAAAGAGCACTTTGCTGAGTAATTTGATATGGTTAGAATATTAATAATTAGCGAGTACGCCTTGTGATAGTTTTTCTAGTGCTAACGTGAAAGGAACTGAAATAACACTTATCTATTTAGCAATATGTTCTGATCGATTTTTGACGCCTATTGTGTATGAAATAGCGGCGAGTCATGTGATGGGTTTATCATCATCATCATTAAGACCTTATCCCAATTAGTGGTCAGCCACATGAATCTTGTTTCCCCATTCCTTTCTATTAAATGCCATGGCTTCATTTAATCCCAAAGTTTTTAAATCTCTTGTTACCACTTCTATCCACGTTCTTTTGCACCTTCTCCTTGCCCTTTTAGAACCTTCTACTTGCATTGCCTCACTCTTTCTAACCGGTGCCATTTTCGGCCTTCATTGGACATGACCAAACTATCTAAGTCTAATATCCCTCGTCTTGTTACCCATTGGTGCTACCCCTAAGTTTCGTTTAATGTTTTCATTCTTAATTCTATCCTTTCTTGTCTTCCCACTTGTCCATCTCAATATCCTCATTTTTACTGCGTTCATCTTGTGAACATAATGTCATTAACTGCCCAACACTCTGATCCATAGAGCATGGCTGGCCTTATAGTTATCTTATAAAATTTTCTTTTTAGTTTAAGTGGCACTTGCTCATCACACAAAACTCCAAATGCACATCTGCATTTATTTCAGCTGGCTTGGATTCTCTGGGTAACCTCCCTCTCAATTTATCCATTCTCATAAATCGTAGATCCTAATTATCAAAAGTGGTCTTTTACGGGGACTTCTTGGTTATCAATCTTTACTGGTGCTCCACTCCTGTTCCTCTCCTTGCTAAAATTGCATTCTATTCACTCTGTCTTATTCGGCTGATTTTAAATCCTTTAGGTTCTAATGCTTCTCTCTATAACTCTAGTTTTGTGTTTACACCACCCTTTGTATCATCAATTAAAACTATATCATCTGCAAATAGCATGCACCATGGAATCTCCTCGTGCAGATGTTTTGTTAACTAATCCATAACCAACATGAAAAGATATGGGCTCAATGCCGATCCTTGGTGTAATCCCTCAGTGATAGGAAAATTGCTGGTTGCTTTACTAGTGGTCTTAACATTTGTTACCGCTCCCTCATACATATCTTTAATTATGTTTGTATACCCTCACGAAACCCCCTTTCCCTCCCGACACCCTTCATATGCTATGTAAATAAAGGACAGCCTGATGAACCAAGCTCCGGTGTATGTAGGGTCTGGGGAAGGGGCAGGCCACGCGGGTCTGTAGTACACAGCCTTACCATGCATTTTGCAAAAGGCTGTTTCCATTCCTCAAATCCGTGACCTCAAGGTCACATGACGACAACTCTACTATTGCGCCAAGGCTCCCCTTCAGTTTTATGTTATGTAAATATGGTACGTTATTTCCATGTAAACAAACAGATGTTAGAATGGAACTTTAAGTAGAAACCAAAATCTATGATAAATGTATGACTCGTACAAGTATCAGATTATACTAAAGAACAAAAGGAAAATCTAAAGTGCCCCCAAACATGCGGAATATCTGAATCTGAAACGTATCAGTTTCAAGGTGGATCTGTAAACCAAAATCTGATAAATGTTTGACTTGTACAAAAACCAGAATATACTAAAGAATAAAAAGAAAATCTAAAGTGCCCCGAAACCAGCAGAGTATCTAAATCTGAAACATGTCAGATCCAAAATTGACCTTTAGTTCTCCACCAAAGTGCTGTTGAACTGTCTGGAAAAAGGTAACCATTTATCTTGGAGAAAATGAGATCCATCAAAGTGGTGGTTCTTCTAAATGAAGCCGGATATGGCTGCTGATAGTCTATAATTGTAGAACTAACGTAGGAGATAAAAGTTCTTTCTGGATCTTAAGAGTAGTTCTTGCAAGTGCAGAATATGATGAAGAAGAAGATGATTTAGGAAGTAGTTGAACCTCAAATCTTGCTCTTACACCAAGTTAGAAAGGAAATGAATATAGCAAAAGAAGTATTTTTTGGGAGCAAGGTTCTCAGTATAGGAAAAGACAAGCATAAACGGCATCTACTAAATTGCCTCTGAAATAAGATTGAGAATACTAATCATTATAGTTTATGGCTGTCACTTTTGATTGATCAATTGAACTCCAAATGGACATATAACGTGTGTAAAATGATTTGATGTGCTAAGTACATGTAGCAGCCAAATTTTTTTAGACAAACTCAGAGTGAAGCAATGGATTTACATGCTACGTATCCCTATGATTCAACTTAACATTGTGGTTCTTAATAATTCCACTGTTCAGAATCCCTAAATAGGTTCCTATCTGAAACAATGGATGGCATCTCCAGCTCTTGCCATGGGATGCATAATGGTTAGTAGCTTGTGTAAATTCTCAATCAACAACAACGTAGGAGAAAACAAAACATCCAACAAAGCTAAGATAGCCGATATTGGAATTCTAAATTCTTACAAGTTACCTGTAACATCCCTCCCACACTTCTCTTACATGATCAAGTGAACACAATACTTTCACTTAGTGAAATTAATGTGAACTACCATTTTCTTACATCCAATGTCCACTTTTAATTCCTTACAAGCTACCTCAAACATCTCAGGTACGCTTTGCTTAAAGAGTCAACTAAATTCAAAGTACCCTTTCCAAGAGGCATCCTATCTTAATATAAATAGCCGACCCAACCTCATCTTGTTCACCTGATGAAGTGACTTTAGAAAATATTTCACTTTGGTAAGAACTTAGTCTGAACCACAAGACAAGCTGAACATCAAATAGTACAAGCTGTGCTCCCCTCGTTATAGGACTGCTCACGATTAAAATTACATTCTTTTTTCTTCTTCCTTGAGAAATAATAAAACATTTATTTAATGGATGAAAAGATATGAAAGACGATGAGAGGGCCCAAGAAAAAAAAAGGAAAAGTGAAAATAGAGCCTTTTATAATATCAGTAGTTTCCACATCGGTTGACAGGCACTCGGACAAAGAAATTAGCTCCATTAGATAGATTAGGTGCATGGCACTGTCTGGCCAACGACAATGCCCATCCACTCCTGTAGTAAACTAAAATTGTTCCATCCGCAAAGCATCAGCTGGATTCTTCATGGAGCATGGTTAGCTCTCAACTAATGAAGCATCTCATAGCATGTGGGATTGTTTCAGCAAATGAAACCAACTGAAATATGTCAGTGACGGGTAACCTACCAAAAATGTTAATATAACGATAAGCATGTATATTTCAGGCCTGAAAAGAATAATCAGACTTAAAGTAGCAGTGAAGCATCAAACTTGTGATGTTCCAGGTACTTGATCTTTTAGTGGTAACATGTGCACTAAGTTGATTAAGTGCTTCATCCCACAACCAAGAGGCTGTGGGTTCAAGTCACTGCTTAGTTCCCAAAAAGAAGAAAAATGAAATTACTCGTGAACCAAGTTTTGCTTCAACTCATTGGAATTGACTCAATTATCACCATTTGAGGAATGATAAATCCATTTGCACACTTCGATTTATCTCCCTCTAAGTATGCTTTAGTTACATCTAAATTACCACTTTTATATATCTAAGCTGTTCACTAGGTTGGAATGGCTTAGATAGATCAAGTAACAAATTTCATACCCATTACTTAATTTATCCCCATGTTTCTTCAAGTTGAATGTTACAGCCATACTTATCCAATTATTTTTTGAGTTAAGAATCACAGCAAAAAGAACAGAGGATGAAGTACCTAGTGGGCATGAAATTTGGTACTCACCCTATCTTAGCCATTCCCAACATGGTCAACGGCTTAGATCTACAAAAGAGGCAAGTAATCGCACTTGGACTAGGATAAATCCAAGTGCGCACGTGGATTTATCATTCCTCTCACCATTTAGATACACTTCTCTTTACTGCATACTTCTGTTTTAACTTTGTGACAAATAGCATATAGTGCATTTTTAATGTGATATTTTAATATGTGTGAATAATCTGAGTTTCAGGAGGATAGTAGGCGTAGCACATGTTGAAGATTTTGAATCGATCAATGATGCTGGCAGACGAGCATATTGTGAACGTCGGGCTCTTGAGTTTGCAAAATTGCTTCTAAAGGAAAGGCACAGATTCAAGTCTATCAATGAAGTTATTTCAGCTATTCAACAAGTTGCTTAGTGGTAAGAGGAAATTTAGCTTGCTTCAGACCCGGTAAAAGTTTTAGGTGAGAATGAAGTTTAATGCATGTGGTACTGGGCTCCAATCATACGACTAAACTATCACTTAAGTTTGACCAAATCAAAGCACTTCACTCAAATTATGCATTTCTCCATGTCATTTCTTTGTGCGTGATTTTTGGGTGGGTACTACAAGCACACTTGGATCACAAATCCGAACTCAAAATCCAATGTACTTTGTTACTTTGTGCTGGGTTGGTGTAACATAGAAGTTTGGTGCTACATGTTCTAAGTTGAAGATTGCCTATGTTATATATTGCATACAGTTATGTATATCGTCACCAAGTTGGATGTGGGAGTACGTTAAATTTTGGACAACGTATCTGGAGCGAACATGAATCTGCACTGCAGGTAAAAGTTGTGGAACTCGTGGTTGTCTGTTTGATGGTGAATCTTATAGGTAATTGTTGTTATCCCTGAAAATCACTGTTTTTCGTTCTTTATTAAATGCTGTAAACTGCTTGCGGACTCTGAATTTGGTTAGAATAAAGCTGAAGACTATTCTTTCTTCATCGATGCACTAGAGTAAACTTTCCTTTGTTTTGGCGTCTCAATACTAACGCAAGTGGGGAGCAAGCACTTGGCAGGGACTCCATTGGGTTTTCATTACCTGGAGTTGTTATACTGTATTTGTGCAAGTAATGAGTTGACAGCTATAAAATCTCTAAAAATACGTGTGGAGTTTAAACGCTTGCTGTTCGACTGATCATTTTCTAGACAAGCTTGACATCCCAAAAGTTCTACCCCATTAACCCTCTCATCGATGCATGGTTATCATTTCCATTCTGTTCCATCTGTAGATTGCCAAAAGATTGTGTTCCTGTCTGGAAAAAGAAACGGACTTGATTGGGAAAGCTTCTGCTGAAAAGTCCTCTGATTTATGTGCAGTTCTGATTATTCTATATATGTATAAGAACTTCTCAAGAAAACCACTCACGCACTCTCCTTAGTCCATTAATTACAACTATAGGAGCTTCAAGCTTTAGTTGAGCTTGCCTCATTCTATTGTATAAATTGGTCTCTTTCTCATGTTCGTTCGCATGTGTTTGAGTGGGTTTCCTATAGAGGAGACAAAAAGGTTATGGATGTTTTCTAAAGGCATACTCTTTTAGAGAAATCTAGTAGACATAACAATTACGCTTCTTGCAATGCAAATACTTTCTTTGGTCTAAACTTCTTTGCCGCTTTAACATATGAGAGTTTTTCTCAACATTTGAACCGTTCTTTTTTTTTTTCCCCATCATTTTAACTTCTTGTTTTCTGATCACAATGTTGCTCAACTTATATGGCACCAAGTCAAAATGTTTTCATGCCCACGCTATGTGATCCAATCATATTGTGCATACTAATTGAGACTTACAGGAATTTTAAATTCAGAATATAGTATAGCTGCAATTAGTATCTTTTAAAAATTTTGTATCATTTTTCAAATCTATGGCAATTGCAATAAATATTATTTTTCAATTATGGATTTTGAATCCATTGTTCATCATCCATATGCGTGAAACAAAGTACAAATAAGTAAATTGAAGTAATTTACACACATCAAAGGCAATATACCTTTGCATTACATCTAGGTTTTTCAATGCAATGATAACATTCACTTTAAATCAGCTCCTTAACTAATTTACGAAAATGGACATTGAGAACCTTATGTTTTTTACACTTGACTTCTAAAAAGAAATGTGACCAATTATAACAAGTAGGTAACTTCTTGATTTATTGTCTCCAACATGACAATCATGGTTCGTGCATGACAACTATGACGTCTGCTGTGGCATGTGACTAAGTCTCAGATGCTAAATGATAATCCCATTTGATTAAGTGTAATCCATTGTTAATTCAAAAGTCTATTCAATAATATAATTGAAACATGTCCCGTGGGTATTTGGTTTCAATCACATTACTAAATGGACTTTCAATTACAATAGAGCCTAGAAACTTTATCTCAAGTAATATTTTAATTAGCACATAATATTTAGAAGATGGGTACTTCATTCATTCAATCAAAGAATAGTTGTGCTTGCACTCTCATGCAGTGATTGTACCATTCATAACGCAAAGTGGATGATAGTCATGGACCATAAGATTTATCAAATGAATCAAGATGAGCTTTTTATACGATTCTTTCATAAATCTTACAAGATTCTCATGAAATATTCGATGTTGCATTGAGTAGAATTATTGACTCCCACTATTTAGTGACCTGCGCACAATCATTTCTTTCATACCTACTATTCCATTAGATCTTCATCCACGGTCAGGATTGGCTCTTCTCGATCTCTAAATCTATTTAAACTATTTTTATTCTTAAGGAAAAAATTTATGTATCTTTTCTTATAAGTAGAACTTGAGAAACAGGTTATCATAAGTGGTACACTCAATTAAAATAGAGGGAGGAGATAAAATTAAATTAAATACATTCATAAACATTCACTATCAGCAAATAAATCTCATTCATCACAACCATGAATCATATTCATCACACACATTCCTCAAAGTTCATAATCATTCATTCAAATCTCTTTAAGTCTCTTTGAGGCTGAAGGGAGCAGGTTTTAAGCATTATTTTTCCTTGCCTGAGCAATAGTAACCCTAAGTTTAATAGGCACTGGATTTGCTACGTGATTGTTGATTATTCACTGGGTGGAAGACTACCCCTCCCTTTCATTGTACTCCCATGAGCAGGTACACTGGCTCTTCGATTCAACAAGATAATAACTCAAAACTCCTCTTTCAAGAGAAGGCATCAAGAATCTGCATAACCGTCAATTGCCCGTTGCCAATAATTCTATGAGTTTGAGGTAACTAAGTCGTATCATGTGACTGAGCATCCAAAGGAGATCCTAACTCAGATCTCCTTATTTGATCTGCTCGTGGTGATTCTTTTTGTAGGCTCATAGAAAGAACTTATTTTTCGAGAACCGTCTACAGATATATGTTTTCAGGAGTTAGCACAAAAAGCGGTATTAGCATTATAAACCACTAACACCTTTTTCATTGCAACTAATATTTGTTGGCTACCTACCTAAACCATTCTAAACAAGACGAACAGACTCCACAAAATGAAGCATTTGCACGCCTGAGTGCAGCGACTGTTACTAGGACTCGTACATATATAATACTGACGACTGTTTTAGTTACAATATAAGTAATTTTATTTATGTGAATTGAATTCCTCGCGAATTAGGTCAACTCCATGCATATGGATAGTGCCCGCTTGACCCATATAAGGCGCATGGTTACAGAGAGATCCACTTTTTGCATAAAGGGGTCTTAGCTTTAGATGATCCAATTTGTTCGATCTGATTGCTCTGGCTTTGGATGTCTAGTAGTTAAATAGGAACAGACTAAAAAATTCTAACATGTGAAGTCCGTCCTCAGCCAGATAATTCATACACATCAGAAAGTAGTTATTGTCAGCTCATTTACAGAAGGGAACGTTGAGTCCTCTTGAGTTACTAGAGTTGAGGTAGGACATGGCAACAAAATTGTGTCACGACAAAAAATGCACTCTTTTCCCCGATACAAAACTGTTTCCTTTTCTGGTGATAGCAAGTTCGTATACTCCAGGATATGATACAACCATACATTCAAACCACCACCAAAATTCAAGAGCTCAACATGTCCCAACTTCTTTGCATGTGTAATGGCATGGGAGCAAGTAGGTTAAGCTTATCAAGCTTTGAAAGATCATGAGGTAATGCTGATTTTAGTTGTTCTATAGCCTCAGCTACATTTGGCAAAACCATCCGCCTACAGTGCAGGTGTAAGTTAGGCTGCTTTTCTGAGATACTGCCGCTTTCCAAGTCAAAGCCAAAAAGAAGCTTCTCATTCTTCTTGCAAGACTTCGACCAAGAAATAGGTTTCCATTTCTTGTGAGCATGCCAACCATATTTATAATCTCCGACTATTGGTGTACCCAAGACTTCCGCACAATGGACACGGAGCTTCATCCCCACAAATAAAAGGTAAGCAAACGTCAGAGAAATAAAGACATCAATTAAATTCAACTTGAACTTTCGTACCTGATGCTTTCTACCAGTAAGGGGAGAGAGCACTAGCCAAGTTAAACCTGTAAAATGTTTAACTCAGCCGTAAGCAATAAGTAATATAGTTGTCTCACAACTAATGTTAGACAACATGCACTCTTTCTAGTATAACTTTTTTAGTTAAAAAATCTCTTATAGGTGATTCTTTTGTTTGAACTAACATAATGCATCACCAGGAAACAGTGGAGCAAATGCCTTCTAGCACAGTGGCGTAAGAAGGGCCTCTCCTGTGTCACCTAGTAGGTCACAGGTTAGAGGTGCTCATGGGTGTGTTGGCTCAACATTAAGACAAATTTTATTAAAGCAAAAAAGAGGGGAAACAATGAAATTGCGGCTAAAGGACCAATTGCAAAAGTAACGGCTGAATAATAGCTAACTGTTAAATAGAGCTTCAGAAGAATGAGATTCACACAACATTGGCTGCTTATTCTTTTCGCACTTCAAAGACTACAGTACCTCAGATTCTATGAACTAGAAGATGGAGCATACTATAGTAAGTTTTAAAAGTAACCATTTGTGTCTTGAAGCTTTTACTAGCTAATAGGTTATGGAGCTCACTTGTCATAGCATTCAATGTCTAGGAGGTCCAGCAGAAGATCATATAAGAAGAGGAGAACAATGGTTGAGGAATGTTGAACCAAAGCAACATATACGACCCTTGATTACAGAGCACCCCACCCTTTGCATAAGATGATCCACCTCTGAATGATCTTATCCATTCATCTGATTGTTCCAACTTTCTGTGTCTAATCATCCAAAGAGCATGCAGACTGGATGAGATTAGAGAATAAACAACTGTCAACATTCAAAACCACAGCTTTTAGTATGCTACAATTATTCAATCCTTGTCAATTTTTGTTTAGGATATATCCAATGCTGGAGCAATCAGATGAATAGGTCGTATATCTAAAAGGTAGATCATCCAAAGGTAGTTCCCTTCATGCTTCAGGATTTGAAAGTCTGGTACATGCATTACAGTGCCAGAAAAACCACACATTGAAGACCAGTGATGAAGAATAAATCAGGGAAACAAAAATGCTCTTTGGAATATTTCTCAGCCAGTGAACTGTGGCTGTTTGGAAAGAAGAAAATATTATTGAGGGGTGTTCTTGTTCTGTTTCTCTCAGAAGAGACCTTGGGTTTTCACTTGGGGAATAATCAGAGAGTTTTTCATTTGTACTTAGAGGAAGATATAAGCTGAGAGAGGAACAGTTGTATGGCTTTTATAAGTATAAACCAAAAGCTAAACTTCGGCGGTTCCCTCTCCCTCATGTTTCTAAAGAAATTTTTTTGATGGTTCTGGCATGGGCAATCCTGGACTATCTGGACTTGGAGGTTTATTTAGAGATGTGAATGGAATCAAGTTGCTTGAATTTGCTGCGGTGATGACTAGGATTCTATCTGGGAGAAATAAGATATTGGCTGCTGTGGTTTGAAGGTGATTTAAGGAAGTTACTGGCAGACTTTACAATGCCCAAAGCTCTGAAATACTTTGGAGCGATCTCAAGGAGATATTCAGTCATTTGAGGAGTGCAGTAGCCTCTGTTTGAACGAGTAACTGTGTCCCTTTATGAGCCTTTCGCTATCATCTTCTCCATTGGCCTTCTCATGGTCAGGCCTAGTTTGATTCTTTTGTTCTATTTCTCTGTTCTGAGGATGTTTTGGTTATTTTCAGCAGGTAGCTATCCGCTCCTACTGGTACTTTCTTTGCACATATGATCTATTTGGTCCCAGCTTTTAATGAATTGCTCTTAAAAGAAAGGAATGTATCATCAAAAGTCTGAAGACTGAACAGGTTTATTTGGGCTTCTAAAAACTGGGAAAAATGTATCAAAGAAAAAAGGAAAGGAAGAAGAAAAAATCATGTAACTAAAGTGATACGGGTCAGATCTAAATTGATGGGCTAAAGTTGGGCTTAGAGTACCATACTTGAAAGCCCATAAGAGCAGATTGCTCCAACGAGCCCACTCCAGAGAATGGTTTGCATATGTTTCTACAAGATCTGTGAGATCTGTTTACAGGAAGACAGAAGTTGACCAGAATTGATAGGCTTAATTTGTCTAATTAATGTTTACGCATAACAGCAGCAGCATATAAGTTGACCATTGATTACCTTTAGTTTCTTTAAGTTCTTATGCATTAGTGGATAACCAAAGTTAATCAGATTTTATTAGCATTAGCTACCATAACTATTTATGCATATTCAGAAGGCAATAAGCAATAGATCTAGAAAGTAGTGGTTGAAGCTCTATAAATTTGTTATAGAACTCTTTGAAATCAAGAAGTGAGATTCTGTAGCCACTGTGAGTGGAACTTGGTTCGATACCTAATCATTTAAAGTGATTCCAAAGAGAAATACAATTGTTTGACTCTATTGGTGGTCTTTGAGTTGTTGATGTCACTTCAAAGTGCTTGTAGGCATCCTATCGATGTGACTCCTGCAGTGGTATCCTCTATCCATAGCTTGTTCATTTCTACCTTTGTTTCTTTGAGAAAATCTTTTATAGGGTGAGACGCCTAATCCTTTGGGGTGATTCAAACACTTATTTTTGTTCTTATTCCTGTTCTTTTGGCTTCTGTGTCTGCGATTTTAGTCTGTATTTCTACATAATTTCAATCATTTTGTTGAGTTTGTATCAAGTTCCTTTCAAATCTGATCCTCCTGTGTTCTGAATCAGTTTTAGTACCAGAGCTACGGTCGAAATGGCTACCTATTGTGGCCAAACTTACAAGGGGCATTGAATGACAGACAAGGGGATCAATTGCTGCTTCGAGTTGCTGAAAAGTTGGACAATCTGAAGACACAAATTGGGGTCTTAACAAGTCAAAGATCAGCCTCCAATGGTGAAGCAGCAGCCGTTGGATGGGAAGAGTTTCAGGACATTAAACCTGATGCAAAACCTTCAGTCCACAATGGAGTACAATCAACTAATCCACCAGTTAGGCCTACTAGAGCTGTACAAAGGAGATCACACATGCCAAGAGTGAACTGGTTCTGGAAGTCCTTAAACCGAATAGATTCGAGCCACATCAGTTATGTTGGGAGATATCACTACAAAAGTGAAACATGAAGTTCCTGAATTAAGTGGCAGCCTTGATCCTTGAAAGCTTTTATAGACTGGTTAGCTGCCGTAGAAGAAAAAAGCACAGCCTGGTGCATAAAGCTCCCATGTACAAGGGGTCCTGGGAAGGGGTGGACCACCAAGGGTTTATAGTACGCCTTACATTGCATTTTTGCAAGAGGCTGTTTCCATGCCTCAAACCTGTGACTTCCAGGTCACATGAAGACAACTCTACCATTGTGCCAAAGGTTCCCTTTCAGTTAGCTGCCATAGAAGATTAACTGGAAAAGAAGAGTGAGGTTTGCTAGAATTAAATAAGTCGGTGAAGCTAAGGCATGGTGGAGAAACATTGAGCAATGGATTCAGAATTGTACGACAACCTCCCACAATCAATTGGAATAGATTAAGCTGCAAATAAATGACAAGTATTTGCTGTGGCATTTTCAAGGCAATCTCTATGGCTGACCCCTAATCGGGATAAGATCAAATGATTTCTTCTAAGCATGGGAGTTCATTTGTGACTACTTGGTGGGTTTATGATATCAAATATGCTTTCCACATGACTTTGTAGGAGTAAGAGAACTTGAGGAAGACACCTTTTAGGAGCTTTAATTCTCAATCCATGAAGGCAGAAGCTAGCAGATTTCCTGAGGCAAAAAGAAGGGCAGCGCCTAATACTACCACTACCAATAGGTCTAATGCTTCTACTTTGATATCATTTAAGGATGCTAAGGTTAAAGGTTTTGCAGCTAAAACTTCACAAGTAGGCAAGAAAGGAAACAACTGTTATAAATGTCACAAAATAGGCTACTTAGCTTATCGATGCCCAACCAGAAATCGCCATTTGGGTACTGAAGGTAATGTAACTACATGAAGATGTTGAATAAGAGGATGCACCTGGTGAAAACAGTGACTAGGAGCTGGACGATGAGACAAACATCAAAACCATACAGCTTCATAAGATTTATGTTGGCAGTCCCAAAGCTAGAAGAGAGAAGATTGGCTGCATACAGTTATCTTCAATACTAATGTTCAATGTGGGGATAACATGACGCCTAATTCCCGAGAGAGGGGAGCAGCATGAATGTGATCTCACAAAGCACTGTCAACATAATAGTTCCAGTCACATTATATTTGAAGAATATTTCTGAAGTTTATCACTTGCAGCACTACTATCAAAGAGAATAAAAATACGAAGATTATTTGGCATGAACAACTGTCTTACCACTTCTTGTTTTTCTAAGGTGCCATGACCTCTTCCAGTTCCAAGTTGATGGTAGCAGACAGTTTAGGCACAACAAAGTGCCTCATTTCTTTTTACCTTCTTAATAGAATGTCCTGAAGGAAACAACTGAGCCTTGGAAATGAAGGACAGATTTTAGCTGATGTTATTAGTTGCATGTGACTTAAATTGCCTCATCAGGAACTTTCTCATAAGGAAAAAACATGTTAGAGCATAATCAGGAAGATGGATCCAACAAAAATAAATCAACTTCAGCAAAAGATCAATGTACTATTCCCCCCCATCGCCAACCCCACCAAAAATGATAGAAGATGTTAAGAAATAAAACTTCAACAATAAATGCTTGCAAGCTCAGACCAAATTTTGTCGACACCTATAGTTACTCAACAGGACCACCAGTGTGAGGACATTGGCTTAGACAGTAAAGACCACTAAGGTTTAGAGAAAACTAAAAACCTTATGGGGATCCAATTGGGAATGCAACAACCTTGCACATTTCAGATGAAATAGCACAAGTCTAGTTGGCATAATACAAGCATCTGAGAAGATGACAGGAAATATCCAATCTAGTAGTTTATTGTATGTTTCTTGCACAGAACTTTCCCTTTCCTGGGTGTAATGTATATGATTAGATACAGTCACATCTTTCATTCCACTACATCTCTTTATTTTTATTTTCCTTCAGGAAACCTAAAACCATTATCGGGAGTTTGAGGCTTTTACTAGCAACTTGAGACTTCAAGTACCATAACAGAAATGTACAATTTCCTCAAAACCAGCACTAACACAGTAATATAACATCCTGTATGATAACCAGATTAAGTTCCTAATACCAACAACTTGTCTAACCTTAGAAAACCAAATTTACAACCTAATTGTCACAATGAACCAGCAGAATAGTTGTCTGTAATAACTTGTCATTGTCTAAAAATCATAGAATATGGCAACTTCAGATCAATTTACATGCATTATGTCCTACCCTTTATCTTTTCAGGTAGTATAATATAACTTCAGGCAACAGATAAATGCAGAGGTACACTTGGCTAACCGTGATCTGAAGATTTGACTACTTCATATTCTGTTACAGCATGCTGGAATGACTTGGCTTGGTTATCATGAGCAATGGTGATTCGCTCAGATTTCCCGTTGCCCATAACCACCTGAAAGGTTTAATAATTTAAACTTCAGTAACAATGTCAGGAATAGCTTTTAGCACAGGAGATGGCAGAAGCATAAAAAAGGGCAGGGCAGTGCACGAAGCTCCCGCGTATGCGGGCTCTGGGGAAGGGGTGGACCATAAAGGGTCTATAGTACGCAGCCTTACCTTGCATTTTGCAAGAGGCTGTTTCCACGCCTCGAACCCATAACATCCAGGTCACGAGCGACAACTAAAAATGGACAAAAACATTGAAAAAAGCATCCCCACCTACCGGTTCATTGCTAGTTGACAAGTGAACCTTAATCATGATGGAGTTAGTTGGAGAAGATGCCCCTCCACCATTTTTCAACTTTTTGAATTAACACCGACATTAAGAAACTGACATACTTGTAATCAAGCAATTATTGAATAATTACAAGTCGAGAATAGGTTCATTAACATGGTCCTTCTATTATTTTGTGCAACTAGCAGCTATTAAGCAAAAACATGATTCTTATATTCCTTAAACAAGGATGATTCTTTGTGCCTTATAGTCATTTCATCTCCTTCATGCTACAATGAAGTAATGAGACAGTCTCATTCTTATGGCACAGACCTTACTGCAAAAGTAAAGAAAGGAAAAACAATGTAACTATGCTTTTATAATTTTAGATTTGGCACTGTGAAGTAGGTGAAGTGCTTGGATTTTGCGAGCTGTTCCAACCACTGCTGGATGTGATTCCATGTCAGACACCCCACTTTTACAAAATTGGACACACCAGTAGTTGACTGAGGCTATTAACTTGATTTCTCCAACATTGGATATCCAACAGATCAGAAACATGCTTATGGTGATTCTAGTATCCAAAAGAAAATTATTTTTGGTACGTACACAATAAGAAACTTTGTGGAAGTCACAGTCCCATCGAACAACCAGAACATATTTTACATGTTCAACCAGCTTGATTTTGGGCTATCTGATGTCCAAGGAATCAGGTGAACATGTTAGCTCAACCACGGATGGGTCCCATTACTCTCCACCCCCCCCTTCTCTCTCTGCTGGTTTACTTGAAGAAAACAAACTACAGAGTCATCTAAACATATTTTCTCACTTGAATGACTCGTTCAAGATATTATGCCATGAAGGTTATCATCTGAAACAAAAGACCAGACAAGACATTGAAAATCACACCAAGACTTTGTAAAAGGAAAATAATCAGTGCTAGTGCATCCATTTGCAATGTTGATTAGACATGTGGAAGTTCCATAGCACTTAACAATGTTTATAAGAAAGATTCACATATAATGGCTCAGAACTCTTTCAATTTTATTAAAGAAAACAAAATTAACTACAGTAAAAGTTAATTTGGAGCTTATCAAGAATGAATAAACCTTTGCCAGTGGAGCAGAGATCAATCCCCTCAAACACTTTGGAGTTCCAATGACAAGTGCCAAGTACTTCTTTTGCAAGATTCTTTTGCTATTATCAATGCCCTTAGGAAATTGAAAATCATGAAACAGGAAAAGATTCATTTAGAATTGCACTAAATCAGTAAAGTAAATCTAATTGAAAAAGAGGAAAGGCGAGGATTTTCACTCACATTACATGATAATGCCCTGCAAGTTTTCTCACGAAATATGGAATGCAGAATGGATGTACCAGTTCGTGTCCTCCCCAGCACCAGAATGCCACTACTCTCTCTATCAAGCCTGTGTACCTAATTAACTAACAAATTGTTCATCTCATATAATGATTCAAACAACAAATAGTTCCAGTTTAGATGCCAATATACACAAGATATGTTCTGAACTTCGAAGAAATTGAAGCAAATACCTAAATGCATGTCAAGTCTTATGCCATAGTGAAATCAAAAGTACAAAATCTAAAACATCATTTCAGGGGCAGCATGGATGACAGTAATGCATAGCCAGGGAAATGTTAGAAAGAGTTCATACACGAGCATAACTTAATGCCTAATACATATAAGAAAATCTAATGAGGTATGCTTGCATTATTTGATGATTGCTAGAGAAATGTTTGTCAAACAACATAGCAGTATTTTGAGCATTCTAGGTACAAATGAAAATATGCAATGCTATACCATTGAAAAATTGATTATCAATCGATTGGCAATAACAAGATTACTAGTAATCTTTGTAATTCTCACTATCATCCAGAACCATGCTGATATTAGTATATAACCAACCTACTTTCTGTTACAAAAAAGCGACTTAAAATAGAAATAAATGATTTCCAATGAAATCATAAGATGTAGTATGCTGATCAGTCATTCTTTATCACATACATAATAATTGATTTTGAATGAAATCATAAGAAGATGCATGCTGATAGTCATTCTTCATCACATACATAATAAGCAGTTGGAAAAATATACAGCCTAATGTTTTACATGTTGTCCTTAATAGCAGACAATCATTTGTGATGTTTCAACTTTCAACATAAGAGAGGAACAAAAAGAAGATGATGTATCAACTGCTACAGAAAAAACTTCGCACTGGTTAGTCACAGTTCCTTGTTTGGCAAGTCCTTAACATGAATCTCATGGCAGGAACTTTTAGTTCTATATGGTGTTATGGTCTCACAGCTGGTCCCAAGCCCCCGGATAAAGGAGGGTTGCGTCAGGTGCCAACCTGCATAAATTTTTTTGGCAAATCCTTAGCATGAATCTAAAGTGTAAGGCATTTCCTCAGGCTAGGGCATTCCCTATAAGCGATGAGCTGCATCGGATCCCAAATGCAGTGGGAAGTGGGCAAGGGCCGCTAGCGCATTCTCCCATAAGTGACACGTTACATCGGATCCAGATGCTGTAAAAAATGGACAAGGGCTCCTAGGGTGTTCCACCATGAGCGACGTGGTGTGTTGAATCTCGAATAGAGTAGAAAGTAGGCAGGGACTCCAGCGCTGTTCTAGATGTGTGCAGATAAAGAGACTAACTCAAGAAAATAAGATTTATATCACCTCATGGAATATAGGCACATTGATAAGTATGCGTATAAAGTTAGTTGATAAGATGAAACATGAGAGAGTCAACATAGCTTGTATCAAGAAACTACGTGGAAAAGGGTTAAAACTAAAAAAATTGATAGATATAAGCTCAAGTATGTAGGAAGGGACAATAATAGAAATGAAGTACGAATAGTGGTGAATAGAGAATTAAAGGATAAGCTTGTAGAAATTAGATGAACCAATGATCGAATTTTACTGATTAAACTTGTTCTAGGAAAGAAGATCACAAATGTTATAAGTGCATGCGCTCCGATGGTAGGGTTAGACAATAGAATCAAGAGACAACTTTGAGAAGATATGGAAGGAGTAATGTAAGAAATTCTCGACAGAGGGGATATTTATAAGAGCAGACTTGAATGGTCATGTAGGAAAAGAAAAGGAAGGATATGATAGAATACATAAAGGGTATGGTATTTGAGAAAGAAATTTGGGGGAAGCTATCTTCAATTTTGCTTTGCCATATAACCTACCTCTTGCAAACATATACCTTAAGAAGAGGAATGAAAACTTACTGACCTCTAAAAGTGGATCATATTAAAGCCAAATAGACTTTTCTCTACTTAGGAATACTAAGAGATCAATGTGTAAAGATTGTAAGGTGATACCTAGTGAAAATTTAACCACACAACATAGGTTAATGGTTATGGATATTTGCATTAAAGGATGGAAGAAAGGAAATAAACTTAATAGGAGTCTAAAATCCAAGTGGTGGAACTTAAAAGGAGAGAAGATAAGTTCATTCATGAACAAGTTGATGGTAGAAAAAAGAGGGATGAAAACCTACTAGCCTTTAAAAGTGGCTCATATTAAAGCCAAATAGACTTTTTTCTACTTAGGAATACCAATAGATCAATTTGTAAAGATTGTAAGGTGATGCCCAGTGAGAATTTAACCACACAACATAGGTTAATGGTTATGGATATTTACATTAAGAGATGGATGAAAGGAAATAAACTTAAATAGGTGTCCAAAAACTAAGTGGTGGAACTTAAAAGGTGAGAAGATAACATCATTCTCGCGGCCCGCACCAAAACAGTGCTTTAACCCTAAATGTCCAATCAACTGCTGTACCTCCAAGCATTGCTGGGAGAACTAGATAGCTCTGGGTTTGAGTGGCATTTCACTAACCTTTAAAAGTGATCATATTAAAGCCAAATAGACTTTTTTCTACTTAGAAATACCAAGATATCAATATGTAAAGATTGTAAGGTGATACACAATGAGAATTTAACCACACAACATAAGTTAATGGTTATTGATATTTAAATTAAGAGATGAAAGAAAGGAAATAAACTTAATAGGTGTCCAAAAACTAAGTGGTGGAACTTAAAAGGAGAAAAGATAATATCATTCACGAATAAGTTGATAGTAGAAAGAAAGTGGAACAATGAAACATAAGCAAAAACCACGTGGACTGATATGGTCAAGTCCATTAAGAAAGTGGGAAAAGATGCTCTAGGTGTATCTAAAGGTAAAAGACAACCAGTTAAGGAAACTTGGTGGTGGAGTGAAAAGGTACAAAAAGTTATTAAATATAAATGGGTGTACTTTAAAGCATGGCAGAGGACTAGAAGTATTAAAAACTTTGAGCAATATAAAAATGCTATAAAGGGTGCTAAGATAGTGAGTGAGGTTAAACTCAAGGCATATGATGATCTCTATAATAGATTAAGGTCAAGAGAAGATGTGTTCAAACTTACAAAAATAATAGAACGGAGTAGTAAGGACTTAAACCACGTTAAATGCATTAAAAGTGCCAAAGGTTACTCGTCAAAGATGACAAGATCAATCAAAGGTGAGAAAGCTACTTTCAAAAAGATGAAATTAGGAAAGGCCATGGGACACGATAGTATACCACAGAGGTTTGGCAATATATGAGGAGATAATGGAGTAGTTTGGCTGACAAAGTTGTTTAACGAGATTGTAGAAAAGAAGAAAATGCTAGATGAATGGAGGAAAAGCTCTATCGTACCAATTTAGGAGATGCTGAGCCTTAAGAGATCATAGGACTTTGCCTGTGTTGTTTTATGATCTCGTAGCCAGTCCTAAGCCCAAATAAAGGAGGGTTTTGTCAGGTTGCCGACCGGTGTAAAATCTTTAACAAATCTTATAACATGAATCTAAAGACTAAGGCATTTCCTCTAGCTAGGGTGTTTCCCATAAGCAATGGGGTGTATCGGAGCCCGAATGCAGTGGGAAATGGTCAAGGTCTACTAGGGCGTCTCCCTATAAGCAATACATTGTATCGGATCTCAGGTGCAGTGGAAAATGGCCAAGGATTCATAGAGTGCCCCCTCGAAAGAGATGCACTACATCAGAACCCAGGTGCAGTGGGAAGTAGGTAGGTTCCCTATGTCGTTCTAGATGTGTGCGGGTAAATAGGCAAGCTCAAGAGAATAATATTTGTATTGCCACATGTAAGGGCATGAAGTTAGTAGATACGATGAAAAGTAGGCAAGTAAACATAACTTGTGTCCAAGAAACCAAATGGAAAAGGACTAAAACTAGAGACATTGATGGGTATAAGCTTTGATACGTAGGAAAAGACAATAATAGAAATGACATAAGATAGTGGTGAAAAATGAATTAAAGGATAAGCTTGTACACATTAGAGGAATCAACAATATAATTTTATTGATTAAACTTGTTCTAGGAAAGAAGATCATAAATATTACAAGTGCATGTGCCCAAATGGTAGGGTTAGATAATAGAATCAAGAGATAATTCTAGGAAGATATGGAAGGAGTAATGCAAGAAATTCTGAACAAAGAGGAGATATTTATAAGAGCAAACCTAATTGGTCATATAGGAAAAGAAAAGGAAGAATATGATAGAGTACATGGAGGGCATGGTGTTGGAGAGAAGAAATAAGATTGTGGAAGCTATTCTTGATTTTGTTTTGATATATGATGGATTTGTAAATTGAATCACTGTAAGACAATAGCAAAAGAAGAAGAAAAAGAAGAAGAAGATGGAACTGAATTTAGTGTAGTAAAGTGAATACAAAGTCGATGAGAATTAAAGAAAACAACATGATCCCCACAGTAGACATTTCCTGCCCTCCTTGGTCTTTCCCATCCAAAGCCCTCCTTAATTCTCCCTCCCCCCTTCTTACTTTCCCCTACCACTAAACAAGAGAATAATATTTGTATTGCCACATGGAATATATGCGCATTGACATGTAAGAGCATGGAGTTAGTAGATACGATGAAAAGTAGGCAAGTAAACATAACTTGTGTCCAAGAAACCAAGTGGAAAAGGGCTAAAACTAGAGACATTGATGGGTATAAGCTTTGATATGTAGGAAAAGACAATAACAGAAATGACATAGGATAGTGGTGAAAAATGAATTAAAGGATAAGCTTGTACACATTAGAGGAATCAACAATAGAATTTTATTGATTAAACTTGTTCTAGGCAAGAAGATCATAAATATTACAAGTGCATGTGCCCAAATGGTAGGGTTAGATAATAGAATCAAGAGATAATTCTAAGAAGATATGGAAGGAGTAAAGCAAGAAATTCTGAACAAAGAGGAGATATTTATAAGAGCAAACCTAATTGGTCATATAGGAAAAGAAAAGGAAGAATATGATAGGGTACATGGAGGGCATGGTGTTGGAGAGAAGAAATAAGATTGGGGAAGCTATTCTTGATTTTGTTTTGACATATGATGGATCTTTAAACTGAATCACTATAATACAATAGCAAAAGCAGAAGAAGATGGAACTGAATTTAGTGTAGTAAAGTGAATACAAAGCCAAAGAGAATTAAAGAAAACAACATGATCCCCACGGTAGACATTTCCTGCCCTCCTTGGTCTTTCCCATCCAAAGCCCTCCTTAATTCTCCCTCCCCCCTTCTTTACTTTCCCCTACCACTGAGCATATGATACCCCCTAACAAAATTCCTCCACAGGTGCCCGCCCCCACCCCCACCCCCCCGCGCTATCCTTACACCTGTCCCCCCTATACATCTAGATTTTATATTGATGCCAATTGAATTTATGCAGATGCTAACCGCCTGGATTTCTAGGGACCACATCTCATGGAGTAAGTCAGCCCAAAACGTCCCTAATTTCCCTACTGCTTATGAATACCCACTCCTAAAACAACCACCTTGTCCCCAATGCGGAAGTCAGGAAATTGTGACTAAATAGTGTCAAAAAGCTCCGAAGCATTGTCATGATCAGGTAGACCTTCTCATTGATTAGTACTTCAAGATGACCGTTAGGCAGACTGCAGGTATCCTTAATGGCTGATGGATTCACTTGTAGTTCTAGGCCCTCCGAGAGAGAAGTAGGTAATGGTTGAGGGCTGAGGGTGGAAGAGGTAGCAAGCTTTTAATAGGGAGAAATGAAAAATGGGATGGATCTTGGCAGTAGGGGATAGCTCAAGGCGGTATACAACTTCACCAATCCATTGAGACACTTTGTGAGGGCCATAATATCACAGAGAGAGCTTCTCATTGAAGCAAGTAGCCAGCGATTTGTGTTGATAAGGATGAACCTTTAAATATACGAAGTCACCTAGTAGGAAAGAGAAGTCTTGCCTCCTTGAATCTGATTGGACTTTCATGTGTGATTGGGCTCTGTCCAAGTGGTATTTCAGTTTAGCCAATATTAAGGATATGTACGAGGGAGCACAAACAAATGTTAAG
Organism: Warburgia ugandensis; assembly: GCA_035236585.1. Taxonomy (NCBI): domain Eukaryota; kingdom Viridiplantae; phylum Streptophyta; class Magnoliopsida; order Canellales; family Canellaceae; genus Warburgia; species Warburgia ugandensis. Next base: position 44,691,447 of record CP141133.1, read on the forward strand.
ATGATTGACGAAGAAGCCAATGATTTCCCTATTACTATAGGATTGCACCAAGGATCTGCATTGAGCACATACCTTTTCACATTAGTTTTGGCTGAGTTAACAAAACATCTGCATAAGGAGATTCCATGGTGCGTGTAATTTGCAGATGAAATAGTTTTGATTGATAAGATGAGAGCATAAACACAAAGCTAGAGTTGTGGAGAGATACTATAAAGTCTAAAGGATTTAAATTAGCCGAACTAAGGTAGAGTATATGGAATGCAATTTTTAGTAAGGACATGAGTGGGAGTGAAGCACCAATAAAAATTGATAACCAAGAAGTCTCTCAAAAAGATCACTTTTGATAATTGGGATTGATAATTCATGAGAGTGGAGATATTAAGAGAGATGTTACCAAGAAAATCCAAGTGAGTTGGAACAAATGAAAATGTTTGATCGACAGGTACCACTCAAACTAAAAGGAAAATTTTATAGGATGGCTATAAGGCCAGCCATGCTTTGCCTCAGAGTGTTGGACAATTAAGGAACAACATGTACATACGATGAAAGTATACGAAATGAGGATGTTGAAATAGATGAGTGGAAAGCAGAAAGGATAGAGTTACAAATGAAAACCTTAGAGTAAACTTAGCAGTAGTACTAATAGGTAACAAGATGGAGGGTAGACTTAGATGGTTTGGACATGTCCAACGAGGACCCAAAGCAACACCAGTTAGAAGGAATGAGTTAATTCAAGTCAAAGGCTCTAAAAAGGGGAGGCCCAAAAGGACGTCAATAGAAGTGGTGCGTAAAGACTTAAAAACTTTTGGACTTAATGAAGCCATTACACTTAATAGAGGGAAATGGAGGAACAGGATTCATGTGTAGCCAACCCCTCAAGATAAGGCTTTGATGATGATGACGACTTCGCTTGGGGCCAAAATTTGAGGAGACTAGTAATTCACTTAGTAGAATTTTATCTTATCTTGGTTTACTTTTAGAGTTGGTTTAAATTGGTTTTGAACAGGTTGTGCAGCTTAAGTTTCTCATTTTCTATCTGCATCTCCTAATCTTGTTCATTGCTTTTTTCCTTAGATCTTGCTAGTGTGCTTTTCTTATGCTGTTTTCACCATGCTTCTGTTTCACTTATCTCTGCTTTGAGGACATTCCTACATATGGATCTTTTGTGCACTTTTATAGTAGATAGGAGGGGAGTATGCTATTTGACTATTAATTTCTTTGATGTCCTCCAGAAAAAGATCTCTTATGAATCAGATTTCAATTTGAATATCTTTGAGAGAAAAGGAGCAAACTTTCTCAAGGTTTTTCCTTAGACCTAAGATCCAAACAAATGTATCTTTTCCCTTTTCTATCATGACCTTCTTTGATTCTTACCCCAAGTGAATCCATACTACCTTTTGTGCTGTTCTTTTCATCTGCTGCCTTCAAATCTCCATGAAGTTTTCGGAAATAAGGTTTGGCATGTCTTCTTTAGGATACCTGCTCCAATCCCACCAACCGATGCTTTTATGGACCATCTGCCATTTGATTTTCTTGCTTTTCTTGCCCTCAAACAAAGAAGCAACACTGCGCTCGTTTCAAAAGTCCCCCCTCCATGTATTTCCATAATGATATCAATTCAACAAGGAGATTTGCAAGAGCCAAATTTATTAGGGTTAACTCGTCCAACAAGACAAAGGGGTTCCTTTTTCACACAGCAACCCATTGCCTCCTTTACCCAAACCCTAATCTGGATGAGTATTTGATGATGATGAAGCTCCTTTCTCCCAAAACTCAACAGTTAGCCCAGATGCCTTCTAGCAGGATTCTCATTTACAATAGCATGACAAGACATATGAGTGAAAACTTTTAAATTTTATACTAGCATTTCAACATGCAATTTAAGATGAAGTCTTTGATACATCAAACCCACAAACAAACTTTCCCAGCTCACTTTCAACAACCTAAGGTTAGATGAAGAGTATTCATCTAGTCTATTTTCCATCTATAAAAGCAATGCCATCACCTGCAACCTGCATAGTGTAACTTTCACCTATTCTACTTTCTTTAACACCTTTGATGGCCGCCTGCTATTTAATCAGCTTAATGTTAAATTTTAGCACTTGGCAGCAATGATAAAGAAAAATACCTCCATATTTTATTCCAGAGAATACAAAAGGCAACAGCAGCAGATCCATTTCCAAGAATATGGAAGGAAGCCCAAAACAAGCATGCCCACGATCATCATGCCATTGGAGCCAAATCCATTGTTCTCTTCATGTAGTAGGTAACATCCAAATATTATACATTCATGTGCCTCTCCAACACCCATTCACCCATTCTAAGGGTTTCTCGACTTTAACATGGTATCATGTCTTCCAAAAATGGTATTTTCACTTCTATAATTTCTAAATCTCCTGTTATTACGTCGAGAAAATTAATTGGTAGTGAAAATTATCTATCTTGGTCAGCCTCTGTGGAATTATCGTTTATGGGTCAAGGTTATGAAGACCATTTGGTCAAGAAAGAAGATATTTTTGCTGCAGACGAAGTGCAATGGAAAAAGATTTTGATGCATAATTATGCAGCCTATTATGGCAATCTGTCGACCCCAAAGTTTTACATAATCTTCAGGCCTATAAAACATGTTTCAAATTTTGGACCCAGGCCAAGCGCTTATACACGAATGACATTCAATGTTTTTACAAAGTTGTTTTTGACATTGTTCATATTAGACGATAGGACATGGATCTTTCAACTTACATAGGAAAGATTGCGTCCCTCGAGGAGTTCTTCTCTTTGATGTCTCCTATTGATGGTGCAGAAGCCCGACAAACACAAATTGATAAGTTTTTCTTGGTGTTAACACTCATTGGGCTCCGCCCTGACCTTGAATCCGTCAGAGATCAAATTCTGGCTAGCCCTTCGGTGCCCTTATTGGATGAAGTATTTGCCCACTTGTTGCGTATCTCTACTCAAATAGTTACTTTTGATGGCCCTTCAGATTCCTCAATTGTGGCTTCTCAGGCAAACACTAGAGGCGGTTGTGGTGGTGGTCGTAATCGAGGACAGCGTCCTCAATGCACATATTGTAATAAGATTGGACACACTCGGGATCGCTGTTACCAACTGCACGGGTGACCTCTTGGCACTGCTAACATCGCCCAGTCATCTAACACCCAATTACCTGACTCATCTGAGGGCTCCACATATCAGAATATTACCCTGACTGGTAGTGATTATGATGCGTACCTCCAGTATCAGGCAACCAAGTCATCTTTCATTGCTTCCGTCACTCAAACTGATAATCCCAATGTTTGCTTTACTCAGTCTTCTTATATTGGCCTGTGGATTCTAAACTCTGGAGCTTCTGATCACATATCTAGTAACAAACACCTTTTTTCCTCTCTTACTAGTTCTTCTACTTTACCTACTATCACTCTAGCCAACGGTTCTAAAATTGTAGCTAAAGGCATTGGTTTGGCTCATTCCCTTCCTACTCTTCCTCTCACCTCTGTGCTTTATGTTTCTAAGTGCCCATTTAATCTTATTTTCTATTAGTAAAATGACTCACACTCTTAATTGCTCTCTCACTTTTTCTGATAAATCAATAATCTTGCAGGACTGGGTACAGGGAAGACAATTGGTACAGGGCATGAGTCTTAAGGCCTTTACCATCTCACATCACCTGTTGTTCCTACTTCTTGAATCTCCACTGATTCTCTCGCTCTTATTCACAATCGTTTGGGCCATCCTAGTCTCCCCAAACTTCAAAAGATGGTCCCTCATTTTTCTACTTTATCGTCTCTTGAGTGTGAGTCTTGTCAGCTTGGAAAACATACTCGTGTTTCGTTTCCAAAGTATCTCAATAATCGGGCTGTGTCCCCCCTTGAACGTGTCTACACTGATGTTTGGGGTCCTGGTCGTACTATTTCTACTTTAGGTTTTCAGTACTTTGTAACTTTTATTGACGATTATTCTCGATCCACTTGCTTATTCCTTATGAAGAATTGATCTAAATTATTCTCAAATTTTCAGAAATTTTGTGCTGAAATTCAAACTATATTTAATATTGCCATCCGTGTTTTATGTAGTGACAATGCATGAGAATATTTTTCTACACCTTTTTCTTCTTTTATGTCTCAACACGGAATTCTTCACCAGTCATCGTGTACCCACACTACTCAACAAAATAGAGTAGCTGAACACAAAAATTGTCATCTTATAGAGACAGCTCGCACTTTACTTCTTCACGGTAATATTCCTTTTTGTTTCTGAGGGAATGTTGTTCTCACTACTTGCTACTTAATTAATCGTATGCCTTCTTCTGTGTTGCATGATCAGATTCCCCATTCCATTCTCTTCCCCACACAACCTCTTTATCTTCTTCCTTGTGTTTTTGGATGTACTTGTTTTGTACACAACCTTGCACCTGGGCAAGATAAGCATTCCTCAAAGGCCACAAAATGCATCTTTTTGGGATATTCCATACTTCATAAGGGGTATCGTTGTTATTCTCCTGACACTAATCGATATCTTCTCTTAGTAGATGTAACTTTCTTTGAGCAGTCACCATTCTTTTCATCCACTGCTGAGCCTCTCTCCATTTCTGAAATGACTTATATGCTCCAGCTTGAGGGGGAGTATTGAATATAGCATAGTATTGTATAGCTTTACTTAGCCTTAGTATTAGTTTTGTTTTATTTTTAGTCCCACATTGTATAGTTGAGAGCATGTAACTATCCTTGTTTAGTATATATATGTGTTAAGTGTGAGGTGCACAATAACCAACACACATTCACCCATTCTATGGGTTTCTCTCTCTCTCTCTCTCTTGGCTCCACTTTAACAAGCATGGCATAGCCCTGAATCATTTCAAATGAGCCTACTCACGCTAGCTGCTCTAGGATTTCCTTTATTGGCCCCATAAAAAATTAGCTTGAAGAAGCCTTGAGGATGTGGCTTCCACTAAATCCAGATAACAAAGGGAAGCTTGTCATGGTAAGAATTCAGAATGGTAGGAAACTGAATTTGCAAGTTGCTGATCCAAAGACACATGCTGTTGGGGACTCTTTCGAGGTTGAGAGGTCTAAAAGAGTGGATAAGTTGATTTTGGCATTCTATGAACATGCCTGTCCTTTTTATCTTCTAGTGAAGCACCTGTCCCACCACAAGTAGGCTCCTCATTGTCAAAAGAGATGATAAGAGTCTGATCATGAGAAGGGAGTTCCCGTTTTAAACACCGATAATCGGCTGCCAGCTTCAAACCAAAGAGTAAAGCATACCATTCAGCAAAATTGCTGGTTTTTCTTCCAATATAAATACTGTATGAGACCAGCATAGCCCTGGAATCATTTCAAATGAACCTACTCACGCCAGCTGGTCCAGGATTTCCTTTACTGGCCCCATAAAAAATTAGCTTGAAGAAGCCTCGAGGATGTGGCTTCTACTGAATCCAGATAATAGAGGGAAGCTTGACATGGCAAGAATTCAGAATGGTAGGAAACTGAATTTGCAAGTTGCTGATCCAAAAGACACACATGTTGTCGAGGACTCTCTCGAGATTGAGAGGTTTAAAAAAGTGGACAAGGTCATTTTGGGCATTCCATAAAGAACATGCACATCCATTTTATCTCCAAGTGAAGCACCTATCCCACCACAAGTAGGCTCCTTGTTGTCAGAAGAGATGATAATAGTCTGATCGTGAGAAGGGAGTTCCCTTTTTCAAGACCCATAATTGGCTGCCAGCTTCAAACCAAAGAGTAAAGCATACCATTCAGCAAATTGCTGGTTTTTCTTCCAATATAAATTAGAAGCGATGATCAAAGGGTATTAGTCAAAGATGATGAGATCAAACAAAGGTGGGAAACATACTTTCAAAAATTGTTAAATGACAATGGCCCTGAGAATATAGGGATTGAAAATACCATAAATCAAAATAACATTGGATATTATAGGTATGAACGTAGGATTAAAATACCTGAAGTAAAAGAGGCCTTAAAAAAGATGAAATCAGGAAAGGCCATGGCGCCTGATGATACACCAATAGAGGTTTGGAAGCATATGGGAGACATTGGGGTAGTTTGGTTGATCAAGTTGTTTAACAAGATTATAAAATCAAAGAAAATGCCTGATGAGTGGAGGAAAAGTTCTATTGTACCAATTTATAAGAATAAAGGAGACATACAGAGCTGCACTAATTATAGAGGGATCAAACTTATGAGCCACACTATGAAACCTTTTGAAAGAGTGATTGAGAAGAGGCTGCGTCATGAAACAAGTGTATCAGAGAATCAGTTTGGTTTCATGCCTGGGAGGTCTACCATGGAGGCTATTTTCTTACTAAGACAATTAGTAGAGAAATATAGGGAAAGGAGGAAAGACCTCCACATGGTCTTTATTGATTTAGAGAAAGCTTATGATAGAGTCCCTAAAGAGTTAATATGGAGAGTGTTGGGTGGTAAAGGGGTTTCGCAAGGATATATAGACATAATTAAAGATATGTATGAGGGAGCGGTAACAAATGTTAAGACCACTAGTGGTGTGACTAGTGATTTTCTTGTCACTATAGGATTGCACCAAGGATCGGCATTGAGTCCATACCTTTTCACATTGGTTATGGATGAGTTAACAAAACATTTGCATGAGGAGATTCCCTAGTGCATGTTATTTGCAGATGATATAGTCTTACTTGATGAGACAAGGGAGGGTGTAATCATAAAGCTAGGATTATGGAGAGAAGCATTAGAATTTAAAGGATTTAAAATTAGTCGAACTAAGACAGAATATATGGAATGTAATTTTAGCAAGGAGAGTAGGAGTAGAATACCAGTCAAGATTGATAACCAAGAAGTCCCCGTCAAAGACCACTTTCGGTACTTAGGATCAATAATTCATGAGAGTGGAGAGATTGAGAGGGAGGTTATTCAGAGAATTCAAGCAGGTTGGAACAAATGGAGATGTGCATCTGGAGTTTTGTGTGATCGACGGGTGCCACTCAAACTAAAAGGAAAATTCTATAGGATGGCCATAAGGCCGGCCATGCTCTATGGATCAGAATGTTAGGCAGTTAAGGAACATCATACTCATAGGATGAGCGTCGCAGAAATGACGATGTTGAGATGGATGAGTGGTAAGACAAGAAAAGATAGAATTCGAAATAAAAATATTCGAGGAAATTTAGGGATAGCACCAATAGGTAATTAGATGAGGGAGACTAGACTTAGATGGTTTGGACATGTTTAAAGGAGACCAACAACGGCACCGGTTAGAAGAAGTGAGGCAATACAAGTAGAAAGTTTTAAAAGGCCAAGGGGAAGGCCCAAAAGAACGTGGATAGAAGTGGTGAGGAAAGATTTAAAAACTTTGGGACTAAATGAAGACATGGTATTTAATAGAGTGGAATGGAGGAATAAGATTCATGTGGCCGACCCCTAATTGGGATAAGGTCTTGATGATGATGATGATGATGATGATGATGATAAATACTGTATGAGACCAGCATAGCTCTGGAATCATTTCAAATGAGCCTACTCACTCCAGCCGCTCCAGGATTTCCTTTTTTGCCCCATAAAAAATTAGCTTGAAGAAGCCTCAAGGACGTGGCTTCCCCTGAATCCAGATAACAGAGGGAAGCTTGACATGGCAAGAATTCAGAATGGTAGGAAACTGAATTTGCAAGTTACTGATCCAAAGACACAACATGCAGTCAGCAAGACTCTCGAGATTGAGAAGGTTCAAGAGATTGGGCAAGGTCATTTTGGGCATTCCATATAGAACATGCACATCCTTTGTATCTCCCAGTGAAGCACTTGTCCCACCACAAGTAGGCTCCTCGTTGTCAGAAGAGATGATAATAGTCTGATCAAGAGAAGGGAGTTCCCTTTTTCAACACCCATAATCAGCTGCCAACTTCAAACCAGAGAGTAAAGCATACCATTCAGCAAAACTGCTAGTTTTTCTTCCAATATAAATACTATATAAGACCAGCATAGCCCTGGAATCATTTCAAATGAGCCTAATCACACCAACCTCTCCAGGATTTCCTTTATTGGCCCCATAAAAAATTAGCTTGAAGAAGCCTCAAGGACGTGGCTTCCACTGAATCCATATAACAGAGGGAAACTTGACATGGCAAGAACTCAGAATGGTAGGAAACTGAATTTGCAAGTTACTGATCCAAAGACACACATGCTGTCGGGGACTCTCTCAAGATTGAGAGGTTTAAAAGAGTGGCAAGGTCATTTTGGGCATTCCATATAGAATATGCACATCCTTTTTATCTCCCAATAAAGCACCTGTCCCACCACAAGTAGGCTCCTCATTGTCAAAAGAGATGATAATAGTCTGATCATGAGAAGGGAGCCCCCTTCTACATGTAAGTTTTCAACACCCACAATCGGCTGCCAGCTTCAAACTGAGTAAAGCATAACATTCAAAAGGTATTTTTTCCACTATAAATGCTGTATGAGACCAGCATACCCTGGAATCATTTTGAATGAGCTTACTCATGCCAGCCAGTCCAGGATCTCCTTTATTGGCCCCATAAAAGATTAGCTTGAAGAAGCCTCAATGAAAAAGGAGGGTCTTGCATCAGGGGCCAGTCAGCAAGGAACAAGTTGAAGAGGATTTTTTTACTTCTTTCCTACTTGCAAATAAATATGCATTGGTATATTAGTTTGTAAATAGGCAATGAAAATCATCCTAGCTTCTTAAAAGTATGGTGTTGAATATAGCATTGTATTGTACAGTTAGGCGCATGTACCTATCCTTGTTTAGTATATATATTAGTTAAGTGTGAGGTGCAAAACCACCAACACACATTCACCCATTCTAAGGGTTTCTCTCTATCTCTCTCCCTTGGCTCCACTTTAACATGGTATCAGAGCCATAAGAGAAACCCTAATTATCTACCTTCTCTTTTTCCCTCTTTGGTTTGGCCTTGTATCCATTCCAACGATACTTTTGGCGATCATGTTTCTTTTCCGATCACCCCTCCATTGTCTTTGGGGTTCCCAGATCACCACTACTACCGCCAAATTGTTGCTGCAACCAATGGCTTTTTCAATGACTTTTCCAGCAACCTCTCTTCTAGCCGGCCACCCTATATTTTGGGCCAAAGGGTGCCGATCTACATTTTTCCAAATAAGTAATCAAGGCTTCCAAAAATGGCATCTTCATTTCTGTAATTTCTGGATCTCCTATTATTACATCAGAGAAATTAATTGGTAGTGAAAATTATGTCTTGGTCTACCTCTGTGGAATTATGGTTTATGGATCAGGGTTATGAAGACCATTTGGTCAAGAAAGAGGAAGATATTTTTGCTGCAAACAAAGTGCAATGGAAAAAGATCTATGCACAATTATGCAGCCTATTATGGCAATCCGTGGACCCCAAAGTTTTACATCATCTTCGCGCCTATAAAACATGTTTCAAATTTTGGACCCAGGCCAAGGGCTTATAAATGAAAGATATTCAATGCTTTTACAAAGTTGTCTCTGACATTGTTTATGTTAGACAGTAGGACATGGATCTTTCGACTTACATCGGAAAGATTGCATCCCTCAAGGAAGAGTTCTTGTCTCTAACACCTCCCACTGATGGTGCAGAAGCCCAACAAACACAAACCGATAAGTTTTTCATGGTGTTGACTCTCATTGGTCTCCACCCTGACCTTGAATCCATTAGAGATCAAATTCTTGCTGGCCCTTCAATGCCCTCATTGGATGAAGTATTTGCCCGCTTGGTGCGTATTTCCTCTACTCAAACAATTACTTTTGATGGCCCTTTAGATTCCTTAGTTTTGGCCTCTCAGGCAAATACTAGAGGCGGCCGTGGTGGTGGCCGTAATCGAGGATAGCATCCTCAATACACACACTGTAATAAGATTGGACACAGTTGGGATCGGTGTTACCAACTACACGGGCGACCTCCTTACACTGCCAACATCACCTAGTCATCTGTCACCCAGTTACCTAACTCATTTGAGGACTCCACATCTCAGAGTATTAGCCTAACTGGTAGTGCCTATGATGCGTACCTCCAGTATCAGGCAGCCAAGTTATCTTCCGTTGCCTCCGTCGCTTAGACTGGTAATCCCACTGTTTGCTTTACTCGGTCTTCTTCTATTGACCCGTGGATTCTAAACTCCAGAGCTTCTGATCCCATATCTGGTAACATACACCTTTTCTCTTCTCTTACTAGTTCTTCTATTTTACCTACTGTCACTCTAGCTAAAGGTTCCAAAACTGTAGCTAAAGGTATTGGTTTGGCTCATCCCCTTCCTACTCTTCCTCTCACCTCTATGTGTTTATGTTCCTGAGTGCCCTTTTAATCTTATTTCCATCAGTAAAATGACCTGCACTCTTAATTGCTCTCACTTTTCTGATAAATCTGTAATCTTGTAGGACTAGGGTACGGGGAAGATGATTGATACAGGGCGTGAGACTCAAGGCCTTTACCATCTCACATCGCTTGCAGCTCCTGCCGCTTGCATCTCCGCTAATTCTCTTGCTCTTATTCACAATCGTTTAGGCCATCCTAATCTCTCCAAACTTCAAAAGATGATCCCTCATTTTTCTACTTTGTTGTCTCTTGAGTGTGAGTCTTGTTAGCTTAAAAAACATACGTGTGTTTCGTTTCCAAAGCGTCTCAATAATCAAGCTATGTCCCCCTTTGAACTTGCCCACACTGATGTTTGGGGTCCTAGTCGTACTATTTCTACTTTAGGTTTTCAATATTTTGTAACTTTTATTGACGATTATTCTCGATCTACTTGGTTATTCCTTATGAAGAATCGATCTGAATTATTCTCAATTTTTCAGAAATTTTGTGCTGAAATTCAAACTCAATTTAATGTTGCTATCCGTGTTTTACATTGTGGCAATGCACGAGAATATTTTTCTACACCTTTTTCTTCCTTTATGTCTCAACAAGGAATTCTTCACCAATCATTGTGTGCCCACGCTCCTCAACAAAATGGAGTAGCTGAACGCAAAAATCGTCATCTCATAGAGACAACTTGCACTTTACTCTTCACAGTCATGTTCCTTTTCGTTTCTAGGGAGATGCTATTCTCACGGCTTGCTACTTAATTAATCGTATGCCTTCTTCTATGTTGCATGATCAGATTCCCCATTCCATTTTCTTCCTCACACAACCTCTTTATCTTCTTCCTCATGTTTTTGGATGTACTTGTTTTGTACACAACCTTGCACCTGGACAAGATAAGCTTTTCGCAAAGGCCACAAAATGCATCTTCTTAGGATATTCCAAGCTTTAGAAGGGGTATTGTTGTTATTCTCTTAACACTAATCGGTATTTCTCTCAATAGATGTAACTTTCTTTGAGCAGTTACCATTCTTCTCATCCACTATTGAGCCCCCTCTCAATTTCTGAAATTTTTAACTCTTCCCTATATTTCCATGTCTGCGGATGATGGCTCTCGTCCTCTTCAAGTTTATCATCATCGACCTCCTCTTGAAGCGGTTACAGGTTTCACTTAAGTCCCTGGTGACTCACTCCTTGTCCCACCAGCTTCACCTATTTCGGCCTAGCATCAAGTTGACAGCTTGCCTATTGCTCTTCGAAAAGGTAATCGATCTACTCGTAATCCTCATCCTATTTTTAATTTTTTGAGTTACCATTGATTATCTTCACACTACTCTACATTTGATTCCTCCCCATCCTTTATTTCTTCTCCTAAAAGCACCAGTGAGGCCCTTTCACATCTTGGGTGGCGACAAGCCATGGTAGATGAAATGACTGCTTTGCATACAAATGGTACTTGGGACTTGGTTCCTTTGCCACCCAGTAAAACTACAATGGGTTATCGTTAGATATATATATATTGTTAAGATGGGTCCTAATGGACAAGTTGATCAACTTAAAGGCCACCTAGTTGCTAAGGGCTATACTCAGATTTATGGTCTTGACTATGGTGACACCTTTTCCTCAATTGTGAAGGTTGCTTCTGTTCGATTACTCCTCTCCATAGCTGTTATGCAGCATTGGTCTCTTCACCAGCTAGATATTAAAAGTGATTTCCTTCATGGTGATCTAGCAGTGGAAGTTTATATGGAGCAACATCCTGGCTTTGTTGCTCAGGGCTCTAGTTTAGTGTGCAAATTGCGTCATTCTTTATACGGCTTAAAGCAATCTCCTCGAGCATGGTCTGGACGCTTTAACTCTGTTATTCAGGAATTCGGAATGCTTTAGAGTGAAGCAAATCATTCTGTTTTCTATCAGCAAACTCTTCGGGTCAGTGTATCTATCTAGTGGTCTATGTGGATGACATTGTCATCACAGGCAGTGCTCAGGATGGCATTTAGAGACTTAAACAACATCTCTTCCATCACTTTCAAACTAAAGACCTGAGAAAACTCAAGTATTTTATCGGAATTGAGGTAGCTCAGTCTAGTGTAGGTGTTGCCATTTTACAGAGAAAATATGCTTTAGACATCTTGGAAAAGACTGGTATGTTAGATTGTAACCCCGTGGACACACCCATGGACTCGAATGTTAAGCTTGTACTAGGACAGGGGGAGCCTCTAGCAAACTTTGGAAGATATCGGAGACTTGTGGGTAAACTGAATTATCTCACCATTACTCGACTAGATATCCCTTTTGCTGTAAGTGTAGTCAGTCAATACCTATAGTCACCGTGTGATAGTCATTGGGATGCTGTAGTTCGCAGTTTTCGATATATTAAAGGAGCAACAAGTCAAGGTGTGTAATATGAAGATAAAGGCCACACTCAAATTGTTAGGTACATAGATGCTAATTGGGCCGATTCTCCTTCAGCCAAGCATTCTACCTCAGGATATTGTGTTTTTATTGAAGGTAACTTAGTATCTTGAAAAAGCAAGAAACAAGATGTAGTTGCCAGATCAAGTGCAGAAGCTGAGTACCCAGCCATGGCTCTAGCAACATGTGAACTTATTTGGCTGAAACAACTACTCCAGGAGATGAAATTCCGAGAGGATGGAAGTATAAAGCTAATATGTGATAATCAAGCAGCCTTACATATTGCATCTAATCTCATTTTCCATGAAAGGACCAAATACATAGAAGTGGATTGTCATTTTATTATAGAAAAGATCTTGTCAAGATGTGTTGCTACCAGCTTTCTCAATTCAAATGATTAACTAGCAGGCATCTTCACAAAATCTCTCAAAGGACCTCAAATTAAATACATTTGTAACAAGCTTGGTGCATGACTTACATGCTCTAGCTTGAGAGGGAGTGTTGAATATAGCATTGTATTGTATAGCTTTACTTAGCCTTAGTCTTAGTTTTATTTTATTTTTAGTCCCACATTATACAGTTAGGAGCATGTAACTATCCTTGTTTAGTATATATATGAGTTAAGTGTGAGGTGCAAAACCACCAACACACATTCACCTATTCTAAGGGTTTCTCTCTCTCTCTCTCTCTCTGTCCCTTGGCTCCACTTTAACATATGACAACCCTAAATGACATGAATCGAAAACTGACATTCCCTCAAGCTAAGGCATCCCCCATAATGGACATGCTACATCAGATCCCGGGTGCGGTGAAAAATGGCAAAGGTTGCTAGGGCATTCCCCCAGAAGCGATGCGCTACATTGGATCTCGGGTGTAGTGGAAAATGGGCAAGGGCTGCTAAAGCATTCCCTCAGAAGTGACGCACTACATCAGAACCCAAGTGCAGCAAAAAGTGGGTATGGGTTCATGCCATAGAGGAAGTGTGTGGGTAAATAGGATATCTCAAGAGTATAAGATTCATATCACCAGGTAAGAGTTTGGTAGTCAATAGATATGTTGAAACGTAGGAGAGTCAATATCACTTGTATTCAAGAAACCAAGTGGAAAGGGACTAAACTAGAGAAATTGATGGATATAAACTCTATTACGTAGGAATGGATAATAACAGAAATGATGTAGGAATAATAGTGGATAAAGAATTAAAGTATAAAGTTGTGGAAGTTAAAAGAATCAATGATAGAAATATAATAATAAAACTTATTCTAGGAGAGCAAATCATAAAAGTTATAAGTGCACATGCACCACAAGTAGGGTTAGAAGATATAATCAAGAGACAGTTTTTGGAAGATATAGAGGGAGTTATGCAAGAAATTCCCAACAGTGAGAGGATATTTATAGGAGCAGACTTAAATGGCCATGTAGGAAAAGAAAAAGAAGGATATGATAAGATACATGGAGGGTATGGTATAAGAGAAGGAAATGAGATGGGGGAAACTATCCTCAATTTTCCTTTGTCATATAACCTGGCCATTGCAAATACATTCTTTAAGAAAAGGGATGAACACTTAATAACCTTTAAAAGTGGACTTCATAAAAGCCAAATAGACTTTTTTCTACATAGGAATACTAAACGATCAATGTGTAAGGATTATAAGGTAATACTCAGTGAGAGTTTAACCTCACAACATAGGTTAATCGTTATGGATATTTATATTAAAAGATGGAAGAAAGGAAATGAACTTAGTAGGTATCCAAAAACTAAGTGGTGGAACTTAAAAGGAGAGAAAATAACCTCATTCACAAATAAGTTGATGGTAGAAGGAAATTGGAACTATGAAACAGAAGTAATCACTATGTGAACTAATATGGCTGAGTCCATTAATAAGGCAGCAAAAGATGTCTTAGGAGCATCTAAAGGTAAAAGGCAATTAGTAAAGGAAACATGATGGTGGAGCGAAACAGGGCAAAAAGTTATTAAAGAAAAACGGATGTATTTTAAAGCATGACAAAAGACTAGAAACAATGAAAACTATGAACAGTATAAGAATGCTAAAAAGATTGCTAAGAGAATAATAAGTGAGGCTAAACTTAAGGCATATGATGACCTTTATAGCAGACTAGGATCAAGAGATGGTGAGAAAGACGTGTTTAAACTTGCAAAAGTAAGAGAATAGAAAGGTAAGGACTTAGATCATGTTAGGTGCATTAGAAGTGATGATCAAAGGATACTAGTCAAAGATAACAAGATCAAACAAAGGTGGGAAACTTACTTTCAAAATTTGTTAAATGACAATGGCTCTGAGAACATAGGGATTGAAAATACTGTAAATCTAAATAACATTGGATATTATAGATATGAACATAGGATTAGAATACTTGAAGTGAAAGAGGCCTTGAAAAAGATGAAATCAGGAAAGGCCATGGGGCCTAATGGTATACCAATAGAGGTTTGGAAGCATATGGGAGACATTGGGGTAATTTGGTTAACCAAGTTGTTTAATAAGATTATAAAATCAAAGAAAATGTCAAATGAATGGAGGAAAAGCTCTATTGTACCAATTTATAAGAATAAATGAGACATACAGAGCCGCACTAATTATCGGGGAATCAAACTTATGAGTCACACTATGAAACTCTTTGAAAGAGTGATTGAGAAGAGGCTACGACATGAAACAAGTGTATCGAAGAACCAGTTTGGTTTCATGCCTAGAAGGTCTCCCATGGAAGCTATTTTTTTACTAAGAAAATTGATAGAAAAATATAGGGAGAGGAGGAAAGACCTCCATATAGCCTTTATCGACTTAGAGAAAGCTTATGATAGAGTCCTTAGAGAGTTAATATGGAAGGTGTTGGGCAAGAAAGGGGTTTCACAGTGATATATAGACATAATTAAAGATATGTATGAGAGAGCGGTAATAAATGTTAAGACTACTAATGACGAGACCGGTGATTTTCCTGTCACTGTAGGATTGCACCAAGGATCGGCATTGAGCCCATACCTTTTGACGTTGGCTATGGATGAGTTAACAAAATATCTGCACTAGGATATTCCATGGTGCATGCTATTTGTAGGTGATATAGTTTTACTTGATGAGACAAGGGAGGGCGTAAACACAAAACTAAAGTTATAGAGAGAAGCATTAGAATCTAAAGGATTTAAAATTAGCAGAACTAAGACAGAATATATGAAATGCAATTTTAGCAAGGAGAGTAGGAGTGGAACTCCAGTTAAGATTGATAACCAAGAAGTCCCCATAAAAGACCACTTTTGATACTTGAGATCAATGATTCATGAGAGTGGAGAAATTGAGAGGCAGATTACCCAGAGAATCCAAGCAGGTTGAAACAAATGGAAATGTGCTTCTAGAGTTTTGTGTGATCAGCAGGTGCCACTCAAACTAAAAGGAAAATTCTATAGGATGGCCATAAGGCCGGCCATGCTCTATGGATCAGAGTGTTGGGTAGTTAAAGAACACCATGTTCATAGGATAAGGGTTGTGGAAATGAGGATGTTGAGATGGATGAGTGGCAAGACAAGAAAGGATAGAATTAGGAATGAAAATATTAGAGGAAACTTAGGGATAGCACCAATAGGTAACAAGCTGAGAGAGATTAGATAGATGGTTTGGACATGTCCAAAGGAGACCGAAAACTGCACCGATTAGGAGTGAGGCAATACAAGTAGAAGGTTGTAAAAGGGCAAAGGGAAGGCCCAAAATAACGTGAATAGAAGTGGTGAGAAAAGATTTTAAAACTTGGGGACTAAATGAAGCCATGGTACTTAATAGAGAGGAATGGAGGAATAAGATTCATGTGGTCAACCCCTAATTGGGATAAGGTCTTGATGATGAAGCCTCGAGGACTTAGCTTCCACTGAATCCAAATAACGGAGGGAAGCTTGACACGGCAAGAATTCAAAATGGTAGGAAACTGAATTTGCAAGTTGCTGATCCAAAGACACATGTTGTCGAGGACTCTCTCGAGATTGAGAGGTTTAAAAAAGTGGACAAGGTCATTTTGGGCATTCCATATAGAACATGCAGATCCTTTTATCTCCCAGTGAAGCACTTGTCCCACCACAAGTAGGCTCCTCATTGTCAAAAGAGATGATAATAGTCTAATCATGAGAAGGAAGTTCCCTTCTACATGTAAGTTTTCAACACCCACAATTGGCTGTCAGCTTCAAACCAAAGAGTAAAGCATACCATTCAGCAAAATTGCTGGTTTTTCTTCCAATATAAATATTGTATGAGACTAGCATAGCCCTGGAATCATTTCGAATGAGCCTACTCATGCCAGCCGGTCTACAATTTCCTTTATTGGCCCCATAAAAAGTTAGCTTGAAGAAGCCATTCAATCAAGATAACAAAGGGAAGCTTGACATGGCAAGAATTCAGAATGGTAGGAAACTGAATTTGCAAGCTACTGATCCAAAGACACACTAATAACCCTCAATTTCAGGTCATTTTCTATGCATTAGATTATGATTTTTATGGGGATAAGAAATTTGAATTAAATTCCATGAAAATAAAGTTCATGAAAATGAACTCCTTATGAGCTTGAAATTTGGACTGGGGATTATCAAATTTGGAATGTAAACGTCGATATGATTCGAATGATACTAATTTTGTGCGAAACGGAGATTGGGGCGGAAAAACTCAAAAGTTTTACTAATTTAAAGGGGGTTAAAATTGATAATGGCACCCCCCTTGTTTTGTCTTTTGTTATATGGTTGTTAAGAATGGGATAAGATAGGGGGGGATGCAAGGGGAGAAACCCTAGCGACCCACACCCCTCCTGCCTATCTCTACATTTTCCCACTTGCGTGCGAGGCCTTTCTCCATGGAGACATTTGCCGCACCGGCGCCAGCACGTAACCCATCCCCCTCTACTCTTCTCCTTCTCAGGCGCAGGTATGCCCACGCATGGCAACTAGATCTAGGTTTTTCTTGATTGGTGCTTGTTTGCTCTCCAGCTCACGCACCCACCGGAGCAGATGATGCCAGCATCTCCTCTTCCCCTCTCCTCTCTCCTTCCTCGGTCGGATTTCCCCGTAGTGGAGCCAGGCCATGACACTGGCGCACACAGGCCGGCCACATCCCAAACCAGAAAAACCTTCCCCATCTCTGTTCGCCAGTGACGGGCAAAGACTCAATCCACCTTCTCGGCTTTCCATTTCCCTTTCCCTCTCTTTCTTCTCCCCAATTGGACCCCTGGTAGCATATGGGCCAGCTACCCATAGGCCAGCCACGAACCTGAAAAACCCCCCTTCCATTCTCCTTCAGGTGGGTTTCAAGCGGCAACCGAGCAGCGACCACGCCAACCCTCACCCTCTCCCCCTAGATCATTGTCCTCACCAGTGCAGCCAGCCAACGCAATTGCCTGAGGCGGCCGGCCGCATCAGCTTTCCCCTACCCCATTGATTCTGGTGAGTTAGGGTTGAGTTGACTCGGTGAGTCAACTCATCCTGATTCGTTTTGAAAGGGTCTAAGTTGACCCAATGACCCCTTTATCCCTTGAACTTTGAAGTGTGATTCTAATCGATCTAGGAGGAATCTCGGAGATCCGAAAGTACATTCGTGATACTAGTAACACGGCGAACAAAACTCATCTTCCCATTTCTCGATCAGGGAAGATCTAACTGTTGATTTTACCAGACCTTTGATCGAAGGTCAGATCGTCTGATCTGTGATGATTTGACTTCGTTTTTTTTATCCAAGTAGTTTGTAGTGATCCTCATGAAATGTAGATCATGGATCTATACAAGAATGTTGAGTTTGAAGCGTTATTAGAGACAATTTAACCGATCTTGATCAACGGCTAAGATCAATTGAAGATCTAAGTATGAAATTGGATCCAATTGGATGATTCAAACAGTTCAAAATTCTTATTTAGATTAATTGATTAGAATTACTAAGTTTTTATGTGATCTGGGGCGGTCAGGTGAGGATCTTGATGAGATCAAGGTGGATGTTTGATGAGATCGGGCAAAGTTGAAGCAATCGGTGGATGATCCAACCAAGCAAGTAGCTGAGGGTTATTTAGATTGACTTATTCAAGGTAAGATTGCTGTCTTAATCATTGATGGATTGATTTGATTATAATTAGATACGATTGAGCATGAGATTCATATAATAATGTCAGATTAGTTGATTTAAAAGATGAATTAAACGAGATTGGCGTGATCTGAGCCTAATGGCTCTAAAGACCATATGATTATGAGTGGGCCCCCGCCTTGAGATTCCAAGGCTGGGAATCCTTGGACTATCTTGAATGCAATGTAATGAATATGAAAGCGTAATGTTGTGTGAATAAGAATCCAGGTTAAATAAAGTGGATTTTAAGTGTGACCTAGATGTGATGTGTATCCAGGTATGGCTATTGAAGCGATTGAGCTAGATTGGAGTCTTATCGAGACTTGAGAGGTACAAACGAGTGGTTCTTCGTCTGAGGTAGGTGATTACATTTGGGATTCTTCCATGATTTCTTAAATCATGATGTATTATTTGAAATTTTGAGGCGTGAGTTTTATGCTCTCCCATGTTGCATGAGATCATTTTTCAGCGTGTATTGCCAATATACTTGCTACTTCTTTTGTGCATGATTTATGCACTGTTTCTAGTATATTTCAGTTGCATTGATTGATTATTGAGGATGTTATATATTGATTTCGATGCATGATGTTGATATATTGAATTACTCTCTCGATTTGGTTTTATCGAGAACGATTATGCATTATATGTTTTCATGAAAATTTCCTTTATTATATATGGTTGATATTATGACATCTGGATATACATGATTTAGCCATATAGTTTAATATATGACTAATGGTACATTACCATGTCTTTGATCGGATCTTATTGAGATTGTTATCCATGGGAGTTACTTATGCTTTGTCAATTGGGAAAATTGAGGTTGCGATGGGATGCATCCTCCCGTGAGTGCTTGAGTGCCTAAGTGGCCCATGTGGGTGAAAGGGTGAAAGCGAGATTGGAATGCATCTTTCCGCGAGTGCCTAAGTGTCCCGTGTGGGTGAAAGGGTGAAAGTGGGATTGTAACACGTCTTTCCATGAGTGCCTGACTACCTCGTGTGAGTGAAAGGGTGAAAGCAGAAAATACTGAGAGTTAGGCCCACATTGCCGTGAGTGTAGTTGAGACACTCATATGGCTTGACTGTGCACAATGTTCTATTGATTTTTGACATGCATTACATTATTCTATAAACACAGATTTTCATTATTTCGATGGATGTATATCCACACATTTATCTCATGCCTTGCATGCCATGATGGTTTGACTTGATATCGATTTGTCCAGACTTATGATTTTCACATGTTATTCAGCATGGACATTTGATTATTTGACATGCCCTGTACATGTTTTATCCTATGAGATTTACCATAATCTTGATACTTCGCACCATATGATTTTATCGTATTTATTATTGAATGTTAATCATCTACACAAGCATAGCTTGTTGAAGCATTGCTTTGTTTGCAATACCTCAGATACAGAGAGTTACAATAGGTTGACACGCTGATGAAGCAGGCAAAAGTGATGGCAGTTTCCAGTGGAGCATTGAGAATGTATCATAAACGATAAGGTTTGTTCAGGACCTCATTTTGGTTATTGCTTATGGACTGTACTTTAATGTAAATTGCAATGTGACCTAGAAGTGAAGATATGAATTCATGTTAGATGTAATGGTTATATGGAGGAACCCTGGGTATTTTGTTATGATTTGATTTTTTTTTTATCCATTATTGGAGTATGCATTTTATTGAAAATAGTATTTGATTGTGTGGATGGGTGTGGAGACTGAGTCTCCTATATGTCATGTCTTATATTATGTTTATCAGGTTATTTTGTATTGCACTTATCACGTGCAATGGTCCAAAATATAGAGGAGACTTTGCCAGATTTTCAGTAGAAATGGTATTTCATTTCACCATTAAATCCGTGGTTTTATGGTTGTATGACTCTTGGGATTTTGAAATAAATGTTTTATTGGAGCTTTGTTTTTTGTCACTTTAAAAATTAAAGTTTTTAAAACAGAGATCCCAAGTTTTTTTGTATTATTATAAATTGTTGTTTAAAACCGAGGGTGCCACATACACATACTGTCAGGGGCTCTCTCAAGATTGAGGGGTTTAAAAGAGTGGACAAGGTTATTTTGGGTACTCCATATAGAACATGCACATACTTTCTATCTCCCAGTGAAGCACCTGTCCCACCACAAGTAGGCTCCTCGTTGTCAAAAGAGATGATAATAGTCTGATCATGAGAAGGGTGTTCCCTTTTTCAACACCCATAATCAGCTGCCAGCTTCAAACCAAAGAGCAAAGCATACCATTCAGCAAAATTGCTAGTTTTTCTTACAATATAAATACTGTATGAGACCAGCAGCCCTGGAAACATTTCGAATGAGCCTACTCACACCAGCTGCTCCAGGATTTCCTTTATTGGCCCAATAAAAAATTGGCTTGAGGAGGCTTGAGGAAGCCTCAAGGGCGTGGCTTTCATTGAATCCAGATAACAGAGGGAAGCTTGAAATGGCAAGAATTCAGAATGGTAGGAAACTGAATTTGCAAGTTGCTGATCCAAAGACACACATGCTGTCGGGGACTCTCTTGAGATTAAGAGGTTTGAAAGACTGAACAAGGTCATTTTGGGCATTCCATATAGAACATGCCAGATAGGTTCGGATCAGAAGGAAGAGGAGACATTCCAAAGCCTATTTCTAAAAGAAGAAACTGAGGGACACGAGGATGATATGTTGATTTGACTCTTCCTCTTCAAAACAAAACGGGCATCCACAGTTAACCATTGCTAACAACCCAGCATGTAACATATCGAGTTGGTAGGCATTTCTTGGACCACAGCTAAAGGAAGGTTCACACCTTGGGTTGTAATGGGAGTACCAAATGAATTTCCAGAGAGATGTAGGCTGATGTTGCATGGCATTTTCTCCCCATAAATATGTAGACTTAACAGTCAAAATACCAGGCCAACTAGAGAATCAGATAAGTTCTTCAGATCGTAAAGGGTTGCTTTTTTTTCCTTCCAGAATAATGTCGAGAACCTGAGGGGGTCAATTGATTAATGATACGACAATTCAATTGATCCCCACGGACAATAATATCACTAACCTTAGACAGATCCATAGACAAGAGAAATTGCTCATCCACAAGACAAACAAAAGGAGAGGCAATTGTCCACCTATCTTTCCCAAGGTTTGATGAAGAACCATCCACAATGATCTTTTTAACTCCCATTACTATTGCCATTTAGTTGTCCCCTTTCACTGAATTCACCAAGCACCCACATTAGTTACGCCTTGGTGCAGTTCCATAGTTTTTCATAAAATGCTCATGCAATCCTTCTAACTCAAAAAGCTTTCTACAGTTTGATGACCAAACTTTCTGAAAATCTTAATTTCGTGCATCTCTAAAACTAAAGAACCTTACCATCCATTTTGCATCCATATTTGCATTAGTTGGGCAGTCATTTAGGAAAAGGGAATACTAGCTTAAAGGCCTTACAAGTTTATGGTACATTCATTGTATTTCTCTCAGGAAAATCTACATATGAGGCTCTTTGTGGCATTGATATCAGCAAGAATGGCAGGAACCAGGGGCTACTAGAAAACAGAAAAAGAGACATCACATAAAAAGTAAAGAAGAAAATAAATACACTCAACTAAGATTTCTATGGAGTGGAAGGCAGTTGAGGTAGGCACAATTCATAAGCATGCTGTCCAGTTCTTCTTCCATATATTTACATTACAAAGTTAATATAGCAACTCTGCCAATGCCGGTCCCAAGCTTGGATGAAAAAGGAGGAGGGTCTTGCATTAGGTGCCAGCCGGCAAGGGAGAAGTTGAAGAAGATTTTGTTATTTCTTTCCTTCTTGCAAATGAATATGCATTTGTATATTAGTTTGTAAGGAAGAAATAAAAATCATCTCCAGCTTCTTAAAAGAATGGCAACCCATGCGTCAGGTGCCAGCTGGCAAGGGAGAAGTTGAAGATGATTTTGTTATTTCTTTCCTGCTTGCAAATGAATATGCATTTGTATATTAGTTTGTAAGGAAGAAATGAAAATCATCTCCAGCTTCTTAAAAGTATGGCAACCCTAACATGTCATGAATAGAAAATTGACATTCCCTCAAGGTAAGGCATTCCCCATAAGCGATGCGCTTCATCAAATCTCGGGTGTTGTGAAAAATGGGCAACAATTGCTAGGGCGTTCCCCCAGAAGCTGTGCTACATCAGATCCCAAGTGTAGAGAAAAATGGGCAAGGGCTGCTAGAGCATCCCTTCGGAAGTAACGCACTGCATCAGAACCCAGGTTCAATGAAAAGTGGAAATGGGTTCATGCCATGGAGGTCGAGAAGGGATCTGGTAAATAGGATATCTCAAGAACATAAGATTCGTATCGTCACATGGAATATAGAGACATTGATAGGTAAGAGTTTCAAGTTAGTAGACACGATGAAACATAGGAGAGTCAACATCACTTGTATCCAAGAAACCAAGTGGAAAGGGGCTAAAGCTAGAGAAATTGATGGGTATAAATTATGGTATGTAAGAAAGAATAATAACAGAAATGATGTAGGAATAATAGTAGATAAAGAATTAAAGGATAAAGTTGTAGACATTAAAAGAATCAGTCATAGAATTATAATAATAAAACTTGTTCCAGGAGAGCAGATCATAAATGTTATAAATGCATACGCACCACAAGGAGGGTTAGAAGATATAATCAAAAGACAATTTTGGGAAGGTATGGAGGGAGCAATGCAAGAAATTCCCAACACTGAGGGATATTTATAGGGGAAGACTTAAATGGCCATGTAGCAAAAGAAAAGGAAGGATGTGATAGAATACATGGAGGATATGGTATGGGTGAATGAAATGAGATGGGGGAAACTATCCTCAATTTTCCTTTGTCATATAACCTGGCCATTGCAAATACATTCTTTAAGAAAAGGTATGAACACTTAATAACCTTTAAAAGTGGACTTCATAAAAGCCAAATAGACTTTTTTCTATATAGGAATACTAAACGATCAATGTGTAAGGATAAGGTGATACTCAGTGAGAGTTTAACTTCACAATATAGGTTAATGGTTATGGATATCCATATCAAAGGATGGAAGAAAGGAAATGAATTTAATAGGTATCTAAAAACTATGTGGTGAAACTTAAAAGGAAAGAAAATAACGTCATTCACAAATAAGTTGACGGTAGAAGAAAACTAGAACTATGAAACAGAAGGTGGATTAATATTGTTGAGTCCATTAAGAAAGTGGTAAAAGATGTCTTAGGAGTATCCAAAGGTAAAAGGAAATTGGTAAACGAAACATGGTGGTGGAGTGAAATAGTGCAAAAAGTTATTAAAGAAAAAGGAATGTGTTTTAAAGCATGGTAGAAAACTAGAAATAATAAAAACTATGAATAATATAAGAATGCTAAAAAGGTTGCTAAGAGAATAGTAAGTGAGGTTAAACTTAAGGCATATGATGAGCTATATAATATACTAAGAACAAGAGAAGGTGAGAAAGAAGTGTTTAAACTTCCAAAAGTAAGAGAACAGAAGGGTAAGGACTTAGATCATGTTAGGTGCATTAGAAGTGATGATCAAAGGATATTAGTCAAAGATGGTGAGATCAAACAAAGGTAGGAAACGTACTTTCAAAAATTGTTAAATGACAATGGCTCTAAGAATATAGGGATTGAAAATACTATAAATCTAAATAACATTGGATATTATAGATATGAACGTAGGATTAAAATACCTAAAGTGAAAGAAGCCTTGAAAAAGATGAAATCAAGACAGGCCATAGGGCCCGATGGTATACCCATAGAGGTTTGGAAGCATATGGGAGACATTGGGGTAATTTGGTTAACCAAGTTGTTTAACAAGATTATAAAATCAAAGAAAATGCTTCATGAGTGGAGGAAAAGCTCTATTGTACCAATTTATAAGAATAAAGGAGAGATATAGAGCTGCATTAATTATTGAGGGATCAAACTTATGAGCCACACTATGAAACTTTTGAAAGAATGATTGAGAAGAGGCTACGGCATCAGACAAGTGTATCGGAGGATCAGTTTGGTTTCATGCCTGGGAGGTCTACCATGGAAGCTATTTTCTTACTAAGACAATTGGTAGAGAAATATAGGGAGAGGGGGAAAGACCTCCACATGGTCTTTATTAACTTGGAAAAAGCTTATAATAGAGTCCCTAGAGAGTTAATATGGAGGGTGTTGGACAAGAAAGGGATTTTGCGAGGGTATGTAGACATAATTAAAGATATGTATGAGGCAGCGGTAACAAATGTTAAGACCAGTAGTGGCGAGGCTGGTGATTTTCCTCTCACTATAGGATTGCACCAAGGATCAGCATTGAGCCCATATCTTTTCACGTTGGTTATGGATGAATTAACAAAACATCTGCATGAGGAGATTCCCTGGTGCATGCTATTCGCAGATGATAGTCTTATTTAATGAGACAAGGGAGGGTGTAAACACAAAGCTAGAGTTATGAAGAGAAGCATTAGAATCTAAATGATTTAAAATCAGCCGAACTAAGATAGAATATATAGAATGCAATTTTAGCAAGGAGAGGAGTGGAACACCAGTCAAGATTGATAATCAAGAAGTCCTCGTAAAAGACCACTTTCGATACCTAGGATCAATGATTCATGAGAGTGGAAAGATTGAGAGAGAGGTTACCTAATCCAAGCGGGGTGGGACAAATGGAGATGTGTATCTGGAGTTTTGTGTGATCTGCGGGTGCCACTCAAACTAAAAGGAAAATTCTATAGGATGGTCATAAGGCCAGCCATACTCTATGGATCAGAGTGTTGGGCAGTTAAGGACCATCATGCTCATAGGATGGGCATCACAAAAATGAAGATATTGAGATAGATGAGTGGTAAGACAAGAAAAGATAGAATTAGGAATGAAAATATTAGAGGAAATTTAGGGGTAGCACCAATAGGTAATAAGATGAGAGAGATTAGACTTAGATGGTTTGGACATGTCCAAAGGAGACCAAAAACGGCATTGATTAGAAGGAGTGAGGCAATGCAAGTAGAAGGTTCTAAAAGGACAAGGGGAAGGACCAAAAGGATAGAAGTGGTGAGGAAAGATTTAAAAACTTTGAGACTAAATGAAGCCATGGGGGAATGGAGGAATAAGATTCATGTGGCTAACCCCTAATTGGGATAAGGTCTTGATGAAGATGAAAGTTAATATAGCTACAGCTAACACATTACATACAATCTTACTAATTGTTATATGGATTAACCCAAATGGGGTATACAAGAGTTCCAATAAGTTGTTTATGTTACCAAAGGCTATAACTAGAAAAAAGAAATAGCAAGGAAAGAAGGGGCCTAAACCCCTCATATTACAGAGCAGAATTTGTCTTAAGAACTTTCACGCATAGGTAAAATCTTTATGAACAAGGGTCAAGTTGAGCCTATCAGCTCCCTCTTAATGAACAAGTAGAAGAATGCTCCAAATTTAGCTCTAGTGAATGACACAAACGTGTCCCATCATGACTGATGGATCGTAATAGCATAATAAAAGAAGAGAAGTGATTTTGCATACCCCTTTATGACTATGCCAGATCCTCATTATGGGTTTTGTGGTATTCACATCTGAGGCAGCCACCTTTCTAATAATTTGAAACCATTAGTATTCATTACCAGTTATACAGATGAGCTCTGCCCCAAAAATCACATAGTTTGGATGCTCCTCCCAATGTTTTTCTGAGCTATTTAGAGGTCTAAAGTGGGCAGCATAAAACTGAAGGACCCCAAATGATGGCAAGATCTTCCAATGTGCTTTTTAGGACATGGCCCACCTGTAGCAAGATGGTTAAGTTGAACATTTTAGGTCGTCCACAAAGGAGGGGTGCACTTGTACTTTTACACAAAATTCCAAATGAGGGTGTAGCATTAGTCAGAAAGAGATGTGGGAATATCACTTCCCTAAAAGAATACACAAACATCATATGCAGGTGAAGATTCAGGAAACAATTAAAACAGATATCTTCTATCCTCCATCTGTATCTGCTAATGGAAGTTCTCATCAATCCAGACATCAATCACATCATCTATGAGGTTAATTTGTATCACGCTATCAACTAATATAGTCATATATAAATTTGGTTTCTTCTTGTATGTTTGCACCAAATGAAAATATAGGTGGGATAGATGTCATTCTTGTTATTAATCAGATAGCATTTCAGAAATTGTATATATATATATAGAACTCTCCCGATTGAGCCCCATAAAATCCTGTTAAACCATCACTTTTGCAAAAAAATAAACTGACAAACTGGTGTGGAACTGCCAAAAATATGCATGAAAAGAGATATTTCAACAACATCTATCCGTGCTACTAAAAAGATTCTGTTTCACAAATTATAGGTACTACTAGTGACATTTGAAGAATAAAATTTCACATTGATTTAGATGAGTATAAATAATTGAATGGAACAAGCTCATACTAGGGTGCATTGGTCCAACTTACCAGCCGAGGGGGTTCAGAGTAACCATATCTTAAGGATGCCGCAGCTAACACATCTAAACTTCTCTTGATGCCAATACCACCCTGTGTAAAAGCAATAGCAAAAAGTAGCAATGTGTAACAAATATCAAAGTATGTCCGAGGAAGCCAAAGTAAGATAACGCGTGAGAAAACCAACTTTTATGGCAAGTCCAAATTACCTGAACAGGCATGCCAGTGGGTTTATTCACCACGATGATTGCTGAATCCTGAATCTCAATAAGGCATGAGAATTCACACATAGAAGGTAAAACAAAATATAGAAAGTGAAAGTTCCAGACCTTGTACAATTCAAGGCTTTGAACATCATTTGTTTCCTGACCATTGCAGTGATGGTCATCTTTCTCAGGAGGTAACTGCTCAACAGTAATAGGCAGAAAGATCCTATCCCCTGAATTCATTGCCTCTTTTGCTGACACCTTCCAAAATTTAACAATCAACAACAATAAGATATGCTGCTATGAGAAACTGTACAAAGATTTCAACTGGTTATACAGGTAACTATATATTGTCAAATACATTAAGATCTCTCTGTGCTTACCCTTCTAAGTCGATGTTGTTGAACTTGAACTTGTGCACATGAAGCAGTGCTTTGATCAGCAAATTCTCTACGCACCTTCATTAACACAGTGTTCTCATCAAAGTTAAAAATACAAAAGTGGAAAGAGATTCACTTCATTCAAGTTTAACCATAGTCATAATACAAGTAAAACATTACAATGTCACTCAAGTTCATCCGTGCTACACCCAACATGCATGATATGCCATACAAACTATAAAATGAATATATTAGGATACAAATACAATTGACACAGAGAATCCAATAGCATCTTTCATGGAAAGGATGTAACCTTTAGGCAATATGAAACACCATTTGTGGAGTTCAAAATGCCAAACTGTTTAGTAAAGAAAGAGGGAGGATGGGAATTGAGAGAGTTTCTTCCTCCCCCTCTCTCATATGAATATTATGAAGAGATGTGCAACTATATGGGTACAGGAAAGAACCAGATAATCAACTAACAAGAAGGAAAACGCGAGAATCCGAAAACTTCAGTATAAAAGGGAAGTTCATGCAGACTTAAAAGCCCACCAGCTAGAGCAAGAATGTCGAGAATGCCACAATCAATTAGCCAATCACCTTACTTAATGTGTCAGCTGAGTGAAATTCCTAGTTGACATAGTGGAAATTTCCCACTTGTGTACATCATGTGGTAACAATGCATCTCTAGATCATCTCTTCTGCTAGAAAATAGGAGTAGCGGATATTTTTACACCATGACACTAAACATATTCAAGATAGTCTGTTGGCAATTTGACCAAAATGCCCCTATTTTTAAGTGATGACACTTCATTCACATGAAGCTCCTTTGATAATACATAAGACTATGATTTGTCTATTAACAAGCAAACTGAAAGAACACAAAAAAACACTCAGTTGAACAACCAAGACAAAGACAAGCAAACATGTGTCATTCAGTCCTCAAGCCAGCCCCTACTAAAACATGTACCAGTAAGTTCCTGCATTAATCTCATTGTTGTGTTGGAAGAACTCAGCCCTAACATAAAGGCCTTCAAGCACTCAGCATATAAATCCAGGTCAAGCTTTCCTAACTCTTCCTCTGCAATCAACGTACTTTCAATTGTTGGTTTCCCAACCACTTCACCAAAAATCAGTATGGATCGCCTATTCAAGATTGGACATCCTTAACATTCGACACGTCATGAATCACCTCACTTCGCTTCTTTGGCAGCTACATGTGTTTTTGTTCACTGAATATCACTATTAAACCCAAAAGGTACAAACCAGCAATAATGAAAATAGGATCGATGTGAAATTCTATTGGCAACATGATGATGTGGCCATTAGAGCTGGTTTTCTTCAAAATCTCACAAGATCTAAACTTTCTATTCACTGAATATCACTATTAAACCCAAAAGGTACAAACCAGCAATAATGAAAATAGGATCGATGTGAAATTCTGTTGGCAACACGATGATGTGGCCATTAGAGCTGGTTTTCTTCAAAATCTCACAAGATCTAAACTTTCTAACGTGCAGTTTGTGACAAGTCCCCTTAGGTAACCTTTCCTTTTGCAAATACCAAAGAACTTCATCTCCTTCATAAAACCCTTTAAGTCTTCTTTGTTGATTTGCAGATATGGCAAAGGATTCGTTGCTGGCATTTATTGCATTTCAGGCTTCAGCATGGATGTGCTCAACATGTTCCAGATTTGCACTCTCTGCCCTCCAGTTGGCAAAGAAGAAAGGTTTATAGGCATGTAAACTGAGTTGGTACAAGCAACTCAGCTTGGACGACAACAGTGTCCCATAATTTGACATGGTCTCCCCATAAGACACCTCAGCTTGGACTACAATAGTAGTTAGATATAGAGTGGAGACAAACCTGGCTTAGCAAATAGCATTATGGGAATCTACTTTTCATATTTTGAGATTTCCCTCTTTTTGGGCAGATTTATGGTAGTAATGGATGGGGAAAGGTTTGAGAAGAAGTTATGACCTAGAATAATTACCTTCATTTGGAAACAAAACAAACCCAACAGATGCTATCTATCTAATATGCCAGTTTACTTCAATCTTTTTTCTATGCCCCACTAGCAAGGTGAATTTCCTAGATGTTAAAGAGAAATTCCTTCAGAAATAAAAAGCAATAACAGGAAATATTAAAGATACAATGAGACGAATAAATTTGGACTAGATGAGTACTTTGGCAATTCATAGAACAAGAAAGATTACTCATGGAACCAAGTAGTTAAATAGAAACATGGAGAGATAGGCATCTAATAGTATCTAGGAATTAACAATTAAGGTGATCCCTTGATAGGGGATTTGGTGGTTTTCTATGCTTTGACTTAAGTATTACTATTATGGTCAGATTTTCTGGAACATAAACTGACATTTCTTGAGAACTACGCCACTGCCAGTCCCAAGCTTGGATAAAGGAGAAGAGTTTTGGGTCAGGTGTCAACTAGCAGGTAAAACCTATGGCAAACCCCATGCATGAATCGACTTTTGAAATTCCCTCAAGCTAGGGCATTCTCCATAAGTAATGCACTGCATTGGATTCTGAATGTAATGGAAAATGGACAAAAGGCTGCTAGGGCATTCCCCTTTAAGCAACACACTGCATTGGATCCCGAGTGCAATGGAAAATAGGTAAAGGCTGTTAGAGCGTTCCCTTGAAAGCGATGCGCTGCATTAGAACCTAGGTGCAGTGGGATGAATGCATGGGTTCATGTGCCGTTCAAGAAGTGCGCAAGTAAATAGGCTAGGACAAGAGAATAAGATTAGTATCGCTACATGGAATATAGGCATATTGGCATGTAAGAGTCTAGCGTTAGTGGATACGATGAAGCGCAAGGGAGTCAACATCTCTTGTATCCAAGAAACCAAGTCAAAAGTGGTTAAAACTGGAGAAATAAATGGGTATAATCTCTAGTGCGTAGAAGAGGACAATAATAGACATGGCATAGAGATAGTGGTAAATAAAGAATTAAAGGATAAAGTTGTAGGCATTAACAGCTAGAGTCAAACAACAAGCATCCTAACCTCTAATTAATGAGAATCTTGCCTGTGAACAAGATCAAAACCCTAGGTTGCTAAAGGAAGCCCACTGAATTGAACTTAAGACCTAATGGTGGAGTTCACCATCTTGGCACTTTGCTTTCTCTAAGATTCTAATAGCAATGATTATATTTAATTTATTGTGGACTAGATCAATGAATGACTATTCATAAACTCCTTGCTAATGCTAGCCACCTACAAATGAGGGCTTTAATCACCATAACTATATATACCAATCTCTTTGTATTATTGAAATTTCTCATCCCTATCAACCCAAACCAACCACAAACATGCTCAGCATAAAGATATCCTGCCAATGGAGAGATAATGCAAGGAGAAACGAGGAAAAGGATTTTAATATATGGAATTACAATGGCTATGCAAACTTCTTGATAGGAAAAGGAGATCTTCGTAAGTGTTATTGAAGAACTAATAAAAGAAATGACAGATTTTAGCATTTCAAGGACACTAAGTATTTCCAGTTTTAGTCATTATGTCACTTGAGAATGCTGAAGCAATCTGGATCTAATCTCTTACGATAATTCGAACTGGGAGTGCCAAAGAGTTAGTACAAGCTAAAAATGCAG
Source organism: Warburgia ugandensis (assembly GCA_035236585.1). NCBI lineage: Eukaryota > Viridiplantae > Streptophyta > Magnoliopsida > Canellales > Canellaceae > Warburgia > Warburgia ugandensis. Next base: position 44,722,927 of record CP141133.1, read on the forward strand.
ATTCCTGCAGTTCCTTCTTCACTTTAAAGTTTAATTTTTGCCTAATAGATCCAATTGCTTTTTCCAAAACATTTTTGCTTTGATCATCTCCCTTTCTTTATCTGCTTCAATTGGAAAAAGCGTCTCCATTGTCTCAATCTGCATAACCTCTACCAACTAGAATGGTGCCATGCAATGCCATGACTGCAATTAAACTCATATTCCTGACTCCTCCACAAGTGGTTCCAATAAATCTTCCCAGTACAGAATATGGACAAGCTTTTCCCTTCCCCCACTTGCTGAAGAAAGAAGCAAAAAATCATACCCAACAACTGGAAAGAGAAATGAAAAAGGTTCCAGACGGCCGCTAGGTGATTGCAAACATATGTCAAAACCATCCCTCCAACATTTCCAAAAAAAAAATACAAACCAAATAGAGGTAAAGGGAAAAAAAAAACAACAAAAAGGCACAGTAGATGAAAACATGAACCCCAAACTCCGTATGAATGATTATGAATTAGAAAAACCCACCTGCCTCAAACGAAAGAGTTTCTGTACGAGTGATCTGGGCAGTTGCGGGCAGCAACGGAGAACCCATTTGAGAGCCGTGGTGGTTTCATTATTCGAACTGAAACAACGACCAGCGATTCGTTTCCCGATGGATGAAGCATCAATTGTGGTGGCGAAAGGAGGCAAACTGAACCATTTTGTTCCCCTTTGCTTCCTTTCTTGTTCATCTTTTAAGGTAGAGGTGGCAGTGCAGTAAGAAGAACAGAGTACTTGGCGGAGGACTACATAGATGTCAACGGCTCTCTTGGTGAAGTTTGAACGAACTGATTGTTGCCTGCAGAACAGGCCGCATGACCCCATTTTCTGTTAAGCACAAGCAGACTTTGACAACGACGCCCGGCAAAACGAATAAAAATGGGCAGCCGGTGCCGAAGCTCCCGCGTATGCCAGGTCCGAGGAAGCGGCCTTAAGTTGCAATTTTACCGGAGGTTGTTTCCACGCTTCGAATCCTAACCTTCAGTTCACATGATAACTAAACCGTTCCTGGCAAAGGCTCCCTCCTACGCTCTGATCCCTGGATATATTTGTTTTTTCAAATGGATCATAAAGAAAAGAACAAAACAGCGGTATCATTTGTCTATCTAAAGGGATAAGAGATATGTTTGTTTTTCCAAACGAATCTAAAAACCATACAACAAAATAGTGGTATCCGTGGTAATACCAGTCGGATACAAGGCCTCTTTAAATCCATAGCAACTATATCAGTCTGAATTTCCCTTTATAAATTTATATGGCCATAAAATAGAATAACATAATATATTTTTATTTAAACATTTTTACATAATTTTTATGTAGAATCATGATATTTTCAAATGCTATTTCTACATGCTGCTTTTTTATAATTTCAGCCTTCATTTTCGAAAGATCAAACCCATTCGTATTATTCACAACCCCTCAGATTAGTCTATGATGACCCGGATTTTTATAATGCAATTTAAAATAACAAGCTTTTATTTGCGAGATCGATCTCTATTTTCAAAATGATTTTTCTAAAGAAATGCAGCGAAAATTCTTTTTGTTTGACATTTGTTCGTAAAACCCTTGAGTATCATAATTTCATTCCAACAATTAGATAATGATTTAACATCATTAATAAATGAAACATGCCATGGCAATTTTGAACAAAATATAAAAATAAATAATTACCATTCTCAAGATTGTTAATCATGGCCCAAGTTATAAATAATCACTTACAGTCAATTTACATTGAATACTAAAATAATCACTCTCAATTCTGAGACAACTGCATTCTCACTTAACTTTACCTTCTCTCACTTGACTATAGCACTAAAACTTCCTGAAGCTCCTTCTAATCTTGCTTTGACTTATTTGAAAAATAATATATTTGGTTGAGTATTCATTATACCAGCAAGTGAACTGATACTATTAATTTGAAAACATGGCATACAAGATGCATAATTTCAATAAGGGTAATAAAATCATGCAATTCCTTTACATGTAACCATGGGTATTTATGCATAAATTATGTGCTCATTTACACATTTCCAAATCATGGGATTTTTCATGGAAATCCATTAATCAACAATATAAACATTATGAAAATCTTAAAATAGTAATTGATCAATCGATGTACTAGAATCTCGGCGAACACATCAAGCCGACTAGTCACAAGTACTCTACTACGACCATCCCATGCATGGCGATATCAAAACTGAAGTCATAGGGCCCACTATGCTTACAACTAGACCTATTTGAAATCATGTATCTCTAGTATCTAGAGACTAGCCCACCATAGTCACCACGGTGACTGTGGATATGTCCTCAAAAAGGATGTTATGAACACCTCCAGTAGTTTTCCCATTACCTGTGACGACCCGGGTTTTCTCATGCATTTTTAATGAAAAATCTAAATTCCTAAGGCGAGATCCCTATTTGAAAACAATGCAGTGCAGCGAAAAAATCTTTTATTTGAAATCCAATTTGAAAACCCCGAGTGTCATCTGCTTTCACAACATCCAAGGTAGTTTTTGAAAAACTTCAGAAATCATAAATGTTTTTCCCCGAGTCTATCCAAATCACAAAGACACAAATTACTGTAATTAAATACATGTCCAAAGGGTAGAGAGTTTACTCACATGTATAGTTATCTTCTTTGTTTATGCCCTTGCTCATAGCACTAACATAGATGTCCTCTACTTGTGGATGGAATTATCCTGAAAAATATTAAGGATAGGGTGAGTATATACTATACTCAGTAGGAGTCTATCACTACTAGTTTTGTAATGCATGCGATGTTTGAAAATCATGTGCTCATAAAAACATATGCATGTTGTTCGAATAATCACGTTCAATATCGATATTAAAAGCCACTGTCAAACCGGAATACTGACGACTTAAAGAAATATCATAATCCAAGTCGAAAGTATCATATATTATAATCATAAAAATATGCATCAGATGCTCAACTGAATCCAACTCATAGATATCTATCATGGTATGGTCGACCAACCTTATATCATGCCATATGCAATGCACATAAATCCACGAAACCATAGGGTCCCACTATGCCCACGACCTCATCGCCGTGTGGTCCCCGGGTACTTAGGGACACAGGATCATATACCTCCACGGGGCATATGACACTTTGACCCAGTGCCGTGACACCAGTGGTAGCCCCCTGTACCAAATGCAGTCGAAGCAGGGACATGCCCTTTTTGGGCGTGGTACCCATCCACCTAATAGTGGTAGAAGCTGGGTGGCCAACCCACACCCCTCGGCATAGCACCCACGAGCTTACTAGCCCAAATCATATACGATCAAATAAGCCAAAAACCTCTGTTCAAAACCAGTCCTCTTTGGGTCCCTCACAACTGCCTGGCCCTCGGCACTCCAGCGTCTTTTGGCAACCCTTAAGGACATGCAATCTTTGCAAGTACTTAAATCATGCAATGTATGCACTTGTTTGTAAAACATATATGTGCATAATGTATATGTAATCATTTACAAAACATGTCTATGTACAAAACATTTATCACATGCATGCTGAATCAAGTCATGCTAAACAAGTCATATACTTAAAACATATGTTCTCAAAACAATAATAGATCTTTTAAAAGAATCTAATAGTGATAGAGCACCTACCTGACTAGGTCGCGTTAACCCTTTTGTCCTCGTACGTTCCTGAACATGGTTTGGGGACTCAAGGTTAGTTTAGCCTATCTTTTATGGGTTTAGAGTAGTTGGGTCTTATTACTTAGGCATTAGGGGTCTATCCTTATGCTTATGGGTGTCCTAAGGTCCTAATTGGGCCTTGGTATCTTCAGTTTTCCAAAGTTCTAGTGGCCACGTGCCACCATCCTATTCTAAGGGTCATGACCACCTTTGATTGGGTCTTGATGGGGGATTTTATAGTTTGGATGTGTCCACATCGTCGATACGGACATAACACCTTTTACAGCGCCTCAATCGGAGCTCTAGATCTCAAGTTATAAGCGTTTTAGTGTCGTATGTACATAGAGTCTTAAGAATGAAAAAAACGGAATGCTAGGGCGCTGCGCGACTGCGTCGTGTGCCCTGGCTTCCTTAAGGAACCAAAAAATGACGCACTGCTAGCGCGTTGCGCGTCTGTGGTGTGCGCCTCAGCGGGCGCGTCTGCAGACGCGCGGTACTCTCCTCCTATCTTCCTCTTTAGCGGGCGCGTCTACGGATGTGCCCGTTGGTTTCCTCTCAGATGCGTTCGACGCGTCTCATCCGTCTGGGGTGTTTCGGTCGTTGGGGGACCGGGGAGTCCTTGGGATGCCCTGGTTCGTCCCTGAGGAACCAGTGCAGCCCTGGGGATGTCCCAGGGTCCTTGGTGACTCCCTAAAGGCCTATTCCCCATGGATTTTCATGTAAAAACCTAGGGAAACTGAGCCTAGGACTATGAGTGAGATGGGTTTGGGGAGTTTTTGGGCGTACCTGCTTTGTGGCTGGTTTTCTCTCCACGTTTTCTCCTCTTGGTCACTGCTCCTCAACGATTTTTCTTCAACGTTTTGGGCTGCCATTAGAGGTGCCCAAGAGCTCTATTTATAAAGCTAAGAGAGGGTTCTGGAGGGGGCTCTCACCGCCTTTGAATGGCGGTGGAGAAACCTCCAGAATGGCGGTGATTTCTCCTCCAATCATCGCCGTTCTAGAATCCTCTAGAGGTTGAAGATGAAGGGGTGCCTGTATCAAAACGGGCCCTTGTGTTTGCAGGCTAAAACTGTTTTGTAAAAATTATAATTTTGCCCCTGAACTTCAAAGGGCCATAACTTGCTCACTTTAACTCTATTTTGAGTGATTTTGGTCTTGTTGGATTCCTTTTTCCGAGACGCATCTAATGGTACCATTTTTAGGACCAAGTTTCTGGGTTTAGTCAAGGCGACTAGTGAAATGACCAAAATGCCCTTATCTTTAAAACTGAACTTTTCATGGGATTTTAATATTACAAAAATTGGGGTCATTACATTATTACCCCCTTAAAATAATTTCGTCCTCAAAATTCCATAAATTATCATCTTCCAGGTAGTTGTCTCTTAGATGATTTCTTGGAGGATGCATTCTCCCCCTTAGGATCAAATTTAGGTTCATCCTCAATTTATCATTTCTATTGTTCCTCCTATAAGGCCTCACCTATAAGAGCTACTTTTGCTGCCTATTCTGATGCATACTCACATACTTGATTAATTAGGGTGGGATACCTTTTATTTAGTCAACAGTACTCTAAAGGTAATGACTAAATAATGGTCTTAGGATTTTTGGTCTCCCAAATTTATGATAATAAGACCTCAATTTGATCCTCGATGGTTCCCTTCCAGCTTAATTCCTTTATTTACTCATGTAGCGGCAAGGTAAGATATCACCAAAATTTTCTTTTTATGGACTATATCCATTGGTGTTCCTCATAAGTTAATGGATCTGATAAGAATCTAATAATAATTGATATTAAACCATTTGTAGGATTTTAACTTCTAGTTGGTCACCATTCCTCTTTGAAAATTTTTGTGCAGCATAATGTCCTTTTATTCAATGCTCTATTCAAAGTCTTAAACCCCCATATGCTTTCTCTCTTTTATACTCTTTTTAAATAAGATCACCAACTTGCCTAGTATTATTCCTTTGCATTTGTTTGATCTACCTTCCTATAGAATTGTATCTCCACAGAGTCATGATCTTCTTCTTTTAAATATTCAATATTCATTGAATACTGGTAGTTACATATCTATCTCTTTCTCTCTTTTCTTCAATATCCATTTGGTCTACCCGGATCAATGTCTCTATATGCGTTGTTGCATATATTTGATACTTCATCTATTTCTTTAAGTAACATATATGATAAACTGAATGCTTCTCAGAAATTCTAAACTGTCTTAAGATCATTGAAATCCTCAATTGCCTATAGCCTCAATAAAATTCATACAATGTCTTAATAATGGTATTGATGTTTTGGTCATGCTATACTTTTTATGTTAGGATCAATCTTCTATCATCCCCAATATTATCGTCAAAAATCTTTTGATAACTCGGTCGAATTCATCTCCTTATTATATTCGTGTTATGTTTCTCTTAATCTCATAATATGTCACTTGATTTGCTCCATAATACTCAAGTAGTCCTTATTCGATAGCACTTTACTTTTCATAAGACTCTAATTAAGGTATCCAAAATTGAGCTAAGTCTTTCAAGATCCATACCTTTGTGATTTAGTACAAGTCATAATTATTTCTTAATCTTATCTTGCATTCTCATCCCTCTTAGATTATCATCAAAATTTTCTCAAAGTCTTTCTTTTACATCTCTTATCATACTCATATCATATCCCTTGTGATAGTGTACTCATATTCTGATATTCTTTATGATGGAAAGATAGCCACCTAGGTTCTTCAATTTTCTCACCTTTGATAAGCTTGCTTTAATGCAGGTCAACACTATCTACTAACAAGCCCAATAATCATCTTCATTCATTCATTTTCATCATAATCTGATCCTTATATGAGATTTTATCTTTGCACCACTACACCACAATCCTTATTTCCTATGATTTTGATAGGATTCAAGCAATCCACTATCTAAGTATTTGCTAGGACTATCTCCTTTTTCACCTATGTGTTTATGGTGAAATGTCTTGAGTCATTAATATTGTAATCCTCAAATAGAAGTAGTCATCTCTACTACCCTATTTATGCTACTTATTCTTGATTTTCTCTATTGTCCATGACCCTTGGACATCTTGGGTATTTGTGAAAGGATAAAACCTGGGCTCTATTACCAATTGTGACGACCCGGGTTTTCTCATGCATTTTTAATGAAAAATCTAAATTCCTAAGGCGGGATCCCTATTTGAAAACAATGCAGTGCAGCGAAAAAATCTTTTATTTGAAATCCAATTTGAAAACCCCGAGTGTCATCTGCTTTCACAACATCCAAGGTAGTTTTTGAAAAACTTCAAAAATCATAAACATTTTTCCCCGGGTCTATCCAGTCACAGCACACATCCCAATTGTAATTAAATACATGTCCAAAGGGTAGAGAGTTTACTCACATGTTGTTGAAATTCCAAGTTTAGCAATGAAAAGTTCAGTTTTTAAAGAAAAGGGCATTTTAGTCATTTCACCATTCACCTTAACTGAACCCAGAAATTTGGTCCAAAAAGTAGTTCCATTAGATGCGTCTCAGAAAAACGAATCCAACGAGACCAAAATCACCCAAAACGGAGTTAAAATGAGCAAGATATGGTCCTTTGAAGTTCAGGGGCAAAACTGTAAATTTCACAAAACGACTTAACTTGAAAAACACAGGGGCCCGTTTTGATACGGGCACCCCGTCGTCTTCAACCTCTAGAGGGTTCTAGAATGGCGGTGATTTGGGGAGAAATCACCGCCATTATGGAGGTTTCTCCACCGCCATTCAAAGGCAGTGAGAGCCCCCTCTAGAACCCTCTCTTAGCTCTATAAATAGAGCTCTTGGGTGCCTCTAATGGCAGCCCAAAACCGTGGAGAAAACCCATCGTGGAGCAGTGACCTAGAGGGGAAAACGAGGAAAAAAACCCAGCAACGAGCCAGGTACGTCCGAGATCGCTCAAAACCCATCTCCCCCATAGTTCCAAGGTCAATTTCCCTAAGTTTTTGCATGAAAAACCATGCAAAACGGAGCCCAGGAGAGCCACCAAGGACCCAAGGACATTCCTTGGGCCGCATTGGTTTGACAGGGGTCGAACCAGAGTGTCCTGAGGACACCCCGGTCCCCCAGACGACGGAATGTTCTAGTCGGAATGTTCCATGTCATCTCCGTTTGAAAAACCAAACTGGACGCGCCCGCTAAAGAGAAAGACGGGTGGAGCGTACCGCGCGTCTGCAGACGCACCCGCTAAGGCGCACGCCACAAACGCGTAGCGCGCTAGCAGAATGTCGACTTTTGGTTACTTAAGGAAGCTGGGGCGCACGTCGCAGACGTGCAGCGCCCTAGCATTCCGTCTTTAAGACTCTATGTACATATGACACTAAAACGCTTATAACTTGAGATCTAGAGCTCCGATTGAGGCCCCGCAAAAGGCGTTGTGTCCGTGTCGAAGATGCGGACATATAAAAACTATAAAATCCCTGATCAAGGCCCAATCAAAGGTGGGTATCACCCTTAGAATAGGAGGGTGGCACTTGACCATTAGAACGTTGGAAAACTAAGGATACCAAGGCCCAATTTGGACCTTAGGACACCCATAGGCATAGGCATGGACCCCTAATGCCTAAGTAATAAGACCAATTACTCTAAAACCCATAAAAGATAGGCCAAACTAACCTTGATTCCCTAAACCATGATCAGGAACGTCCGAGGACAAAAGGGTTAGCGCGATCTAGCCAGGTAGGTGCTCTATCACTATTAGATTCTTTTAAGAGAACTATTATTATTTTGAGAACATATGTTTTAAATATATGACTTGATTTGCATGACTTAATTCAGCATGCATGATAAATGCTTTGAACATAGCCATGTTTTGAAATGATTGCATATACATTATGCTCATATATGTGTTGCAAATAAGTGCATACATTGCATGATTTAAGTACTTGCAAAGATTGCATGTCCTTGAGGGTTGCCAAAAGACGCTGGAGTGCCGAGGGCCAGCTAGTTGTGAGGGACCCAAAGAGGACAAGTTTTAACAAGAGGTTTTGGCTTATTTGATCTTATGTGATTTGGGCAAGAAAGCCCGTGGGTGCTATGCCGAGGGGTCTGGGTTGGCCACCCGGCTTCTACTACTATTAGGTGGATGGGTACCACACCCAAAAAGAGGCAAGTCCCTACGTCGACTGCATGTGGTACAGGGGGCTACCACTGGTGTCACGGCATTGGGTCGACGTGTCATAGGCCCCGTGGAGGCTATGACCAAGTGTCCTCAGGTACCCGGGGACCACACGGCGAGGAGGTCGTGGGCATAGTGGACCCTATGGTTTGATGATTTATGTGCATTTCATATAGCATGATATGAGGTTGGTCGACCATACCATACTAGAGATCCATGAGTTGGACTCCATGAAGCATCTATTGCATATCATGATGTTATCATATATATATATATATATATATATGATACTTTCAATTTTGGATTATGTGATCTTTTAAGTCATTAGTATTTCAGTTTGATCATGGATTCTTATACTGATATTGAACTCGAGTATTCAAACATACACATGTTTTGAATGAGCATATGATTTTAAAACATCTCATGCATTTATAAAACTAGTAATGATAGGCTCCTACTGAGTATAGTATATACTCACCCAATCCTCAACATTTTTCAGATACAAAGTAAATACTTAAGGGCAAGGAACGTTTGTACTAGGAGACACAGACTAAGTACAAGTAAATAAACCCCTATCTTATCTTTCAATGTTACTTGATTGTAGTTACTCTCTAATAGCTGGGGCTGTGACTAACACTTTCTTGGGAATAATATTGATTTAAACTTTGCCATATAAATTGAGAATGTGTTTGAACACTCGAGGTTTTTATGAAAGGTTGTTTTCCAAATGAGAAATATTTTCATGCATTTCATATTTATAAAACAAGAGATCTCGCCTTTTTTATCAAAATTGCATCATATAAAAACCCAGGTCGTGACAGTTGGTATCAGAGCACGATTTAACGTTACTCACAGCCCAGTTATGAGGAGAGTAACTTATAATCAAGTTTCATCCATGAAAGAGTAAGGGGTAATAGGATAACACAAAAACTGAGATTTGGTGAATTGCCTTGTGATTACAGATGCCTAGGAAGAAGGGAAGCAATGCTCCATGACCTGAAGCCCCACCAGTGGACTCCACTAGGTCGGGCAACGGGATGGCTGAGTTATTTCAGCAATTCCTACAGAACATGGGACAATACATGAATAGTCAAAGCCAAACTCCTACCCCCCGAGATCCTTCCCCTGATAAAACAATAGAGAGAACTGAGGTTCAGTTAGAAAGGTTTCAGAAACTAGCTCCCTCATTCACAGGAGAAGATGAAGCATCTACAGCTGAAAAATGGTTAATTGATATTGAAAAGATATTTAAGGCCATGAACATAGCTGAAGAAAGAAAAGTACCCATGGCCACATTTGTATTTAGAGGAGAGGCTACCTTTTGGTGGGAAACAGCATAAAGAACTTATTTTGATCAGCAAGAAACAATAGGATGGGAAGAGTTTAAAAAGGTCTTTAATGACAAATATTATCCTAAACATATAAGGAAACAGAAGGAAAAGGAATTTATGGACTTAGAACAAGGAAATATGACCGTCCAATAGTCTGAAAGTAGATTCATCAGCCTCCGAAGATTTGCACCACGTGCTTGTGCTGATGAGGAAGATGCGGCCGAAAGATTTGTAGATGGACTCAACCCAGGACTCAGGAACAGAGTTCTAGGTTTCCAACCTTCCACAGTAGCCAAAGCCGTAGAGATGGCCTCCCTATACGAAAAAGATTATGAAAGGAACCAGGCAATAAGAGAAACTAAGAACATCAACACCATCAGGAACCAAGGAAAGAGACCCCTTCAGTCATCTGGACCTAGGCCACCTTTCAAGAAGCCATTTGAAAACAAAGGAAGAAGACCAGACTGGAAGGCATACCCTAGGTGTAACAGAAATCATCCAGGCAAACCATGTCCCACTTTCAACATCACTTGCTATAGTTGTGGAGAATTAGGACATCTTTCTAGTAACTGCCCAAAAAGGAAAGTACAAGAGCGTAAAGAAGATCAAGTTCTAAAAAGCCAAGGACGTGTCTTTGCCCTCAATTCCAGTCAAGCCCAAGCTTCAAATGCAGTTGTTGAAGGTATTCTTTCTATCTCTGATACACCTGCTAAAGTTCTATTTGATACAGGCTCCACTCATTCTTTCATATCCCGGGAATTTGCATCATCCTTGGACATTATACCACAGGACCTAGACTTCACTCTAGAAGTCATGACTCCTATAGGCCAAGCACTTCCCACCTACTCTTATCTCCAGGATGTCCCCATTTTGATCAAGGACCATTTGCTACATGCCAATCTTATCCACTTAGATATGAATGACTTCGACATCATCCTAGGTATGGACTGGCTAGCCTTTCATCAAGCCTTTGTTGATTGCCGCCAGAAACGTGTCACTTTTACCCTACCTAATGGAGACACTTTCACCCTCCAAGGAAGAAAGGATTATTCTGGAGCGTGTGTTATTTCTACCATGAAAGTAGTTAAACACATTGCTCAAGGATGCCCCTTCTTCTTAGCTAAGATTGAATCCGTCGAGAGTTCCCAACCAAGGCTAGAGGATGTCGAGGTAGTCCGAGAATTTCCTGATGTATTCCCTGAGGACTTACCAGGTCTACCTCTACCAAGGGAAATTGAGTTCATCATTGACCTTATACCCGGTACCTCCCCCATTTCCAAAGCTCCTTATTGAATGGCTCCTGCAGAACTAAGAGAATTGAAGACCCAGTTACAGGAACTACTTGACAAAGGGTTCATACGACCTAGCGTATCTCCGTGGGGAGCTCCAGTCCTTTTTGTTAAGAAAAAGGATGGCTCCATGAGATTGTGCGTAGACTATCGGATGTTGAATAGGGTCACCAGTAAAAATAAGTACCCTCTTCCCCGAATTGATGATCTTTTCGATCAACTTCAGTCAGCCAGAGTCTTCTCTAAGATTGATCTACGATCTGGATACCATCAACTTCGAGTTAGAGAAGAAGATATCCCCAAGACAGCCTTCAGGACCTGATACGGCCATTATGAATTTAGAGTGATGTTCTTTGGTTTAACTAATGCTCCAGCCGTGTTTATGGACCTCATGAATAGGGTGTTTAAGGAGTACTTAGATAAATTCATCATAGTGTTTGTGGATGATATCTTAATATATTCTGAAATTCCTGAAGACCATATGGAACATCTAAGGATAACATTAAGCACCCTACGAGCACACAAGTTATATGCAAAATTCAATAAGTGTGAGTTTTGGCTGGAAAAGGTTAATTTCTTAGGACACATTATTTCTCAAGATGGCATAGCAGTTGACCCCACTAAGGTTGAATCGATGCTGAATCGGGAAAGACCTAAGACAGTCACAGAAATAAGAAGCTTCCTAGGACTTGCCGGATATTACAAGAGATTCATCGAAGGTTTTTCACAAATTGCTTTACCTCTAACTAAGCTGACCAGGAAAGACACAAGATTTGAATGGACTGATAAATGTGAGAAAAGCTTCCAAGAACTAAAAAGAAGGTTAACTACCGCACCTATCCTTACCTTACCTTTAGGAAGTGCCGGATTTGAGATATACAGCGATGCCTCGCAACAAGGGCTAGGCTGCGTACTTATGCAACATGGGAAGGTAATCGCTTATGCTTCTCGACAACTCAAGAAGCATGAAGTCAATTACCCAACCCATGACTTGGAATTAGCAGCCATAGTCTTTGGCTTGCGAATATGGAGACATTATTTATATGGGGAAAAGTTTGACGTTTTTACAGATCACAAGAGTCTTAAATATATCTTTTCCCAACAAGACTTAAACATGCGACAAAGAAGATGGATGGAATACTTAAAAGACTATGACTTCTCCATTCATTATCACCCTGGAAAAGCTAATGTGGTAGATGATGCATTAAGCAGAAAAACCCAAGGGATGTGTGCAAGTTTATTAACTAAGAGATGGAAGCTACTACGAGAAGTAATCACATGGAAACCAGACATAAGTAAGCACAAGATCATTATGGCAGGTCTAACAATAAAATTGGCTGTTAATGAAAAGGTTAAGCAAGAACAGAAAGGAGATTCAGATATACAAGCTTTCATAGGAAAACTAGGATTTACAAAAAGAGAAGATGGTAGCATTTACATGCAAGGAAGATTAGTGGTACCGACTAATGAAAAGTTAAGACAAGAAATCTTAAAAGAGGCTCATCGGTCCAAGTATACAATACACCCCGGAGGGACTAAGATGTATCAAGACTTAAAGAAACAATATTGGTGGGATGGTATGAAAAGAGACATAGGGGAATTTGTGGCAAAGTGTTTAACATGTCAACAAGTAAGGGCTAAACATCAAAGACCTGCGGGATTGTTACAACCCCTCGAGTTACCCGAATGGAAATGGGACCATATCACAATGGATTTCATAACAGGGCTACCCAAGACCTCTAAGGGTCATGACATGATCTGGGTAATTGTTGATAGATTAACTAAGACAGTTCATTTCCTTCCTACATGTCATACCCAATCCACTGACAGCCTATCTCAGCTATACATCAAAGAGATAGTAAGTCTACATGGTATACCCCTTAGTATCACTTCAGATAGGGATAGCCGCTTCACTTCGCAACTCTGGAAGTCTGTCCAAAAATCCTTAGGATCTTCCTTGAACTATAGCACAGCCTTCCATCCATAGACCGATGGACAGTCATAGAGCATAATCTAGATAGTCGAAGATATGTTGCAAACTTGTGCCCTTGATTGGAAGCAGAGCTGGGATGAAAACCTACCGCTAGTCGAGTTTGCATACAACAATAGCTTTCAATCAAGCATTGGCATGGCTCCATATGAGGCGCTCTATGGGAGACCCTGTCGATCACCCACTAGTTGGAGTGAAGTTGGAGAATCCAGGGTGCTCCAGTCCGAGCTGGTAGAGCAATGTGCCGAGAAGGTCAAACTCATAAGAAGCTGCCTCCTCACAGCTCAAAGCCGCCAAAAGAGCTATGCTGATCGAAGGAGGAGACCATTGGAATTCGACATAGGAGAGCACGTCTTCCTGAAGATATCTCCCACTAAGGGAGTTATGCGGTTCGGTATCAAAGGCAAGCTTAGTCCGCGTTACATAGGACCTTTCAAAATCCTGGAGAAAGTGGAAAAAGTGGCCTACAGGATCGCACTACCCCCTCAGCTATCCGACGTGCATAACATATTCCATGTGTCTATGCTAAGGAGGTACGTGCCTGACCCCACTCATGTCATCGACCAGGTACCCATAGAGATGACGGAGGATCTCAAACTAGAGACAAGACCAGTTGAGATTCGGGATCATAAGAATAAGAAGCTACAGAACAAGGACATAACCTTAGTCAAAGTTTTGTGGAGAAATGTGCACATGGAAGAAGAGACTTGGGAACCGGAGTCAGAAATGCGAGAAAAGTACCCCAAGATCTTTTGACTGTATATAGTAGAATTTCGGGGGCGAAATTCCCCTAAGGGGGTAAGAATGTAATGACTCCAATTTTGTAATATTGAAATTCCAAGTTTAGCAATGAAAAGTTCAGTTTTTAAAGAAAAGGGCATTTTAGTCATTTCACCATTCACCTTCACTGAACCCATAAATTTGGTCCAAAAAGTGGTTCCATTAGATGCGTCTCGGAAAAAGGAATCCAACGAGACCAAAATCACCCAAAACGGAGTTAAAATGAGTAAGATATGGCCCTTTGAAGTTCAGGGGCAAAACTGTAAATTTCACAAAAAGACTTAACTGAAAAACACAGGGGCCTGTTTTGATACGGGCACACCGTCGTCTTCAACCTCTAGAGGGTTCTAGAACGGTGGTGATTTGAGGAGAAATCACCGCTATTCTAGAGGTTTCTCCACCGCCATTCAAAGGCGGTGAGAGCCCCCTCCAGAACCCTCTCTTAGCTCTATAAATAGAGCTCTTGGGTGCCTCTAATGGAAGCCCAAAACCTTGGAGAAAACCCATCGTGGAGCAGTGACCTAGAGGGGAAAACGAGGAGAAAAACTTAGCAACGAGCCAGGTACGTCCGAGATCGCTCAAAACCCATCTCCCCCATAGTTCCAAGGTCAATTTCCCTAAGTTTTTGCATGAAAAACCATGCAAAATGGAGCCCAGGAGAGCCACCAAGGACCCAGGGACGTTCCCTGGGATGCATTGGTTCGACAGGGGTCGAACTAGGGTGTCCTGAGGATGCCCCGGTCCCCCAGACGATGGAACGTTCCAGTCGGAACGTTCCATGTCGTCATCATCATCATCAAGACCTTATCCCAATTAGGGATCGGCCACATGAATCTTATTCCTCCATTCCACTCTATTAAATACCATGGCTTCATTTAGTCCCAAAGTTTTTAAATCTTTCCTCACCACTTCTATCCACGTTCTTTTGGGCCTTCCCCTTGCCCTTTTAGAACCTTCAACTTGTATTGCCTCACTCCTTCTAACTGGTGCCGTTGTTGGCCTCCTTTGAACATGTCCAAACCATCTAAGTCTAATCTCCCTCATCTTGTTACCTATTGGTGCTATCCCTAAATTTCTTCTAATATTTTCATTTCTAATTCTATCCTTTCTTGTCTTACCACTCATCCATCTCAACATCCTCATTTCTCGCAACACTCACTCTATGAGTATGATGTTCCTTAACTGCCCAACACTATGATCCATAGAGCATGGCCGGCCTTATAGCCATCCTATAGAATTTTCCCTTTAGTTTGAGTGGCACCCGCCGATCACATAAAACCCCGATGCACATCTCCATTTGTTCCAACCCGCTTGGATTCTCTCGGGTAACCTCCCTCTCAATCTCTCCACTCTCATGGATCAATGATCCTAAGTATCGGAAGTGGTCTCTCATGGGGTCCTCTTGGTTATCAATCTTGACTGGTGCTCCACTCCTACTCTCCTTGCTAAAATTACATTCCATATATTCTGTCTTAGTTCGGCTAATTTTAAATCCTTTCGATTCTAATGCTTCTCTCCATAGCTCTAGCTTTATGTTGACACCCTCCCTTGTCTCATCAAGTAGGACTATATCGTCTGCAAATAGCATGCACCAGGGAATCTCCTCATGTAGATGTTTTGTTAATTCATCCATAACTAATGTGAAAAGGTATGGACTCAATGCCGATCCCTGGTGCAATCCGACAGTGACAGGAAAATCACCAGTCACGCCACTAGAGGTCTTAACATTTGTTACTGCTCCCTCATACATATCTTTAATTATGTCTATATACCCCTGAGAAACCCCTTTAACACCTAACGCCCTCCATATTAACTCTCTAGGGACTCTATCATAAGCCTTCTCTAAGTCAATAAAGACCATGTGTAGGTCTTTTCTCCTCTCCCTATATTTCTCTACTAATTGTCTTAGTAAGAAAATAGCTTCCATGGTAGACCTCCCAGGCATGAAACCAAACTGATTCTCCGATACACTTGTTTCATGTCGTAGCCTCTTCTCAATGACTCTTTCAAAAAGTTTCATGGTGTGGCTCATAAGTTTGATCCCTCGATAATTAGTGCAGCTCTGAATGTCTCCTTTATTCTTATAGATTGGTACAATAGAGCTTTTCCTCCACTCATCAGGCATTTTCTTTGATTTTATAATCTTGTTAAACAACTTGGTCAACCAAACTACCCCAATATCTCCCATATGCTTCCAAACCTCTATTAGTATACTATCAGGCCCCATGGCCTTTGCTGATTTCATCTTTCTCAAGGCCTCTTTTACTTCAAGCATTCTAATCTTACGTTCATATCTATAATATCCAGTGTTATTTAGATTTATTGTATTTTCAATTCCTATATTCTCAGGGCCATTGTCATTTAACAATTTTTGGAAGTATATTACCCACCTTTGTTTGATCTCAGCGTCTTTGACTAATACCCTTTGATCATCGCTTCTAATGCACCTAACATGCTCTAAGTCCTTACTCTTCTGTTCTCTTACCTTTGCAAGTTTAAACACATCTTTCTCACCTTCTCTTGTTCCTAGTCTATTATAGAGCTCATCATATGCTTTAAGTTTAGCCTCACTTACTATTCTCTTAGCAACGTTTTTAGCATTCTTATATTGTTCATAGTTTTCATTATTTCTAATCTTTTGCCATGCTTTAAAATGCATTCGTTTTTCCTTAATAGCTTTTTGCACTGTTTCATTCCACCACCATGTTTCCTTTGCTAATAGCCTTTTACCTTTAGATACTCCTAAGACATCTTTTGCCACTTTCTTAATGGACTCAACCATATTAGTCCACATTGTATTTACTTCTGTTTCATAATTCCAATTTCCTTCATTCCACCACGTCGTCTCCATTTGAAAAACCAAACGGGCGTGTCCAGGGACGCGCCCGTTGAAGAGAAAGACGGGCGGAGCGTACCGTGCGTCTGTAGATGCGCCCGCTGAGGCGCACGCCGCAGACGCCCAGCACGCTAGCAGAAATTCGACTTTTGGTTACTTAAAGAAGCTGGGGCACACGTCGCAGACGCGCAGCGCCCTAGCATTCCGTCCTTTTGTCTTTAAGACTCTATGTACATATGACATTAAAACGCTTATAACTTGAGATCTAGAGCTCCGATTGAGGCGCCGCAAAAGGCGTTGTGTCTGTGTCGATGACGCGGACATATATAAACTATAAAATCCCTGATCAAGGCCCAATCAAAGGTGGGCATGACCCTTAGAATAGGAGGGTGGCGCGTGACTACTAGAACGTTGGAAAACTAAGGATACCAAGGCCCAATTAGGACCTTAGGACACCCATAGGCATAGGGATGGACCCCTAATGCCTAAGTAATAAGACCAATTACTCTAAAACCCATAAAACATAGTCCAAACTAACCTTGATTCCCTAAACCATGATCAGGAGCGTCCGAGGACAAAAGGGTTAGCGCGATCTAGCCAGGTAGGTGCTCTATCACTATTAGATTATTTTAAAAGAACTATTGTTATTTTGAGAACATATGTTTTAAATATATGACTTGATTTGCATGACTTAATTCAGCATGCATGATAAATGCTTTGAACATAGCCATGTTTTGAAATGATTGCATATACATTATGCACATATATGTGTTGCAAACAAGTGCATACATTGCATGATTTAAGTACTTGCAAAGATTGCATGTCCTTGAGGGTTGCCAAAAGATGCTGGAATGCCGAGGGCCAGGCAGTTGTGAGGGACCCAAAGAGGACAAGTTTTAACAAGAGGTTTTGGCTTATTTGATCTTATGTGGTTTGGGCAAGAAAGCCCATGGGTGCTATGCCGAGGGGTCTGGGTGGACCACCCGGCCTCTACCACTATTAGGTGGATGCGTACCACGCCCAAAAAGAGGCAAGTCCCTACATCGACTGCATGTGGTACAGGGGGCTACCACTGGTGTCACGGCACTGGGTCGACGTGTCATAGGCCCCGTGGAGGCTATGACCAAGTGTCCTCAGGTACCCGGGGACCACACGGCGAGGAGGTCGTGGGCATAGTGGACCCTATGGTTTGATGATTTATGTGCATTTCATATAGCATGATATGAGGTTGGTCGACCATACCATACTAGAGATCCATGAGTTGGACTCCATGAAGCATCTATTGCATATCATGATGTTATCATATATATATATATATATATATATATATGATACTTTCAATTTTGGATTATGTGATCTTTTAAGTCATTAGTATTTCAGTTTGATCATGGATTCTTATACTGATATTGAACTCGAGTATTCAAACATACACATGTTTTGAATGAGCATATGATTTTAAAACATCTCATGCATTTATAAAACTAGTAGTGATAGGCTCTTACTGAGTATAGTATATACTCACCCAATCCTCAACATTTTTCAGATACAAAGTAAATACTTAAGGGTAAGGAACGTTTGTACTAGGAGAC
This sequence comes from Warburgia ugandensis, assembly GCA_035236585.1. Taxonomy (NCBI): domain Eukaryota; kingdom Viridiplantae; phylum Streptophyta; class Magnoliopsida; order Canellales; family Canellaceae; genus Warburgia; species Warburgia ugandensis. The sequence continues at coordinate 44,741,566 of CP141133.1, forward strand.
ACAGACTAAGTACAAGTAAGTAAACCCCTATCTTATCTTTCAATGTTACTTGATTGTAGTTACTCTCTAATAGCTGGGGCTGTGACTAACACTTTCTTGGGAATAATATTGATTTAAACTTTGCCATATAAATTGAGAATGTGTTTGAACACTCGGGGTTTTTATGAAAGGTTGTTTTCCAAATGAGAAAGATTTTCATGCATTTCATATTTATAAAACAAGAGATCTCGCCTTTTTTATCAAAATTGCGTCATATAAAAACCCAGGTCGTGACACATGTATAGTTATCTCCTTTGTTTATGCCCTTGCTCATAGCACTAACATAGATGTCCTCTACTCGTGGATGGAATTATCCTGAAAAATGTTAAGGATAAAGTGAGTATATACTATACTCAGTAGGAGTCTATCACTACTAGTTTTGTAATGCATGCGATGTTTGAAAATCATGTGCTCATAAAAACATATGCATGTTGTTCGAATAATCACGTTCAATATCGATATTAAAAGCCACTGTCAAACCGGAATACTGACGACTTAAAGAAATATCATAATCCAAGTCGAAAGTATCATATATCATAATCATAAAAATATGCATCAGATGCTCAATTGAATCCAACTCATGGATATCTATCATGGTATGGTCGACCAACCTTATATCATGCCATATGCAATGCACATAAATCCACAAAACCATAGGGTCCCACTATGCCCACGACCTCACCGCCGTGTGGTCCCCAGGTACCTAGGGACATAGGATCATATACCTCCACGGGGCATATGACACTTCGACCCAGTGCCGTGACACCAGTGGTAGCCCCCTATACCACATGCAGTCGAAGCAGGGACATGCCCTTGTTGGGCGTGGTACCCATCCACCTAATAGTGGTAGAGGCTGGGTGGCCAACCCACACCCCTCGGCATAGCACCCACGAGCTTACTAGCCCAAATCATGTACGATCAAATAAGCCAAAAACCTTTGTTCAAAACCAGTTCTCTTTGGGTCCCTCACAACTGCCTGGCCCTCGGCACTCCAGCGTCTTTTGGAAACCCTCAAGGACATGCAATCTTTGCAAGTACTTAAATCATGCAATGTATGCACTTGTTTGCAAAACATATATGTGCATAATGTATATGTAATCATTTACAAAACATGTCTATGTACAAAACATTTATCACATGCATGCTGAATCAAGTCATGCTAAACAAGTCATATACTTAAAACATATGTTCTCAAAACAATAATAAATCTTTTAAAAGAATCTAATAGTGATAGAGCACCTACCTGACTAGGTCGCGTTAACCCTTTTGTCCTCGTACGTTCCTGAACATGGTTTGGGGACTCAAGGTTAGTTTAGCCTATCTTTTATGGGTTTAGAGTAGTTGGGTCTTATTACTTAGGCATTAGGGGTCCATCCCTATGCTTATGGGTGTCCTAAGGTCCTAATTGGGCCTTGGTATCCTCAGTTTTCCAATGTTCTAGTGGCCACGTGCCACCATCCTATTCTAAGGGTCATGACCACCTTTGATTGGGTCTTGATGGGGGATTTTATAGTTTTTATGTGTTCGCGTCGTCGATACGGACACAACACCTTTTGCGGCACCTCAATCGGAGCTCTAGATCTCAAGTTATAAGCGCTTTAGTGTCATATGTACATAGAGTCTTAAGAATGAAAAAAACGGAATGTTAGGGGCTGTGCGACTGCGTCGTGTGCCCTGACTTCGTTAAGGAATAAAAAAATGACGCACTGCTAGTGCGCTGCGCGTCTGCGGCGTGCACCTTAGTGGGCGCGTCTGCAGACACGTGGTACTCTCTGCCCGTCTTACTCTTTAGCGGGCGCGTCTACGGACGTGCCCGTTGGTTTCCTCTCAGACGCATTCGACGCGTCTCGTCCGTCTGGGCCGTTTTGGTCGTTGGGGGACTGGGGCGTCCTTGGGATGCCTTGGTTCATCCTTGAGGAACCAATGCGGACCTGGGGACGTCCCAAGGTCCTTGGTGGCTCCCTAGAGGCCTATTTCCCATGGATATTCATGCAAAAACTTAGGGAAACTGAGCCTAGGACTATGGGTGAGATGGGTTTGGGGAATTTTTGGGCGTACCTACTTCGTGGCTGGTTTTCTCTCCACATTTTCCCCTCTTGGTCACTGATCCTCAACGATTTTTCTTCAACATTTTGGGCTGCCATTAGAGGCGCCCAAGAGCTCTATTTATAGAGCTAAGAGAGGGTTCTGGAGGGGGCTCTCACCACCTTTGAATGGTGATGGAGAAACCTGCAGAATGGTGGTAATTTCTCCTCCAATCACCGCTGTTCTAGAATCCTCTAGAGGTTGAAGATGAAGGGGTGCCCGTATCAAAACAGGCCCCTGTGTTTGTAGGCTAAAACCGTTTTGTAAAAATTACAATTTTGCCCATAAACTTCAAAGGGCCATAACTTGCTCATTTTAACTTCGTTTTGGGTGATTTTGGTCTTGTTGGATTCCTTTTTCCGAGACGCATCTAATGGTACCAATTTCAAGACCATGTTTCTGGGTTTAGTCAAGGCGACTAGTGAAATGACCAAAATGCCCTTATCTTTAAAACTGAACTTTTCATGGGATTTTAATATTACAAAAATTGGGGTCATTACATTACCACAGCAGTTGAGGAAGGAAAAAGTGCCACTTTGGGCAATGATACCTACCACCTTTTATTGTTAGAGGCTGGGAGCCTAATCCCATACTAACAACCTCTTAGCATAGTGCCCATCAAGCTCATTAGCCTGAAATATATATATATATATATATCTATATGTGTGTGTTTGTGTGTTCCAATTTTAAGCATTTAACATATAATAAATCATGCAATTTATGCAATCCTATTTCAAAACATTTAATAATGCACATATATGTCATTCAAGTGTAACATTTAGTAATGAAAGATATAGGCGATAATATTTTCAATCAAGATCATAAATCATGGGAATAATTTGTATGTTTATAATAAGACTATCATATGGCAATATCATTTCTAAAAGCATACTACGCACGGAAATAGATTCAAGTAAATCATTTGGATTTTGAAATGCATTTGAAAACTTAGTAGTATCAAACTACCTACCTCAAGGATGTTACTTAGTTCGTATTTTTCTTCAATTTAAATCCTAGGTCTCTTTCAAAGTCTTTATGGTATCCTATACAAAATTTAAGGATAAGAATCTAACTATTATTTCCCAATATCCCACTGAAAAATTCAGGGTAGTAGGATTTAGAATCTTTGTCCGATCATAGGTAAAATCTAATCCGATTGATAAATAAATAGAGGGGTTTCGATCATCTTCTCACAAGGAATCCAACCATGGTGTCTAATCTTTGATCCACCACTATTCAAATGACTATCGTTGAGCAAACAGTAACTGTAGTTACAGTCATTGAAAAACTCTACGTCGCCCAAAAAAATGGACAATAGGTGGTCGGAGGAGAGGAGAAGATCGGAGATGGATCTGAGGTACAATGGGGGGAAAGAGGAGAGGGGAATTTATAAGGGAATGCACCATCCTTTTGGGGATGCCTACCATCTTCTCCAACGTTGACGTGGTTTTTGGTGCCGACGCAATGCTGATGTAGATGGTGACATGGGGATAGAAGGGGTGTCGTTAACAAAATGACTCCCTACATTTTGGATCTCCTCATTTTTTCTTTTAATTATCAAATTACTCTTCATCTTCAAATGCTCATAACTTTTTCATTCGAACTCCTTTTTTAGTGTTCTTTGGGTTGTTGGGAAAGGACTGTCACTCCTAAAGAGATCTGCTGGGTTTGATAAAACCCTTTGTCTAGCAACTCTTGTAGTTGGGTCTTCAGTTCCTTTAGTTCTGTTGGAGCCATCTAGTAAGGTGCTTTTGATATAGGGGCTGTGCCACATATCAGGTTAATAATGAAATCTATCTCCCTTTTAAGTGGCGACCCTGGTAAGTCTTCAGGGAGCACATTTGGAAATTCATGAACTATAGCCACCTCTTCTAATTGAGGCTTTGTGACCTCAGCAGCTTCTATTTTAGCTAGAAATAATTGCCATCCTTGAGCAATGTGTTTCACCACATTTATTGCGAAAATAACATATGCTCATGAATAATCTCCTCCCTTGCAATGAAACCACTACTCCTCTGAGAATGTTAAAAATAATCTTCTTCTTTCAACAATCAATAGTTGCATGATGTGAGGCTAACCAATTCATCCCAAGTATGACATCAAAGTCTACCCTATCTAGGTGGATCAAGTCTACATTCATTTGCTTGCCCACAATTACAATCAAAACATCTTGGAAGTATGTTTGTGTAGAAATGGTCTTGTCTAAGGGTGTCATGATTTGTAAGCAAAAATCTAAGTTCTAAACTACATCATTAATAGAAGAAGCAAAAATTCACATGATATAAAAGAATGGGTAGAACCAATATCAAATAATACTTTGGCAGGTCTATCATAGATGTGAAGTGTGCCTTCTACTATTACTATGGATGCTTGAGCATGTTCTAAAGTAATGGTAAATATGCACCCTTGGCTTCGAGGAATCTGAACTTCTTTATGTTCTTCCTCTTTTCTCTTCTTAGGACAGTTTCTCGCTATGTGTACTACTTCTCCATAAATAAAACATTTGAAATAGGGTAAGGTACAAGCTTTGCGTAGGTGATATCTATTGCATCGGGGGCAAGCTCTAGATTCTGGATTCCTTCCTTTATTGTCGAATTGTCATTTTTGTGGGTATCGAGGTCTAGAAGACTAAATGGGTCATTTGCCTTTGTTTTTTTGTCCACTGATGTTGGACTTCTTCTCCTTATCAGCCTATGCCCTCTGAAAATCCTTTTCAAAGAGAGACGCCATTTCTGCTGCTTTTGCCACAGTGATTGGTTGAAACCCTATGACTCTGTTCCTTAGTCCAAGGTGTAGCCCATCGACTAACTTCTCTGCAACATTTTCTTTAGTGGCACATACATTGGGTGTGAATCTACTAAGACATGTAAACTTGTTTTCATATTGCTGCACAAATAGGTTGCCTTGTTTTAGATCTATGAATTCTTTCTCCTTTTGCTTTCATACATGTAGTGGAAAATACTTCTCATTAAATATGATTTTGAAGTCCTCCCAAGGAATGACATTATTATCATCAAAGTATATTCTTTCGGCAGTTTCCACCAAAAGCCTACTTCATCTCTTAGTACGTAAGTGGACATAGCAACCTTCCTTTCTTCAGGATTTTTCATCTCCTTAAATAACTTTTCAATGTCCAAGATCCATTTCTCTGTTGTTACTGACTCATTTTCACTTGAGAATGATGGGGCTATCTTCTGAAATCTTTCAAGTTGGGCCTCCATTTGATCAGCAATCCTCTCTGGTGATGAGGTTCTTACCACATGTGCTTGTGGTTGATTAGGTATGAACTGCCCCATATGTTGCACGAAGAGATGAAAGGCTTCGGCCATTCCATTTCCAGATCCAAAGGAGTTAGTAGGGGGATTAACAAGTTGTGGGGCTACACCTCCTCTTCTCTTAGGCGGCATCTGTTTTTCAAGAGCAACATACCCTCTTTGAGGAATTCTATCATGCTAGTCTAAGGTTTTCCTATTGATGTAAATTGATTATAAGTTCTTTATTTCATAACTTTGGCTATGAATAACTTAAACTTAAGCTCTGATACCAACTGTGACGACCCGAGTTTTTATAGTGCAATTTAAAATAATAAGCTTTCACTTGAGAGATCGATCTCTACTTTCAAAATGATTTTTCAAAAGAAATGCAGTGGAAACTCTTTTTGTTTGACATTTGTTCATGAAAACCCTGAGTGTCATCATTTCATTCTAACAAATAGATAACAATTTAACATCATTAATAAATGAAACATGCCATATCAATTTTGAACAAAATATAAAAATGAATAGTTACCATTCCCAAGATTGTTAATCATAGCCCAAGTTACAAATAATCACTTACAGTCAATTTACATCGAATACTAAAATGATCACTCTCAATTTGTAACATTTACTATTTTAAATATTAGGAAATTTTAATTTTAGAAATAATAATAATAATAATAAATGAAAAAAATGATGTATATAGGTAAAAATTAAGAGGGGGGAGTGCCTCAAATGCACTTCCCTCCCCCTCCTCTCTATTCCCGTAACTGAGCCACCAGTGACGATTTTTCGGTGATAGGCATTCCTGGCAATTGAACGAATGCGGCAAACTCTCGCCTTCCTCTGACTAGCCGGACCAAGGTAGGCTCACCCACTCTTTTCTGTATACTTCTTTCCAAGTTTATCAACTGGTAAAGTTAGGCGTTATTGTTGCCGTGGGAAAAAGTCGATGTAACGGTGTTAGATGAGGATCTGGACCGTTCATCTTGAACGTAACAATGCAAGGAATATGCCCATAAAATCTTAAGGTGATCAGACTGCTAGAGACATAGAAAAACCCCAAAAATAGTATGACGGGAGTTTACAAAAAGGCAATAAAAATCGTGAAAAAATGATAGATTTAGGAGTGATTTGTGACAATGAAATGTATGCAAAAAATTGGACAATAGGTATTAAAATCACAAAAAACGGAGCACTTGGGGTTGTCGGTGATGGCGAACTAGTCCAGTCGTTGTTCCTGGCAACGGTAACCCGCTCCGAGCTGAGGACGCATGCACAAATGTGCGCCACGCAGGAGACGCAGGGTGCAACATGCACGCACCACATGGGAAGAGAAATGAAAGGAGGTGGGAGTGCCACGCACAAGGCACGTGGTGCGACTCACGCGCGCCATACAGTGTGGCAGGAACGCGCCATGCGCGATATTTTCCCCCACCCGCAGAGTGGGTCTATAGACTCGTGATCCAGATGCGCGTGCGAACGGCATGCGTCGCACGTGCGGCAGGCCCTTTTTCTTGATTTTGAGGGTTTTTGACCCTTTATTTATATAAAAAAAAATGATTTTAGGAGCTATAGAGGTCCAAATCACGATCCGAAAGAGGCGTTGTGATCGTCTCAACAAGGTGGACTTAGATTTAAGACAAAAATCTAGTTTGGAGTAACTTTTTAATAGCCAAATTACTAAGCACTATTCAATGACTTAGATTAAGCCGATTAATGGATGATCAACCTTTAGATTTTGGTTGTATATGTTAAAGATGAAATGATTATGAGATTAGAAGAACATGCCCTATTGAATTGTCTAGAAACAACGATTCTGATGATTGATTTGAGCAGTCTCTTGAGAGGTGTTGATCGAAGAATGATCAGACTGTCAGATCAACACGTGATCACAAAGATAGCGGTGGTTTACTAAACGAAATAGAAAATGTAGGGATCATGGAGAAAATAAGAGGCCTAACAATGATTTATGATGTGACAGGTACATCAAGGCATACACCTTGATATCGTTTACTCGTTTGTTTGGGATATTGCGATATCGAGGTAGGTGATTTCATTCACAAATTTTCCATGATTCTCAAATGATGACTTGGTGATTTGAGTTTTTGAAGCATATGATTTAGGCCTTACCATATGCATGAGATTAATTTCAGCATGTAGTTTCTCATATGTGTGCTATCTTTCGGGTGGTTATTGCAAGCATTGTTTCTGATATATTTCATGATATTCCCTTGATTATTGGTATTTTTGACATGTGGGAGTCGCTCTGTCTTGATGTTTAAGACTATTGCTCCTTTGGTAAGATGCATTTTTTCACCCCGTGAGTGCCTGAGTGCTCGTGAGGGTGAAAGGGTGAAAGCGGGCTTGCAATGTGACTTTTCATGAGTGCCTGAGTGCCCGTGAGGGTGCAAGGGTGAAAGCGAAAGTGGAACGCGTCATTTCCGTGACTGTCTGAGTGCCTGTGAGGGTGCAAGGGTGAAAGCGGCTGGTACAGAGAGCTAACCTCACATTGCTATGAGTGTACTTTGAGACACTCATAGGGCTTGACGGTATATGATGTTCGATACTTTTGTGATGCATTCATGTGTTACTAGATTTTCTTGGATTGTGCATGTCCTGATATCATGATTGATGATATCTTATGTATTTCATGGACTTGGTATGTCCTTCATTGTGTAATTTAAGGCTTTATATTATGTTTGACCATCTTACGATCTTTATTCCTTGTGCCATGTGATTTGTTTTTATTGAGTTTACTTTGGATGTATATCACCTACACAAGCATGGCTTGCTGAGGCATTGCTTTGTTTTGTAATGCCTCAGAATCAGAGCGCAACAGTCAGAAAGGGAAGCAGGTGGACTAGAGTGGAGTTGGATAGGGGCTTGAGGACTAGATATTGTCAGATTCAGAGACAGAGTAGTGTACATTGTTGGACTGGTAATGGATATTTGGAATTCTACTTAGTCATTGTATATATTAATAGATTAGACCCCTATCACTGTATAGTATGCATATGCTTATACATGGGTGACGTGGTGATCTTGGACAGACCCTAGAGCTTTGGAACTTTCACTATCATGTATCTTTATAGTTGCACAAATTTCACTGTGGTTTTAAATTATGAGCATGCTCAAAAGGTTTACTTTTGGTTTTGTTTATTTAGTGTAGTTTTTGAGGTGAAATGATCCTTGGGTTTTCTTCATTGGTATTTTTCTTGACGCTGTGAAAAGTTTTTAAATTATGAGTTTTAAGTTCTGGGATCCCATCTATTTTCTATTAATAAACTATTATTATTTTTGTATACATATGGAAAAGGATTTAGAAAACCTGGGGTGTCGCACAATTCTGGGACGACTACATTCTCACTTAACTTTACCTTCTCTCACTTGACTGTAGCACTAAAACTTCCTGAAGCTCCTTCTAATATTGCTTTGACTGATTTGAAAAATAATATATTTGGTTGAGTATTCATTATATCTAGTAGGTGAACTGATACTACTAATTTGAAAACATGGCATACAAGATGCAAAATTTCAAGAAGGGTAATAAAATCATGCAATTCCTTTACATGTAACCATGGGTATTTATGCATAAATTATGTGCTCATTTACACATTTCCGAATCATGGAATTTTTCATGGAAATCCATTAATCAACAATATGAGCATTAAGAAAATCTTAAAGTAGTAATCAATTAATCCATGTACTAGAATCTCGGCGAACACATCAAGTCGACTAGTCATGAGTACTGTACTACGACCATCCCATGCATGGCGATATCAAAACCGAAGTCATAGACCCATTATGCTCACGACTAGACCTATCTGAAATCATGTGTCTTTGGAGCCTATCACAGTCTCCATGGTGACTATGGATATGTCCTTGAAAATGGTGTCATGAACACCTCCAATGGTCATCCCATTACCACAGCAGTTGAGGAAGGGACAAGTGCCACTCTGGACAGTGATACCTACCATCTTTTCTGGTTAGAGGCTAGGAGGCCAACCCCGTACTACCAACCTCTTAGCATAGTGCCCACCAGGCTCATTAGCCTAAAAAATAAATATATATGTGTTCCAATTTTAATCATTTAACACATGCTAAATCATGCAATTTATGCAATCCTATTTCAAAACATGTAATAATGCACATATATGTCATTCAAGAGTAACATTGAGCTATGAAAGATATAGGTGATAATATTTTCAATCAAGATCATAAATCATGGGAATAATTTGTATGTTTATAATAAGAATATCATATGGCAATATCATTTCTAAAAGCATACTAAGCAAGAAAATAGATTCAAGTAAATCATTTGGATTTTGGAATGCATTTGAAAACTAAGTAGCATCAGACTACCTACCTCAAGGATGTTACTTAGTTCATGTTTTCCTTCAATTTAAATCCTAGATCTCCTTGAAAGTCTTTATGGTATCCTATACAAAATTTAAGGATAAGAATCTAACTATTATTTCCCAATATTTATTGATCATCAATTAGATTTATAGATTAATGACTTAGATCATCGATCTAGACTTCAATCCTATTCATAAATAGTCGAATCTATGATCCAAGGGTGATCATCCTTAATTCAGGGTTGACATTGGTATCTAGATCTTCTAAATTATCTAATGGATCACTTCTTAGGGTCTGATCGTCTTTGATCTTACAGATCTATGAGAATTTCATAGTTTTTAGGCCATGATCAGGTAAATTTGTCCTCAAATCCTAAATTTTATTGTATAATTAGATTCACGTCATCAAGATGAATCCAACAGACCTTTTCGATCATAAATTAAACTTGTATAGCCCCTAGAATTGGAGATTTTGTATTTCAGTTAATTTGACGGTCCATATTGAAATTGTGGATTAAGATTGGCCGTAGTTGGAGAAGGTGACTGGAGTAGTTGCCACCGATGATAGTTTTTACATCAAATTTATTCCTAATGAAAAGAGTTTGTAGATCAAAATCTTACCATCACTCTTATCAAATTTGAGGTTGTTCCACGTTCATTTGTTGCAGAAAACATGGATTTTCTCGTCGGAATGTTGCCTAAAAATGCAGAGTGGCCGAATTTAGGATCTTCATTCAATCGCTTGGAAAATCTACTCCTTTTGAGAAATAAATAGAGGGGTTTTGATTGTCTTCTCATAAGGAATCCAATAGTGGTGTTTGATCTTCGATCCACCGTTGTTTAGATGACTATTGTAGGGCAAATAGTAACCATAGTTACAGTCGTCAGAAAACACTACATTGCCAGAAAAAATGGAGAATAGTTGGTCAGAGAGATCAAAGAAGATCGAAGATGGATTTGAGATGCGATGGGGGGAAAGAGGAGAGGAGAATTTATAGGGGAATGCATCGTCCTTTTGGAGGCATTGTTGCCGCAAATGGTGACCAGTGGTGGGGCGGCGCCTACCATCTTCCCCTATGCTGACATGGTTTTTGACACTGACGCAGTGCTAATGTAGATGGTGATGTGGGGATAGAAGGGGTGTCGTTAACAAAATGACCCCTTGCATTTTGGATCCCTTCTCATTTTTTCTTTTAATTACCGAGTTACTTTATTTCCAAATGCTCATAACTTTTTCATCCGAACTCCTTTTGTAGTGTTCTTTATGTTGTTGAATTCCATTTTTTGAGTAGAATATAACTATAAGGATATTTTAATAAATTATTATTTTATAATTTTAAATTAAATAAAACATTTATCCACTTGTCCAATCCAATTATTTTCCAATATAAATAAGTATAAAAATTCTGTTGATTAAAAATACTACGATTGATTGTAGTCAAAAGAGGGTTACTCTTGTTTGACTAAAAGAAGTTAAAATTTTGGGTCATTACATCACCATCCCTCCAAAGAATTTTGTCCTCAAAATTTCACAATTTACTACTCGTTAAAGAGTTCAGGATATCTTTCCCTCATTTTAGATAAGGAGAAAGTGCACTGATTGATGAGTACCCATATCATATCATGTCCCCTAGATGTCTTGGGTAATTCCACTATGACATCCATTGTAATATGGTCCCACTTCCATTTTGAAAGCTCAAGTGGTTGTAATAGTCCTATTAGTCTCTGGTGTTCAGCCTTAACTTGTTGACAAGTTAAACATTGTGCTAGGAATTCTCCCACATCTCTTTTCATACCATTCCACTAGAATTGTCTCTTCAAGTCTTGATACATCTTTGTACCACCAAGATGAATAGTGCACTTAGATTGATGTGCCTCTCTTAGAATCTCTTACCTTATTTCATTGTTAGCTAGCACCACAAATCTTCTTCGCATACGAACATTGTCATCTATCTCCTTGACAAATCCTGGTTTTCCAACTAATGTTTGTACTTTTGCATCATCCTTTTGCATTTGCCTAACTTTCTCATTGATAGTGGATCTCACAATCAAATTCACTATGAAGGATCTCCCATGACCTACTTCGGGTTTGCATTCTATTACCTCTTGTAACAACTTCCATCTTTTGAAAAGTAAGCTTGCACACATTTCTTGCATCTTTCGACTTAAAGCATCTGCTAATTCCTTGCATCTTTTGACTTGAAGCATCTGCTGCTACATTAGCCTTTCTTGGATGGTATTGAATTGAGAAGCCATAATCTTTCAAATACTCCATCCATCTCCTTTGTCGCATGTTCAAGTCTTGTTGTGAAAAGATGTACTTAAACTTTTATGATCTGTGAAAACTTCAAATTTTTCTCCGTATAAATAGTGTCTCCAAATCATTAAGGCAAGGACTATTGCAGCAAGCTCCAAGTCATGGGTAGGATAGGTGACCTCATGCTTTCAATTGTTGAGAGGCAAAGGCAATCACCTTTCCATTTTGCATAAGCACACATCCTAGTCCTTTCCAAGAAGCATCATTATAAATCTCAAATCCTCTGCTTCTCGATGGTAGAGTAAGTACTAGTGCAGTGAATAGCTTCCTTTTTAATTCTTGAAAAATTTCTCGCATTCCTTATCCCACACGAATTTCACATCTTTTATTTATTTATTTATTTATTTGGTGAGGGGTAAGGCAATATGTGAAAATCCTTTAATGAATCTGCGTTAATATCCTGTAAGGCCTAGAAACTTCCTTATTTCTGTCACTGTCTTAGGTGTACCCCATTTTTCTTCTGGTTCAACTTTTGATGGGTCGATCACAATGCCATGTTTAGAAATAACTTGACCTAGAAAATTAACTTCCTCTAATCAAAATTCACACATGTTAAATTGGACTTTCCTGTTAGCCTATCATAGGAAAATTTAGAGTGGCTGAATTTAGAATCTTCATCTGAGGGTTAGTAAAATTGCTCCAATCAAGAAATAAATAGAGGGATTTTGATTGTCTTCTCACAAGGAATCCAACGGTGGTGTTTGATCATCGATCAGCAGCTGTTTAGACAACTATAGTCGGCAAATAGTAACCGAAGTTACAGTCACTGAAAAACTCTATGTCACCTGAAAAAATGGAGAATAGGTGGCTAGAGGGAGAGGAGAAGACCTGAGGTGTGATGGGGGGAAAGAGGAGAGGGGAATTTATAGGGGAATGTGCCTTCCTTTTGGAGGTGCCACTACCGCAAATGGTGATTGGTGGTGGGACAGCACCTGCCATCTTCTCTGAAGCCAATGCAGTGCTGACGCAGATGGTGATGTGGGGATAGAAGGGGTGTCATTAACAAAATGACTCCCTACGTTTTGGATTTCTTCTCTCTTTTTTTTAAAATTATCATACTACCCTTCATCTTCAAATGATCATAACTTTTTTATTCGAACTCCTTTTTCAGTGTTCTTTATGTCATTGGATTCCATTTTTTGAGTAGAATCTAATTATAAGATATTTTCAATAAATTCTTACTACAAAATTATAAATAAAATAAAATATTTATCTACTTGTCTAATCCAATTATTTTCCAAAATAAATAAGATATAAAAATTTTGTTGATTACAAATACTATGATTGATTGTAGTCGAAGGAGTGTTATTCTTGTTTGATTAAAATAACTTAAAATTTTGGGTCATTACATTGTCTCACATAAGTAACTACTCCTATGGGATAGTTGTAACCTTATTTGTTTGTGTTTTGAGTCACATTTAAAAATAAAAACTAAGTTCAGTGTCACTCTAGTTGGCATGACTTTTCTTGGGCAATTTAAAAAGAAGGGTCCAAATAAGATGAACACCTTCCATTTGACCAAAAAGCAACAAAAATGCAGCATCTGAAAATAAGACACAACCTTAGAGTTTGAAAATATCAAGACCCTTTTATGAAAATATTTCTCCCTAAAAGTTAGATATGTTATTTTTAATGTGAATTATTAGCTTTTTATTCCTCTAAAGAGTATACTAGTTAATTACTTGTTTGTGTTCTATTTATATTTTTTGCTATTATTTAAAGAAATCATATAAATAAATAAGTTGAAAAAGATATAATAAAAAAATTAATATTTTTTATTCCTTGCTTTGTGGGCCATTACTACAACAAGGTTAATATAATCTTCTTGAGTATGTAACCATTGCCTAAGTTGACTTAACTTTGCATACAATGAAAGAGTATTTTTTCTTTTCTTTTTTTAATACCTAGACTAGGAGAGACCTAAACTAGATAATGCAACTTATATGCAAAATGATGCAAAATAGAAGGCACATGCAATATTCCTAATCCTATTTTAAACAATTTAAAAGGTATCTTTTTCTTGATTTTCTTTATAAGAGTGTAGCTTTTAGGTTATGTCTAACATATGTGGCTCTTCCTCTCTTTCAGACTTACCTTCTGCTTACCAGTTAGATCTTGATCATAACCAACCACTTCACACTCTCCTCAGTCATGGTAATATGATTCATTAAATGCATTGGCATAACTAGTCATTTAAATACCAACATAGTTGATTAGATAAGGACCACTGGAGAGACAATAAGCGTAATATCAGCGAATTTTATTTCAATTTTAATGATAACGTGAATTTTAAGAATTTTAAATTTATATAATAATTGAGGGTTGAAACATCAATATTTGGATTGTACTCAAAAAATGAAATCCAACAACACTAAGAACACCCAAATTGGAGTTTGGGCAAAAATATGCCTAATTATTTTGCAAAAAAGGGCAAATTAGTCATTTGACATGTGGGCCCCATAGTGCACTAATGCTGGTCACAGACCTAAGACAATCAAAAGTGGAGTGGAGACATAATGACTACAATAGCTAATCATTATGTTACCCATCAGTAACTTCATTAAGACTGAATTGCCCTCCTTAAAACACTATTCATCTTCTCCCCAAGTTCTCCCCCTTTCTCCACAATTAGCTGTGACAGATCTAGCTATTTTTAGCACCATGATCCAATCTTACCCTCTTCTATGCTGTTGCTACAATAGATTGCCAAAAGATCATCATGATTGTGTGTTCCCTTTCCCCTCTCCATCTTAGGCAAACACTTCAAGATCAGATTTTCCACCGATCTGAGAGGTATGACTTAGTATCTTTCTCATTTTTCCATTCCATTATCTTCATTCATTGTCTTCTATCTTTTCCCAGCACCTAGATTGGAAATTTTCATGCTAGTAGAGTTTAATCTAGGAAAAACCATAATACAATAGAGAAATCACCTCAAGGACAGCTTAGATGGATGATCTAAGCTGTTCATTGGATTCAGTGGTCCTCAAAACCATAAGAATGGTGAAAATAGAGAAACAATTGGGTCATCTAATACTTTGACCAAGCCAAAATAGAATGGATGGTCTAGGCGCATCGTCCCCGATGGACGTCGCGCCTAGGACGCATCCACTAGATGTATGGACGAAAAGTGCACATGCATTTATATAAAATGAAACGAGGGTTGAAACATCAATATTTGGATTATAGTCGAAAAATGGAATCCAGCACTAGGAATGCCCCAAATAAGAGTTCAGGCAAAAATTTGCCAAATTATTTTACAAAAAAAGGGCAAATTAGTCATTTGATACGTGTGGCCCACAATGCATTGATGCAGGTCACTGACTCGAGATACTCAAGAGTGGAGTGGAGACATAATGATTACAATGGGTAATCATTATGTTACCCATAAGTAACTTCATTAAGACCAAATTGCCCTCCCTGAACACTATTCATCTTCTCCCACAATTCTCTCCCCTTCTCCATGATCAGTTGTGACGGATCTAGCTATCTTCAGCACCCTGATCAAATCTCACCCTCTTCTATGGCTTTGCTACAACAAATTGCTTGAAGATCTTCATGATCGCGTCTTCCCTTGCACCTCCCCATCTTGGGCAAACACTTCAAGATTCGATTTTCCACTGATCTGAGAGGTATGACTTAGTATCTTTCTCATTTTTCCATTCCATTATCTTCATTCATTGTCTTCTATATTTTCCCAGCACCTAGATTGGAAATTTTCATGCTTGTAGAGTTTAATCTAGGAAAAACAGTAACACAGTAGAGAAACCACCTCAAGGATAGCCCAGATGGATGATCTGAGCCATCCATTGGATTCAGTGACCCTCAAAACCCCAAGAATGGTGAAAACAAAGAAAAAATTGGGTCATTTGGGACTCCAATCAAGCCAAAACTGAATGGACGGTCCGAGCACATTGTCCCTGATGGACGTTGCACCTAGGATGCATCCACCAGACGCACAGATGAACACACATGTGCTCACAGTGCACACGCGTGTATGGGCACCGCATGTGCTATTTTCAGCCGAATGGGATGCTCGGGTGTCCTACGACTGGGATGCATGTGGAAGCATACTAGATATCGATATGCACGTGGCATGTTGTAACGCCCAAGCAATTTATGCTATTTTTAATAAAAAAAATTGGACATTTTATGGGAAATAAACTATGTTGAATGTTTTACTTTATTTAAAATAGTAAACAAAGGAATTTGTGAGGAAACTTAGTACCATTAGATTCTACTCGAAAAATGGAATCCAACGCCTCAAAGAACGCCAAAAACGAAGTTCGTATGAAGAAGTTATGGCCATTTAAAGATCAGGGGTATTTTTGATAACGGCACCCCATCGTCTTCTTCCTCTAAATTTCTCCAGAAACCCTAGTTTCCAGAGAAATCTGCCACCGCCAATGGCAGCACCGCCATAGCAGGGCTATAAAAAGCCCTATCTCCCCCTCTCTAGAACACGAGTTTTTTGGCCATTTTGAGACTGGGGTTTTCGGCAAAATCAGAAACCCATCTCAACCCAGTTTACTTTGCATTTTTTGGCAACGGCCAGGCCCGAGTCAGGCCTGCCATTTCCCCTTCTTCATGGGTTCCGGACAACATAGACTCCGGCAGGCGTGGAGGGAAAAGCACCGCCGGAAAAAGGGCGTCCCTAGGCTACCAAGTAAGCCATTTTCCCCCCTTTTTTCTTTCCGTTTTTCTTCCCCCAGGCCAGATCCATGCTGGATTTGGTCTTTTTCCTAGCCGGTCTTCCCAGCCGAAAAACAACCAAGCCGGTTCCAGCTGGCCCTGTACGAAACCAGGCATCCCTTTTTCCCAGTCGTTTTCCAGCCGAGTTTCCTGGCCGGAAAATGCTCCAAGATCGGTTCCAGCCGGCCCTGCACAAAACCAGGTGTCCCTTTTTCCCAGCCGTTTTCCAACTGGGGCCGAAAAACGCTCTAAGACCGGCTCCAGCCGGCCCAGCACGAACAAGGCGTCCTAGGGACACCATGCTCCATGTGCGCCTGGGACAGGGTCCCAGGGATGGGTTCCAGGCGTACGACAGTGCGTACACTGTCCCAGGTGCGGCCTTCGGGTGCGCGCGCGACATGGGGCACGAGTCCTGGTTCAACCAGGATGCACGGGGTGCCCTGGGAGCTGAGACGCTCCATACTACACCAAAGGTGCGTCCGTGCGATGATGCGTGTTATAGCGCGTCACTTGAGCGTGCATATGAGTGTGCAAAACGTGGTCCCTGGCACGGCCTTTGGGCACGCACGCATGTGAGGCGGTCGCGATTCAACTAGGATGCGCAGATGTCCTGGGAACTGGGACATGTGGACCAATGAGACTTTAAAGATAGGATTAGAGGATAATTTACAGAGTTAACCATGGAATAGTAGATCCACATCATAGGATCCAGCCTGACAATGAATTAGGCAAGGACCCATGGACCCTAAACGGAAAATCTAACGATCTAATGTCTAAATAGATTGAAATTAATAAGGACTCCTTGTATTCATTCATACCCAGGAGTTTATAAATGAGACCCAGGGATGGGTTGAGTGATAAAGGATGCGACTTCAGGAGACTTTGAGGTAGGTGCTCTATCGCTACTCGACTTTTAAAAAGAGCCATGATTATTTTGAATGCATATTTTAAGCATAAATTATATGACTTGTTTAGCATGACTTATTTTATGACTTGAATGAATTCAGCATGCATATGATAAATACATTATGCATAGGCATGTTTTGCAAACAATTGCATATGTTGCATGATTTGTGAGCATTGAGTTCTTGAAAAATTGCATGTCCTTGAGGGTTACCAAAAGATGCTGGGTAGGCAGTTGTGAGGGACCCAAAGAGGACAGGTTTTGAAAAAGAGGTTTTTGGCTTGTTTGATCGTATATGATTTGGGCTAGTAAGCTCATGGTCGCTATGCTGAGAGGTTTGGGTTGGCCTCCAGCCTCTACCACTATTAGGTGGATGGGTACCACGCCCAAAAAGGGCATGTCCCTGCTTTAACTGCATGTGGTACAGGGGGCTACCACTGGTGTCACGGCACTGGGTCGAAGTGTCATATGTCCCGTGGAGGCATATGACCCGTGTCCCTAGGTACCTGGGGACCACATGGCGGCGAGGTCGTGGGCATAGTTGGACCCTATGGTTTGAGGATTTACTTGCATTGCATATGGCATGACATGAGGTTGGTCGACCATACCAGATATCCATGAGTTGGATTCAGTTGAGCATCTTATGCATATCATTATGTTTATGATATATATACTTTCAACTTGGATTATGCTATTCTTTAAGTCGTCAGTATTCCAATTCGACAGTGGTTTTTAATATCGATATTGAACATGGTTGTTCGAACATGCACATGTTTTAAAGAGCATATGATTTTAAACATAGCATGCATTGTAAAACTAGTAGTGATAGACTCCTACTAAGTATAGTATATACTCACCCTATCCTTAACATTTTTCAGGATAGTTCCATCCACGAGTAGAGGACACTTATGTTAGTGCTACGAGCAAGAAAAATCAAAGGAGACAATCATACATGTAAGTAAACACTCTACCCTTTGGACATGTATTTGTATTTATTTACAGTTGGGCTGTGTGTTGTGACTGGATAGACCTGGGTAAAAACATTTATGATTTCTGAAGTTTTTCAAAAACTACTTTGATTGTTGTGAAAGCAAATGACACTCCGGGTTTTCAAAATGAGTTTAAAACTAAAGATTTTCCGCTGCATTGCATGGGTTTTTATAAAATGGTTTTCAAATAGGGATGCATCTCGCCTTAGGAATTAGATATTGCATTTAAAAATGCATGGGAAAACCCGGGTCGTCACACATGTTCCAGGCACTTGTCTTGGGGACGCCGATTTATACTATTTCTAGTCCAAATTTTGATCTAGACCATTGAAAAATGAAATGAAATGTTCATTTTGCAATTATGAAAACTACATAAGTTCAAATTTTGATCCAAAACATTCATTGGACATGTCTCGATGACGCGGACATGATTTTAATATCAAAATCTTGATCTGAGCACATCCAGTCAAATCAAATCTATGATATGTTATCCAATAACTTAGATTGGGCCAATCAAGGGATGATCATGCCTTAGAACTTGGACAATTATATAATCCATGGGATGAATTGATGGATCTAATCTCCATATCATGTGTATCTATCCTTGAATTTGATCTACACCACTTATCTGACCATGGATTTTAGGATTGATCAATCATAGAGTGATCAGACCATCAAATCAAGATAAAATTATAGATATACACTTGAATTGATGGATAAACATGAGAATTGAAGTAATTGTGATATTAAGAATTGAATGAGAGTAAAATCAGGTGATGTAGACTATTTATCTAGATCAAAAGCTAGATTAGAGGATCATAATACAAATTGAATTATAAATTGACACAAATTAAGAGTAAAATTTATAATGGAGTACATAGATGGAAATGAATAATGTGAAAAAGTACTGTGGTACTGATTGGTACATCAAAGTGTGGTTTAAGAGGATTACAAGCTTGATTTGGTACATATGGTTTTTCTAAAATCTTGCACTATCATGACATCTTAATTGATTGGGATTATTGTAGCATGGATTCTTTTACATGTGCTATTGTGAATTTTGATTTATTTGGCTATCATGGACATGAGATTTTGATAGCGTGTTGAGGAGATTTTATGATCGATCTTTCTTATTATGTTTTAATACATGTGGATCTTATATACTTGTTATTGATGGATTGTAAACATCTTTTTTTAATTACATGATTGAGCTTGGATGATTTCTATGGTATTTGGGTTTTATGATAGGTGCTTTCACTTGGTGGATGCCATGCTAGGAGGGGGTTTAGGGTCAGCCACCCACCCTCTGAAATTATGGGATGATAGACACTTGCCCATAGATGGTGAACTTGATAGGGGTTGGTATCATGGGTAGTCCACACTTTGTGGTTTGGTCCCACCCATGTGAATGAACAAGGAGTCTCCTGTTATGGTGTCAATAGGGCGTGGTAGTTGGTAGACTTGGAAGCATGGTTACCACTGCAGCATGGCGATCCATTCTCTTATTCTATGTGTATGCCTAATGAGCATTGATATATCATTTTGAGCCCAGGTGAGATGACACCCAGAGGATTGGTATGAGTACTCATGACCTGTTGTATGAGTGTGTGGGACACACATATCTTGGGTGCACTGCCTATTGACATTATGCACATTTGAGGTTTTATTAGATCATGCTCTACATCTATGAGATCCATGTTTTATTGCACATGATGTTTTGTTCCTCATATTTACATAATTTATGACATTTGTATTATATGGATATTGTGACTTGTGCTCATATAAGTTTCTTACTATTTGGGTTATTCTTTTTATGCATAAATTCATTACATTAAATGCCTATGTACTTACACAAACAATAGTTTGTTGAGGTATTGCTTTATTATACAATGCCTTAGATACTGAGTGCGATAGCGGGAAAGGCAAAAGCATGGAAGGATAATGATAGAAGTGGGGACCATTATTATCTCTTAGTGACAAATAGTTTGAGGTAAGTGGCTAAATAGACTTCATTTCAGGTTCATATATATGGGCTGTATGTATACATGATTAAGTTTGTTTATGATATATACATATATATATATATATATATATATATATATATATATAACGGTGGACATGTTACTGAGTATGGAGGAATGTTATGATGGATAGACCTTAGGCCATGTTATTATGTTTTCTTGACACCAGTTGTTTACAATGAAGGCACCTTTGGTTTTGACTTTGGATTGATATAGGATTTGGTTTAAATTTCTTGCAACATATGTATATTACTCTTACCATTGTTTTGGTCATGTTTTTGGGAATGGCATAACACTTGGGGGTTTTGAAAGAATGTTTTGATATATAATCAATAGATAAAACTTTTCACATCAGGGATCTTGACTATATTTATTATTATATAAAAAGGTTACAAAAACTCAGGGTGTTACAATAAGTCATCTCCTTCTAAGAAGGTTCTATGAGCTCTTTAGTTGTTATCTGTTTCTTCTAAGTTGACTATAATTAATTAGTTTAAGGATAAGGTTATACGTAAGGTAATGTTTAACTTAGGTGGGCCAAGGGATGGTGATGAAATCCACTCTTGATCTTGTAGTGGTAAATGCTCTTACTAATTTATAAAAGCATTCTCACACAGTTAGATCAATATATATATATATATATATGTACACAAATGATTAGCTCCTAGATGAGAGTTTGGTTTATGCTAATTGCATTATATGTGGTTATGATGCGTTCTAATCATAATATGAGTTATTTGATTCAGAATGGTTGAAACATGCATTAGTTTATATATATGAGTTGCTATCTAAGGGGCTGATATGGCATTGACTCTGGAAATTTTTGGTATGATTTGTAGATCTTGTGATATGGGGATGTTTTTAGAATTGTTGAATAATAACATGGAAAGAATTTTGGGGATGAAATTCCTATAAGGAGGAAAGAATGTAACAACCCTCAATTTTGGGTCATTTTCTATGCATTAGATTATAATTTTAATTGAGATAAAATCAAAATTTAATTCTATGAAAATTGAGCTTCATGAAAATGACCACCTTGTAAACTCAAAATTTGGATTTGGGACTATCAAATTTGGAATGTATGTGTCTATACAAATCCAACGACAATAATTTTGCATGAAATGATGATTGGGATTGAAAAATCCAAAAGTTTTACTAATTTAGAGGGGTTGAAATTGATAATGGCACCCCTATTTTGTTTATTGTGATGTGGTGATTGAAAACAAGATTTGACACAGGGGGAAGCACCCTAGTGATGTGCTATTCCCCCCTCTCCATAAGACCACCTAGCAATGGTGCATAATCGTACCGTTTGGATTTATTGGCATTGACACGTAGCGGGATATTGCTGATCTCTCCCCTCTCTGTGCGCAGCTCCCCTCTTTATCGGGTTTCTAGCACTCGTTTCTTCTCCTTGGAAACCTCCTTTTTCCAGCAAAGATAGAAATCTTAATTGGGTTTTTTTATGGCAACACACTAGGAACGGATCACCCACACTGGTGTAGGCACCCCATTTCTCCCTTGTTCTCTATTTTTCTTGGCAGATTGGTCAACCAATAGGCCGGCCATGTTTTCCACACTTCCCTCCTCCAGTCTCTATAAGATGGATTTCATGCTGTAACCAAGTAGCGGCCATTGCCAGTCCTCATCCTTTTTCCCTTTTCTCCTTACTCCAGTGACATGAAAACCCCACATCGGCGAAGATTAAACTGCGTAACAAATCGGCCATGTGTCTAGTCCAACCCCCCCCGCCCCCCCTCTCTGATCACTGATGATCGGTAGAGAACTGATCACCCTCAACAATAGCATTCCACTCCTCCTCCTTCCCCTTCCTAGTTGGATTCAGTGCAACTAGCCTGGCTTGTCAGTGTGCATAGGCCAGCTGCACAAGTTACAGCATGACATCTTCCCCCCCCTTGCTTTCCTATCACCAGTTAGCCAGGCCATGGGAAGGCTGGCAAACCAGGTCCCCTTTTCCCCCTTCCCCCTTTAGATCAAGCTTAGGCGGTGACCTCGTCGTAGCCACCTCTGGCCACCACTTTCCCTTGTTTTCCCCTTTCACCTGGTGAGTTAGGGTGAGTCGACTTGCCAAGTAAACTCTCTCCCACTCGTTTTGGGAAAACTAGTTGACTTAGTACACTTATTGAACCCTTGAACTTCAATCCTTGATTATGATCAATTTAGGAAGGAACTCAAAGATTTGAGATAACCCTCGTGATCCTTGCAATGAGAGGAACAATACCCATCTTCCCATTCATTGATCAGGAAATATCTTACTGTTGATTTGATTAGACCATAGATGTCTAACATTATTATTATTTTATCTAAATAGTCCACTATGGTCCTCACAAAGTGTAGATGAAGATCTATATAAGATATGTTGGATCTGAAATGTTTATGGAGATGATTTAGCCAATCTTGATAAATGATTAAGATCAACTGAAGATCCAGGTATGAAATTGGATCAAATTCTATGATCAGTAATGTTTAGACTACTTGATTGGATTAATTGGTTAGAATTACTAAATTGATATTTGATCTGGGGCAATCAGGTGATGAATTTTGACTAGATCAGTATGGATATCTGAGATTGAGCACAATTAAGGCGATTAGTGTAAGATCCAGCCAAGTAGACAATTGAATGTTATTCAGATTTATTTTTAGGAGGTAAGATTACTATCTTAATCATTTGATGGGTTATTTGACTATGATTAGATAAATATTTTACATGAAATTCATATAATAATGCCTAATTAGTTGATTTAAATGACAAATTACCTAAGATAGATATGATCTAAGCATAGTAGCTCTGAAATATGCAATGATATAATTAAGAACAAGGACTAAATGGTTATGAGGGAGCCTAATTAAGTATGATTTGAATTATTAGCTAATTAAGATGGGCCCCACCTTGAGATTTCATGGTTGAAAAACATTGGATTGTCTTAAACACGATCCATTGGAATGTGAAAATATAATGCTATGTAATTAAGAATCCAAGTTGGACAAATTGAATTCTAAGTATGACCTTGATGTGATATGTATCTAGGTGATGGAAATGTGGTGACTAGAGTTGGGTCCAACTGATTTGGGAGGTACAAACAAGTGGTACTTCATTTGAGGTAGGTGACTGCATTTAGTATTTTTATGATTTTATAAATCATGATTATTTACTAGACGACTTTATTCACATGGATAGTTTGATGCATGATATGTACACCAACCCCATGACTTCCTGGAGATTATCATTCAGCATGTGTTGCCGATGCTTATACTATCTTCTCATTTTACATGATTCATGCACTATTCTTGCTATATTATATGCTTCATCGATTGGATTATTTGTGACGACCCATGTTTTCTCATGCATTTTTAAATGTAAGATCTAATTCCTAAGGCAGGATGCATCCCTATTTGAAAACCATTTTATAAAAACCATGCAATGCAGTGAAAAATCTTTGGTTTTAAACTCATTTTGAAAACCCCGAGTGTCATTTGCTTTCACAATACTCAAAGTAGTTTTTGAAAAACTTTAGAAATCATAAATGTTTTTCCCTAGGTCTATCCAGTCACAACACACAGCCCAACTGTAAATAAATACATGTCCAAAGGGTTGAGAGTTTACTTACATGTATAATTGTCTTCTATTTGATTCACTTGCTCGTAGCACTAACATAGGTGTCCTCTACTCGTGAATGGAGCTATCCTGAAAAATGTTAAGGATAGGGTGAGTATATACTATACTCAGTAGGAGTCTATCACTACTAGTTTTGCAATGCATGCTATGTTTAAAATCATATGCTCTTTAAAACATGTGCATGTTCGAACAACCATGTTCAATATCGATATTAAAAACCATTGTCGAATCGGAATACTAACGACTAAAGAATCGCATAATCCAAGTCGAAAGTATCATATATATATCATAAACATAATGATATGCATAATATGCTCAACTGAATCCAACTCATGGATATCTAGTATGGTCGACCAACCTCATGTCATGCCATATGCAATGCAAGTAAATCCTCAAACCATATGGTCCAACTATGCCCACGACCTCGCTGTGGTGTGGTCCCCGGGTACCTGAGGACACTCGATCATAGCCTCAACGGGGCATATGACACGTCGACCTAGTGCCGTGACACCAGTGGTAGCCCCCTGTACCACATGCAGTCGACGTAAGGACGTTGCCCTTTTTGGGCGTGGTACCCATCCACCTAATAGTGGTAGAGGCTGGAGGCCAACCTAAACCTCTCGGCATAGCGCCCACGAGCTTATCAGCCCAAATCATATCAGATTAAACAAGCAAAAACCTCTTTTTCAAAACCTGTCCTCTTTGGGTCCCTCACAACTGCCTGGCCCTCACAACTGCCTACCCAGCGTCTTTTGGGCACTCCAACGTCTTTTGGTAACCCTCAAGGACATGCAATCTTTCAAAAACTCAATGCTCACAAATCATACAATGTATGCAATTGTTTGCAAAACATATCTATGCATAATCTATATGCAATTATTTGCAAAACATATCTATGCATAAAGCATTTATCATATGTACGCTGAATTAAGTCATGCTAAACAAGTCATATACTTAAAACATGCATTCTCAAAACAATCGTGGCTCTTTTAAAAAGTCTAGTAGCGATAGAGCACCTACCTCAAAGTTTCCTGAAGTCACATCCTTTATCACTCAACCCATCCTTGGGTCTCATCTATAAACTCCTGCGTATGAATGGATACAAGGAGTCCTTATTAATTTCAATCCATTTAGACATTAGATTGCTAGCTCTGCCTATTGGGTCCAAGGTCCTTACCTAATTCATTTGTTAGGCTAGATCCTATGGTGTGGATCTACTTTCCAATAGTTAAACTCTGTAATTTATCCTCTACTCCTAACTTTAAAGTCTCATTAGGTCCGCGTGCCCCAGTTCCTGGGACACCCGTGTATCCTCGTTGAACTGCGACCGCCTTACATGAGTGCATGCCCAAAGGTCGTGACAGGGACCGCGTTTTGCACGCGCACATGCATGCTTAAGTGACGCGCTATGACACGCATCATCGCAAGGACGCACCTTGTAGCATGGGGCGTCTAAGCTCCCAGGGCACCCTGTGCACCCTGGTCGAGCTAGGACCCGTGCCCCATGTCGCTCGCGCACCTGAAGGCTGCACTTGGGATAGTGTACACACTGTCGTACACCTGGAACCCGTCCCAGGGACCTAGTCGCAGGTGCACGTGCAGCATGGCGTCCATGGGACACCTGGTTCGTGCAGGGCCGGCCCAAGCCGGCTTTGTCTTCTCTGGCTAGAAAAACTGGCTGGAAAAAGGCCAGATCCAGCATGGATCTTGGCCTGGGGGAACTGAAATGGAGGAAAAGGGAAGGTAAGGAGGGGCTTACCTGGCAGCCGGAGATGGCGCTCCTCCTGGTAGGTTGCCTGCCTAAACCCTTGGTGCTGGAAAACTCGAAGAAGGTAACTCTCAATGTCGTGCAAGGCCAAAACAAGAGAAGAGAGGGGAAAATGGCAATGGCCAGCCTGACTTGGGCCTGGCCATTGTCGAAAAATCCAGAGGGAAGACTAGTTTGAGACGGGTTTCCGATTTGCCAGAAAATCTCGTGTTTTTGAGAGGGGAGATGGGGCTTTTTATAGCCCTGCTAGGGCAGTGGCAGAATCCTCTAGAAACAGGGTTTCTGGAGGGGTCTAGAGGTTGAAGACGACAAGGGGTTCCGTTATCAAAACAGCCCCCTGCGTTTTTCGTTTTTCTGTTTAATTTACAAAACAGCCCCTGATCTTTAAACGACCGTAACTTCTTCATACGAACTCCATTTTGGGTGATTTTTGAGGCGTTGGATTCCATTTTTCAAGTAGAATCTAATGGTACCAAGTTTCCTCAAAAATTAATTCATTTAGTATTTTAAATAAAGTGAAACATTTAACACAGTTCATGTCCTATAAGATGTCCAATTTTTGTTAAAAATAGTGTAAATTGCTCGGGCGTTACATTATTTGATGATGTTATTAGAGGATTTCCAATGTATGATTATTGATACATTAAAATACCATATTGACTTGATTTTATCAAGAATGATTATGCATGGATTTCTAATACTTGGTTTTGCGTTTTCGCTAATTTATGATGTGTGTTTCTGCCCAGTGGATTTTATGTTAGGAGGGTCATAGGGTTAGCCACCCTCTCTTTGAGTTTATATATTATAGACATCTTGTAGACACCAAATGAATCAACGATTTACCAGAATTGAATTTTTTTATAATAAATCTACCTTTGGATTTGTTCATGAAAGAGGACCAAAATACTTTGATTTCTTACGTTTTAGCAAAGATAATTAGTGGGAAAACTTTGTGCAGTTTGTGGTAATCATGGGCAGGCCATCCATAGATGTCTGATCATCCACCATGCATGGTAGACAATAGTCTCCCATTTTGATGTTGATGATGAGTGGTAGTGGTTTATTCCTCGGAGTGGTTGCCACTACAGCATAGCAATCCATGCACTTATTCTGCATGCTCAAGTAGTGTAGATACATTGCTATCCTAATGCACCCACATCGTGATGATGCAACCTCAGGGTGAAGTCTATATGGGTGGCAAGATGTGGGCGGGCTTACAAACTGAGCAAGCTACAAGTGAGGGACCCAGGGATTGGTATGAGTACTCATTGCCAAATATGAGTGTAGCGGGACACTCGTGGGGCACGTTAGACTTGTGCACCCTATTACTTATGACTTGGATTGATGTTTTGATATGATAAATTCTATCATTATTTGATTTTATCAAATGCATAAGCACACATTATCCATGTCTTACATGCCATGATGTTTAGTTATAATATTTCTACACTTATGCACAAATCATGTTTTCGACGGTCATTGCTCTTGCTATAGAATCCTTATTATTCATGCATCATTTCTCTCTCGGATATTTATGATTTGACGTATTATATGAATGTTTTTGCACTCATGGGATTTATCATAAACTCCACTATTTATACGTCACACTACCTATTCTTTATTGATATTAAATATGGTCACCAACATAAGCGATTGCTTGCTGAGGCATTGCTTTGGTTTGCAATGCCCTAGATACAGTGAGAGGTGCAGGTTTGACATATTGACAGAGTAGACGAAGGTGATGGTAGCCTTTAGCAATGTATAGAGGAGATCTTAGAAATGGATAAGGTTTGTTCAAGACCTTACCTCGGTTATCATTTATGGATTGTGTATGTGTATGATTTACATTGTGACTGGATGTATGGATGTATTCATGTTGGATGTGATGGCTGTGCATGGACAGACCCTGGCAATGTTGTCATGTCTTTGATTTTCTTATCCACCATTGGAATATATGTTTTTATCAAGAATTGTTTTTGATTTGGATGGATGGGCATGGAGACTGAGTCTCCTAGGTGTTGTGTTATGTTTTTATATCTATCAAGTGTTGTTGTATCTCATATGTTATATGCGATGGTTCAAAATACAGAGGAGACTTTGTCAGATTTTAGGTAGAAATGGGAATATCATTTCACCATTAAATTTGTGATTTTGTGGTTGTATGACTCCCTAAGTTTTGAAATGAACGCTTTTTATTTGAGTTTTTGTTTTTAGTCAATTTTAAAATCAAAATTTTAAATTAGGGATCTCAACATTTTAAAAATTAGTATTATATTATTGTGTAAAACTCAGAGTGTCACACTAAAGGAAGTAGGCTTGAATGAGATAGGAGTGAACATAGATATATCATACAAGCTTGACACTATTATAAAGAGAATGGAAAAGTATGATGGGAGAGCAAACAACTTGAAACTATGTTTCAGACTCTCATGGCTGTTACATCCATTAAGCCTCCACAGGAGGTTTTTCTCTCTCTCTTTTCTAGTCCAGCCCATGTGACCATATCTTGTCCACCAAAAAGAGTGCCTAATGACTATCTTTTGGAACAAGTGAATGCCATGAACACATATCACAAACCTAGCAACAACCCCTATTTTGAGATCTATAATCATTGATGGGCTAGGCATCCCAAATTTTCATTGTTGAAGAACAACTACCAGGGGTTCATCTGTGAACTCCCCTATCCAAAATTTTCCTAGAGCAATAGTTCCCAAATAGCCATCTGGCTTCCAACAACCTCGAGAACAAAAGAAACCAACTTTTAAGGAGAATATACATTCCCTTATAGAAATATCTTTGAAGCAAAATGAAGAAATTAATAAGGCCTTACACCAATTGAAGAGTGACAGTTGGCATTCTTCCCATGTCAACTCTTAAGTCATAACCAAGTTGGAATTGTAAGTAAGCTATTTATCTACTACATTACAAGATAGAGGAAAGGGCTAGTTTCCTAGTAAGCACATCCCTAACCCTAAGGGCCAATTCAAGATAGGGTCTAGTTCTCCAACCCATAGTTCTCATGAGCAAGCCAAGTCCATAACAACCCTAGGAATAGTCGTTAGGTCAATAACAAAGTAGGACAGGCCAAGAAAGCTATAGAGGATCATGAGGCAATCAAAACAAATGAGAAAGAAAAGATACAGAAATATCCTACTGAACTTGCAGTGGAGGCACCCTATGTGCCTCGAGCTCCATTTCCTCAATTACTAAAAAAATCTAGAAAGGGAACAAATTTCAATGAGCTAATAGATGTTTTCAAGCATGTTACAAATCAACATTTCATTGCTCAATGCCATCAAGGGTGTTCTCACCTACGGCAAGTTCTTGAAAGAGCTCTGCATAAGAAAGAGAAAGCTTTCCTCATTAAGTAAGTGAGCTCTTTGATCCAACACTAGACCCTGCTCAAGTTTATCCTCTGGTGATTAGTCGTGTAGCTTGCACTATTGAAATAATACTCATTCTTGGCAAGTCTAACTTGCCTTGAAAGGTAAGGGTTTCTCTTCTTGGGCTGCAAAGAGTGACTATCTTCTTCTTACATGATGCAAAGTTATGTGATATAAATGGATGTGTGGAGCTTGAATCAATTGATACACGAGCAAGTCTATTAGAAATCAAAAGAGTACCTTCTATTAGGGCATTGGAGGCACAAGCTTGCTCTGTGGTTAATCCAAACACTCTGCCTTGGCTCTGCGGTGCGGGTCCCTAGCAGGGATGATCATGCTTCTTGTTTGGGAAATCTCAAATGAAATGTCCCTACTCTCCACATAAGAAACATTAGCGTTGCTCAACAAAGTAAGGTCCCCCTTAATGGAATTTATGGCAGGTAGGGTGCTGTGTGCAGTCACCTTCTTTCTTCCTAAAGTTAGTCCTCAGTAGTCCATGTGGCCTCTTAAATTTGGCTAGTGTAGTAGACCTCTTTCCTATCAAGACTAGTTTCTTACCACTAGTCCTTTCACAATCTTTGGTTGATTGTCTATATTCTCTTTCTACAATGGAAGCTAGTTCCACCACCTTGGAAAGTGAGGAGGGATGGGCAGTCAAAATGTTACTCTTCAGGTGAAAATTGAGTCCCCTGACAAACTTCTAGGCAGCTCTTAGTTCTATGGGACACACTTCAGGGGTGAACTATCTCAATTTGACTATCTTCGTCTCATATTGTTCCACTATCATGGAACCTTGCACCAAGCTAGGAAACTCTTGTTCTTTTTGCTCTTGTACATGTGGAAGAAAGTACTTATTAGTGAATACAAGTTTAAAGTCATCCCATTGAATATTTTCCACCTCGCTAAAGTAGGTTCTCTTGGCAGTAGGCCACCAATGTAATGCCTCTCCCGTCAGCACAAAAGTAGCCACCCACTACTTGTCTATCTTCTGGCACATTGATTGCCTATGCACACCTCCTTTACATGTCATGGTTATTAATATAACATGTGATGGGCACCTATGGTTTAATATTTAATGTTTTGTGCTCCTATAGATATATTGATGTAAAGGCAAGCTCATTATCCATGGAATGACCTAACCTCATTTGTCAATCCATGATTGATGTAAGTGCATCAACTATGTTAAATTGTTGACAGATCCTTGTGCAGGATCCATGGTGGATTGACACGCAAGATCCTAAGACTTCATTTGTGCATTGTCCATGTTGGATTAATGCTTAAGAACCCACAATTTGATTAATGGAAAGTTCATGTGCATGATCCTTATTGGGTGGTTATAGGATTTAGGCATATGACTCTTATAAGTTGATGGATAATCCATATACATAAAGCCAACATGTGTTTTGTTACTTACACTTAGATAACAATTTGAAAGGTCATCATGTGGAGGAGAGTACATGTATATCAAGTTACTATTTCTGGGGAGATCCTACAACTATAAATATTATGTGAATAAGAGAAAACTTAGCTATAACCCAAGTCATGCATTTTAATAAAAAATGGTGATAAAATATTTTCATGCATTTCCTCAACTCGTGCACACATTAAACTCTTTGCTTGGAAACCATGTGTAAACTACGAAGCATGAAAATAGCACAAACAATATGGTCCAAAATGTATTATCATTATTTTATATGATTACTTCCTTAGTCATGAATTAGGACGTATAAATTGTAAGTATATACTATTATTAAAACACTCGTGATCATCCTAGAATAATTAGATTGAAACATAATTCAATAATTAATTTACCAATTGAAAAATACATACGGATTAATTTAATCCTTAGTATGTGCACGTCATCTTCTAATCCATCATTTTAGTATTGATTCAATCTATGATATTTGCATTCATCAATGAATGTTGAAACTAACATAATGACCTTAGACTAATGCAAGATGGAAATGTTGTTTGGACTTAAATTATTAATCAAGGTTTAGAGGCTTTTTCTCTACTCAGTGTCCTTTTGATTGTGAGATAAAAGTGTAATTGCATTGTTTTGGAAGACTTGTTGGAGTCATATGTGTGGATTGATTGATGAGAACTCACTAGTATGCTATGCTAGGAGTGCAGTTGGCCATTGACACTTTAAAAAGAAATTTTGATATCTACCTGAGGTAAAGGCTTTTATGCATTTGGAAGGGTCATGGAACTTTCCATTCATTTTGATCCGTTCTCCCCCATGAGGACCAATGTAGGTTGAGCGGTATTCATGATCGATCATAGGTAGGAGACACTAGTTCTCTCTATGTGTGTGGTAGATGAGATCTTATATGGACATATATGTATATGTTGGTCAACCTCGAGGGATTTAAACCATTTGTCTTTATGGCCTTAGTAAGACAGTGATGTTTGATCAGTTTAATTCTATGTGATATGTTCAAAATATTGGGTACAACTTCTAATGTTGTATACTTTTGGATTGAAATTTGTAATATTCTATGTAATTCATGGTGGATTTTGAGATTTAATCATTACTGAGTTTTGATAATGATCATGATTAATCAATAGCATTTTATTATCTTTATGCATCCATATGTTTTCCTGCATGTTTTGTCTAGCTTCGAATTTTCCACTGAGTGGTCGTACTTGCCTCCACCATTAAGTTTAGGTCAATCTTCTGAGCAGGACTAAAGAATTGAGGGAAAATAGGAACTTTGGAACAGAAGAGTGAAAGTGTGATATGGAAATTAGTTAATTATTTTGTTTAGAATAAAAGCCCTGAACATTTAGAACAATGATGCAATGGGACAAATAGCTTTGCTATGAATGTGAGGATTTGATTTAATTTAAGTTATGGTTTCATTTAAGATTGTTTGGGCTATGATCAATGGGTGGGTCATGGTAGTGCTTATTCTTATGAAATTATTTTAACTATATGTGGAGTTTTAATGAGACACTCGGGCTTGGAAGGTAGTTTTCAAAATTAATACATATGGTACATCTTTGAAATGTTTTTAAAAAAAAGAAAAAATTCTACTCAGGATCTTGATCATTTCCAAATAAATTTTACAAAGGTTGTTTCTAAAAACCTAAGGTGTGACTATGTGTTTGTGAAAATTGTGGACAAGAGGAGAGTATTTTGTGTGCATCTTTCCTTGGAAGGTCTTATACACAAGTTCCTTAAAGCTTGTATGCAATTTTCCTATGTTTTTTTCCACAGTCTTCTTTTCTTTAGAGTTAGTTGTTGAAGGCTTTCTACACACTTGTCTTTGGAATCTTTATATGCAACTTTTCTTAATGGCTCTCCACTTGCTTCTCCTCTAGAAATTTTTATTCCTTTGATTCATTTGCACATCTCTTGGGTAGCCTCCCATGGTGTTATCCTTGCATTTATGCTCTAATTCATTACTCTCCAATGGTCATCAATCTCTTGTAGTAACAGCTAAGAGAAAGTGGTGGTTGGATTATCTTTTCAAGCAATGAATCAAGGCCATCAATCTTTTTTATTCATAGCCAAGAGAAAGTGGTCGTTGGATCATCTTTTTGAGCAATCAGTCAAGGTAAGTGGTTCTTGGTTTTCTTGGGATGTTAACTTTAGGTTTCTCCTTATTCTTTTTTAGTTATCATTATTGTTTTGATTTTTAAGTTAAACTTACAAGCACATGAATCGGTTGTAATAATTCACATGTTAATGATTAGTGGTCCTTGCTTAGATTACTTAACTAGCCAAGTTAATGAGATTTTTATCCTAAACTAATAATGGAAACTTAACATAAATGTAAGATATGTAAAGATGCTAAAATAAACCAAACTTAAAAACTTTCTTAAAATAAAATTTTTCTAAATCTAGAACTTTCTTAAATTAAAACTTCCTAAAGATGGAACTTAAAAACTTTCTAAATCATGCAATTTTAACTAATGGGAACTAATATAATGAACTTAGCAATTAATCCATTACTTTCTTAAATTAAACTTTCTAAACATGAAAATTGGAAACTTAGTAAATAATATAAACAAACTATTGGAAACTAATACACAAACTAAGCAACAATCCAATCACTCACTGCACAATGAATTGAAGCAACATAATTCAGCAACAATTCTAAGAAAATGACTTCTAGAACCATGCTCATGACCTTAGAGTGGTCCACATGATTCTAGTGCATTTCCTCCCTATGAAAGCTCACAAATATGATGTAAACCATGTAAATGATGGTAATAAAAATGCATGGATAGAAATGAAATAACAATGTTAAATTAAAAGAATAACAACATGTGCATGACACCTAGAATGGTGCGTATGTTTGCTAAGATTGTAAACATACTAAACATCTATATAAATATAATATTCAATCAATTACAAAACATTTGACAAACACTTCAAAATGTAACCTAAATCCTTCCCCAAACTTCAATTAAACTTAATCCAAAAGCTCCTCAAAACTATGCACATGACACTTAGAGTGGTGTGCATGGAATTAAGGGGTTTTTGCTAGAATTAGAGGCTTGGTTGAGATGTAATTAGATGAATGAAATTGCTTGAATGATTAGTATGGAACTAGAAACATCTAAACAATAAACATGTAAACAATTTAAAAGCAGCATTTACCAACAAAAGATAGACTTGACAATCATAAAAATATCATTCGTTCAAATGGAAGATTACAAGGATGGTGCACACTATTCATGAAATTGGTGCACTATACTTACATCATATAACCCAAAAATAATTCCCATTGCACTTGAATCACTATCCCACTCTCTAAAAGAATCACGCTTGTTAAGAATTAAAACAAGAATATTGAATAAGCACAAAAAGGAAGCAAGGGAGTGGAAGCACAATCAAGAGTCTAAGCAAAGAAAGGAAGAGTGTAACCAATGCATTCAAGGTGACTTTAACTTGGCGGTCACTCTGAGTAAAATATCATTAGATCTTCAGATCAACAAGAAAGAGGAGTTAAAGAGGTGGAAAGATTCTCAACAATTTCCTATGCATGAAACTAAGAAATAAGAGAGGTTAAAAAGTAACAAAAAGAAGATCAAAAGAGGAACAAACTAACCTTTAATGGAGGAATCAAGACCAAAACCTAGAAATATGCATGGAAGACTTGGAGTGGAACAACCCAAAGAGAAAATCATAGCAACTTCAAGGAGGAATGGTTCCAAAAGTTGAAATAGTAGAGGTCTTTGCAAAGGACAAGGTGCTGCTAAGTGAAAACCTTAGAAATCCCTTAAGGGAAGAGGGGGGGACCACTTTTTTAGGTGCCTCCTCTCCCAAAAGATGTAATAGTTAGAAGCCCTAGGTTAGGTTTTATTTGTTGTATTCCTTCTAAGTTGGCTAAGATGTGATCCTAGGGTGGAGATTACTAGAGGTAGAATGTAAGGGTTGGGAATAGAACTAGGATAGCCAAAAAGGTAAGATACCAAAGTAGGAAGAATACGTATGGATCTAGGTGGTTAGGAAAGAGAGGTAGAAGTGGAGAAAGAGATAGAGAAAGGTTAGAAGGCGGTGTAGGGGGGCATGGAAATATTGGCCACCTTGGATGACTGAGAGGAAGGGGAATGGGAAGGAGGCTCCTACTTTGTAAGATCTAGGCATGGAGCTCCTTCCCTCAAGGTTTTTCATGTGGAAATGAGATAAGGAAAGAGTGAAATCATGGGAAAGGAATGATTTGGTGAGGAGGAAAGAAATAAGGAGTGAGACGGAGATGGGGATATGACAACATGTGATAGGATCAACCAATGGTGGTAGGTGCCATATTTTTAGGAAAGAGTCATCTACCACTTTGGTTTTCATGTGGAAATCATAAGGAATCAGAGAGAGATGGAAACAAAAAGATAAAGATGATGGCAGCCCTTGGATGAAGAGTTGATGGTGAGGATGATGAGGAAAAAGAAAGAGACAAGAAAGAAAGATTGAGAGGGGAAGAGATGATTAGTTGATCTAGGGTAGAGTTAGGAAGGTGGGAGAGGCTTAGAAGGTGGGGCTCTTAGTGGCTTTTAGGAAGTGAAATTCGTAGTGGTCTTGTAAGGTGAGGTGGAGAGAGAGAAAAAAGTGAGGAAAACATGGAAAAAATAAGAAAAATGAAGTGGGTTCTTCCTATTAGTCCACATGCTACCTTTCCCAATTGGATTTTCCCTCAATTATCTTCAAAATAACTCTTAAAATCCCATGGATATTTCTTTAGATTTTCCTCCAATCATGGAATTCCATGTAGCTTGGCTTATGTGGCTTGATGGCTTGCTTTAAGAGATCATTAGGCTTGGCTTCATGGGTGGCTTCATGGGTGGCTTCAAGGGCTCTTTTTGCATGTTCTAGTGGCCCAACCCCTTGACTTTGATTGTTGACTATGCTCCTTAGCTTGTCATCTTCTTCATGGCTTGTATATGGCTAGGTGGCTTAAGTGAATCCCCTACAAAGGTGGTAGACATTGCATGGCTTGTGCATGGGCCCATTTTCGTCACCTTTGACTTCTCAAATTCCATCCTTTGTGTGCCTTAAGGTGATCTTAATCCTTGATCTCAAATGAATTGATTACATTTAGGCATTGACTGGATCTTTTGATCACAATCTTCAATTTTCATCTCCATTGATCTTCTCTATTGGATCACCATTTTGACTCCTACAAAAGATGAAAAGTCTAATTAAATCTTAGAAAAATATGACTATTCACATACTTACAGTAGATTTGCTTTAAAACCTGCAAATTATCAAATATTTGGTCTATTAGGTCAGATATGCATGTGCTACAATTTTTGGCCAAAAACCCTAATTTTCCCTTGTAAGTTATACTACATGGGCAGCTAATTGGGTAATTTTATACAATCTTAGACACTTATCAATTATTTGTCATCTTATGTTTAGCCTTTAAGATTCATTCCCGTCTTTTCTTTGTTCTCCCTTTGATTCTCTCTTTTGGTTCACACGCATGCCCACTATGGTACCCATTAATGAATGATATATGGATGACATGAGATCTGGAAGTTTGAAGTCAAAGTAATTTGTTTTCAATGTTATTGTATGCTGCACATCTCTGTTGTAATGTTTTCCATGTAATAAACAAGTTTAGTCTTTGTGCCTCTATCATGCATGCTTCATTATTATTTATTGATCATGTTAGTTGGATGTCTAAAATTTGTAGTATTCATTAATCATGTTTAGTTAGATCTTAATCTTTTGAAAGTTTCTAATTTCAGTTTAGAAGTTTTATTTTTAAAAAGTTCTAATTTCAACTTTTAGAAAGTTCATTCATGTTTAGAAAGTAATCATCTATAGGAAGTATCTTTAAGATAAGTTGGATGTTAGAAGTGTATTTTTAGGAACTTTTATTTTTAGAAAGTTTCTAATTCTATTTCTTTTGAAAGTTTTCATTTAGAGAAAGTTTCTAAGTTTTAATTTAGTAAGTTCATTCCATATTCAGGTTTCCAAGTTTATTTATCTTTGTAGGTTTACTCATGCTTCTAGTCTTGCATTAGTTTTCTTTCTTCAATGCATTTTAGTTAGAGAAAGTTTGTAATTAGATTTTTTAGAAGTTATTTTTAGAAAGTTTCCTTTCAGTTTAAGTTTCTAACTTTTATGTATGTTTTTCAATTTTTTGCATCATTTTTTTGCATATTTTTCTAAATCCTCATAATTGACACATTTTCTTTGTTTTGATTCATCTCCATGAGTTTTCTTTTGCATCTTTAAGTCATACCTTTCTTTTAGTCTAGACTATGTGCTATGTGTAAGTATTTTCTAAGAATTAACTTGCATAAGAATGCTTCAATACATGAAGAACATGCAAAACTAGCCATATGCACTTCGATTAAGAGGTTAAAGTAGTAGAACAACCTAGTTTCTGAAAATCCAGTTCTCATCACAGCAAAAGAACTCTACCTCAAAACATTTTTTTTTAACACAAGAAAATTCAAAATCTCTTTGTACATATACACTCCCCAACCTGAAATAAACATTGTCCTCAATGTTTGGAAACATATGACCTGATATGATGATGGAATGATGTATAATACTAAAATTTGAAAAACTTCTAGGTTGCCTCCTAGTGCGTGCTAAGTTTTACATCTTCAGCCAAATGTGATGATGAGTGCAATGTAATGTGAAAGGCACTCTAGACCATGTTATGGTAGATCATGGCAAATTGGTGACTCTAATGTTGCTTCCTCTACCTTAGGGTTAATTAGTTATAGGAAAAGTTTTAGCCTCTATCCATTAACTTTTAGGATTTCACCATCCTTCTTTATCTCGATGGCCCCATGAGGATACGATGCATATTGCAAAGAGTCTAGTCCATCGAGACCAAAGTTTCCCTGGGAATAGATGCGAGATAGAATTATACAATAAAACCTTTTGTCCAGCCGTGTAGAATTTTCTTAAGATTTGTCTATCAAGGTTTACCTTCATTTGGTCTTTGTATAGATGTGTAGATACGTATGCATCTTTTTTCAACTCATCCAACTCATTGAGTTGGAGTTTTCTATGGGTTTCAACAAGATCTAACTCAAAATTGAGCTTTTTGATAGGTCAATATACATTGTGTTCCAATTCTACTAGTAAGTGGAAGGCCTTTTCCCGGACCAGGTGGTAGGATGACATGCCTATAAGAGTCTCATAGGCAATGTGATAAGCCCATAAATAGTTGTTAAGTCTAATAAACCTGTCTTTCTTACTTGGATTGACTGTCTTCTCAAGAAAATGCTTGATTTCTCTATTCAACACCTCTACTTTCTCATTGGTCTGAGGGTGATATGAGGTAGATATTCTATGGTTTACACCATACATTTTCATTAAATTTTCAAACACTTTATTGTAAAAGTGTTTTCTCCCATCACCAATTATGGTACATGGAGTACCAAACCTTGCAAATATATTTTCTTTTAAAAATTTGACTGCCACACTATGGTGATTGGTCTTGCAGGATATGGCCTCCACCCACTTGGACACGTAGTCCACTCCAAGAAATGGCCCCATGAAATCTATATCCCAAATATCAAAAGGCTACAACAAGGATGGGTCTTAAAGGCATCATATTTTTCCTCCCTGTACTTCCTAACCTTTTGGCACCTAGCACATGTTGTGTAGTAAGCATGTGAATCTTTAAAGGTTGTTGGCCAGTAAAAACCACATTACAAGATTTTTGCAGCTGTCTTTCTAGAGCTAAAGTAGCCCCCACAAGCATGATCATGATAGGAGGAGATGATTTTATTATGCTTACTATCGAGCATGCATCTCCTTATCACCTGATCTAGACCGACTTAAATAAGTAAGGGTCAACCCATGTGACACCCCAGGTTTTTCATGAAATTTTTTTGAGTTTATTTCAAAATATGGCACACCTCTAAATTTTAAAATACAAAAATAGCAAAAGATTTTTCTTTGAAATTCATTTTCCCAAAAACTTGGATGTCACTTTCATGCTCACACTATACATACATACATACATATATATATGTATATAGTTTTTTAGAAGATAGAAATTCATTTCTTAAAATAGGACCCATCCAGTGGTTCACTTGTATAGCCCCTATAACATTATATTAAATGTCCAATATCACAATTCAAATGACTAACTACGCAATACAAAAGCTTTAGTAAAATGTATACCTGAGCACAGAAGTATGGCTACCGGATTCCTCTTGTCATGTGCATCTTCTTCTGTCTTTTTGTATTTGAGATATTGTAAACATAAAAAATTTACAATATCTCAACAAGCTATGCTTCGTAGGGGAGTTTAAGAAGCATGTTAAATTTAATTATGAATTTATTATTTTACATTATTCATAATATTCATTCTCATAACAATTATATTGACTTGAATTTACAATACGTTTCATAATTCATTACTTCATTGTTAAACCAAGTATTAACATGTTTTATAATCTAATAATCAATTGATAATCAAATAGTAGCATGTTTCATAAATATCAATAATCCATTAATAAATCAAGTATTTACAATTATCCTTTATCATTTAAATAAGATAATTCAATTCTATAAACCATACTCAGCATAACAGTTCTACCCATGCATATACCCTTATGAAACTACGCCCTCAATTATATACATATAGCATTAATCTACATATGGAAATTGTTAAAAGTCATACGAAATTATGAATATACTCAATAAGTATCAACATTAACATTCTCAAACAATACTGGGTTTTAGAATCATACCCCTCATCATGTGGGGTTCATAATCATCCTGCCTCTACTAGTATATCAATATAGTCCTTATGCCCCTCACTATACGGGGTCCACAATCCTCCATCCACTCTTGGGAAAATAATATAAGGCATATTATCATGCCATATCATATAAGGCATCTCATAATGCCATCATATAAGCACCATAGTGCATTAAATATAAGGACTACTACGTCGCAGTCTAAATCCGTATCGCTCACTTGGATAACTCCATAATAATCCACCTAAAACATCCTCGATGGAAATCACAATATCCATGTCTGCATGGGGGGGACCATGGATGTCACAGTGGTAGCCTTCCCATGATTTCCCCACCCAACTTTTAGCAACACATAGTGCATGGTATCCATAACATAATAAATTTCAGAGAGCGGGTGGCCAAACCCTCATAACTCTCCTAACATAGTATCCTTAGGCCTACGCCTGTTTAAAACAAAACTTTATACCTCCATGCCTAGATGTAAAATAATCATAATGGCAGGCAATTTGCCTATTAATATATTTCATAACAAGAATAACATCCTCACTTATTTGGTGATAACCCACCAAGGATGTATCTTATAAACCTAGACTCATACATCATCAATACTGACATGGTACCCATGTACCATAAGCATAATTTCACAATTCACATACATGATGTACAAGGCATAAGCATCAATTATAACATGCAATTCTTTTAATTAACATTATTTTTATCATTACAATTTAAAGCATGTCGAATATCAATCATACCATTTTAGTTTCATAACATCCATAATTAGAAATAAGATCATGCTTAGAACATGCATCTTATTATTTAGACATGTCGTCTTAAATTTCCACTTACCTCGTGTGACGCATTCAACATATTCCACTAGCTTTAATCTCCCTCTTCTCCATGATCAACCTCATGTGCTTCAATCTATAGAATGCATAAAAACTCCTTTCTTAATACATTCACATACGCAGAGATATTTAGATTTAATTATGATCATAATTTTAAGAATCCAATGAAATCCAAGGCCTTGATCATGGTTGAGATCTACGGTTGGATATGTGTGGATATCTAAATTGTGTTTTCCATCATATTACATGGTAAGATTTAACTAATTTAAGGGTGTACATTGGTCAGATAGACCACTTCCAGGTTTGGATTGACGATTAGAACTCATTTGTGGTGGTCTAATCATCGATCCAATGTCAACAAGTCACTGTTTAAATAGTGATAGATTGGACGACTGAGGTTTCTTGCTAGGTTTTCATCCAAATTACAATGTTCTAGTCACATGTTAGCTAATTCAGGGTTGTAGGATTCATCTGTGGTGTTTGATCGTCAATCAGACACTACAAAATTGTTGTGTGAACAGTACCTGATCAAATGGCTGAGACCATCCGATCTATTTGCAATCAATTTACACCTAAATTCATCAATTCCTCCTATATTATAATCATTTTATGGATGTTTAATTCATCTATGGTGTCTGATCAACTATCAAACATCAAAATTTTCTATATGAACAATACCTGATCAGATAGTTGAGATTGTCCGATTGGTCTTATAGTCTAGATCAGCAATCTGAGTTGATTTTAAGGTTTGACACCAGTGTATCTACCTATCCATAAATTGAGCTTAAGAAATGGATGGTTGGATTGTCCTTAAATTTAGATTTAAGATAGAAATTCATGGATCAAACAAATTTCACCAAATTAAGAACAGGGTTTTATAGATCTTACCTTAAGGAGGCATGACCATGTTTTCCCCCTTCCTAGGAGTGCTAGATTGGCTCTGATTTTCTGTGAAATGCTCCATCACTAACCACATGCACTGTTCCCCTCTCAATCCAGCTTCGATTGTGATGAGATCAAAGGGCTTTTGATCACCCCCTATTGTAGAGTGAAATGGACAGTTGGATTAACCATCTGAGCTGCCATTTTTCCTCGCGTGGCCTTCCTTTTTCAACAATGAAAATCCCCCAAAAATCTCGTTTTCATCTTCTTCTTCTCAAGTGGGCCTGCACTTCTCCGGTGTGTAGGTTGGCCTTCCACCTCCCTTCCTCCCTTCTCTTTTCTCTTCTCCTTCCTCTTCCCTCTTCTTCTTCTCTTCTTCTCTTCTTCCCTGTTTTCTCTTTCTCCCCTCTAGTTTTCCCATTTGTGTTGGATTTGGGAAATAGACCTAATGTATGCTTCTCATTTTACTTAAGTGGGGGGTGCCATTATCAAATGTGCCCCCCTCCACTTAGTTATTTAATTCATTTCTTTTCTCCCTTTTCTTTTTATACATTAAACCTAAAATGATTATGTTTTTTCCTCATCATTCTACTCAGCCTAAGTTTAGTCAACATGTATGATTGTTACACACCCAATACCTCATCACCATTGGACCCGCATTTCTACAAGTGGGGGCCATTGGTAAAATTACTAAAATACCCTTTTGTAAGAAAATTACCATTTATTCCTCCGATCTCTGATTTTAGTAAACTTAGTGACGTTGGATTCGTATCGACGAGGAGAATTCAAATTTAGTAATTTCAATTCCCAAGTTCTAAGTTTTTTTCTTTTAACTTTTAATTCCCAAAATAGCCCTGACTTCGAAGTCCCATAGCTTCCTCATTCGAACTTTGTTTTTAGCGTTCTTTGGCTCGTTGATTCTATTTTCTGAGTAATATCTAATGGTTTTAGTTTTAATTCCAAATTATTATCCTATTAAAAGATATAATTCTTGAAAACTCATAACCTGATCATAGAATAGTAAAATTTTAGGGATGTTACATCCCAAGTAAAGTATCTAACATTGATTATAAATCTTTTGCTATCTTATTTGTCCATTGATTGGGCATTTTTTCTATAACAAGATAGTTAACTACGTTTGTTCTATAACAAGATAGTTAACTATCTCCATACCAAGGTAACTAGGAAATGTACATTAACTGTTCATCTAGAAAAGCTTTTGTTAGAGGCACATTTTGGCCAGTATGCTACACCACTAACTTGGATAAGTAGTCTACTACAATATTTTTGGAACCTTTCTTATCCCAAATTTCCATGTCGAATTCCTATAGCAGTAGTATCCAATAGATTAGCCTAGATTTTATATTCCTTTTAGAAAGGAAATATTTTAGAGCTGCATAATCCAAGTTTATTATAATGTTAGATCTTAACAAGTAAGATCTAACCTTATCCAGTGAGAACATGACAACCATCAACTCTTTTTCTAGCTAGAGTAGTTGAGTTGTGCTTCATTGAGTGTTTTACTAGTGTAGTATATCACATGGGGAAGTTTGTCAATGCGCTGCCCATAACAACCTCGATTGCGTAGTCTAAAGGTCACTCATTATCTCAAATCGTGCACTCTAGTCAAGCAGCCAAAT
Source organism: Warburgia ugandensis (assembly GCA_035236585.1). NCBI lineage: Eukaryota > Viridiplantae > Streptophyta > Magnoliopsida > Canellales > Canellaceae > Warburgia > Warburgia ugandensis. The sequence continues at coordinate 44,784,577 of CP141133.1, forward strand.
GATAGGTTTATAGTTTAGTTTGGCCTTTAGGTGCTCAAATTCTTTTATACAATCTTCATCAAAGTCAAAAGAGGCCTCCTTTGTAAGTAAATTATAGAGGGGCTTAGTAATCTTGCTGAAATCTTTGATGAATCTCTTGTTAAACCTAGTATGGCATAGAAACAAGCGGATTTATTTCATCATCCTTGGTGGAAGAAGGTTGGTGATTAAATCTACCTTGTCCTTATCTACCTCTATACCATTGTGATATTATGTGACCTAGAATAATACTATTTTGTATCATAAAATGGCACTTTTCCTAGTACAATACTATAATTTTCTCCTAACACCTTGCAAGTACTAACTTTAGATGGTGTAGGCACTCATCAACAGAAGCCTCAAATATCAAAAAGTGGCTAGAGCATTACATAGCCCAAAAGGCATAGGTTAGTAGGCAAAGGTCCCAAAAGTGCAGGTGAAGGTGGTCTTCTCCTGATGCTCGAGTGCTATAAGAATCTAGTTATAACCAGAACAACAATCTAAAAATAGTAAAATCTATGGCCAGCTATCCTCTCAAGCTTTTGGTTAATAAAATGAAGATGAAAGTGGTCTTTCCTCATGACCACTTTCAATTTCCGATAATCAATACAAACTCTTCACCCAGTGGTCATGTGAGTGGGTACTAACTCATTGTCCTCATTCTTGATTACCGTTGCACTACATTTCTTGGGTACAACCTAAATAGGGCTAACAAGTGTTGTCAAATATAGGTTTATTATGCCAACATCAAAAGCCTAAGGACTTCATCTTTTACCACGTCTTTCATGTGGGGATTTTGTCTTCTTTGAGTTTTCCTGAATAATTTATCATTTTATTCCATGTGGATCTTGTGCATACACACAGCTAGACTAATCCCCTTTATGTCTACTACAATCCACCCTAGAGGACTCTTATGTTCCTTGAGAACTTTAAGTAGCTTACTTCTTGTTCTTGGTTGAGATTTATTGCTATTATAACAAGTAAGGATTCATGTGGTCTTAGGTAAGAGTACTTGAGATTATAAGGTAATGGTTTTAGAACCAGAGAAGTTGGCTGCTCTGTGGAGGGTAGGGGAATAGACCAATAAAGGGAGTGGTTTCACATAAGGTCCCCATATGTAGGTCTCCATAATCAGAGTTACATTTAAAAGATTGTTTGCCTCCTCAATGGACTTGTCTAAATAAAAATTACCTTTAAAATGCATTAGATAACCTCAAGTGGGTTAGGGGTAAATGATGGTGGATTATTATCCTGAATTAGAATCTCAATCAAATTCATTATAGGAGAATCATCTAGGTCTAAGTGTTGTTGGTCGGTATTAAAGACATTAAGTTTGATTTTCATGTTATCGAATGACAATTTCCTTACTCCATTCATATAGTTTATAATGGCATTGGACATCACCAAGAACAAACATCTAAGTATAACTAGGATCTGACTACTAAGATCGGATATAGACTAGGTGTCTAGTAGAATGAAGTCAACAGGGTAGTAAAATTGGTCCACCAGTATTGAAACATCATCAACCAAACCAAATGGTATTTTTATTGAACTATTAGCCAATTACAATGTGGTAGTGGTTGGTTTGAGCTTACCGACAATTGGTTGCTTATACATGGAGTATGGCAAAATATGTTAACACTAGCCCCTGAGTCAAGTAGTGCCCTATCTATGACACATGGTCTCCAACAATGCATGAAATTGTAGGGCACCCCGGGTCTTTAAACTTGGGTGGTATCTTATGTTAAATTAAAGAGCTCACCTGCTTGGTGAGGAAAGCTTTCTTTTGTACATTTAGCTTTCTCTTTATTGTGTAGAGTTCTTTCAAGAATTTGGCATAAGAGGGGAACATCCTTGATGGCACTAAGCAATGGAATGTTAATTTGTACATGTTTGAAGACGTCCATTAGCTCGTTAAAATTTGCTCGTTTCCTAGCCTTGTTCAATAACCAAGGAAATGGAGCTTTAGGCACATACAATGCCTCTGCTATAGGTTTAGCATGAGATTTTTGTCTCTTTTCTTTCTCCTATGTTTTGACTATCTCATTATCACTTACATTTTCCTCCAGTTGCCCTACTTTGTTGCCTACCTGACAACCATGCATAAGGTCGTTATGGACTTGGCTTACTCATAAGAATTATGAGTAAGAAAAACTTAATTGCCTAGCCCATCTAGGATTATAGGTCTTAGAATACATGTTGTTACTAGGATTGCGATATGCATTAAAAGCATTTTCTTGTTCTAACAGATATTCATTTAGCACTCTATTTGATGGACAAGTTGCGGTTATATTGCTGGACTTGAACAAAGAGCACAAACCTCTTATGGGATTGAAACATTATTTCAAGTTTGCCTCTCTCCCATCATACTTGTCCATTCTCTCAAGTACAGAGTCGAGCTTGTATGCTAGATCTATATAAACTCCTATCTCATATAGGCCTCATTTTGGAGGCCAGTTATTTCTCTCTATTCAATTAGAGTAATCCCATTGCTAAGAATTATCTACTAATGTTTGGAAAAAACTCCTAGGCCTCTCTCTCATGTTTTAGCATGAGGCCCCTTCACTCATTGTATCAACTGTTTGTCTATTTGGAGGCATCAATGCCACTCGTAGAAGTATTGAACCTGTTGTCATTTCTCAAATTCATGATGTGGGCATTTTTGTAGTAGTTCATTCCACCATTCCTAGCATTCATATTAATGTTCATCATCCCTCTATTGGAAATTGATAATTTCCCTATGTAGGGCATTAGTTTTGTGAAAAGGGAAGAAATTATTCAAAAACATCCTAAATAGTTGGTCCCATGTGTTGATGGAACCTACCTCTAAGGAATTTAACCATGACTTGGCTTTATCCTTGAGTGAGAATGGAAATAACCTAATCCTAATTGCATCGTCCAAATTTTTTTAGAACTTATATGTCATGTAGATATCAAGGAACTCCTTGATATTTAAGTATGGATCCTCTTGTTTTCTACCACAAAAAGTGAGGAGTAACTTATGACTCCTGATTTTAATTCCAAGTGGTCTCCAGTTGTTGGAGGTAAAGCTATACGGATGGGGTATTAAGGTGGAGTGGTGAAAAAAATATCTAATAGATTTGTGCTTGACTTTTGCTAGTGGTGCTGCCATGGGAATATGAAGTTAGTTTCTTACCCCTTGCCTAAAGATACTTTCAACCTCTAGGTCTAATGGTACTAGCTCGATGTTCTAATATCGACGTCCTTGCATAAACTAAGCTAATTCTTAATTAAATAATATGACCTAACTATATGCTGACCCTAACTCTATGTGATGTGCAATCAATCTTATTCCAGTTGTTTTGATTATCTTTGGTTACTACATAGGGTGCTAGCTTCTTAGACTTAGATGTAAGCAGCTCTTTCCTTTATCTAAATTTGACTACTACTTACCAGTTGGGTTCTGCTCTAGAGTAGTTAATAATCCTCATGTCAGGAGGCATTTGGACCTCAACCAATGTCAATAGAAGGTATGGGAAAATCACTTGGATTTTAAGACACCCACTATAACTGGAGTGCTCAGAAGCCACTAGAGTGACAATAGATTGCTTCCTTTTAAAAGTGTCCTATGAGCTCGATAGCCTTAGGTATCTTTCTTCTTGATTTTAAATTAATGTTCAAGGGTTAGGATCACAACATGTAAGGAAGTTGATTGATTCTTAGGTGGGCCAAGAATCTGGTTATCTTATAAGGGTTCCTATAGGGTCCTTACTAGCATTATGATATCTTTCACCACAAAGCTTTAAACATGCATTGCAGCACAAAAAGAAAACTAATGCCTATATATATGTCATTTAACAAATTTAGTTCTTTGTGACTTTATCATGTATGCTTCATTATTATTTATTGATCATGTTAGTTGGATGTCTAGAATTCATAATATTCATTGATCATGTTTCGTTGGATGTTTAGATTAGATCTTAATCTTTTGGAAGCTTCTAGTTTCAATTTTAGAAGTTTTATTTTTAGAAACTTCTAATTTCTAGATTTAGAAATTTTAGTTATGTTTAGAAAGTAATCATCTTTAAAATGTTTCTTTAAGATTAGTTAGATGTTAGAAGTGTATTTTTAGGAGTTTTCATCTTCAGAAAGTTTCTAATTCTATTTCTTTAGGAAGTTTTTATTTAGAGAAACTTTCTAAGTTCTAATTTAGTAAGTTCATTCAATATTTAGATTTCTAAGTTTATTGATATTTCTAGTCTTGCATGAGTTTCCTTTCTTGAATGAATTTTAGCCATAGAAAGTTTCTAATTTGATCTTTTAGAAGCTATTTTTAGAAAGTCTTTATTTTAGAACATTTTCTTTTAGTTTAAGTTTTTAATTTTATGCATGTTTCTAATTCCATGTTCTTTTAATTCCTAAGTAAATCAAAATATAGTCTTTCTTGGGCTAGGTTAATTAATCTAAATAGACTCCAATTGCATATAAATCTATTAGATTCATCATGGGATCGACCACACTTGCACTCTATCATACTACTTTGATTTGTGTGCTTGAGAGTACTTATTAGAAGACATCTAGTTTTGGCATCATTGAAAGTGAATTACAGCAGATTTTTAGCTAGATTGTAGGTCAAATGATTCATCTCAATTGTAATTTAGGTTGCATTATTTTAGAGTTTTTGCATCAAATTTTGCATATTTTGCTAAATCCTTAGAATTGACCCATTTTCTTTGTTTTGTGTGAGGGAAATTTGACAAATGGTGCAGCAACAATCTTGTCGGCCAAAGCTTCAAATGATGTAATTAGGATTTCCTTATTTTTGTACATTAGGTTTTTAATTTTTTTAGAGGACTTGTAGTGAGGCCAAGTGTAATTTTTGTTTAAAAGTGGGTTGTAATAATATAGCCCAAGTGTTAGCCACTTCCACGGTAGGATTGGATGGCCCTACACTTGTATGCGCCAACTCACATCCAAGACCCCATTGTAAGTAGCTAGCCCTCTCTTTATTTTACTAGTATAATTTTATTTACTATAAATTGCATTTATGGTTGATAGTGTAATTCATATAGTATAACTCATGCATATTAAATTGTTGCATAATTTTAGGACTGTTGCATTGTAATTGCACCTATCTAATTAAGATTAGCCTGAGCTTGGCTATAACTAAGGCATAAGCTATCTGATTATAGTACCCCATATCCTAGGTATAGACGCTTTGTTAGATAGCATATAGGTAGGCATTAGTTTATTTTTCTTGCATTATAATACACGTTTACTACTTTATACTATCAAATTATTAGTAAGAGCCCCATAAAAACTCTCATAAGATAAGTACCAAATTTCATCACTGAATGCTTGGCTCACATAGGTAATCATATCAATCCTTGTCTGCTTGTGATCCAAGTCCTTAAATTTTAATTTAAAATTAAGTATAAAGACATTTAGGGTTTTTGAGCTTATAAGACCCTTTTTAAAGGAGTAGATCTATTGTCACTCCAATGACTTTTGAACGTTATAGTTATAGTGGGTATGCAAAATCAAAGTGATTTTTGGACACCCTTGTTGACATTTGTTAAGGTCTAAATGCTCCCTTACATGAGAATTGTATTAACCATTTTAAGAAGAACCTAACTTGTAAGTAGTAGTCAAGCCTAGATAAAAGGAGGAGCTATCTAGATTTAGGTCTAAAAGCTACTCCCTACAGATTAACAAAGAATAACAAAATAGCTCACCAGGGAACCATTAGGGATTGATTGCTAGAGCTATGAGTAGTAGCATTTAGTTAGGATTGCATGATAGTGCATGCATAGTCATTGATTGTACCCTCACACAAGGGGTAAGAGAAAGAATACTTAACCCCATGGAAAAACTAGTTGTAGTTGAAGCCAAGGCCATAAAAAACTTTTATGTGTCACTGCAATTAAATACTCCCTCATGTATCACATTACCACCTACTAATGTAGACCATTTCAAGCTAAAATCTATAGTCATTCAATTGCTCCCATCTTATTACAGTCTAGAGAGAGAGAGAGAGAGAGAGAGAGAGAGAGAGAGAGAGAGAGAGAGAGAGAGAGAGAGAGAGAGAGAGAGAGATGATCCATACCTACACATAAAGGAATTCCTTCATATATGTGCCACATTCAAGTTTTGAAACTTTTTGGACAATTTCACTAGACTGAGTTGCTTCCATTCTCTTTGAAAGACAAAACCAATGCCCTCTGTAGGAAAATCATAAATTTCTAGTAGGAAGAGGATGAGCAATACTATGAGTGCTGGAAAAGGTGGAATGAATTGTTTCTAGTAGGAAGAGGATGAGCAATACTATGAGTGCTGGAAAAGGTGGTATGAATTGTTGTAAAAATGCCCCACCATGGATTTGAGAAGTGGCAGCAAGTTTAATAATTTTATGAGGCACTTATACCTCAAAATAAAAGAATGGTAGATAGCACTAGTGGAGGGTCCCTCATGACTAAAGCTGAGACATAAGCTTAGAAATTCTTTGAAACCTTAGATGAAAATTCATAGAAATGGGATTATTCAAATTGATGAGATCAAAGCTTCAAGCCTCAAAAGAATGGAGGCCTTTATGAAATAAGAGTAACCCATATGTATCACATTAACTTGATTCCTTGGCACAACAAATGGACAAGTTTGATACCATGTTGTAGAGAATTGACATCTTCATGGCTAGAAGTTCGTCCATGAAACCTCCACAAGAGGTTTGTTCTATTTATTCACTTATCATCAGCTTGTCCATCAAATAACATGTACCCTAAATATAATTTTGAACAAGCAAATGCTATGAATGTATCTTAGCAACAACTCTTACTCTGAGACTTATAGTCGAACATGGGCTAGGCATCTTCTCTAAAGCTTTAGTTCCCCAATAGCCCCCTAGTTTTTAGTAGTTTCCTCAGCAACTAAAGAAACCAGTATTTGAGCAAACCATGCAGTTATTTGTAGAGAAATGTTGTGTATTTAAAGTTAAACTCCTAAACGCATGAAACAATTGTTGTATAAGCTCACAAGTGAGGTCGATCCCACAAGGAATCAAATGGTTTATGTGTAAAGTGGGCCTTTCCTACTTAACCTAGCCAAAGAGAGAGGTTTTAATCTAATCTAAGAATTGAAATAACATGCAAACTTAAAAATGCAGGAAAAAATTTCTAAAAAATCAACATAGAACTTACTAAAACTAAGCTAACATGCAATTAAATTTAAACTAAACTTAACCGATCATGCAACTAACTAATCAAATAAACATGTAAAGCTAATAAAATAAAATCAAAGTGGTGTGCATGGATCTAAATATGTGCATGTGAAATAAGGGATGAAACATGAGCACAAAATAAGAAATTTAAAGAACTTCAAACATTAAACTAAATAGGAGAATCTATGAAGTAAACATAGGATATTTATTGAATTTAATCTCTTACAAAATGGTGCGCATAAATATTGAAATAATACAAAGTAAATTGTGCAACATTTGTTATAAGAAAATACAAAGTATCACATTCCATCCAATGTCCAACAATGTATTTAAATGAACCCAAAGAGAACCAAAGGAAAAAGGAATGAGATGATCGAAATGAGAATAATGGAAAGTAAGGTATTCAAGAAGATGTAAGGAAGAAATAACTTGATCCAAAAATCACTATCTCTTAGCTATTATTACAAGAGATTAGTTGATCCTTGGATACAAGGACCTAAGGAGAATAATGGAAAGTAAGGGATTCAAGAAGGTGTAAGGGACAAATAACTTGATCCAAAAATCACTATCTCTTGGCTGTCACTCTAAGAGATTAGTGATCCTCGGATACAAAGACCTAAGGCTCAAACTAGAATCAACAAAGCAAGGAAATCAATCTAGAAAAAGAACTCATGAAATTTAAGAAAGAAAGTCAATAACAATGAAACCAACCTGGAATGAGCTTTGTAACACAAGGAGAAATAGGCATGGAACTTCAAAGAGATGCAAACCTAGGAATTCAAGGGGAAGGAGAGGGATGAGGGAAGGAGGGAGATGCCCCCTACCAACTTGCTAAATTCGTGGAAGCCATCATGGATGCTATTTATAGAGGTCTTTCACTTCTTAAAAGGTGACCTAAGGCTAAAAGAATGGTGGGATGAGGTAGGAAAAAGAATGGATGGGTAGGATTAGGTGTGGTGGTTGTTTAGGGCAATCATAAAGAGGGAACATGGTGGGAAAAGAGATAGGAAATGTTTGAATTTTTCTCCCATGCATGGAGAATCCTATGGGAGAAATGATGTGGTAGGTGGGATGGAAGAGAAAAGAGGGGGACAAATAATGATGGAAAGAGAGAAAAATGCTGGGTCATAATTCTTCTCTAATTATGGCACCCCATGAGCATGATTTATTTAACTTTTGTTTTAGATTCTCCTTAAGTCATGGCTTTCCATAAATCTTGGCTCAAATGGCTTGATGGCTTGCTTTGAGGGCTCATTTGGCTTGGCTTGATGGTGTAACCCTTTGGATTTGATGGCTTGGCTTGACTCCTTAGCTTATCACCTTTTCTCATGGCTTATATGGCTTAGGTGGCTTGCATGACTCCCATGCAAAGGTGGTGAGAATGCATGGTTTACTTCATAGGCCCATTGCGGCCACCTTTAGCTCTTTTGATTTTATTCATTGCTTCCCTTAAGATGATCTTGACCTTTGGATTAATGACTTTGAGCTTTGACTCAATCTTTTGATCTTGATCTTCAATGCTCATCTCGATCAATCTCGGCTGTAGGATCACCATCTTGACTCCTACAAAAATGTAAAAAAATCTAATTAAATTCTAAAAAAATATGATTAATACATACTTACCTTGGATTAGCCTTTGGACACACACAATATCAAAATTTTGAGTCAGTGGGTTAAAAAAGCACGTGTTATGAATTTTGGTCTAAAAACCCTAATTTATGTATATAAGTTATAACACATGGGCAACTAATTGGGTGATTTTTATGAAAAATTGGATACTTATCACACGTCCCAACTAGAATTTTGCTAGTCCCAAGCAAAACATGTGAAAAATCATTAAAAATAGAATGGTTACCATTTTGGTAGGTACTCACAATTGCATTTAGTGTATGCAACAACCCCTTAAACCCTTAGGTTACCCATAGTGGATGAGTTATGCCTCATGAGGGTTTGTAGTGAATATAACCACAAAGTTCTCAAATTTTTTTTAAAAGTCCTTTATTCATCTAAGAAAATTTTCTGTTATTTAGCTTATATCAATTCCTAACTTTAACTTGCTAATAAACATGAACAAAAAGGCTCAAAATCCTACCCTTATGCTAAAGATATCCCAGTATTTCATTAACTTTGAAAGGTGAGTGTGTACGATAGCTCATAAATAATTATAGTTTTTGAGTAAAATATAACTTAAACTACCATCCAAATGTATGCTTTGACTTCAATTCTTATAGGATATACTTGTCACTTGGAAAGAAGTTACTTAGAAAGGTGTACTCTCTCATTTATGTGTGAGAAGAATATTGTTGATCAAGTCCAAAAGTATCACATATTTCAAACAAAAGAATGATACCTAGAAGGAATGGTAATGATCTCATTAAAGGATATCAACTATTAAGATTGTAACGCTCTACTAAATTCCCTGTTCATTCATAACCATATTCAAGCCATACTTCTCCTAAGATCAAGTCAGGACTTCTATTAGGATAAAATGTAAGCTTAAGTAAGGGTTATCAAAAGAATGGATATAAAGGTAAATAAAGGTTGTTTAAAAAATGTGGAAAGGTCTTCTATCAATGTATTCACAACTCTTTCATTTTTCTTGGCAAGAGTGAGCATTCTTCTTTTTCATCGCCTCTCTATCTCTCACTCTCTTTTTTTTTCTTTCACTTGCCTTTGCATATAGCCTTTTTGATCTTTTACTTCTTTTTAACCTCTTTAATGTTCATCTCTTGAATTCTATTGTTCATACTTTTTCCAAGATTTTCTACAGTCTTCTCTACATATTTTCAAAACAAATGGGTAATGAATATATTATAGGGGTTTAATATAGGTAAAGGTTTTTTAACTAATAAAGAAAAGGTTAATATTTTAAAAGTTCAAGGGGCTAATTAGCGGAAAATAATATAGGGAAGGATAAAGGCTCTGGATCTAACAAAAGATGGCTTCTATCCTTTCCTAGGTTTCATATGACTTAAAGATGATCATAAAGTTAAGAGATATATGGTATAGTCTTTTTTGTGATTTCTCAATAGTTGTCCAAGATAAAGAATAATGAGACCAACTAAGAAATATTGTCTGCTAAAAAAATTTTGAATTTATATATGACCCTCGAAAAAGGAAGAATGGCTCACTTGGGTTATAAGTCTCTACAATTCTTCTTCAAGATCTCTAAGTAATATTTTCTCTTCAACTTAGTATAGTTATTTTGTGCAATTAATATTTCAAGTTTAATTTTTCATGAGATACTTTAAAAAAAGAATAAAATAGTGAACTAATTGTATGCAACTCTATTAATAAGTTGACTTTCAAAAATTTAGTGGAATATTCAGAAAATATAACTTCTCATCTTCATAAAGGAACTTATAAAAAAGATAAAAAATAAAAGATAAGTTAGAAATATCATGTATATCTATACCTCCCAACTTGAACTAAACATTGTCATCAATGTTTTGAAGTATAGGACACCTAAATGATGAATGGGTAATGCAGACTAATGAGACTTTCTAAAAAATCTTAGGTGTCCTCCCAATAAGTGCTAAGTTTAATGTCTTTAGCAAAACAAGGCCTATAACTAACCTAATCATCAAAACCTTGACCTAGCTTGTTCAAACTCCTAATCCTAACAATGAATTGGCAAGATTTCTCATGCCACTTCAGAATCTCATGGTAGTCTAGATGTTGCCTCCACCTGGAGATTTTTTATGATGGTAACAATAAGACATTGTAGACCACCATGATTTTGAGTTATAGGAAATCATATTGATAATCCCCCATTTTTAGTATTTCACGATAATCAATATAATCCCTCCACCTCAAAAATTGAGGTGGTGGTAATTCAATGACATCTTGACTCACTGTGAATTTCGTGGGATCAATTTGAGATGAATTGTCCCATTCTGTACCAAATTTACCAAATTTAGGGATAAAATTGACCATTATATTCAATTCATCTATTTTTTGCATTTCCCTTGCATTGTCCTAAAATTGGGTAGTAAGCTGACTATGCCCTTCCTTAAAAGGTTGTTCTTGTAATACTAGGGTTGTACATCGATTGACTTTTCTTCTTCCTATTTTTTAGGCACAGGTAAGGTTTGAGATGAGCCTACATTATTATCTGGTGTTTGTTCAAATAAAGTTTGTAGGTCCCAATTAGGTATGTCTTTGGCATTGCAAGGCTCAATTGGAATTCCAAGCACTATAGGGGAATCTACTATAGCTTTCCATTAAGAAGTGTCCATTGAAGGCACAATATCCAACAACTCATTCACCTCTTCAATGGATGTGTCTTCATCAAATTCATAAAAATAAGCATGACACAATTTTGGAGGATCTAGGTTGGATGTTTCTAAGGCTTCATTCCCTTTATCAATGGATGTCCCTTTATCAAATTTATTAAAAGGGACAAGACATGGCTCGAGTAGAAATAAGTTGGAGGTTTGTAAGGATAGTTGTAGATTTTGTGGCTCAAAATAATTGTAAGATATTTAAATCCTATCATCATCATCAATGGTCAGGGTTGGAGAAAAACTCTAAGATTCAGCAGGAATTGGTAATTCTCACTTTGAAATTCTTTCAAATGTTCTTTCACTCTCCTCCTCAATTTGTTCCATTTCCTTAGCCCAATTGATAATTGTAGCAAGATTTTGATCCATTGTTTCACTAAGTTATTGTAGACATTCTATATTTTGCATCTCATCTAATGATTGTTCCTCATATTGTATAGAGAATGACTCATAGGGTTGTTATTGTTATGGCATCAAGGTATTGAAAAAGGGTTGATCAGGTTGAACCCATGATGGTTGACCCTAATATCCTTAATAATTATGGTAGGATTATTCAGTGTAGGACCATGATGGTCCTTCCTAATATTGGTGATAATCCTGACACCATAGTTGTTCATGATGCCTAGCCCATCCATTTTGATAGTTTGTCTTAGGATAGTAGTTATTGCTGGGGTATGTGAATGTAGTAGGTGCATGCAATGACTCCTAATAGTATTCATTGTATGTGGAGCTTGATGGTAGTGAAGGAGTGGGATATAGAAGTTTAAAATAGGTATAGTCATTATGGTATGAAGGTTGTGGAGCAGCTTGCTTAGAAGATATTATCTTAAGCTGACTTTTCATAATATCTATCCTGTCCATCAATGTATCTAATCTAAGAAATCTGACCCCTTCTTAATAGGCCTTTGTTCTAAACTTTGTATATAATGAAACAAATTGTTATATACAATGAATGAGTTTTATTTTTTATGGAAACCTTAAATATATGATGCACCCTAAATACTATTCCTAATCTAAATGATGCACAACCAATCTTAGTATATTGCAAATCAAGCAGTATCTTTATTATCTTCTCGTAGTGCGTAGGTGGTAACTTCTTAGACCTAGACCTAGATAGCTCCTCCTTTTATCCAGATTTGACTACTACTTACAAGTTGGGTTTTGCTCTAAAGTGGTTAATACAATCCTCGTGTCAGGAGACATTTAGACCTTAACTAACATCAACAGAAGATGTGGAAAAATCACTTGAATTTTAAGATACCCACTATAACCACAACACTTAGAAGCCACTGGAGTGACAATATATCGTGTCCTATGAGCTGGATACCCTATCTCTTTCTACTTGATTTTAATTTAAAGTTCAAGGGTTGGGATCGTGACATACAAGGATGTGAATTGATTCCTAGGTGGGCCAAGGATCTAGTGATGAGATCCAGTCCTTATCTTAAAAGGGTTCCTATGGGGCTTTTACTAACATTAAATCCATTCCACCATAAAGCAATTAAATATGCAATACAAAACAGAAATAAAAATAATGCAACCTATATGCTATCCAACCAAAGTTAGATAGGTGCTTGCTACTGCAATGACCCTAAATAAATATGCAACAATTAAATTAAATGATCCTAATCATTGAATTATACTAGCATCCAAATGTAAAATTATACTAAATGCAATTTATCATAAAAATTATAACTCAAGTAAGGAATGCTCAGAGTGAGGGGTCCGATGATTATCAAGTGTTAGCCTACATACCCTACACTTGTCCTGTATTAATACAACACATTAAATAAAATTGAAATGGCAATTACAATGGGCCTCACTACAAGTTCCACTCAAATCTTAATATAGGAAAGTAGTAAAAATAAGAAACTAATCTAAGTTGATGAAGCTTTGGCCATAAGATTGCCAATGCTCCTTTGGCAATTTTTCTAGCACAGAAATCAATGAAATTGGTCAATATGAGGAGAATAGCAAAAATAAAGCAAAAATCCTAAACCTAGAATTGAGGTAAATAATCTAAGTTAAGATCCACTACACAATCCATTGTGATTCCCTTACAAGAGGGACAAAAACTTGTTGTGTATTTTAAGTTAAACTTGTAAGCACACAAATTGGTTGTAGAATAAGTGCAAGTGAGGTCAATCCCATGAGGAATCGAATGGTTTGTGTGTAAAGTGGGCCTTTCCTTAAACTACCTAACCTAGCCAAAGAGAGTGGTTTCAATCTAATCTATGAATTGAAATAACATGCAAAAATAAAAATTCATGAAATTAAAATCTTTTTAAAAATCAACATAGAACTTACTAAAACTAAGCTCACATGCAATTAAATTTAAACTAAATTTAACCTATCATGCGACTAACTAATCAAATAAACATGCAAAGCTAATAAAATAAAATCAAAGTGGTGCTCATGGATCTAAATATGTGTATGTGAATTGAGGGACGAAACATGAACATAAAACAAGAAATTTAAAGAACTTCAAACATTAAACTAAACATTGGAATCTATGAAGCAAACATAAGATCTTTATTGAATCGAATCTCTTACAAAAAGGTGTGCATAAACATTGAAATAATATAAACTAAATTGTGCAACAAAAGGAAAAAGGATCCAATGTCTAACAATGAAAAGAAAATAAAAATTATTACATTCCATCCAATGTCCAACAATGTATTTAAGTGAACCCAAAGAGAATAAAAGTTAAAAGGATTGAGATAGATGGGAATGAGAATAATGGAAAGTAAGGGATTCAAGAAAATGTAAGGGACAAATAACTTGATCCAAAAATCACTATCTCTTGGCTGTCATTGCAAGAGATTAGTGATCCTTGGATACAAGGACATAAGGAGAATAATGAAAAGTAAGGGATTCAAGAAGATGTAAGCGACAAATAACTTGATCCAAAAATCACTATCTCTTGGATGTCATTACAAGAGATTAGTGATCCTTGGATACAAGGACATAAAGAGAATAATGAAAAGTAAGGGATTCAAGAAGATGTAAGGGACAGATAACTTGATCCAAAAATCACTATCTCTTGGCTGTCATTACAAGAGATTAGTGATCCTTGGATACAAGGACATAAGGAGAATAATGAAAAGTAAGGGATTCAAGAAGATGTGAGGGACAAATAGCTTGATCCAAAAATCACTATCTCTTAGCTGTCACTCTAAGAGATTAGTGATCCTTGGATACAAAGACCTAAGGCTCAAACTAGAATCAACAAAGCAAGGAAATCAATTTAGAAAAATTACTCATGAAATTTAAGAAAGAAAGTAAATAGCAATGAAACCAACCTGGAACGAGCTTTGCAACACAAGGAGAAATAGGCATGGACTTCAAAGATATGCAAACTTAGAATTCAAGGGAAAGGAGAGGGATGAGGGAAGGAGGGAGATGCCCCCTCCCAACTTGCTAAATTCATGGAAGCCCTCATGGATGCTATTTATATATGTTTTTCACTTATTAAAAGGTGACTTAAGGGCAAAAGAATAGTGGGATGAGGTAGGAAAAAGAATGGATGGGTAGGATAAGGTGTGGTGGTTGTTTAAGGTAATCATAAGGAGGGAACATGATGAGAAAAGAGGTAGGAAATTTTTGAATTTTTCTCCCATGCATGGAGAATCCTAAGGGAGAAATGATGTGGTAGGTGGGATTGGAGAGAAAAGAGGGGGACAAATAATGATGAAAAGAGAGAAAAATGATGGGTCATAATTCTTCCTCTAATTATGGCACCCCATGAGCATGATTTATTTAACTTTTGTTTTAGATTCTCCTTAAGTCATGGCTTTCCATAAATCTTGGCTCAAATGGCTTGATGGCTTGCTTTGAGGGCTCATTTGGCTTGGCTTGATGGTTTAACCCTTTGGATTTGATGGCTTGGCTTGACTCCTTAGCTTATCACCTTTTCTCATGGCTTATATGGCTTAGGTGGCTTGCATGGCTCCCATGCAAAGGTGGTGAGAATGCATGACTTACTTCATAGGTCCACTATGGCCATCTTTAGCTCCTTTAATTTTATCCATGGCTTCCCCTAAGATGATCTTAACATTTGGATTCATGACTTTGAGCTTTGACTCAATCTTTTGATCTTGATCTTCAATGCTCATATCGATCAATCTCGGCCATTGGATCAGCATCTTAACTCCTGCAAAAAAGTGAAAAAATCTAATTAAATCTTAAAAAAGTACGACTCAATACATGCTTGCCTCAATCAATGTGACTAAAAATTGGCCCATGCAAAATTCATACAAAAGATAGTGGCATTCCACCACCTTGGCACGGAATTTCAAGACATGCGAGCCATATGAGTTATATTAGAGCTATGAAACAATGGCTAGGAGAAGCTAAGCCATGTGCCATGAAGCCTGGATACAAGTTGTTAAAGCCACCAAGTCAGAAGCCATGAATTCAAGCCATCTCCAAACAAGCTACATGGGTCCACACATTTTGAAAAGTTACAAGCAATTTTCCACTAGCAAAAATCTATGTTTTAAAGATGAAAATTAGGAAACAAGTGGACTTAACAACAAAGAAAGGATGCACCCGAAGCAGACCAATCACAGAAGAGACCTTACCCTTGAAACTTTCCTTTTCTCTTTCCTTCTCTTTACCCCCATCGTCAAACACTTAGCGATGAGAAATACGCACAATGTTGGTGCGGTTTCTACTTCCTAAGTTTCCTTCCTTATCCAACCATCTTTTATAATCCTTATCCCCTCTTTCCTCTCTTCCTTAGGCTAGAAATTAGCAAGGGATCTACCTCTGTGTATATGTGAACATCATGGAGAAGAGGAAGTTTTTTTTTTTTTATGCATCTTTCCTTCGAAGGTCTTGTACTTAAGTTGCTTAAAGATATTTGTACACAATTTTCCTAAGTTCTTTTCTACACATTCTTCTTTTCCTTAGAGTTAATTCTTGAAGGGTTTCCACGCACTAGTCTTGGAGTCTTTACATGCAACTTTGCTTAAGGGTTCTCCATGAGCTTCTCCTCTTGCAAGTTTTATTCCTTTGATTCATGTACCCATCTCTTAGGTACTCTTCCATGGTTTTTTGTTTCCATTTATTCTCTAATTCATTACACCCAAAGGCGATCAATATCATGCAGAGACAACCAAGAGAAAGTGGTCATTGGATCCACTTTTCAAGCAATCAATCAAGGTCATCAATCTCTTGTAGTGATAGCCAAGACAAAGTGGTCGTTGGATCAACTTTTTAAGCAATCAATCAAGGTTAGTGGTTCTTGATTTTCTTGGGATGTTAACTTTATATTTCTCATTATTCTTTTCTAGTTATCATTGGTCATCATCTTCTTTTTAGCCTTTAGGATTCAATCCCATCTTTTCTTTGTTCTCCCACTAATTTTTCTTTTGATTCACATGCATTCTATGGTACCCATTGATGAATGATATATGGATGATATGAGTAACAACCCCATTTTTCAAGAATATAATTGAATTATTGAAAGTGATAAATTAAAAATTTGAAAACAGAACTAGAAATTTGAGTGCCAAGAAATTTATGTTTCGGTCACGATCTCCTCGTTTAACCATTTCCAGGTAGGTCCCCCCCCCCTTTCCTCTCCATTTCCCCTTTCATTTTCATCTCTATCCACCATAAAATGCCCCACCAGACTGGTCTTTCCTGCAAGATTGATCGGTGAGCTAGAACTGGTGGAAAAGGGTTGGAACACCTTTAAAATGGTCTTAAATGGTTGATCTAATCTATTAGATGTATTCAGAACAACCCAAAACCTTAGAAACACATGTTATTGTAAAAATATTAGACATCTGGATCAAAGATCAGAGCAGAACACATTGGAAAGGCACCTCGGATCCATAATCTAATCTGGACCTTTGAAATTACCTTAAAATTTAAAAATGCAATTCAAAGCTCAATAGAACTCCAATTTGAGATCGGAAAGATCCGTTGGAAATGTATTAATGAGTAAAATCAACTAAACACCTTCAGAATGATCTTAAAAGGTTGATATACCTATTACAGTAATATAAATTGGATATTTAGATAAAAGATTAGAACAAAAATAGATCAGATAAATCTGGACCTTTGAAATTGCCTCAAAAATTAAAAATGCAATTTAGAACTCAATAAAAATCCAAATTGAGATTGGAAAGATCTGTTGAAATTGCATTGATGAGTAGAATCTATTGAACTCATAAAATTTAAGATTTAATTACTGTTTATGATGATTTGTAGACCAAAACCTTACTAATAGTTTGGATCAGCTAGATCAAAGATGATTAGAACATTTGATGTTGATGAATACGTGATATATTGATGAGATAACATGAATTAATGGGTCATATCTTATGTAAATGAGAGAAATTAATATCTAAGCCCTTAATGTGTTCAAAACACTAGATCTAATGAATAAAAATTAGATTTGATCATTGAATCATTATTGGAACTTTAGATATGCTTTATGATTATTGAATTTGTTAAATTTTAGCGTATTTGCTTGTGATTTAATTGTATATCTATTTTTTAGATTAAATCAATGGTCAGATTTACATGTTAAGTAAGAATGAGAAATTTAGTTAGAAGATTATCAAAAACTTAAATGTATGATTAATTTAAACTTATATTTACATTCATTAACATTTACAACATTATGATGAAATAAAATTAATGCTAGTAAGGTCCCGTAGTAATTCTTGTAAGATAAGGAATGGATTTCATCACCATATCCTTAGTCCACCTAGGAACATAATCAATATCCTTGAATGTCATGATCAAAGTTCTTGGATATAAGTTTAAAATCAAGCAGAAAAGGGACTTAGGGTAAAAGAGCTCAAAGGACCTTGTAAAAGATAAGATCTATTGCCACTCTAGTGGATTATGAACATCAGGGTGATAGTGAGTATCCAAAATCCAAGTGATTTTTTCAAACCTTTTGTTGACATTTGTTGATGTCTAAATGCCTTCTTACATGAGGGTTGTATTAGCTAATTTTAGAGTGGAACCTAACTAGTAAGCATTAGTCAAATCTGAAATAAGGAGGAGCTGTCCAGATTTAGGTGAGTAAATCAATAACATTTCTCAACCAGCAAACATACTATGGCTGGTTGTGCATCATTTAACTTAGAAATATTATTTGGACAATACAAAGTAGTCAAGATCAAGATATATTAAGTGACCTAGAACATAGATTGACAATCAAAGGCTAGAATTCAAGAATTAAGACAAGCCTTTAAGTAAGTTGATTATAAGCAAGGAAGATCAAATGTAAGATCTTGATAATCAAGGACTATCAAAGGGAGATCTATGATTAATAGACCAAACTTTAAAAAATGAATCTTAGATCAAAATGAGATCAATAGAAAATAGAAGATAGAATATCTAAACCATTTATTTTGATCGACAACTATGAACTATTGATGTATCAAAAAGATCAGAAATTTATAATCATCAAGATCATCAACTTAGAAATGATCAAAGATCAATAGATGTATATGAAGAATTAGGATTAGAAAATAGTTAAAAAACTTAGACCTGACAGATTAGAAGTCAATCTAACTGTCAGATTTATAAATCAATAGTTATTATAAGAAAAACTATCTAAAAGAGATATATTAGTTAAGACGAAAGAATACAAAGAAATCTAGACCCTTAAATTTTCATCAAGGGACAAGAATGAAATTATCAGACAAACCCTAAAAGAGGATGGACATGATTAATGAAACGTCATCTAAAATTATGATGATCAAGAGATAGAAGATGACATTATGTGTATATATGAATTGACAGATACACAAATTTCTACGTCGATCAAGATCGTTGATTATTCGAAGTATTGGAGAATTTATCAAGATTATTGATTACTCTAAGTATTGAGGATTATCACATTTGAGGTAGGTGGAACCTTAAGAATGCACTTCTTTAAATTGTAAGATTTTTATGATAAACATGATCTTATTTAAAGTTATGAAATTATAGAATTGAAATTATTTATTAAGTAGAATG
The DNA here is from genome assembly GCA_035236585.1 of Warburgia ugandensis. Classification (NCBI taxonomy): domain Eukaryota; kingdom Viridiplantae; phylum Streptophyta; class Magnoliopsida; order Canellales; family Canellaceae; genus Warburgia; species Warburgia ugandensis. Next base: position 44,804,041 of record CP141133.1, read on the forward strand.
ATCATAAATTAGTAGGATTTAATTATTAAATGTCTAGTGATTAATTAGTATGATATAATGATCTTATGCTTAGAATTATGTGATCATTATTTGAAAAGCATATGTTGGAATTACGCTATGTAATTAGGTTAAGAAATTACATGCTTGGTACATGGGTACCATTTACATTAAATGTTTATCCCTAAACATAGATATGAAATTACATCTTTAGTACATGAATACCAAATTAATGGAAATAGGTATCATTTACATTAAATTATTATCCCTAAACCTAACTGCAAAGACCAAATTAATAGACATGGGTAAGATGTATATTAAATGATTTTCTCTAAACTTAGATGTGAAATTTTATCCTCGGTATATGTGTACCAAAATATAAGGATGATAAAGTTATTATAGATTTTTATGAATAGGCAAATAGCCTGTTAGTATTACTATTAATTTACATACATGCATGGAGGCTTATGAATTTTGTTTTCGACAGGCATATGCTTGGGGATACTATGCTAGGAGAATTATAGGGTTTGCCCACTTGCTCTCTGAAATTGATGATGATATGGATACCAAGCCCTAAGAGAGGCTAAAAGTCGGGTGAGGCAATTATGGGGAGGCCACCACTGTGAAAGTCCTATCTCCCCATATGGGTAGTGACATAATGTTTTTCCACCATGGTATCAATGGAGTACTTTGGTAGTTATCCAGGTGCATTGGTATGGATTGAATTGTAGCATAGTAGTCATTTATGTATTTTGCACTATGATGCATGTCGTAATGAGATGCCTTATGATATGGCATGATAAAATGCCTAGTATTGGCTCATTACCAATGTTTTCCCATGAAGGGATAATTCCTAGGAGAGGCTGGATGATTATTTGCCCAATAAAGGGTTATGGTTATTGAACATAATTATAGACCCAGTATGAAAGGGGTATGATTAATGAACATAATGATGGACCCTGTAAGTAAGGGACACGAATATTGAACCAAGTATAGTCTGAGTGTGAATATTGTGGTATTGCTATTGAAGCTATTAACTATTTTTCATGGTTTTAACTATTTACATATATATGGTATGGTTAGTAATTATTGGAGAATATATATATATATATATTCATAGAAGATTTCACATGAGAAATTACATGATAGTGTTATTTTACAGAGTATGGTTCATGAAAATTAAATTACTTGATTCATATGCAATATGGTGGATATGAATGTTGGAATTATGAAAGAATTATTGAATTATACATTATGTTTTAAATTTCATATGCTTCTTAAATCCCCTACCAAGCATATCTTGCTGAGATTTTGTAAATATTTGAATGTTTACAATATATCAATAATAGATAGACAAGAATTGATGGATACGACAGGGGAATACATCAATCATACTATTAATCAAGGTTATATATGCTTATGGAAAGATTTGTATTGTAATTGGATTTGTGTACTCTTGACATTTGATTTAATAAATATAAAGACCTATGTATGTAAACCACTGAATGGATCCTGTTTTCAATAAATGAATCTCTATTGATTAATTTAGTAGAAATATATGTTATAAACAAAAAATATATATGTAAGAGAGTGAAAGTGACATTCGGGTTTTAGAAATGAAGTTCAATTTTTCTATTTAAATTTTTAATATTTTTACAAATTAGGCATGCCATCTTTTGAAAATAAACATGAAAAAGTGTTTTAAAAACCCGGGTTGCATTGTTGGTTTTAGAGAGGTTCATCCAGTCACTTGCAGCCCTATATGTCCAATATAAAGATGACAATTCAAATAAAGGTTAGGATCTAGTAAGTTAATATTAGTTTAGGACAACATTAGTTAAGTATTACAATATAATGAGTTAATGTCATTAATTCATGTAGGAATGGTAAAATATGAGCAGATACCACTTAGTAAAACACCTACGAGGATGACTCAATAAATTATTGATTCCAATATGGAGGATACTAAACAATAAAATAAAGTAATAGAAATAGTTACACAAGTATGATAAGACATTTTATTTTTTCTACAATACCATTACAGAATGTAATGGTGTAGAGTAATACCACTCAGGTTTAACTTGAAGTCTTAACCAGCATAACCGTTTAGAGACAAAATACCCTAACAATGATATATGATTATTATTCATTTATACATAGTGTAATAGTGGAAGTTCAATAGGAACAAATTATAAATTGGAAAAGATGATAGAAAGATTTTCGAAGGTTAATCCCAACCTTTATAAGAAAGGTGAAATAAAAATAACTGAAGAATAGATATTAGAAATAGAGAAAACCTTAGGATTATTACAAACTCTTGTAAAAATAAAGGGTCATAATTGCCACTTATATCTAATGAAACAAGAAATAACATTTTTGTGGGCAATTGGTCAAATGGACCTATTTATAAAAATATAGATGATATTACTTGAGAAGAATCTGAGGAAATAGAGAGTATTTTCTCTCCAAAATCAATAAAGGAGAAGAGTTTTGACAAGGATAAATAAACAGACGATCAATTTCTGGAGTATAAAGAAATGGCCTCCAAATTTGAGAAAAATTACAAGACAAATGAAACAAGGAAGCATAGTAAAATGGAAAACTACAATCCAAAATCTTCTAAGAAAAACAAATAAACTCTGATGGCATATGGTTCATAAAGAAATCAGAATCCATACATCTTGTATATCAAATATGAATTTACCTAGCCAGAAATTAGATTAGGTATGATAACTCAGTTGTTGAGTCAGTACAAGAGTTCATCAAGATTAAGATGGATACTAATCTTGTATATTTTGATATACTAGAATAGTTATGGACTATAGTAGAAAGAAAAATACATTTTTCACATTGATGAGGACATAGTCATTGTATATTAGAAATAAGACCATGTAAACAAATACAGGCAACTAAACACATTTTTAATGAATGACAAGCATCTTGGACAAATGAGGTGATCATAGATGATGAATAATCCATGATTATGGAGAAAGGCGTAGTTAGAAAATTCCAACATATTTTGAGGAATTTTCAAGATTTTCACCCCAAAATGAGATTGAGTTACTATTGAATTATTACTTTATACAACTCAAATCTTTAGGGTATTTTAGAAAATGGAAATCAGTCGATTTGAAAAAGTTGAAAAGCCAATTATAAGGACTATTAGACAAAGGATATATATGACCAAATAATTTACTTTTTGAAGCACCAATCCTCCTAGTAAAAGAAAAAGGAAGTATCAATGTAATTATGCATTGACTATGAATGCTAAATAATGTTACTAAGGAAGGATAAGCACCCTCTACTTTGCATTAATGATTTCGTGTAATTTACTATCATCAATCGAAAGTTAGAAATGAAAAACAACATTCATAACTCAAAATGAATTTTGAGTTATACCGTTGGGCTAAATAATATTCATAAATTTGATGAAGGTGAGATTTCTTAGATAAATTGGTAAGTTTGAATTTTGGTTAGGGAAAGTTAATTTTTGGGTCATATAATTTCTAAGGATAATATTGAGGTTGACCAACAAAAATAGTGATAATAATTAAGAAGTGACTATGATAGTCATGGAGATTCATAGCTCTTCTTGGTCTTATAGAATACATGAAAGAATTCTTCTAGTATAACCCTCCCTTGGACTGCATAGACCAGAAAGTGTATATGATTAATTTGAACCATTGACTGAGAGTCTAAAAGTTTAAGAAGAGACTGATTACAACGTTAATGTTGACTCTTCCATCAAGTAGTAGAAGTTACAAGATTTGCTCAAATTCTTTAGATAAGGTCTTAGAAAGTGTATGGAAAAGTCATTGGGTATGATTCATAATAATGAAAGAAGCATGAAGCAAGTTTCCAAATACATAATCTAGAACGTGTGACAATAGTGTTACATATACAGTGAAAAAGTAAAAATTATCACTAATTATGAGAGCCCCAAGAATATAATTACTGATATGACTCAGTAATTGTAAAATAATAATTTTTATAAAAGTCAAGATAGGCTGATAGTGAAAATTTGAGGAAAGAATTATTACAAGAAAACTATCAGTCAATATTTCTCTCAACCCTGGAAAGAAATACCAGAACTTAAAAAGAATTTTTATGTAAGAAGGAAATGGTAAAGAAGTATGATTATCTCGAATAGAGAAAAAATAATTACTTCCAAATATTAGAAGATTGTTACAAAGAACATTAGTTGCATTCTTTAAGAATCAATACAACATTTCACCCCTTGGTACATAGTCAAAGAACTATCCATACTTCGAAAGATATGTTAAAACGTATACGCATTGGAAAGGAATGGGGATGAACAATCAAATTTGAGATAGGAATATATGAAGCATTATAATTACCGATTGGTAAAAGTGTGAAGTAAAATTGATGACACTAGTCAAAGGAATTATGAAGTTTAAACAAAAGGATAAGTTAGTCTTAGAGTTATTAATCCTTTTGAAATTCTAAAAATTATTAGATTAGTCGTTATTAATTAGGCTTGCTGGCTAAAGTGTCAAATGTGTTTTATGACTTTAATTATCTATTTTTGTAAATGAACTAAAAATGTGATTTCTACCTTTGAGGACAAGGTAATGTGAGTTATGAATAAAAAGGAAATAGAAATTTCCTAAAGTAGCAATATCACTTAGAATAAGCCACATGAGAAAAACTGTGAATGAGATGATGAAAACTCATAAGTGAGTTGTTATGTGAAATTTCAAGGAAAAAATTTTCATAAGGGGGGGAGAATTTAATAACCCCAATTTTCATGAATATAACTGAATTATTGAATGTGAGAAATTGAAAATTTGAAAACGGAACTGGAAATTTAAGTTCCACCACTTTTTAGAGAAATATAATTCGGATTTGAGACATGAATATTTGTAATGTAATTGAAAAATTGAGTCCAACGATTGTAAGCATGCTAAAATTGGAGTTAGAATGAAAAATTAGTATTTTTCTCAATTTTCAAAATTAAAAGGGCAAAACGATAATTTTACCTTTTTGTGGGGCCCATAAAGTTAATTAAGAACATGAAGTTAGAAATGATATAAGGCATGAATCAGCTAGCACCCAATTGATAATGGAGGTAGTGGAATTTCCACTTCCACTAAATAATTTTTAGTGGAAAAAAAAATTGCCTATAAATACTTCCCTAAAATTCACATGAAATTTTCCAAGTCTCCCTAGCTTTCCTCCTCTTTCCCTTCTCCTCCTCTCCCTCTTTTCCTCTCTCTTTCCTTTCCTTTTCTTTTTCCATTTCAATTTATGGTTACTGCCCTACAAGGAACCAGAGAAATCCGATAATCTACTCCTCTTACTGGCCATCCAATCCATTCATCTTCTCTAACACAATCCACTTTCCATTCCTCTCTAATATATCTATGTTTTTAGTGCTATTATTGGGAATTTTTCATTGTATATCGGATTTCAGCATAGCATATCTCTTCTCTAGCATTATCTCTTCTCCGGCCATGATCCCCTCCTCTAGACATTTCCAAGTAGGCCACCCCCTTTCCTTTCCTCTCCATTTTCATTTTCATTTTCATCTCTTTCCACTGTAAAATGCCCCACCAAACTAGTTTTCCCACAATTTACTAGTGAACTAGAATAGGTGGAAAAGGGTTGGAACACCTTTAAAATGGCCTTAAATGGATGATTAGAATATCCTAAGACCTCAGACGCACATGTTATGGTAAAAATATTGGACATCTGGATCAAAGATCACAGCAGTAACATAATGGAAAGGCACCCCGGATACGGAATTCAATTTAGACTGTTGAAATTGCTTGAAAACTTAAAAATACAATTCAGAGCTCAATACAACTCCAAATTGAGATCGGAAAGATCCGTTGGAATTGTATTAACAAGTAGAATCAACTGACCACCTTCAAAATGATCTTAAAAGGTTGATTTGATCCATTAGATCAATTCAGAATATCCCAAAACCTTAAACACACCAGTTATAGTAAAATAAAAATAAAATGGATATCTAGATCAAAGATTAGAACAAAAATAGATCGAATAAATCTGGACTATTGAAATTGCATGAAAACTTAAACATGCAAATCAAAACTTAATAAAACTCCAAATTGAGATTGAAAAGATCTGTTGAAATTGTATCGATGAGTAGAATCTACTGAACTCATAAAATTTAAGATTTAAGTACTGTTTATGATGATCCATAGCCCAAAACTTTACTAATAGCTTGGATCAGCTAGATCAAAGATGATTAGACTATTTGATGTTGATGAATACATGATATATTGAGGAGATAACATTAATTAATGGGCCAGATCTTTCATAAATGAGAGAAATTAAGACCTAAGCCCTTAATGTGTTCAAAATGCTAGATCTAATGAATAAAAATTAGATATGATCATTGGATCATTATCGAAACTTTAGATATGCTTTATGATTATTGAATTTGTTAAATTTTAGTTTATTTGCTTCTGATTTAATTGTAGATCTATTTGTTAGATTAAATCAATGGTTAGATTTACATTTTAAGAATGAGAAATTTACTCAGAAGATTATCAAAAACTTAAATATCTGATTGATCTAAACTTAAATGTACTTTTATTAACATCTACAACATTATGATGAAATGAAACTACTAATAGTAAGGGCCTGTAGTAATTCATATAAAATAAAAAATCTAAAAAGATCAAGATCATCAACTTAGAAATGATCAAAGATTAATGAGATGTATACGATGAACTACAATTAGAAAATAGTTCAAAAACTTAGATCTGACAAATCAGAAGTCAATCTAACCATCAAATTTATAGATCAAATAAGAAAAATTATCTAAAAGAGATGTAATAGTTGAGATGAAAGAATACAAAGAAATCTAGACCCTTAAATATTCATGAAGGGACATGAATGCAATGGTCAACAAACACTAAAAGAGAATGGACATGATCAAAGAAAGGTCATCTAAAATGATGATCAAGAGATAGAAAATGGCATTATGTGTATATATGAATTGACAGATACATAGATTTCTATGTCGATCAAGATCATTGATTATTCCAAGTATTAGAGATTTTATCAAGATCATTGATTACCCTAAGTATTGGGGATTATCACAATTGAAGTAGGTGGAACCTTAAGAATGTAGTTCCTTAAATTGCAAGATCTATGTGATAAACATGATCATAAATTGGTAGGATTTACTTATTAAATGTCTAGTGATTTAATTAGTATGATATAATGATCTTATGCTTAGAATTATGTAATCATTATTTGAAAAGCATGTGCTGGAATTATATTATTTAACTAGGTTAAGAAATTACATGCTTGGTACATGGGAACCATTTACATTAAATGTTTATCCCTAAACATAGATATGAAATTACATTCTTAGTACATGAATATCAAATTAATGAAAATGGGTATCATTTACATTAAATTATTATCCCAAAACTTAGATGTGAAATTTTATCCTCCGCATATGTGTACCAAAATATGAGGATGATAAAGTTATTACATATTTTTATGAATAGGCAAATAGCTTGCTAGTATTACTATTAATTTACATAAACGCATGGAGGCTTGTGAATTTTGTTTTCGACAGGCATATGCCTGGAGATACTATGCTAGGAGAATTGTAGGGTTTGGCCACCCGCTCTCTGAAATTGATGATAATATGGATACCAAGCCCTAAGAGAGGCTAAAAGTCAGATGTGGTAATTATGGGAAGGTCACCATTGTGAAAGTCCTGTTTCCTCATATGGATAGTGATATAATGTTTTTCCATCGTGGTATCAATGGAGTATTTTGTCAGTTATCTAGGTGCACTGGTATGGATTGAACTGCAACATAGTAGTCATTTATGTATTTTGCACTATGATGCATGGCATAATGAGATGCCTTATGATATGGCATGATAAGATACCTGGTATGAGCTCATTACCGATGTTTTCCCATGAAGGGATAATTTCCAGCAGAGGCTGGATGATTATTTGCCCAGTAAAGATGTATGGTTATTGAACATAATTATAGGCCTCGTATGAAAGGGGTATGATTAATGAACATAATGATGGACCTCATAAGTAAGGGGCATGAATATTGAACCAAGTATAGTCTGGGTGTGAATATTATAGTATTGTTATTGAAGCTATTAACTATTTTTCATGGTTTTAACTATTTACATATATACGGTATGGTTATGAATTATTGGAGAATATATATTCACAGAAGATTTGACATGAGAAATTACATGATAATCCAAATACAAATATGACAATCTAAATATAGGTTAGGGTATAGTAATTTAATATTAGATTAGGATAACATTAATTAAGTATTACAATAGAATGAGTTAATGTATAATTAACTCATGTAGGAATGGTATAATATGAGCAGATGCCTCCTAGTAAAAGAACTAGGAGGATGGCTCAATAAATTATTGATTCCAATATGGAGGATAATAAACAATAGAATTAAGTAATAGAAATAGTTACACAAGAATGATTATACATTTTACTTTTTCTACAATACCATTGAAACATATAATGGTGTAGAGTAATACTACTCAGGCTTAACTTGATGTCTTTACCAGCATAACCATTTAGAGATAAAATATCCTAACAATGGTATATGATTATTATTCATTTATACAGAGTGTAATAGTGGAAGTTCAACAAGAACAAATGATAAATTGGAAAAGATGATAGAAAGATTTTCGATGTTAATACCAACCTTTATAAGAAAAGTGAAACAGAAATTACTGAAGAATAGATATTAGAAATAGAGAAAACCTTAGGAGTATTACAAAATCTTGTAAAAATAAAGGGTTAGAATTGCCACTTATATCTAATGAAACAAGAAATTGCATTTTAGTGGCAATTGGTCAAATAGACCTATTCATCAAAATAGAGTTGACATTACTTGAGAAGAATTCATGGAAATAGTGAGTATTTTCCCTCCAAAATCAATAAAGGACCAGAGTTTTGATAAGGATAAATAAAAAGATGATCAATTTCTAGGGTATGAAGAAATGGCCTCCAAATTTGAGTAAAATTATAAGACAAATTAGACAAAGAGGCATAGTAAAATGGGAAATTATAATCCCAAATATTTTAAGAAAAATAAATAAGCCATGATGGCATATGGTTCATAAACAAATCAAAATCCATACATCTTGTGCATCAAATATGAATCTACCTAGTCAGAAATTAGATTAGGAATGATAACTCAGTTGTTGAGTTAGCACAAGAGTTCATCAATATTAAGATAGATACTGATCTTTGTATATTTTGATATATTACAAAAGTTATGGACTATTGTAGAAATAAAAATACATTTTTCACATTGATGAGGAAATAATCATTGTATACGAGAAATAAGATCTTGTAAACAAATACATGCAGCTAAACACATTTTTAATGAATGCTAAGCATTTTGGACAAATGGGGTGATCATAGAAGATGAATAATCCAAGATGATGGAGAAAGATGAAGTTAGAAAATTCCAAGATATTTTGAGGAATTTTCAAGATTTTCACCCCGACGTGAGATTGAGTTACTATTGAATTATTACTTTATACAATTCAAATCTCTAGGGTATTTAAAAAATGGCAATTAGTCTATTTGAATAAGTTGAAAAGGCAATTATAAGGACTATTAGACAAAGGATTTATTTGACTAGATAATTTACATTGGAGAGCACCAATCCTCTTAGTTAAAGAAAAAGGAAGTATCAATGCATTAACTATGAATGCTAAATAATGTTACTAAGGAAGGATAAGTACCCTATATTCTAGATTAATGATTTCATCCAATTTACTATCATCAATTAGAAGTTGGAAATGAAAAACAACATTCAGAACAAAAAATGAATTTTGAGTTATACCATTGGGATAAATATATTCATAAATTTGATGAAGATGAGATTTCTTAGATCAATTGGTAAGTTTGAATTCTTGCTAGAGAAAGTCAATTCTTGGTCATATAATTTCTAAGTATAATATTGAGGTTGACCAACAAAAATGGTGATAATAATTAAGAAGTGACTATGACAATCATAGAGAGTCATAGCTCTTTTTGGTCTTATAGAATACCATGAAAGGATTCTTCTAGTATAATCATGCATTTGACTACATAGACCAGAAAGAGTATATGATTAATTTGAACCATTGAATGTATGACGGCCCGGGTTTTCCCATGCATTTTTAAATGCAATATTTAATTCCTAAGGCGGGATGCATCCCTATTTGAAAACCATTTTATAAAAATCATGCAATGCATCGGAAAATCTTTAGTTTTAAACTCATTTTGAAAACCCCGAGTGTCATTTGCTTTCATAACAACCAAAGTAGTTTTTGAAAAAACTTCAGAAATCATAAATGTCTTCCCAGGTCTATCCAGTCACAGCTCACAGCCCAACTGTAAATAAATACAAATACATGTCCAAAGGGTAGAGTGTTTACTTACATGTATAATTGTCTCCTTTTGATTTTTCTTGCTCGTAGCACTAACATAGGTGTCCTCTACTCGTGGATGGAACTATCCTAAAAAATGTTAAGGATAGGGTGAGTATATACTATACTCAGTAGGAGTCTATCACTACTAGTTTTACAATGCATGCTATGTTTAAAATCATGTGATCTTTAAAACATATGCATGTTTGAATACTCATGTTCAGTATCAATATTAAAAACCATTGTCAAAGGGGAATGCTAACGACTTAAAAGAATCACATAATCTAAGTTGAAAGTATCATATATATCATAAGCATAATAATATGCATAAGATGCTCAACTGAATCCAACTCATGGATATATGGTATGGTCGACCAACCTCCTGTCATGCCATATCCATAATGCAAGTAAATCCTCAAACCATAGGGCCCACTATGCTCATGACCTCACTGCCGTGTAGTCCTCGGGTACCTGGGGACACGCAGTCATAGCCACCACAGGTCATATGACACTTATTCGTTGTAAATCATGCAATTTATGAAATCGGTTGCAAAACATGCATGCAATGTATAAAATCTGCTCATGCTAGTATCGCATTCAAAGTCATAACCCTGCCTAGAAGCCTGCCAGCCTAGAAGCCTATCAGCTCTCTTTGGCCCGCCCTCATCAGCCTGCCCTCATTGGCCAAGGCTACACTTATCATGCAATCTATGCATGTAGCACATGTCTTGGCAATATATGCAATCATTTGCAAAACATATCTATGCATAATGTATTTGTCATATGCATGTTGAATTTATTTATAAAATTAAGTCATGCTAAACAAGTCATATAACTTATACTTAAAACATGCATTCTCAAAACAATCATGGGCTCTTTTTAAAAGTCTAGTAGCAATAGAGCACCTACATCAAAACATTATGGGTTCTTTTAAAAAGTCTAGTAGAGATAGAGCAACTACTTCAAAACATCATGGGTTCTTTTAAAAGTCTAGTAGCGATAGAGCACCTACATCAAAACGTCATGGGTTCTTTTAAAAAATTCTAGTAGCGATAGAACACCTACCTCGAAGTCTCCTGGAGTCGCATCCTTCATCACTCAACCCGTCCCTGGGTCTCATTTATAAACTCCTGGATATGGATGGATACAAGGAGTCCTTATCAATTTTGATCTATCTAGAAATTAGATCGCTAGATTTGCCTTTTAGGGTCCATGGGTCCTTGCCTAATTCATTGTCAGGCTAGATCATATGATATGAATCTACTATTCAATAGTTAAACTCTGTAAATTGTCCTCTGATCCTAACTTTAAAGTTTCAATAGGTCCGCATGTCCCAGTTCCTAGGACACCCGTGCATCCTGGTTGAACAGCGACTGCCTCGCATGCATGCGCGCTTAAAGGCCATGCCAGGGACCGCGTTTTGCACGTGCACATGCATGCTCAAGCGATGCACTCTGACGTGCATCCTGGATGGCATTGCATGGACGCACCTTTGGTGTAGCATGGCGCGTCTCAGCTCCCAGGGCACCCCGTGCATCTTGGTCGAGCCAGGACCTGTGCCCCACATCGTGCGCGCACCCGAAGGCCGCACCAGGTACAATGTACGCACTGTTGTACACTTGGAACCCATCCCAGGGACCCTGTCCCAGGGGCACGTGGAGCATGGCGTCCCTGGGACGCCTTGTTCGTGCAGGGCTGGTTGGAATCGGCTTGGGACGTTTTTCGGCCAGGAAAACCAGTTGGAAAAACCACCTAGAAATGCTAGATCCAGCATGGATCTAGCTTGAAAGGAGGAAGAACCAAGAGAGAGGGAAAGATGGCTTACCTTGGCAGCCAGGGAGCGCCTATCGTCGGTGGTAGAACCCCGTTCTGGTTCTGAAACTTCATGCCACCGGAAAACTCGACGAAGGGAAAAACCCAGTTTTTGGGTGATGCCAGGGAAGAAATGGGGAAGAGAAAGAAGGGGAATGGCCGGCCTGATGGTCCTGGCCGTTGTCGAAAATCGCAGGGAAATGCTAGAGATGGGTTTCCGATTTTTGCCGGAAACTCTAGTCCCAAAATAGCCAGAAAAATCGTGTTTTAGAGAGGGGGAAGATAGGTCTTTTTATAGCCTTGCTATGGCGGCGCTTCCAATGGTGGTGGCAGAAACCTTTGTAAACAGGGTTTTTGGAGAAGTCTAGAGGAAGAAGAAGATGGGGTGCCGTTATCAAAATGGCCCCCTGCGTTTTCTGTCTTTTTTGTTTTTTGTTTAAATTACATAAACGCCCCTAATCTTTAAACAGCCGTAACTTCTTCATATGAACTTTGTTTTCAGCGTTCTTTGAGGCGTTGGATTCCATTTTTCAAGTAGAATCTAATGGTACCAAGTTTCCTTACAAATTCGTTCGCTTACTATTTTAAATAAAGTAAAACATTTAACACAGTTTATTTCCCATAGAATGTCCAATTTTTTTTGTTAAAAATAGTGTAAATTGCTCGGGCATTACAGAATGAGAGTCTAAAAGTTTAAGAAGAGACTGACTACAATGTCAATGTTGACTCTTCCATCAATTAGTAGAGGTTTTAAGATTTTCTTAAATGCTTCACATAAGGACTTAGAAAGTTTATGAAAAAGTCTTCATGTATGATTCATGGTAATGAAAGAAGCATGAAGTAAATTTTCAAATACACAATCTAGAACTTGTGATAATAGTGTTACCAATTTAGTGAAAAAATAAATATTATCACTAATTATGAGAGCCTGGGGAATATTGTTATTGATATGACTTAGTAATTGTAAAAGAATAATTTTAAAAAAAGTGGAGACAAGTAGATAGTGAAAATTTGAGGAAAGAATTATTATAAGAAAACTATCAGTCAATATTTCTCTCAACCCTGGAAAGAAATACCAAAACCTAAAAAGGAATTTTTAAGTTAGAAGGAAATGGTAAAGAAGTATGATTATCTCGAAGAGAGATTAAATAATTACATCCAAATATTGGAAAATTATTACAAAGAACATTAGTTGCATTGCTTGAGAATCAATACAACATTTCACCCCTTGGTAGATAGTCAAAGAAGATTCCATACCTTGAAAGATATGTTAAAATGTATATGTATTGGAAAGGAATGGGGATGAATAATAGAATTTGAGATAGGAATATATGAAGCATTATAGTTACCAACTAGTTAAAGTTAGAAGTAAAATTGATGACACCGGTCAAAGGAATTATGAAGTTTGAACTAAAGGATAACTTAGTCTTGGAGTTATTAATCCTTTTGAAATTCTAGAAATTATTAGGTTAGTAGTTATGAATTAATCTTGTTGGCTAAAGTGTCAAATATGTTTTGTGATTTTAATTGTGTATTTTGGTAAATGAACCAAAAATGTGATTTCTACCTTCTAGGAAAAGGTAATGTGAGTTATGAATAAAAAGGAAATAGAAATTTCCTAAAGTGGCAATATCACTCAGAATAAACCACATGAGAAAAACTATGAATGAGATTATCAAAACTCATAAGTGAGTTGTTATGTTAAATTTCAAAGATGAAATTTTCATATGGGGGAAGAATGTAATATCCCCAATTTTCATGAATATAATAGAATTATTGAATGTGAGAAATTGAAAATTTGAAACTAGAACTGGAAATTTAAGTTCTAAGAAAATTGACTTTTTTATTTTATTTTATAGAAATAGAATTAGGATTTGAGACATGGATATTTGTAATGTACTCAAGAAATCAAGCCCAATGACTGTAATCACAATAAAATTGGAGTTCGGATGAAAAATCCATATTTTTCTCAAATTTTGAAATTAAAATGGAAAAATAGTAATTTTAACTTTTTGTGTAAGGCATGAATCTTCTAACACCCAGATAATAATGGAGGTAGTGGAATTTCCACTTCCACTAAATAATTTTTAGAGGAAAAATAATAACAAAATTTGCTTATAAATACTTCCCTAAATTTCATATGAAAATTTCCAAGTCTCCCCAGCTTTCCTCCTCTTTCCCTTCTCCTCCTCTCCCTCTTTTCCTCTCATTCCTTTTTCTTTTTCCATTTCTATTTACGGTTACTGCCCTGCAGGGAAAACCTAGAGAAATTCGATGATCTACCCCTCCTACTAGAGATCAAATCCGTTCATCTTCTTTGGCACAGTCCACTTTCCATTCCTCTATAATATATGTAAGTTTTCCAATGCTATTATTTGGAAATTTTCATTGTATATTAGATTTTGGTGTAGTGTATCTCTTCTCTAGCCACGATCTCCTCCTTTGGACATTTCTAGGTAGCCCACCCCCTTTCCTCTCCATTTCTCCTTTCATTTTCATCTCTTTCCACCTTCAAATGCCCTATTGGACTAGATTTTCCAACAAGATTTACCGGTGAAGTAGAACTAGTGGAAAGGGTTGGAAGACCTTTAAAATTGTCTTAAATGGTTGATCTAATCCTTTAGATGGATTCAAAACATCCCAAAACCTTAGAAACACTTATTATAGTAAAAATATTGGACATCTAGATCATAGATCAGAGCAGAAATAGATTGGAAAGGAACCCTAGATCTAGAATTCAATTTAGACCATTGAAATTGCCTAAAAACTTAAAAATGCAATTTAGAGCTCAATACAACTCCAATTTGAGATTGGAAAGATCTGTTGAAATTGTATTGACTAGTAAAATCAACTCAACACCTTCAAAATGATCTTAAAAGATTCATTTGATCCATTAGATGGATTCAGAACATCTCAAAACCTTAGAAACACCTATTAAAGTAAAAAAAATTGGATATCTAGATCAAAGATTAGAACATAAACAGTTCAGATAAATCTAGATTGTTGAAATTTCTTGAAAACTTAAAAATGCAATTTGGAACTCAATAAAATTCCAAATTGAGATTGAAAAGATCCATTGAAATTGTCTTGATGAGCAAAATCTACTGAACTCATAAAATTTAATATTTGAGTATTGTTTATGATGATCCATAACCAAAAACCTTACCAATAGCTTGGATCAACTAGATCAAAGATGATTAGACCATCTGATGTTGATGAATACATGATATATTGATGAGATAACATGAATTAATGGGTTATATCTTACATAGCTGAGAGAAATTAAGATCTAAGACTTTAATGTGTTCAAAACCCTAGATCTAATGAATAAAAAGAAAAAGATCTAGTCATTGGATCATTATTGGAACTTTGATATGCTTTATGATTATTGAATTTGTTAAATTTTAGTTTATTTGCATCTTATGTAATTGTAGATCTATTTGTTAGTTTAAATCAATTGTTAGATTTAGTGTTAAGTAACAATGAGAAATTTACTTAGAAGATTATCAAAAACCTAAATATCTAATTAATCTAAACTTACATTTACATTCATTAACATTTACTGCTTTATGATAAAATGAAATTAATGCTAGTAAGGGCTTGCACTAATTTTTATGAGATAAGGAATGGATTTCATAACCATATCCTTGGCCCACCTAGGAAAAAAATCAACATCCTTGAATGTCATGATCAAAGTTCTTGAATATAAGTTTAAAATCAAGCAAAAAAGGGACTTAGGGTAAAAGAGCTCATAGGACCCTTATAAAAGATAAGATCTATTGGCACTCCAGTCGATTCTAAACATCATAGTTATAGTGGGTATAAAAAATCTAAGTGATGTTCCCATGCCTTTCATTGACATGTGTTGAGATCTAAATGCCTCCTTACATGAGGATTGTATTAATTACTTTTAGAGCAGAACCTAACTGATAAGTATTAGTTAAATATAAAATAAGGAGGAGCTGTCTAGATTTAGGTGATATAAATCAATAACATTTCTCAACTAGCAAACATACTAAAGCTGGTTGTGCATCATTTAACTTAGAAATATTATTTGGACTATACAATGTAGTCAAGATCAAGATATATTAAGTGATCTAGGGCATTTTAGAAAATGGCAATTAGTATATTTGAATAAGTTGAAAAGCTAATTATAAGGACTATTAGATAAAGGATTTATTTGACCAAATAATTTGCATTGGAGAGCACCAATCCTCTTAGTAAAAGAAAAAGGAAGAATCAATGTGATTATGCATTGACTATGAATGCTGAATAATGTTGCCAAGAACAGATAAGTACCCTATACTCTACATTAATGATTTTGTCCAATTTACTGTCATCAATTGGGAGTTAGAAATGAAAAACATCATTCAGAACTCAAAATGAATTCTGAGTTACACCGTTGGGATAAATAATATTCATAAATTTGATGAAGGTGAGATTTCTTAGATAAATTAGTAAGTTTAAATTCTGGCTAGAGAAAGTTAGTTTTTGGGTCATATAATTTCTAAGGTTAATATTGAGGTTGACCAACAAAAATGGTGATAATAATTAAGAAGTGACTATGGTAGTCATAGAGATTCATAGTTCTTCTTGGTCTTACAGAATACCATGAAAGGATTCTTCTAGTATAACCCTACCTTTGACTGCATAGACCAAAAAGAGTATACGATTAATTGGAACCATTGACTGAGAGTCTAAAAGTTTAAGAAGAGAGTGACTATGACATCAATGTTGACTCTTCCATTAAGAAGTAGATATTATAAGATTTGCTTAAATGCTTTAGATAAGGACTTAGAAAGTGTATGAAAATCTAGTAGGGTATGATTCATAATAATGAAAGAAGCATGAAGTAAATTTCCAAATACACAATCTAGAACTTGTGACAATAGTTTTACCTATATAGTAAAAAAGTAAATATTATCATTGATTATGAGAGCCTCAAGAATATTGTTAGTAATATTACTCAGTAATTGTAAAAGAATAATTTTTACAAAATTCAAGTTAGGCTGATAGTGAAAATTTGAGGAAAGAATTATTATAAGAAAACTACTAGTCAATATTTCTCTCAACCTTGGAAAGAAATACCAGAACCTGTAAGGGGATTTTTAAGTTAGAATGAAATGGTAAAGAAGTATGATTATCTCGAACAAAGATGAAATAATTACTTCCAAATATTGGAAGATTGTTACAAAGGACATTAGTTGCATTGTTTGAGAATCAATACAACATTTCACCCCTTGGTAGATACTCAAAGAACTATCCATATCATGAAAGATATGTTAAAATGTATATGTATTGGAAAGGAATGGGGATGAAGAATAAAATTCAGGATAGGAATATATGAAGCATTATAATTACCAACTAGTTAAAGTGAGAAATAAAATTGATGATACCAGCCAAAGGAATTATGAAGTTTGAACAAAAGGATAACTCAGCCTTAGAGTTATTAATCCTTTTGAAATTCTAGAAATTATTAGGTTAGTAGTTATGAATTAGCCTTGTTGGCTAACGTGTCAAATGTGTTTTATGACTTTAATTGTGTATTTCAGCAAATGAATCAAAAATGTGATTTTTACCTTTAAGGAAAAAGTAATGTGAGTTATGAATAAAAAGGAAATTGAAATTTCCTTAAGTGGTAATATCACTTTGAACATGCCACATAAGAAAAACTATGAATGAGATGATCAAAACTCATAAGTGAGTTGTTATGTTAAATTTCGAAGATGAAATTTTCATACGAGGTAAGAATGTAATAACCCCAATTTTCATGAATATAATTGAATTATTGAATGTGAGAAATTGAAAATTTGAAACTGGAACTGGAAATTTAAGTTCCAAGAAAATCCACTTTTTTATAGAAATAGAATTAGGATTTGAGACATGGATATTTGTAATGTACTCAAGAAAGTGAGCCCAATGACTGTAATCACGATAAAATCGGAGTTCGAATGAAAAATTCATATTTTTCTCAATTTTTTGAATTAAAAGGGCAAAGTGGTAATTTCATCTTTTGTGGGCCCACAAAGGTAAGAATGTGAAGTTAGCAATGTGTAAGGCATGAATCAGCTCGCACCCAGTTGATAATGGAGGTAGTGGAATTTCCAATTCCATTAAATATTTTTTAGTGGAAAAAATAATAAAAAATAAAAAATTTTGCTTAGAAATACTTCCCTAAAATTCACACAAAATTTTCAAAGTCTCACCCACTTTGCTCCTCTTTCTGTTCTCCTCCTCTCCCTCTTTTCCTCTCTCTTTCATTTTCATTTTCTTTTTTCCATTTCTATTTACGGTTACTACCATACAGGGAAGACCAAGAGAAATTTGATGATTTACCCCTCCTACCAGTTATCTAATTCATTCATCTTCATCAAAATAGTCCACTTTCCATTCCTCTCTGATACATATAAGTTTTTCAGTGCTATTATTGGGAATTTTTCACTATATATCAACTTTTGGTGCGACATATTTCTTCTTCGACCATGATCTTTTCCTTTGGGCATTTCTAGGTAGCCACCCCTTTCCCTTCTCATTTCTCCTTTCATTTTCTTCTCTTTCCACTGTAAAATGCCCCACTGGGCTGGTTTTTCCAACAAGATTTATCGGTGAACTAGAACTGGTGGAAAAGGGTTGGAATACCTTTAAAATGGTTGATCTAATTCGTTAGATGGATTTAAAACATCTCCAAACCTCATAAACACATGTTATATTAAAAATATTGGACATCTGAATCAAAGATTAGAGAAAAAATAGATTAGAAAGGCACCCCAAATCCAAAATTCAATCTGGACCATTGAAAATGCTTGAAAAATTAAAAATATAATTCAGAGCTCAATACAACTCCATATTGAGATCGGAAAGATCCATTGGAATTGTATTGATGAATAGAATCAACTTAACACCTTCAAAATGATCTTAAAAGGTTGATCTGATCCATTAGATGGATTTAGAATATCCCAAAACCTCAGAAATATCTATTATAGTAAATAGATTGGATATCTAGACCAAAGATTAGAATAGAAATAGATTGGATAAATTTGGATCTTTGAAATTGCCTGAAAACTTAAAAATACAATTCAAAACTCAATAAAACTCCAAATTGAGATCGGAAAGATCCATTGAAATTTTATTGATGAGTAGAATCTACTAAACTCATAAAATTTAAGATTTGAGTATTGTTTTTGATGATCCATAGCCAAAAACCATACTAATAGCTTGGATCAGCTAGATCAAAGATGATTAGACCATCTGATGATGATAAATACATGATATATTGATGAGATAACATGAATTAATGGGTCAAATCTTAAATAAATGAGGGAAATTAAGATCTAAGCCCTTAATGTGTTCAAAACCCTAGATCCGCTGAATAAAAATTAGATCTGATCGTTGGATCATTATTGGAACTTTTGATATGCTTTATGATTATTGAATTTTAATTTATTTGTACCTGATTTAATTATAAATTTATTTGTTAGATTAAATCAATGGTTAGATTTTCATGTTAAGTAAGAATGAGAAATTTACTTAGAAGATTATCAAAAACTTAAATATCTGATTAATCTAAACTTAGATTTACATTTATTAACATTTACAACATTATGATTAAATGAAATTAATGCTAGTAAGGGCCCATAGTAATTCTTATAAGATAAGGAATGGATTTCATCACCATATCCTTGGCTCACCTAGGAAAGTAATCAACATCCTTGAATGTCATGATTGAAGTTTTTGGAAATAAGTTTAAAATCAAGTAGAAAAGGGACTTAGGGTAAAAGAACTCATATAAGATCTATTGTCACTCCAATAGATTTTAAACATCGTGGTTATAGTGCATATCCAAAATTCAAGTGATTTTTCCACACCTTTCGTTGACATTTGTTGAGGTCTAAAAGCCTCCTTATATGAGGATTGTATTAACCACTTTTAGAGAAGAACTTAACTGGTAAGCATTAGTCAGATATGAAATAAGGAGCTGTCTAGATTTAGGTGAGATAAATCAATAACATTTCTCAACCAACAAACATATTAGGGCTGGTTGTGCATCATTTGACAATGATTATTAGTTAGGTTCTACTTGAAAGTGGTTAATACAATCCTCATGTATTAACACTTGCCCTATTTTAATACATCCCATTTAAAATTGAAATTGAAATTGCAAGTTACAATAGGCCTCAAATTTCACTCAAAAAGAAAAAATCCTGGTTTAGGAAAGCAAATAAACCCTAAGTGATGAAGATACTCCTTTGATGTATTCCCCTTGCATTAAATAATTAAGATGAATTAATTTTGTGAGGAATTAACAAAATAAGCAACTATGATGCAAAACCATAACCTAATGCAACTTAAAACTATGCTAAAGATAAGCAATTTAAATAAAGATCCAACCACAAATTTGTCTCAATTCCCCTTCAACGATGCCAAAAACTTGTTGTAGCTTTAAAATTACTCACACGCCGATGAAGCAATATAGTATTTTCATGCAAGCAATGTCAATCCCACAAGGAATCTCACAGATTTGCAAGGGATTGGATTTTATTTAAATTTATTAACTTCAGCCAATGAGAAAGAGTTGCAGTTGAATTAGGAAACTAAAGTACTTAAAATAGAAACATACATGGAATTAGAAACTAAAACTAGAAAGGAAACTCACTAAAAATAATTACGATGAAATTGGAAATTTACTAAAATAATATGCATGCAAAGTTAGAAATTATAGTAAAGAAACAACAATAAACAACTAACTTATGACAATTAGTAAAAATGGAAACTTTCTTAATCTAAAATTAGAAGTAATGGAAACTTACAAAAATTTAAACTAAGTGATTGAAATTGGAAAATTAACTAATTAAAAGTAAATAAATAAAGAAACTACATAGAATTAGAAATATTCAAATCAAGAAACTACATAAAAAAGAACTAAAACTTATAAAAAATAGAACTTTCTAAAATTCAAAAAAGAAACTTTATAAAGCTAAAACAATATAGAAATAACTAAATTAACTACACAATATCTAACAACTAAATTAACCAAAAATTTAAAGGAGAATGGGACTTAGAACCATGTGCATGGTTTTTGGACTATGTGCATAGTTCTAGAGCCCTATAGATGATGAAAAATGCCAATTCTAGTGCAAGATAACATGAAAACTAACTACAAAATTTAATAAACAACATGAAAACCTAAATGGGTGTCTAAGGATTCAAGAAAAACAACATTTAGATGGCTGAAATTAAGGCACAAAGTTAAGGAAAAACCAATTTCCAAATTTCAATACTTAAGACCAGTCAATAAATCCTACATTAGAAAGCTACTGAAACCATAATTTTTATGCAATGAAATAATTCATATCTCAAGTAATTTGATGAAATAAACAATCCATAACAAGAATTTTTAAAGAAATTTATTGAATCACCTCCAAATTTACATCAACATCATGTGCATAAAACTATCTAAAATTTCTAGAATTTTTGCACTTTTCCAAAGCTTGAAATCCTATTTAGACAACAATAAATATACAATCTAATGATTACAATCCAAAGTATAATGATATGCAAATAAAAACACATGGAGTAATTTAAGAGAAACAAAGGTTAACTGGGTGAACTAGCTAAGAGAAAATCACCTAAAATTAAGGGAAAAAGTCATGAACGAAATGTGAATTTTAAGAAGAGAAATCAAGGATTGATGCTAGCTCCTCTCTTGTTTTTCACTACTAGAGAATAAATAACTTGAATCTTGATTCAATAACAATTAAAAACTCATGGAATGGATTGAAGAATAAAGAGACTAAGGGCTGGAAAGTAGCATGAATTCTAAGGAGCAAAACAATGAAAACTTAAGCAATGGAACTAAGGTAAAATAACTAAGTTACGAACCTGAATTAGAGATAAAAAAAGGAAGAGAATAAAAAGAAGATCAAATGTAGAAAAGAACCAACAATGGTCCAAAGTCCAACAACAACTGAAGCACCAAAGGAAAGCTAGAATTCAAGGTTTTGTCACTCAATCTCTACTCAGAAACTTCGTATGGTGGGGCTATATATAAATGAGTGGTTTCCTAACTTAGGAAGGGGTGAAATATAAGGAAAGTGGCCTGAGTGAGGAAGGTTAGGTAAAATATAAATTAGCAAGATGACGTCATAAACATGATATAAGAGAGAGAGAGAGAGAAAGTATGGCTAGCCGGTTTCTAATTTTGAAATGGATATAGTGTAATGACTCCAATTTTGTAATATTAAAATCCCAAGTTAGCAATGAAAAGTTCAGTTTTTGAAGATAAGGGCATTTTGGTCATTTCACTATTCACCTTGACTGAACCCAAAAAAATTGGTCCTAAAAATGGTACCATTAGGTGCGTCTCAGAAAAAGGAATCCAACAAGACCAAAATCACCCAAAACGGAGTTAAAATGAGCAAGTTATGGCCCTTTGAAGTTCAGGGGCAAAAATGTAATTTTTATTAAAAACGGATTTAGCCTGCAAAACACAGGGGCCCGTTTTGATACGGGCACCCTTCATCTTCAATCTCCTAGAGGGTTTTAGAACGGCGGTGATTGGAGGAGAAATCACCGCCCTTCTGGAGGTTTCTCCACCGCCATTCAAGGGCGGTGAGAGCCCCCTCTAGAACCCTCTTATAGCTCTATAAATAGAGCTCTTGGGCGCCTCTAATGGCAGCCCATAATCTTGAGGAAAACCTATTTTGGAGAAGCAACCAAGAGGGAAAACGAGGAGAAAAACTCAGCAACGAGCCAGGCATGCCCAAGATCCCTCAAAACCCGTCTTCACAGTAGTCCTAGGCTCGGTTTCCCTAAGTTTTTGCATGAAAAATCATGCAAAATAGAGCCCTGGAGAGTCACCAAGGACCCAGGGACGATCCCTGGGCCGCACTGGTTCAACAAGGTCGAACCAGGGTGTCCTGAGGACGCCTCGGTCCCCCAATGAGCAGAACATTCCAAACGAAACGTAACACATTGACCGCATTCGAGAAAAACCAAACGGGCGCGTCTGCGGACGCGCCCGCAAAAGGGCAAGACGGGAGGGAAAATCCGGTGCATCTGCAGATGCGCTTGCTGAGGCGCATGCAACAGACATGCAGCGCACTAGAAATCCAGGATTTTTCGCTTCTTAAGAAAAGATGGGCGCATACCACTGACGCGCAGCGCGCTAGCATTCCGTCTTTTCACTCTTAAGGTCCTTATGTACACCTGATACTAAAAAGCTTATAACTTGAGATCTAGAGCTCCGATTGAGGCATCGCAAAAGGTGTTGTGTCCGTGTCGACAATGCAGACACACCTAAACTATAAAATACCTGATCAAGGCCCAATCAAAGGTGGGCATGACCCTTAGAATAGGATGGTGGTGCGTGGCTGCTAGACCTTTAGAAAATTGATGATACCAAGTCCCAATTAGGACACCCATAGGCATAGGGATGGACCCTTAATGCCTAAGTAATAAGACCAACTACTCTAAAACCCATAAAAGATAGGCCAAACTAACCTTGATTCCTCAAACCATGTTCAGGAGAATACGAGGACAAAGGGGTTAGCGCGACCTAGCCATGTAGGTGTTCTATCGCTACTAGATTTTTTTAAAAGAACCATGATTGTTTTGAATATATGTTTTAAGTATATGACTTGTTTAGCATGACTTAATTCAGCATACATGTGATAAATGCTTTATGCATAGACATGTTTTGTACATAATTGCATATACATTATGCATAGATATGTTTTGCAAACAATTGCATACATTGCATGATTTGTGAGCATTAAGTTCTTGCAAAAATTGCATGTCCTTGAGGGTTACCAAAAGACACTGGAGTGCCGATGGCCAGGCAGTTGTGAGGGACCTAAAGAGGACAGGTTTTGAAAAAAGAGAGGTTTTCGCTTGTTTGATCTGATTATGATTTGGGCTGATAAGCTCGTGGGCGCTATGCTGAGAGGTCTGGGGTGGCCACCCAGCCTCTACCACTATTAGGTGGATGGGTACCACGCCCAAAAAGGGCATGTCCCTGCTTCGACTGCATGTGGTACAGGAGGCTACCACTGGTGTCATGGCATTGGGTCGAAGTATCATATACCCTGTCAAGGTATATGATCCCGTGTCCCTAGGTACCCGGGGAGCACACGGCGGTGAGGTTGTGGGCATAGTTGGACCCTATGGTTTTGTGGACTTATTTGCATTGCACATGGCATGATATGAGGTTGGTCGACCATACCATACTAGATATCCATGAGTTGGATTCAATGAAGCATCTTATGCATATCATTATGTTATGATATATATGATACTTTCGACTTGGTTTGTGAGATTCTTTAAGTCGTTAGTGTTTCAATTTGACAATGGTTTTTTATATGAGTGTTCAGACATGTACATGTTTTGAAAGAGCACATGATTTTAAACATCGCATGCATTATAAAACTAGTAGTGATAGGTTCCTATTGAGTATAGTATATAGTCACGCAATCCTTAACATTTTTCAGACACAAAGTAAATACTTAAGGGCAAGGAACGCTTGTGATAGAAGACACCCAGACTAAGAGCAAGTAAGTAAACCCCTACCTTATCTTTCAATGTTACTTGATTGTAGTTACTCTCAATAGCTGAGGCTGTGACTAACACTTTCTTGGGAATAATATTGATTTAAAACTTTTCCATGGCTAGATAATTTAAGAATTTGTTTTGACACTAGGGGTTTTTATTGAAAAGATTGTTTTCCAAAACAAACAGATTTTCATGCATTTCATACTTATAAAACAAGAGATCTCGCCTTTTTATCAAAATTGCATCATATAAAAACCCGGGTTGTCACATATAGGCATCTTTTTCCTAGAAGTAGAGCCCTTTCCCTTCTAATTTTATGATGTTTGGTTGATGGAAAGCCAAGGAATTAGGTAAGGAATAAGGTTTAGGAAAGATGTGGAAAGATCTAGGCTTCCTATTTAGGAAACCTTTGATCACTAAATAGGAAAGTGGGGTGAGGAGGGGAAAATTGATTGGCTAAGTGGCTTCCTATGAAGTGGGGATTGGTTGGATGTTTTGGATGGGAGTTTAGGAGGGTGGAGAAATCTTATGAAAGGTAGGACTCTTGAATAGAAAGTGAAATTCATGGTGATATTTGGTGGTCAGGTGGAAAGTGAGGAAAAAGTGGGAAAACATGAAAAATAGAAGGGTTTAATCCCATTAGTTTACATGCCAACTTATCTTAATAAGATTTATCTTAAATTCCATCAAAATACCCTTAAAATATCATGGATAACCCTCTTAATTTTTATCCAATGCTAGCCTTCCATTTAGCTTAGCTTAATGTCTTTGATGGCTAAATGGTTTGGCTTGACTTCCTTAGCGTGTCACCTTCTCTGATGGCTTTTATGGCTATGGTGGCATGAATGGCTCCCATGCAAAACCACTTCATGAATCCAATTTGGCCACATTTAACTCCTTTTATTGCATCCAATTCTTGTCCTAAAGATGATTTTGACCTTTAGTTTTATGTCAAAGTGATGATTTTGAGGCTTTGACTCAATCTTTTGATCTTGATATTCAATGTTCATCTCAATCGATCTTAGTAGTCAGATCACCATCTTGCTTCCTATAAAAGTGAAAATTTCTAATTAAATCTTAAAAAATATGATTAATTAGATAATTATCTTATATTAGCTTCTGGACCTACAAAATAACAAACTTTTCCCTCAATAGGTAAAAAAATACATGTGTTACGAATTTTGGTTTAAAAACCCTAAATTATCCTATAAGTTATAATACATGGATAATTAGTTGGGTGGTTTTTATGGAAAATTAGACACTTATCATATAATAACCCAAGTATAATCTCTCCTACTTATTTCTCCATGGAAAATGGTCGTTTGATCAAAAGATAATAGCAAGTTTAAGGAATCTATAAATGTCATTCCCCTCTAATCTTTGCAATTTAACCCATAAAAAACTGCATAAACTTAATGTCAAATACTTATCATGTCTTATTAACAAGTAATATAATTTTAATTCTTAATTGAATAGTTACATGACATAACTATATAAACAATGATGTCCATGTATTCTAAATGAGCCATATTACATATGACTAAGAGTTTCTCATTCATGAGTGGAGCCCCAACTATATCATCGACAAGCACACCGACCTCTATCCTTATGGGGCTGATTTCATTATCTTCATTGATTAGTCTATACAGTCCCCTCAAGAATGGAGGCGTGTTAGGTGGATCCTCTGCCTGATCTCTACACTATGGATGTAATGTTCGAGAAAATAGTAATGAATATATATAAGAAAAGAGACAGAGATATTCAATTTTATCATAAAAATAGACATAAATACCTAAGACAAGGCAATCGCTATGCCATAATTTGGTATTAGTGAGGGGGTTAGCCCTCAATGGTGTCTTTTGTTGTTTCTAATTAGCTGACTTATTACGGGTAATGTTAGACAATTTAGCTACAACCTCAAAACTTATTTTTGAAAATGATGTTATAAATATTATTCACTTCTATTAGAAGTGGTAGTGCACATTTGGTTGGAGGGCGATAGTCATACACATGCACTTAGTGTGTGGATTCATCAACTTGTCATGCACACGATAGAAAGAACCTCATACAATGGAGACACAATGACGTAGTTCTCAACTGTATGTTGTTGCATCATGCATTGACCCACCTGCAAGTCTAAAATAACATATACATGAGAATGAATGAATATTACAAAATAATTGAACATTGAAAACGTAAACATTTCAATACTTACCTCCTTGATAGGGATATCTCCTTTAAAGAGTTGCTCTTTCACCACTTCTTTAGATGGATCACTATAGCTAATGTGAGATGGGGGTTGAGGAACAATATTTTGAGTTGCAGTTTTGAAACTCCAAAAGTCCTTATTCTGTATCTTCTCATATAACTCCTTGATGGTTTTCTCCTTCCATTCTTCCAAGTCCTCTATTGAAGGATTTTTTATATTTAAGAAATAATTTGGAAGGAACCACACTTCAGCCTTGGGCCCTTAATTAGTCAAGGTGCTCATCCTTGTTGCCCATATCCCTATATAGGATGTCCCCCTTTGCAGCAGTGCTACTCAAAGTCCTTATAGTTGCACTTTCTTAAGTCAACTCTTCCTTCATATAGTTATCAAAACATGATCAATTCCACATATATAATGTAGTCTAAGGAATACAAAGGTAGACATGTAAAACCACTTATGATTCAAGAAGCAACTAATGAAATATTTTTGTTAGTGAGGTTTAAGAGTTACACCCCTGTGAATGTGCCATTTTCAAGAGAAGGTTGCAGTCCCAGTTTTGTTTTTCTATCAAGAGAGACATTAAATCAGAGTTAATGAAATAAAAGTCTAGTATATTTAGATAGAAATGAACTATCACTTATACTTACTTCTTGCTCTTCTAAATGTGCTAACCAACCATGGAGAGGTGGTACTACATATGATTAGTTGCATGCACCATTTTCCCCTTCATACTCTTTACCTATACATCAAAGGAATGTAAGTAAGTACAATAGAATTTTATAATTAGAGGAGTCAAACTTTAGCTAGTTGTAATTACCTCAAAATCAGAAGACAGACAAGTTTACACAAATTGATTCCTTGGATCCTAGTCAATGATGTTGGAATACAACTTAAGGACAATTTGGAGCCCCTACAAATCATAGGCATTTGAAATTATGTACCTTCTTAAAAGCTCATTCTTCCATTTCCTCCATTGTACACTGGCCTTTTGTGGAGCATTCTTATTGCACTCATAAGTAATATTAAGGCAAACAAAAAGTAAAAACAACCACGTTAGTCTATCTAGCGAAAAAAAAAGAAAAAAAAAGAAGATAAGGCACATAGTAAGTTATATGTAGCAAGCATTTACATACCTTCATCATCTCCCATATTGCATCTTTGATTGATGGTGACACATGTCTTCAATCAGTCATTAAGACTGGCACCATGCTTCTAATAGTATAGTAAATGAAACTGGTATATAAGAATGTGCACAATCACCTATTACTTGCCCTTTGCTATTGAATTGTACAATCTCTTTTACTCCCTTTGACTTTCTCCTAATGATAGTCTCCATTTTTATTGGCCCTCTTGACTTTCTTTTAATAGGTGTACCTACACTAGATTGTTCTTCATGTTTCATGTTTCTTGCATAAGTGAAAGGTTTTTCAAAGAAACCATAAACAAACCCTCAAAATTTTAGAAAAAAGAAACAACAATTTTATATTTTTAGTTTCAAAAGAACCAAATAGGATTGACTAAAATATGACTCATGAAATTCTAACTAAAGAAAAAAAAAACCAAAGTTCATTTCAAAATATTTTCAAAGCAAAGATTATAGGTAAATGCAAAAAATTTAGAGGAGATGATTAACTGAAGTGCAGGCTTTTAGAGAATTGGTGTAACATAGTAGTTTTATTAATTTTACCAACAATCATAGTATTATCAATATATCATAACATATGTGACTAAGGAACTGAGGTAACAAAAAAACTATTGAACAATACAGGCTTCATATACCATGGAATTCAAGACTATCTAACCTATCCCAATAAATCCTTAAGCTACACAAAAAGTATATCTATCCAAACAGGTGAATAAGGGATCCCATGGTTAGGGCATAAAACTAATTGATTTTGAAGATAATAGCACCTAAGGTGGAGTTGGAGTGGTCAAGGGCTTCCTTTGTGAGTTTCTATTAACAAATGGATGATTAGTTCAGTTCTTGTACCAAGTAAAAGAGAAACTATAGTAGGTAAATGGCCCTTGGACAAGCTATTAATAGTTAGATCAAATTTGATAGTGAAATGTAACACATATTTTGTAACGGGAAAAGTTTCTCATGGTTCTACAAAAGCAGTTCATAAAGAAACTCCTATCTTAAAGGGAACTATTTATATAACTGTACTTTTCAGCAATGTAGTTAACAATTTTTTATAAGATTATTTTAACAGGAAATCACCTTTTGATTATGTAAATTAAGTTGTATGTTCAATGATGTTAGATCTTGTGTTGTTTTCATCATTTTTATTGTCTTGTAAAAGGTATACTTTTGAATTTTTTCTATGGAATGACGAGACTAATTTAGAGATAGGTGTTTCATATGTCTTTGATACCTCTAAGTCTAAAACATAGGTAGGTAGACTATAAAGTGTTGTGCTTGAAAGTTCCAACATTTCTAATTTATGTTTATGTCACTTTGCAAATGGGAGAACAAGACATCTGTTTGTTGTTATCATCATTGGGATGTTTCTTATCTTTATTGATGTAGGTCAAAGGTGGTGGGGAGGCTTCATGTGACTCTCTTTTCTTAGTTTTAAAACAAGTTATTGATTTTATTTAAAACATGTTAAGGGTGGAATTGTGATAAATTGATAAGGATCACCACATGAGGTAGGTAATTTGGTACTACCAAGTTTCAAATGATTTTATAAATTTTAAAAAACCATTGAAAACTATTTCACTCATGTTTTGAAATAGTTTATGCTGTGATTATGTGATTTCTATTGCATACTATGGAGCATACGTTTATTTCAAACTAAATTCTATTTCTATGATATCATATTGATATTTATATGTACAAGTATGTAGCTATTTCTAGTGAATGTTTTGTATATTGATATGTTTGAGTTTTAAATAAACTCTTGGTGTATACATTAAAATGGAATTGCAATGGAATGGATTGTATATCTTGTAGTATATGATCTTGTATTTAACTACCATTCTTGAGGAGATGATGATTTTCAAATGCATGAGAAATTTGTATGCCTAATAGAAGTGTAAAAATTCCACTTTGAATGGGACACAGGGTTGTATCATGTTTTGAAAAGAAAATACTTTGAAAACAGATTATATTAATTTGGGTTCAATAATGTATTGATTGCATGGCTTATGAAATGATGAGATTTGATATTGTTGTTTAGGCTCCTTAGACTTGACCTGGGTGAGGGTTAGTTTTTTTTGGCAAAGTATTTCTGTGGGATTTGATTTGCATGATTTTTTACTATTTTCCAAGTAGGAGAGGATGCAAAGGTGTTTAGTTTTATATTATGTTATGATGGGTGTATAACTTGGTGGATGATGAGCTAAGAGAGTTTGGGGAAGGATCACCCTCCCTTAGAACTTAATATTTGATACCTAGCACCCAGATAGGCCAAATTAGGTGGATGATATCATGGAAAGGTCATGCCTTGTACACCATGCTCTCCATGCACATAGTGTAGGAGTCTACTTGCTTTGGTATCAGTAACATAGCACTTGCGAACGGCGAGCGGGTCTTATCTACGACACAAAGGGTCTTTCATTTTTGAAACTTGATACTTGTACGTTACATGGTGCAATACTGTGAGAGGGGTGTATCACCTCAAGAGTACAGGTGGATCATAATTACTCATGACCATAAGGTAGATAGCTAGATTTTGATGGATTTACACTTGACGGACCTAGAGTGGTAGGCAACTCTAGGAGACCTCAACTAGGGGACAACTTTGATGATTTACTACATTATCACATGCTAGATAGTCGGACTTTAAGCAGCTTCTACACGCAGGAGACCTCGAGTAAGAGGTATCTCTGGTGACATAATCTCTGTATATTTTATGAGACATACTAATTTATTTAAGAATTTTATAATTTTAATTCTTCCCATTTATGTATTATCTAATGATGATTTTGCTATCCAGGCATGTGCATAAGATTGTAGATTCATGAGATATGGGATGACTATGCATAGTTTATAAAATGCTTTAATAGGACCATTACAACTTCTGAAATAGCATGTGTTGGATGCTTTATGCTAATGTTACTTGAGATGATTTGGCATGGATTTGCTATATTATGTTAACATGTGATCTTAGTGTTTTACTATATCACCGATTTATGCATCCTTTTCTTTAGATGAAAAATGGCTTGGGAATTCTTTTGGATTTGTAAGTGTGTAAATTGTCAAATTAGAATATAAAACTACCTATACAAGTGCAAGCTTCCTGAGATATTGTAATTGTTTATAAGGCCTCAGATTTGAAGATTTTAATTTGAAAGAAAAGCCACTAGAGTGAGAAAGAACCTTGGATGAGAAGAGTAGTAACACAAGATGGTGCTACCAATGTAAGTATATGATTTCTTCTTTCTAGACATG
Organism: Warburgia ugandensis; assembly: GCA_035236585.1. Lineage (NCBI taxonomy): Eukaryota > Viridiplantae > Streptophyta > Magnoliopsida > Canellales > Canellaceae > Warburgia > Warburgia ugandensis. The sequence goes on from CP141133.1 coordinate 44,835,427, forward strand.
TATGCGCACGCGCACACACACACACACACACAATTTGATAGTGAGCTATGACTGGATGAATTTGAGATGCATGTATTTTCATTTCAATTGTGATTGGGAAATTAGATAGAGTCTCCACTTATTTTTATTTTTGAAAACAAGTGGTTTATCAGGTTATTCACATCACATGCATTAAATGATCAATGGTTGAAAAATAGAGGAGACTCTATCAAATTTTTGGTAGAAGTGAGTGGCTCATTTCATAGCTAAATCCTTGGTTTTGAAATAAAAATGACACTCAATGTTTTGCGAAATGAATTTAAAAATATATATTCTTCAACTACATTATTTTCATTCTCTCAATTTCAAAATAGGGACAAATCCTACACTAGAAAATAAATTTCAAGAGTTTTTTTTTTTTTTTTTTTTTCTGTTGTTTGCATTTAAAAAGGCCATTCTACAACCTAAGTCATCACACTATTGGGAACCCCTTAGATAGTAGCAGACACATGATTTAGTAATCTAGTCATGAGCATAGTGACCCATGAGTTTTTCTATTTTTGGGTCTAGGGAATTCTGATGATGGTTCTTTGTAGGATGAACTTGAATGGTCACTAGATGAGTAGTCATATAAAATTGGAAAACATAATTCCATGATGTCGAAGGACCAAGACACTGTCAGCTATAGTACTAATGTGGTTGTTTTAGCTATACAATTATTTTAATATTTGATAAGTGTAATTTATATGATTTATGAAATGTTATTTATCTATTCATGTGAATTGATGACATATGAATACTGGTGAATGCTTATAATTATACAGTATGGAATGACTAAGGTAAGATAGTTGTGAGATTTAGTGCATTAAAAACAAGTTTTCAAAACATGTGCATGTTAGATGCCATGATTTTGAGTTTGTAGTCTAGGTTTATTGGGTGAGGTGTATACTCCAACAAAAATAAAACATGCATATTCATATCTCAAGGAATAGGAGTGAGGAAAGAAGCACCTAGGCTATACTTGAGAAGACAAAATGAGAAGCTACTAATTTAGAAGTTGTTTTCATTTATGAAAAGACTATTCATGTTATAGGTACAGTGTTCCAAAACATTTGTTTCTCTTGATGGCAATATAGTAGTGATTAATTTATTTTGGTTATTTATGCTATTTGTGATAGAACTTATATGGCTAAAAAAGTAGGCCAATTTTTGAAAGAGACAAGTATTTTCTTGAAAAAACACTCAGGGTTTTTTGAATATGATATTTTGATTTTATAAAAGTGATTTTAATGTAAGGATGTGCCACCTTTGGGAACAAAAAAATAATTTTTTTGTTTGAGAAAACAACAATTTAGAAACTCGGATTGCCACAATTAATGTTTTGTTTGAAAAAGATACTATTGGGATAGCATTTGCATTAAGCTTTTATTCACACCAATCCCATTTGTCTCTAGTTCTATGAAGCTATCCCATCTTGAAATTACTGATGCAAACTTGTTCTGTGAATATACCAATGAACTAAAAAATGTTAGTCAACTTCAAACCTATTTTTGGTGAATGTCATATCTTAAGAAGGCAATTAAAAGCATTATTATTAATAGTAGGTAGAAAACACTCCATTATATAGGCATCTAAAGTGAGTCTTTGGTAGAATATAATGATTGGAGAGATTCTCTTCTTGTTGCTTTTTATATGTAATGATGAGTCCCTTGAATATTGATCTAAATCTTTCAAATCCATATTATCATCAAATGCATACTCTACTTTTGTTGATCAATGTTCATAGAAATTCTTATCTTCAAGATAGTCTATGTCATCATTAGGATATTCATAAAAAATAGGTCCTTCATCCTAGTCCTTGTCATCCATGTACAAAACATATGATGTTGGAGTAATATTAAATACATTGGATGTATTTTCATGTGTGAGATGGCAACAAAAAACATCTTAGATATCTAACACATTAGAAGTGCCTTTGTGCAAATGGTTAACATAAGATTCATCATCCACCTCGTTATTGGTACATGCAGCATTTAGAACTTGTAAAAATAACCCAAGTTTTTCTGTACTACTTAGTGAACCACTTGATATGCTTTAGAAGATATCTTCAGTTTTAAGGATTCCAAAATAATCTTCTCACCTTTGAAGACAAATGAATAGGTATTTTTAAGTCCATCATGCTAAACTTCTCTATCATACTGCCATGGGAGTCCCAATAATAGATGACATGCATCCATAGGGATAAGATCATTGCATATTTCATCTTTATAATAGTTTCCAATAGAAAAAGAGATTAACCATTTGTGGTTACCTTAACTAATATCCCTTGTCCAGCGATTTAAGTTTTGTATGGTTGAGAATGAGGCTCAGTCTTTAGTTGCAACTTGTTTATTAGCTCTTTAGAAGAAGCATTCTCACAAGCACCACTATCAATAATCACATCATATACCTTACCATTTGATGTGTTCCTTGTATGAAAGATGATGTTGCATAGTCAATCATTATCTTTGCAAATCACGCCCAAGGTCCTTTGTACTACCAACATCTCACCTTCATCGATAGGAATGACATCTTCATCTTCTTCTCAACTTGATTGAGATTATTCCATTTTGTTGTACTGTGATTGTTCCACCAAAGCAACCACTTTATGGTTTGGAAAGTCAGAGGTAATGTCTCTAAGAACTTGACATTTAAAACATCTAGCCAAAGTTGAACTAGAGGGTCCAAATCACTTACCGTCATGCTTAGCTTGATTTAGTTGAGTTTTAGGTCTTGGCGTCCTCTTAGAAGAGGAATTACTCCCCACATTGAAATTGTTTTTATTACCCCAAGGTTTAAAAATGTTTTTTCAAAAACTTCTTTTTATTACTTCCCAACTATTATAGCCAACCTTTTTCCATCATTAAATAACTAGTATTGTTGCAAACTCCAATTTCCTTTTTCAATTGTTTGAATTAAATACTACAATTGCAAAGTTGATCTCTATGGTGTTTTTACATCGTTGATTCCACGCGAAGGATATAGTATGACAAATAAGCACTAAATTATTCTATCCTAATGAACTTAAAATGATTCATCAGTGATACTAAGTTAAAAAGAACTTGTAAATGAGAAGATGAACAAACCAAATGAATGAGATAAGAGTGAATTGATTTAAGAAAGATGAACTAGGATTAAAGGTAACTTAGGCTAGAATTAGGGTCCCACCACTTATTATTTCTTTTTATAAATCTAGAATTAAATAAAAACTATGACTATTTTCTCCTAAAAATATAAAATATAATTTTAGAATTCATTTAACATTAACACTAGGTAGCTTATCAAACCTTAAGAATTCTATGTAAAATCTAACTATAAGGTAGCTAGGATTATATCCAAGAATCTGTTATAAAAACAATAACATAGAAGGAATTTTTTTTACTAAAGACAATTTTACCTTTTTTCAAAGACTTATAAATCGTTAGAAAATGATTAGTACTATTACTAATGGTAGGCTAGGACCACTCTAGTCCTAGTCAAGTGAAATATAACCTAACATGTGCTAGCCTAATGCACTAAAACAAAAGAAACATATCATGTAAACCTAACACTAAACAAATGCTCAAAACAACTAATTTATTAACATGTCCTTAAATATGAAAAAAAAAGTCCTAAAATTACAACAAATATAGCTTAAAACTATCTTGAATGAAAGTGAGAAATTCATCCTAACTTAACTTAGATTATCAACATTTCTAGCTACGTCTGAGATTGATGAAAACAATCCTAGGGTGGCTATAAAACATTGCTTAATCGTAGGCTAAAGTAAGCACAAAATAAGTCTTATGCAATGCAAGAATAATATGAATGAACAAATGCTAGAACAAGAAACTAAATCTATATATAAAATCTAGAATAAAACAATATCATTAAGCACCCACATATTAAACATAAGCATCAAGATGGACGAAAGAAAAATAAACTTTACCAAACTTAATTCTTGAATCAATACAGTAGCATGATAACATTAAAGAAAAATAAAACAGAACTTCCCTTGGTGAAGATGGATGCCTAACAGGTTCTTAATATGTCATGCCTCAAGCTTTTGCACTCTAGGATCTACTCCAAGCCAAGCCTCGCCAAGCAAAGAACTCTCACTCTCTTTATTTTAAGTAATTTCCATTTCTTTCCTTTTATATCATATGATCTCATTGGTCATATTTCCCTTGAATGCCTCTTTCAAATCCTAAAATTTCTCTCAAAATCTCACATGAGATGTCCAAGTCTACTCCCCCTTTTTCTCTTTCCTTTTCTCTCTCCAACCCCTAAAAATTGTCACCCTAGCAAGTTATTTATCATTTAAAAACTACCCATTTTTAGGAAACTTAAGAGAGCCCTTTGTTTAATTAACATGGCCATTGATTAATCTCTTAACTCATTAATTTTTAGCTATAAATTTCCTATTTTTTTACCCTAAACTTGTACTTTTTTAACTCCTATTTTTCCCTTAATTACAAATTTTCTTCTATCTAAATAATGAGGGAAATGTGCAGACTTTGTGTGGGCCCCCTTGCATGACTTTTCTGAATACAGAAATAAGTGGGATGTAGTAATTTACATGTGGACCACCCTTGCTTGACTTTTCTCAATTCAGAAATAGGTATGATGTGTGATAATATTTGGACTTACTTTGATCACTTGGAAGCTTAGATGGGGTGGTGAATGAATGCATGCATGCATGCAATTTTTGCCACCTTCACATGTAATAATGGCAATCTAAAATGTAGTCTCATGCATTGGGTTTTTGAATGCTCTAAAAATGATATAGGCACCCCCTCTAAAATTGAAAACTATTAGAAAGTAGGTCATTGCATCTTGAATTGATCTAGGTAATTCAAAATTTATCTTGGCTTGATCTAGATCGTTTATTTTCATTTGAACTTGATTAGTGATGTAATGACCTTGAATTTTTGTAAATTATTAAGGAAAATTAATAAAGTTTGAATTTTTAGAAATTCTAGGCTGGAATATTAGGTTATTGGAAATTCTCTTTTTATAAAGATTATATTATAAATTAAAAAATAGAAATTATGGATGTACTTGGAAAACTGATCGAAACAACATTAAGCACGTTCAATTCTGAGTTAAAATGAAAATTCCTTAATTTTTTCATTTGGGGGTAAAATGGTAATTTTACCCATATCCCATATCCAAGAAATAAGACCTCAATATTCATGAAGTACTTAGAAATACGATTCCAACGCCACTAAGTACGCTCAATTCCGAGTTCGGACAAATATTACCTATTATTCTCCAATTTTGGAGTTAAAAGGGCAAAAAGGTTTTTTCACATAAAAGTGGGGCCCACAAAGTGGGCCAACATTCTAGAAGCACCAATAATTGCTCAGTGCATTATTTCTGGTAGTGGAGATTGTAGTGGAGATTGTAGTGGGAATGGAGAATGCATTAGTAATTAAAAATTCTAAAGTAATAAAATATCTTATCAAAAGAAATGATAAAAAATTCAAATTTGGCTATAAATATGTCCCAAAAATTTCCAAAAATTTTCAAAACCTTAATCATGAAATTTCCAAATCTTCCCTGGAATTTCGACCCCAAATTCCCCTTCATCCATCCCCAAACTCTCTTTTCCTTATTTCTATCTCCTCTTTCTAATTAGAACAAGAGACCTAAATTCAATTAGGCACTCTGTTCCAGGAAGAATCTCATCAATTCCACCATCCATAACATCCTTACTACAGTATATACAAAATCCCCAAATCAATTTCAAGATCCAACGGTTCCAACAACAGAAAATCACAAAAAGGTGGATAATCGGGCTATATTATCATCAACCAGTAATTCTCTCAAATTAGGCATCAATTATATTGTTTTTCTCCAATCAGGTAGGTGAAACTACTTCCCATACATATTTATTATGTTTTAGTGTAATTTTTATTTTTTTGTAATTTAATTTGAATGAAAAATGGTAAAAATAAAGTAAATACCAGACCCTTCAATTTATGGTGATAGAGAGCTCAGATGGAAATTCTGAGCTTTCCAATCGATCCAGAAGGGTCAAAACACCCCTAAGGTATAATTTTCAAGAAAATCTAACAAGGTTTGGACTCTCAATTGAGAGAGATTAATTCTGGTGGGCCCAAATCAAATCTAGACCTTAGGAACGGCTGTAAACTTCAATTTAAGATTGTGGTGTCATATGAACTCCAAATTGAGATTAGAAAGAAGATATGGAAAGCTTGTAATGTCTAGTTTCTAATGAAGTCATAATATTTCTAAAAATTATTTCTGAATTATTCTGTATTTTGGAAATAAGTGTCCAATTTCTAAGATCTTCAAGATCGGAGGTGATCAGATCTTGGAAATTAATTTTAGTGATGATATAATAATGTAATAAAGAAATATCTATGGTTAATTTGGACAGATCTTGGATAAAATAGGGGATCTACCTTTTATGGTAGAAAAACCCTTAAAAAAAATACAAAGGGACCCACTTGATCAATGAGATCAAGTATGATCAGATCCTTGGGATGGATTAAAGGGATGATATTATGATGGAATCCAGTTAGATCATGGATGAAATGTGACAAAATCAAGTGGATATGATTTTTGGATCTTAATGGATTAAAAGCCCTAAAGGTAATTAAAACCCTTAATTTAAAGGAAAACACCTAAGATCTAATGGTTGGATCATATTTAAAGGTTTATAATAGTCTTAATAAAATTAGTTTAACTGTCTTTTATTGGATATAGAAGTGTAAATGTGCTTTATGTTTTAAGTTTTAATTGTCTTTTATTGGATATAGAAGTGTAAATGTGATTTATGTTCTAAGTTAGAAAGCATGATAGTGTAATCTTAAAATTTTAGTATGATATGCCCTAAATGAGTAATTTGTTAATAGATTTCATATCTTAGGATCATGTTAGTGTAAATTAGAATTTAAACATGATTTCATTATGATAGAAGATGTGTTGTATATAGTTGTTAAACTTATATTTGATTTATGCTTTCAAGTTGATGATTTACTTATTGTCAAATTTTATTCAATTGTTAAGTAATTGTTAAGATATAAGGAGCATAAATCACCAAAAATGTAAACTAATGAAATATAGAAATTCATGGACAACTAAGATGAATGAATGATTTTGACTTAATGAGGGCTATAGTTAGTAGGACAATATAAGGAATGATTTATCATTTCCTTGGCCCAAAGTAGGAAAATAATGAACATCCATGGATGACATTGTGCATATCCATGAAAATTAATTAAAATCAATTAGAGAAGGACTTAAGGTAAAGAGCTCATAGGAACCTTGTCAAAGGTTGAGCTAGTACCACTCCAGTGGACTCTGAACATTGTGGTTATAGGGGGTATACAAGAGCCAAGTGCTTTTCCCTCACCTCCCATTGACGTAAGAGAGGTTTAAACGCCTCCTTACATGAGGGTTGTATTAACCACTTTTTGAGCAGACTTTAACTGGTAAGTACTGGTCATTCTGAAATAAGGAGTTGTCTAGTGGTAGGAAGAAATAAATTATCTTCAACCAAGTAAGACACTAACTGGTTGAATAATAATAAGAACATAAAAAGATAGCAAATTATCTAACCCTAATAAAAATAGTAAGTGAGATAAAGATGATCAAACAAGATGAGATCGTGTATGATAAAAAACAATAAGGAAAAAGAAACATCAATGTAAATTAGATTGTTATGTAAGATATAGATAGTATTTGTATAGATGATATTAAACCCATGGATATAGGATATTCAAGGAAGAAAAATTCAAATCATCCTATATAAGGATGATCAAAAGACCATGTAATATGTACCCTTGATTAGAAAAATGACATTATACATATGATTTGACAGATATATGTTGATCGAGACTATGACAGATTTCAAGGAGTAAGAATACCTTATTGAGGTAGGTGGATTATTAAGAATGCCTTTACATGAAGATACATGTCTAATACATGATCTTATGTTTTGAAGTATTGACATGTATGATACCAATATATTAAGGTAAATGCCTCAAATTGAAATATGATCCAACCAAATGATGAGGAAAATAAGTATTAAATGGTCAAGTTGAGAATTGAGAACAACCCTAAGTGAATAGGAAAGTAGAAAATATTCCAATCCTAGATAATCAGACAGATAGTCTGATATGTATAAGTATTATTTTACATACAAGCTTGGAGGCTTGTGGTTTTATTTTAAACAGGCATAGGCCTGGGGATGCTATGCTAGGAGAGTTAAGAGGGTTTGGCCACCCACTCTCTGAAACTTGATGATATTGAATACCAAGCCTAAGAAAGGCTAAAAGTCGAGTGGGGCATTTATAGGAAGGCCACCACTGTGACAGCCATGGTCCTCCCATATGGACATGGATATTGTAATTTCCACTGAGAATGGTATGAGTGGATTATTGAACAGTTATTCGGGCGCGCTGTACGGATCAGACTGCAAGCATAGTAGTCCTTGATTATTTTGCATTATGATGCATATGAAATTGGCATAGTGAAATGCCATAAGGAATGGCATGATGAAATGTCAGGTAATTGTATATTACCAATATTTTTCCCAAGAAGGGAAATTCCCTGTATAGTAACTAGCTGAGATACAAATCTCTTATAATGAAAGGAGTTGATCAGCTTTGTATAGAAATGATTCTTGATTATTTTTACATTTTTAACGGATTTGTCCTTATACAATATGTATGCATAAAGGTGAACACAAATGATAAGGAAATGAGATGTCCTTATAACTAATAGTTATTAATGAATGTGTTTATGATAGAACAAATTATGGGATACTTGAATATTAAGATTATACTGTCAATAACTTACATTCTTATCCCCTACCAAGCATAGCTTGCTGAGATATTGTAAATGTTCGAATGTTTACAATATCTCAGATACAGAGAAGGAGACTTAGGAGCTCAAGACTTGAAGAACAATTGAAGAATAAGTAATCAGGGTATATCCCTTGAAACATTGTATTAGAACATGTATTGAATTTTGAACTTTGTAATTTGGATTGTATATTTGGACAAGTATTGTAAGGATACAATGGGCTGTGTACTGTGAACCACTGGATGGATCCTGAAGTTTAATAAAAGAATATTCCTTCATTGGAATTTTATCTTATACAAAATTCTACTTATGTTATGTATGAGGTGGTGACTTAGGTTTTACAAAACAAATTCTAAAGAAAAGAATTTTCGCTGCTTTGGTTTGCGAAATTTTTTTTACTCTTAAGGGCCCTATCTTTACAAAATGTATTATAAAATGTGTTATAAAAACCCGGGTCGCCACAAGTGATCTATAAGCTTGATTGGCTCAATCTAACCCTTTATTCTCCTAGCATCCCTTGATCTACAACCTACAAAATATAGAAAGGATCTTAATTAATATTATTTTATGTGGGTTAATCGTTTACTTCCTCTAAATATCTTGTAATAACCCCAATTTTTGTAATTGATTGATAAAATCAATGAAGTTTGAGTTTCAGAAATTCCAGGCTGAAATATTAGGGTTATTTAGAATATACTTCTTATAAAAGTATAATCAAGGAACAAGACATGTACAATTGAAATTAAACTTAGCAAACCCTTCAAAATGACTGTAAGCACAACAAATTCTGAAATCAGAGGAAAATCCTTAATTTTCTTCATTTTTTTGGACAAAAGGTTAAAATAGTAAGTTTACCTAAAAATCAAAATCTGAGACATAAAAATTTAGAATGTATTGAGAAATATGAATCCAACACCACTAAGTACACTCAAATCCAAGATCCTAGGAATAAAACCCTAATTTTTATACATAAAGGGCAAGATGGTCCTTTTACACCATGTGGGGCCCACAAGGGACCCAAAAAAGAATCCTGTGGGAAGCCCACGTGAAATCATGGGTCAAACCATATCAATTGGTCTTGGGGAAGAAAGTGGAGAATGGGAGAATCCAATGCTAAATTAATAATAAAAAATTAACTATCATCATTACACATCATCATGAAAGAAGACCCAAAATGCTTATAAATACAGCCCCCAGAATCCTCCAAAAATGTTCATAAAATTTCCACAAAATTTTCTTCATTTTCTCTACAAATTTAGATGTAGATCCATCCCCAAAAACCCAAAACTCTCAAGAAATCTCCCTCTTTTCATTTTCTCTCTCTAGATTGGAACAAGAGACCTAAATTCAATTAGGCACTCTGTTCCAGATGCAATATCACAAATCCCACTATCAAAAACTTCCTACCATACCTTAGCTACAAAACCCCTAAAGAAATTTTGAGATCCAACGGTTCAAACAACAGAAATCGCAAGAAAGGTGGATCTTTGGCTATATTATCATCAAATCAGGTATTCTTTTAAATTGGACCATATAGCCTACATTTTTCTCCAATCAGGTAGGTGAAACTACTTCCTGGACATTTTTATTATTGTTTGATGAAATTTATACTTTACTGTAATTTTAATTGGGTGAAAAATGATAAAAATAAAGTAAATAATAGAACCTTCAATTCATGATGATTGAGGGCTCAGATGGAAACCCTAGGGTATAATTGTCATGAATTTCTATGGAGTTTTGGGCCCTCAAGTAAGAAGGGATTGATTGGACGGTCCAAATGGACTATCTGATCTCCCAATCGGACCTAGTCTCATGGACGGCGTGCGAGACACCACACGCGCGCCCACACAGCACGTGCGATGTCGTCCCATGCACATCGGTGGAAGTCCCGGCGGGAGCGTCCGTATCTCATCCACGACGAACACGCCCGAAGAACCGAGCATTCCGCCTGGCTCATTTCCACCCGACTAATCTGGCCCGTCCATTCCAATGGGCCCAGATCAAATCTAGGCCCTAGGAATGGACTATGAACTTCAAGATCTGATTCTGGAGTCATATGAATTCCAAATTGAGATCAAAAAGAGGCTATGGAAAGCTTACAACCTCTATTTTCTTATGAATGATAAAATGGATTTAGGAAACAAGTTTCCAATTGCCAAGATCTTCAAGATCTGAGATGATCAGATCTTGTAAATATGCTTTAATAATGATATAATATTGAAATTAAGTTATCCAAGTGGTTTATTTGGACAGATCTAAGAGATATTAAGGGAATTACCTACTATGGTGGAAAAATCCTAAAAATTACAAAGGGACCCACTTGATCAATAAGATCAAGTGTGATTAGATCCTTGGGATGGATGGAATGGATGTTGATATGATGAAATCCAAGGAAATCATGGATGGATTATGACAAAAACAAATCAATATGATCTTTGGACCTTGATAAAGAAAACCACCTAAATATAGCTAAAACCCTTAATAAAAAGGAAAATATCTAAGATCTAATTGTTGGATCATAAGTAAAAGTTTCTAATAATCTTAATCTAATTAATTTACATGTATTTTATTTGATAAAAGAATTGTAAATGTGATTTATGTTATAAATTAGGAAGCATGATAGTGTAATTCTTGAATTTTACATGTTATGCTCTAAATGTTATTAGATTGTTATAATAGGCTAGAAATTTAATTATCTTAGGGCCAAGTTAGGTTGAATTTGAGATTTTAGCATGATTCCATGAGATTACTAGTAAAATTTCACATATTACATAACTTAGGATCATGCTAGTTTAAGTATAGTTTTATTCCATTAGGTTAAGTTACATTCATAGGGAGCATGTTAGTACAAATGTTGTTAAATTTATATTGGAGTCATGCTTTAAAGTTTATGATTTATTGTTGTCAAATTTTATTAGTAGATTCAAATGTTAAGTAGTTGTTGAGATATAATGAGCATAAGTCACCAAAATGTAATCTAATTGGAAATTAGAGTTTTATGAACACATAAGAGGAAGGAATGACTTTGACTTAAGGGCTATAGTTAGTAGGACAATATAAGGATTATCAAATCCTTAGCCCAAACTAGGAGAATAATAAATCCCATGAATGACATTGTAAATGTTCATGGGCTTAGTTAAAATCTATTAGAAAGAGTACTTAGGGTCAACATGCTTATAGGAACCTTATGAAATGTTGAGCTATGGTCACTCTAGTGAATGTTGAGCTATGGTCACAAAGACTTAGAGATAGAAAAATACTTAGATGTGAATGATCTAAAAATCATTCTAAACATCAGATCTAGTGATCAAAAGGATTGTTCCTAATTTATATATATTGATAATATGTATGGATGTATAGATTACATACATCAATCAGGATAATGGAAGATTTGGGAAAAGGGATCACTCCTTGAAGGTAGGAGGATTTGATGAATGCATTTACATGGGATACACATGATTGAACCCATGACCTTATGTTGACAAGAGTAATGTTAATACTTGTATTACATCTCTTGAAAACCTTATGATCCAACCAAACACATATAAAATGGCTAGGGACTAGACTATAAGTGAATAGGGAATTAGAAGATATTTCAGCCCTAAGTAAATAGACAAATGGTCTGATATATATGAAATATTTTTTACATACAAGCTTGGAGGCTTGTGAGTTTGTTTTAATATGAATAAGCTTAGGGGGATGCTATGCTAGAGGAGTTATAAGGGTTTGGCTACCCGCTCCTTGAAATTTGATGATTTGATGATACCTTGCCCTATGAGAGGCTAAAAGTCGGGTGGGACAATTATGGGAAGGCCACTACTGTGAAAGTCCTGCCCCCCATATGGGTAGTGACATAATATTTTCCACCATGGTATCAATGGTGAATAGGGCAGTTATCCAAGCGCGCTAGTATGGAGCAGACTGCAGCATGGTAGCCCTTTTGATTATTTAGCACTATGATGCATGTGAGAATAGGCATAATGAAATGCCTTATGTTTTACCATAATGAAATGCTAGGTAATTGTATATTACCAATATTTCCCAAGAAGGGAAATTCCCAGTGTAAGATTAGCTGAAATATTGAATTCTCATAATGGAGAGAATTGATCAGCTTAGTTGGGAATGATATTTGACTACTTTTATAAATTTAACCGATTTACCCATGTATAGTATGTATGTATATGGATGTACATAACCTACAAAGTAAAGAGTAGAGACATGAATATGTTTAGGAATAATGGGATCATGAAGTATTGGAATTACATTGTCAATTATTATGCTTCTTGAATCCCCTACCAAGCATTGCTTGTTGAGATATTGTAAATGTTGCAATATCTCAGATACAGGGAAGGAGAGTTAAGAGCTCAAGACGATTGAAGACTTGAAGAGAATAACCTTCAAGGTATACACCTTGAAGACATGTATTTTGCCTCATTGAGAGTTTTATTGTATGGTGAGCTTGAGTGTTGGATTATGTAATTTGGACAAGTATTGTAATAGATTTGGCTGTACTGTGAACCACTGGATGGATTCTGGAATTTAATGAAAGTATATTCTTTCAATGGAATTTTATCTTTGTACAAAATTCTACTTATGTTATGTATGAAGTGATGACTTGGGTTTTACAAAACAAGTTCTAAAGAAAAGAATTTCCGCTGCTTTGTTTTGCGAAATTTTTTTACACTATTAAGGGCCCTGCCTTTCAAAATATATTACAAAATGTGTTACAAAAACCCGGGTTGTCACATATCTAACCTTGAAATACATCAAATTAAGGTTAGATGACAAATTAGCAGTTTGGTACAAATCTATCTTATATGTGTGAAAACAAACAAAAAAAATACATTAAAGTAATGTGAAAGTTAGGATTTTTGTTATGAAAATGGACACCAAACAACCCACAACTGTGAAGACTATTTTACTAAAAGTGATGAAAATTGCCAATATCATTATAAAATCCTTTTTTTCACAAATAATATTTGAAACTTCCTTTCATAGAAATAAAAAATTTCCCTTTATTTTGCAAAAGAGTTGGAAAATCATATAATATATTTTCTTATAAAATGTCCTTCTTCAAGCTAGGTGTTACTTCATGTAAATTTTCTCATGTAATTGAAATAACAAAGTGTGTGTAAATGAGTATTAGATGTGCATGTCATAGGATTTGCTGGTTACAAGACAAACTACTATCACAAAACACATGTAGATAAATAGTCCCATAAATAATTATAGGATGATAGAGTATCAACCTTAAACTTACACATCACATCTTAAACATAGTCTAAAGCAAAATCAAAAAGTTGTCATAAGTGTAATCCATCGATCACATACATCCATGAGTCAAGTGTTTAACAACTTCACTTTTCCTTCCTCAATGCTAAAGCTGACGAAAATCTCTCTTGAAAAATGCTGGTGTAGGTGGGTGAACATAAAATGCTCACTAGGAAAAAGCCGAATACAAACTAGACCACTACATCTAGTATTATAATCATTAGAATATATATGTACACAGCTGAGATAAGAGTTAAAAAACATGAGTCTATCATGGATTATCAGAGGAGATATATCCATTCATATGATTCAAATGAAATTGCATCTACACTTCTAATATATGTAAGACCTTCAAAGATCAATTCATTCATAGTACAATGAGCTACACTACTTTTGTGGAAAGAGATCATAAGAATCATGATGTTATGAAGTGCACTTACAATTTAACGGTGAAGCTCAAAACATCAATTGTGTGTAAACCAACATCCAATAAGTCATCAAATGTAGTAAGATCCATATGCTATGCGTGTTTTAAAATTGAACCATTTTCAAGGATGAGCATCAAACCTTGGCATCATATTGGGCTAAAATACAAAGTTGTGAAAACCAGGGTGGCATATGGCCCTACCACTACGACAATGGCATATAGTCCTACCAACTAGATGGCAACATACAGTCATGTCCTGATAGAATAGGTCTAGATTCTTGAGAGTGATCGGCATGTCCAAGATTCCCACGATGAGACACCTACACTCATAGGGAGCTACTATCACTATACATAAATACCATCGCCAATACATTTCCACCAATACCACGTGGACTATTCATTGGCCCTCATGGTGCTTACCAACTATCCCAAGAGTTGTCCCCATGAAAATTCACACCCCATAAGCTCTTGTTGAGATGGTACCTAAAAGAAGAGGGTAGAGGCCAGCTACTACCCCTAGCATAGGGTCTCAGGACCATTTTCCTGCTTCTAATGCTGAAGTTCCTCAGCAGGGCATTGAGTTTCCAGCAGAGGTGTATTGAATTGCAACCCACCAAAGTACTTCATTTCTTCCCCAATTTTGTCACTTATTCTTCCAATATCCTCCCAACTCTGAGAGCATCCCTCTCTACTAGGTTTTCCTGATATTTTGTAGGTTTTTTTTATGGATTTTAATGGAGTCTCTTCCCTTAGTTTAGGCTGGACATATGGAAGTAGGGGATGGCATCATTACATCTCCATTTTATAAGCTATTTCTCACCTTTTTCTTGCCTAGCTGCTTGTCATGCATGCAACCAGCATCTAAGTCCACTAATTCATGTTTTTGGCTGGTCTTGCATGAATGCACAAGCCAGCCATCCAATTCCTCTTATTATTATATAACTTTCATTCTAATGCTTTTCCATATTAACCCTTATGCTACCTCTAATTGCAATTTCACCTTAGTTCAAATTACACCACAGCCTTCCCTCTAATCAGTTACTTAGGTCATTTACATTAGTCTAATTATGCACCTATAGTCATTGTCTACATCTATATCGAGATTCTCAATTCTATCCTACACTTCAACCTTCCTCGCCCTTAGGTTTTCCTTTATTTAACACTTATGCTCACAACTTTCCTACTCCATATAAAACATACCAATCAGTTCTAATATTCTTGCACTCTCTTTACAACCCTCCTTCCTTCATATAATTGAAGTTTAAAAGGAAAATTATGAATTGAAGTTAGAGAGAGAGGATAGAAATTAAAAAATATCCCATTTTTTTAAGATTGTATTTATATTATATGGGATTTTACATAATTGCTCATATTGCACTTCCCCCCCAACCCCCAACCAAGAAGAATTTCATCCTTGAAATTGTGTTAAGCATGTGAAATCAAAACAATTTAGAGAACTTCTACTTCACCTCACCATTGACCTCCTAGGTGGCCTCCATAAGTGAGTGGTGTTATCACTGAACCTTGATGAGGGGGATTGCCTTGGTTCACAAGGTCTTCTTTTCCATGTCTAGGATTTGTACCAGTAGTTCCTGAAGTGTGAGATTTGGTTTTTGTCCTAGTGGTACCTGGTCCAAGATGTGTGTAGGGTCTAACACGCATTTACTCACCATGGACACATGAAATACATCTTGCACCTCTAATAATGAGGGAGCACCTATTTGCAAGCAACTGTACCTTTCCTCTTCATAAATCATAAACAAACCCAGGAATCTAGGCTTAGCTTGCTTTTCACCCCAAATCTCATTGCTTTTTTGGTTAGAGGCACCATTAGAAAGACGTGGTCCCTAATCTAGAACTTGGGATCTTTCCT
This sequence comes from Warburgia ugandensis, assembly GCA_035236585.1. Taxonomy (NCBI): domain Eukaryota; kingdom Viridiplantae; phylum Streptophyta; class Magnoliopsida; order Canellales; family Canellaceae; genus Warburgia; species Warburgia ugandensis. The sequence goes on from CP141133.1 coordinate 44,851,833, forward strand.
CCTTAGGTCCACATAGCTCTTCTATCTACTATGTGCTACCAATAGACACATATGAAGTCTCACCTTCTCAACATACTACTCTATAAACTCTGACCTGATAACTTTCTATCCCCTATCTCAATCTAGCATGTTGGTCTGCATCATGGTCTGCCATAGAGTGCCTCATACGAAGCCATATTAATGCTAGAGTGGTAGCTATTGTTGTAGGCAAACTCCACCAAAGGAAGATGCTCATCCAAAAAACCCTTCCAATCTACTATGCAAGGCTTCAACATATCTTGTAGCAACTAAATAGTCCTCTTAGGCTAACCATCAGCCTAAGGATGAAATGATGCATTGAAATGCATAGAAGTGCCTAGCATTTCCTACATTCTCTTTAAAAAATGAGAAGTAAACTTGTTGTCCCTAGCCAAGATGATCACCAATGTAACACTGTATAGGCTGACTATCTCCTTAATATACAGCTTCGCCAAACTCTCAAGTGATTGCCTTTGTCAAATCATTAGAAAGTGAGCTGACTTGATCAATCGATCCACCATGACCTAGATAGCATCATTCCCACTGGATGTCCTAGGCATTCCAAACAAGAAATCCTTAGTATCATGGTCCCCACTTACAAACTAGAAGCTTTAGAGTATGTAATAATGTTGCAGGTCTTTGATGCTCTACCTTAACCTACTATCATGTCTTGCATTGAGCCACACAATCCCAAATGTCATTCTTCATTCTGACTACTAGACTGTCTCCTCATATCTTCGTACATTTTATTACCCCCTTGATGCATAGCAAACTTAGAATGGTGAACTGCTTTCAACAACTCGTCTCAGTCCTGTAGTGGCTAGTACGACTAACCAGCCATGGGGTCTTACTCCACCATTGGTTTCCTTCTCAAAACCAACCTTCCCACATAAACTTTAAGTCTTTACACACTACTACTATGCCTGCAAGGTCTCATCAAAGAATGCAAAGTGAATGCTAATGTTAGCAATTATGCCAGCCAACTTCCTACTAAGTGCATTTGCAACCATGTTGGCTTTACCTGAATGATATTGAATGAAAAATTCAAAGTCCTTCAAGTAACCTATTGTAACAACCTCAAATTTGAATTAATTTTTAGGTAATTATAACATATTTTAAATGAAATAAAATTAAAAATTTAATTCCTTGGAAATTGAATTTCAAGGAAGTGACCCCTTGAAAAATCAAAATTTGGATTTGAAATTGTCAAAAATGAAAACTATGCATTGAGACAATTCCAACAACACAAATCTTGTGTGAAACGGAGATCGAGATGAAAACTCACCCAAAATTTTACTAATTTAGGAGGGATCCAAGTTGATAACAGCACCCTCGCCTTGTTTACTTTCTAAAATGAAAAACTAAGCTCTACATGTGGAGCTAAGCTCAACATGTGGTGGGCTAGTTCAGCCACATGTTGTCTGCTCTATCTCATGTCGGGTGGTGACAAAAACCAAGAAAATAGGGGATTTCTAGAGAAGGAAGAAAACTCTCTTCTCCGATTTGATCACCCACTACTGTTTGCCCCCTTGCTCAAACCTCACTACCATCCAATTTCCTCTGGTTGATCTCCTTCCCTGATAATTCTCGCTCTGTTCGATCTTTCACCAGCAACTCGCACATGAAAACCCCCAGCTTGGATCTCCCAACCACAAATCCCTCATATCCCTCTCAATTCCATGTGGTCCTAGGCGGTGACCAAGCTAGGGCCATCGCCACCTAAGGGCCTAGAACACCCTTCTCTCTCTTTTCTCTCATTGTCTCTCCGTCTATTCTTCCTAGACTTGTGTAGCCCGACTAGGAGGCCACGCTAGTCTTGGTCGCCTCTTCCATCTATTTTCCTCTAACTTGCACAACCCAACTAGTCGCGCCGTCCAATTACTCCTCTCTTCTGCTCTTACCCCCTTCCTTACTCCATCGGCAACACTTGGCTGGTCTCACACCTTTAGACCCATCTCCCCCACTCCTTGTCATTTCTTGGTAACTCCCTCGATTCCCCCCATTGCACAACATCAGAGTTGCACCTGAGGCACGCCCACTTTCCCTCCCGGTCCTCTACCCCATCTTCTTCTCCCTCTTGCCCACACAAGCCCGCAATCACCATTCCACTTCCCTTCTACTTCCTCCTTAGGCTAATGCAGCCTAACAAGCTTGCAAGCCCCACTCCTCCTCCTCCCTCTATTTCCCTCTTTCTCTGCCAAGTTAGGACAGGACGACTCACCTATGTCACTTGCTCTTGACTTGCCTTGGTGATCTCCCCTATCCTATAAACTTTGAACTCTTCTACTTCCAAATCCAAGAAGGATTTTGTAGATTTGAGACAACACACGCAATCCTTGCAATGCAAGGAAGAAAACTCATTTATCCATTCATTGATCGAAGAAGATTCAACTATCAATCATGACTAGACACTTGATCAAACCAGATTACTAAATCTGTGACTAATTTGAACATTTATCATGATCTAGTCATTGATTTATCTTTGAATGATGGATTTGTGACTGATTTTGTAAATCCTACCATGATCCAATTGTTGATCTACCTCCAAATGATAGATATGAACCTATCCCAACCATTCATCATGATCTAACCATTAATTTGTTTGCAAAAGTGACATCTATGATCAATGTGCAAAACCTTGCATGATTCAACTATTGATTGGTCATCATTACCTTGATCTATGAGTGATCTGATCCATTACCATGATCCAACCATTGATTGATCATTAGAGGCCAGATCTATAATGGATCTAATTAGGTCATCACAATCTAACCCTAGATTTATCAATAAAACAACAGACCTTTGATCGATCCACCCCTAAGAGATGATCTAAACTTTAATTAACCACTTAATGCTTGGATCTAAAATCAATATAAGCTCCCAATTTGATCTAGACGTAGGTTTCACACCAAATCATCTAATATGTGATAGATCTTACCCATTCCTATGATCTGACCATTGATTGACCATCTAATGCTTAATTTGTGAGATCAGGTGCAACATCTATTTCTGATATGTAGTAGTTCTATAGTTAGAGCTAATAGTTAGCATATATTTGCTTTCTTAGTACACTAATTAGCAACAGAGACATAATCAGAGCCATTCATCTATGCATCAACAATGAAATGTATGAACTGGTTAAGCGATAGATCGAGCTAAAGGACGTACACACGAGAATCAAGGATAAATGTTATACAAGGTAGGTAGATTAAGATTTGCTATTTGGAAAGTTTTAATAATTATCATGTGGTTATGAGAATGATTTAAGCAAATGATGATTTACAAAGTATTCTTTAATTACTAAAAACTATAGAAGCATGTGACAAATTTAGTGGTTATTTAATGACACATTCACCTTATCAAATTAGAAATGAATGAATGAATTTAAATAGAAAATGTTAATGTAACCCTAGTTGTATGACCCAAATAGAGGAATAGATGTTATACTCTTTGACTGAAACTTATAATATATATGTTTAGTTGATGATGGAAATACTTAGAAATATGAGTATTTTGGACTAGCGACATAGGTAAATTGAACTTAAAATACTTGGTTTATCCAAATTATAATATTAGGACAAAAGAGTAATTGGACTAATCATAGAGGTTGAAATCTACACTTAGGTGGACATTGCAATACCTTGAACATAGTTGGACTTTACACAAGCTACTAACACATAAAGAACTTGCACATTTGATACTACAACATTTGAAATGATTCACATTTAAACTAAGAGAGGATCTCTAGACACTATGGACAAATGCAATAGATATTTACAAGCCATGACCTTGAGTTGTAACCTATTTATGTTTACTGCTAAAGGCTTTATCACAAGTTTTAACTATGGTCCACTTAGTGACGCGCATTTTTACAACATTGTTTAAAGAATTATCTTTATGATCATTGCATCAGATGCATACTTTTGGAAACTATGGAAGCATTATCTAATATATGAATGAAGAATGCATGTCTAAATGGTTTGTCATAAAATTTTGAAATAGCATTTTTTTTTTTTTTTTTATCTTTATGAAATGATTTTGGACATGTATATGACTTATTATTTGGGTGGGCTTTGGACGAGTAGCTATAAGTTCTGATGAATGGGGATTTGTTGATGTATAGGCATGTGCTCCATGAGCAATTGTAAGCCCTAATGGTTATGGTTTCATCAATGCTTTAGGGAAGTACTCTACAAGCAGCTGTAAGTCCTTGTGGACATGGATTTCATCAATGTTTTTGGAGCCACTTTGGGAGTGTCCTAAGTCTTGGATCTCTTGGCAAGTGCACTAAGTTGGTGAGCTATAAGTCCTGGAGACCCTATGCTAGAAGTTGTAGTTGGCCACTGACCTTTGAGATGCCTGTGATGGAGACAAAGGGTAGTAGGAGTACCGTATCATGGGGAAGTACTCTGAGTGGTAGCCGAGTAGCCACCATGAGGTCTGGTGAGTCATGGTTCATGACAATATCCACAAGTAGATATAGAGACTAGGAAAATTGCTAGTTGGTGATGGTAGGGCCTTATGAGCATAGGTATTTATGTGTTGTTAGCATACAAGGCATGCCAATTATTCTCAAGAGTTGAGACCATTGGTCCCTAGTGGTAGGACTATATGCCACTGTGATATGGATTAATCAGTTTTCCATGATGATTTGGGTTCAAATTTTGCATTATGGATTGAGGATTATGGTGCCCAAAACTTTTGCTGTTTACATATTTGAGCTTATTAATTAATTGTCTTTCCATTTCTTTTGGATATTGCACATGACTTGGATTGCTAGATTTTCCTCATAGATTTTAACCTCACAAGTGTGAGAACGATTTTCATGGTTATGGCTCTAAGTTTTGATGTGATGCAAAAATATTTATCTTGCATACAAATTGATAATTGTGCTTTTGAAATCCAAGAACAGCTTTTGGTTTTTCCAAATCAAGGATTTATTAGACATTGGTTTGCTAATGATCAGACTATGAGCATGTAGTATACTTTTTGACATCGTCGACTACCTTATTTTTATCGCTGTCATCCTTTGATGTTTACACCTAGATAGTGGCTTTTCCATTAACATTATTATACGTGTTGATTTTCCTAAACTGATGGTTTTGCTATGGTTAGCTTACTAAGGTGTTAGATTGCTTGAGCATTTTGACTGGCTCTACATGGTCATGTACTAATTTATTCTTACATATGAAAATGCATTGTATTCATGAAGACTAAGATGTTAGATAACTACCTTTACACATGATAATGAGAATGTTAGATACCTCTCTCTTCATAAGTTAATTTAACTATCAAATGACAAACTACTTAGACATTTATAGGGACAAATAGAATGATCAAGTATGGTAAATGAATCTAAAGAACTATCTGTCATGAATAAATATGGAATGCTTATGTGTCTATTCATGAAAAATGATATGAGTAATGCTCATGAAATGATAAAAGCTTAGAATGCTTAAATCCTTAGGAAAAGGATAAGACAAAGATAACTTTATAAATAATGAAAGTCATACAAATTTCTCAACTATATTGAATTGCACATATAAACCCATTTCATTGATGTTTGATTTGAGAACATAATTTCAACATGAGCAGTAACTTGAAAACACCATGAGTTCTGTTTAGGTATGAAAAATAGTCAAAATGCATTGAGTTTTTAAATCATGAACTGCATGAAAAAATAGCAACTTACTCCACCTACACAAGCACAAGCTTGCTGAGACAATGTAATTATTTGCAATGTCTCTGATTTGAAGAACTAGAATGTAAGAATGAACAGGTCAAGCTGGGAACATGAAAGCGACTGTGTAGTGGTAATTATAGAAGAATCAAATTTTTAGTATCTGAATAGTGAGAAGTACTATTTGAGAATTGTTTCATGACCTACTTGAAAATGTGAGTGTGTATATTTACTTTCATAAAGTAGACTCATTTGTATCTAGTGGATTGTGTTGTGATTGGAGATTTTAGGATTATGATAAAGCTCTTGTTATTAATATTTAAAAGCAATTAAAATGATTTCATATTGTCCATCAGGTGTTCTGCATGTATGTGTCAAATGTACATATGTCCAAAAAATAGAGAAAACTCTAACAAATTTTTTGTAGAAATGAGACTCTAATTTCACCTTAAAATCCTTGTGTTTTGTGTAAAAATGACTCCTAGGATTTTTAGAAATGCTTTTAAAAGAACAAAAAAAATAATTGATGTTTTATTTTCAAAAAGAATTTCAAACAAGAGATATCCCCAATTTCACAATAGTTTTCAAAATGTATTTTGAAAAACAAGCGGTGTCACAGTTTTAGTATTAAATCCTAGATTCAATCCACTTACAACAAGCAACAACAAAAAAAGTTATTAAGAGTCCATACAACAAGGAGTGTAGTCCTTGTGAAAGTAAGAAGAAGAGAGAGTATCTTATGGAGTAGTATGATTTTGGAAGAAAGGATCAGAATGTGAGAGTGCAAGAATTAGTATAGTTAAGTGAAAGCATTGGTATGAGATGGAAGATCCATTTTCATGGACAATCTCCCTAGAGTTCAAGTTTTAAATTAGATGGTGAGTATAGAGCTTTGGAGAGTATGACAGCTACAGTATAATACCAAGTAGAGAATTATTATATAAAGGATTAGGAGATGGTTATAGTAGCAAAAATCCCTTGACAACTTGGAGTCATAAGATTAGTCTGAATACATAGTGGACTTTTACTACTAATAATTGAGTTGTTATGGAAGATCAATAGCAAAAAATTTCACTATGAAATGTGGTAAGGTAGACGTAGAGGAGGTAATCAATTTATAATAGTAACCTATTCCAACAATTCATCATGATCTAACCATTGATCTGTCTTTAAAGTCACATCTGCGTTCGATGTGTAAACACTTGCATGATCCAACTATTGATTGGTCACCATTACCTTGATCTATGACTGACCTAATCCATTCATCATGATCTAACCATTGATCGGTCACTAGAACTAGATCTACAATGGATCTGACTTGTTCATCATGATTTAACCCTAGATCTATCACTAAAACAATAGACCTTTGATCGATCCACCTCTGATAGTTGATCTAACCATTAATTAACCACTTAATGTTTTGATATGAAATCAAAATAAGCTCACAATTTGATCTGCATGTAGATTTTACACCAGATCATCTAATATGTGATTAGTACTAGCTTAGTCCTAAGATTTGACAGTTAATTGAATATTTAATACCATATCTATCAGATCAAGCACTACATCTATTTCTGATTAGACTAATCAGCGGCATAGACATGATCGAAGATGTCCATCAAATGGATCAAGGACCAAACTTATGAATTAGTCAATTGATAGATTGAGCTAAAGGAGGTACACACAAGAACCAAGTATAAATGCATACAAGGTAGGCGGATTAAGATTTGCTATTTTGAAAAGTTTAATAATTGTAATGTTTTAAAAAAAATGATTTAATGCAGATGATGTTTTACAGAGTATTGTTTTTAATTACTAAAAATTATAGAAGCATGTGATAAATTTAGTAGTTATTTAGTGACACATTTCACCTTATCAAATCCAAAATGAATGACTGAATTTAGATAGAAAATGTTAATATTACCCTAGTTGTATCACCCAAACAGAGAATGGATTTTGTACTCTTTGATTGAAACTTATAATATATGTGTTAAGTTGATGATGAAAATACTTAGAAATGTGTTTGATTTTGGACTAGCTACAGAGGTAAATTGAACTTAAAATACTTGGTTTATCCAAGTTATAATATTAGGACAAAAGAGTAATTAAACAGATCACCAATGTTGAAATCTACACTTAGGTGGACAATGCAATACCCTGAACATAGTTGGACTTTACATACACTGCTGTCACATAAAGAACTTGCACATTTGATACTACAACATTTGAAATGACTCACATTAAACTTAGACAAGATCTTTAAAAGCTATGGACAAATGCAGTAGGTATTTACAACCCACAACCTTGAGTTGTAACATGTTTGTCTTTACTGATAAAGGGTTTATCACCAATTTTAACTATGGTACACTTAATGACATGCATTTTTATGACATTGTTTAAAGATTTATCTTTTATGATCATTCCACTAGATGCATACTTTTGGAAACTATAAACAGCATTATCTAATATATGAATAAAGAATGCATGTTTAATGGTTTCTCATAAAACTTTGAAATATCATTTCTTTTTTATCATCATGAAATGATTTTGGAGATGAATATGATTTATGATTTGGGCAGGCACTTAGTGAGTAGTTGTAAGTTCTGATGGATGGGGATTTGTTGATGTTTTGGCAAGTGCACTAAGCCAGTGTGTCGTAAGTCTTGGAGACCCTATGCTAGGAGGTGCAGCTGCCCACTGACCATTGAGATGAGAATGATACCATCCCTGTGATGGAGGCTGTGGGCAATAAAAGCACCTTCTCATGGGAAAGTGCTCTAAGTGGTAGCTAGGTAGCCCTCATGAGGTCTGATGAGTCATGGTTTGTGATAGTATCTATGAGCAGATGTAGAGGCAATAGTAGTTGCTAGTGGGTGATAATAGGACCTTATGAGCATAGGTGTCTCTATGTTGTTTGCATGTTGGGCATGCTAGTCATTCTTAAGAGTTGAGACAATTGGTCCCTGGTGGTAGGACTATATGCTACTATGATACCGATCGATTAGCTTTCCATGATGATGTGGGTTTGAATTTTGCATTATACACTAAGGGCTACATGCCCAAAACTTTTGTTGTTTACATATTTGAGCTTACCAGATTGATTAACTTCCCATTTCTTTTGGATATTGCACATGACATGGACCACTAGATTTTCCTCTTGGATTTTCACGTCATAAGTGTGAGAATGATTTTCACGGTTATGACTCTCATTTTTAATTTGATGCAGAAATAACTATTTTGTATCTGAATTATCGATTATTCTTAATAGCTTTTTATTTTGCTAGATCAAAGATTTATTAGATGTTGATTTGCTAATAATCAAACTATGAGTGTATAGCTATTTGACCTTATCGACTGACCTTATTTTTATTGATATCATCCTTTGATGCTTACATGTAGCTATTGGCTTTGCCATTAATCTTATAATAGGTGTTGATTTTCCTAAACCAGTGGTTTTGCTATGGTCATTTTGCTGAGGTGTTAGATTGCTTGAGCATTATGAACAATTCTGCATGATCATGTACTGATTTATTCTTATATATGAAAATGCATTGTATTCACGAAGACTAAGATGTTAGATAACCACCTTTATGCATGATAATGAGAATGTTAGATATCTCACTCTTCATATGTTAATTTAACCATCAAATGACAAACTACTTAAATATTCATAGGGATAACTAGAATGATCATGTATGGTGAACTAATCTAAAGAACTATGTCATGAATAAATTTAGAACATGTATGTGTCTATTCATGGAAAATGATATCAATAAAATTAAATGCTTATGAATTAATAAAATCTTAGAATGCTTAAATCCTTAAGAAAAAGATAAGGCAAAGATAACTGCATAAATCATAAGTCACACAATTTATCAAATGTATTGAATTCCACATGCATTTCATTGATGTTTGATTTGAGAACATAATTTCGGCATAAGTAGTTATCTTAAAAACACAATGAGTTCTATTTGGGTATGATAAATACTCAAGATGCATTGACTTAAATAATGAATTGCCTAACAAAATAGCGACTTACTGCACCTCGTCAAGCACAAGCTTGCTAAGACTTGTAATTATTTACAATGTCTCATATTTGAACAAGTAGAATGGAAGAATGAATAGGTCAAGCTAGGGACGTGAAAGTGATTGCGAAGTGGTAATTATGGAAGAATTAGATTTTCAGTATCTAAATGGTGAGAAGTAATATTCGAGAACTATTTCATGATCTACTTGAAAATGTGAGTGTGTATAATTACTTCCATAAAGTAGACTCATTTGTATTTAGTGGAATGTGTTGTGATGTGGTTATGATTAGAGCTTTTGGGATTAATGTAAAGTCTTGTTATTTATATTCTAAAATAATGAAAATGACTTGTATTGTCTATTATGTGTTTCACACACATGCATCAAATGCACATATGTCTGAAAAAGAGAGGAATCTCTATTGGATTTTTGGTAGAAATGACATACTCATTTCACTTTTAAAAGAATAAAAAAATTCTAGTATTTTATTTTTGAAAAGAATTATAAACAAGGGACATGTCGAATTTCAAAATAGTTTTCAAAATGTATCTTGAAAACCTGGGATGTGACATCTATCTAGCTCCTCTGTCTCATGTGGAGGTTGTTCTTGGTGAACATGTACTTGAGGCTTTTGTGGTCTGTAAAAACATCAAAATTCTCCCCATGTGAATAATGCCACCAATTCTTCAAAGATAAGACAATGGCAACAAAATCCAAATCATGAGTGGGTAGTTATGTTCTTACTTCTCAAGCCATGTGGAGACATAAGCAATCACCCTACCATTCTGCCCTAGTCCTTTTCCTAAGGCATTATTGTACACTACAAATATGTCGCAACCCTCACGTAAGGACATAAATGGTGTAGGTGTGAGCTTCTCCTTCTACACTTGGAAGCTTATCTTGTAGTCAACTGTCCATACAAACTTTTGATCCTTCTTTGTTAAGGTGGACAATGGTTATGTAATGCAAGTGAATCCCTCTGTGAACCATCTGTAATAGCCTATATGACCCAGAAAACCCTACACCTCAGTCATAGTCTTGGGTCACTCCTAGTTAGCTATTGTCTCCACCTTTTGAGGATCTATTGTAACCCCATTCTTGGATATAATATGTCCAAAGAAATGAACCTAGTCCAACCAAAAATGGCACTTTAAGAACTTGGCATATAGCTGATGTGCTTGTGAGGTGCCCAACATAGCCCTCAAATGCTCATAATGCTCCTCAATACTTCTGTAATAGATGAGGATATCATTGATGAATACAATCACAAACTTATCTAGGAAGTCCCTAAACATCTGATTCATATCGTCCATGAATTGCATAGGCATATTCATCAACTTGAATGACATCACTAAGAACTCATAATGCCCATACTAAATCCTAAACACAATATTAGGGATGTCCTAATCCCATATCCTCAACTGATGGTAACCAAGCCTCAGATCAACCTTTGAAAATACTTTGGCTAATTACAACTGGTCTAAGAGGTCATCAATATGGGGCAAAGGGTATTTGTTCTTCACTATGACCCTGTTTAGTGTCCTATAATTTGCACATTTGCAAAGAGCCGTCCTTCTTCACAAATAATGTTGGAGATCCCCATGGAGAAACACTAGGGCAAATAAAACCCTGATCAAGCAACTTTTGTAACTACAACTTCAACTCTATAAGAGCCATACAGTAAAGAACTTTCAAGATAAGAGCTACTCTTGGTAGTAGCTTGATAGTGAACTCTATCTCTTGCCTTGGTGGCAACCCCAACAGCTCCTTTGGAAATACATTGCTAAACTCTCACACTACATTAATCTCCTCAATGTGAGGTATTGTAGCTCTTAAATCTCGACATAGGTTAGGTAAGCCTGATATCCAATCACCCCAAACCACTAGAGAATCTCCCTTAAGGGTGAACAAGGTTAGCTGCTTTGTTTTGCACTCAACCAATGGTCCATGCTCGGCCAACCAATCCATGACTAAGATGAAATAAAAAAATTTCATACTGATGATTCAATTAGCCCTAAGCTCCTAATCCAAGATAGTCAAAAATAAATCCTGCATAAAAATCTTATACTATAACTGGCTAACCAACAATGTACTATCCTCTAGAAGAAAACCCTATCTACTAGAAGCCATGTCCAGGCATCATGCAAAACTAGCATATATGAAGGAATGAGTAGCTCAAAAATCAATCAATATACATGCAAGTATATCAAACACTAGGAGAGTACCTTCCAAGGCTGTGTTCGAAGTGCGATCCTGATCAGTAATAATTATGAAAACTCACCCCTGACCACTGGGGGCCTAATCCTACCACAGTGCTTGGTCGAGCCACATTGGTTCTGCTCTCCTAACCTAAAAACTCTCATGCATGGTGGACCTACTAACCACAAATAAAGCATCTACAAATTCTACCAAAACTAGGATTTCTTTGAGGGGGTCAATGACAATTTGGTACATCCCTTGCATATTCTCACTCCTCTTAGGCTGACCCAAATCTAGCTTCTCAGGTTGTGTGAAACTCTTCCTCGTGGCAAAATTCTTCTTTCCCTTCCATATTGTCCTCTGACTGGTCTGACTAGTTTGACTGACCTATCTGCTCGCATCCTTAGAAGGCCTTTTCAACTATTGCTCTAGTATAGATGTTAACTCAATTGCCTTAGCTATAGTGGTAGGCTGAGTATAAGTTGCCTTCAATTATAAGCAATAGACCTCTAGGGCACATCTTCTTAAATGGGCAAACTCTGCCTCGTATTGTGCTATTGTCCTTGTGCCCTACACAATGCTTGAAAGTTCCAACTCCAGTCACTCCTGTACATGCAAAGGTAAGAACTTGCTCATGAAGACAACCTTAAAGTTCTCTCATGGTATAACATCTTTGCCATCGAAATAGTTTCGCTTGGCTATTGGCCACCAATGTGGGGTCTCACTAGTCTAAACAAATGTGGCTACAAGCACTTACCGCTACTTAGTATATCCATGGCTGTAAAGATCCTCTTTACATCATACAACCATGTCTTTGCTACCTCTGGGCCATCCTTGCCAGAGAATTTGGGTACAATCCACCGAAACCTCTACAATAAGTTGTCCCCTTGGGACCATCATCATCTAATTCAATATCTCCCCCAAGCTCTCCTCCTCTCCTAGGGGTCTGTATTTGCCACCTCAACCTCCATAGAAGAAGTTCAACCACCTCATCTGTAGCATCCATTTGGTCCCCAGCTTTACCCTAGGTTCCAATAATGGTTGATCTATTAGTGGGAGGAGGAGGATCCTCTTTACCTAGGAGTCATCTAAAACCAACAAAATTTTAATAAATTTCCTAACTATCCTAAGACTTGAGTTCCTATAGGTTGACCATTGATGATTTTTAGATTAGTTTAGTGGTGAATACCAAGGCATGAGCTCTGATGCCAAAATTTGTAACATCCTGATTTTTTTCAAAAATAATATTTTAAAATTTCTTTAAAAAATAGTTGAAATTTCCTTTGATTTATAGAAGTGTTGGCATTATATATGTGCCTATAAAGTTCTCTTCTTCAATCTAGGTGTTACTTCCTATAAGATCTCCTTGTATAATTAAAATAGGACAGTGGGTTTATATAAGTAGTAGAGTTGCATTGCCATAGGATTTACTAGCCACAACACAAACTACTATCTTTAAACAAACAAAGATAACTGGTCACATAAATAATTATAGGATGATAGAGTGTTGACCTTAAACTTATACATCATATGTCTTAAACATAGTTTATAGCAAAAAAAAGAAAAGAAATGCCATCATAATTATCAAATATATATGACCTGTAATGACTCCAATTTTGTAATATTGAAATTTCAAGTTTAGCAATGAAAAGTGCAGCTTTTAAAGATAAGGGAATTTTGGTCATTTCACTAGTTTCCTTGACTAAACCTAGGAATTTGGTACTAAAAGTGGTTCCATTAGATGCGTCTTGGAAAAAGGAATCCAACGAGACCAAAATCACCCAAAACGGAGTTAAAATGAGCAAGATATGGCCCTTTGAAGTTCAGGGACAAAACTGTAAATTTCACAAAAACGACTTAACCTGAAAAACACAGGTGCCCGTTTTGATACGGGCACCCTTCATCTTCAACCTCTTAGAGGTTTCTGGAACGGTGGTGTTTCAAGAAGAAACCACCGCCATTCTAGAGGTTTCTCCACCGCCATTCAAAGGCGGGTTAGAACCCCTCCAGAACCCTCTTTAAAAGCCCTATAAATAGAGCTCTTGGGTGCCTCTAATGGCAGCCCAAAACCTTGAAGAAAACCAGTCGTGAAACAGTGACCTAGAGGTAAAAATGATGAGAAAAACCCAGCAACGAGCCAGGTACGTCCGAGATCACTCAAAACCCATCTCCCCCTTAGTTCCAAGGTCAATTCCCCTAAGTTTTTGCATGAAAAACCATGCAAAACGGAGCCTGGGAGAGCCACCAAGGACCCTGGGATGTCCCCAGGGCTGTACTGGTTCGACAGGGTCGAACCAGGGTGACCTGAGGACGACCCAGGTCTCTAACGGGCAGGACGATCCAATAGGAACGTCCCACGTCGACCTGCGTCGACCTCCGTTTGAAAAACCAAACGGGCGCGTCCAGGGACGCGCCCGCTAAAGAGAAGGACGGGTGGAGAAGTCGGACGCATTTGCAGACGTGCCCACTGAGGCGCACACCGCAGACGCACAGCACACTAGCAGAGGCATCATTTTTTGGTTGTTAAGGAAGCCAGGGCACATGACGCTGACGTGTAGTGCCCTAGCATTCCATATTTTAATACTTGAGGGTCTTGTGTACATACAACACTAAAACACTTATAACTTGAGATCTAGAGCTCTGATTGAGGCACCGCAAAAGGCGTTGTGTCCGTGTCGACGACGCAGACACATCCAAACCATAAAATCTCTAATCAAGGCCCAATTAAAGGAGAGCATGACCCTTAGAATAGGATGATGATGCGTGGCCACTAGAACTTTGGAAAACTGAGGATACCAAGGCCCAATTAGGACCTTAGGACACCCATAGGCATAGGGATGGACCCCTAATGCCTAAGTAATAAGACCCAACTACTCTAAACCCATAAAAGATAGGTTAAACTAACCTTGAGTCCCCAAACCATGTTCAGGAGCGTACGAGGACAAAAGGGTTAACGCGACCTAGTCAGGTAGGTGCTCTATCACTATTAGATTCTTTTAAAAGAACTATTGTTATTTTGAGAACATATGTTTTAAATATATGACTTGATTTGCATGAATTAATTCAGCATGCATGATAAATGCTTTGTACATAGCCATATTTTGAAATGATTGCATATAAGTTATGCACATATATGGGTTGCAACAAAGTGCATACATTGCGTGATTTAAGTACTTGCAAAGATTGCATGTCCTTGAGGGTTGCCAAAAGACGCTGGAGTGCCGAGGGCCAGGCAGAGGGACCCAAAGAGGACAAGTTTTAACAAGAGGTTTTGACTTCTTTAATCTTATGTGATTTGGGCAAGTAAGCCCGCGGGTGCTATGCCGAGGGGTCTGGGTTGGCCACCCGACCTCTACCACTAATAGGTGGATGGGTACCACGCCCAAAAAGAGGTAAGTCCCTACGTCGACTACATGTGGTACAGGGGGCTACCACTAGTGTCATGGCACTGGGTCGACATGTCATAGGCCCTATGGAGGCTATGACTGAGTGTCCTCAGGTACCCGGGGACCACACGGTGAGGAGGTCGTGGGCATAGTGGACCCTATGGTTTGATGAGTTATGTGCATTTCATATAGCATGATATGAGATTGGTCGACCATACCATACTAGAGATCCATGAGTTGGACTCCATGAAGAATCTATTACATATCATGATGTCATCATATATATATATATATATATGATACTTTTAATTTTGGATTATGTGATCTTTTAAGTCATGAGTATTTCAGTTGATTATGGATTCTTATACTGATATTGAACCCGAGTATTCAAACATACGCATATTTTGAATGAGCATATGATTTTAAAACATCTCATGCATTTATAAAACTAGTAGTGATAGGCTCCTACTGAGTATATTATATACTCACCCAATCCTCCACATTTTTCAGATACAAAATAAATACTTAAGGGCAAGGAACGTTTATACTAGGAGACACAGGCTAAGTACAAGTAAGTAAACCCCTATCTTATCTTTCAATGTTACTTGATTGTAGTTACTCTCTAATAGCTGGGGCTATGACTAACACTTTCTTGGGAATAATATTGATTTAAACTTTTCCATGGCTAAATAAATTGAGAATGTGTTTGAACACTCGGGGTATTTATGAAAGGTTGTTTTCCAAATGAGAAAGATTTTCATGCATTTCATATTTATAAAACAAGAGATCTCGCCTTTTTATCAAAATTGCATCATATAAAAACCCAGGTCGTGACATGACCACATATATCAGTGAGTCAAGAGTCTAATAACTTCATCTTTCCCTCGTCCTTAGTGCTAAACCTTCTTGAAGTCTCTTCTAAAAAATGTTGGTGTAGGTGGGTAAGCATAAAAGCCTCACTAGGAAAAAGGCTAATACAAACTAGTCTAACGAAAATACATGGCAACCAGTATTGTACACATAAGTATATATATGTACATATATAAGAGTTTAAAAAAGTGAGTCTATCATGGATTATCAAAGTAGATATGTTCATTCATATGATTCACATTAAATTTTGTGTACATTTCTAATATATGTAATACCTTCATCCATGGCAAAGATCAATTAACTTAGAATACAATGAGTTACACTCCTTTTGTGGAAGAGATCATAAGAATCGTGATGCTATGAAGATGCACATTGATATATATATATATATATAAATTATATACATACATACCTCTATATTTAGCAAGTTTTAACGTCAAAATAACTCAAACATTACTAATTGGGGTTAATTCTACATTTTTGTAGCTCTAATCTAGAAATGAGAAAAATGGTACCTTAATAATCTTACCCCTAAAAGAACAAATTTTGAAACCAAGCTACATCATGGGCCCACACATTCCAAACATGAAATTCAAGAGTTCAAGCTAAAAATTCAATGTCATTACCAAAGTCAGAGCACTGAGAAACCACCCATGCAAAGTTGCCATTCAAGAGAGGGTGTATGTACCAAAAGTAAGGTTATAGAATTTTCCATGGATGTGTGTAAGCTAGTTGCCACGTTGGGAAGTTTTTAGGAGTATCTCAATTCATATACATTGGGATCGCGTACAATGAGAGCTCTCTGAAGAAAAATAAGCCAGAACACTGAGGCTTGCATGAGAAAATATTCCTTCCACCCTCTCTCCTACTCAATCAAAAGAGGGAACCACCTAAGGAGCCATACAATTTTTGCCATGCAAGGTGGTGAGTCACACTAAATCCTGTGTGATAACATGAGAAAAATTACAAAAACAAGCAGAGAAAAAATAAAGAGTGAAGAGAGAGACAATTTATAAGAAATCCATGGTTGGAAAGCATTAAAGGCTAAGATCTATCCTTGTTCATGCACATTCTAAGCAACAATGAGAATCTAATTCAATAAGGATGAACCAATGAGATTAAAAACTCTGTAATAAGAATAGAATCAAGCCCCATTGGTGGAGATATTTTTAGTGGGCTGCCCACCTTAAGAATAGGAGAAAAGCATCTACCTCATGGAATGTCATGTCCCACTCTCCTTAATACTTATTCATTGGAGAATTTTATTGTGGCATAGAGAGAAAAATAAGAGGAGACTAAGGAGGCATCCCATTTTAATAGTGTAGTATAAAGAAGCACTTAAAGAAGATCTCTAAGAATATGAACACTACAACCAAATTTCCTCTACTCAAGCTAGATCCATGATGATCAAATGGATTAGAATGAAGCAAAGAAAACCTATACACACTAGCCACCTTTCCCTTGTTGAAATGTCAAAAAAAAACCCTAAGGAAGGAAAGATCTCATCCATTCATTCTCATCCAATGGTCCACCTTCCTTATAAATTTTTGCACACACCACCAAAGTGTTCCATGTCTCCTCCCCCTTAATTTCCCATTTCCACTTCACCTCCTTGAATTTCTCTCCTTTCTTTCTACCATTTCCTTCCCACTTATTCTCTTTCCCACTAACCCTTATCCTCTTTCCTTCACCATCTTATCTCTTTCCACCCTAACATATTGCCTTATATCTTGTTGTCATTCCATGTCCCATTTCTTTTTAGTATTGAATTCAACACATCCCTCCTTTTCCTTCTATCTTATCTTCCTCTCATCTCAATCCTTCTTCCTTTCATCTCTTCCTTAGATCCTAGCCATCCAAACCTTAAGGATATCACTCTAAAAATATCTACAAGTATAGAGTGAAGGAAAAGAGAGCAGGATCTCTTACCTTTGCAATGAATTTAAGGATAAACCGAGGAGAAATAGAGGAGAGATATCCCCTTTTCCTAGGCTCACCCAATATCACATGTTCACATCCTTTGGAGAAGAGGTAAAGAAGATTATCCATTCCCACTTCCCTTCATCTTCTAGTTACCTTCTTATTTTCTCATTCTTTTATACACCATTCTTTGCAATCTAGTGTTGCACGCATAACACCTCACTCCCTTCCCTTACCTTTCCAGCCTTTTGATTTACATGCATCCAGCCTTGTACTTATCCATTGCATGTAACCCCCGATTCCATGCTTCTCTTCCATGCCTCCTTCACTATCCATTGCGTGCATGCATCTTAGTATCCCTTACACCATCTCCTTTACACCATTAGTTGAGCATGCCCATACCGCTCCATTGCATTCCACCATAACACACACTAACCTCCTTCTTTATTTTTGTATCTTTCGTGCATCATCCTCTAGATCTCCATACATCCCTCCATTTACCCTTACACGTCATTCCATTCACAACATCACACGGTCCCTCCATCACCCTTATACCACATGCACTACTCATCCTTACTTTATCACATGCACACTCCCCCTTCTCCTTTCACTTTGTTTTCTTCTCTAGGACTTGTGAAATTAAGGAAAAGGAAGAACACCTTGTGCCCTTCTATGGAAACCAAGGACTCTTCAAAATCTAAAAGCATGGTTGAGAGTTACATTAGGTTTGTGGCATGTTGGGTTAAGGAGATGAGAAAAGTTTGGATGTAAAGTAGTGTACATTGGGTTGAAGAGAAGTGTAAAAGTTCTTGTTAAATGATACAACAAGAAGACTATAAAGCACAACTGAAACCCACAAGAAGAAGGAACTTGTAAAAAATCTTGTTGAGTGACACAATGAAGCACTCTTACAGTGGACAGTTCAAGAAAGTTTCTTATTTGCTTTGTTTTCCTTTCTTTATTATACCCCTTTTAGTCAATTTTTTTAATGAAATAGTTATCTTTTATTTCTTTCTTTAGTTTCTTTCTTTGCTTAGTTACTAGTTCTATTTCCTTAGTTTCTTTAATTTCTTAGTTTATTCCTTGCTTTGGTTATTTGCTTAGTTATTTATTTAGATTTATTTCCTCTAATTGAATGTTGGCTAGGTTAGAGTAAAGTAATTTAATTTTAATTAACTTCAATTCTTAAGAGTCATTTTGGGATCAACCCATATTTTTCAATTCTACACTCTAATAGAACCATGCACTTGTAGTAATTATTAAAGAACATCATGTTTTTGGCACCATTGTTGAAACTTGCAATCAAGTTTCATTAAAATTTAAGTTTTCTTTACTTCACTCCTAGTTGTAGTCTTAAAATTGCATATAAAGTAATTACTTTTAATTTTTTTTAGGACACTCTCCTTACTCATGAAAGAATTTGATACTTTCATTCTAACTTGTACAAGAATTTGTAGAAGAATAAAGATTTGGAGGAAGACATCAGGATAGTTTCCATTTTTTATTTGAGTGGATTGAAACGAGTTCAATATTGTAAATTTTTACAATGCGATTCACTTCAATTTGAACAAGGTACAATCTCGTTGGTGACAAGTCTAAAATATAGGAGTTATCTAGTTTAGGCATAACCTAAAAGCTACACTCCCAAAAAGAAAGTGAAGAAAAAAAAACTTTTATCTTTTTTGCCATAGGGTTAGGATTGATTGTGTGTCTTTATTCCTTTGCATCATACAACATATAACTTGCATTATCTAGTTTAGGTGTTCCTTGGATTGTGTATAAATAAGAAAAAGAGAAAAAGTACTCTCTCATTGTATACAATGACTTGTTTTTGTTGTATATAAAGTGGAGTCCAATACACTAATTATTGGTGTATGTTAGGCCATTGATCATTCAACCCAGACTCAGTACTATTAGATCTAGAGATCGAATGGACCACAAGGCCAAGTCTTAGGAATCAAATGGATTTAGTAACCCTTGCTGTAGATATGGTTAGTGAAGTAGTAGAGGCTAAGCCCTTAATAGACTATTCAATGCTGGCACTATTTAACTTCCTATCATATATAGAGTTACTTGCAACTACTATCGAGTATTTTGAGTTAAAACTAAGTTAGACAACTTTTTCCAACCATTTATGGTCTAGATAAAGAGGATCCCTACCACTATTCCCCCTTCTCTTTAAAGGATAAAGCGAAGTCATGGATGAATTCATTAAAATTAGAGTCCATCTGTCACGACTCGGGTTTTCCCATGCATTTTTAAATGCAATACCTAATTTCCTAAGGCGGGATGCATCCCTATTTGAAAACCATTCTATAAAGAAACATGCAATGCAGCGGAAAATCTTTTGTTTTTGAACTCATCTTTGGAAACCCCGAGTGTCATTTGCTTTCACAACAACTAAGGTAGTTTTTGAAAAACGTCAGAAATCATAAATGTTTTTCCCTAGGTCTTTTCAGTCACAACGCACAGCCCAACTGTAACTAAGTACAAACACATGTCCAAAGGGTTGAGAGTTTACTTACATGTATATTTGTTTCCTTTTGGATTCACTTGCTCATAGCACTAACATAGATGTCCTCTTTTTGTGAGTGGAGCTGTCTTGAACCATGATATATACGGACGTACCCTGTCCTTGAGTGCTTACTGATGTCTAAAAAATGTTAAGGATTGGGTGAGTATATAATATACTCAGTAGGAGCCTATCACTACTAGTTTTATAAATGCATGAGATGTTTCAAAATCATATGCTCATTCAAAACATGCGTATGTTTAAATACTCGAGTTCAATATCAATATAAGAATCCATAATCAACTGAAATTCAAAATATGCATATGTTTGAATACTCGAGTTCAATATCAGTATAAGAATCCATAATCAATTGAAATTCAAAATATGCGTATGTTTGAATACTCGAGTTCAGCATCAGTATAAGAATCCATAATCAACTGAAATTCTCATAACTTAAAAGATCACATAATCCAAAACTGAAAGTATCATATATATATATATATATATATATATATGATGACATCATGATATGCAATAGATGCCTCATGGAGTCCAACTCATGGACCTCTAGTATGGTATGGTCGACCAACCTCATATCATGCTATATGAAATGCACATCAAACCATAGGGTCCACTATGCCCACGACCTCCTCGCCGTGTGGTCCCTGGGTACCTGAGGACACTTGGTCATAGCCTCCACGAGGCCTATGACATGTCGACCCAGTGCCATGACACCAGTGGTAGCCCCCTGTACTACATGCAGTCGACGTAGGGACTTGCCTCTTTTTGGGCGTGGTACCCATCCACCTAATAGTGGTAGAGGCCGGGTGGCCAACCCAGACCCCTCGGCATAGCACCCACGGGCTTACTAGCCCAAATCACATAAGATCAAATAAGCCAAAACCTCTTTTCAAAGCCAGTCCTCTTTGGGTCCCTCACAACTGCCTGGCCCTCAGCACTCCAGCCTCTTTTGGCAATCCTCAAGGACATGCAATTTTTGCAAGTACTTAAATCACGCAATGTATGCACTTGTTTGCAAAACATGTATGTGCATAATGTATATGCAATCATTTACAAACATGTCTATGTACAAAGAATTTATCACATGCATGCTGAATTAAATCATGCTAAACAAGTCATATACTTAAAACATATGTTCTCAAAACAATAATAGTTCTTTTAAAAGAATCTAATAGTGATAGAGCACCTACCTGACTAGGTCGCGTTAACCCTCTTGTCCTCGTATGCTCCTGAACATGGTTTGGGGACTCAAGGTTAGTTTAACCTATCTTTTATGGGTTTAGAGCAGTTGGGTCTTATTACTTAGGCATTAGGGGTCCATCCCTATGCCTATGGGTGTCCTAAGGTCCTACTTGGGCCTTGGTATCCTCAGTTTTCCAAAGTTCTAGTGGCCACGCGCCACCATCCTATTCTAAGGGTCATGCCCTACTTTGATTGGGTCTTGATCAGGAATTTTATGATTTGGATGTGTCCATGTCATTGATACGGACACAACACCTTTTGCAGCGCCTCAATCGGAGCTCTAGATCTCAAGTTATAAGCGTTTTAGTGTTGTATGTACATAGAGTCTTAAAGACCAAAAACCGGAATGCTAGGGCGCTGCGTGTCTGCGACGTGCGCCCTGCTTCCTTAAGTAACAGAAAAATTCGATGTGCGCTAGTGCGCACCTCAGCGGGTACGTCTGTAGACGCGCGCGACAACTCCACCCCTCTGTCCCTTTAGCGGGCGCGTCCCTGGACGCACCCGTTTGGTTTTTCAAACGGACGTCGACCTGTGTCGATGTGGGACGTTCCTATTGGATCGTCCCGCCCGTTGGAGACCAGGGTCGTCCTCAGGTCACCCTGGTTCGACCTTGGGGACATCCCAGGGTCCTTGGTGGCTCTCCCAGGCTCCGTTTTGCATGGTTTTTCATGCAAAAACTTAGGGGAATTGAGCCTAGGACTATGGGTGAGATGGGTTTGGGGAGTTTTTGAGCATACCTGCTTCGTGGCCGGTTTTCTCTCCACGTTTTCCCCTCTTGGTCACTGCTCCGTGATGGGTTTTCTCCAAGGTTTTGGGCTGCTATTGGAGGCACCCAAGAGCTCTATTTATAGGGCTTTTAAAGAGGGTTTTGGAGGGGTTCTAACCCCCTTTGAATGGCGGTGGAGAAACCTCCAGAATGGCGGTGGTTTCTCCTTGAAACACCGCCGTTCCAGAAGCCTCTAGGAGCTTGAAGACGACGGGGTGCCCGTATCAAAACGGGCACCTATGTTTTTCAAGTTAAGTCGTTTTGTGAAATTTACAGTTTTGCCCCTGAACTTCAAAGGGCCATATCTTGCTCATTTTAACTCCATTTTGGGTGATTTTGGTCTCGTTGGATTCCTTTTTCCGAGACGCATCTAATGGAACCACTTTTAGGACCAAATTCCTAGGTTTAGTCAAGGCAACTAGTGAAATAACCAAAATGCCATTTTCTTTAAAACTGAACTTTTCATGGGCTTTTAATATTACAAAAATTGGGGTCATTACATTATTACCCCCTTAAAAGAATTTCGTCCTCAAAATTCCATAACTTATTATTTTCCAAGTATTTGTCTCTTAGATGATTTCTTGGTGAATGCATTCCCCTCTAGGAATCAATTCTAGGTTCATCCTTAATTTATTATTTCCATTGTTCCTCCTATAAGGCCTCACCCATAAGGGCTTGTTTTCACTGCGTACTCTGATGCAGCGCCATACTCTCGTACGTGCCAATTTAACAATACCGTTTCCTAGCGGTACTTCATCTATCTTGAATTCCTTAGATTCCTATACTTATCTTATCATGTATAAGATAGTCTCCTTGTAAGATCATGCTTCTTTGCTCATGAATATACTTCTTTCAAGATCATATTATCTTATTTCTCCTATTTTGAATATCATAGGATAATCCTTTTCATCTAGTGATCTCTTTCATTATCCACAAGTCCAAAAAGTTACCTTCTTTCTATTGTGTCTAACCTTGCTTCTTACCCTTGTCTCCCAAATACTTCAATAACTGACATGGTATCATGTGTTCTATAGCGAAACCCTTGATTAACTTCGAATTTCAACTGTCTGTTGTTTTCCATACGTGACTCAAGATGAAATCATGAAAGCTAATTAGTACCATCTTCCATCATTAATACTACCTCATATTACGATTAAGACGTTCAAACTGTTCATCAAGTTTCATAGATGCTGAAGTCATCAAATGCTCTTTCTTCTTGAAGAGTTTATGCATACTCATGTCAAATATATCATGGTCCATTGTTCTCTTCTAGAGGCCTATCTCACTATTCACATCAACTTGTTATTAGGAGTGTTAATAATGTTCCTATTTATGCAAAGCAAAGAGTCTCTTATTCATCACCGGATACCCTTACTAGGTCATGGTTGAATCCTTTTGTCATTATCCTCTTTGTCCTTTCTTTGCTTGATGGTTTTCTTCTTTACCTTCGAGTTCAAAAGTTCTATACTCAATCCAGTAGGGTTAGTCCTTAAGAAATTCCTTTAATTGATTTTTCGTACTTGGTATATGCTCGTAATGACTAACTATTTATCAAAAAGGCAATGTAACATCCAATCTCACCTTATAGTGTGCTAGCCATCTCACCTTTTCTTCTTCCATCCCCTATGTCAATATATCGTGCAATCTTTTATCAAGGTTTTATTGTCAATCATGCAGTCTATATTGTTAGGAGGTATGCTTGTAAGTGGTGATTTTCTCAATTCCTCAAATTTTATTCTTCAAGTGCCTTCTTATACTTAGTTTATAATAGCAATAATTATATCAAATTGTACTGAAGTTGTTAACTCCACAAGTTTTACAATACCCAGATAAGCATAACCATTTTCTTATACATAGAAAGACTTTATTTGATTACCTATTGATCTCTTCCCAGATACGTTATAAGCTCAATGGCCTCTAGAGTGATCGGTACTTATCTACCTTTCTTTCAATCCAAGTCTGTAATATTTTTCAGACCCAAAGTAATTTCTTCATCTTGTCATGGTAGCCACTAAGGTTTGGAAAACCTTTCACATTGGTTTAGATCACTTCTTATTTTTGCTCCTATCTCAGTTGTTACTATATTTATTGTACTTGTAGCTCTTCATGATGTGGCCTAATCAACTTCATGATGTGGCCTAATCAACTGGCCTTATACCCTCAAATGACTTAGCCTATCAAGTACTCAAGTCTAAAGACTTATAACATCCTTCTGAGTATATAACTTCAACTACCAACTCATCGACACTAACATACCTAATTAATTAGGGTGGGATGCCTTTATTTTAACAACACTCAATGATGGTCTTAAGATATTTGGTCTTCCAATCTATGATGGCGAGACCTCAATTTGATCCTTGATAGTACCCTACTTGCTAAATAGATAAGTTACTATCCTGGCCTATTTCCTTTTTCAATATAACTTTATTTACTCATGTAGTGGCAAGGTGAGATATCACCAAAATTTTCCTTTTTATGGATTATATCCATTGGTGTCTCCCATAAACTAATGGATCTTAATAATAATCTTTTTGATATCAAACCATTTTTAGAATTTTTAAATTTCTAGTTGGTCGCCATTCTTCTTTTCTTTTTTTTTTTTGAAAATTTCTTGTCACATATTCTCCTGAAATTCGATACTCTACTCAAAGCCTTAAACCCCATATGCTTCCTCTCTTTGATACTCTTTTTCAATAAGATAATCAACTCACCTAGTATTATCCCTTTGTATTTGTTTGATCTTCCCTCCTACAGGATTCAAGATGTTAGAATTGTATGTATCTTCATAGAGTCATGATGTTCTTTTCATTGAATACTGGTAGTTACATCTCTATCTCTTTCTCTCTTTTCCTCAAAATCCTCATTTGGTCCACCTAGATCAATGTCTCTATATGCTTTGTTGCATATAATTGATACTTCATGTATTCCTTTACTTAGATATGATAAAGTGAATACCTGTCTTAAGATTATTGAAATCCTCAATTGCCTATAGCCTCAATAAAATTCATACAATGGTATTGACGTTTTGATCATGCTATACTTTTCTTATAAGTTCTTGTTAGGATCAATCTATAGATTTATTATCTCCAATATTATCGTCAAAAATCTTTTGATAACTTGGTCGAATTCATTTCCCTATCATATTCGTGTTATGTTTCTCTTAATCTCATAATATGTTACTTGATTTGCTCCATAATACTCAAGTGGTTATTATTTAATAGCATTTCACTCTTCATAAGACTCCAATTAAGGTATTGAGCTATACCTTTGTGATCTAGTATGAGTCACTGTTATGCCCTAGTATCATCTTGCATTCTCATCGCTCTTATTATTATCAAAATCATCTCAAAGTCTGTCTTTTAAATCCCTTATTAGAAAACCTTTCGCTCTTACCTAATTGATCTTCAAGATGATCTACACCGTTGAAATTTAATCTGATCCATGCATTCCTCTTTTGATCAATCTGCACTGTTGAATATTCATCTAAGCAATTCAACCCTCCTTTAGTTGATCTGCAAGACCAAAGACTAGATTAGAGTCATCTAAACCATACATTAAACATGTGATTAGGTCAAATGATCATCTAACTGTTAATTTTGATAATTTATGGTTGGATGGTCAATTTGAGCTAAATTTTATATTTTATCCAAAAATTACTAAATTAATGAGTTAGACGGTCTAATTAAATGCTAAACTAGGGGTCTTTTGGCCAAAATTACACACTTAACACCCCCCAACCAGCATTTTGCTAGTCCCGAGCAAAACACGTAGAAAACTAACCATACATTAAGCATCCGATTAGCTCAAATGATCATTTAACTGTTAATTTTGACAATTTATGGTTGGATGGTCAATTTGAGCTATATTTTATATTTTATCCAAAAATTACCAAATTAATGAGTTAGATGGTCTAATTAAATGCTAAACTAAGGGTCTTTTGGCCAAAATTACACACTTAACACCCCCCAACCAGCATTTTGCTAGTCCCGAGCAAAACATGTAGAAAACTATTTTACAAAAAATGGTATAAGGTGCAAGTGCAACTTTCGTAGGAACTCACGATTGCACTTAGCACATGCAACGTGCCCTTGAACCCCTAGGTTACCCCTAGTGGATGAGTTAGCCCTTGTCAGGGTTTGTAGTGAATATACCCACAAATTCAATAAGGCTGAGTCCCCTATTTCATCTCAAAGAATCCTCATTCATTAGCAATCTACTAGTTTTTGACAACTTAATGGAGAAGATTTGACAATTTACACATCATACACATGTTAAAGACATTTTATTTGAGTTATTTCTCAAAGTGCGTGTGTACAGCCACATAAATCTTGACTTCTAACTGGATATGCTTAAATTCCATTGAAAAAATGTCTTGACCTCAAATCCTCACAGGTATACTCTTAAAAATGAAACTCTCAGATAAGGGTTAAACATATTTCTCTCATTATGTGACCGAATCGAACAAGCTAATGGTTCACATAAATCTTTTGGATGCTCATGAGACAAATGAAAGTGATCCCTAAGAGTGGATGTTATCACCAAGAATCTTAGGGGTATTTTACCTTAGTTCCTTCTTTTTATTTTCTCTTTAAGGCTATGTTTCACCTAAGATCAATAGGACTTTAACTAGGACAAAATATAGGCTTAGGACAAGTTCAGAAAAGAACTGTATATGGATTTCAAAGGTTCAAAATTGAGTAGAGGTCTTCCATGACTATCTATTACGACAACTTTTCTTTTGGGTTGTACGTGAAGTGAATATCTATTTCATATTTTTGTCTTTCTTTTTCATTCTTTTCATTTTATTTATTTTTTCTTTGGCTTCTTTAGATGAAAGACATCTAATTTTTCTCACTTCTTTGACTTTTTGTCCTATTTTTTTAACTTTTTCTACTAACTCTACTCATTTTGACAATGGGTAATGGATATTTATTTAACTAGCTTGTCTTAGGTTAAGGTAAATGGGGTTAGGAAAGAAAAGGCTTAATAATAGGCTCAAAGGGGTTAACTAGTGGTATGATATACTGGGTAGGCTTTATATCTCTAGGCTGAGCAAGGATGGCCTATATCATTTTCTAAGTTTCCCAAAGCCTATCAGATTCAATAATTTGTTTGGAATTAAAGCTATTACTCCTATTTATTCTTGATGTTTAATCAAAACAAGGATAACAGGATCACACTAATGCATGTACGCTAAAGAAATTATGAAATTACTTATAACTCTTTGAAAGAAGATAGTCTCTAAACTCACTGTGTTATAGGTCTCCACTAGTTTTCCTCATGTCATACCTCTCTATTAATCTTGACTACGTGTTGTGTGTAAATGGTTTCTGAGAATTAACTTTCATAAAATGCATCAACACATGAATGATATTCAAAACTAATCACATGCATTCCCATTAAGAGTGAAAATAGTGAAATTACTAAGTTTTGAACATCTAGTTCTCATCACAATAAGGGAACTCTACCTTAAAAACTTTTTTTCCCATTTTTTTTCTCAAAAGAATCAAGAAAACTCAAGATAATTCAAAATTCCTATCTACATCTACATCCCCCAACTTGAATGAAACATTGTCCTCATTGTTTGAAAAACATAGGATCCTATATGAAAATTGAGTGATGTAGACTCTAAAAACCCCGGGTTGCCCCCAGTAAGCTCTAAGTTTAATGTCTTCACCTAGATGTTAACAATTAATTTTACAACGTGTAAGACAGATCCCCAGTGGATCAAACTTAGACAGTGGTGGAAGAACTTCTAGAATTAAGTCTTCAATCATGTTGTAAGAATCTTCAAGATCTAATTGGTGATGGTTGACATTAAAGACATTCAGCTCAACTTTCATATTGCCGAAGGATAATTGTAATACACCATTTCTAAAATTTATGATTACATTGGAAGTCGCTAATGTAATGACCCCAAATTTTTGTAACTTATTAAGGCAAATTAATAAAGTTTGAATTTTTAGAAATTCTGGGCTAGAATATTAGGTTATTGAAAATTCCCTTTTTATGGAGATTATATCATGAATTAAAACATAGAAATTATGGATGTACTTGGAAAACTGATCGAAACAACATTAAGTATGTTCAATTCTGAGTTAAAATGAAAATTCCTTAATTTTCTCTATTTGGGGGTAAAATGGTAATTTTACCCATATTCCATATCTAAGAAATAAGACCTCAATATTCATGATTACTTAAAAATATGATTCCAACGCCACTAAGTACGCTCGATTCCGAGTTCGGAGAAATATTGCCTATTATTCTCCAATTTTGGAGTTCAAAGGGCAAAAATGTCTTTTTACATAAAAGTGGGGCCCACAAAGTGGGCCAACGTTCCAGAAGCAACAATAATTGCTCAGTGCATTATTGCTGGTAGTGGAGAATGTAGTGGAGATTGTAGTGGAGAATGGAGAATGCACTTGTAATAAAAAATTCTAAAGTAATAAAATATCTTATCAAAATAAATGATAAAAAATTCAAATTTGGCTATAAATATGTCCCAAAATTTTCCAAAAATTTTCACAACCTTAACCACAAAATTTCCAAATCTTCCCTGGAGTTTCAGCTCCAAATTCTCATTCATCCCTCTCCAATCTCTATTTTTCTTATTTCTCTTTCGTCTTTTTAAGTGGAACAAGAGACCTAAATTCAATCAGGCACTCCGTTCCAGAAAGAATCTGATAAATTTCACCATCCATAACCTTCTATACTATAGTATATTCCACATCTCTGAATCAATTTCAAGATCCAACGGTTCCAACAACAGAAAATCACACAAAGGTGGACAATCGGGCTATATTATCATCAACCGGTAATTCTCTCAAATTGGGCATCAATTATATTTTTTTTCTCCAATCAGGTAGGTGGAACAACTTTCCATACATATTTATTATGGTTTAGTATAATTTTTATTTTTCTGTAATTTAATTTGAATGAAAAATGGTAAAAATAAAGTAAATACCAGAGCCTTCAATTCATGGTGATAGAGAGCTTAGATGAAAATTCTGAGCTTTTCAATCGATCTAGAAGGGTTAAAAACACCTAGGATACAATTTTCAAGAAAATCTAACAAGGTTTGGACCCTCAATTGAGAGAGATTAGTTCTGCTGGGCCGAGATCAAATCTGGACCCTAAGAATGGCTGTAAAATTCAATTTAAGATTGTGGAGTCATATGAACTCCAAATTGAGATCGGAAAGAAGCTATGGAAATCTTGTAATGTCTAGTTTCTAATGAAGTCATAATATTTCTAAAAATTATTTCTGTATTTTTCTGTATTTTGGAAATAAGTGTCCAATTTCTAAGATCTTCAAGATCTGAGGTGATCAGATCTTGGAAATTTATTTTAATGATGATATAATAGTGTAATAAAGTAATATCTATGGTTAATTTGGATAGATCTTTGATAAATTAGGGGATCTGTCCTTTATGGTAGAAAAAGCCTAAAATAAAAATAAAAAAATACAAAGGGACCCACTTGATCAATGAGATCAAGTATGATCAGATCCTTGGGATGGATTAAATGGATGATATTATAATGAAATCAAGTTAGATCATGGATGAAATGTGACAAAATCAAGTGGATATGATTTTTGGATCTTAATGGATTAAAAGCCTTAAAGGTAATTAAAACCCTTGATCTAAAGGAAAACACCTAAGATCTAATGGTTGGATCATCTTTAAAGGCTTATAATAATCTTAATATAATTACTTTAATTGTCTTTTATTGGATATAGAAGTGTAAATGTGATTTATGTTCTAAGTTTTAATTGTCTTTTATTAGATATAAAGGTGTAAATGTGATTTATGTTCTAAGTTAGAAAGCATGATAGTGTAATCTTTAAATTTTAGTATGATATGCCCTAAATGAGTAATTTTTTAGTAGATTTGATTATCTTAGGATCATGATAGTGTAAATTAGAGATTTAAACATGATTCCATTAAGATAGAAGTACAATTTTATGTATTTCATAACTTAAGATCATGTTAGTTTTATTTCATGAGCTTAAGTTACATTCATTGGAAGAATGTTAGTATATAACTGTTAAACTTATATTTGATTTATGCTCTCAAGTTTATGATTTACTTATTATCAAATTTTATTTAATTGTTAAGTAGTTGTTAAGATATAAGGAGCATAAATCACCAAAAATGTAAACTATTGAAAAATAGAGATTCATGGACAACTAAGATGAATGAATGATTTTGACTTAATAAGGGCTATAGTTAGTAGGAAAATATAAGGAATGTTTTACCAATTCCTTGGCCCAAAGTAGAAAAATAATGAACATCCATGGATGACATTATGCATATCCATGGAAATTAATTAAAATCAATTAGAGAAGGGACTTAAGGTAAAGAGCTCATAGGAACCTTGTCAAAGGTTGAGCTAGTACCATTCCAGTGGACTCTGAACATTGTGGTTACAGGGGGTATACAAGACCCAAGTGCTTTTCCCTCACCTCCCGTTGACGTAAGAGAGGTCTAAACGCCTCCTTACATGAGGGTTGTATTAACCACTTTTTGAGCAGACTTTAACTGGTAAGTACTAGTCATCCTGAAATAAGGAGGAGTTGTCTAATAATAGGAGGAAATAAATTATCTTCAACAAAGTAAGACACTAACTGGTTGAATAATAATAAGAACATAAAAAGATAGCAAATTATCTAACCCTAATAAAAATAGTAAGTAAGATAAGGATGATCAAACAAGATGAGATCTTGTAGGATCAAAAATAATAAGGAAAAAGAAACACCAATGTAGATTAGATTGTTATGTATGATATAGATAGTATTTGTATAGATGATATTAAACCCTTGGATATATGATATTCAAGGAAGAAAGATTCAGATCATCCTACATAAGGATGATCAAAAGACCATGTAGTATGTACCCTTGATTAGAAAAATGACATTATACATATGATTTAACAGATATATGTTGATCGAGACTATGGCAGATTTCAATCAGTAAGAATACCTTATTGAGGTAGGTGGATTATTAAGAATGCCTTTACATGAAGATACATGTCTAATACATGATCTTATGTTTTGAAGTATTGACATGTATGATACCAATATATTAAGGTAAATAGCTTAAATTGAAATATGATCCAACCAAATGATGAGAAAAATAAGTATTAAATGGTTAAGTTGAGAATTGAGAACAACCCTAAGTGAATAGGAAGGTAGAAAATATTCTAGCCCTAGATAAACAGACAGATAGTTTGATATGTATAAGTATTATTTTACATACAAGCTTGGAGGCTTGTGGTTTTGTTTTAAACAGGCATAGGCCTGGGGATGCTATGCTAGGAGAGTTAAGAGGGTTTGGCCACCCACTCTCTGAAACTTGATGATATTGAATACCGAGCCTAAGAAAGGCTAAAAGTTGGGTGGGGCAATTATGGGAAGGCCACCACTGTGACAGCCATAGTCCTCCCATATGGACATGGATATTATAATTTTCAGTGAGAATAGTATAAGTGGATTATTGAACAGTTATCTGGGAGCGCTGTACGGAACAGACTGCAAGCGTAGTAGTCCTTGATTATTTTGCATTATGATGCATAAGAAATTGGCATAGTGAAATGCCTTAAGAGATGGCAGGGTGAAATGCCAGGTAATTGTATATTACCAATATTATTCCTAAGAAGGGAAAATCCCAGTATAGTAAATGGCTGAAATACAAATCTCCTATAATGAAAGGAGTTGATCAGTTTTATATGGAAATGATTATTAATTATTTTTACAATTTTAAGGGATTTGTTCTTATATACTATGTATGTATAAAGGTGAACACAAATGATAAGGAAATGAGATGTTCATATAAATAATAGTGGTCTGTGAATGTGTTTATGATAGAATGAATTATGGGATAGTTGAATATTGAGATTTTACTATTAATAACTTACATTCTTATCCCTTACCAAGCATAGCTTGCTGAGATATTGTAAATGTTCAAATGTTTACAATATCTCAGATACAGAGAAGGAGATTTAGGAGCTCAAGACTTGAAGAACTAGTGAAGAATAAGTAATAAGGGTATATCCCTTGAAACATTGTATAAAGAGCATGTATTGTATTAAAAACTTTGTAATTTGAATTGTGTATTTGGACAAGTATGGTAAGGTTACAATGGGTTGTGTACTGTGAACCACTGGATGGATCCTGAAAGTTTAATAAAATCATATTCCTTCAATGGAATTTTAGTTTGTACACAAATTGTACTTATGTTATCTATGAAGTGGTGACTTGGGTTTTCAAAACAAGTTTTAAAATAAAAGAATTTTCGCTGCTTTGTGTTGAGAAATTTTTTTACTAAGGGGACGCCCTTGCCTTTGAAAAAATATATATTATAAAATGTGTTTCAAAAACCCGGGTTGTCACAGCTAAGAATGGATGTCTAAGAATCACTTGGATCTGAATATTGGGGTCTGTTGCAAGTTAGGTATCTAGGACAATGAAATTTGGTAGGGAAATAAAACTAGTCCACCTATATTAATGCATTCTCAACCATACTACAAGGAATCTTGGTAGATCTATCATCTAATTGCAACGTGGTAGTGGTTGGTTTTAACTCACCAAGTTTTAGTTGCTGATAGATAGAATATGGTAGCAGATTAACGCTAGCCCCTAAGTCAAGTAATGTCCTATGTATGACATGATTTCCTATGATGCAAGAAATTGTAGGACATCCTAGATCTCTAAATTTTGGTGGGGTCTTGTGTTGAATTAAAGAACTCACCTGCTCGGTGAGGAAGGCTTTCTTTTTCACATCAAGCTTTCGCTTTGTAGTGCAGGGCTCTTTAAGAAATTTGGCATGAGAAGGAAAATCCTTGATAGCATTGAGTAGCAGAATATTGACGTGTACATATTTAAACACCTCCATTATCTCATTAAAATTTGTTCCCTTCTTAGCCCTATTGAGTAATTGAGGGAATGGGGCTTTAGGGACATAAGGTGCCTCCACTATAGGCCCAGAAGGAGTAGGAGATGTCTATCTCTTTTCTTTCTCCTGTGCTTTAATTGCTTCTTCCTCCTCTCCAGTTTCCTTAGCCTACCCTTCTTCGTTGTTGATTTGACGACCACTCCTAAGGGTGGTTATGGACTTGGCATGCTCATGAGGGTTAAAGTTTTGAGAACTTGACCCTATCTCAAATTGACCCTTAGGGTTGGGGATGGGTTGACTAGGGAATTGACCCTTTCCTCTGTTATGTAATTGGGTTGGCTATAGCTTGAGAGTTGACATTGGCTAACTGTCTACTCTTATTTTGCAACTAGTGTAAGGCCTTTTTAATGTAATCATTATCCTTTGTAAATTTTTCAAGCATAGTATGGATGTTTTCCACTAAAGAAGGTTTCTTTTGTTGTTGAGGTTGTTTAAAGCTAGGTGATTGCTGAGGAACTGTAGTTCTAAGAGGAAAGTTTTGGACAGAAAAATTTACAGATGGTCCCCTTGGTGGTTATTCTTTGACCATTACAAATTGGGATGCCTAGCCCATCCAGGGTTATAGATCTCAGAATATGGGTCGTTGCTAGGTTGGTGATATGCATTCAATGCATTCGCTTGGTCAAGATAGTCGTTCAACACTCTATTTGATGGACAAGACAAGGTGATATGGGCTAGACCAGAACAAGTAGCACATACCTCTTGTGGAGGTTTATAGGATAATGTAACAGCCATGAAAGATTGAAACATACTTTCAAGCTTGT
Source organism: Warburgia ugandensis (assembly GCA_035236585.1). Lineage (NCBI taxonomy): Eukaryota > Viridiplantae > Streptophyta > Magnoliopsida > Canellales > Canellaceae > Warburgia > Warburgia ugandensis. The sequence continues at coordinate 44,886,189 of CP141133.1, forward strand.
CCATTCTTCCATCTAATTTTTCAACGACAGAGTCAAGCTTATGGAATAGATCAGTATGCACTCCTATCTCATAAAGACCTCCTTTTTTAGAGGGTTGGTTAGTTCTTTCTCTTCTATTTGAATAATCGCATTATTGGGAATTATCAACCACTATTTGAAAGAATTCCCATGCCTTACTTTCATCTTTTACCATGAGGGTTCCTCTACTAGCTGCATATATCATTTGTCTATTTTGAGGCATCAATACCTCATAGAAGTATTGAATTTGCTGCCATTTCTCAAATTCATGATAAGGGCATTTTTACACCATTTCATTCCACTATTCCCAACATTCATAATATTGCTCATCATCCCTTTGTTGGAAATTTATAATTTCATGATGCAGGGCATTTGTTTTGTGAATAGGTAAGAACTTGTTCAAGAATTTCTTATACAATTGGTCCCATGTATGTATGGAACCTACGCCCAAGGAGTTAAGCCATGACTTGGCTTTATCCTTAAGTGAGAATGGGAAGAGCCTAAGCCTAATAGAATGATCTAAAAAGTTTCAGAACATATATGTGGCACAAATATCAAGGAACTCCTTGATATGTAGGTAAGGGTCTTCTTGATCTTGACCATAAAAAGTAGGGAGTAATTGAATGACTCCCAACTTTAACTCGAAGTGATCGGAATTCATGGGAGGTAAAGCTATGTAGGATGGGGTATTAAGTTGTAGAGGCGCATAGAAATCTCTAATTGTTTTGTGCTCAATCTCTGATGGTGGTTCAGCCATGGGGATAGGAACTAAGTTTCTTTCCCCTTGGTGTTGGATGCATTGAATCTCTAGGTCTAAAGGTAGTAGCTCTGGGTTCTGAGATCGATGCCCTTGCATGAACTAACTTAATCTAAAATGTACTAATCTAAATACTGACTCTAACTCTACATGATGCAAACAAAAGGCACAGTCAAAAAGTCCCTAAGCTAATGAGCAGTATTTTGATTTTCTTGAATTTATGTAGGGACAATGCTTTTAAATTAGCCTAATCTAGTGCTCCCCCTTTCCTTTAGATTTGACTATTGATTACCAGTTAGGTTCTGTGCAAGGTGGTTAATACAATCCTCATGTAATGAGGCATTTAGACCTCGCAAACATCAACAGAAGGCGTGGAAAAATCACTTGAATTTTAAGACACCCACTATAGCCATAATGCTCAAAACCACTAGAATAACAATAGATCGCGTCTTACTAAGAGGGTCCTACAAGCATGCGATAGCCCTATAGGTCTCTTCTAATTAATTTTAGTTTTGATTTGAAGAGTAGGGTTGGGTGCTTGAGGTGATTATCCTAGGTGGGCCAAGGAATGGTGATGAAATCCACCCTTGATCTTGTGGGGGTAGGGTGCCCTTACTAATTAATTTTCACTCTCCATGGTAATTTGATCAACATATATATTACCTTAAAGCATTAAACATGCCTTAAGAATGCAATTAAAATAGTAAACTAATGCAAAACCTTAAAAATGCAGCAATTATCAAATATACTTTCTATATGCAACTATTCTACCAAAAAATGCAAATAAAAATCCTAATCTAAGATATAAAAGGAGTGAGGGATAATCACAATGGGGTTTCTGATGAAGATCAAGTGTGGGCCACCTTATCCCACACTTGCCCTATATTATACAACCCTTTAAAAATTAAAATAAAAATTGCAAATTACAAAGGGGCCTCACTACAAGATTCACTCAAAAGTAAAGGAAAATCTTAATCTAAGAAAGGAAGAAAATTTTTATTTTGATGAAGATACACTTGCCAATTCCCTCCACTTTCTTATTTCTTTGAAAAAGAAAATTAGAAATAAGTACCAAATTCAGGAAATAAGGTGATTATAACTAAAAAAATTTAAAAATACACCTTAAAATGTCTAAAATTCTAAAAGTATGTGATTCCTAAAAAAAATTATTTTTTTGAATTTTTTGAATTTTTGGATTTTTAAATTAAAATTTATAAAAACTCAGTTGCTAGTCCTCGACAGTGGCACCAAAAGCTTGTTGATGTTTTTTTCAAGTGCACGGGCTATTGTGGTATAGCTAATGCAAGTACGAGTCAATCCCACAGGGACACGTTTTAAGAATTTGGAGTTTTTAATAAAATTTAATTATTTAAAAATTAAAATTAATTGACAAAAATTATCAAAAAGAGAAATCAGACTTTAGGTATGTTTAATCAATGAAATTATAGAGGTCTAATTCCAAAAATAAAAAGGAAAAAAACAGAACCATGACTAAAACTAAAACTAAGGAAAAAAAAAAAAATCTACTTCCCTAGCTTAAGTACTGTCCAATTCTTCAATTCTGGTATCACAAACTTTGATTAGACTTCATCAATATATTCAATATGTCTTGATTAATGATCTCATAGATGAATTTGTCATATTCTTCAAATTTTCAAAGATCTAGTCCAATTAAGAAAGTTAAGAATTAATGGCTTAGATGTGATTTTAGAACTCAAATTGAAGATCAGGAATAGTAATCAAACTAGAAACTGTCCTAAAAACAAGTTCTAAAATTTAAATAAAATTCTAAATTAAAACTGACAAGAAATAAGAGGTTTCTCATAGTTAAATCAGAACCTTTGATTTAGTTAAATAAGAAGAGATAAGATAGTTCCTAGATTAACCACAAATTAACATAGAACGCGAATAATTAAAACTGAAATAACATAGAACATGAATAGTAACAATAATAGGACATAAAATGTAATTTAAAATATCCTCCTATGGGAAAAAGTGGAATTTTTTTCTAAAACTTCCTTTAATTTCCTGTAAACAAATAGAGAAAGAAGAAGAAGATGGTTTTGCCAGAGGAGATTGCTGAAGAAGATGGGAATGGGTGTGGCTACTCGGTTCTGTGTTGGGCAGTACTGGAATGATGCTTGGACCATTCGTCTGATGCCATGACAAAGGAAAGAGAGAGAGAGAGAGCCAAACATGATGGAAGACTGGCTGGTCAGTGTTGCTCAGAGATGTCGAGCTGTGCTGTGGACCTGGCTTGGTGGGGCAACGTCTGGCTAGTGCTACTTGTGCATGGAAGATGGGGATGATTGGCAGAGGGTAGTGAAGATGGCTGGGCACCAACTGGGAGATGAGCCAATGAACAGAGGAGCCTGGGCATAGACTAGCAGAGGTATGGCCTGGAAGAAGATTGGAATTAACTAAAATAAAAAGAATTGGGTAAAAGAAGGTAGTTTGGAGTGGAATGAATTGATGAGAGGGATTTAGCCATTGGATTTTGATGTGGATGTTTACCCTAAAGTGTGTCAGGCTGGACTGGAGAAATCAGGATGGAGCACAGAGAGGTTTGGATCGGGTTGAGGATCTAGTGCGGTGGAGAGTGAGAGAGGAGTGGGAGTGGCCTTGTCGAGTTGGAAAGATGAAAAGGATGAGGGAGGTGCTACAAAAGAGAGAAATTGGGGAAAGGATGACCCGTGCTTTGGGTAGATCCGGAATAGATAAAGGTGAGAAGTGGAAGACGAGAACACCCATAAACAGAAAAAAAAAACATAACGATGGCAATCAATGGAAAACAAATGCAAACTGACTTTCCCCTTGGGCTCATCCTATGATTACCATGAAGAGAGAAGATGAAGAAGAGGAGAGAGAGAGAGAGAGAGAGAGAGAGAGAGAGAGAGAGAGAGAGAGAGAGAGAGAGAGAGAGAGAGGGGGGGGGGCTGGTGTGGTGAATGTAAATAGAAGAAAAGGTAAAAGAGAAAAAAATAACTATGAAAGCTAAGGAAACAAACTAAAAACTCCTTAAAAACTCCAAAACTCCCCAAAACTCCAAACTTACTCTTTCTAGAATCCCATAGCTTTCCCCTCTTATAGATTTCCCCCCTTCTAACTCCATCTTTCCTTATCTTTAGGATCTAGTTTCCTACCAGGAAACTTCCTCCAAACTTCCATTCTAATCCATAGTTTCCTCTCCTTATTAGAACTCCTCTTTCTTTAGGAAACCTTTTACTCTTGCCTAATTGATCTTCAAGATGATCTACACCATTGAAATTTAATCTGATCCATCCATTCCTCTTTTGATCAATCTGCACCATTGAATCTAGATCTAAGCAATTCAACCCTCCTTTAGTTGATTTGCAAGACCAAAGACTATATTAGAGTCATATAAACCATACATTAAGAATTCGATTAGCTAAAATGATCATCTAATTGTTAATTTTGATAATTTATGGTTGGATAGTCAATTTGAGCTATATTTTATATTTTATCCAAAAATTACCAAATTAATGAGTTAGATGGTCTAATTAAATGCTAAATTAGGGCTCTTTTGGCCAAAATTACACACTTAACAATAAACAAATAGGGAATCTTGTAGAGTGTAACATTATTTAATAGTTGATATTTTTCAATGAAACCATTATTAAATTTGTTCTATGTTTTCATTCTTTGGTATGAAATATCTAATTTATTTAGCTTTGAAGAATATTATTCTACTCACATATTGAAGAGAGATTAACCCCTTTCTAAGTGACAAGAATATCCTATGAGATTTGAAGTGAAAAATTCTTTCACACATGAATTTAGGTTATAATTTACTTGGAAACTGATAACTATATATAAATTGAGTATATTCACGCAATCACATTCCTAGGTTGATGAAATAATGGTATATCTTTAGCATATGGGTAGGATTTTGAACTTTTAGAAAATTCTATTAGCAAGCTAAAGATAAGAATTTCATGAGTGCTAAATATGAAGAAAATTCTCTTAGATAAATGAAGGACTTTCATTAAAGTGTGTGAAAAATGTTTATGGCTAATGTTTCTAGAAATACTTATGAGACTATAACTCATCCACTAAGGCAAACCTTGGGGATTAAGGGCTTTTATGTATATGCTAAATGTAGACGACAACACCTACAAAAGTGGTTGGGATATTATTTAGATTTCTATTTTATAGTTTAACACAAGGACTAGCAAAATCTAAGTCTGGTGATATTTGATACATATAGATATTACATACATACCTCTATATTTAGCAAGTTTTAGCCCTAAGAATAACTTAACCATTACAAAGAAAAAAAAAGGATATTTTGATAATTTTACCCTTAAAAGAGAAAATTTAGAATCCAAGCTACATCATGGGGCCACACATGCCAAAGATGATGTTCAGTAGTTCAAACTAAAAATTGGGTGTCATTACCTAAGTCAGAGTAGTTAAAAACTGCCAAGCACAATTGTCATTTAAGAGAGGGTATTTGTATCAAAAGTAAGGTTACAGAACTCCCATGCATGCATTCAAGCCAGTCACCACCTTGGGAAGCTTCTATGAAAAGCTCAATTAATAGATATTAGGATCACATACAATGAGAGCTCTCTGAAACAAAATAAGTCAAAAGGCCAAGGATTGCATTAAGATATATTGCTTACACTCTCTCCCCTACTCAACCAAAAGAGGGACCACCTAAGGATCCATACAAATTCTTCCATGCAAGGTGGCGAGTTGCACTCAATGCCATGTGATAACATGTGAAAAATAAGGAGAACAGGTGGAGAAAAATAAGGAGTGAAGAGAGAGACAAGTTATAGAAAATCAATGGTTGGAAAGCATCCTTACTTTTCCAGCATTAAAGGTTGAGATCTATCCTTTTGCACATCCTAAGAAACCAAAGGAAATTTAATCAAACAAGGATGGACCAATAAGAAGATAAATGTAATGAAGAGTAGAATTAAGCCCCATTGATGGAGATATTTTCTGTGGGCTGCCTACCTTAAAATAGGAGAAAAACATCCACCTCATGGAATGGGACATCCCACCTACCTACCTTAAGATTTCTTGTCTTAACTCTTCATTAGCTGGTACCACTAATCTTCCTTGCATGTAAACGCTACCATCTTCCCTTTTTGTAAACCCTGGTTTTCCTATGAAAGCTTGTATATCCAGATCTCCTTTCTGTTCTTGCTTAACCTTTTCATTAATAGCTGACTTTATTGTTAGACCTACCATAATGATCTTGTGCTTACTTATATCTGGTTTCCATGTGATTACTTCTTGTAATAGCTTCCATCTCTTAGTTAATAAACTTACACATTCCTTGGGTTTTTTTTCTACTTAATGCATTAGCTACCACATTAGCTTTTCCAGGGTGATAATGAATGGAGAAGTCATAGTCTTTTAAGTATTCCATCCATCTTCTTTGTCGCATGTTTAAGTCTTGTTGGGAAAATATATATTTAAGACTCTTGTGATCTGTAAAAACTTCAAACTTTTCCCCATATAAATAATGTCTCCAAATTCGCAAGGCAAAGACTATTGCTGCTAATTCCAAGTCATGGGTCGGGTAATTGACTTCATGCTTCTTGAGTTGCAGAGAAGCATAAGTAATTACCTTCCCATGTTGCATAAGTACACAGCCTAGTCCTTGTTGCAAGGCATCATTGTATATCTCAAATCCGCCACTTCCTGAAGGTAAGGTAAGGACAGGTGCTGTAGTTAACCTTCTTTTTAGTTCCTGGAAGCTTTCCTCACATTTATCAGTCCATTCAAATCTTGTGTCTTTCCTGGTCAGCTTAGTTAGAGGTAAAGCAATTTGTGAAAAACCTCAATGAATCTCCCATAATATCCGGCAAGTCCTAAGAAGCTTCTTATTTCTGTGACTGTCTTGGGTCTTTCCCATTTCTGTACTGATTCAACCTTAGCAGGGTTGACTGCTATGCCATCTTGAGAAATAATGCGTCCTAAGAAATTAACCCTTTCCAACCAAAACTCACACTTACTGAATTTTTCATATAACTTGTGTGCTCGTAGGGTGCTTAATGTTATCCTTAGATGTTCCTTATGGTCTTCAGGAGTTTTAGAATATATTAAGATATCATCCACAAACACTATGATGAATTTATCTAAGTACTCCTTGAACACCCTATTCATGAGGTCCATAAACGCGGCTGGAGCATTAGTTAAACCAAAGGACATCACTCTGAATTCATAATGGCCATATCGAGTCCTGAAGGCTGTCTTGGGGATATCTTCTTCTCTAACTCGAAGTTGATGGTACCTGGATCGTAGATCAATCTTAGAGAAGACTCTGGCTAACTGACGTTGATCGAAAAGGTCATCAATTCGGGGAAGGGGGTACTTATTCTTAATGGTGACCCTATTTAGCATCCGATAGTCTACGCACAATCTCATGGAGCCATCCTTTTTCTTAACAAAAAGGACCCTATTTTCATACTGTTGGATAGTCATATTTCCTTGTTCTAAGTCCATAAATTCTTTTTCCTTCTGTTTTCTTATGTGCTTAGGATAATATTTGTCATTAAAGACCTTTTTAAACTCTTCCCATCCTATTGTCTCTCGCTGGTCAAAATAAGTCCTTTCTGCTGTTTCCCACCAAAAGGTAGCCTCTCCTCTAAACACAAATGTGGCCATGGGTACTTTTCTTTCTTCAGCTATGTTCATGGATTTAAATATCTTTTCAATATCAATTAACCATTTTTCAGCTGTAGATGCTTCATCTTCTCCTGTGAATGAGGGAGCTAATTTCTGAAACCTTTCTAACTGAACCTCAGTCCTATCTATTGCTTTATCAGGGGAAGGATCTCGTGTGGTAGGGGTTTGGCTTTGACTATTCATGTATTGTCCCATATTCTGTAGGAATTGCTGGAACAATTCAGCCATCCCATTGCCTGACCTAGTGGAGTCCACTAGTGGGGCTTCAGGTCTTGGAACATTGCTTCCTTTCTTCTTAGGCATCTATAATCACAAGGTAATCACCAAACCTTAGTTTGTGTTATCCTATTACCCCTTACTCTTTCATGGATGAAACTTGATTATAAGTTATTCTCCTCATAACTAGGCTGTGAGTAACATCAAACCGCGCTCTGATACCAATTGTGACGACCCAGGTTTTTTTATATGATGCAAATTTGATAAAAAGGAGAGATCTCTTATTTTATAAATATGAAATGCATGAAAATTTGTTTGTTTTGGAAAACAATCTTTTGTAAAAACCCCAAGTGTCAAAACACATTTTCAAATTGTCTAGCCATGGCAAAGTTTTAAATCAACATTATTGCTAAGAAAGTGTTAGTCACAGCCTCAGCTATAGAGAGTAACTACAATCAAGTAACATTGAAAGATAAGGTAGGGGTTTAGTTACTTGCACTTAGTCTGGGTGTCTTTTGTCACAAGTGTTCCTTGCCCTTAAGTGTTTACTTTGTGTCTGAAAGATGTTGAGCCTTGGGTGAGTATATACTATACTCAGTAGGAGTCTATCACTACTAGTTTTATAATGCATGTGATGTTTAAAGTCATATGCTTCTTTCAAAACATGTGCATGTCTGAATACTCAAGTTCATTATTGAGATTAAAAACCATCATCGAATTGGAATGTTGACGACTTAAGGAAATCACTTAATCCAAGTCGAAAGTATCATATATATATATATATATATATCATAACATAATGATATGCATAAGATGCTTCATTGAATCCAACTCATGGATATCTAGTATGGTATGATCGACCAACCTCATATCATGCCATATGAAATGCAAATAAGTCTACAAAACCATAGGGTCCAACTATGCCCACGACCTCACCGCCATGTGGTCCCCGGGTACCTAGGGACACAGGATCATATACCTCTACGAGGCATATGACACTTCGACCTAGTGTCGTGACACTAGTGATAGCCCCCTGTACCACATGCAATTGAAGAAGGGACATGCCCTTTTTGGGCGTGGTACCCATCCACCTAATAGTGGTAGAGGCTGGGAGGCCACCCCAGACCTCTCAGCATAGCGCCCACGAGCTTATTAGCCCAAATCATGTACGATCAAACAAGCCAAAAACCTCTTTTTCAAAACCTGTCCTCTTTGGGTCTCTCACAACTCCCTGGCCCTCACAACTGCCTACCCAGCGTCTTTTGGGCACTCCAACGTCTTTTGGTAACCCTCAAGGACATGCAATTTTGCAAGAACTCAATGCTCATAAATGATGCAATATATGCAATTATTTGCAAAGCATGTCTATGCATAATGTTTTTATCCTATGCATGTTGAATTCATTTATATGCTAAACAAGTCATCAAATAAGTCATGCTAAACAAGTCATATACGTATACTTAAAACATGCAGTTCCAAAACAATCATGGCTCCTTTTAAAAAGTCCAATAGCGATAGAGCACCTACCTGGCTAGGTCGCCCTAACCCCTTTGTCCTCGTACACTCCTGAACATGGTTTGGGGAATCAAGGTTAGTTTGGCCTATCTTTTATAGGTTTTAGAGTAGTTGGTCTCATTACTTAGGCATTAAGGGTTCATCCCCATGCCTATGGGTGTCCTAAGGTCCTAATTGGGCCTTGGTATCATCAGTTTTCCAAAGGTCTAGTGGCCATGTGCCACCATCCTATTCTAAGGGTCGTGCCCACCTTAAATTGGGCCTTGATTAGGGATTTTATAGTTTGGGTGTGTCCGCGTCGTCAACATGGACACAATGCCTTTTGCGGCACCTCAATCGGAGCTCTAGATCCCAAGTTATAAGATTTTTAGTATCACAAGTACATAAAGGCCTTTAAGAGGTGGAATCCTAGAATGCTAGCGCGTCAGTGGCATGCGCCCCAGCGGGCGCATCTGCAGACGCGGTAGATTCCCACCCGACTTTTTCATTTGAGGGCGTGTCCACGGACGTGCCCGCTGGTTTCTCTCGAATGCGGACGACGTGTTTCGTGCGATGAGGAGCATCTTGTTTATTGGGGGACTGGGGTGTCCTTGGGATGCCCTGGTTCGACCCTGTCGAACCAGTGTGACCCAGGGATCGTCCCTGGGTCCTTTGTGACTCTCCAGGGCCAGTTTTTGCATGATTTTTCATGCAAAACTTAGGGAAACTGAGCCTAGGACTAATGTGAAGACGGGTTTTGAGGGATCTTGGGCATACCTGGCTCGTTGTTGGATTTTTCTCCACGTTTCTCCTCTTGGTTGCTTCTCCAAAATGGGTTTTTCCCAAGCTTTTGGGCTGCCATTAGAGGCGCCCAAGAGCTCTATTTATAGAGCTATAAGATGGTTTTGGAGGGGGCTCTCACCGCCTCTGAATGGCGGTGGAGAAACCTCCAGAATGGTGGTGATTTCTCCTCCAATCACTGCCGTTCTAGAACCCTCTAAGAGGTTAAAGATGAGGGGTGCCCGTATCAAAATGGGCCCCTGTGTTTTGTAGGCTAAATCCTTTTTTTAGTGAAAATTACATTTTTGCCCCTAAACTTCAAAGGGCCATAACTTGCTCATTTTAACTCCGTTTTGGGTGATTTTAGTCTTGTTGGATTCCTTTTTTCGATACACACGTAATGGTACCATTTTCAGGACCATGCTCCTTCCCCTTATTTTCCTATTCCCACATCACCTCCTATTCTCCTTTCATTATGCCTTTCCCTTTACACTTATTCTTTTTCCCACTCACCTTTATCCTCTTTCCTTCTCCATCTTATCTATATCCACCCTAACATATTTCCTTCTATCTCATTTCTTTTCCCATTGAATTTCATGCTTCTCTCCTTCTTCTATCTTATCTTTCTCTCATCTTCATTCCATCTCAACACTTCTTCCTTAGATCCTACACATCCAAACCTTAGGGCTACCACTCCAAAAACTCTATAATTAGGGAGTGAGGGACAAGGAGAAGGTGATCTCTTATCTTTCCCTAGAATTGAAAGCTAAATCTAGGAGAAACAGAGAGACAGATACAGAGATCACCTTTGTGAAGGCTCCCCAAGGTCACATGTTCACATCATTTGGAGAAGAGGTAAGGAATCTCATCCATCCCCACTTCACTTCATCCCATTCCTTTCTTATTTTCTCATTATTTCATACACCATTTTTTGCATTCTATGATTGCATGCATAACAACCCACTCTCTTCCCTTACCTTTCTAATCCTTTTGATTTACATGCATCAAGCCTTGTACCTATGCATTGCATGCTAGCCCCCCATTTCATCCTTCTCCAACATGCTTGCTTCACTATCCATTGCATGCATGCATCTTACCCTCCCTCATACCATCTACTTTGCATCATTAGTCCAGCATGCCCATACCTCACCATTACAATCGACCATAGGATGCCCTAACCTTCTTCTTTATTTTTGCATCTTCCATGCATCATGCTCTATACCTCCATACATCCCTCCATTCACCCTCACATGCCCTTCCATTCATAGCAGCACATGCTCCCTCCATCACCCTAAGACCACATGCACACTCCCCCTTCTTCTTTCGCTTTCTTTTCTTATTTAGGACTTTGGAATTTAAGGAAAACAAAGAACATATTGTGCCTTACTATGGAAGCCAAGGACTCTTCCAAATCCTAAAGCATGGTTGAAAGCTACATTGGGTTTGTGGCATGCTAGGTTAAGGAGATGAAAAAGGTTTAGTTGTAAAGTAGTGTACATTGGGTTGAAGAGATATGTATGAGTCCTTATTGAGTGACACAACAGGAAGACTGTAAAAAGAAATTCAAGCCTAGAAGAAGAAGAAGAAGACGTGTAAAGAGCCTTATTCAGTGACATAACGAAGGACTCCCATAGCAAAGACTTCAAGGAAGTTTCTTATTAGGTTTGTTTCCCTTTCTTTACTATACTCATTGTAATCAATTTTTATTAATGAAATAGTTGTCTTTTATTTCTTAATTTAGTTTATTTCATTCCTTATCTATTAGTTTTATTTCCTTAGTTTCTTTAATTTCTTAGTTTATTTCCTTGCTTTAGTTATATGCTTAGTTATTTATTTAGATTTATTTCCTTTGCTTGAATGTTGCTAGGGTTAGAGTAAATCAATTTAATTTTAATTAATTCCAAATATTAAGAGTCCTTTTGGGATCGACCCATATTTTACTTCTATTGTTGATGTTTTTCGCAAGTGCACGGGCTATTGTAGTGTAGCTTATGCAAGTATGGGTTGATATCATGAGAACTTGATTTAAAATGATGGAGTTTTTAATAAAATTCAATTAATAAAAGAACCAAAACAAAGAATATACCAGAATTAAACCATCAATAAAATAAAATATAAATTTATTCAACTGTTGTAATTTACACAATTATTTATTCCAAAAACACAGAAAATGCAACGAAATAAGCAGTCTTGGATAAGTCTGTCCCTGGATAGTCAGAATGTGGATAAGTTAAAATGGAATAGCATAGGGACACAGTTGGTATTAAATCAGGGACTAAGATGGAATTAAAATGGGGACCCAGATGGTATTTCAGACAAAGGATAGTCGTGGAATTTCTGAGATCTACCAGGGGCAGATTTGTAATTTTTCTAGATTTTTGGTTTTAATCAAAAACCAGATGAAAACATTGAAGGGAAAACCATAGAAGAAGGGGGAAGAAGAGAATAAGGAGAAGAGGAAGAAGGAAGAGGGGGAAAGAAGAACGCGGGAGTGGAGACCCAGTTCGGGTTTCCTTCCCCTGAGCATCTAGAGATTGTGGAAAGCCCAGATTTGGACTGGTTGGTGACTAGGAGTCTGGTGCAGTTTGAAGGGCTAGTGATGGGTTTGGGTGGATAGGGAACCAAAGATGTCGGGGGTGGAGTGAAGACGCAGGGAGCGTGGTGTTCCTCGGCTTAGGCAAGTGCCTGTTGGTCTGGCTGCTTCAAGTAGATAAACGAAGACTATGGGCAAAGTATCTCGCGTCTGGTTCAAACGCCTAAGTCATCCAATTGGGGCATGCAAGGCTCGTAGATGGTTGCGCCTGGTCTGGGCTACAGAGTGGAGAGGGAGAAAAGGAATTGGGTTTGAAAAGAGAAGAACAAGCAAGAGAGAGAACATGGGAAACAGAGTAGAGAAGGAGAGGGAGAAAAGGCCAGGCCTACTTGGTGTGTCATGCACTAATGGCCGGTCAATGGGGAAACGAGAGCGAGATAGATAGATGTAGAAGAAGATAGAGATGGAAGCAAGAGATAGCAGAGGAGAGTATTAAAGGCCTGGCAGAGAAGGTGCTATGCGTGAGACAGAAAAAATGGAAAAAAAATGAAACAGTAGAGAAGGGGGTAGACGAAGAACAAAACTTAGGAAAAAATTAACCCAAGAGAGGGGGAGAAGTGGTAGAGAGAAAGAGGGACATGAAGAGAGTTGTGGGAGGGATGAGAAGAGGAGATGGGGAAAGTCGGCCAGCCCCAAAAGAGAAAGAAAACAACCTCCCTGGGAGTGGAGAAGTAAAAATATAAGAAGAGGGAGAGAGACGTGAAAGAGTGGGAGATAAGGGAAAAAAAGAAAAGAGATGAGAGAGATAAGAGAAAAGAAAGAGAAGATAGAGAGAGAAAAATAAATAACAGAGAGTGGGGTCCACTAGTTTCCTGGTCTTGCTAGAACTCTGCCTTCAACTTTGTCCTGTCCTAGTGTGACGACCAGGGTTTTTGTAACAGGTTTTGTAATGTATTTTGAAAGGCAGGGCCCTTAATAGTGTAATTTTTTTTTGCAAAACAAAGCAGCAGAAATTCTTTTCTTTAGAACTTGTTTTGTAAAACCTAAGTCATCACTTTAAACATAACATAAGTAGAATTTTGTACAAGATAAAATTCCATTAAAAGAATATACTGTGATTAAATTCCAGAATCCATCCAATGGTTCATAGTACAGCCAAATCCATTACAATACTTGTCCAAATTACATAATCCAAACTCAAAGCTCACCATATAATGAAACTCTCATTACAATAGAGCACTCTCAAACAAAGCTAAATACATGTCTTCAAGGGTACACCTTGAAGATTATTCTCTTCAAGTCTTCTATCGTCTTGAGCTCGTAACTCTCCTTCCCTGTATCTGAGATATTGCAACATTTACAATATCTCAACAAGCAATTCTTGGTAGGGGATTCAAGAAGTATAATAATTGACAAGGTAATTCCAATACTTCATAATCTCATTATCCCTAAACATACTCTTTACTTTATAAGTTATGCATATTTATATACATACATACTCTACATGGGTAAACCAATTAAATTTATGAAAGTAGTCAAATATCATTCCCAACTAAGTTGATCAATTCTCTCCATTATGAGAATTTACAATTTCAGCTAATCTTACACTAGGAATTTCCCTTCTTGGGAAATATTCGTAATATACAATTACCTAACATTTCATTATGCTAAAACATAAGGCATTTCACTATGCCTATTCTCATGTGCATTATAGTGCAAAATAATCAAAAGGGCTACCATGCTGCAGTCTGATCCGTATTAGCGTACTCAGATAACTGCCCTGTTCACCACTGATACCATAGTGGAAAATATTATGTCACTGTCCATATGGGGGGAAAGGACTTTCGTAGTGGCGGCCTTCCCATAATTGCCCCACTCTACTTTTAGCCTCTCATAATAGGGTAAGGTATCATCAAATCATCAAATTTCAAGGAGCGGGTGGCCAAATCCTTATAACTCCTCTAGCATAGCATCCCCCTAGGCTTATGCCTATTAAAACAAACTCACAAGTCTCCAAGCTTGTATGTAAAATAGATTTCATATATATCAGATCATCTGCCTGTTTACTTAGGGCTGAAATATCTTCTAGTTCCCTATTCACTTATAGTCTAGTCCTTAGCCATTTTATATGTGTTTAGTTGGATCATAAGGTTTTCAAGGGATGTAATACAAGTATTAACATTACTCTTGCCAACATAAAGTCATGGGTTCAATCATGTATATCCCATGTAAATGCATTCATCAAATCCTCCTACCTTCAAGGAGTGATCCCTTTTCCCAAATCTTCCATGATCCTGACTGATATATGTAATCTGTACATTCATACATATTGTTAATATATAGATTATGAGCAATCCTATTGATCACTAGATCTGATATTTAGAATGATATTTAGATCATTCATATCTAAATATTTTTCTATCTCTAAGTCTTTGTGTGTCCATCTCCTTGATCTTGATCTTTCATAGATCCATTGATTGACAATCTACACATGTTGATAAAGATCAAGGTCCTAGATCTTCTATCATCTAGTTCTTCTTTGATCTAAGTTCATTTATTAGATCATCACTAAGGATGATTATGGTTTTCTTCCTTGAATCATCTTTGATCAAGGGTTTGGATTATCTACTCTAATGAACTAGATTTGATCTATAACATGCATACTAGCAATCATGAAAACTAAATACAATACAATATTCTTATTCTTATTGTTCTTGATCATTCAAGATCTAATGGATCTTGTTTGATCATCCTTATCTTACTTACAGTTTTTATTAGGGTTAGATAATTTACTAACCTTTTATGATCTTAATATTATTATTCAACCAGTTAATGTTTTGCTGGTTGAAGGTAACTTATTTTCAGCCTAAGTCTAGACTGCTCCTCTTATTTCCAAATGGCTAAGGCTTACTAACTAAATGGATCAACACAAAATGGTTACTTCAATCCTCATGTAAGGAGGCGTTTAGGCCTCACAAACGTCAATGGAAGGTAAGGGAAGAGCGAGGCTCTATTAGATAACCCCCTTAACCACTATGTTCAACATTCACTAGAGTGACCATAGCTCAACCTTTCATAAGGTTCCTATAAGCATGTTGACCCTAAGTACTCTTTCTAATTGATTTTAATTAATTCCATGAACATTCACAATGTCATTCATGGGGTTTATTATTCTCTTAGTTTGGGCCAAGGATTTGATAATCCTTATATTGTCCTACTAACTATAGCCCTTAGTAATGTTAAGTCAAAGTCATTCCTTCTTCTTATATGTTCATGAAACTCTAATTTCCAATTAGATTACATTTTGGTGATTTATGCTCATTATATCTCAACCACTACTTAACATTTGAATCTACTAATAAAATTTGACAACAATTAAATCATAAACTTTAAAGCATAGTTCCAATATAAATTTAACAAACATTTATACTAACATGCTCCTTATGAATATAACTTAACCTAATGGAATAAAACTATACTTAAACTAGCATGATCTTAAGTTATAATGGCATGATATCATACTAACTTGGTCCTAAGTTACACTTGCATAAAATCACACTAACATGCCCCCAAGATAATTAAATCTAGCAACCTATGATAACAATCTAATTACGTGTCATGCTAAGGTCTAAAAGTTACACTAGCATGCTTTATAACATAAATCATATTTAAAATTCCATTATCAATTAATAGAAACTGAAATGAATTATATTAATATTTTTAGAAACCTTCACTTATGATCCAACCATTAGATCTTAGATCTTTTTCTTTTTATTAAGGGTTTTAGTTATATTTAGGGGGTTTTCTTTATTAAGGTCCAAAGATCATATTGATTCATTTTTGTCGTAATACATCCATGATCTCCATGGATTTCATCATATCAACATCCATTTCATCTATCCCAAGATCTGATCACACTTGATCTTATTGATCAAGTGGGTCCCTTTGTAATTTTTAGGGTTTTTCCACCCTAGTGGATAGATCCCTTAATATCTCTTAGATCTGTGCAAATAAACAATTTATATAACTTAATTTCAATATTATATCATTATTAAAACATATTTCCAAGATCTGATCATTGCAGATCTTGAAGATCTTGGCAATTGGAAACTTGTTTCCTAAATACAGAAAGTTTTATTACATATTTTCTCTATTTTATCATTTCATAAGAAAATAGAGGTTGTAAGATTTCCATAGCCTCTTTTTCCATCTCGATTTGGAGTTCATATGACTCCAAAATTAGATCTGGAAGTTCACAATCCATTCCTAGGGCCTAGATCTGATCTGGGCCCATTGGTATGGATGACCCAGATTAGACGGGCGAAAACAAGCCGAGCAGAACGCTCAGTTCGTTGTGAACGTCCGTCGCAGACGAGATACGGAAGTGCCCGTCGGGGATGTCCATAGACGCGTGCGGGACGATGTCGCACGTGTTGTACGGGCACGCGTGCGACGTCGCACATGCCATCTTTTGGACTGTCCAATCAATCCCTTCTCAATTGGGGATCGAAACCTTCATAAATTTGTGAAAATCTTACCCTAGGGGTTTTAGACCCTTCTGGATCGATTGGTAAGGTCAGATTTTTCATCTGAGCCCTTAATTGTCTTGAATTGAAGGTTCTGTTGTTTACTTGATTTTTACCATTTTAATACCCAAATAAAATTACAGTAAAGTATAAATTTCATAAAACAATAATAAAAATGTCCAGGAAGTAGTTTCACCTACCTGATTGGAGAAAAATGTAGGTTATATGGTCCAATTTAAAAGAATACCCGATTTGATGATGATATAGCCAAAGATCCACCTTTCTTGTGATTTTTGTTGTTTGAACAGTTGGATCTCAAAATTTCTTTGGGGGTTTTGTAGCTAAGGTATGGTAGGAAGTTTTTGATGGTGGGATTTTTTATATTGGATCTGGAACAGGGTGCCTAATTGAATTTAGGTCTCTTGTTCCAATCTAGAGAGAGAAAACCCCCAAAGAAATAAGAGTTGGCATGGAACAATGTAAAGAATATTCAAATAACTAAATAAGAGTTGGCATGGAACAATGGATATTTCACACAAACTAAATCTTTTATTGCATGTAACACTTTACAATAATGGCGCACATGACACAAAGAAGAGTGGGCATGCCACCTAACCAAGTTTGATTAGATGTAAATCATTACATGGAAGGTGCACAACATTCAATAGGAGAAATCCAATGGTAAATATTCAATGGCGTGCATGGGAATCAATGGAGAATCAAAGAATGAAATCAAGTTGCCAATCAAAATTAAAAGAGAAACAAACAAGGAAGTAAAGGCAAGCAATAAAGGAATGTAAAGACCCACTAATCTTGATCTAAAGGCTACTCTCTCTTGGCTGTCACTACAAGAGATTGATATCCTTTGATCAAGGAAACTGTAACACAAAACTAGAAGTAAAGCATAAAGAAAAACAACCAAGGAGAGAGAGAGAGAGAGAGAGAGAGAGAGAGAGAGAGAGAGAGAGAGAGAGAGAGAGAAGAATTGCCCTTGCAAATTGTAATCCCAAGGAAGAAGGAAAGAGGGGATAAGAATGAGATAAGATAAGGATTGGAATGGAATGGAAGATTAGGAAGGTGGGGAAGCATGACTCTAGGAAGGTGGAACATAGAAGGGGAAGATCCAAGGAAATTGCATGGAAGCTCTGTCCTTAGTGTTCCACAATGGAAGGTGATAGATAGAGGGAAAGAGGATGTGAGAAAGTTGGAGGGAAAGAGGGAGAGGGAAAAAGAAAGTCTAAGGGTGAGCTCTCTTCTCCTTTTGGTCCACCTTGCATGCATATCTTCTTTGTTGATAGAGTCCAAATTTTCTTCTATTTTTCCTCTTCAATATCATGTTATCATCAAGTGGGAGAATCATGTTTTCTTCCTGAAAATGTGTGGACCCATGTTGCCATGGCTTCTAGCTTGGTGGCGTCATGCCTCACATGGCTTGACTTCTTCTTGCCCTTGGCTTGCATGTCTCCAATTTTCATGCAAAGTTGGTGGAATTGCATGGATTTTGCATGGGCCCATTTCTAGTCACCTTGAACTCTTCTAATTGTCTTTGAAATTTATTTGCTTGCCCTAAAATAATCTTGACCTTGGCTTGATCTTTGGAGCAATAGGGAATAGGTCCTTGCTCTTTAGGTTGATCTCTATCCTTGATTTTTATCTAAAGCAATCTCGGCCATTAGATCCTCCTTTCAATTCCTACAAAATATTAAAAACCATAATTCATATTTAAAATAAAATCACATATTTACTTTGGATTAGTTCTAAACCTAAAAAAATATCAAAATTTTGAATCATTACTTCAGAAATACATGTGAATTTTAGAAAAATCCTAGAATAATGCCCTATAATTTATGACACGTGGACCATAATTGGGTAAACTCCGCCAATGTCGGTCCCAAGCCCGGATAAAAAAGGAGGAGGGTCTTGCGTCAGGTGCCAGCCGGCAAGGGGGAAGTTGAAGATGATTCTATTATTTCTTTCTTACAAATGAATATGCATTTGTATATTAGTTTGTGAGGAAGAAATGAGAATCATCTCCAGCTTCTTAAAAGATGGCAACCCTTGTATCAGGTAGCCAGCCGACAAGGGGGAAGTTGAAGATGATTCTATTATTTCTTTCTTACAAATAAATATGCATTTGTATATTAGTTTGTGAGGGAGAAATGAAAATCATCTTCAGCTTCTTAAAATATGGCCACCCTTGCGTCAGGTAGCCAGCCGGCAAGGGTGAAGCTGAAGATGATTTTAATGATTTTAATGAAAATCATCTTCAGCTTTTAAAACTATGGCAACCCCAACATGACATGAATCGAAATTTGAAATTCGCTCAAGCTAGGGCGTTCCCCATAAGCGACACACTGCATCGGATCCCGGATGCAGTGAAAAATAGGCAAGGGTTGCTAGGGCGTTCTCTCAGAAGCGACGCCCTACATCGGATCCCGGGTGTAGTGAAAAATGGGCAAGGGTTGCTAGAGTGTCCCCTCGGAAGCGACGCGCTGCATCAGAACCCAGGTGCAGTGAAAAGTGGACATGGGTTCATACCATGGAGGTCGAGAAAGGCGATAGTAAATAGGGAATCTCCAAATCATAAGATTCGCATCGCTACATGGAATATAGGGACATTGACAGGTAAGAGTTTGGAGTTAGTAGACACGATAAAACGTAGGAGAGTCAACATCACTTGTATCCAAGAAACCAAGTGGAAAGGGGCTAAAGCTAGAGAAATAGATGGGTATAAATTATGGTACGTAGGAAAGGAAAATAATAGAAATGGCGTGGGAATAATAGTGGATAAGGAATTAAAGGATAAAGTTGTGGACGTTAAAAGAATCAGTGATAGAATTATAATAATAAAAATGATTCTAAGAGAGCAGATTATAAATATTATAAGTGCATATGCACCACAAGTAGGGCTACAAGATATAATTAAGAGACAGTTTTGGGAAGATATGGAGGGAGTCATACAAGAAATTCCCAATACTGAGGGAATATTTATAGGAGCAGACTTAAATGGCCATGTAGGAAAAGATAAGGAAGGATGTGATAGAATACACGGAGGGTATGGTATAGGTGAACGAAACGAGATGGGGGAGAATATCCTCGATTTTGCTTTGTCATATAATCTATCCATTGCAAATACACTCTTTAAGAAGAGGGATGAACACTTAATAACCTTTAAAAGTGGACTTCATAAAAGCCAAATAGACTTTTTTCTACTTAGGAATAATGAACGATCTATATGTAAGGATTGTAAGGTGATACCCGGTGAGAGTTTAACCTCACAACATAGGTTAATGGTTATGGATATTCATATCAAAAGATGGAGTAAAAGAACTGAACTTAATACACATCCAAAAACTAAGTGGTGGAACTTAAAAGGAGAGAAAATAACCTCATTCAAAAATAAGTTGATGGTAGAAGGAAATTGGAATTATGAAACAAAAGTAAATACCATGTGGACTAATATGGCTGAGTCCATTAAGAAAGTGGCAAAAGATGTCTTAGGAGTATCTAAAGGTAAAAGGCTATTAGCAAAGGAAACATGGTGGTGGAATGAAACAGTACAAAAAGCTATTAAAGAAAAATGAATGCATTTTAAAGCATGGTAGAAGATTAGAAATAATGAAAACTATGAACAATATAAGAATGCTAAAAACATTGCTAAGAGAATAGTAAGTGAGGCTAAACTTAAAGCATGTGATGAGCTCTATAATAGACTAGGAACAAGAGAAGGTGAGAAAGATGTGTTTAAACTTGCAAAGGTAAGAGAACAGAAGAGTAAGGACTTAGAGCATGTTAGGTGCATTAAAAGCGATGATCAAAGGGTATTAGTCAAAGACGCTGAGATCAAACAAAGGTGGGAAATATACTTCCAAAAATTGTTAAATGACAATGGCCCTGAGAATATAGGGATTGAAAATACTATAAATCTAAATAACACTGGATATTATAGATATGAACGTAGGATTAGAATGCTTGAATTAAAAGAGGCCTTGAGAAAGATGAAATTAGGAAAGGCCATGGGGCCTGGTGGTGTACCAATAGAGGTTTGGAAGCATATAGGAGATATTGGGGTAGTTTGGTTGACCAAGTTGTTTAACAAGATTATAAAATCAAAGAAAATGCCTGATGAGTGGAGGAAAAGCTCTATTGTACCAATCTATAAGAATAAAGGAGACATTCAGAGCTGCACTAATTATCGAGGGATCAAACTTATGAGCCACACCATGAAACTTTTTGAAAGAGTCATTGAGAAGAGGCTACGACATGAAACAAGTGTATCGGAGAATCAGTTTGGTTTCATGCCTGGGAGGTCTACCATGGAAGCTATTTTCTTACTAAGACAATTAGTAGAGAAATATAGGGAGAGGAGAAAAGACCTACACATGGTCTTTATTGACTTAGAGAAGGCTTATGATAGAGTCCCTAGAGAGTTAATATGGAGGGTGTTAGGTGTTAAAGGGGTTTCTCAGGGGTATATAGACATAATTAAAGATATGTATGAGGGAGCAGTAACAAATGTTAAGACCACTAGTGGCGTGACTGGTGATTTTCCTGTCACTGTCGGATTGCACCAAGGATCGGCATTGAGTCCATACCTTTTCACATTAGTTATGGATGAGTTAACAAAACATCTGCATGAGGAGATTCCCTGGTGCATGCTATTTGCAGACGATATAGTCCTACTTGATGAGACAAGGGAGGGTGTCAACATAAAGCTAGAGCTATGGAGAGAAGCATTAGAATCGAAAGGATTTAAAATTAGCCGAACTAAGACAGAATATATGGAATGTAATTTTAGCAAGGAGAGTAGGAGTGGAGCACCAATCAAGATTGATAACCAAGAGGTCCCCATGAGAGACCACTTCCGATACTTAGGATCATTGATCCATGAGAGTGGAGAGATTGAGAGGGAGGTTACCCAGAGAATCCAAGCGGGTTGGAACAAATGGAGATGTGCATCGGGGGTTTTATGTGATCGGCGGGTGCCACTCAAACTAAAGGGAAAATTCTATAGGATGGCTATAAGGCCGGCCATGCGGCAGTTAAGGAACATCATACTCATAGACTGAGTGTTGCAGAAATGAGGATGTTGAGATGGATGAGTGGTAAGACAAGAAAGGATAGAATTAGAAATGAAAATATTAAAAGAAATTTAGGGATAGCACCAATAGGTAACAAGATGAGGGAGATTAGACTTAGATGGTTTGGACATGTTCAAAGGAGGCCAACAACGGCACCAGTTAGAAGGAGTGAGGCAATACAAGTTGAAGGTTCTAAAAGGGCAAGGGGAAGGCCCAAAAGAACGTGGATAGAAGTGGTGAGGAAAGATTTAAAAACTTTGGGACTAAATGAAGCCATGGTATTTAATAGAGTGGAATGGAGGAATAAGATTCATGTGGTCGACCCCTAATTGGGATAAGGTCTTGATGATGATGATGATGATGATGATGATGATGATGATGATGATGATGGACCATAATTGGGTAGCTTTTATACAAAATTGAATACTTCTCATCATGTATAACATTTGAATAGATTGTTTCATTCTTAGGTCAACTTAGTACTAGTCAACCTCGTGTTTAGCTAGAAGCATAGCAAATATGTGTTTGTGTAGCATAAGTACAAGCTACCACATTGTTTTCAACAATTAATGACTAGTTTGTTCCAGACTTGATATTCCATTTTGATTTTTATGCATTCATAAGAAAATCAAGTTTTATACATCTATTAATTTAAAGTAACTAATTAATAGCAAAAATTACATGAAGAAATATGCATAAAGGCATAGTTCGAGCTATGATTCCTTGAACACCCCCTTGCTGTCCAATAGAGAACAGATTCACTTCCTTAGCATACATGTTTGTCTCAAACTAGGCAATTTCTAGTAAGCAATAGTAGGTGTTACTAGTTGTAACAATAGTAGGGCACAATTTCAGGCATTTAGAACATAGAACCAGTAGCTTAAGCTCATCCAATAGCAGCACATCAGAAAGGTACCTCTGCTGGTCGAGCAGGTCATACATAGTTTATTGATGTTAATAGGAAGTCCAAAGCACTTCCCAATCATGAAGGTAGACATCTAATTTTGTAGAATTTTGCTAGTATTACTAAACATTGAAAATGTAACATAGACATTCATGTTGGACAAGCTTTAGCCCCATTCATGAACTAGTTTTCAAAAAAACATACATGCTGGTCCAGCAGGGACACTTTTTCAATTCTAGCTTACTATGCTCTCCTTTACATGCTAAACTAGGAGATTACTACTCAATTTTCTTAAGGTTCCTAATTAAATTGACTTTAATATATGATTTAGGTTGATCTTGTTAGAAAAGATGGATAAATAACAACTTACATCATGCATATCCAAATTGTACCCCTGCTGGTCCACCAAGGTACATCTTACAAAAGTTGTTCAATAATTGCCTAGTTTCTCATTAGAATTTGGGAGAGTTTTCATGGATCACTAGCTTATATTTAACCCCCAATAAAATATAGGAAATTTTCATAGTTTACTCCCAATAGTAGAATGTAAACTGGCTTGCAAAAGAAGGGGAAAGCACGTCTAGCTCTCTGCACAAGAAAATTGTGTTCTTCTAAGGCATTCAAGCAAGCTAATTCCCCTATTTTCCAACCAGATTTCATCCATGACAAACTAGGATTATGCACTTCATAGTTATCATAGGAAATAAATAAAGGAACCTTTACATACTGGTGGCACATAAGGAGTTTCTTGCTGGACATTACCTCTACACCAACTGTCATGTCCAAAAGTCCTTACATATGGACTGAAAGTCTCACATGCTTGCAAGTATTTTACAGTCATGCATGTAGGAAATATCTACATAATTAACTCTAATTCCACTATATTTATTAACCATTAATAATTATGCAAGATCCTAACAGAAAATTCCATTCTTACACAGAAAATCCAATGCACAATTTAATGGTTAAGCAGTTCAATCAATGAGTAGAAGAATGCCCTTTAGAAATGCATCTAACCTTAGTTTTTTCAAGTCTAAACCCTAGGAAAGAATTAAACCTTTTTGTAAATCCCCCTACCTCTCAAGTTTTTCTGATATTGCAGCCTTTCCCACCATTTTCCTGCTCCAAAAGGTGAAGTTCCTTGGCGGGGCATTGAAGTTTCCAATACATATGTGATGAATTGAAACCCACCAAAGTACCTCCTTTCTTCCCCAATTTCTTCTCTTCTTCTTTTCCACTATCCCCCCAACTCCAATAGCTCACATCTCTACTAGTTCTTCCCTAAAATTCTTCAATTTTTTTCATAGACTTTGATGGAGTTTCCTCTCTTAGTTTGGGCTGGATGTATGGAGGTAGGAGATGGCATAATTACATCTCCATTTTATAAGCTACTTCTACCTTTTTTCTTAGCTTGTTGCTTGTCATGAAACAGCCTGGGTTTTAATAACATTTTCATACATTTATTTTTGAAAAGTGGAGCCCTAAGTTTGAAAAGAGAAGGTTGGAAGTCAAATAGAGGAAAACATTATCTTTGAAAAACCATTACAAAACCCTATGTGTCGTCCTACATAACTACAATTAGCTACTTAC
This sequence comes from Warburgia ugandensis, assembly GCA_035236585.1. NCBI lineage: Eukaryota > Viridiplantae > Streptophyta > Magnoliopsida > Canellales > Canellaceae > Warburgia > Warburgia ugandensis. The sequence goes on from CP141133.1 coordinate 44,910,754, forward strand.
CATAATTATATGTATGTATGTATGTATGTATGTATGTATGTATGTATGTATGTATGTATGTATGTATGTATGTATGTATGTATGTATATGTATATGTGGAGATAAAGTAAAACTTTCTTTTTGAGTCAATAGTAAAATAAAACACTAAGCTAGCATCCATCCCATCCTCACATGTAATTCTTGTAGATTACATAAAGATGTCTAGAGTCCACTACTCTCCAAATAAATGCACATCTAATCAAGAGTTAGCTTCAAATCCAAAATTCTCCAAAATCACTAAAAGTATACCTTGTGGTTTATGGAGGTGTTGTCATGTCCCTTGTACTACGTCCTTCTACTGATGATGATCTGAATATGAGATATTGTAAACATTCAAATATTTACAATATCTCATCAAGTTATGCTTGGTGGGGAATTTTAGATGCATATGATAAAGACATATAAAAATGCAATTTATCAAAATTTCTAGGTATATCCATGAATCTCGAGAATCAGCCATGTGGCTTTCATTTTCCTCCACTTTTGTCTGCTCTTTCACTAATGAGTGGTGAGTTTCCTTTTTCACTAGGTAGGGAGAATCAGTGAGGACTTTGTTCCAATAGCTGCCACACATGAGATCTTGATCGTCTTCCATCCAGTGTTCTTGCCTGTTGGGGAAAGGAAGAAAAGTAGGGTTTCCTTCTAGGATCAGAGAATGTCAAACTTTGGGTGGGCTGCTAGGTTTATGTGTCATGCATATGTCTTTCCAAACATGCTAATGAAGTTTGAATAATCCTCTCAAAATTTATTCCAAGTTATCAAGAAATTTTCAAGATATTCTCAAATAAATCTCATGCATAGTCTAATGATAAAATCACAATGAAGTTATCATTCATGATCTTAAGATAAAACAAAAATCAATATCATCAAATATCTTAAATATGTGAAACTAGTGGATATAGATAATGGTAATCGTGCCCTTGATATATGGGCCCACAATCATCCAATCAATATTGAGTATACATAATGGTTATGAGCTCATACCAGTCACATCATCATGCCACATAGTCACATGTACTATCACTCAGTCATAATTGTAGCACCCAAATCACAAATACTATCACTCAGTCATGATCGTAGCATCTGGATCCTCAAGGAAAACCAATCACGTGTGCTATCTTCAGTCATGATCGCATCTCTGTGCAAAAATCATGGACTACTATACTACAATGCCCAGTTTGAGCACAGGGATCCATTGCCATGTTTCTAATGACACCACCTGTGGGATACCCCTCACTACCTCACATGGGAGGAAGCGGATCACGACATGTGACATAGCCATAAATAGCCACACCACCCGAATTTAGCCCCTTGGGTAGGGTGTCCATAATATATCAATAATCTTGGAGGGTGGGTGGTTGACTCCATTACCCTTCTAACATAGTATCTACAAGGCCTACACTTGTTTAAAAATAAAACTAATGAGTGTCCAAACTGGTATAAAAATCACACAACTAGTTGCCTATGTGTTACAGTGTTAAATTAGGGTCTTTGGCTTAAAATTATAACACATGCATTTCTAACCTAATAAACCTAATATTTGATAATTTTTAGGTTCAGAGGCTAATATGAGGATAATCATATATTTTTAGGATTTAATTAGAGTTTTCATATTTTGTAGGAATCGAGATGGTGATCTGACGGCCTAGATCAATTTATATAAAAATTGAAGATTAAGATAAGAAGATTGAGTCAAGGCTTAAATGTCATCAACCAAAAGTGAGATGAAGGATCAAGATCACCTTTAGGTAAGCAAAGGATGGAAATGGAGAGGTCAAAGGTGACTAGAGTGGACCCATGCACAAGCCATGCAAAGTCCACCACCTTTGAATGTGATTCACTCAAGTCACCTAAGCCACATAAGCCATGAAGAAGGTGACAAGCTAAAGAGACTATCCAAGCCATCAAAACCAAGGGGTTTGATCCATCAAACCAAGCCAAAACTGCCACAAAGCCATCCATGCAGCTAAGTCAAATGAGCTCTCAAAGCAAACCATCAAGCCACCTGAGCTAAGCTACATTGAAGGCCACAATTGGAGGTGAATTTAAGGATATTATCCATGCCAAAATTGTGATTTTTAAGAAGATAATTATAGGAAATTAAAGTAAAATTCCAATTGCGTAAGATGCATGTGGAACAACAGAAATAACCAACCTCTATTTTTTCTTTTTCTCATTTTCCCCCACTTATTTCCTATCTTATCTCTCTCCATCTCACCATACATCATTGCATTTCTAAAAGGGGAGACACATGTTCTTAAGAAGGTGGTGCCTCACGCCTTCCAAAACTCCTACTTTCCTATAGTCCCAATCTAGTCAACTACCCACCCTCTAGTTTTCTTCTTCCTCCTTATCTCTCTCCATCCCTCTTCCCATCTTTCTTTCTAATTTCCCTACCCTTCCTCAATTTTTACAAGGGGGTGACACCCCCTCCTAAAAAGGTGGTGCCTCCCTCCTTGTTGCCACGTTGTTCCCTCCTTAGTTGTCCTAAGTTTCCAAGTTCGTTGCTCAATCCTTTCATGCCACTTAGTCCCCTTCTAACTTCATATCTTAACCTCCATTTTTATCCCTCTAAATCCCTTTTCATCCCAACAAACCATTCAATCAACCTTCTAATCTTAAACAATATTCCACTTTGAATACCCTTAAGGTGTTCCACGATTTCTAATTTTTTAGGGTTTCCATTTTATGTCCAAATCTTATCACCTTCTAATATCGTACATTCAACTCCCATTAGGTTTATTTTAAAAGGCCCAACCAGTATAAAGTATCCATAGGCATTCCATTTGAATACCTTTTGGAGAAGGGAAGAACACCCCCTCCTAAGGAGGAGGCACCTCCACCCTTCCCAACCTCTCAACTCTTCAACGTTTTCTCCTATGGTTGCATCCTTCTTCTCGAAGCCCTTCCATGCCTCCTTCTCTTCTTTTGATGTTTCTTTAATGGTCTTCAAGTTTAGGTTATTCTTCTCTAGTTTCTTGTTTATTTTCTTTATTTCGTTAGTTTCCTTTGTTCTTTGATTCCATGCTTTAAGTTCATTGTTTTGTTACTCCTTTTTTTAATTATTGTCTTTTGTTTCACACACTATAACTCTCTTGTAGTGATAACCAAGAGAGTATAGTCCTTAGATAAATTTCCTTGCTTTGAATCCCCTTAAGTTCTTTGCTCATCCCTTGTCTTCTATCTGATTGTTTCCCCTTCTTTTTCATAGATCTTTATTGTGTTACATGCATGATACCATTGATTGCTGATTGGATTATTGATGATAATTATTTTTTATTATTTTTGGGAACATTGGGGATGATGCACACCACATTTGTACTTTATTTCAATCAATAAAAGTGATGTTTGATTCATGGTTTGATGCTTAACTTTCATGGATGATTAGTTGAATTAATTCTTGTTTATCATGTTTTTTGAATCCATATTTCTCATATAGTTTCATACATCACTGATTCAAGTTTCCATACACATAGTTTGAGGTTAATTTTGCATTCAATTAGATCATTTAACTAATCAAATTTGTAATTTTAGCTTGATTTTTAATATAGCTCTAATTGATCATCAATTCATTTATTTGTCAAAATCAATGGTTAGATGATCATTAGAGCTTATTAGATGCTTAATACATACTTTAGATGACTCTAATTCAGTCTTTTATTTTGCAGATTAACCAGAAGAGGAATGGATGGCTCAGATTGAATTTTAATGGTGTAAATTATCTTAAAGGGCAATAAAGAAAGTTGAGATAGTTTCCTAGTTGGGAATTAAACTACAAAGAAAAGCATGTTAAGATGGAAAATAGAAAGTTGCAGCAAAAGAAAGGAGTGGGGAAGTTTTCAAAGTAAAGGGGGGAACCAAATTAGGAGGAGGATTTTATAAGAGGGAACCGTGGAAAGAAAAAAAAAAGGGGGCTACTTTTGTTGTTGTTTCCTTTCCTTTTTGCTTGCATATTTATCGTCTTCTTAACTGCCCCCTTGGTTGGATCATTGGAGGCAGACCCCCTTCTTATTCTCAACCTCTTCTCCCACTCTTTCTTCTTCCCTCTCTTCTCCTTCTCTCACTCCCTATCTCTCTCTCGCACTTCCCTCTTACCTATGCTCTCCTCTCTACTATCTCTTCCCTACATCTGTCTACACAACCCAACAAAACCATTCGCTATCACTGCACTTTCTCACTCTTTCTAGTTCACTACTATCTCCTCTATTTCACCAGCAAACCCCTTACCCTCTTCCACTTCTCCCAGTATTTCACCACCAACCCCAACTCCTCACCATGTAAGATCACCGAAATTCTCAGCCCCTCTATTTTGCCCCATCTCTGTTTCATCTCTTCTCACTGAACCAAGCTAGCACCTGCAAAACCCCTCTATCTTCCCTCTTTCCAGGCCTCCTCTATATCTATCCCTTTTCCTGTCGTCACCTTCCACCGGGAGGTGTCAGATCACGCTCCCTCCACATCACTAGTCAATCCTCCTTTGTTCATTGCACCTCCCATTACCACACCATTACCAGCCCCCTTGCCCATCGGTGTTCTCCACCATCCCCATGCCTCTGCAAGACAATGTTAAAAAATAAGATGATGCCCTAACATACCATCAAAACCAGCCAAGTCCCAACTCTGATCGTCGCTCCCCTTCATTGCACCAATCTTTGAACCAGCACCCAACTCCAAGTCACCTCCGAAGCAACCCACCACGCATCCACCGCCCTGATTTCACTACTTGAGCATTACACCAGTCACCTGATCCTCCTCTCTAGATCCGATGTCCTCTGCTCACCATCGGAGAAAACCCAAATCAAGTTTTCCCCTAATTCTTTGTCTTTCCTTCTCCCCCATCCCCTCTTTTTCCATCTTCCCCTCCTCTGATGTCTTCATCATTCATTGGGTTTTTATTGGTTTTACTTTAAAACAAAAATTTCAAGAAAATTCCATAAATGCCCTTAATAAAAAAATAAAATCTCATTTGAATCCCTATTTTCTCCTATAGTCTATTTTGTCTTTTTCTTTATCCCTGTTTTGTGTTATCTAGATTCTGCTTGTTCTCAGATAATCATAGAAATTAGATCTTGGTTGAATACTTTCTAATTTTAGGCATAGTACTAGGTTTGCATGCATTCTACACATTGGTTCTAGCATAGTAAGCATCATAGATCTTATTTTTAGCATAGCATTCCATTTAACATCTTTACATTCCATGTTTTAAGCACTTTCCTAATTTAGAAGTAGTGTAGTTTCTAATTTTAGCATCTCATGTTTAGAACTTAGACTTCTTCCTTTTAGCTTTGGTAACTTCTTTTTTTCTTTCCATAACCTTAGGATTGCTTTAGAATTACTTTAGAACCAATTTAAAACTAATTGTATTTTAGATTCCTAGATTTAGCACTTTCTTAATTTAGAAACTCATGCTTAGTATAGTTAGAGTTTCTGATTTTCCTTAACTCATTATAGGATCAGTTTAGAAACTTCATACATGTTAATTTCATAGATATAACATGCATTCCTCATTTAGAAATCATGCAGAGTGTCATAGTTGCACACACCATACATCACTTTCTATTTACATGCTACACTCACCCACTTTCTAATTTTATTTTGCATGCATAGGTCATAGTTCATGCATCATTCTTATTTCTCTTCTTCTAATTTCTTTTTATAGAGTTGGAATAAGGAAACTGAAAGGATCCTTTTGTCTTTCTTTGGCATTAAGGAAACTTTGCAATTCCTAAGATAAGGTTGAGAAAACATCCAAATCTATCCATAAAGCCACCTAGATTCCTAGCTAAGGGCATCATGTTGAAAGGTAGGATTACACCATGTACCTATCTGTTATGGTTAGAAATGTTGAGTCGTAATCCAAGGGCCATTGTATCTTCTTTCTTTTTCTTTTATTATATTTCATATTTAAGGTAGGAAACCTCTTCTATGGCTCACCTTCCTTAAAGATGAATGACATCTTATCTCCTCTCTTTCAAACTCCTTGAAATTACCCTATTTTTAGAGATTTTAGAATAAGAAAAATGCCATAACTTTTTCTACTTCCATTTTGATTATCTTCTTTCTTTCCTAGGGTGGTGATTGTTTAAGACCAGTGTTAGGCTCCTCCTTTCGTTATTGCCCTAATACTTCATTCCTAAGAATCATTGGATGAGATTTGCTTTGGTTTATGGCGTTGAGATCAAGATGAGAAAAGCTTCATGGTAACTTTAGTATCTTTTTGGTCAAAGGAAAATGTACAAGCTCTTATTGAGTTCCACAACAAGGGGGCCTTATAGTGGAATTCAAGCCTGAATTTTAAGGACTTATTTGCTTTCTTTAATTTTCTTTTTTTTTTTTATTGCTCATGTAATAATCCTTGTAATTTTTCCATTTATGAAATGGTTCTTTCTTTTTCTTGTTTAATTTATTTCCTTACTTTCATTCTTAGTCAATTGTTTTTTTAGATAGTTTACTGGATCCCTTAATTACTTTCTTTCTTAATTAGGATATACATTCTAGGTGATTAGTTTAGGCTAATAGTTACCTCCTAGTTAGTTCCTAGTTTAACATTTACTTCTTTACTTCTTCTTTTGAATGCTTGGCTAGGTTAAAGTTAGATGACCTAAATTTTAATTAACTCCATTTATCAAAGAGTCCTCATAAGATTGGCCAGTATTGGCCTTCTCTATGCTTCAATAGAACCATGCACTTCCGGTAATTATTAAAGCACATAACACACAATCAACCCTTGAATTGTCAATGTACTATCACTTTCAAATTTCAAAATTTGATTTGTTCCTCTATTTCATCTCCATTATAATACCCAACAAACTAGGATTATCAATTTGAGTCTCTTTGGTCCTTCTAAATATAACCTAAAACTTCTTAAGAATACAAAATTCTTTTAGATTGGAGAACCACGTCATAAGAAAAAGACAATTGGATCCATATAATCACATTTGTATAGTCTCATCATTATCATTAGGTTTCCTTTAATCAATGATTTATTTCATAAACACAATTGTTAGAACTCACTTAACATTGGTAGCAAATATTTCTAAGTCTGGTTTAACATTCTTCAAGTAAGATTGATCCATCATGATTAACTTTCTTAGTCACTGAAGATCTTATCATTTGTCACCGTTACTATTTAGTGTCATTGTGCACAATTATTTTCATCCCATACCTTCCATCAATTTCTCTACCTAATTTACATTATAAAATAGACACCAAATATCTAAGTTCATGATCTAAAGTCAAATAAATATCATATATATGATTCTTCCATCAAGAGTAGCATCATAATCTTTTAATATTGTCATCGTCATCGAAAATTTATAATACCACAAGAAATCATTTGAAAATGTTCACTAACACATTCATACTTATGTTACAATTATCTTAACTCCATGAGATTTCTATTATTATTGTTATTTTTATAATCATCTCCATTATTCTCAGACTATTACTTCAGAAAGGCAATCATGCCCTTTGAATTTCTATGTATTCCATCCAATTTGAAACTACATTCTCCAAAGTTGACACACTAACAAAAGAGTAATCTTATGCTCTTAGAACCATACCAATTTCATGAGAATACTCTCTCCCTATATTTGCTAGTAAATCTATAAGTTATTTTCATTGTTGACTAATTATGGTTTTTCCTAGTTGTTTGGCTATGAACCTTGCTTTGATACCAATTGTGATGACTTGCATTTTTTTAAAATATTTTTTCAAATACATTTTTTAAATAAGCAGGTTCCTTAGAATTTTTGTAAAAATCACTTGAAAATTATTTTAGTTACTAGTTTCTAAATACCACTTCTAACTATTGGTTGTCATTTTAAAACTTTGCATATAAAGGAAATACTCCCATAATCATAATAAGTCAAGGACCCACTAGTCACAATCCAAACATTTAAATCAAACTATAATTCAATATTAAAATCATCAAGTTTTCAATTACATCTTTGTAAGAATTCAAAGAACAATCCTAAATATATTAATGATCTAAAAGTCTTATACTTTGGTTATATATTGTTCTTCGTCTTCCCCTCTCCTAGCCTTGTCTAATCCCTTATAGCTTCACCTCTAATGTTTTTGGGATGAGTACCACCACTTAGTAGAAAATCATTATGCTAGTCCAAAACCACAGAAAGTATATGTATGCATAATATGTCAAGCTATCAAATCTCTAGTTGAATCTCAAATCATGTGTCAAATAAAGAGAAATGTTAAATTTCCATATCAAATCAATCATTTGTCAACACAAGGTAGTAGCATCCTACTATGTGCCACATAGGCAAATATGGTCAATGTCCTTGTGAGAATTATTGGCAAGTCATGACATGTCCATATCCACTTAATTCCAAATCTTTAAAGATATGCTCACAGAAATACATAGTACCACCTACATTTGACCATGAAGACCACATCAACTACACCTATCCTCATGGGAGAATCAGATCACTCAGAGTGGAAGCCTTTCCATTTATCTCCACTAAAAAATAAGCCATTCTTTTAATCCAAAATCACTTTTGAAAGTAAAGTGGCCAACTACATCCTCCCAGCATAGCTACGATAAGGGTTTCATATATTACCTCAAAGGCCTGACTACACAAGTCACCTTTCCACGTCAACTACTCGCACACATGCATGGTTATGTGCACTGCCCCTTCAAAGCAACATCCAAATCGATAAATCTCACAATGATGATAAAATGATTTGCATCAAAATATTTCATGATCATGATTCAAATGGTTTATAAAAATTTAAGAGAGTGAACATTCCATCTCATCACGTAGAACATCAATTACTAGCCTTCTTAGGCTAAACACATCATATATTTATTCATGCATCTCATAGATAATCAACATCTCATAATTTCTCATGTAAACTATCAATTTCATATTCGTAACCACTTCTAAAAACTTTCTAAAATTAAACACTTTGTAAAAATAAATACTTTTAAAAAATTGGTACTTTCTAGAAAGAGTCACTTGGATTAAATTCAAAATTTCTCAATTCCATAAAACATGTAATGTTTCTATTTTTGAAAACTTTCTAAAACTAGTATTCTTTCATAAATTAGCGTTTATGTATATAAATATACATACATACATACATACATACATACATATATTCTGATAATGATATTTTTCATACAAATTAATTCTTATTCTGACATTAAATATTCTTGAAATATAAGGTTTCCAAAATAGCTTACCTTTTAAAAATAGTGACTTTCTAAATATGGAACACTTTCTAAAAATAATTTACTTTTAAAAATAACTTACTTTAAAAAATATTATAATCTTCAAGAACAACATACCTTCTACAATAGTGTACTTTCAAAACTTAGAAACTTTCCAAAAATATACATTACTTACTAAACTTATATACTTTCCAAGATAATAGTTTAGTGTCTACGATAATACACTTTCTAAGAATAATGTTCTTTCTAAATCTAACTTACTTTTCAAAATCTCTAACTTTCTAAAAAGATAGTGCACTTTCTAAAAATAAAATAGTTTCCAAGACTTAACACTAGCTATTATTTCAAGAAATATGAATCTTTATAAAACAAAGTTTGTTTTTGAAAATTAATCTTTCCCAAACATACCGCTTGCTAAACTTAGCACTCTTTTCAAAATTACAAACTCTCTAATTAGATTTGATAATCCCAATTCTAAAACTTTCTTACATATATCATGTTTCTTAACAAAAATACTGTTAGCATAATTTCATGTTTCCAATTATAGTCCTCATATCATCCATGGATCCAAGATTTTCATCAGAAAATGTCTCATACTCTACCATGAGTTTTCATTCAAAAATTGAACATAAATTCCATAAGAAAAATTGAACATGCACTTTGTTGAAGCTCAAATCATTCAATACAATCCAAAAATGATGCACATGATTTAAAGAATAAGATTCGTGTTTTCTAATACCATCCATACACGGTGCACATGATTCATCATGCGAATTTCAAGATAATCTTTTCATTTCTTTTAAAAACATGGATCTAGCTTAGACATCCCCTATGTCCCAACCTCTTTTTGTCTTATCCTTAATCTTCTATGGTCTTCTTTTCCACTCTTTATATTATCTTGATCATGTCTCTTTCAACCTCCAAAAGTTGTCCTCTCTCTCTCTCTCTCTCTCTCTCTCTCTCTCACTTGGATGTTCAGCAGCAATCCTTCTTTTGGCTGAAACATCCCACCTTTGTAAGCCTTTCTAAGTTACTAAGGTCTTTCCTTGCTTCCAAGACAGCACTCATTCCCTACCTAAAATACTTCTTTATTAAGGCTTGTTCCTACTGCTAAAGATCTAACGAAAAACCATTCAATTACTTTATAATTTTATTTTCTTCCTTTCACCAGCCACCTTTCCTTACTCATGGTATGAGATGCTTTTACCATGTGACACCCAACCATGTATTTTTCAATTGTTTTTCATAACCAACTCACAGCAGCCACCTTCTTAGAACATGAAGTCTTCACTTATTTGTACTTATCTAACTTCAAATCTCATGTTCCATGCTAGTTCCATAATTTCTAATTCATAGCATGAGAAGTCCTCTTTTGGATTCTCTTTCCATTCCTAAGCTACTCTTTCCATGTCATCTTTTCTAATTCTAGTATAACATGTTCAAAACCAGATAAATCATTTTTAAGAAACATAGCATTGTGGCACAACATATGCCAAAATGAAAATCTAATAGCTGGCTTGTTCTTGAACAAGAGATTAAACATATATAAATACTCAATTCAAGTATCAAACTATACCAATTTTCATGTATTACGCATGCTCAAAATCAATGTATGTAGATTCAAACAATTCTCTCTTTTTAGATAGTTATTTAGCCTCTTAAACCTTCAACATTTCACATCTCAACCTCATAATCTCTAAATATAATTCTAAGGTGTTACATTAAACACAAAATAGTAGGCATAAAGCATGGTTTTCAGCCAAGATAATCCATTGAAAAACGTGATCACTCTTTCCAAAATTTTGAGAATAAAATAGTTGTTTTAATGCATAAAAACTCCTTATGTAAATGATGAGTTCTTGAATTTCTTAGGTGGTCAAAACCTAGCTAAAAGATTCACATTTGATATTTTAAATTAGTAGGATAGAAAATAAATTGTAAAATAAGTAAAAACATGCAAAATAGTAGGTGAATCCTATTCTTTTCCAAAACACTATTTTTAAATGTTCATTAACTTTTGAGTAAAAACGTCTATTTATGAGCTAATTTTTTACCACAAATTTTAATGGAATGCATCATAAATTAAATATAAATGAAATATAAGTAATCCCTATTTAAAAAAATGTATGCACATTCAAAATTTTTTCTTAAATTGATACCTAAAATTGGCCAAAATTTGGATTGAATATCATCAAATAAACTCGAGTAAAAACAATTTTTATCAACCTATTTTTTCACACTTTATGATTACTGAAATCATTCATCTAATGAAACATTTAGATATTTGTAATATCCATGAAAATTGAGCTAAAACAGTGGCCAAAACCATTAAGTTTTAGGCCACAAGAACATCTCTTGTAGTGAAACTTTGCCTTAAAACTGATGGTGCTTAGACAATAAACATGGAATCTTTTCTAGAGCTTAGTAGCCATCTAAGAACACTCATTTGGGCATTATTATCATACATTGTCATGTCTTAATCATAGTAAAAACATATGCAAAATAGTAAGTGTGCAAGGTGTTACAAGGCTAATTTTTAGCGTGTAAAATATGACCAAAAATCATGCAAAAACATGGTGAAAATATCTGATTCTTATCATGATATTTCTCACAATTTTTAAGCATAAAATTAGTATTAAATTACCATGGATTTCCATTAAAAACAGGTCCATCAAGTTTTATAAAAAAAATCCATATAATTGCAACATACTACTGTAATCCCAAGTACCCACTAATTAGTATGTTCAAAACACTACTTAAACACCTTATAAAATCAATAAATTAACAACTTAAACATAATTGAATCACGCTCAAATTAATCTTAGAGCAAACCCAAAATAGAAAATGGAAACTTGCACGCAAAGCATATGAATTTGAAAACCTAACCCAAGAAAATCCGATGCACCTACCTCTTATTGACATTTCTCCACTGTGTTGGTCCATTTTCCTTGAGGTCCTTAGGCATGAAAACTAGCATATCAGCTTCTCTTTCTCTCCACATTGTTCCCTTCATTTTTTATGTTTTCTCATTATTTTGTTTTGAAAAATAAGAGAAGGTTGGGATATTCAACATCCCCTAATTGGTTCCCAATTCACCTAGGTATTTGAATTCTAATAGGTTCCCTTACTTCCCTAAGATTCCATCAATGTCTAGGTTCAATGTCTCTAGGTCTCTAACTCATCACATTAGTCCAAATTTGGTTTAGCATAGGAGTCCTACCCTTAAAAACCAAGTGGGAATGTGCTAAAACTAAAGAAATCATTGGGTATAAGCTTTGGTATGTAGGAAAGAACCATAATAGAAATGGCATAGGACAATGGTGGGTAAAGAATTAAAGGATAACGTTGTAGATGTTAAAATAATTAGTGATAGGATTATAATAATAGAACTTTTTTCTAGGGGAAAAGATCATAAATTTTATAAGTGCATATGCACCGCAAGTAGGGTTAGAAGATAGAATCAAGAGACAGTTCTAGGAAGATATGGATGGGGTCATGCAAGAACTTCCCAACACAAAGGGGATATTTATAGGAGCAAACTTAAATGGTCATGTAGAAAAAGAAAAAGAATGATATGATAAGGTACATGGAGAGTATGGTATCAGAGAATGAAATGAGATGGGGAAGCTATCCTTGATTTTGCTCTACCATATAACCTAGCCCAAGAAAACTCCTTCTTTAAGGAGAGGGATGCACACTTAATAACCTTCAAAGGTGGACTCTATAAAAAACCAAATAGACATTTTTGTACCTAGGAATACTAAAACAACAATGTGTAAGGATTGTACAGTGGTACTCGGTGAGAGTTTATCTTCACAACACAAGTTAATTTTAACTTTACAACATAGGTTAATTTTAACTTCACAACATAGGTTAATAATTATGAATATCGACATTAAAATATGGAAGAAAGGAAATGAACATAGTAGGTGTACAAAAACTAATTGGTCAATCTTAAAAGGGAAGCAAATAACATTACTCACAAACAAGTTGATGGTGAAAGGAAACTGGAACAATGAAACAAAAGCAAACACCATGTGGGTTAATGTGGCAGAGTCTAGTAAGAAAGTGGCAAAAGATGTCCTAGGAGTATTTAAACATAAAAACTAATTAGCAAAGGAAACTTGGTGGTAGAGGAAAAAATTACAAAAATTTATTATGAAAAATGAGTGTCTTTTAAAGCATGACAGAGGACTAGAAATAAGGAAAACTTTGAGAAATATAAGAATGCTAAAAAGGTTGCTAAGAGAATAGAGAGTGAGGGTAAACTCATAACATATGATGACCTCTATAATAGATTAGGATCAAGAGAAGGTAAGAAAGATGTATTTCAACATAAAAAATAAAAAAAAGAGAACAGAAGGGTAAGGACTTAGGCCATGTTAAATGCAATAGAACTGATGACCAAAAGGCACTAGTCAAAGATGAAAAGATTAGATAAAGGTAGGAAAGTTACTTTCAAAAGTTATTAAATGATAATTTCCCAAAGAATATAGGGATTGAAATATTATAAACCCAAATATCATTGGACAATTAGAATACTTGAAGTGAAAGAGGCCTTAAAAAAGATGAAATTTGGAAAGGCCATGGATCCTGATGGCATACCATTTGAGGTTTGGGGGAAAATGGAAGATACTAAAGTAGTTTGATTAACAAAGTTGTTTAACCAGATTGTACAATTGAAGAAAATGCCCAATGAATGGAGGAAGAGCTCTATTGTACCAATTTATAAGAATAAAGGAGACATGCAAAGCTACACTAGTTATTGGGGGATCAAACTTATAAGCTACAGTATGAAACTTTCCAAAGAGTGATTGAGAAGAGGCTACAACATGAGATGAGTGTATCAAAGACCAGTTTGGTTTCATGCCTAGGAGGTCTACCACATAAGCTATTTTCCTACCTAGATAATTGATAGAGAAATATAGGAAGAGGAGGAAGGACCTCCACATGGTCTTTCTTAACTTAGAAAAAGCTTATGATAGGGTTCCTAGAGAGTTAATATGGTGGTTTTGCAGGAGAAAGGGGTTTCACAAGGGTATATAGACATAATGAAATATATGTATGAGGGAGCAATAGGAAATGTTAAGACCAGTAATAAAGAGATTGATGATTTTTCTATCACTATAGGATTGCCCCAAGGATTGGCATTGAGCTCATAATTGTTCTCATTGGTTATTGATGAGTTAACAAAACATCTACATGAGGAAATTACATGGTGCATGCTATTTGCAAATGATATAGTTTTAAATAATGAGACAAGGGAGGGCATAAACAGAAAGCAAGAGTAATGGAGAGAAGCATTAGAATCCAAAGGATTTAAAATTCACCGAACTAAGACAGAGTATATGGAATGCAATTTCAGCATGGAGAGGAGAGGGAGTGAAGTAATAAGTAATCAATTTTGTATAAAAAGTACCCAATTATTGGTCCATGTGTTACAAAATATAGTGTTATTTCTACAATTTTTTTGGAAATTTAGAACAGATGTATTTCTGACGTAATAATTTAAAAGATTGATATTTTGTAGGTTTAGAAACTAATCCAAAGTGAGTATGTAAATAATTAATTCTTTTAGGATTTAATTAGATTTTTTGACCTTTTGTAGGAATTAAAATGATGATCCAACGGCAGAGATTTATTAAGATGAGAATTGGAGGTAGTCATGAGGTTTCCTAGTCTAACTAGGAAACCAAAGAAAGGTAAGACCTAAATCTCAATAATCCAAAGCTTAGTAAAGGTTCAAGACTAGCTTAGAGCAAGGAAAGGATGCAATTAAAGAAGTCAAAGGTGATTAAAATGGGTCCATGCATAAGCTATGCATTTCCATCACCTTTGCATGGGAGTCATTCAAGCCACCTTAGCTATATAAGCCATGAGATAAGGTGACAAGCCAAGCCATTAAGGCCAAGGGTGTGAGACATGAAGCTAAGCCAAATGAGCCTTCAAAGAGATCCATTGAAACTATTTAAGCCAATACTACATGGAGTGATATAATTTTAGGAGATATTTGGGTGAAAATCAAATTACGTAAGTATGCATATGGACCAATAGGAAGAATCGGCCTCTATGTTTCTTTTTCCATTTTTTCCATCTTATTTTTCTCTCTTTCCACCTCATCCACTCCACCCAAAATCATCCACGATTTCTACTTAGGGGGAGACACACCTTCCTAAAGTGCTACCTAGCCCAACCAAATACCTCACTTTCTATTTGTCCCCTCTAGTCTTATCTTTCCCTCTCTGTCCATCCCTATATCCATCTATTTATAATTCCCCACTTCATTCAACATGAAACACATTAGAGGAGAGTGAGCTTTGTGCCTAGATCCTAAAGATTAGGAGCCTCCCTCCTCTGACTTGTCATAGGTGGCCAATCTCTCCATTCCACCTATACTCACCTTCTAACATCCCTCTTTTCCTCCCTATTTCCTCTTCCATCTCACCTACCACATCACCCCCTCCTTATGGTTTTCCATGCATAAGAGAGATATGGAGATGCCCAACCCTAAAAAGTAGGAGTCTCCCTCCTTTAAGTTGTCCTAATGCCTCCATTTTAGTTTCCCTAGATCTATTCCTAATCTTACCTTCTAATCTCTATATCATCTCCACCCTAGGATCACAAGCTACAAGGATTAGAAGGTAGCCAAACCATATAACTCCTTCAGGAGTTCAATGTGAAAAAAAAAAAAATTGAGAAGGGGAGCACTCCCTCCCTTAAAATGGAGGCACCTCCACCCTTTTCTACTCCTTAAGGTCTCAATGCAATTACCCATGGTGGGAGCCATCTTCTAGTCCATCCACACTCCTTGGTTTGGGTTTTTATTCTCTCTTTGATTTCCTCTAAGTTTAGGTCAGTGGTTTCCTTCAATTCGTTGGTTGTTGCTTTTATTTTATTGCTTTGTTTTGTTCCTTGAATTCATGCCTTTGTTTCTTTGCTTTATTGCCTCATTCCCCTTGATTATTTCACTTTGTTTTACACCTTAGATCCTTGAATCTAAGGGTTACAACGCTCTTGTAGTGACACCTAAGAGAACATAGTTCTTATATTAAGTTCCTTGCCTTCTATTGCTCATTTTTCCATCTTTTTCCTCTTGCTTTCTTTAGATCTCTTTTAGGAATCCATGCATAGCTTCTCTTGATTCATTATTGGATGATTGAAGAAGTGCTCTAGGCTTGTTTTTTGAATTTGAGAAAGGTGCACACAATCCTTGGAGAGTGCACACCCCACATGTATACACTTTGATTTAATCAATGAAATTCTTATGTTTCAATGATACTTGTGCAATGTTCATGGATGTTTCATGTGTTTTAAATTTATTTTTTCATGGCTGTTGCAATGTCTTTCCTTGCTTAGTTTTCATGTAACTCATTGTATATTAAGATTGCATTTAGTCTCCATAGGAAATACACAAGGAACCATGTGCACCACCCATGGGCCATGTGCATGGTTTTGAAGTGTTTCTAGTTCGATGATTGTTTGATTTATATTAGATTCCCATGCTTTAAATCTAGTTTCATTCATGCCTTCCATGTTAGCTTAGGTTGCATCCTAGTTTAGACATAAATTCATGCAATTTAGGTTAGTTTATTTCGTGCACTTTCCATGTTTAAATCATGCATCATGTTAGGTTTATGTGCTTTGATTTCTTAGATTAGACAATGTTTAGGTATTAGTTGATAATTGTCTTTGTTAATTTTCATATTAGAGTAGCTTTAATAAGTTTCCATATAAATGTAGAAAGTTCTACATTTAGAAAGTTACCAATTTCATGCATTTTTAGATTTCATGTTAGTTTCCATCCTTAAGTGTAGGATAAAACCCAATTCTTTTGGCTAGGCTAAATAGTTTAAATGAGATCCATCCAACATACATTTTTGTGAGATTCCTCATGGATCAACCTCTCTCACATGCAATTACTATAGTGATTCATGTGCTTGCAAGTTAATTAAAACATACACCTAGTTTTTGGTGCCATTGAAGGGCTAGATCTATTGTCACTCTAGTGGCTTCTAAGCATCATGGTTATAGTGGGTATACAAAGTTCAAGTGATTTTACCATGACTTTTGTTGATGTTAGTTAAGGTCTAAATGACTTCCAATGTGAGAATTGTATTAGCCACTTTAGGGAAGAACCTAACTAGTAAGCAATATTATAGCTTCGATAAAAGGAGTTGTTTAGATTTAGGTCTAAAGGCTACCACCCTACACATTAATAAAGATCATCAGTTCAGCTTATTAGAAACCAATTAGGATTGGTTGTGCATCATTTAGATTTAAGAGTAGCATTAGGTTGCATCATATAGTTAGGGTTCTCATTAATTCCACATTAAAAACACACACACACACAAAGAGAGAGAGAGAGAGAGAGAGAGAGAGAGAGAGAGAGAGAGAGAGAGAGAGAGAGAGAGAAGAAGAAGAAGAAGAAGAAGTACTCATTTATAAACAATGATTTGTTGTTTTTTTGTATATCAAGGTTGAGTACAAATGGTCTACAAGTCAGGGATAGTCTACCACCAATGTAATGTTATTTCACTCCTGAGCCATTATATTATAAGGATATATATGAGATAGAGGTAAGAGATACTCCTAATCTTTTTGATACATTTGATAGAATGGTTGTTACAACAAAGAGGATGGAAAGTCTGATGAATAGGTTCAATGCTTTTATGCAAGGTACATAGTCATATCAACAGCCTCCATGTGACCATAGCTACACCTATTCTAACCCACAATATCCCACTACTTCATAGCCATTGAGCTCCAACTATAATGAATATTATCAGGAGTAAGTAAATGCACCTTGTGGATTCCCTGAACCTAGCAATCATTCTTATCCGAATACAAATTACTAAGACTATGATGGATGGGCTAGGTATCATGATCAACCATGGTCTTAGAATTATCAACCATATCAGGAAGAAAAATCATGGTTCTGCCCTAATCAACCCTACCATGATTATCAAGAATATTGGGGACAACCATCATGGGTTCAACCTGCTCACCTCATTTTCAATACCCCAATTCCATAGCAATACCAACCATATGAGTCATTTTCTCTACAACATGAAGAACAATCATTAGAAGCAAATATATAATGACTTAGTGAACTAATGGATCAAAATCTTACTATAGTCAAAAGTGGCGCTGAGGAAATTAAACGAATGAGGGAGAAGAGTGAAAAACACTTGAAAGAATTTCAAGATGGGAATCACCATCTATTCTTGTTGAACCTCAAAGTTTTCCCTCAACCTTGACCATTGATACTGATAATAGGATGAAAATTGCTTATGATCATTCTAAGCCACAAAGTTTACAATCATCCATGCACACCTTCAACTTCCATCTACTCGAGTCATGTCCTACTTCTTGTTATGATTATGATGAAGAGACATCCATTGATGAAGAGA
The DNA here is from genome assembly GCA_035236585.1 of Warburgia ugandensis. Taxonomy (NCBI): domain Eukaryota; kingdom Viridiplantae; phylum Streptophyta; class Magnoliopsida; order Canellales; family Canellaceae; genus Warburgia; species Warburgia ugandensis. The sequence continues at coordinate 44,929,396 of CP141133.1, forward strand.
ATGAATCCTTAGAAAACTCTAACTAAGATCTAGTATATTCATGTCCTGCTTATTTTTATGAATTTGATGAAGATACATCCATTGAGGAGGTGAAGAAATTGTTGGAGACTATGCCTTTAGTAGATACTTCTCAATGGAAAGACTAAGTAGAACCCCCTCAGAGCTTGAAATATTAATTGAGTCTTATAATGTAGAAGACATACCTAATCGGGACTTATAGACCTTTTTGAACAATCACGAGATAGTAATACAGTCCCATTTGAAACCTTACCTGTGTTGACAGAACAAGAAGAAAAAGATTCAATTGATATACTAGCCCTACATCAACCAACTCTATGGTACACATTAGAAGTTACTAACGATTTAATCCTAACTATGTCCTTGCCTCCAGTAATACAAGAACAACCTTCTAAGGAAGTGCAAAGTCAGCTTATATCCCAATTTCAAGAAAATGTAAGGGAGAGAGTGGAAAAAGATGAACTAAGTAAATGTCAACATTATTCCTCAAATTTGTAAAAATAGGGACCATTCAATTCTATATTGTCCAACAAAATTTAAAGACAAGGTAGTTAATGATGTCATTGTATTACCACCACCTCAAATTTCAAGGAGCGAGATATTTATTAACTACCATGAAATTCTAAAAATGGGAGAACCTCAATTTCAAGTGGTCCCACTAAATCTAAAATTATAGTGGTCTATTGTGTCATATTATTACACTACTAAAATTTCAAGGTGGAGGCAACCCTGGGATTTTAGAGTCTTAAGTGTTCTGCATTACCCATTCATAATATAGGTGTCCTATATTTCAAAACATTGAGGATAATGTTTAGTTTAGGTAGGGTGTATAGATATGCATGAGATTTCTATGTTTTCTAGTAGGTTTGAAAATAAAAAAATTGACATAAAGATGAGAATTTAGATTTTCTGAATATTTAGATATCTTTTAAATGTTAGCTTATTAATAAAGTTGCATACAATTAGTTCACTATTTTATTCTTTTTCTAAAGTTTTTCATGAAAAATTTAACTCAAAGCATTAATTGCACAAAATAGTTATATATATAGCTTAAGTTGAAGAGAAAATATAACTTAGAAATATGAAAGAAGATTTGTAGAGACGTATAACCCAAGTGCGTTTAGAGCCATTCTTCTTTTTATTAGGGTTATACATAAATTCAAAATTTTCTTCAGTAGTCATTAGTTCTTAGTTGGTCTCATTATTATTCACCTAGATCAACTATTGAGAAATTACAAAATACTATGCCATATGAACCTTAGGAAATGATAGAGGCTATCTTTGTTTAACCCAGAGCCTTTAGCCTTCCCTATGCTATTTTTCAATAGTTAGACACTTGAGCCTTTAAAATAATCCATATCTTTGTTATCCAAACAACCTTTACCTATATTTAAACCCTATAATATATTCATTACCCATTTATTTTGGAAATATGTAGAAAAGATTGAAGAACATCTTGGAAAAAGTATGAACAATATAATTCATGAGATGAACATCAAAAAGATTAAAATCAATTTCAAAAAGGCTACACAAAAATCAAGTAAAATAAAAGAAAAGGATAGCCAATGATAAGAAGAATGTTCACTCATTTAAAGAAAATTTGCAAAGTTGTGAATACACTAATAGAAGACCTTTAAACTGATAGAAGACCTTTGTGTACCTTTATACCCATTATTTTGTTAATCTTTTCCTAAGCCTATGTTTTGTCCTAATGAAGTCCTCATGATCTTAGGAGAAGTATAGCTAGGACATGGTTATGAATGAGTAAGGAAATTGGTAGAGTGTAACATTTTTAGTAGTTGGTATCCTTTGATGAGACCATTATCATTCTTTCTAAGCTATGGTTCTTTTATATGAAATATGTGAGATTTTTGGACTTGATGAACAACATTCTACTCACATATTAATGAGAGATTTGTACCCATTTTTGAGTGACTTCTTTCTAAGTAACAAGTATATCTTATGAGAATTGAAGTTAGAGCATACATTTGGATGGTAATTTAGGTTATGTTTGACTTGAAAACTACTAATTATATATATTTACTACAACACACAGTCACTTTCTAAAGTTTAATGAAATAATGAGATATCTTTAGTATGAGGGTAAGATTTTGAACCTTTTTGTTAATCTTTATTAGTAGGTTAAAGTTAGATACTCAATATAAGCTAAATAGGAGAAAATTTTCTCAAAGGAATAAAGAACTTTTATAAAATTTTGAAAATTTTATGGGTATATTCATTGTAAATCCTCACAAGTCCTAACTTGTCCATTAGGGGTAACCTAGGAGTTTAAGGGCTTGGTGCATATGCTAAATGCAATCGTGAGTACCTACAAAAATGGCAACCATTTGTTTTCATGATTCTTTGCATGTTTTGCTTAGGACTAGCAAAATGCTAGTTGGTGGTGTAATAAGTGTTCAATTTTGTATGAAATGTACCCAATTAGTGGCCGATGTGTTACAAAATATAGTGTTATTTCTATGTTTTTTTGAAAATTTGTAACACAATGCATTTTTAACCTAATAATTCAAAAGCTTGATATTTTGTAGGTTCAGAGGCTAATCCAAAGTAACTATGTGAATAATCATAATTTTTAGGATTTAATTATAGTTTTTAACCTTTCATAGGAATCGAGAAGAGGATCCAATGGCTGAGATTTATTGAGATGAGAATTGGAGCCATTCATGAGGTTTCTTAGACTAAGTAGGAAACCTAAGCAAGTCAAGGCCTAAATCTCAACAATTCAAAGCTTAATCAAGGATCAAGATTATCTTAGAGCAAGCAAAGGATGCAATTATATAAGTTAAAGGTAATTAAAATGGGTCCATCCAGAAGTGATGCATTTCCATCACCCTTGCATGGGAGCCATTCAAGCTAGCTTAGTCATATAAGCTATGAGAGAGTGAAGAGCTAAGTCAAATCAAGCCATTGAGGCCAATGGTGTGAGCCATGCAGCTAAGCCAAACGAGACTTCAAGAAGAGCCATTCAAACCACTAAAGCCAATGCTACATGGAGTAATACTATTGGATAGGCATTTCACTCAATAACACTAAGCTAAAAATGTATTTTTAAGAGGATAAATAGGAGATATTAAGGTGAAAATAAAATTAGGTAAGCATGCATGTGGACCAATAGGAAGAACCCACCTCTATATTTTTTTCTCCCATTTTTTCCACCTTATGTCTCTCTCTTTCTACCTCATCCACTTGACCCAAAGCCATCCACCATTTCTACTTAAGGGGAGACGCACCTTCCTAAAGTGCCATGTAGCAGAACCAATTACCCACCTTCTATTTCTCCCCTTTATTCTTATCTTTTCCTCTCTCTCCCTCCCTATCTACATCTCTTTCTAATCCCCTCTTCATTCTACATGAAACATATTCAAGGAGAGGGACCTCCATGCCTAGATCCTAAAAATTAGGAGTCTCCCTCCTCTTAGTTGTCTTAGGAGGCCAATCTCTCTATGCCACACCTATATTCACCTTCTAACATCCCCCTTTTCCTCCCTCTATCCACTTCCATCTCACCTGCCACATCACCCCCTCCTTATGGTTTGCCACACATAATAGAGAGGTGGAGATGCCACACCCTAAAAAGTAGGCATCTCTCTCCTTTAAGTTGTCGTAATGCCCCCATTTTGATTGCCTTAGACTTATTACTAGTCTTACCTTTTAATCTCTATATCAACTCCACCCTAGGATCATAAGGTAGAATGATTATAAGGCAGCCAAAGATATAAAACTCCTTAGGGTGTTCAATGTGAAAAATAATAATAATAAATAAATAAATTGAGAAAGGGGGGTAGGACTCCCTCTCCTAAAATGGAGGCGCCTCCACCCTTCTTCTACTTCTTAGGGTCTCAATACAATTCCCCATGGTGGAAGCCATCTTCTAGTCCATCAATGCCTCCTTGCTTTAGGTTTTATTCACTCTTTGATGTCCTCTAAATTTAGGTTAGTGGTTTCCTTCAATTCCTTGGTTGTTGCTTTTAGTTTCCTACTTTGTTTTGTTCCTTGACTTCATGCCTTTGTTTCTTTATTTATTACCTAGTGCCCTTTGATTATTTTGGTTTATTTTACACTTTAGATCCTTGAATCTAAGGGCTACAACACTCTTATAGTGACAGCCGAGAGAATGTAGTTCTTAGATCAAGTTCCTTACTCATCCCTTTTCCTTAAGTTCCTTGCCATCTATTGCTCTCTTTTCCATCTTTTTCCACTTGCTTTCTATAGGTCTCTTTTGGGAATCCATGATAATTACTCTGATTGGTTATTGGATGATTGAAGAAGTAGTTTGGGCTTGCCTTTGGATTCAAGAAATGTGTGCTCACCCCTTGGAGTGTGCACACCCCACATGTATGTACTTTGATTCAATCAATGAAATTCTTGTATTTCAATTACAATTGTGCAATGTTCATGGATGTTTCATTTGTTTTATATTGTGTTTTTCATAACTATTGCAATGTCTTTCCTTGCTTAGTTTCCATGTAACCCATTGTGGATTAAGATTTCATTTAGTTTCCATGGGAAATACACTAAGGAACCATACTCACCACCCATGGGCCATATGCATGGTTTTGAAGTGCTTCCCCTTAGTTGATTGCTTAATTTAGATTAGATTCCTATGCTTTAAGTCTTGTTATATTCATGAATTCCATGTTAGCTTTGGCTGCATCCTAGTTTAGACATAAATTCATCAACTTTAGGTTAGTTTATTTCATGATCTTTCTAGATTTAAATCATGCATCATGTTAGGTTTACTTACTTTGATTTTTTTAGATTAGGTCATGTTTAGGTATTTGTTGATAATTTTCTATGCTAATTTGCATGTTAGAGTAGCTTTAGTAGGTTTCCATATTTAAGTTTAGAAAGTTCTGCATTTAGATAGTTCCCAATTTCAGGCATTTTAGTTTTCATGTTAATTTCCATTCTTAGTTTAGGATAAAACCCAATTCTTTTTGCTGGGATAAATAGTTTAAATGAGATAAATCCAACATACACTCCCATAAGATTCCTCGTGGGATTGAACTTTCTTGCCTGCAATTACTACTATGATTTGTGTACCTATGAGTTAATTAAAACATACACCATGAAGTACTATTAAAGATTGATAACTAAGAAGTCCCCCTAAAGTACCACTTTTGGTAGATTGAATGACTCATTAGAGTGGAGGGATTGAGAAGGAGGTTATCTAGAGAATCCAAGTAGGTTGGAAGAAATGGAGATGTATCTTTAGAGTTTTGTGTGATCAACGGGTGCCATTCAAAGTGAAAGAAAAATTCTATAGGATGGCTATAAGGTCGGTCATGCTCTATGGATTAAAGTGTTTGGTAGTTAAGGAACATCATGTACATAGTATGAACATAATTGAAATGAGGATGTTGAGATGGATAAGTGGCAAGAAAAGAATCGATATAATTAGGAATGAAAACATTAGAGGAAACCTAGGAGTAACACCAAGGTGTAACAAGATGAGGGAGATTAGACTTAGATTGTTTGGACATGTCCATCAAAGACCAAACATGGCATTGGTTAGTAGTGAGGCAATGCAAGTTGAAAGCTCTGAAAGGGCATGGGGAAGGCCTAAAAGAATAGGGATAGAAGTAGTGAGAAAAGATTTAAAAACTTTGGGACTAAATGAAGCTATGATACTTAATAGAGGGGAATCAATGAACAAGATTCATGTGGTTGACCCCTAATTAGGATAAGGTCTTGATGATGATGATTATGATGATGATAGGAGTCCTACCTAAACTATGGCCCTTCCTCATTTTTAGCTATGGACATGGGCTACCTCCCTTGAGCTAAAATTAAGGGTAAAACAACCTACCCTACCTTGTGGATCTTAGTCCAATTGCACTAGGTAACATGGCTTCTCCCTAACCCAAAACGTCAACTATTCCTTATATAGGCTTTAAGTCATATGACATGTTATGTGCTTCAATTCCTCCACTTATACTCCTTAGCACGTAGCCATTTGAGCTAAGCTTCCTTCTCACCTTGAAACATCAACATTGTTACATCCTTAGGTTAGTATTGGTGTATCCTTTCATCATTTAAGTAATGCAAAGATTACTTTTACTATGCCTTAAACATGAATGACACTTATGAAGAAAAAATTCTCATTTATTCATGCCTAGAAAAGTATTAAAATTTTAGAGGTATTACTTCTAACCAACTTATAAGATTGAGCTGTAATTCTATAGGTATCTAATCAAACACGTGTGGGGTTCAGGATCTACTTCTCTAACATCAACATGTGGAATATATCATGTACCTTGGATAGTTGTGGTAGTAAAGTCAACCAATATGTTACCCATTCAATCTTTTCCAAAATCTTAAAATGATGCACAAATTTTAGATTTAGTTTTCTTTTCACACCAAAACTCATAGCACTCTTCATCGGCAAGATCTTCAAAAAAATTTGATCCCCAACTTCCTACTCTAAGTCCTTACATTGCATCTACTGCACACTAAGATTTTTGTTCTTAATCTGTTGATAGATTAGCATTGTTCTGTAGTTTCTACCATGGGTATTTTTCACTTCTCACTGCCTCTACCTTTACTATGTCCATTGCAACTCTATCCTTTGAAATAATGTGGTAAAAAAAGTCAATGTTATCTATAAAATTTTCTACAATTTCTGTAGTTGTTATACATATTATATTCTAAGTGTATTTGGCACTATATGCATGTGTTCTTGATACTCCTCAGCACTCAACATAGATACTAGGATGCCCTCTAGAAATGTGGTAGAAAATTTATTAAGAAATGGTCTAAACATCTTATTCATGACTTCCATTAATGTGACACTAGCAATAGTCAATGCAAATGACATCACTCAAAATTACAGAGCATTCATATCTAGCTTGAAGTGCCTTCTCTTGGAACATCCTCTTACTTGATCCTCAATTGATGATACCAGCACTTCAAATCAATCCATGGCTATTTGAGGTTGATCGAATAGGTCACTAAGTTAGGTTATAGGTTTTTTGTTCACTATTATTCCTTTAAACATTCAATAGTCAACGCAATGTTTTATTAACTCATCCTTCTTTTGATAAAGAAGATCAGTGCTATCATAACAAAAAAATATAGTTTGTTAAGTCCTTTATTTACTAGTTTCTACAATTGATTTTCTAACTAATTGAACTTTGCTAAGACCATTCTATAAATTACTTTGGAGATAAGAGTTGTTGCATAGTTATTGGTTTGATAATGTAGTCCATCTCCATTTTACGTGGTAACCTAGTCACTCTTATGGAAGTGCATATGGAATCCCCTGAATTACCACCATGTCTACTAGTTTAGGCTTATTAACCTTATACCTTCAAAATTTTCATATGTGATCTTCACCTCAATCCTTTGGAGATGTCATCCAAAACTTCTTGTGGATATGAAATATTTCTAGCTTAGAAACAATTTGTACAACATTCTTACCATCAAGTTTCATAGCTAACAATAATAACAACAACTACTAAAATTTGCTTCAAATATTGATCCAAATGTTTATAACCCTTATTTCATAAAGAACATTCACTCATTAAGCACATCTTTACTCTTTGGTCATTGAAAAGCCTAATTTATCCGTTAACTTTACTATTCAATATCCTCCAAGCACACTTATTTTAACCCTATCTTTTCTCTCACAATATAATTTCTACTCTTCATAAATTTCAATCAATTTCTCTAATTACCATCATACTTTCAAAAATATTTCACAGATCATATACTTCCATTTCTGATGTTTACATTTTAAATCAATCAACATATTCACAATTTGTTATTTTTAGCTATAGTTCTCTATCTTTGCAAATTATTCACCATCACATTTAAATTCATGATCTAAAATCAAATTAACATCATAGATCAAATACTTCATCTATAGCAGCATTAAAGTCTTTTAATCTTAATTTTTTGTTGACTTTGCATAATACCACATAATTATTAATAAAAGTATCCACTACATGTTGAAACTAATGATGCAATTCTCTTAATCTCCATGAGACTCCTTTACTATAATTATTTTCTAATTCCTTATCAAGTTGTTGTTGTTGTTGTAGAATGGTAGTGTATCTTCTGGAGTTCTATATACTATAACTAAGTTAGAGCTAGACTCATGGAAGGATACCATGTCAATAGACCTCTTATCAAGTAGAGATACCATCTGGATGAAAGTAATTGAGCTAAATTCTCCAAAAATTGCCACATTAATAGATCTATCCTATGTTAGAGTTATCAACTAGAGACACCATTTGTATAATCTTATACTCTAGTTCTTTATTCTTAGAACCATACTAATCTGAGGAAAGTACTCTTTCTCTTACTCATACATGGATCAAAAGTCTCTTTGATTCCTTAACTATTTATGACTTTACACCAAGTCATTAACTGTAAATGATGTGGACCTAATTTAGACACAATCCTCATTCACTTATGTCCAAGTCTTTATTAAACCCAACTCATTCTCGTGTGAGAGTTGCAATAACATATTCTTTAAATCTGTCAACCTTACTAGGCATCATCTGAATTTTTCAATAATGAAAACATCTAATGAGTTTCTCAACTTACATTGTTTAGTGGACCTAGGACTTAGTTTCTTATTGTTGACTCTTATGGTTTCCTAGCTACTTGGATATAAATAGTCTAAACCATACTCTGATACAATGACCTGAGTTTTTAGAAGTATTTTTTCACAAAATTCTTTTAGAAAATGTTAAGGATTCTTGGGAAATTTTGTAAAAAAACATTTAGAAAACTATAAGTAATAGATTCCAAAACTATTTTTTCAAGCCTGTTCATTAGTTCAATAACTTGATACATATACAAGTAAAGTTATTCATAAAATGAAATAAGCATATATCAAGCCAAACAACTGAATAAATCCATAAATCTTGACAAAACTAAACTAAGACTACTTCTCATACTCCTTTGCTAACAGAAGCTAATTCTAATCCTTAGAACTTTCACTTGAAATGTTGGTTAGGCTAACTATGAAAACTCAGTATAAATCTCTAAGCTAGCTTTGAAAACTGCAAAAAATGATATAATGGAATGATGAATGTTATGAACTAAGAGATGCACTATAATAATCTAGAGATGTGTCACACATATGAAATAATCACATCAAAATTAGATTGTAGTGTCCTAGCATAAGCCTCACTATCAACTGGTCAAAACCCTCGAGGATGGCCTACATGCCTCGTTATGTCCACACAACTAGTTAATCACTTTGCACATAGAGGAATCACCTTCCCACTATGCTTGATTGTGGATACATATGTTATATTTAGAAATATTATATACATACCTCTATATTTAGTAGGTCTTAGGCCCTAAACATTCCATAAATAGCATTAATTAAGGTTAATTCTACATTTTGCAGATCTAAGGTACAAATGAAAATATGCATAAACTTAATAATTTTACCCTTGAAAGAGCAAGTTTATCTTCCAAGTTACATTGTGAATCCACACATGCCAAACATGAAGTCAAAGTGTTTAGACTAAAAATTGGGTGTCATTATCAAAGTTAGAGTAGTCAAAAACCCCAAGTAGACATCGAGCCTTATCTATACAAAATAGGGTGTTCCTATCAAAAGTGAGGTGAGTAAATTTCCATACATGCAAGCAAGCCACCACCTTAGGAACCTTCTAAAGGAATCCCTATTCACATACATTGGAATCATATACATTGGGAGCTTTCTAAAATAAAATAAGTCAAAAGACTAGGGCCTGTATAAGACTTCTTCCTTACACTCTCTCTCCTGCTCAACCAAAGGAGGGGACCACCCAAGGGAGTGGATATACTTTTCCATGAAAAAATGGTGAATACCAATTGGTTCCACATGAAATACTTGAAGGAATAAAGGGGATTCGTGCAGAAAAAGGAGGAGAAGATAGAGACAATTTATAGGAAAATTATGTTTGAAATCCATCTTATTTTTTAAGCACTTAAAAGGCCAAGATCCATCCTAGTAGATGCATATCTAAAACAACCAATGATATTGAATCAAGAAAGGATAGATCAATGACAAGCTAGACTCTAATGAGGACTAGACTAAGAGCTCAATGGTGGAGATTTTTTTGGTGAGCTGCCCACCTATTTTCAAGGAAAAAGACATCCAACCTTGGTTGAAGCTCATTGGATGGAGAAAATTATGGTGGGATGGGAGGAAAAAGAAATAAAAAGTTAGAGTGGATAAGGAAATCTCAATGGAATCTAGGCCATCCACCTAGGGTAGTCCAATCTAACAATTGAGAGAAAAAGAGCCCTTAAAGAATATCTTTTTGAATAAGAATACTCCAACCCTAATCTCACCCACTAAAGCTAGGGTAAAGATGATACAAGGGTCAAGAATGAAGTAAAGAAAAGATGCAAAACCTAGCCACATTGTCCTCTCTAAAAAGTCAAACCAAAAACCTAAGGAGGAAATGTCTCCACCACTCATTTCAATCCAATCGACCACAATTATTTCAGAATTTCTGAAACACACACAACCAAGGTGATTCCATGCCTCCCACCTTCTTTTCATTTCTATTTCCACCTCATCTCCTATATTTTCTCCTCTCACTTTCATCTTATTTCCCACCTTAGACTATCCTCTTTCTTAGTCTCCCCTCCTGTATCACCTTCTCACATCCATCCCTATCCTTATGGATTCCACACCACCTTCCCCTTCTAGTATCTTTTTCCATGCTTCCATCCTCATCATCTATCCTTTTTTTCACTAATATGATCTCCACCCTCCATTCCCTAGGGCTTCCACTCCACAAATCTATAGATAGGGGTGAAATACAAAGAGATCTATCTTTTGACTTTCCCTAAAGTAGATAGCCAAAGCTAGGAGAAACACAGTCTGCAATTTCTAATCCCTGGAGAAAGAGGTAAGGGTTCTCAATAAACCCCCATTTCCTTCTTTTATTTTCATTCTTCTTCTCATTTCCCTCATCTTTTCATAGCATGCACCAATTTAGCTTTGAACACACCAACTTTCCCTTGCATTCCCTTCTTACATTTTATCCTTGCAAGTGTCTTAATAGCACACACACACACACACACACACACACACACACACACACACACACACACACACACACCTTAGAGTTGTATGTACTTCACTTTCCCCTTTGTTTACACATCCTAAGTGGCACATATCCTCTCTTACATCTTGCATTGCATATATGCTTCTTTAGTTCTTACATGCAACTAAGTTACACACATATTGCATGTTCATTTGCACACCCTTTCTTTTATGATTTCCATTTTCTCTAACCTACATACATAGTAGTCTCCATTGTAGGAATTACACACATAGATCTTAACTTTCCTCTATTACTAGAATTTTCAGTTTTAGAATCTTAAGATAGCATACACCAATCTTTTCTCTCATGCACGTCTGTATCATGCATACTTATCACATGCACGCATAGCCCTCACACAAACACGTCATCCCTCCATTCAATCTTCAAAATCTCATCCTTCACATGGCCCATCCTTCCTCCATTGTCCTTCCACCCACACCCTTTTCTTTGACCTGCACTCCACTCATTCATCACACACACACACACACACACACACACACACACTCTTTCACCCTTTCTATTACATGCACACTTTTTCTCCTCCTTCCATTCACTTCAATGGCCCACTTTCTTCCTTCTCTTTTGCACGCATAAGCATTGTTCTCCTCTATTTTCTTTTCTTTTTCCTTTAGGAATTGTTTATAAAAAGAAAAGAAAAGAAGCCAAAGAGTCTTCCCAATCCTAAAGTAATGGTTGAGAGGAAACGAAAGCCTTCAATAAAGGCATCCAAATTCTTAGCTAAAGGCTTCATGTTGAAGACTAGGACTACTTCCAAGGAAAAATTCCTATCTCCTTCATCATCTCCTAAGGATGGAATTTGGTGAGTCCTAAACCAAGGACCTCTATTTTCATGTTCTTTTTCTTTTCTTCTAGTTCAATCATAAGGCAGGAGGCCTCCTCTATGGCTAAGCCAAGCTTAAGGATAAATGACTCCTAATGCCCTCTATGCCTCTCTCCTAACTAAAGCTACCCTCTTTTGTAAGAGTATATAGCTAAGGAGATGCAAAAATTTCTATCACTTATTCCATTCCATCTTTCTATTTTCTTATATTTATGAGTGGTGATCTTTTAGGAAAGGTGTTAGGCACCTCTTTTCTTGGTTGCCCTAGCACCTCATTCCTAAGGATCTTTTGATAGGGATTTCTGACTTTTGGGTTTTGACATGTTGTGTTAAGGAGATGAGAAAAGATTGGTGGTAAGGTATGTAATATGGGTTTGATTTATTTCAAAAATAACTTCAAGTACATGGGTCTAGTGTAGCATAAACACCATAAGTACGAGTTGATCCATAGAGACTATTAATAAATGAATTTTAATAAAACCTAATTTAATTACTTTAAACTAGCCAAATAATTTATTAAACTAAATTAATGAACTAGAAATGTTAAAAATTCTAGAAACACATAAAAATTCTAGAAATCAAACCCAAGCCTACGAATTTAAGATCCAATATATTAGAAATCAAATAGTCTTAGGACTAAGCTATCTAGGTTATTTTCACTCATGTAATTAGAAGCATGATGTTTCTAATACATAGGAGATAATTCTTTCAATGCTCTCCTTTTATGATTTTCTTAATCTTAGTTCACAGTTTGGTACTATACTCATTCAAAGCATTGCTGATCTTCTTAGGGCCCTGGCTATCAAAGATTCTCATATAGGCCCTCTTTCTTACTATACTATGTATCCCTTTATTTCAAGCAAACACGGAGTATGTGAGCTTAGATTACTATAAACTAATATTAATACTAAGTATACTAAGTGTGTTTTAACCTCAGATGACTCATTCTTGAAACTATTTTATTCTAACATATATTTCATCTTAATGCCTAGGTGAACTAATTTAACACATAAACATAAAAGCATAAAGTAAATCTACAACTACTAAAGCAAGTAAATAACAACATAAGGGAAAGAACATATAACTGAAAGAGAAATAACTTTTATTACCAATGAAAGAAATTACGTCAAGAGATTTATAAAGGAAACAACAAAAGTAATAACAACTTAACCTATGAGTTAGAATGCATTTTCCCATAATTTTTTATGTGTCACTCAAATAGAACTTTCAGTGAATCCCGTTAACCCACAACTACCACCTTTCTTTCCCATTGATTTAAATCATGTAGTGTCACTCAACATAACCAAGGATGATCAACCACGTATGCTACAAACCACAAGATATGTGATTACACCTAAAAAGACTAGTTTGAGTGTAATACCAAGAGAGACAAAGGGATTCAGAAAGGCCTGAAAATGAAAAAAAAAAACATGGAGAGATAAATAAATGGAATGATAGATGATAGAATGGAAGTGTATGGGGGTGAATTTTATATCCAGAAGATGAAGAGAAAATTTTAGAAAAATAAAACAAGATGGAAAAAGATTAAGACATGATAATGAACTAAAATTTGGTGCAAAAATGGGTGAATAAAAAAATTGGCTAAAGATAGATTCTTTTTTATGAGATATCATGGATATGTTGATTATGGGATAGAGAGATTAATCTGTGAATTTCATGATGAAAGTATAAGTAGAAAGAAAAATGAAAAATAAAATGGAGGAGAAAGGTAAAAAAATCCAGTAGAAAATACTAAAAAGAGAGTGTGAAAGGAATGAATGAATGAAAGGGTTAGGGAATGATTTTTAGGTAGATGTTTTAATGATTGATAGAGGATGATATGGAAGGTTAAATTTGTGAATTTTAAGTGGATCTAAGATGTAAAAAAAAAAAAAAAAACCGAAACACTGAAATGGAGGGTGCATGATGGAAGAATGAAACAAGCCCTTCTTACCTCTTCTCTTCTCCTTGGATATTCCTCCCTCTAGGATGTTCTCACGTGGTGTTTGATCACTTTGTGTGGTCCTATAGGGTTGAGAAATCATCTCAATCCTCCCTTTTTCTTTCTCTTTTGTGTTGTGGAGCAAGGCAATGAACAATTGAGAATCACGTGTGTGTGTTTTTTCTTTTTCTTTTTGTATTTCACTTTGAAAAGGGTGGATAGGTGGAAGTTTACTATTGTGAACTTCCCTCCATCCTAATATTTTCTTGACCCTTATCTCTTTTTTCCCTCATCTTATTGATCAGTAGTCAATTTTGCATAAAAAAGTACCCAATTAGCGGTACATGTGTCATAGACTATAGGGAATTATTCTAAGGTTTTTCCAAAATTCGTGACACATGCATTTCTCAACTGATAATAAAAAAATTTGATATTTTGTAGGTGAAAAAGCTAAACCAGCATAAATATATGATACACCATAGCTTTCTATATACTAAGTAGCATTTTTTAATCTTTTATAGGTGTGAATAGAATGATCTAATAGTCTTAATTACTTTAGATGCTAACTGATGATTCAGATAAACCCAGAGAGTCGAGACCTACTTTCCATCATTTCAATGTTTAAGTAAAGGTCAGATCATTTCAGAGCAAGTAGATGAGTCCAATAGACCATTGATAGAACTCAAAGTGATTAAAAATTGGTCCATGCAAAAGGTAGTAGCATTCCATCACCTTTACATGTGATTTCAAGTCATGCAAGCCACTTGAGACACATTATGTAATGACCCTGAAAATTCTGGGTTGGAATATTAGGTTATTGAAAATTCTCTTTTTATGGAGATTATATCATGAATTAAAACATAGAAATTATGGATGTACTTGGAAAACTGATCGAAACAACATTAAGTACGTTCAATTCTGAGTTAAAATGAAAATTCCTTAATTTTCTCCATTTGGGGGTAAAATGGTAATTTTACCCATATTCCATATCTAAGAAATAAGACCTCAATATTTATTAAGTACTTAGAAATACGATTCCAATGCCACTAAGAACGCTCGATTCCGAGTTCGAACAAATATTGCCTATCATTCTCCAATTTTGGAGTTCAAAGGGCAAAAACGTCTTTTCACATAAAAGTGGGGCCCACAAAGTGGGCCAACATTCTAGAAGCAACAATAATTGCTCAATGGCAGTGGAGAATGTAGTGGAGAATGGAGAATGCATTTGTAATAAAAATTTCTAAAGTAATAAAATATCTTATCAAAATAAATGATAAAAAATTCAAATTTGGCTATAAATATGTCCCAAAAATGTCCAAAATTTTTTACAACCTTAACCATGAAATTTCCAAATCTTCCCTGGAATTTCAGCTCCAAATTCTCATTCATCTCTCCCCAATCTCTATTTTTCTTATTTCTCTCTCCTCTTTCTGAGTGGAACAAGAGACCTAAATTCAATTAGGCACTCTGTTCCAGGTAGAATCTGATAAATTCCACCATCCATAACCTCCTATACTACAGTATATACAAAAGCCCCAAATCAATTTCAAGATCCAACGGTTCCAACAACAGAAAATCACAAAAACGGGGACAATCGGGCTATATTATCATCAACCAGTAATTCTCTCAAATTGAGCATCAAATATATGTTTTTTCTCCAATCAGGTTGGTGGAACTACTTCCCATACATATTTATTATGGTTTAGTGTAATTTTTATTTTTCTGTAATTTAATTTGAATGAAAAATGGTAAAAATAAAGTAAATACTAGAGCCTTCAATTTATGGTGATAGAGAGCTCAGATGGAAATTCTGAGCTTCCCAATCGATCCAGAAGGGTCCAAAACCCCTAGGGTATAATTTTCAAGAAAATCTAGCAAGGGTTGGACCCTCAATTGAGAGAGATTAATTCTGCTAGGCCCAAATCAAATCTGGACCCTAGGAACGACTGTAAACTTCAATTTAAGATTGTGGAGTCATATGAACTCCAAATTGAGATTGGAAAGAAGCTATGGAAATCTTGTAATGTGTAGTTTCTAATGAAGTCATAATATTTTTAAAAATTATTCCTGAATTATTCTGTATTTTGGAAATAAGTGTCTGATTTCTAAGATCTTCAAGATCTGAGGTGATCAAATTTTGGAAATTTATTTTAATGATGATATAATACTATAATAAAGTAATATCTATGGTTAATTTGGACAGATCTGGGTTAAATTAGGGGATCTACCCTTTATGGTAAAAAAACCCTAAAAATACAAAGGGACCCACTTGATCAAAGAGATCAAGTATGATCAGATCCTTGGGATGGATTAAAGGGATGATATTATGATAGAATCTAGTTAGATCATGGATGAAATGTGACAAAATCAAGTGGATATGATTTTTGGATCTGAATGGATTAAAAGCCCTAAAGGTAATTAAAACCCTTAATCTAAAGGAAAACACCTAAGATCTAATGGTTGGATCATATTTAAGGGTTTATAATAATCTTAATATAATAATTTTTAATTTTCTTTTATTAGATATAAAGGTGTAAATGTGATTTATGTTCTAAGTTAGAAAGCATGATAGTGTAATCTTTAAATTTTAGTATGATATGCCCTAAATGAGTAATTTGTTAGTAGATTTGATTATCTTAGGATCATGATAGTGTAAATTAGAGATTTAAACATGATTCTATTAAGATAGAAGTACAATTTTATGTATTTCATAACTTAGGATCATGTTAGTTTTATTTCACTAGCTTAAGTTACATTCATAGGAAGAATGTTAGTATATAGTTGCTAAACTTATATTTGATTTATGCTTTCAAGTTTATGATTTACTTATTGTCAAATTTTATTCAATTGTTAAGTAGTTGTTAAGATATAAGGAGCATAAATCACCAAAAATGTAAACTAATGAAATATAGAGATTCATGGACAACTAAGATGAATGAATGATTTTGACTTAATAAGGGCTATAGTTAGTAGGACAATATAAGGAATGGTTTACCAATTCCTTGGCCCAAAGTAGGAAAATAATGAACATCCATGGATGACATTATGCATATCCATGGAAATTAATTAAAATCAATTAGAGAAAGGACTTAAGGTAAAGAGCTCATAGGAACCTTGTCAAAGGTTGAGCTAGTACCACTCCAGTGGACTCTGAACATTGCGGTTATAGGGGTATACAAGAGCTAAGTGCTTTTCCCTCACCTCCCATTAACGTAAGAGCGGTTTAAATGCCTACTTACATGAGGGTTGTATTAACCACTTTTTGAGTAGACTTTAACTGGTAAGTACTAGTCATCCTGAAATAAGGAGGAGTTATCTAGTGATAGGAAGAAATAAATTATCTTCAACCAAGTAAGACACTAACTGGTTGAATAATAATAAGAACATAAAAACATAGCAAATTATCTAACCCTAATAAAAATAGTAAGTGAGATAAGGATGATCAAACAAGATGAGATCTTGTATGATAAAAAACTATAAGGAAAAAGAAACATCAATGTAAATTAGATTGTTATGTATGATATAGATAGTATTTGTATAGATGATATTAAACCCATGGATATATGATATTCAAGGAAGAATGATTCAGATCATCCTACATAAGGATGATCAAAAGACCATGTAGTATGTACCCTTGATTAGAAAAATGACATTATACATATGACTTGACAGATATATGTTGATCGAGATTATGGCAGATTTCAAGGAGTAAGAATACCTTATTGAGGTAGGTGGATTATTAAGAATGCCTTTACATGAAGATACATACATGATCTTATGTTTTGAAGTATTGACATGTATGATACCAATATATTAAGGTAAATACCTCAAATTGAAATATGATCCAACCAAATGATGAGGAAAATAAGTATTAAATGGTCAAGTTGAGATTTGAGAATAACCCTAAGTGAATAGGAACGTAGAAAATATTCCAGTCCTAGATAAACAGACAGATAGTCTGATATATATAAGTATTATTTTACATACAAGCTTGGAGGCTTGTGGTTTTGTTTTAAACAGGCATAGGCCTGGGGATGCTATGCTAAGAGAGTTAAGAGGATTTGGCCACCCACTCTCTGAAACTTGATGATATTGAATACCAAGCCTAAGTAAGGCTAAAAGTCGGGTGTGGCATTTATGGGAAGGCCACCACTGTGACAGCCATGGTCCTGCCATATGGACATGGATATTGTAATTTCCACTGAGAATGGTATAAGTGGATTATTGAACAGTTATCTGGGCTCGCTGTACGGATCAGACTGCAAGCATAGTAGTCCTTGATTATTTTGCATTATGATGCATAAGAAATTGGCATAATGAAATGCCTTAAGGGATGGCATGATGAAATGCCAAGTAATTATATATTACCAATATTTTTCCCAAGAAGGGAAAATCCTAGTATAGTAACTAGCTGAGATACAAATCTCCTATAATGAAAGGAGTTGATCAGCTTTGTATGGAAATGATTATTGATTATTTTTACAATTTTAATGGATTTGTCCTTATATACTATGTATGTATAAAGGTGAACACAATTGACAAGGAAATGAGATGTTCATATCAATAATAGTGGTCTATGAATGTGTTTATGATAGAATGAATTATGGGACAAGTGAATATTGAGATTTTACTGTCAATAACTTACATTCTTATCCCCTACCAAGCATAGCTTGCTGATATATTGTAAATGTTCGAATGTTTACAATATCTCAGATACAGAGAAGGAGACTTAGGAGCTCAAGACTTGAAGAACTATTGAAGAATAAGTAATAAGGGTATATCCCTTGAAACATTATATTGAGCGCATATATTGTATTTAGAACTTTGTAATTTGAATTGTGTATTTGGTCAAGTATTGTAAGGATACAATGGGTTGTGTACTGTGAACCACTGGATGGATTCTGGAAGTTTAATAAAATCATATTCCTTCAATGGATTTTTATTTTGTACACAAATTGTACTTATGTTATGTATGAAGTGGTGACTTGGGTTTTCAAAACAAGTTTTAAAATAAAAGAATTTCCGCTGCTTTGTTTTGCAAAATTTTTTTACTGAGGGGACGCCCTTGCCTTTGAAAAATATATTATAAAATGTGTTTCAAAAACCCGAGTCGTCACACATTAGTTATATTAGAGACATGAAATAATGGCTAGGAGAAGCCAAGCCATGTGAGACATGAGGCTAGGATGCAAGACAGTGAAGCCATCAAGTCAGAAGGTAAGACGCAAGCCAATGAGTCCACCAAGTCAAAAGCCAAGAAGTCAAGCCATCTACAAACAAGATACATGGCACACATTTTGAAGAGTTACATGCAATTTTCCACTTGCAAAAAACTTTTTTTTAAAGAGGAAAAAATTAGGAAACAAGTGGACTTATCAACAAGGAAAAGATGCATGCTAAGTAGACCAATCATAGAAGAGACCCCACCCTTTAAACTTTCCTTCTCTTTCAACCCAATGTGATATACTTAGGAAAGAGAAACATGCAAAAAGTTGGTGCAGTTTCTACTTCCTAAGTTCCCTTCCTTATCCAACCATCTTTCCTAATCCTTATCCCCTCTTTTTTCTCTTTCTTATGTTAGAAATTAGTAAGGAATGTGTGTGTGTGTGTGTGTGTGTGTGTGTGTGTGTGTGTGTGTGTGTGTGTGTGTGTGTGTGTGTGTGTGTGTGTACTTATACATATATGGGAAAATTGTGCAGAAGAGGAGAGATTTTTGTACACATCTTTCATTGGAAGATCTTGTATGCAAGTTCCTTAAAGCTTTATATGCAATTTTCTTAAGTTCTTTTCTACACATTCTTCTTTTCCTTAGAGTTAGTTCTTAAAGGATTTCTACACACTTGTCTTTAGAGCCTTTACATGTAACTTTGCCCCATAAGCTTCTCCTCTTTCAAGTTTTATTCCTTTGATTCATATGCACATCTCTTGGGTACTCTTCCATGGTGTTTTGCTTCCATTTATGCTCTAATTCATTGCATCCAAAGGCCATCAATCTCTTGCAGTGATAGCCAAAAGAAAGTGGTCCTTGGATCATCTTTTCAAGCAATCAATCAAGGTTAGTGGTTCTTGTTTTTCTTGAGATGTTAACTTTAGATTTCTCCTTATTCTTTCTAGTTATCAGTGTTCATCATCTTCTTTTTAGCCTTTAGGATTCATTCCTAGGTTTTCTTCATTCTCCCTTTGATTCTCTCTTTTGGTTCACACACATGAACATTAATGGTAGCCATTGATGAATGATATATGGATGACATGAGATATGGAATTTTTAAGTCAAAGTAATTTATTTTCAAAGTTATTGTATGTTGTGCACTTCTCTTATAATGTTTTCCATGCAATAAGCAAGTTTAGTCCTTTGTGCCTCTATCATGTATGCTTCATTATTATTTATTGATCATGTTAGATGGATGTTTAAAATTTGTAATATTCATTGAGCATGTTTAGATTAGATCTTAATCTTTTGGAAGTTTCTAATTTCAATTTTAGAAGTTTTATTTGTAGAAAGTTCTAATTTCAAGTTTTTGAATGGTCATTCTTCTTTAGCAAGTAAGCATCTTTAGGAAGTTTCTTTAAGATTAGTTGCATGTTAGAAGTGTATTTTTAGGAAGTTTCATGTTTAGAAAGTTTCTAATTCTATTTTTTTATGAAGTTTTCATTTAGAGAAAGTTTCTAAGTTGTAATTTAGTAAGTTCATTCTAGATTTAGGTTTCTAAGTTTATCCATATTTGTAGTCTAGCATTAGTTTCCTTTCTCAAATGATTTTTAGTTATAGAAGTTTATAATTCCCTATTTTGGAAGTTTATAATTCCTTTCTCCTTTAGTTTTAGTTTTTAATTTTATGGATGTTTTTAATTCCATGTTCTTTTAATTCCTAGAGTAAATCTAAGTACAATCTTTCTTTGGCCAGGTTAATTAATCTAAATAAACTCCTATTTCGTACCAATTTATTAGATCCCTCATGTTATCAACCACATTTGTGTAACGTCATACTACTTTGATTGATGCACTTGTGAGTACTTATTAGAAGACATTAAGTTTTTGGCACTATAGATAGGAATCACATTTAGTTAGGTTTGCATCATAGTGTGTGCATGGCCATCGATCTCAAAACAAAAAATTAGGACCATTTGATTTTGAGATTGAACATACCCTCAAACATGGGTTAAGAGAAAGAATACTTAACCCCATGGCAAACCCAGCTGTAGTTGAAGCCAAGGCCATAGAAGACTTTTATGTGCCATTGCAATTAAACACTCCCTCAACCATCGCATTGCCACCTTTCAATTGTAGACTATTTTGAGCCAAAAACTACAGTCATTTAGTTGCTCCCATCTTATAAGGGTCCAAAGAGAGGATCTAGACCTACACATCAAGGAATTCCTTGATATATGTGCCACATTCAAGTCTTGAAACTTTTTGAATGATTCCCTTAGACTTAGGTTGTTTCCATTCTCCTTAAAGACAAGGCCAACTCTTGGCTAAATTCATTAGAGGTTGGTTCCATTACCACAAGGGACCAATTATATAAATAAAAAGAATCTGAATAAGTTCTTCCTCATACATAAAACCATTGACATCTATAGGTAAATCATAAATTTCAAAATAGTGAGAAGATGAACAATACTATGAGGAAGAACTTTTATGAAGTGGCAGCAAGTTTATTACTTTTATGAAGCACTTACACCTCAAAACAGAAGAATGGTAGGTGTTGCTAATCAAGGGGCCCTCATAACTAAAAATGAGATAGAGGCCTTAGAATTCTTTGAGACCTTAGCTGAAAATTCCCAACAATGGGATTATTTAAATTGACAAGATCGAAGTTTCTAGCCTCAAAAGAAAGGAGGCCTCCCTAGATGTGTCAAACAAACTTGATTCCTTGGCACAATGAATGGACAAGTTTGATATCATATTCCAAAGTATTGATGCCTTCATGGCTATAAGTTCCTCCATGAAACCTCCATAAGAGGTTTGTTCTACTTGTTCCAACATGTCACACTTATCATCAACTTGTCCATCAAATAATGTTTACCCTAAATTTCATTTCAAATAAGTGAATTCTATGAATGCATGTCATAATCTTAACAAAAACCCTTACTCTGAGACCTACAATCTAGTATGGGATAGGCATCCTAATTCCTCATGGTCAAAGAACACTCATCAGGGAGGTCCATTTATGAACCCCCTGCTCAAAATTTCCCTAGAGCTTTAGTTTCGTAATGGCCTCCTGGTTTTCAACAATTTTCGTAGCAAACAAATAAACCAATAATGAAATTTGTAGGTGTTTATAGAGAAAACATTTAAACATTAGGATGAGACTAGACAAGCCATAACCCATCTCCAGAATAAGAGTCAACAGAACTCCAATGTTAATTCCCAAGCTATTGCTAAACTAGAAATGCAAATGAGTTAGTTATCTACTGCCCTTAATGAAAGAGATAAGGGAACATTCCCTAGTCAACTAATCCTAACCCTTAGGGGATAATTTGAAAAAGGAACCATCTCTAATTCACAAAGACTACATGAGCAAGCCAAATCCATAACTACCTTTAAGAGTGGCCATCAAATAGACAACAAAGTAGGGCCAACAAAAATAAATTAGTGGAGAATGACTAAGACACAACCAAGGAGAAGGAGAAGGGACAAAAATCTCCAACTCCCTCTGAACCCATAGTGGTGGCACCTTATATGCCTAAGGCCCCATTCCTCAGCTTTTGAACCATAAAAAAAAAGGGACCAACTTTCATGAGATAATGGATGTATTCAAACATGTCTAGATCAATATTCTATTGCTTAATGCAATTAAGGATATCCTTGCCTATGCTAAGTTCCTCAAAGAGCTCTGCATATAAAAGCACAAGCTAAATGTGCAAAAGAAAGCCTTCCTCACCAAGTAAGTGAGCTTTTTGCTTCAGCACAATACCCCTTCAAAGTTTAGATATCCATGCTATCCTATTATCTCAGTTCTTATTGGAGACTACGTCATTGATAGGTCACTATTATATTTAGGGGTTAGTATGAACCTGTTGTCGTAGTATGTTTACATGCAACTTGGGCTCAGTGAATTAAAACTAACCAACACCACATTATAGCTTGCAGATAGATCGGGTGAAATTTCACATGGAATGGTTGAAAATGTCCTGATACAGGTGGACTAGTTTTATTTTCCCTTTGATTTCATTGTCTTGGACACCCAACCTGTATCAAACCCTAGATCTTGGTTATTCATAGATGTCCATTTTGGCAATGTCCAACATCATCATCAACTATATTATGGTTGTGATGAAACTTTCTTTTGGTGACATGGAAGTGAAATTTAATGTGTTTAATGTCAATCATCAACATATAGACCTTGATTATTCTTTCATAGTCAACATGATTCAAGGTTTAATTCCATATGCTTTTCCACTGCACTCTACCCTAGATCCACTTGAGGCCTGTCTTGCACATTTTCATCCAGATTTTGACATAGACCGATCCATAGATGAAGTGAATTCTCTCTTCGATGCTACACCAATCATGGATACCTCTAAATGGGGACCTTAAGTGGAACCTCTTCCCCTATCCAAATCTATTCCTATACCCTCAATTGATTAACCACCCGCTTTGGTTCTAAAACCATTTCTTGATAACTTGAAATATTCTTACTTAGGACATGTTCCTTTCCTATGATCATTGCTGCAAATCTCAGTCAAGAATAGGAAGGAAAGCTACTCAATGTTCTACATGAACATAAGACATCTTTGGGGTGGACTATAGCAGACATAAAAGGGATTAGCCCTACTATGTGTATGCATTGAATTCATCTCAAATAAAATGCTAAACCATATCGGGAAACATAGAGAAGGTTTAACCCCAACATGCTCAAACTATTGAATGTTGGTGTAACATATTCTATATCTGATAGCACTTAGATCAATTCAGTTCACGTTGTAATTAATAAATCCAAAGTCATAGTAATTGACAATGAGGATAACAAACTAATTTCCACTAGCATGACCACCAGATGGAGAGGTTGTATTTATTACCACAAACTAAACTCAATCATGAGGAAAAATCAATTTTCCTCTTCCTTTTATTGACCAAATGCTGGGAAGTTTAGCCAACCATAAATATTATTGCTTTCTTGATGGTTTCTTCTGGTTATAACCAAATCTCCATAGCACCTAAGGACCAAGAGAAGACTAACTTCACCAACCCTTTGGGGACCTTTGCCTACCATTGTATGCCCTTTGAATTGGGTAATGCTCCAGCTAATTCCCAAAGGTGTATGCTAAGAATTTTTTCAATATGGTGGACAGGTTCTTAGAAGTGTTCATGGATGATTTTTTATTATTTGGACCATCTTTCAATGAATGCATGCACCACCTTAAGTTAGTTCTTGCTAAGTGTTAGGAGAAAATTTTAATGCTTAATTGGGAGAAATGCTACTTTATGGTGACAAGTGGCATTTCTTTTGGGCACATGATCTCAGCTAATGGGATAGAGGTTGATAAAGCCAAGGTAGATCTATTAAAGATTTTAGTAAAATCTTTGGACCCTTAGCAACTTTCTTGCTAATGAGGTTACATTTAACTTTAATAAAGACCACTCGTGAGCTTTTGAGTAGCTCAAAGTAGAATTAACCTCTGCTTCCATTTTTCAACCACCTGATTGGAGGGCACCATTGAAATTATGTGTGATGCCTCTAATTGTGCAATGGGTGCTATTTGGGGCAACGTACAGATAAACTTCCCCATGTGATCTACCATGCCAATAGAACATTAAATATGCACAACTCAACTATTCAACTATGGAGAATGACTTGCTAATGGTTGTGTTTGTCTTAGACAAATTCAGGTCCTAGCTTTTAGGGCCTAAAGTTATCATCTATTCTAACCATGCCACCTTGAAGTAACTTCTTTCCAAGAAGGATTCTAAAACTAGGACATTAAATGGATTCTATTGCTACAGGAGTTTGATATTAAGAGTCGTGGTAAGAAATGCTCCTAGCAAATCATTTCTCTAGGCTAATATTCTCTCCACTAATGAGTCCAACCCTATCACTAAGTCATTTCCATATGAACAGTTGATGGCTATCTCTAAGTTACCTTGGTATATTAACATTGTAAAATATCTTGTCACACATTAGATGCTCGATAATTGCTCCAAACAAGATAGGCATAGATTTCTTACTGAGGTCACACACTTTCATGGGATGATTTCTACTTATTCAAGTACTATCCCCATCAATTAATTAGGTGATGCATAATAGATAATGAGCATCAACGAATCATCTATTGTTGCCATGACCATTCTTGGTGGGCCACTTCAATGCAAAGACAATGACTACAAAAATTTTCCAATGCAATTTCTATTGGCCTACATATTTAAGCATTCACATGCTTACTACATAGAATGTACATGATGTTAGCATTTAGGGAGTACTGCTAAAAGAGATATGATGGCCCTGAGTACCATTCTAATTATTGAGCCTTTCAATATTTTGGGCATCAACTTTATGGAACCTTTTCCCATTCCTTTGGTCACCTTTACATCTTTGTGGGAGTGGACTACATGTCCAAATGGGTGGAGACAATAGCATGTAAGACCAATGACGACAAACTAGTGGTTTAGTTTTTGAAGGAAAATATTTTTGCATGTTTTAGTACTCCATGGGCCATTATTAATGATGGGGGAAAACACTTCTATAATAGAATGTTTGAAATTCTAATAGAGAAATATGGTGTTAACCATAAAATTTCTATCCATATCATCCTTAGACTAGTGGACAACTAGAAGTGTCTAATAGGAAAATTAAGCGAATCTTAAAAAAGACATAATCCTAGTCACAAAAGACTGGTCACTAAGACTTAGGGATGCATTATGGGCTTACCGTAACCTTAGCTTGACCAATGATACTAGCATCCATCATAAGGTTTGCATTCATCACAACATTATATTTGGCTGAAGACATTAAACATAGCTCTCCTTAAGGCGCAATCTAGTGCTTTTAGTCTTATTGTTCTACATTACCCATTTAGCATATAGGGACCCTATGTTTCATATCATTGGGAACAATGTTTAGCTCAAGTTGGGGGTTGTAGAGATGCATGAGATTTTTGAGTTTTTCTTGAAATTTATTTTTTTTTTTTTGAGTTTTTAAGGTCAAAGTTCCTTTCTTTTTTAATAAGGAAAATTTTCCTTATTTTATAAAACATGATCAGAGTGATAATACTTAAATAAATTGGGATGCACTTCAACTTCCTCCTAAGAGTTGCTATTAAACCTCCTCATCTATGGAAAAAATAACAATTTTCTAACATAGGTATGGTTAGAGATACTTGTCACAAGATCACATACTATCACAAGTAGAGTCACATATGCCATTAAGATAATTACGTCAGTCCATGAATACAATCCCATGTGTCTAGAAAATTAAGTTATATACAATTCAAAATGAATCCCATACATATATTCTATCAAAATGACTACACCAAAGGCTTCTTCTTCTTACATCTAAATTGATCTAGATACATTGGCCTTTCGTGTGACCCTCGAGCTTGAGCTACCTGGGGTGTCACCTAAAATGTTGGTTGTGGGGGATGGGCAAAACAATCGCTCACAATATGAAGAAACCTAATACAAGCTAGCATGCCAAAAATAAAGCACTCAATAGTGTAGTTATTGAAATAAGAAAACATGATATGTGAGACAAAAATCCATGAGGCAAAAATTGGTAATCTCAAGTCACATGAAAATTCCCAGAATAGCTAATGAGCCTATCAAATTTAGTATGCTCAAAACAACTGAAGTAGAATCAAGGCACATAACCTTCAGTCTGTAATGCAAAATCCAGCCCATGTTGCTGTAGAAAACTGATTGCTCCATATCACAGTTGCATATAGTCCTACCACTAGGGGTGTCACAGTGGCATACAGTCCTACCATCAGGGATGATAATGGTTTGAACTCTTAAGAATGACTAGCATGCCTAGCATGCTAAAACCACCTAGACTCCTATGCTCATTGGACCCTTCCATCACCCATTGGTAACTACTGTGGTCTCTACATGGGATTGTGGACATGGCACAGCCTCGACTCACCGAACCTCATGGGGGCTACCCAACTACTACTCAAAGTACTTTGCTATGAGAAGCTACTCCTACTACTTGTCTTCTCCATCACAGGGCTGGTATCTGTCTCATCTCCAAGGAGAGTGACCAACTGCACCTCCTAGCATAGGGTTTGTAGGACTTATGGCATACTCACACAATGCCCCTATCAAGTGATCTAGGACTTACAACACTTTAGGAGCACCTGCCAAAAGCCTTGAGAAAATCCATAAACTCATGGCTTGCTGCTACTCATGTAGCTCTTGCCTAAGTATCAATGAAGAATAATGCCCCTAACCCTTGGCCCCACCTGAAGCATGAATGAAAACTTGTATACCCATCAGTCCCAAACATAGAAAATTTTGAATTATGATATGATGGAGTCTCATGCATTGGAATCCCATTCTGATAGTATTAGCTGCTTTGAGAATCCCATTATTATATTATAGTGTATCCTTAGTTGATGTTGTCCTTTATTTAAGAAGTTGAAGGGCTGGATATCTATTTGGCAAGAGCACATATTTTTATTTCCACCTCTAATGTTTTGGTATTTAGTATTTTAATAGATACTTAATTATTTAGTGGTCTATTTATCTTAGTCTAGGTCATACATTTCATGTATTATTCCTTTTTCTTTTACTATTTGAGTTTTACTTACTTTGTTATGTCCTTTAATAACTGAGTGTCTTTAGCTTATGATTCTAGATCTATCAACTTAAAGTGGCACAACACTAAGGATCCATGTCCTTATAACCTATAGAAGTATGACCTTTTACTGTGGTTTTTAGGTTGTTAATTTTCTTGAGTGTTGGTGGTCACAACCAGCCCAATTTTAATTCTAGGTATAACTAAGTGTGTACCTCATTTTATTTAGGTTCATAGGATTAAATCAACCAAGTCATAGAAGACTATGTCATAAGAGACTAAGGCGTAGGAGACTAAGTTATATAAGACTAAGTTGTAGGAGACTAAGTGTAATGAACCGGGTCCTACAAGTAACAAAATTATCCACTTTGGCTGAAGTCTCGTGGTTTTACTCTTCCTTATAAGAAAATGCATTGTACCATTAGAGATACAAAGACCCTTATAACCAGCCCAAACTTCTTCTCCCTAGGCAATGTGGGACTAAAATCTCAGGAAAACTCGAAGCTTGCCATCCTCTAGCTCAACATCTCCCTTTCAGGACTGCCCTCTAAGCTCCCCCTTCTCCCCTTAGGGAATACATGTCCCCGTGTGCAACTACTTTGAGTCCATCAACAAACCACGTGTAGTCTAGGCCCACCATCATGAGGGGGTCTGGTTTTGATACCAGTTGTAATGACCGGGGTCCCAACAGTACATATATTATCCACTTTAGCCCAAGCCTCATAGTTTTGCTCTTCCATGTAGGGAAGGTGCATATGTACTGAGAGGGATACCTAAGCCTTATAACTAGCCTAGACTTCTTATCCCCAGGCAATGTGAGATTAAACTCTTAGGATCACTATAAGCTTACCATCATGTAGCTTAACATCCCCTTTTTTAGACCACCCACCAACGCCACTCTCTAGGCTCCCTCTTCCCCCCTCAAGGAACATGCATCCCCATGTATGACCATCTTGGGTCCATTGGTAGACCATGTGTAGTCTAGGCCCACCATCATGAGGAGATCTAGCTTTGAGACTTTAGGTCTATAATGAGTACTCATGACCAATGTCAAATAGCTAAATTTTGAGTGGTTTTACACTCTCAAGACCTTGAGGAGGTTCATATGGGGTTATATATATATATATATATATACACATACTTATTGAGATAAATTAATTATATTTAAGCATTTCATGATTTAAATGCTTTTCATCTATTGATTTTTTATGATGATTCATTATCCAGTTTGGATGAGTATGTTTATGAGATGATGCATGGCATGAGTTGTGGCGAATACTCATATCTTTTAAAATATCTTGCAAAGATTATTATTATCTTTGATGCAACATGCAAGAATATTGAAACTAATAAATTGAAATGGTTTGGCATGACATTGATTTGTAAAGCATATTTGAGATTTTAGAGTTTTATTATACTAGTCTATATGCATAACATTTAATTGAACTACATAACATGTGATTGGGACCTTTTGGATTAAAATGGTATAAACTTCATATTTCAATGATGAAATAGGCACCCTAGAGGGAAATCTTGGTGGGTGGTTCCAAAAGGAGGATGTCGACTTACAGGATGAGAGGCTTTAGGTGATCTTGAGAGTTTAACCCAATGATGCTTGGGGAGAAGTCTGATCTAATTATAAGGATCTGGGTATCTCTAATGGTAACAACGCATTCTTCCAATGGGAAAGAGCAAAACTGTGAAGCTTCAGCCAAGTAGATAATAAGATTATGCTCCTTATATCTCCATTCCTTCTTATATTATATAAAAAAGAAGAGTTCTCTTTGCTTTGGACTGCTTTCAAAGGTCCTTTTTCCTAAATATTGGGGCCCGATCTAAGTAACTTTAGAGAGCCTCTTGAGGAACTTAGGGTTAAATGCATGGAGCTGGCTGAGCAGTAAAACATTTTGTCAAAAAGGATTTTAAAAACCTAGAGTGTCACACTAAGTCATAGGAGACTAAAGCATAAGAAACTATCTATTAAGAGACTAGGGCTTAGGTGTCTAAGTCATAGGTGAGTAAAGCATATGTGATTAAGGCATAAGAGATTTTGTTACAGGAATCTATTTTAGTGGACTTAGCATTCAAAGTTCCAGCAAGAGAATGGTTAAGCATTTTCAAAATCTAGCACAAGCATAGTCAGGCCTTTAAATATTTTTGTAGAAAAGTATTTTATGCATTCCCAATTTTTCCAATATAATATGTAGTTTGAGTGCTCACATTTCCAGCATAAGGTAGCTTAAGTGTTTGTGTTTCTAGCACACATGTAGCTAAAGTATTCTAAAATTCCAGCACAAAAGGAGTTCAAATCTTCCTAAACTATAGTACCTTTGTAATTTAATCATTTCCATGTTCCAGCATAGGTGTTATTCATGCATTCTAAATTTTAGTACCAAAGCATTTGGAGTATTTCCAAATACAATGCAAATCTAGCTTGAGCATTCAATTTTCTTTTTCAACATCAAGCAGTTACCATCCACAGTCTTCTGATACATTCAATTAAGCTCTTTAATTAGGACTAAGGAACAAGAATATGGCACTATTTTCTTGCATAACCCGAGTAAGAAAGTGGTGTTTATGGTTTTGGGTTTTATAGTTCAACCATCCCAATTACAACATTTGGGATGAAGAATGAGGACTCTCTATGTTTACTGATTTGACTAGGACTCTTACCCATTCTTCAAACAAGACCAAGGAAAACCCAACAGGTAGCAGAAATATCTGCCACTTCTTGCGTACATCGTGCAGAAATCAGTATTGTTTCTTCTTGTTAGAGCCCCTCAAAACAATGAATCTGAAGTCAAATTCATGGGGCATTCTTGTATGCAATTGAAAAGTGATATGCTATCTTGAAAATTCATGTGTTAATTCTTCAAAATTTGAGTCCAAATTCAGGATCTTAAGTTGGGATTTGGTGCTATCTCCTTGCCACTGTGTGTAGGAAATAAGGTGCACCTAGTCGCTATTTTAGTTTGCAGCAAATAAAACTTTAGTAGCCAATTTAAAAATCCTTGCTTCAGTGCATTAGATGAAGTTTATTCAATCAAAAGAAAAACCCAAAAAATATTTTTCAATACAAGGTGAATTACAGGGAAATTCAAGTGTGTGAACCATCCCCTATTTTCACATTGCATGCAATCACAAAATAGAGCATGCTGACAGTAACTATAAACTCAGATGATCTCAAGTAAAAACAAAGCTATTCCAGTCATACATTGAAGATACTAATCACTATAAGAAACATGAAATCAATTGATAGCTAGAGAATGAAATCATGCAGATATAAGGGATGAATTTAAGGGAAACACCTATTCATGTACACAGCATGAATCAGGAACACATTTCTTATAATACGAGAGGAAAAACACCTTGATTTTCATGGCTAAACCATGCAAGCATTAGAAGTTCTTCCTAATAAATAGATCCCCTACCTAAAATTGAGCTTCGGATGGTTACATTTTCATCTAGTTTCCCCAGAGTTGTAAGTTCTCCTACTTTCTACATGGAGTTCCAACTTAGGTAGGAATTCCACTTCCAGCTCACCGGACTCCTTTCCAAACTCCTTTAGGTCAAAACCACACCAATAATCACTCCTCTCCTCTTGGATTGACTTCGTCCTAGCAATTTCCCCAACTTCTCATCCCTGCACTGCCTAGCTTGGTTGTCTTCTTCCTCAATTCATAGGGACTAAAAATGCTTCTAGCACCTAAGTT
Organism: Warburgia ugandensis; assembly: GCA_035236585.1. Classification (NCBI taxonomy): domain Eukaryota; kingdom Viridiplantae; phylum Streptophyta; class Magnoliopsida; order Canellales; family Canellaceae; genus Warburgia; species Warburgia ugandensis. The sequence goes on from CP141133.1 coordinate 44,960,726, forward strand.
TCATTACATTTTTATACGCAGGAAGGAATGCATGTGAGGAAGGATAGGTAGCGAGGTGGGGAATGCCAGCTTACCCATGAAGTGGGATCCCACATGGCAGGTTGGGGTTTCCTCCTTTTCTAATTAGTTCACTTTAAAATTTCTCAATTATACACTCCTATTTTATTCCAATTTCTTAGTTATATCCTAATCAAGGTCAATTTTACAATTACACACTAACCAGGAGTATGATAAATTCCTCATTTCCTATTCACTTGTTGGAGTTTTTCCATAAGCTTTGGGTTGGGCTTAGGATAGGACTTTCCTTGCACAAGTAACCTATTAATTACTCATTTTAACCCCATTTTAATTACAATTATCTTTTGGAAAATTACTTGATGTGATTTTTAATCTTTCATTTATCTTAAAAAATTGTTGCTAAATCTCCAAATCATTCTACCATCTCTCCTTAGTTGTTATCCAATGTAATTCCTCGACACACTCATTTAATTTCTTCGTTAAAGGTTAAGACATATGCATAATAACTGATTAAATACATAAAAAAAAATTTACACTATTTTTTGTAAAAGCATTGATTTATTAATTGAAATTGTATATTTACATATATTACAAAGCCTCTTGGTAAGCCTTTACTTTTCAAACCCATCTGCCTTAACCTAGAAGTCCAATTAAAATAACCATTACCTATCATTCAAAAATGAGTAGAGATGTTAGAAAAAGTTTTAAAATGGAAAAAGTCTTAGAAGTGAGAGATATCAAAAGTATTTAATAAAAAAGCCTTTCTTTAAAGAAATACAAAAGAAGTGAAAAAAAATTTATTAGAAAAGAAAAGTTGTAAATGAAGAGAGAAAAAATAGGAAAATATATTCACTTTAGTATACTCAAAAGTAAAGTTGTCTAACATTTATTGAAGATGTCTACTCAGAATTGAAACTTTGAATCCTTTTATCCCTTATTTTCAAACCAATTTCAAGTCTACATTTTGTCCTATCTAAAGATATGTTGATCCTAAGGTAGAAGATATCTAGTGGTCTTGGTAATGGCATCAATTCTTAGGGATCACATTTCTTTATCTCATTTGTGTTTATAAAATTATGTGAATCATCAGTATTATTGGATTCAATCACATAGTAAGAGAAATTTGATTGACTCTTTTTTTAAGAGCTTCATTTCTAAGTGTACACCAGTGAGAATTGAGGTTAAGACATTATTCCAAGTGAGTATAAGAATTTTTGTTTAGAAGTCAAGACTGATGTAGCCTATACACACACATAACTCTTAAACATAACAATAATAAAATGGCTTTAGTATATGGTTAACTTGTAGAATTTTTTATTCATCTTTATTTAGTTGTTAAAGCTAATAGAATATGAAGTGACAAGAATTTTCTAAAATAAACTAAGGAACTTAGCCTTACTGAATTTTGTGGGTATATTCACTCCAAACCCTCACGAGGCCTAACTTGTCCAGTAATGATAACCTAAGGCTTTAAGGGCTTGTTACATATGCTAAATGCAATCATGATTACCACTTAAAATGGAAACCATTTTTGTTTTCATGATCTTTCACATGCTTTTCTCAGGACTAACAAAACACGGGTTGGGGTGTGAATTTTATAAATTCATTTTAATGAATTGGAGGGTTACACCTATACCTCAATCCCCCAATGTGAAAAGCCTTGCAACTTTCTTTGCTTGCACTGCCCACATAGATCACTGCTACTACAATGCATATTGACTAAATGGAAGTAAAAGGGTACATATTCCATTTTGGCTCTATTTTTTCTTAAGAATAAGAAAGAAAAGAAACAAGCAGATGAATCGATATATGGTCAACTCAATATACTAAAAATTAGGTACTATCCAGTGCATAAGCCTATTTGAGTTGTAGTTCCTTTAGTAGGTTGAGGCTTGAAGAAGTCGTATATATAGACTATGTCTTTTTATAGGTCTAGGCTTTTACTTTTCTAATCCCATGAATTGGAAATGGAAGTTGCAGTTTCTTCCGCCATTAATACAATTTTAAGAGAAGTTGATCTGTGTTTAATTGTGTATAAAAAATACCCAATTAGTAGTCCATGTGTTATAAAATATAGTGTTATATCTAGTGTTTTTCTAAAAATTTATAACATATGCATTTCTAACCTAATAATCTAAAAGTTTGATATTTAGCTAGTTTAGAAGCTATTCCAAAAGTAAGTATGCAAATCATCATAATTTTTTAGGATTTAATTAGGATTTTTACTTTTTTTGTAGGAAGTGAGAAGATGATCCAATGCCCTATAGTGCAGTACACAAAGTTTTTTGTGGGTCAAGCTACGTGGTTAGAATGCTAAGGATGCAAGGGCGTGCGCCCCTACCATAGGTGTGAGGCTAGAGCCCGACAAGAAATTGGAAGAAAGTAAGGGTGACTAAAATGATCCTTGCAAAAAAGTCATGCATTTCTACCACTTTGTATGAGCATTGGAGCCATACATGAGGTCTTGTAATTCAACTAGGAAACCTAAGGAAGCCAAGACACTGAAGCCTTGAAACTAAGAATTGAAGCCACTTAAGCCACCAAGGAATGAGCAATCAAAGTGATCCATCAAGACATGGATGAATGCCACATGAAGCCACACGATTGGAGCCCCAATTCAAGCAACTATCTTATGATTAAAGTGTGATTTTTAAGGGATTTTAGGAGAGAATTATAAAAAGGTAAGATGATCATGCATTAAGGGACCCTTCAAGAGAGAAAACCCCACTTTCCTAATCCATTTCCTAATCTTTCCACCACATAAACCTAGGGTTCCATGATTTTACGTTAGGAATAGAACCACCTTCCTAGAAGGTGACGCCTCCCACCCTTGTTTGGATGCTTAATTCAAGTGATTTCGTAATGAGGAAACCCCTACATTTCTTCATTCAACACATCTCAAAAGTCATGATCTCTTTCCATTTTTCCTACATTTCCTCATCACGATAGATCACTCTTTTCTACCATTCAAATTTCACCTAATTAGATGGGGTGGAATTCCGCCCACCATGCTAAGAAAAAGATGCCTCCCCCTTCTACAATAAGAAACCTACCATGCAATCTCTTATGTCATCCTTGTTTACATCATCTTCCACCTAGCTAACTTTCTTAATTGAATTCCTAGATCTAGATCCACCTCCCTTTGCTAGAATGTGCGTCATTCAAAGTGGAAACAATTGATCTACAAACACCCATGGTTCCCATGTTTTTAACCAAGTAATGGTTGGGTGTGACAACCTTGAAACATTGCACTCTTTGCTTGGTTATCTTTGGAGCTGGACTTTTCTTTGGTGCTTTTCTTATTTTGGATATCTAGCTATTTTCTCTCCAATTGATGTTAGTAGTTTGTTTCATTGACTTAGTTTCCTATTGTTTGCATCATAGTTCTTCACTCATCTTTAAACTTTGATTTCCTTCTTTCTTTATTTCACTTTGATTAGTTTTTCTAGCTCAATTATTCAATATTCAAGTTAGTTCTTCTTTGATAGTGACATCCAAGAGGAGAAATAGCTTGCATATTTGTCTTGCCCCTTAGGAATTTCATATTTTTCTCCTTCAATTCCACTTAGTTTTAGGTGTTTTCTTTTTATAGTTAGCTCATCATCCTAGCCATGTTTTTTGTTGAATTCTTTTCTGGATTATCTTTACATGCAACAATACTTTAATTGAAAAGCATTGGAGAGAGTTTAAGTTCTAGTTTAGATCAAATTTTAGAGTTTTGAACTATGTGCAATTTCCATATTCAAATGCATGTATTATATGAACTATTTTGGGTGTATTTTGCAATTAACTTAATGAAATTCTTTGAAGCTTCTTCTTATTCAATGTTTCCATTATCAAATTAATTTAGATTTAGGTTGTTATATTACATAAAATTTATTGTTTTAGTTGCTTATTATACTTGATTTAAGTTTATGTCTTAAATGCTTGACATCTAGAAATTTTCTTCTTAATCTTTATGCTTTGTTTCTAGTGTTCAAAACATCTAACTACTTGAATCCTTAGGAATTCATTTATCTTTTTAGATTGTTTATTAATTACATAGCTTAGGTTGCATGTTAGTTTGCATTTAAAGCTTCAAATTTGGTCATCTTTCAACCTATGAACCATGAGCACAATCCATGGATCATGCACATGGTACTAGGTTACTTTTTGCTTTGATCCTTGGTTAATTTAGTTGATTAATAATGTTTTGGTAGTTGCTAATTAGTTGTTTGCATCTTATTTTAGGTTTAGAAAGTTTCTTCTTTAGGAAAGTTTCCTTTTTAGTAGTTTTCTTAGGTTTCTTAGTTTACTTCATTCTAGTTTTTGCATCAGTTTCTATTGTTAATTGTATGTTAGTTAGGTAAAGCACTTTAAATAAGATCCGTCCAACATACAAATTTATGAGATTTCACATGGGTTTGACCTCTCTCATGTGTAATACTACTTTGATTCATGCACCTATGACTGAATTTTAAAGCTACATCATGTGATAAGTATGCAAATTTGCATAAAAAATACCCAATTAGTAGTCCTTGTGTTATAAATTATAGGCATTATCCTAGGATTTTTAAAAAATTCATGACCAAGATAGCTTAAAATGAGAATCGATGATCAAGATCAACTTAGAGAGCTGGGACCCAAATTTCATCATTCGAATGATCAAGCAAAGGTTAAGATCATGTTAGACAAGCAAATGAGTTCAAGAAGGTGAATGAAGGAATCGAAGGTGACTAGAATTCACATGTGAAAATCATGCAATTTTACCACCTTTGCATGAGAATTGGAGCCATGTAAGTCACATAAGCTATATAAGACATAAGCCATGCTAGGAGAAGTCAAGCCAAGAATCTAAGGGATTAAGCCACCAAGCAAGAAGTCATCAATTTGATCCTTGAAGCCATCTAAGCCAAGCACAATGAGACCACACTTTTTGGAGCTTTCCATGAAATTTCCCATTTAGAAGAAAACATATTTTTCAAGAAGCTAAGGAATTTCGATGATTATCATATAAGTTGCATGCATATGTGGACTAATGATAGTATAAATTCCTATCTCCACTTTCCCTATTTTCCTCATCCATTCTCTCTCTCTCTCTCTCTCTCTCTCTCTCTCTCTCTCTCTCTCTCTCTCTCTCTCTCTCTCTCTCTCTCTCTCTTCTCTCTCTCTCTCTCTCTCTACTCCATTTAGGGTTTTTTAAAGCATGAATTAGAGAGCGCATAAACACCCCTCTAAAAAAGGTGGCTCCTCCCACTTGATCTCCATGCTTTCTCCCCTTTCTAATTCTATTTCCTAGCTTCCATTTTTATCTCTCTTTCGAAGTTCCCATTTCATCCCAATCTTTCCTAAGTGACTCATCTTCTAAACTAATCCTAATCCATCTCACAATCCCATGTCCAACACCTTAAGAAAATCATGAGTTTTACCTTCTAAGAGTTCCATGGTTTGCACCTTCTAAGTTTGGCTCCACCACTTCTTAATTCCATAGTAATCCTATCCTCAATGCTTATCTTGTATTTCCTCTTTTCCTAACATAGCATCTTATCAAAATAGAAAGCTAGCCATCTATAAAATACCCCAAGGGATCCCATGCACCACTCATGTAGGTGGAAATCTCTAGCTCCTAAAAAATTGGTGCCTCCATCATTGAGGCTCCTTAGGGCTTGGACAACATCCTCTTTGGCTGCTCTCTTTGGTGTTCTGTGCTTCTTTCAAGCTTCCTTTCTCTTTGGACTTCATGTATAGTGTGGTTTGCTTTCTTGTTTTCTTTTCATAGTGCTTTGTTTGCTTCTTTATCCTAGGTGCATAATTCTAGAATTTTTCTCCTTTGAGTTTGTTTTTGGCTTCCCTTAGTTTTCTTTAATCCAAGGTTACTTATCTCTAATAATGATACCTGAGAAATATTAACCCATGAATCCTCTTAGTTTCCTTGCTTCTTTAGTTATAGTGCTTGATTTGAATCATCTTGCTTACTTGCTTGTTGCTTGTCCATGTTTTGCTTCAATTTTATATCTGTTTCACCCTCTTTCTCTTTGATTTTCTCTCTTGTGTTTCACATGTTTGATATCTTAGAGTGGATTATTGGATTGTTTTGAAGAAGATTTAAGCATTTATTATGATTATGTTTTTGTATTTGAAAAGTGCTCAAATTTTTGTTTCCAATCCCATGTACATTCACAACTTTCAAATGTAATTTCACTTCAATTAATCCATTTGGTTGATGAGCATTTCTCTTGTTTGATTCTAGTATTAAAGTTGTTTAAATCTTGATTGTTATCATCTTCTAATCTTGCACACCATGTTTCTTTTCATGCCCAAGTCCACTTAGTTTTGTTCATACCATTTTAGTATACTTTTCACTCCATGAATCTTGTGCATCTTCCATATGTCCATGCTCATCTTTCTTGCTTAGTTTTTAGAAACTAGTTTGTATTTTATTTTAGTTTTATTATTTAAGTTTCATTTGCACAAGCTTAAATACCTTGCACATCAGCCATACTTTCCACTACAAGTTCCAAGCACATAGTTTTGTGGATCATTCACATGGTATTTAGAGTTTTGTTTATTAGATAATTGTTTGTTCTTCACTTAATTCTTGCTTAGATATTCTTACTTAAGTTTGTTGCATCTTAGATAAGTTCTAAAAGTTTCTAAGGTTTGCATATAGAAAGCTTTGTTTTTAGAAAGTTTCCTTAGTTTAGCTTTACATTTCATGCATATATCTCTGTCCATGTTATCTACTTTCCTAGCTTAGTCAAATACAATCTTTCTTTTGCTAGGATAAGTGATCTAAATAAAGATCCAACTACATGTAAAGTCACGAGATTCCTCATGGCATCAACCTCACTCACGTACAATTAATACATTGATTCATGTGCTTGCAAGTAATTTTGAAACATACACCAAGTTTTTGGAGCCATTGCTGAGGAATCACAATGACTTTGTGGTTAGATTTTCTTTAGAATGACTACCTCTAGTCATGGTCTTAGGTTGTATTAGATTAGCATTTTACATCCATATTTACATATTTTGCTAGTTCCTCAAAACTTGATTGCTTCTTTGTTTTGTGCAAGAGGAATTTGGCAAAAGGAGCAATGGCAATTCCTTGGGCCAAAGCTTCATTGGATTAATTAGGATCTATTGCTTTCTTATGTTAGGGTTTTTATTTTTTAAAAGGACTTGTAGTGAGGCCTTACTGTATTTTTTAATTATTCATTTTAATTAGGTTATAATAATACATGCTAAGTGTGGGGTATGGTGGCCCACATTTGAACTTCATCAGAAATTCCAATGTATGTCTCAACCCTCTCTTTACTTTTCTAGTGCTTAGTGTAATTTGCATTTTGAATGGTAATGTAATTCATATAGTTTAGGTCATTCATAATCAATTCCGCACAATATTAAAGGTTGTTGTATTAGATTGCACCTATTTAACAAAGGTTAGCTTAAGCTCAGTTATAACCAAGGCATAAGCTTTCTAGTTATAATATATTGTCTATTAAGGTATGGACCCTTTGTTAGATAGCATATAGGTAGGCATTAGTTTATTTTCCTTGTATTGTGTTGCACATTTACTACTTTATGGTGGATGGATCACACTGATAGTAAGGGCCCAATAGGAACCCTCATAAGATAAGGATTGGATTTCATCGCAAATCCATGGCCCACCTAGGTAATCAAATCAATTCTCTACATGTTCATGATTCCAACCCTTAAACCTTAATTTAAAATCAAGTAGCAAGAGACTTAGGGTATCGAGCCTATAGGTTCCTTTTTGAAGGAGTAGAACTATTGTCATTCTAGTGGCTCTTGAACATCCTAGTTACATGGGTATCCAATCCAAGTGATTTTCCCACACCTTTCATTAACATTTCTTGAGATATAAATGCCTCCTTACATGAGAATTGTATTAACCACTTCGAGCATGACCTAATTGGTAAGCAATAGTTGAGCCTAAATAAAAGGAGGAGCTGTCTAGATTTAGGTCTACAAGCTACCATGCTACAAATTAAGAAAGATCATCAAATTAGCTCGTTAGAATTAAGGATTGATTGATTACACATCATTTAGAGTTAGGAGTCACATATAGTTAGGTTGCATCATTTAGATAGGATTTCATCTTAGTGCATGCATGATCATTGATCTCAGAACATGGATTTAGCACCATTTGATCCTGAGATTGAATGTACCCACAAGTAATGGTGAGAAATCAAATAACTATTCCCATGCGGACCTACCAATTGTAGTTGGGCACAAAGCCATAAAAGACTTTTATGTGCCACTTCAATTTAATACTCCCTCATGCATCACATTTCCACCTACCAATGTAGACCACTTTGAACTTAAATTTGGAGTCATTCAATTACTCTCATTTTTTATGCTCTAAAGAGAGGATTTGTACCAACATATGAAGGAACTCCTTGATATTTGATCCACATTTTTAGTTTCAAATTTTTTTGAATGATTATATTAGACTTAGGTTGTTTCCCTTTTCATTAAAAGATAAGGCCAAAATCATGGCTGAATTTTATAGAGGTTCGTTCCATCACTCACATTGTACCAATTGTACAAAATGTTTATGAATAAAAAAATTTCCCATACATAAGACCTGGGCCCTTTGTACAGAGATCATAGGCTCCAAGCAAAGAGAAGATGACAATATTATGAGTGCTGGGAACGGTGGAATGAATTACTGCAAAAATGTCCCCACCATGGACTTGAGAAATGGAAGCAAGTTTAGTACTTTTATGAGGCACTTACAACTCAAAATAGATGGATGGTAGATGCAGCAAGTGGAGGAGGCCTCATGATGAAAAGTGAAAACGTGGCATGGGAATTTTTTGATACCTTAGTTGAAAATTACAACAGTGGGGACAATTCAAATCATAGAGATAGAAATTCCCATCCTCAAAAGAGAGGAGGCCTTTATAAAATAAGAGTGACCACAAAGATGTCATATAAACTTGATTTAAATGAACGAATGAACAAGGTTGAAAATATGCTCTAAACAATTAATACAAGATTGAATGTCATCATTGCTAGCAATGCATCCATGAAATCTCCACCAGAGGTTTGTTCTACTTATTTTAGCCTAGCACTCTTAACATCAACTTGTCCATCTAATTGATTGTACCTTGAATACCTTTTATAACAAGAGAATGCTCTAAATGCATATCACAACCCTAGCAACAATAATCCTTATTTTGAGACCTACAATCCAGGATAGGCTAGACATCCAAATTTTTTATGGTCTAAGAATAGCACCCAAGGGATTCCACTTGGTATTTTCCATCCTAGACCCTTTCCTCATGCTCCAATGCCATAGTAGCCAATTCCTCAAGATTTCTTGGACCAAACAAGGAAACCATCCACTGAGGAAACCCTAAATTTGTTCATGTAAAGTTCTTTATAGTTCTAGAATGACACTAAACAAACCCTATAAGCCAACTCCCAATCCATTACAAAGATGGAATATTAGATGGGTTAGTTATCTGCCACTTAGGTGAAAGGGAGAAAGGAAAACTTCCCAATTAGCCTATCCAAAAACCTAAGGGCCAGTTGGAAATAAGGTCGAGTCCAAACACTCAAAGAACCCTTGAGCAAGTAAAGTCCATAACTACCCTTAGGAGTGGCCTTCAGGTTGATAACAAAGTAGGGCAGACTAAGGAAGCTTGAGAGGAGAATGAACTAGCTACAAAAAAGGAGAAAGAACATAGACCAAAATCTCTAGCTCCGTCTGAACCTATAGTGGAGGCACCTTATGTGTCCAAAACTCCATTCCCTTATCTACTAAACAAGGCAAATAAAGGAACTAATTTCTTTGAGATAATGGATGTATTTGAATATGTTCAAATCAATATACTATTACTTAATTCTATTAAAGACATTCCTACTTATGCCAAATTTTTTAAAGAGCTCTGCACACAAAAGAGCAAGCTTAATGTGCAAAAGAAAACCTTCCTCATGGTGCATGTGAGCTCTTTGATCCAACACTAAACCCCTCTTGAGTTTAGAGATCCAAGTTGTCCTACCATCTCTTTTGTTATTGGAGACCATGTAATTAACAAGCCACTTTTAGATTTAGGGGCTAGTGTAAACTTGTTGTCATATTTTGTCTATGAGCAACTTAGGCTCAATGACCTTGAGCCAAATAATACTAGTTAACAGTTAGCAGATAGATTAATTAAGATTCCACATGGTATGGTTGAAGATGTTTTAATATAGGCAACCAGTTTTACTTCCTTGTTGATTTTATTATCTTGGACACCCAACCTGTATCAGACCCTAGTAATCAGTTCCTGTTCATTCTTGGACATCCATTCTTAGCAATGTCCAATGCCATCATCAACTATAGAAATGGTGTGATAAAATTATCCTTCAACAATATGAAAGTAAAGCTCATTATGTTTAATGCCAATCATATCATCTAGACTTAGATGATTCTTTTGTAATCAATTTGATTGAAACTCTAATCCAAGATACTGATCCACCATCATCTACCTTAGATCCACTTGAGGCATATCTTGAAAACTTTAACTGTGATTTTTATATAGACAATACCATAGATGAGGTAAATAATCACTTAGATGCCACTCCTATTATGGATGCCTCCAAATGGAGACCATAAGTGGAACCTTTTCCTCCTTGAAATTCTATCCCTGTGCCTTTAGTAGAAAAAACACCCACCTTGGTCCTTAAGCCATTACGCAAAAATCTAAAATATTCCTACCAAGGACCAGATAAATCATTGCCTATAATTATTGCCTTTGATCTATATCAACAACAAGAAGTCAATAGGATGTTCTAAGAAAACATGAGACAATATGAGGGTGGACCATCATAGACATAAAAAGGATTTGCCTTGTTGTGTGTATGCATAGAATCCATGTATAGGACAATTTTAAATTATCTAGGAAAATACAAAGGATGCTAATCTCTAATATGAAAGAGGTAGTGAGAGAGAAAGTGCTTACACTCTTACATGTTGGTGTTATCCATTGTATTTTTTACAGCACTTGGGTCAGCCCTATTCAGGTTGTACCCAAGAAATATGGAGTCATGGTAATCTGGAATGAGGATAATGAGTTAATCCCCACTTGTATAACCAGCGGATGGACAGTCTATGTAAAATACCAAAAACTAAACTCCATCACAAGGAGAGACTTTTCTCTTCCTTTTATTGACCAAATGCTAGAAAAGTTAGCAAGTCATTGGTATTACTACTTTTTTGATGGATAATCTGGCTATAACTAAATCCCCATAACACTTGAGGACCAGGAGAAGACCACCTTCACCTGCTCTTTGAGGACCTTCGCTATCGTCGTATGCCTTTTGGACTTAATACTGCTCCAACTACATTCAAAGGTGTATGTTGAACATATTTTCTAATATGGTGGAGAGGTTCTTAGAAGTGTTCATTGATGATTTTTTAGTATTTGAGTCATCATTTGATGAATGCTTGTACTACTTAAAGATAGTCATTGCTAGGTGTCAGGAAAAAAAATTAGTGCTTAATTGGGAAAAATGTCATTTCATCGGAGTAAATGGCATAGTTCTAAGTCATCTTATATCACACAATCACATAGAAGTTGATAAAGCCAAAGTAGATCTCATCTTTAACCTTCCTCTTCAAAGGACGGTGAAGGAAATCTGCTCATTTTTAGGCCATGCTAGATTTTATAGAAGATTCATCAAAGATTTTAGTAAAACTTCAAAGCCCCAATGTAATTTACTTAATAAGGAGACCAATTTTGACTTTGATCAAAATTATATGAAAGCTTTTGAGTGCCCAAAGGTAGAACTCACTTCTGCAAGTATCAATTGATGAGCAGATTGGAGTGCACCATTTGAAATAATATGTGATGCTTCCGACTTCTTGATAGGTGCTGTGTTGGGGTAGCATAGTGATAAATTTCCCCATGTGATATTTTATTCTAGTAAGACCCTCAATGATACCTAACTCATTTACTCTACTATGGAGAAAGAGTTGTTGGTTACTTTATTTTCCTTGGATAAACTTAGATCTTATTTATTAAGATCTAAAGTCATTATCTATTTGGACCCTGCAACATTAAAATACCTTCTTTCTAAGAAGGATGCCAAACCGGGGCTAATTCAATGGATATTACAACTACAGGAGTTTGATTTAGAAATTCATGATAAGAAAAGCTCCATAAATGTAGTACCAGATCATTTGTCTAGGTTGATTGTGGAGTCTACTAATGAAAATGTGCTTATAATACAAACCTTCCCAGATGAACAACTCTTGCACATTTCCTAGTTATTGTGGTACACGAACATTAACAATTATATTGTCATGGGCCAAAAGTCTTATCACTAGTCAAAACAAAATAGAAAAAGATTTAATATCAAAGTCAAGTACTTTACATGGGACAATTTGTACTTCTTCAAGTATTATCACGATCAAGCCATTAGGAGATGTATACCAGATAGTGAGAACCATCAAATCATTTTCTTTTGCTATGACCATGCATGCAGGGGGGAACTTAAGTGCTAGAATAACAACTGCAAAGATTTTGTAGTGTGGTTTCTATTGGTCTACCATTTTCAAGTATATACATGCTTACTGCAAAGCATGTGTTACATGTCAATAGTTATGATACCTCTAAACCCCAATCTAATCATTGAGCCTTCTGATGTTTGGAGGACCTTATGGGACATTTTCCTAACTCCTTTAGTTATCTCTAAATCATTGTGGGGTTGGACTATGTGTCCAAATGGGTGGAAGCCATAGTACATAAGACCAGTGACCACAAAGTGGTGGTCAAGTTTTTGAAAGAGAATATATTTGTACACTTTGGTACTTCACCAGCTATAATTAGTGATAGAGGTAAACACTTTTGCAATATGGTGTTTGAGAACTTAATGAAGAAATATGGCATTACCCATAGAATTGTTACCCCTACCATCCTTAGACTAGTGGACAAGTAGAATTGTCAAATAGGGAGATAAAGAGGATGTCAAAAAAGATAGTTAATCTTAATCATAAAAACTAATCTTTTAGATTATGATGATTTCTAGGCCCACTGTACCACATTTAAAACTCCGATAGGCATGTCACCCTACCATTTGGTCTACAAAAAGGCCTGCCATCTCCTAGTACAACTTGAGCATAAAGCTTATTGGGCCACTAAAAAGCTAAATTTTGACTTAGACAGTGCTGGGACTCACAAAAAGCTCTAACTCAATGAGTTGGATGAGCTTAGGAAAGATGCAAATGAATCAGCCAAGATATACAAAAATCGCAAGAAAAGCCAACATGATAAACATATTTTGAGGAAATCCTTCAAAACACAACAAAAGGTCCTTTTATATAATTCTAGGTTACATCTATTCCCTATTAAACTTTGATCTTGATCGACTGGACCTTACATAGCACGTACTATTTATCCTCATGAGGTTGTGGAGATAGAAAAGGATGGAGAGATTTCCAAAGTAAATGAAAAAAGGTTGAAACCTTATCTAGAGTTGGTCAACCCTAAAGTCGATGAAATCTTGCTATAGGAACCAGCCTACCAAGACCCACCTTAGCATGACCTATGACACCTACATTCATCATAAGATCTGCATTCATCACAACATTATTCATCTAGTTGAAGATGTTAAACTTAGTGCCCAATGGGAGGTAAACTAGGGTTTTTAGAGTCCCATTGTTCTACATTACCCATTCAACATATAGGGATCCTATGTTTCAAAACATTGGGAGCAATGTTTAGTTCATGTTGGGGAGTGCAATGATGCATGAGATTTTTGAGTTTATCTTGAAACAAAAATTGAGTTTTGAGTTTTTAAGGTTGAACTTCCTTTTCAATGATATATGAATTGAATTTTTCATATCTTAGTATTTCTTCTACTTTAAATAGACATGCATGTGAGTAATTCTACATTTTATTCATGTTCTAAAGTATTTTATGAAAGTTAAATCTCGAAAACACTTACACACAGTACATAGTCTAGATAGATAGATGGTTATAACTTAGAGACTCTTAGAAAAATCAGTGGAGACCTACAACCTGTGAGTATTAAAGACTCATGTGTCTAAGGATTATATATATAATTCTATATCTTCTTCAACAAACATCAACTTTGAAAGATCCTAGTATTTGTTTTGGTCAATTGCCTAGAATCACCAAAGGAGTACTAACTTTCTTGCCTAAACATTTATTAAATCTGATAGGTTGTAAGAAACCTAAGAAATGGTATAAGTCATCCTTGTTTTGGCCCAGAGATATAAAGCCTACCCAGTAATGTATACCACTAGTTAGACCCTTTGACCCTCTTGGTAAGCCTTTTCTTTTCAAACCCATTTAGCTTTAAATAGAAATCTAATCAAAATAACCATTACCTGTCATTCAAAAATGAGTAGAGATGGTAGAAAAAGTTCAAAAATGACAAAAGTCTAAGAAGTGAGAAATATCATAAGTATTTAATAGAAAAAACCTTTCTTTAAAGAAATATAAAAGAAGTACAAAAAAGAATTATCTAAAAATAAAAGTCGTGATGAAAAGAGAAAGAACAAATAAAAAAAGATATTCACGTTAGAATACTCAAAAGTAGAAGTTGTCTAATATTCATTGAAGACCTCTACTTAGATTTGAAACATTGAATCCTTTTACCCTTTATTTCCTAACCAATTCTAAGCCTAGGTTATGTCCTATCTAAAGACCTGTTGATCTTAAGGTAGAAGATAGCCTTAATAGTGATATAAATATGCTGAAATTATGGTGAACTATCCATACTGGTCTTGGTAATGGCGTCCATTCTTAGGGATCGCATTTCTTAGTCTCATTTGTGCTTATCAAATCATGTGAATCATCAGTATTATTGAATTCAATCATATAATGAGAGAAATTTGTTTGTCTTTTTCTTTCTTTAGGGTTTTTTTTTGCATGAATTAGAAAGGATGGAGACACTCCATGATAAGTATCTAATTTTTCATAAAGACTACCCAGTTAATTACCCCATGTGTTATAACTTATAGGAGTAAGTTAGGGTTTTTTTACCAAAATAATAACTTATCTCTTATTCACTCACTAATCCTCATCCTTGAATTGGATATTCATCTTCATATTGGACATGATGGTACTACACTGTGACTGGATGAATAGCTCTAATACCAACTGTGACGACCCGAGTTCTTGAAACACATTTTATAATATATTTTTCAAAGGCAAGGGCGCCCCCTCAGTAAAAAAATTTTGCAAAACAAAGCAGCAGAAATTCTTTTCTTTTTAAACTTGTTTTGAAAAACCAAGTCACCACATCATACATAACATAAGTACAATTTGTGTACAAAATAAAATTCCATTGAAGGAATATGATTTTATTAAATTTCCAGGATCCATCCTGTGATGACCCGGGTTTTGAAACATGATTTGTAAAGTATTTTCAAAGGCAAGCCCCTTAAGAGTGTAAATTTTTTTCGCAAAACAAAGCAGCGGAAATTCTTTTCTTTAGAACTTGTTTTGAAAACCCAAGTCACCACTTCATACATAACATAAGTACAATTTGTGTACAAAATAAAATTCCATTGAAGGAATATACTTTCATTAAACTCCAGGATCCATCCAGTGGTTCACAGTACGGCCAAATCTAGTTCAATACTTGTCAAAATTACATAATACAAAACTCAAGCTCACCATACAATAAAACTCTCAACAAAGAAAAATAAATGTCTTCAAGGGTATACCTTGAAGATTATTCTCTTCAAGTCTTCTATAATCTTCAGCTCCTAACTCTCCCTCCCTGTATCTGAGATATTGCAACAATTACAATATCTCAGCAAGCAATGCTTGGTAGGGGATTGAAGAAACATAACATTGACAATGTAATTCCAATACTTCATAATCCCATTATCCTTAAACATACTCTCTACTTTGTAAGTTATGTATATCTATATACATACATACGCGTCATGGGTAAACCAATTAAATTTGTGAAAGTAGTCAAATATCATTCCCAACTAAGCTGATCAATTCTCTTCATTTTGAGAATTTAGTATTATAGCTAATCTTATACTGGGAATTTCCCTTCTTGGGAAATATTGGTAATATACAATTACCTAGCATTTCATTATGTTATAACATAAGGCATTTCACTATGCCTATTCTCATATGCATCATAGTGCAAAATAATCAGAAAGGTTGCTATGCTGCAATCTGATCCGTACATCCGTACTAGCGCACTCGGATAACTGCTCTGTTCACCACTGATACCACAGTGGAAAATATTATGTCACTGCCCGTATGGGGGGGCAAGACTTTCACAGTGGTGGCCTTCCCATAATTGCCACCACCCGACTTTTAGCCTCTCATTGGGCAAGGTATCATCATATCATCAAATTTCAAGTAGCGGGTGGCCAAACCCTCATAACTCCTCTAGCAATAGCATTCCCCTAGGCTTATGCCTATTAAAACAAACTCACAAGCCTCCAAGCTTGTATGTAAAATAGATTTCATATATATCAGACCATATGTCTGTTTACTTAAAGCTGAAATATTTTCTAGTTCCCTATTCACTTATAGTTTAGTCCTTAAACATCTTATATGTGTTTGGTTGGATCATAAGGTTTTCAAGAGATTTAGTACAAGTATTATCATTACTCTCGTCAACATCAGATCATGAGTACAATCATGTATATCTCATGTAAATGCATTCATCAAATCCTCCTACCTTTAAGGATTGATCTCTTTTCCCCAATCTTCCATGATCCTGACTGATGTATGTAATCTGTACATCCTTACATATTGTCAATATATAAATTATGAACAATCCTATTGATCACTAGACCTGATGATTAGAATGATCTTTAGATCATTCATATCTAAGTATTTTTCTATCTCTAAGTCTTTGTATGTCCATCTCCTTGATCTTGGTCTTTCATAGATCCATTGATTGACAATGTACACAGGTTGATAAAGATCAAGGTCCTAGATCTTCTATCATCTAGTTCTTCTTTAATCTAAGTTCAGTTATTGGATCATCCCTATGGAGGATGATCTTGGTTTTCTTCCTTGAATCATCTTTGATCAAGGGTTTGGATTATCTAATCTAATGAACTATAACAAGTATACTAATAAACATGCATACTAAGTACAATATAGTGTTCTTATTCTTATTGTTCTTGATCATCTAAGATCTAATGGATCTTGTTTGATCATCCTTATCTTACTTATTGTTTTTATTAGGGTTAGGTAATTTACTAACCTTTTATGCTCTTATTATTATTATTCAACCAGTTAATGTGCTGGTTGAAGGTAGCTTATTCAAGCTTTAATCTAGACTGCTCCTCTTATTTCCAATTGGCTAAGGCTTACTAGCTGAATGGGTGAACACAAAGTGGTTACTTCAATCCTCATGTAAGGAGGCGTTTAGACCTCACAAACGTCAACGGAAGGTACGGGAAGAGCGAGGCTCTATTAGATAACCCCCTTAACCACTATGTTCATCATTCACTAGAATGACCATAGCTCAACCTTTCATAAGGTTCCTATAAGCATGTTTACCCTAAGTACTCTTTCTAATGTATTTTAATTAAGTCCATGAATATTTATAATGTCATTCATGGGGTTTATTATTCTTTTTCTAATTTGGGCCAAGGACTTGATAATCCTTATATTGTCCTACTAACTATAGCCCTTACTAATTAAGTCCAAAGTACTCCATTCTTATTTGTGTAATGAAACTCTACTTTCTCATTAGAATACATTTTTGATGTTTTATGCTCTTTATCTCATAATAAGTAAATCTACTAATAACATTCAACCATAAATGAATTATAAATTCAAATCATAAAACTACATATTTTAACATTCAATGATAATGAGGCAAGATACTTAAATTAAATCTAACACCTTATGATAACAATGAAATCACATATCATGCTAAAGTCTAAATGTTATACTAGCATGCTTTATAACATAATCATATTTAAAATGCTATGAAACTAATTACATTAACATTTTTAGAAACCTTTACTTATAATCCAACCATTTGATCTTAGATCTTTTCCTTTTATTAAGGATTTTAGTTATATTCAGGGAATTTTCTTTATTAAGGTCAAAAGATCATATTGATCTATTTTTGTCATAATCCATTCATGATTTCCTTGGATTTCATCATATCAACATTTATTCTTTCCATACCAAGGATCTAATCACACTTGATCTCATTGATCAAGTGGGTCCCTTTGTATTTTTAGGGTTTTTCTACCATAATGGGTAGATCCCTTAATATATCTCATATACATCCAATTAAACCATAGATCTCACTTTATTTCAATATTATATCATTATTAAAACATATTTTCAAGATCTGATCATCTCAGATCTTGAAGACCTAGGTAATTGGAAACTTGTTTCTTTAATACAGAAAGTTTTTACTGAATAACATGTCCATTTTATCATTTTATCAGAAAATAGAGGTTTCAAGCTTTCATAGCTTCTTTCCAATCTCAATTTGGAGTTCAGATGACTCAGGAATTGGATCTGGAAGTTTACAGTCTTTCCTAGGGCCTGGATTTGATCTGGGCTTAAGGAACGGATGGCCCAGATCGTTCAGGCAGAAAACCAAGCCGAGCGGGATGAGTCGGGGGCGTCCACTGCGCTGAAATGTCGAAGCGCCCGCACAGGGCGTCCATGGACACGCGCGAGACGTCGTCTGTCCAATCGGGAGATTGGACAATCCGTTTAGATCGTCCAATCAATCCCCTCTCAATTGAGGAACCAAACCCTCTCAGATCTTTGTGAAAATTCTACCCTAGGGATTTTGGACCTTCTGGATCGATTGGTGTAGTCAGATTTTTCATCTGAGCACTCCATCATCTTGAATTAAGGGTTCTAGTGTTTACTTTATTTTTAACTTTTTATTATCAAAATAAATTACAGTAAAATAAAAATAACATAAAGCAGTAGTAAACATCTATATAAAGTATTCCGACATACCTGATTTGAAAAAAAATGGTGTTTATGTGTCCAATTTAAAAGAAATACCCTTTGATGAAGATATGACCCAAGATCCACCTTTCTTGCAAATTCCGTTGTTTGAACCGTTGGATCTTGAAATTTCTTTGGGGGTTTTGTAGAATAGATATGTTGGGAAGTTTTGGACGGTGGAATTGATCAAATTAGTACTAGAATAGAGTGCCTAATTGATTTTAGGTCTCTTGTTCCAATCTAAAAAGAAAAACAAATTCAAAAGAGATCTATCTCTTGGAAATTTTGGGTTTTGGGGGAGGGATCTAGATCTAATTTTTCAGTAAGAGTGAAGAGAATTTCATGGAGATTTTATGAGAATTTTTGGATGATTTTTGGGGTTGTATTTATAGGCATTTTGGGTCTTTTTTCATGATTATAATATTTTATTTTTTTTATTATTAAATGGCATGAAAGTCTCCCATGCTCCATTTTTTCTTCCCCATGACCCATTTTTCTTCCCCAAGACCAGCTAATGTTTGTTGACCCATGAATTCACGTGGGCTGCTGATAAGATTGGTTGTTGGGTCCCTTGTGGGCCCCACATGGTGTAAAAAGACCGTTTTGCCATTTATGCATAAATTTTGGGTTTTATTCCCATGATCTCGGATTTGAGTGTACTTAGTGGCGTTGGATTCGTATTTCTCAGTACATTCTAAAATTTGATGTTTCATATTTTGATTTTTGGGAGATTTTGATTTTTGGGTAAAATTACTATTTTACCCCTTTTGTCTAAGAAATGAAGAAACTTAAGGATTTCTCATCTGAATTCAAAATTTGTCGTGCTTACAGTCATTTTGAAGGGTTTGCTATGTTTAATTTCAATTTTACATGTCTTATTATTCGATTGTACTTTTATAAAAAGTATATTCTAAATAACCCTAATATTTCAGCCCGAAAAATCTGAAACTCAAACTTTATTGATTTTCTCAATCAATTACAAAAATTGAGGTTATTACAATCTTCCCCCCTTACAATAATTTCGTCCTCGAAATTTGTAATACAACTCACTTAGGAGTTTTCACAATTCTTTTATAGCCTTACACATGTGGCCTTGCCACATATGGAAATTCTGGCAGGGCCCTTAAGAGAGTAAATTTTTTTCGCAAAACAAAGCAGCGGAAATTCTTTTCTTTAGAGCTTGTTTTGAAAACCCAAGTCACCACTTCATACATAACATAAGTACAATTTGTGTACAAAATAAAATTCCATTGAAGGAATATACTTTTATTAAACTCCACGATCCATCCAATGGTTCACAGTATAGCCAAATCTAGTACAATACTTGTCCAAATTACATAATCCAAAACTCAAGCTCACCATACAATAAAACTCTCAACAAAGAAAAATAAATGTCTTCAAGGGTATACCTTGAAGATTATTCTCTTCAAGTCTTGTATAGTCTTTAGCTCTTAACTCTCCTTCCCTGTATCTGAGATATTGCAACAATTACAATATCTCAGCAAGCAATGCTTGGTAGGGGATTCAAGAAACATAACATTGACAATGTAATTCCAATACTTCATAATCCCATTATCCTTAAACATACTCTCTACTTTGTAAGTTATGTATATCTATATACATACATACGCTTCATGGGTAAACCAATTAAATTTGTGAAAGTAGTCAAATATCATTCCCAACTAAGCTGATCAATTCTCTTCATTTTGAGAATTTAGTAATACAGCTAATCTTATATTGAGAATTTCCCTTCTTGGGAAATATTGGTAATATACAATTACCTAGCATTTCATTATGCTATAACATAAGGCATTTCACTATGCCTATTCTCATATGCATCATAGTGCAAAATAATCAGAAACGTTGCTATGCTGCAATCTGATCCATACTAACGCACTCAGATAACTGCCCTGTTCACCACTGATACCATGGTGGAAAATATTATGTCACTGCCCGTATGGGGGGGCAAGACTTTCACAGTGGTGGCCTTCCCATAATTGCCACCACTCGAATTTTAGCCTCTCATTGGGCAAGGTATCATCATATCATCAAATTTCAAGGAGCGGGTGGCCAAACCCTCATAACTCCTCTAACAATAGCATTCCCTTAGGCTTATGCCTATTAAAACAAACTCACAAGCCTCCAAGCTTGTATGTAAAATAGATTTCATATATATCAGACCATATGTTTATTTACTTAGGGCTGAAATATTTTCTAGTTCCCTATTCACTTATAGTTTAGTCCTTAACCATCTTATATGTGTTTGGTTGGATCATAAGGTTTTCAAGAGATTTAGTACAAGTATTATCATTACACCCGTCAACATAAGATCATGAGTACAATCGTGTATATCTCATGTAAATGCATTCATCAAATCCTCCTACCTTTAAGGATTGATCTCTTTTCCCCAATCTTCCATGATCCTGACTGATGTATGTAATCTGTACATCCATACATATTGTCAATATATAAATTATGAACAATCCTATTGATCACTAGATCTGATGATTAGAATGATCTTTAGGTCATTCATATCTAAGTATTTTTCTATCTCTAAGTCTTTGTATGTCCATCTCCTTGATCTTGATCTTTCATAGATCCATTGATTGACAATGTACACATGTTGATAAAGATCAAGGTCCTAGATCTTCTATCATCTAGTTCTTCTTTGATGTAAGTTCAGTTATTGGATCATCCCTATGGAGGATGATCTTGGTTTTCTTCCTTGAATCATCTTTGATCAAGGGTTTGGACTATCTAATCTAATGAACTATAACAAGTATACTAATAAACTTGCATACTAAGTACAATATAGTGTTCTTATTCTTATTGTTCTTGATCATCCAAGATCTAATGGATCTTATTTGATCATCCTTATCTTACTTACTGTTTTTATTAGGGTTAGGTAATTTACTAACCTTTTATGCTCTTATTATTATTATTCAACCAGTTAATGCGCTGGTTGAAGGTAGCTTATTCAAGCTTAAATCTAGACTGCTCCTCTTATTTCCAATTGGCTAAGGCTTACTAGCTGAATGGGTGAACACAAAGTGGTTACTTCAATCCTCATGTAAGGAGGCATTTAGACCTCACAAACGTCAACGGAAGGTACGGGAAGAGCGAGGCTCTATTAGATAACCCCCTTAACCACTATGTCCATCATTCACTAGAATGACCATAGCTCAACCTTTCATAAGGTTCCTATAAGCATGTTTACGCTAAGTACTCTTTCTAATGAATTTTAATTAAGTCCATGAATATTTGTAATGTCATTCATGGGGTTTATTATTCTTTTTCTAATTTGGGCCAGGGACTTGATAATCCTTATATTGTCCTACTAACTATAGCCCTTACTAATTAAGTCCAAAGTACTCCATTCTTATTTGTGTAATGAAACTCTACTTTCTCATTAGAATACATTTTTGATGTTTTATGCTCTTTATCTCATAATAAGTAAATCTAGTAATAACATTCAACCATAAATGAATTATAAATTCAAAGCATAAAACTACATAATTTAACATTCAATGATAATGCGGCAAGGTACTTAAATTAAATCTAACACCTTATGATAACAATGAAATCACATATCATGCTAAAGTCTAAATGTTATACTAGCATGCTTTATAACATAATCATATTTAAAATGCTATGAAACTAATTACATTAACATTTTTAGAAACCTTTACTTATAATCCAACCATTTGATCTTAGATCTTTTCCTTTTATTAAGGATTTTAGTTATATTCAGGGAATTTTCTTTATTAAGGTCAAAAGATCATATTGATCTATTTTTGTCATAATCCATTCATGATTTCCTTGGATTTCATCATATCAACATTTATTCTTTCCATACCAAGGATCTGATCACACTTGATCTCATTGATCAAGTGGGTCCCTTTGTATTTTTAGGGTTTTTCTACCATAATGAGTAGATCCCTTAATATATCTCATATATATCCAACTAAACCATAGATCTCACTTTATTTCAATATTATATCATTATTAAAACATATTTTCAAGATCTGATCATCTCATATCTTGAAGATCTAGGTAATTGGAAACTTGTTTCTTTAATACAGAAAGTTTTTACTGAATAATATGTCCATTTTATCATTTTATCAGAAAATAGAGGTTTCAAGCTTTCATAGCTTCTTTCCAATCTCAATTTGGAGTTCAGATGACTCCGAAATTGGATCTGGAAGTTTACAGTCTTTCTTAAGGCTTGGATTTGATCTGGGCCCAATTAACGGACGGCCCAGATTGTTCAGGGGTAAAACCAAGCCGAACGAAATGAGTCAGGCCCGTCTGCTGGGCTGAAATGTTGAAGCGCCCGCACGGGGTGTCCATGGACCCGTGCGGGACATCGTCTGTCCGATCGGCAGATCGGATAGTTCGTTTGGACCATCCAATCAATCCCTTCCCAATTGAGGGACAAAACCTTCTCAGATCTTTGTGAAAATTCAACCCTAAGGGTTTTGGACCCTTCTGTATCGATTGGTGCAGTCAGATTTTTTATCTGAGCACTCCATCGTCCTGAATTAAGGGTTCTGGTGTTTACTTTATTTTTAACATTTTATTACCAAAATAAATTACAGTAAAATAAAAATTACATAAAGTAGTAGTAAACATCTGTATAAAGTATTCCCACATACCTGATTTGAAAAAAATGATGTTTATGTGTCCAATTTAAAAGAAATACCCTTTAATGAAGATATGGCCCAAGATCCACCTTTCTTTCAAATTTCGTTGTTTGAACCGTTGGATCTTGAAATTTCCTTGGGGGTTTTGTAGAATAGATATGTTGGGAAGTTTTCGATGGTGGAATTGATCAAATTAGATCTGGAACAAAGTGCCTAATTGATTTTAGGTCTCTTGTTCCAATCTAAAAAGAAAAACAAATTCAAAAGAGATCTATCTCTTGGAAATTTTGGGTTTTTGGTGAGGGATCTAGATCTAATTTTTTAGGTAGAGTGAAGAGAATTGCGTGGGGATTTTATGAGGATTTTTGGGGTATATTTATAGGCATTTTGGGTCTTTTTTCATGATTATAATATTTTATTTTTTTTATTATTAAATGGCATGAAAGTCTCCCATGCTCCATTTTTTCTTCCCCATGACCCATTTTTCTTCCCCAAGACCAGCTAATGTTTGTTGACCCATGAATTCACGTGGGCTGCTGATAAGATTGGTTGTTGGGTCCCTTGTGGGCCCCACATGGTGTAAAAAGACCGTTTTGCCATTTATGCATAAATTTTGGGTTTTATTCCCATGATCTCGGATTTGAGTGTACTTAGTGGCGTTGGATTCGTATTTCTCAGTACATTCTAAAATTTGATGTTTCATATTTTGATTTTTGGGTAAAATTACTATTTTACCCCTTTTGTCTAAGAAATGAAGAAACTTAAGGATTTCTCATCTGAATTCAAAATTTGTCGTGCTTACAGTCATTTTGAAGGGTTTGCTATGTTTAATTTCAATTTTACATGTCTTATTATTCGATTGTACTTTTATAAAAAGTATATTCTAAATAACCCTAATATTTCAAATAAAATCAAACTCAAACTTTATTGATTTTCTCAATCAATTACAAAAATTGGGGTTATTACACATCCAATGGTTCACAGTACTGCACGATATCAGTACAATACTTGTCCAAATTACATCATCCAAAATTTATAAACCTCACCATACATTAAAAACTCTCAATACAATACAATTCCTTCAAATAAGATAAAATGTCTTCACGAGGATGTATCTTGTTTGATTATTCATCCACATCTTCTTAAGTCTTCTACAGTCTTGAGCTTCTAACCCTCCTTCTCTGTATCTGAGGTATTGTAAACATGAAAACATGTACAATACCTTAGCAAGCTATGCTTGGTAAGGGAATACAAGAACATACTACTTCATCAATATAAGGATGCATACCTCAATCCTTATTTCATCATAGTCATCCATTCATGAGGACTCTCCACATAGCTTATATACATTATTTATGTAGTACATGACAAATTAGTTAATATAGTGAAGATTGCTCAAAACTTGTTACTTCCCTTGGCTATACTCCCACTTAGGAGAGCAATACCTAGCCAAAGATTTTTTAACCCTTGTTCCTTCCCTTGGCTATACTCCACTTAGGAGAGCAATACCTAACTAATTATCCTCTGGGGTTTTCATTCTAGGAACTCATGTAATAGCATATCATCATGCCATGGCATCGTACTATGCCTATCATATGTGCATCATAATGCAAAATACATTAGGACTACTATGCTTACAGCCTCAATCCGTACAGCGCACCCAGATAACTGTATAATCCTCCACTAACACCAACTGTGGAATAATCAATCCATGTCCTCATGGGGTGGACCATGGCTATCACAGTGGGGCCTTCCCATTACTGCCCCACCCGACATTTAGCCTCTTTTTGGGCATGGTATCATCATATAAGTTTCAGGAAGTGGTGGCCAAACCCTCATAACTTCCCTAGCATAGCATCCCCAGTCTCTATCTCTGTGTAAAACAAAACCACAAGTCTCCATACTTGTATGGAAAATATATTGTACATATCAGACGATCTGTCTATTTAACTAAGGATGGAATATTATACATACCCTATTCTTAGGGTTTCCGTAGTCTTCATATCTCAGTACTTTCACCTCATTATACTTGATTATTAAATTAGATCAAGTGGATTAGATTATGAGGTTAGATCTCTTTGTTTGATCATTTGGTTAGATCCCATGTTTTGAATTACTTTGTTTGATCATTTGATTTTGGATTTGTTTGGATCATATGTTCTGGATCCCTTAATTTGATCATTTGTTTTGGATCCCTTAATTGGATCATATGTTTTGGATCACTTAATTGGATCATATATTTTGGATCACTTAGTTGGATCATGTATTTTGGATCACTTAGTTGGATCATGTGTTTTGGATCATAAGTTTTGGACCACTTGTTTGGATCATGACTATGCTAAGGTACTAAGCATACTGATATAATGAAGGTTTATATTTTTAGACAAATAATCATGTATATCTATACATGAATCTCTAATATATCATTGTATATCCACCTACCTCAAAGTAGTATCTTGATTCATACATCTCCAATGTATTCTTCCACAATGTCCATCATGGTCTGGATTCATCCATCTGTCAAACCATATGTATAAGGTTATTTCCCTATTCAAGTATGTATTCCTATAGATGATACCCTAATTTTCCTTAAATCAAATTTGATCAAGGGTTTGGGAATCTCTATCTATGTTCTTCTACATACACATACATACTATACAGATACATATAATACCATACTACATTAGTATTTAATTTTTATCATCCAAGATCCTATGGATCTTGTTGATCATCCTTATCTTGATTACCATTTTTATTAGGATTGGATGATTTACTACATTTTATGCTCTCATTATTATTACCCAACCAATTAATGTTTTATTGGTTGAGGGTAGCTTATTTCATCCTAAGTCTAGAAGCTCCTCTTATGTCAAATTGGCTAAGGCTTACTAGTTAAATGGTTGAACACAAAGTGGCTACTTCAATCCTCATGTAAGGAGGCGTTTAAACCTCTCCTAAAATCAAATTTGATCAAGGGTTTGGGAATCTCTATCTATGTTCTTCTACATACACATACATACTATACAGATACATATAATACCATACTACATTAGTATTTAATTTTTATCATCCAAGATCCTATGGATCTTGTTGATCATCCTTATCTTGATTACCATTTTTATTAGGATTGGATGATTTACTACATTTTATGCTCTCATTATTATTACCCAACCAATTAATGTTTTATTGGTTGAGGGTAGCTTATTTCATCTTAAGTCTAGAAGCTCCTCTTATGTCAAATTGGCTAAGGCTTACTAGTTAAATGGTTGAACACAAAGTGGCTACTTCAATCCTCATGTAAGGAGGCGTTTAAACCTCACAAACGTCAATGGAAGGTGGGGGGAGAGCGTGGCTCTATTAGATAACCCCCTTAACCACTATGCCCATCATTCACTAGCTTGACCCTAACTCATCCTTTCATAAGGTTCCTATGAGCATTTAATCCTAAGTATTCTTTCTAATTGTTTTTAATTAAATCCATGAACTAAAATGTCATTCATGGAGATTTATTATTCTCTTAAGTTGGACCAAGGAATTTATATTCCTTATATTATCCTACTAACTATGGTCCTTACTATCATTAAGTCCATGTCATACATTCCATGTGAATGTCCCTTCCTTCTAATTTCATTTAATTACCATTTCAATGAAATTACAATTACTTAAGCATTGAAGCATAAGTTTAAAGCATAAATAAACAAATAAATAAAAACTTAAATAACTAATTAAATAAACAATTCTATAATTAACTCAACAAAGCAATAAAAGACAATAATGTTCAATAATTCAAATAGCAATCTAACATGCTATCATGATCCAAGGGTCTTAATTGATCTATAGTCATTTTTTCATCTCTTTAAGGTTTAGATCTTAATCCTTCATTTTATTTTAGATCCAACATTTTATATTGATATAATTTTATTATTAAATCATTGATTGATCTCATCCATTGATTTGATCTTCTTTGATCTACCCGATCAAGGAGATCTTAGGTTACTTTATACCATTTAAGGGTATAGATCTTGATCTAGCCCAAATCCACATCATCCATTCATTAAATCCCTATGATATTATCTCAAGATCATCATCAAAATACATCCATACTGTCCAATCATCCTGGATCATCTTGATCTAGGAGATACTATTCATTTTTAGAGATTTTTGAAATTCTTAAGGCTAGATCTCTTAAGATATGCCTAATAAATACAATTTAATCCACTGATATTATTTATTATGTTATAAAATAATCATCCAATAAGGTATTTGGGGTCTGATCATCCTAGATCTTGTAGATCAAGGATATTAGTTACTTAACCACTTAATTACAAAAATTTTAATTAATTAAAATTACAATTTTATAGGTTTAGTACATTCTGATTATTACAAGGAATACATCAGAACTTTCTGATCTCAATTTTGATCTCAATTGAGATCAGAATTGAAAATTTAAGATTTCAGCCCTTTTTAAGGGCTGAATTTAACCTTACTGCTTTGATCAATTTGACTGATATATATATATATATACAAAATTTCTAATTTGAATATGGTTCCTAAGGTTTTGGAACCTTATGAACACATCCAACAGTTCAGATTTTAAGTTTGGGATCATCTTGGCCATGATCCAAGATCAATGGCCCAGATTTCATAAAAGAGATCATGTAAATACTAATTAAAAACATGATCTAACATGTTCAGTGGGTTAATAACATAATTATGAATCCATGTAAGGTTTCAGATCTAAATGTTTAGGTCAATTACAATCAAAATTATGATTTTAAGATTTCAGCCCGTTTTAAGGGCTGAATTTCATCTTTACTGTTTTTTATCAAATACTTCATATATATGAATAAAAATCTGACTGTGAACATGATCCTATTGTTTTACTGGGTCTTTGAAGACATCCATTGGTTCGGATTTTTCATTTAAAGTCATCTGGTTCATGATCTATGATCATGGATACTGATTTTACCAAATAACATATATAATCACAATTTTAAATATGGATATAATATATTCAATATCTAGATCAAGTGACACAGAATCTGTAGAAACTTTCTAATCTAAAATCAGAGCTCTATAAAGCTATTAATTAGAAAAATACCATCTCAGTTTAAAAGAGAACAACCCAGATTTGATCTAGGTGCGGGTGCTGGTACAGATACGAGACGACTGGCGTCCCGGGCCTGTGACCGCCTATCCCAAGTGTCTAGGCACAGGTGACTGGCTATAGGCGAGATGGTCTGATTTGGACCGTCAAATTGCCTGCGGCTGGATCTCCTCCACCTATTCACATATAAAGCCCAGATTTCATATCCTGAGGTTTTTGGGCCTCCGAAATCCATCCAACGGCTCATAAGATTGATCTGAGCCGTCTGTGATGAGATCTCATCACCCAAGCCGGATCCATCGTCTCCGATGGATCTACAACTGGGGAGACCTTGTGATGGACGGGAAACCATGCTAACCTACCGGAAATGAAAGAGGGGGTGCCAGTGCACCTACCTGTGCCAGTCTAGAGGGGAGGAGCTCACCGGAGATTGAGAAACCAGCCGGAGAAGAAAAGTAAAACCCTAGACGCTGGATAATGCATATAGGGAGATATTTATCTGTTCCCATTGCCGAAGGTGGAAAAACATAGGTCTTTTGTAGATCACCCCACTCTGGAGATGACCAACGATTCCAAATCACCGTTAGACGACCGGATTGGCTGTAATAGCTTGAAGAACCTGTCAGAGACGGTAACCCTTACTGGAGCTGAAATTTTGCAGCATGCTAGGGGAACTCGTGAGGATCATTAGGGAAATTTTTGGGATTTTTCTGAGCTATTTATAGAGGTATTTGGAATTTTTCATGATTACTTGAAATCATCACATTGATTTCTTTTGAATTTTTAAATGTCATTGGATTCCCACTACCACCTCCTTCTCCACTAGTAGGTGGTAGTGGTTTAACTAATGATGGCTGTTTTTTCTAGACGTTGGAACCCTTTGTGGGTCCCTTGTGGGCCCCACATGTGTGTGAAAAGACCAAATTGCCCTTTTATGGAGAAAAATCCATTTTATTCTCCCGAGCTCAGAATTGAGTGTACTTAGTGGCATTAGATTTGTATTTTGGAGTACATTCCAGATTTTGAGGTCTCAAGTCTTGGTTATTTGTGAAATTACCATTTTACCCTTTCATTCATTAAAATGAAGAAAAATACAGATTTTTCATTCGTATTCAGAAATTGTCGT
The DNA here is from genome assembly GCA_035236585.1 of Warburgia ugandensis. Classification (NCBI taxonomy): domain Eukaryota; kingdom Viridiplantae; phylum Streptophyta; class Magnoliopsida; order Canellales; family Canellaceae; genus Warburgia; species Warburgia ugandensis. The sequence continues at coordinate 44,990,555 of CP141133.1, forward strand.
GCTTACAGTCATTTTGAAGCGTTTGTCGCATATGTTTTTATTTATATATACATAATACCTTGATTCCACTTTTATGAGAAGTGCATATTTTATAACCCTAATATTCCAGCCTGACTTTTATTGAAATTCTTAATTTCAATATTTATTTAATTCTTTATAAAAAATTAAGAGTGTTACACAAATTAGCCCAACTTAGTTCTAGGTGGTGCTTAAGTTGGTGCTTTACATTAACCAGTTAATAGAGACTATAGGAATTTCATCTCCACTCCCTATCCTACTTCCCTCTAAGGGACTCTCCTAGAACCTCCTTATAATGCTCCCCATATTTCCTAGTGAAAACTAGCGGGGTGTCCCATCTCACTCCACCTTCCACCCTCACTTTACACTCTTATTGCCTAAGTACCTACAGTGATCCATTGACTTGCTAAATTTGTAAGTTTTGGTGTTCCTTCCACAGAACTTCCTAATAGGTTGGTCTCCCTGTTGATTTGATCATCACCCATTTTATTAAAGGCAACAAACTAGCTGAATTTCCAACTTTCCATGTTGAATGGGCATTTTTGGGGAATTTTAAACTGGTTACTGACGCTATTTTCTTACTAAAACTATGCAAGAAATTGGTGCCAATTTACTAGTCTTGTTTGCATAACTCTTCATACTTAGTCTAATTCCATTGATGATCATTCACTTACATCACTGAAGTTTGAATTTATAATCTCTGTTGTGTTATAGTGGCCCAATAGGTGGAGGAAATGGGTTCCACTTTTGTGCATTTGTGCATAGGAAAATTGGTGCCTTTCTTCCCTATTTAGCACCCTCCAACAATGAGTAATTTTCTTGAGCTTAAGGTAAACTTTCATTCAATTTTAAAGTTCAAACATCTACCATGAAGACCAGCAAATTGGTTTTACATTATTTAACCCAAATTAGACGTTTCAAGTAGAGATTTGTGGCACATTTTCCTGCAACTATGCCCAGGAAAGTGGTGCACACCAACCTATGAGTTTTGTATGCCACAATACCCAATTAAAGCATAGAAAAATCACATCTTTTCCGAGTAAATCTCAAGCTTAATCCTCAATAAAAAGAGCCCATAGAGGAAATTCAAAAAGGAGGTGGATCATAAGAGTGTTCAGGCATGTGAATCATCCCATGTTTTCCCCTGTATGTGTAGTTCCAAGGAAAAGCATACTTAAATCAATTGTAAGCTCAACAATCTTGGGAAAGAAGATGCATTTAAAGCCATTCATTTTTGCTACAAACTATTGTTATACAACATCTTTGGTTTGGAAATTAAAATCAACACCAAACAACAAATAAAGTAGAAATCTATTACATGTTCCAAGGAATGGAAGAAATGATGTTCTCTTGCAAATCTTAAAGAAAAAAACACTATTTATTTACGTTAAACCATGTTCTTATTCAGAATTCTCCCTATTAACAAGGCCCCTACCTAAGTTAAGATCTTAGTTGACTAGATTCAAGACTGATTTCCTAAGTTTGCAGGTGCTTCTATTCCCTACGTAGAACTTCACTTAGGCAAGAGCTCTCCACTTATTCAACCCTTTCCCAAGCTTTCCCCTTTAGATTTCCAGGTTCACCCAATCTTTCCATCATTTCTTCCTTACTCTACCTACTGCTGCCTCTTTCTTCACCTTCACTACACATGGGCTAGAAAAAATTCATTCTATCCCCTATGTTATTTTTATTTCATACTTAGGTACATACAATGGGGAATGGACAGTCAAGCTAATGGTAAAAGCCAGCTGCCCATGAAATGGGACCCCATGTGGCAAGCTAGATTTTCCCCATTTATATGATTAGCCAATTTGTAGTTCCTCAATAAAACAGCCGATAAGTATCTAATTTTGCATAAAAATCACCCAATTAGTTACCCATGTGCTATTACTTATAGGGATAGAATAGGATTTTTTTCCAAAATTTGCAACACATTCATTTCTGACCTAAAAGTCCAAAAATTTGATATTTTGTAGGTTCAAAGGTGAATCTGAGGTAAATATATGATAAATTATATTTTTCTTAGATTTAATTAGATTTTTTTTCATTTTTTGTAGGAAGCGAGATGATAATTCGATGGCCAAGATTAATCGAGATTAAAATTGACCATCAACATCAAAAGATCGAGTCAAAGTCATCACTTCGACATGAGATCATGGTTCTAGATCATCTTAAGATGGAATGAAAGGACTCAAAGGTGGCCAAAGTGGGCCCATGCACAAGCTATGCAAAGTCCACTACCTTTGCATGGGTTTCATTTAAGCCACTTAACCATATTCAAGCCATGAACAAGGTGATAAGCTAAGGAGCCTAACTAGCCACCAAAGTCAAGGATTTGAGCCACATGAGCTAAGCTACAAGGAAGGCCACAAAGCCTATCTAATTTTATTATTTTTCTGTGATTTTCCTAGTTTTTTTCTCACTTTCCACCTCACCACTAAAGGGCACAACAAATTTCACTTTCCATTCAAGAGTCATATCTTTCTAACACTCTCCCACCTTCCTAAACCTCTATCCCAACCATCCTACCAATCCCCACTTTATAAAAAACTACTTAACTAATTAACTCTTGCCACTTCACCTCCCTTCCTTATCTTTTTCCTATCCATCTCCTTCATCCCCTCCTTCTATTCCCATGGAATTCCATGTACAACACATTCAATGGAGGAGTTCCATGTGAAACTCTTACAAAGTAGGAGTATCCCTCCCTACTTGCCTTATCCACTCCATCACCCTTCTTATTTCTCTCTAGCCCAAAAAGGATTCAAAGCAAATAACTTTCTACAGAAAAAAAAAGAACGCCTACTCTAAAGAGAGGAGGTGTTCTTTTCTTCTCTCTTTTCCCTACCTTTTAGCATTCAATGTTCTTCTCCTTGGGTGACTGCTATCTTCTCCTAGTGTTTCATGCATGATTCCAAGATTTTGCCCTCTAGTTCTCCATTAAAGGTTAGTTGTTTAGATCCTTTGCTTAGATCCGAGGTTATTTTTCCCTTGAAGTGATATCCAAGGGAAAGTTACCTTGAATCTATTCTTGTCTTTACTTTTTCATTGCCATTAGGTCTCCCTTTGATTCCATTGATTTCCTTCTTGCTTTCCTTAGTGTTTCTCAAGCTTTGCTTTTACTTTCTTGTGGATTTCCATTAATCTTAATGCATGCTTATTTATGATTGATGTTAGAATATTGAAGAAGGGTTAACATGTATGTTTGGGTTGTTTAAGAACAAGTAGCATTCATTGTAATAGAACACAAATTTCATATTTGGATTACATATTATGTTGGTGGATTTTAATGTGATTTAATGAAGTTATTTGGAGTTTCTGGTTCATACTTGTTTCTAGTGGTTAGTGATCTCAAATCATGAATGTTTGATTGCATTAGAAGTGCTTAATTAGATGTTTTCCATATCCCATTAATTGAATGATTGAAATAGCATGCTGCTGGAATTTTTTGGATGGATTATTTATGTTTAATTTCCTGCACTCTACAATTTATACTGGCTTGATTTTTTGAGGGTGCATTAGTTTAGGATTTTGCATTTATTTGATATTTTCCTCGTATTGACCATTATTATTCAATTTTTGAGTGAGGAAAATTGGCAAAGGAGCAATGGCGATCCTATGGGCCATAGCTTCATCAATGTAGATTAGGTTTCTATTGCTTTCCTAGATTAAGATTTAAGTGAAATTATAGTGAGGCCCATTGTAATTTTAATTTTATTTAATTTTTAAATGGGTTGTAATAACATAGGACAAGTATGGGCTATGATGGTCACCACTTGATCATCATGGGACCCCTTACTGTGAGCAATCTTCGTCCAAATTTTAATTTTTAGAATAAAGTGAATTTAGTATAATTTTGCATATGTGGATGGTAGTATAACTCATATAGATTAGGGTCATGCATTGATATATATATATATATATATATTGCATAATACTTAAGATTGCTACATTAGTTCAAGGACCTATTTAACAACGGCTAGCTTGAGCTCGATTGTAACCAAAGCATAGGTTGCATGGTTGTAGTGTCCCGTCTGTTAGGTACCTTAAGCTTTGTCAAATAGCATATAGGTGGGCATTAGTTTGATTTTTGTTTTGCATTGCATATTTGCAAGCTTTATGGAGGAATGGAACTTAATGTTAGTAAGGGCCCCAAAGGTACCCTTATAAGATAAGGACTAGATTTCACTAGTTCCTTGGCCCACCTAGAAATCAATCAACATCCTTGTATGTCACAATCCCAACCCTTGAACATTAATTTAAAATCAAATAGAAAGACACTTAGGGTGTCGAGCTCATAAAACCCTCTCAGAAGAACGTGATTTATTGTCACCCCCAGTGCCTTCTGAGATCTATGCTTATAGTGAGTGTCTTAAAATCCAGGTGATTTCTCCATGACTTCTATTAGTGTCAGTTGAGGTCTAAACCCCTCCTTACATGAGGATTGTATCAACCACTTTAAAGCAAAACCCAACTGGCAAGCAGTAGTCAAATATGGATAAAAGGAAGAGCTGTCTAGATCTAGGTCTACTAAGCTACCACCTATATAGTAAGAAAAGATAATCAGGACACTACTCAATTAGAAATTACTAGGATTTGATTGTGCATGACTTAGATTTAGAGTCAGCATATAGTTAGGACATTTAGTTAGGAATTAGGATAGTTTATTCAAGCACACCAATCTTAGAACATACAGTTAGCACCTTTTGACCTAGAGATTGAACGGAACCTTAGGCAAGGAGAAACAAACCAAGTTCCTATACCCATGGCCACACCACTAGCAAAAGCCAAGCATAAATCTATTAGACACTTTTATGCACACTCGAGCCCAACACCTCATCTTGCATTACTCTACCCCCAACAAATCCAAACCACTTTGAGTTAAAACCGGGAATCATACAGTTGCTCCCCACTTTCTATGGTTGATAAAGAGAAGATCCTTAATTACATATCAAAGAGTTTCCTAATATTTAGCTCGCATTTAAGTTTTGAAACTTTTCAAAGTTATTAGGCTTAGGTTATTCCCTTCTCACTTAAGGATAAAGCCAAGTCATGCTAAATTCCTTGGAGGTAGGTTCCATAAATACATGGGACTAATTGTCTAGGAAGTTTTTAAACAAATTCTTCCCCATTCACAAAACAAATGCCCTTCATTAGGAAATTATAAATTTCCATCAAAGGGATGGTAAATAGTATTATGAATGTTGGGAATGGTGCAATGAATTGCTGCAAAAATGTCCAAATCATGCATTCGAGAAATGACAATAGGTGCAATACTTTTGTGTGGGATTGATGCCTCAGAATAGGCAAATGGTAGATGCCACAAGTGGAGGTACCCTCATGCTAAAAGATGAGAGAGAGGCTTGGGAGTTCTTTCAAACATTAGCAGATAATTTCTAGTAGTGGAATTATTGAAATAGAAGTGACAGAAACAACCAGCCTCTAAAGAAAGGCAATATATATGAGATTGGAGTACATATAGGTCTATCTCATAAGCTCCACTCTGTACTTGAAACAATGGATAAGTATGATGGGAGAGTAGATAAACATTAAACTATGTTTCAGTCCTTTGTGGTTGCTACATCTATTAAGCCTCCACAAGAGGTTTATGTTCTCTATTCTAGCACTACCCATATGACCATATCTTATCCATCAAATAGAGTTCTTCGAATATCTCGTTGAAGAAACTAATGCATTAAATGCATATCACAATCTTGGAAATAACCCATATACTCAGACCTATAATCCTATATGGGCTAGGAATCCAAATTTTTCCTAGTCGAAGAATAATTACCTAAGGGGACCATGTGTGACCCACCTAACCAAAACTATCATAGAGCTACAATTCCTCAACAACCACCTAGTTTCCAACAATCTCAGCAACCAAAGAAACCCTCCTTTGAGGAAAACATTTAGGTCCTTATTGAAAGATCTTCAAAGAAAAATGAAAATACTAACAAGGCTTTACATCAATTACAAAATGATAGTCAACATTCAGTCCATGTCAACTCTCAAAGCATAGCCAAGTTAGAGATACAGGTGAGCCAACTATCAGTTGCATTACAAGATAAAGGAAAGGGTCGGTTCCTTAGCCCATCCCTAACCCTAAGGGTCAATTTGAGATAGGGTCAAGTTCTCAAACACATAACCCTCATGAGGATGCCAAGTCTATAATCACCCTTAGGAGAAACTGTAAGGTCGATAACAAAGTCAAGCAAGCTAAGGAAACTAGAGAGAAAAATGAGGCAACCAAAACACAAGACAAAGATAAAAGATAGAGATCTCCTGTGGAACCTATAGTGGAGGCACCCAATGTGCCCAAAGCACCGTTTCCTCAATTACTAAACAAGGCTAGAAAGGCAGCTAACTTCAATGGGCTTATGGATGTATTCAAACATCTACAAATTAACATTCCATTGCTCAATGCAATAAAAGATGTCCCTACCAATGCTAAGTTCCTGAAAGAGCTCTACACTTGTGATGACCCAGGTTTTCCCATGCATTTTTAAATGCAAGATCTAAATTCCTAAGGCGGGATGCATCCTTATTTAAAAACCATTTTATAAAAACCATGCAATGCAGCAAAAAATCTTTAGTTTTAAACTCATTTTGAAAACCCCGAGTGTCATTTGCTTTCACAATAACCAAAGTAGTTTTTGAAAAAATTCAGAAATCATAATTGTTTTCCCAAGTCTATCCAGTCACAGCTCATAGCCCAACTGTAAATAAATACAAATACATGTCCAAAGGGTAGAATGTTTACTTACATGTATAATTGTCTCCTTTTGATTTTTTTGCTTATAGCACTAACATTTCCTGAGGCATCTTCTACTCATGAATGGAGCTATCTTGAAAAATGTTAAGGACTGGGTGAGCATATACTATACTCAGTAGGAGTCTATCACTACTAGTTTTACAATGCATGCTACGTTTAGAATCATATGCTCTTTATAACAGGCGCATGTTTGAACAATCATGTTCAATATCGATATTAAAAACCATTGTCGAATTGGAATACTGACGACTTAAAGAATCACATAATCCAAGTCAAAAGTATCATATATATATCATAAACATACTGATATGCATAAGATGCTCCACTGAATCCAACTCATGGATATATGGTATGGTCGACCAACCTCATGTCATGCCATATGCAATGCAAGTAAATCCTCAAACCATAGGGCCCACTATGCCTACGACCTCGCCTCCGTGTGATCCCCAGGTACCTGAGGACACTCGGTCATAGCCTCCATGGGGCATATGACACATCAACCTAGTGCCATGACACCAGTGGTAGCCCCTTGTACCGCATGTAGTCGACATAGGGACATGCCCTTTTTGGGCATGGTACCCATTCCACCTAATAGTGGTAGAGGTTGGGAGGCCACCCCAGACCTCTCGGCATAGCGCCCACGAGCTTAATAGCCCAAATCATATATGATCAATCAAGCAAAAACCACTTTTTCAAAACCTATCCTCTTTGGGTCCCTCACAACTGCCTGACCCTCACAACTGCCTACCCAGCATCTTTTGGGCACTCTAGCATCTTTTGGTAACCCTCAAGGGCATGCAATTTTTCAAGAACTCAATGCTCACAAATCATGCAATATATGCAATTGTTTGCAAAACATGTCTATGCTTAATGTATTTGTCATATGCTGAATTAAGTCATGTTAAACAAGTCATATAACTTAAACTTAAAACATGCATTCTCAAGACAATCATGGGTTCTTTTAAAAATTCTAGTAGTGATAGAGCACCTACCTCAAAGTCTCTTGGAGTCACGTCCTTCATCACTCAACCCGACCATGGGTCTCATTTATAAACTCCTGGGCATGAATGGATACAAGGAATCCTCATCAATTTTGATCTATTTTTAGAAATTAAATCGCTAGATTTGCCTTTTAGGGTCCATGGGTCCTTGCCTAATTTATTGTCAAGCTAGATCCTATGGTGTTGATCTACTATTCGATGGTTAACTCTGTAAATTATCCTATAATCCTAACTTTATAGTCTTATTACGTTCGCGTGTCCCAGTTCCCAGGACACCCATGCATCCTGGTTGAACCGCGACCGCCTCACGTGCGTGCGCGCCTAAAGGCTGTTCTAGGGACCACACTTGGCATGCGCACATGCATGCTCAAGTGACGTGTTATGACACGCATCCTGGATGGCATCGCACGGACGCACCTTTGGTGAAGCATGGCGCGTCTCAGCTCCCAGGGCACCCCGTGCTTCCTAGTCGAGCCAGGACCTGTGCCCCACGTCTCGCGCGCACCCGAAGGCCTCACCAGGGATAGTGTATGCACTATTATACGCCTGGAACCCGTCCCAGGGACCCTGTCCCAAGCGCACGTGGAGCATGGCGTCCCTGGGACGCCTTGTTCGTACAGGGCCGGCTGGAACCGACTTTGTCTTCTTTGGCTGGAAAAATAGCCTGGGAAAAGACTCGATCTGGCATGGATCTGGCCTGGGGGAAGTGAAATGGAGAGAAGGGAAAAATAGCTTACCTAGGTAGCCTAGGGAGCGCCTATCGCTGGTGGTAGACCTCCATTCCAGTTCTGAAATTCCATGCCACCGGAAAACTTGATGAAGGGAAAAACCCCAATGTCAAGACCAGAAAAGAGAAGAGAGGGGAATGGGGGGACAGGTAAAAGAATGGTCGGCCTGACTTGGGCCTGACCATTGCCAGAAATCACAAGGAAACTAGGTTTTCAATTTTTTCCGGAAACCCCAGTCCCAAATGACTGAAAAATTGTGATTTTGAAGAGAAAGGGTGTAGGGTATTTATAGAGGGAAGAAGGTGGTGCCCCTCAATGGCGGTGCCACCATTTCCCCTGCTGTTTTCTAGAAAAATCGGGAGAAGAGGGTTTCTGGAGAAATCGGGAGGAGGAAGAGGACAGGGGGTGCCGTTATCAAAATGGCCCCTTGCGTTTTTGTTCTTTTTCGTTTTTAGTTTAAATTACAAAAATACCCCTAATCTTTGAATGGCCGTAACTTCTTCATACAAACTCTGTTTTCGGCGTTCTTTGAGGCGTTGGATTCCATTTTTCGAGTAGAATATAGTGGTATGAAGTTTTCTTACAAATTGCTTCATTTATTATTTTAAATAAAGTAAAACATTTAACACAGTTTATTTCCCATAGAATGTCCAATTTTTGTTAAAAATAGCGTAAATTGCTCGGGCATTACAACTCTAGAAAGAGAATGCTAAATGTATGAAAAAAAGCTTCCCTCACTAAGTAGGTGAGCTCTTTGATTCCACACATGACCCCACTCAAGTTTAAAGGCTCAGGGCACTTGACAATTTCTTGCATTATTGAAGACCATGTCATAGATAGGACACTACTTGACCTAGGGGCGAATATTAAATTGTTGCCATACTCTATCTATGAGCAACTAAGACTCGATGAGTTGAAACCAACCACTGCCATGCTGTAATTAATAGATGTATCAATGAAGATACCTAGTGGTTTGCTTGAAGATGTGTTGATATAGGCAAACCAGTTTTATTACCTGGTCAATTTCATTGCACTGGAAAATGAACCTATATTTCATCTCGATAGTCAAATTTCAATTATACTTGTCCATTCCTAACAACGTCTAATGCCATTATTAACTATAGGAATGATGTAATGAAATTGTCATTCGGTAAATGCTAAGCTTAATGTCTTTAATGTTAACCAACAACATTTTGACCTTGATGATTCTTTTGAAGTGAATTTGATTGAGAGTCTATTTCACGATATTCATCCACCATCTTCCATCTCTCACCCAGTAGAGGGTTGTCTCATGCATTTTAATGGAGATGTTGACTTAGACAAGCCTATTGAAGACCAACCGTTTAGAGGCTACTCAAATCATGGATACCTCCAAGCAGGACCCTTATATGGAGCCACTTCCTCCTTAAAGCCTTTCCCCATACCCTCTATAGAGCAACCACCATCTTTGGCCCTAAAACCATTGCTTAACAAACTCAAATACTCTTTTCTAGGACCAGATGAAACCTTACCTATTATAATAGCATCAAATTTAAACAAGGAACAGGAAGGAAAATTACTTAATGTTCTTAAGGAACATAAGATTGCTCTATGGTGGACCACAACAAATATCAAAGGGATTAGTCCAACCATATGCATGTATAGGATACACCTGGAAGAAAATGTTAAACCCACCCGGGAAACTCAAAGATGACTCAATCCCCACATGAAGGACATGGTCAAAGATGACGGATGTTAGCATCATATACCCCATCTCTAATAGCACTTAGGTCGACCCTGTTCAAGTTGTACCTAAGAAATCTAGAGTCACGATAGTCAAGAATGAGAAGGATGAGTTCATACCCACCCGCATGACCACCAAGTGTAGAGTCTACATTGATTATTGAAAATTGAATGCGGTCACGAGGAAAGACCATTTTCCTCTACCTTTTATTGATCAAATGCTATAGAGGTTGCCCAGACATAGTTATTATTGTGTTTTAAATGGATATTCTAGTTATAACTAGATTCCCATAGCACCTAAGGATCAGGAGAAGACCACTTTCACATATCCTTTTGAAACCTTTGCTTACCATCATATGCCTTATGGGCTTTGCAACGCTACTACCACTTATCAAAGGTATATGTTGAGCATCTTTCCTGATATGGTAGAAAGGTTTCTCAAGCTTTTCATGAATGACTTCTCGATATTTGGGTCTTCTTCTAATGAGTGCCTGCGCCATTTGAAGTTAGTTCTTGCAAGGTGTCAGGTGAAGAATTTAGTATTCAACTGTGAAAAGTTCCATTTTATGGTACAAAGGGGTATAGTTTTAGGCCACATTATATCACACAATGGGATAGAGATAGATACTGCTAAGGTGGATTTAATAGCCAACCTTCCTCCAGTAAGGACAATAAAAGACATCTGCTACTTTCTAAGACATGCTAGCTTCTCTAGAAGATTCATCAAGGACTTCAACAAAATGGCCATGCCCCTTTGTAACTTACTGACAAAGGAAGCTACCTTTGACTTTGATGATGACTGTAAGAAAGCATTTGAGTGGCTAAAGGCTGAGTTGACCTCTACATCCATTATTCGATCACCTCATTGGAATGCATAATTTGAGATAATGTGCGACACATCAAATTATTCAATTGGAGCAATTTTGGTGTGGCACATTAATAAACTTTCTCACATGATATACTATGCTAGTAAAACACCAAATGATGCATAATTCAACTACTTGACTACAGAAAAAGAGTTATTGGCCATAGTGTTTGCTCTGAATAAGTTTAGATCTTACTTGTTAGTGTCTAAAGTCATATTGTACTCGGGTCATGCAGCTCTAAAGTACCTCCTTTCAAAAATGATGTGACACCTAGGCTAATCTATTGGATACTTATACTATAAGAATTTGACTTGGAAATTCAGGATAAGAAAGGTTTTGAAAATGTTGTAGTAGACCACTTATCTAGATTGGTGTTAGAGCACACTACGGATATTCCTTTCTAGATGAATAGTTAATGGACATTTCCCAATTACCTTGGTATGGAGACGTAGCAAATTATCTTATTATAGGATAAATGCCCAATCATTGGTCCAAACAAGATAGGAAGGTAATTTTGACCAAGGTTAAATACTTTACCTGGGTTGATCTATACTTATTGAAGTACTATCATGATCAGGTGATAAGAAAATGCATACTAGATAGTGAGCATAGTAAGATCATCTTCTTCTATCATGATCTTGCACATGGGGTATTTTAACTATAGAAACATAGCTGCAAAAATTTTGTAGTGTAGTTTGTATGGGCCCACCATTTTTAAAGATTCAAATGCTTACTGCACAGCATGTTTGAGGTGCTAATGATTAGGAAGTTTAGGGAGGAGACACATGATGCCCTTAAACCAATCCTTATTATAGAGCCAATCAAAATTTGGGACATAGATTTCATGGGACCCTTTCCTAATTCTTTTAGGAATTTATACATCCTATTGGGAGGAGACTACGTGATTAAGTGGGTGAAGGTTGTACCCTAAAAAACCAATGACCATAAGTTAGTGGTAAAAATTTTAAAAGAAAATATTTTTGCAAGGTTTGGAACTCCACGGGCCATAATCAGTGATGGGCAGAAAAACTTTTGTAATAAAGTATTTGAAAATTTAATGAAAAAGTGTAGTGTCAACCATAGGATAGCTACCCCATACCACCCTAAGACCAGTGGGCATGTAAACATATGCAATAGGGAAATTAAGTGTATCCTAGATAAAACAGTCAATCCAAGTAGGAAAGACTGGAATGTGTGACTCAACGATGCTTTGTGGGCCTATCGTACTGCCTATAAATCCCCCATAGGTGTGTCACTCCACAGCTTGGACTACAAAAAAGCCTACCACTTACCAATAGAGCTAGAACACAAGGCATATGAGCTATCAAAAAGATCATTTTTGAATTAGATTGTACTAGGACCCACTAGAAACTCCAACTCAATGAGTTGGATGAACTAAGAAAGGATGCATATGACTCAGCATGAGTATACAAAGACCAAATGAAGGTTCATCATAATCATCAAATCGTATGGAAATCCTTTGCATTTGGACAAAAGGTTTTGTTGTATAATTCAAGATTTCATCTCTTTCCAAGAAAACTCAGATATTGTTGGACTAGACCTTACATAGTATGCATAATATATCCTCATGGGGCCATCGAGATTAAGAAGGATGGTGAGATCCTAAAAAGTAAAGGTCAAAGGTTCCAAACCTTTCTTAGAACTGCTTTAACTCTGAGATTTAAGAGACACTACTAGAGGCACCACATTATCATGACCCACCTTAGAATACTCTAGGGAACCTTGCAGATCATCATCCTTGCACTCATCATTACGTCTGGCTGACGACATAAAACTTAACACTCCCTGGGAGGCAAACTAAATATTTTTTAAATCTCAATCTTCTACATGTTTCCATTCTCATATAAGTTCCTATGTTTTTAAACATTGGGGACAATGTTTTATTCAAGTTGGGGAGAAGATGTATATAGAGATTTTGGATTTTCTATAGTTTTCTTGAGAAAAAAAAACTTGAGGTAGAGTTCCCCAACTATTATGAGAATTGGGTTTTCAAAACTTAGTAATTCTACTATTTTAACCTCTTAATGGATGTGCATATGGCTAATTTTGCATATTATTCATTTACTAAAGCATTTTATGAAGGTTAATTCTTAGAAAATATTACACAGAGCACATAGTCAAGAGTAACAAAGAGGTATGACTTAGAGACCTTAAGGAAAAATCGGTGGAGACTTGTAACTTGGTGAGTTTTTGAGACTATCTTCTTTCAACGAGTTATAAGTAATTTTACTTTTCTTCAACGTACATAGTTAATATGATTATGTTATCCTTGTTTGGTTAAATTTACCAAGATAAAGAGGAGTAATAACTTTCTTTCCATAAAAGTTATTGAATCAATAGGCTTTAGGAAACCTAGGGAATGATATAGGCCATCTTTGTTTAGCCTAGAGACATAGAACCTATCCAACGCAATATACCGCTAGTTATCCCCTTGAGCAATATAAGAATGTTAAAAAGCTTACTATGTGAGCAATGAGTGAGGCTAAAATTAAGGCATATGATGTTACCTATAATAGATTAGGTTCAAGAGAAGGTGAGAAAGATGTGTTCAAACTTGCAAAAAAAAAGAGAACAAAAGAGTAAGGACTTAGACCATGTTAAATGCATTAAAAGTGATGATCACAGGATACTAGTCAAAGATGACCAAATCAATTAAAGGTGGGAAAGTTACTTTCAAAAATTGCTAAACAATAATAAATATTCAAAGTATATAGATATTGAGAGAACCATAAACCCAAATAATGTTTGACTATATAGGTATGACCATAGGATCAGGATATCTAAAGTGAACATGGCTTTGAAAAAGATGATATCGAGAAAGGTCATGGCATGCAATGGTACACTAATAGAGGTTTGGAAGTATATGTGAGATATTTGAGTAGTTTGGCTAAAAAGTTATTTAACAAGATTGTAGAATGCAAGAAAATGTTAGATAAATGGAGGAAATGCTTTATAATACCAACTTATAAGAATAAAGGAGACATACAAAGTTAAACACATTGTCATGCAATCAAACTTATTAACCATACTATGGAACTTTGAGAAAGAGTGATTGAGAAGATGATATGACAGGAGATGAGTTCATCGCAAAACCAATTTGATTTCATGCCTAGAAGGTGTACTATGCAAGCTATTTTCCTACTTAGACAATTGATAGAGAAATATAGGGAGAGGAGGAAAGACCTCCACATGGTCTTTATTGACTTAGAAAAGCTTATAGCAGGGTCTTTAAAGAAATAATAACGTGGGTGTTAGGTCAGAAAAGGATTTCACAGGGGTATATAAACATAATTAAGGATATGTATAAAGAGTTGTAACAATTGTTAGGACCACTAGTGGAGAAACAGATGATTTTTCTATCATTATGGGATTGCACTTGGAATTGGCATTGAGCTTGTACCTTTTCACATTAATTATGAATGAATTAACAAAATATCTACACGAGGAGATTTTACGGTACATGTGAGTAAACACAAAGCTAGAGTTATGAAGAGAGGGTATAGAGTCTAAAAGATTTAAAATTAGCCAAGCTAAGGTAGAATATATGGAATTAAATTTTAGCAAGTGGAGGAGTGGGAGTGAAACACAAGTAAAGATTGATAACCAAGAAGTACCCCAAAAAGACCACTTTTGATACTTGGTATCAAATAATTCATGAGAGTAGAGAGATTGAGAGGGATGTTATCAAAAGAATCCAAGTGGGTTGGAACAAATGGAGATATGCCTCTAGAGTTTTGTGTGATCAACAGGTGCCACTCAAATTGAAAGAAAAATTCTATAGGATGGTTGTAAGACAGCCATGCTCTATGTATTAGAGTATTCAGCAACTAAGGAACAACATGCACATAGGAAAAGCATAGCCAAATTGAGGATGTTGAGATGAATGAGTGTGAAAACAAGAAAGGATAGGAATAGAAATGAAAAGATTAGAGAAAAGCTAGTACTAGCAGCAATAGGTAAAATGGGGATGGTAGACTTTGATGATTTGAACATGTCCAATAGAGATTTAAAATGGTGCTAAAGTCGATCCAAATTGAAGGCCCTAAAAGGGCAAGGGAAAGGTCCAAAAGGACATGGATAGAAGTGGTGAGAAAAGATTTTAAAACTTTTGGATTAAATGAGGACATGAACCTCGATAGAGGGGAATGGAGGAACAAGATTAATGTAGCTTATTGACACACACACACACACACACACACACACACACACACACACACACACACACACACACACATACATATCCCTCTATTTGGAAGGCTTTATCCCTATAAATCACTAATTATCACTAATTAATGTTAACTCTACTATTTTACAGGTCTGGGGTATAAATGAAAAAATTCATAATTGTCAATTTTGCCCCTGAAAGTGTAATTTCACCTTCCAAGCTACATCATGGGTCACACTTGCCAAAAATGAAGTTCTGAAGTTCAAAATGATCATTGTGTGTCATTGTCAAAGTCATAGTGATTACAAACGACATGCACAACTCCTACTCAAATGAGGGTGAAAACGTGGAAAATCTCAATTCACACATAATTGCATACATTTCACCACCTTAAAATGCTTATGAGAGAAGTTCAATTCACATACAATGGGATCATATACAATGAAAGATTCTCGTGTATAAAATAAGACTGGGACCACGTGAAGACCTTTTACTTATTTTCTCTCTCCTTTTCAACCAAAAGAAGATGATCAACCTATGATTGGAAGTCTTACCTATGCAAGGTAGTGAAACACACTTGGTCCCACATGAAACATATGAAGATATCTCTAAGGTATTAAGGCCATTCAATCTAGGAAAACCTAATTCAATGATGGAGAGAAATTGAAGTTTAAAGAAGATTTACATGTCATAATGTGATCCCATTCATTCAAGTAAGGGTAAGTATTATCTAAGGGCTAGCAATGATGAATTGAAAAGATCAAAACCCCAACCACCTTTCCTATGTTGAAAATCCAACCCAAAACCCTAAGGAAAGGAAGATCTCAATCACCCATCTTCATCCAATTTTCATCTCAGCTTAGGGTTTCTAAAAACAAAACATATACATACAATTGAATTCCATGCCACCTACCCCGCCACCTTTTTGGACTTTCTAATGTTGAAAGAATTTTGAGGATGAAATTCTTATAATGGGAAAAGAATCTAACAACCCTTAATTTTGAGTTATTTATTTGTAATTGTATTATATTTTAATTGGAATGGAAATTAGAAATTTAATTATGCAAAATTGAATTCTATGGAAGTAATCTTTTTTAAAACATCAAATTTGGATTTGAAACTGTTAAAAATAGAATGTACTCATTGATATGATACCAACGATACTAATTTTTCTTAAAATAGACATTGGAGCAAAAAATTGTCAAGATTTTACTAATTAGGGGGTCAAATTTGATATTGACACCCCTAGCTGTTTGACAGGTGACACCATACATTGCTTGCCCTTGCGATGAGTATAGCCTGAGGTTAAAATGAAAGGGGGGCTACTAGAAAACCCGACGACCCTAAAACCATGGAAAGAAAAACCCTCCTCAAATCTCCTTGCACATGCAAAAGAAAACCATCCTCACTGATTTCTCAATCTCCCTAGCAATCTTTTGCTTCTTCGACGTGACAAAACAAAGAAGAAGATTTAAACCCCTTCTCCTCCTCATCTCGCACTAAGCATAGCTCCCCCTTTGTTTGATCTCCTCTCCTTTCATTAGCAAAGTGTGTAACCCCCACCTCCGACCTCTCCTCCCCTTCTTTGGCATCGACAGAGACCCAGAAAACCCAAATATCCAGAACCAGCAATGTGCATAGGAAACTTCCTTCTCCCCTCAGTTGGTTTCTTCTTCCAACCTTCAAAACCCTCTTTCCCCTATTAGTCTTTCCCCCTATTTCCTCTCCCACCAATGTAATTAACTGATGCAATGCCAAATCTGGTCAGCTGCAACAGATCCCTTTCTCATCTTATCCCTGTTGCCTTTCCCTCCACTGTAACCAGCTCAATATGCTGGTGCACTTGCTTTCTCCTTAGGCCAGGCACATGTCAGACCCCCTTCCACTTCCCCATGCACCTCTTGGGTTCCACCGTGCCAGCAACACAGGACGCTCGCACCTGAAGGCACGAGTCCCCTATGCCATGGTAAAGGAACCACCCTTAATCTCCATACCTATCTCCCTTTCTCCGGCATGGCCTGACCGCTCAGTAAGTAGGCACACTGGAACCTTGCTATTTTCCCCCTCGATCTCTCTCCCCCTTCCCTTTTAGGCTTGGATAGTGACCGGGCTGACAGCCACCGCCAATTACCCTCTCCTCCTCCCCCTATTTCCCTTTCCTCTGAACAATTAGAATAGGCCAACTCACCAAGTCACCTCCCTCTCAACTCATTTTGGGGAGCTAACTTTGCATCGCATGAGTTAAATGTGCTGGTCCAAAATATAGAGGAGACTTTGTTGGACTTGGTAGAAATGAGAATATCATTTCACCATTAAATCTGTGATTTGTTGGGTTGTATGACTCCCGGGGCTTTGAAACATACACTTTTTATTCAAAGCTTTTGTTTTCAATTGATTTTAAAATTGAAAATTTTAACCAGGGATCTTGACTTTTTAAAAATTGGTATTTTTATGTTGTGTAAATACCTAGGGTGTCATAATTTTCTGTGCCAAAATCCCACATGGAAAAAGATACCTCCCCTTCCCACCTACCACTTTCTAATTTTGATTAAACCCCACCAAAACTTCTTCCATTCTTTCTTAAGCTACATCTTTTCCTTTCCTTTCTATTTCTTGCCTTTTTGACTACCATATATAAAAAACATGGACCCCATCAAGCCCTTCATTCTATTCTAATTTAAGTGGCTTAATCTCAACCATTGAATCCTCTTATTTCCCTCTCTAAAAACTTATAAATAGAGGTGTTTTGAATGTGTTTAGTATCTTTAAACTTTTCCTAGAGTTCAAGGCTAAAGCTAAGAGAAATAGAGGAAGGAAGATCACCCTTGGTCAAGCTCCCTTCAAGCTTCCATGTTCAAATCCTTTAGAGATAAAGGTAGAGTCTCAACCTATTCCAATTCCTTTCTTTCTTATCTTTTTTTTTTTTCTTTCTCTTCCCTCTTATATCCCTTCCATTCATCATAATCTATTATTCATTCACTTAGGATTTTGATTATTTAGATTGCTTATGCATCATTCATGTTCCTTTAGTTTGCATGCATGGTTTAGTTTTAGATTTTCATTAGTCTTTCATGCACTATTCTCTCTTGTCCTTGATTTGTAATTCATGTATAGCATCTTAGTTCTTTCAAATTATAGTAGTACATTATTGTGTGTGTGTGTGTGTGTGTGTGTGTGTGTGTGTGTGTATATATATATATATTCCTCTATATTTAGTAGTTTTAGCCTAAAAATTTCCACAAATAACACTAATTATGGTTAGGTCTATACTTTGCAGGTCCAGGGTACAATGACAAAAAAAATGCAAACATTTGACAACTTTGACCTTGAAAGAGCAAGTTCAGATTCCAAGCATCAACATGAACCTTCCTAGAAAATTTAATGAAGTTTGAAAGTTCAGAATGTAGAACAAGTGATAGTAGCATTTTTAGCATAATTAGAAACCCTAAAAGCATTGCCAAGTCTTATTTGCACAAAAGATGCTATAAATATCAAAACGTGTGGTGGAAAAACTCTCATGCATGCATTCCACCATCTTTGGGGAGTTTCTATGTGAAGCTTAAGAGCCACCCACATCGAAGAAAGGACACATGTGAAGCAAACTCAAGTCGGGGATTGCAAGAGACCTAAATCCCTCTCTCTCTCTCTTTGCACTTCAAAATGCAGACCACCTATATGTGCTACATGAATTTTTCATTCAAATTTTGTGCATCCCACTTAATTCCATGTGAAATACATGTATGGATTAGTATAATTGGTGAAGGAAAATAAGGAGGTGAGGAAAGAGACAAAAAGCCAAAATTTTATGGTTAGTTTTCATCTAGGAATTTAGAGGAAGAGTGGCTAAGATCATTCCACATCAAAGACCATCCTAAAACAACCAACAAAAAGCTATTTGAGTTAAGATTGGCCAATGATAAGAAAGACTGACCCATGATTAGTAGAGAAAATTGCAGTGGGCTGCCCACCACTTTTCAAGGAGGAGAAAATAGGTTTTCCTTAGGAAAAAATGTGTTTTACACTTAATTCTCATTGGATGTAGATAAAAATGGTGGTATGAGGAGAAAAGAAAGAAGGGGAATTAGTTCAGATAGGACAATCTTAACAAAATCCTAGCCATTCATCTTAAGGCATACTAATCCGACTAATGAGAAGGAATGAGCCATAAAACAATGTCTTTTTCAATAGGAGACTTCAAGGAAATCTCAACCATCGATCTTAAGATTGAAACATGATCTAATGGAACTGAATTAAGAATGGAAAACATGAAAGTCCTAGCTGTCATAACATCCCATCTCACCATCTATGCCAAGCATCACACTTGATCTCACCATCCATTCTAGATTACATTCCAATGTATTTCACAAGGAATGCTACATGATTTTTCAAGAGAACCTTCTTAGAATGAGATGAGAGGATAAAAATAAAGGAAATAATAGATTAAGCTAATGAAAGAGAGGAGTTTCTACTAGGAAATATTCACTCTCTCTCCCCCTACATGATTTTCACAAAAGAAGGAACTTCAATGCATTCTCATTCTCCCTTCAATCCATTATCTTCCACGCAAAAGAGAAAGTGGAAAGACCAAAATGAAGAGGAGTTCTCAACCCTTGAGAACCACATGAAGTGATCAAACACCAGAGGAGAATGTTTTAAAGCAAGGAACATCCAAGGAGAAGAGAAGTGGTAAGA
Organism: Warburgia ugandensis; assembly: GCA_035236585.1. Taxonomy (NCBI): domain Eukaryota; kingdom Viridiplantae; phylum Streptophyta; class Magnoliopsida; order Canellales; family Canellaceae; genus Warburgia; species Warburgia ugandensis. The sequence goes on from CP141133.1 coordinate 45,010,543, forward strand.
AAGGCTTGCAATTTTTCCTACATCTTGCTTCTTTATTTCATATTTTGTTTTATTTTATTTTTACACTTCATCTCTCCCAAAAAATCATTCCCCTAGCCCTTCATCCCGTCCTTTATCAATCTACAAAATATCCACCTAGTACTCATTCCCTAAGACTTTAGTTCACTCAAACTTTTCATACTCTATTTTTAGTCTTTTCTACTTGATCTTTTTACATTTTTTACCCTTTTATTTTTCATTTTTTTATACTTATTGTTTCGCTATTAAATTCACTTCTCAATATATAAAATACATCATGTAATTTCCCAAATAATTTCATAAATAAAAAATGAATCTAACCCTTTTTCCATTCACCCCTTTTTGCCCCAAATTTTAATTTTATTATCACACCTTAATCTTTTTTCCATCTTATTTTGTTTTTCTAAATTTTTCTCTTCATCTTATGAATATGAAATTCACACCCCTACCCTTCCATCCTATTATCTATCATTTCATATATTCATCCCTCCAAGATCTTTCCAATTGCAAGCCTTTCTGAATTTCTTTCTCTTTCTTAGTACTACATGCATAAAACATGTGTTTTTGCATGTAAAATCTCTCATGTGAGTTTTGGATATTGAAAAATACCCTAGGCTCCTATTGAGTGATAGAACAACAATAAGGTGTTTTTTAGAGGATGCAAATTTTGGTGATAGTGCTGATTAGAATGTTGTAAGGCAGTTTTTGATAGTGACATGGAGAATATGTAATAACCCTCAATTTTGGGTCATTTTCTTTGTATTATGTTATATGTTAATTGAAATAAAATAAAAAAAATTAATTCCATGAAAAAATGGATATCAAGGATGTTAATCCTTTGAAAACTCCAAAATTGGGCTTGAAATGATCAAAAATGGAATGTACGCATTGATATAATTCTAACAACAATAATTTTGCACAAAACAGAGATCGGGCTAGAAAAACGCAAAAATTTTACTAATTTTGAATGGGGCCAAAATTGATAATGATACCCTTTCATTTTGTCTATTTGTGGGTTGCAGTAATTGAAAATGAGACAAAATGAGGTGGGAACACTGAGAAGACAAAACCCCAGCGACCACGCCTCAGTTTGATTGCCCCATCATTGGAACCCCTGCAATCACAAGCATTGATGCCAGCCCCAGTCTAATCTCCCTTTCCCCAGCACTAGTGCAAAACCCCCTACCTAATTCTCTTCTCCGGTGATTGCAAAAAACCCACCATTTTTCCCCATCTTCTTTAGCTTGCACACCATTAGAACACTTCTTCTCGTGTCATGTTTTCACATGGCGCAGACTGAACACACAAACTGTGATCCCCTTCCCCCCCCAGTCTTTCTTTCTCCTCTAACGAGGTTGGCCAAAACCCCCACTTTTCCTTTTTCTCCCATCTTCCTTTCTCCTTCTAGTCCATCCAGCCTTGTTCACTAATTTTTATTGATGACCAGCCAACAAGTAGGCCGACTGCTTGTGCAGTCCTCTTATTCTCCTCACTATTTTCCCTTCTTTCTTAGTAGGGTCCCAGGCAACAACTTCTATAAGCCTTTTTCCTCCTCCCTCAAATCCTCTCCTTAATTAGCATGCCTTGATTTCCACGTCTCGCTCTCTATTTTGTCTTCCATGTCAAGTTTAGGCGGTAATCGAACTGATAGCCACAATCGGCCACCATCTCCTCCTCCCTCCCATTTCCCTTATCCTCTGGCAAGTTAGGGCAAGATGACTTGCCATGTCACTCTCTCACAATTTTTTTTGGTGAGCTAAGTTGACACAGTGGGAACCATTACCCCCTTAGGCTTTGATCATTTCTATTGGCCAATCCAAGAGGGATCTTAGAGATCTAGAATAAGCCTTATGATCCTTGCAATGCGAGGAACAGTACCCATCTTCCCATTTAGCGATAAGAGTAGATCCAACCATTGATTGTGATTAGCCCATCAATCAAACATTGGATCATCAGATCTGTAATTGATCTAACCATACATAATGATCTAAACCACTCATTAAAATCCTCATAATGTGTACTTTGAGATCTAAAGCAAAGATCTTCAACCTGGAGCATGGTTGAGGCAATTTATCTCAATCTTGATCAATGGCTGAGATCAATCAACATATGTAAGCATGAAATTAGATCAAATTAGATTATCCATAACATTGAAATGATTCATGGTGATTGTGGAGCATGGTTGAGACAATTTAGCTAATCTTGATCAATGGTTGAGATCAATCGAGGTATATAGGTATGAAATTAGATCAAATTAGATGATCCATACCATTTAAATGATTCATGGAGATTGTAGAATTAGTGTTACTAATTAATTCTTTGATTTGGGATGATCAGGTGGATGACGTGGCCAAATCACTATAGATAGTGCAGGTTGAGTACCTTTGACACTATCAGTTGATAATTTGGCAACACAGACAATCAGATAACCGTTAGATTGACTTATGTGAGGTACGATTATCATCCTAACCAGTTTATTTTATTGATTTGGCTGTAATTAGCAAAAATTCTACATGAATTGCATATAAGAGTGACTGATTAGTTATAAATGATAAATTACCTAAAATTGACCTAATCTAAGTATGATCGCTCTGGAGTACATTATGATATGATTAAGAAAGGAACCTAATAGTTATTGGAGGGCTCAATTAAACATGATTTGGATTATTAGCCATCTAGGGAGGGCTCCACCTTGAGATCCCATTGCTATGAACCACTAGATCATATTAAAGTACTATAAATTAAGCTTTGAAAATATAATATGTTTTATAACTAAGAATCCAACTTAACTAGATTACTTAATTTCTAAGTTAGAGGTGGTGGGACTGAGGAGGACCAATCTAAAGTAGAATATGATTGTGATTTGAGAGGTACAGACAAGTGATGCTTAATCTGAGGTAGATGATGGCAATAAATAATGGGCATGTTTCTATTTTGAAATTATAGATTTTTATTACATTAGTTCAATATTTAAGAATGAATTCCATGCATGTATTATTATACTATGATTCTTATTGTAATATCTATCTTATTTATGAATGATGTCATATGCATGATTTCAATGATTATTATTGTCCCATGGACAAATTATTTAACTATGATGAGTCACATTTTACACGCGATAATGAAAATACATAATTTTGGTATGATTTCATGAGTGCTCCTAGTTTTCATTATTTCACCAGAAGATTGAATATCCATTTCATTGACTATGAGATGTGTGATTTTTATGTTTTGTAGATTTATGACAAGTGTTTCTACCTAGTCGACTCTATACTAGGAGGGTTGGCCACCTACCCTCTCTAACTTTATGAGATGATTAGACACCCGCCCCATAGATGGGCAAACCTTATAAGGAGTGGTATCGTGGGTAGTCCACACTACATGTCTGATTGGTCCCTATGCATGATGGACACTTAATCTCCTATTTGATGTCAGTGAGGAGTGGGAGTTGGTAGACCTAGGAGCAATTCATGCATTTCTTGATGATTGATTTTATCATATTGTGTGATGAGCACATTAGAATAGATATTCCTATATACCCATGGTGTGATGACGCAGGGAGGAGTGGTATGAGTACTCATGACCAAATATTTGAGTGTATGGGACACTTGAGGAACCCGTGTGTGAGGGTGCTCCTTGTTGATGATGTGCATATTCATTATGATATTCCTCACACATTTGACACATTGCACTGATGTGATTTTTTTACACTTTTGGGGCCCATGTGTGAGATACCCTTGTTGATGACCTACATATATATTGATATATTCTTCAAGCTTTTGACACTCTATTTTGATGTGGTTTTAGCATATTTATGAGCCTTAAAAGCTTAGTTGATTTGCCATATTTTTAGACACACGATTGACATGAGTTACATTAGTTTGATATTGGCTTTTTGACAAGCCTGAGAGGCTTTGTATACACAGCATGTTTTAGAACACGTAGGTAGCATGGATGCATTACCTTGTCTCCACATTTTTATGAGCTATGGTGCCTTTTCGTAGGAAACAATTGTTATTTTATTTTCTTTTAGTTGTAATCATTGTAACTACTATTTCAACTAATGAGAATATATTTGTTAATTTATTTCAATAATTTTATCATTTATTTGAATTTTTTTTAGAAGATAAAATTTTAAATATTTACATACTTTTATTAATTTATGTGTTATTTACTTACTTTCATTAATTATTAGATTTAATTATTTCTTTATGCTTATGTCCTATTAGCTTCCCTAGGCATGAGAACGAAAAGTATGTTAGAATAAAATATTTTTAAGATTAGATTGTTCTAGGTTAAAAAGTACTTTCTATTAATATTATTCATAGCACTCTATGTTTACGTACTCAATGAGTGCTTGAAAGAAAGGGATACCAAGTATAATAAAGCAGAGGGTGACTATATGAGAATCTTTGATAGTCAATTCTCTAAGAAGACCAACTATACTTTGAATAAGTATAGTGTCATGCTAAAAATACTAGTAGTAACAAGATATTTAAAGAGAGCTTAAAAATAAATATTTTCATGTTTTTAGAGTTATTTTAACTTTATTAACATGAGTAGAAAATTCTAGATAGCTTAGTCTTTAGAGTATTTGATTTCTAATATATTGAATTTTAATTTCTAGTTTTAGATTTAATTTCCAAGAATTTTATGTACTTTTGTAATTTTTTATATTAAATAATTAGTTTAGTGTAACTAATCATTTAGCAGGTTAAAGTAGTTAAAGTAGATTTTTAATTAAAATTCATTTATTAATAGAGTCTTTGGGGATCAACTCGTACTTGTTGTATCCATAGTAGACCCATGAACTTGTGGTTATTTTTAAACATATCAAGTTTTTTGCACCATGGCTGGGAACTTGCAATGAATTTTTAGTTAAATTCTAGGTCAAATACTTTACTACAATTCAAAGATTTTATATTGCATTCACGTTAGTTGCAAATTTTGCATATATTTCCTTATTCTTATGATTTTTGGTACTCACTTTAGTTTTTTTTATGTTTGCAGGAATTTGGAGTTGGAATTAGAGGAGAAACTAGAGTAGTATATATTTATTTATTTTTAGTAAAATGTAGTGAGAAAGTGATTGTACTTTATTTAATCACAATTTATTTAGATTAAAGGGATTGTAATAATACAGGTCAAGGGTGGGCCATCCAAACTTGAAATAGGAGGTGGCAGTACATGTAGCTACCCTTGTACTAGAAGATGTTTTCTAAGACCCCATTGTAAGCTTTTCTAACCTCTTTCCATTTCCCAAATTAGTATTGCATATAACTTAGTTCGCATTATATGTTTGCTAGTGTAAAATCATATAGTGTGCCTCCATTACATTACTTATTGCATTACACCTAGGACTTTGCATTAGTTATCACCTATTTAACAAGGATAGCCTAAGCTCAACTAGAACCAAGGACATGATTGTCAAGGAGATTAAAATGGTGTATTGAGGAGAAAATAAAGGAGGAAAATTAGTTTGGATAAGAAAATCTCAATGGAATCCTAGCCATTCATCTTAAGGCATACCAATCCAATGAATGAGAAGGAACAAGCCATAAAACAATGCCTTTTTGGATGGGAGACTTTAAGGAAATCTCAGCCACCTATCTTAGGGTTGAAACATGATCCAATGGCAAGAAATGTAGAATGAAAAATAAGAAAATCTTGGCTATCACAATTGATCTCATCATCCATTCTAGGTTACATTGCAATGTATTTCACAATGAATGCTACATAATTTTTCAACATAACCTTCTTAGAATGGGATAAGGATAAGGAAATAAGAGATTAGGTTAAGAGAGGATTTTCTACTAGGAAACTTCTGCTCTCTCTCCCCCTTACACGATTTTCATAGAAGAAGGGAACTTTAATGCATTCTCATTCTCCCTTCACTCCGTTGTCTTCCACATAAAAGAGAAAGAGGAAATGGAAGCCCTAGAGGAGTTCTCAACCCTTGAAGACCACACAAAGTGATCAAACCCTAGGGGAAAACATCCTAAAGGGAGGAACATCCAAGGAAAAAACAAGAGGTAAGAAAGGCTTGTTATCAATCCCATCCTCTATCAATCACCCAAAATTCCTCCTAAAACTTATCCCCTAACCCTTTCATTCACTCATCCTTTTCATACTATATTTTTCAGTCTTTTTTACCCAATTTTCTAACCTTTCTCTACCATTTTATTTTTTACTTCTCTTTGCATTATGAAATTCACTTATTAATCTCTCAACACTATCAGATACCCCTCCCCACAACATTATAAAAAAAAAAAAAAAAAGAAAGAAAGAAAGAAAGAAAGAAAAAAAAAAAACTCTATCTCTAACCACTTTTTGCATTCAGCCCTTTTGCATCAAGTTTTATTTTTAATAGTAATCCGATCATGAGAAGGGACTTCCTTTTTCAACACCCATAATCAGTAGCCAGCTTCAAACCAAAGAGTAAAGCATATCATTCAGCAAGATTGCTGGGTTTTCTTCCACTATAAATATAGTATGAGACCAGCATAGCCCTGTGATCATTTCACATGAGCCTACTCCTCCCAGCCAGTCCAGGATTTCCTTTATTGGCCCCATAAAAAATTAGCTTGAAAAAGCCTCGAGGATGTGGCATCCACTCAATTCAAATTACAGAGGGCAGCTTCACATGGTAAGAATTCAGAATGGTAGGAAGTTGAATTTGCAATTTGTTGATCCAAAGACACACGTGCAGTTGGGGACTCTCTCGAGATTGAGAGGTTTAAAAGAGTGGACAAGGTCATTTTGGGCGTTCCATAAGGAATATGCACATCATTTTTATCTCCCAGTGAAGCACCTGTCACACCACAAGTAGGCTCCTCCTTGTCAGAAGAGATGACAATAGTTTGATCATGAGAAGGGAGCTCCATTCTACATGTAAGTTTTCAACACCCACAATCGGCTGCCATCTTCAAACCAAAGAGTAAAGAATAACATTTAGTGAAATTACTGGTATTTCTTCCACTATAAATACTGTATGAGACCAGCATAGCCCTAGAATCATTTCAAATGAGCCTACTCATGCCAGCTGGTCCAGGATTTCCTTTATTGGCCCCATAAAAAATTAGCTTGAAGAAGCCTCGAGGACATGGCTTCCACTAAATTTAGATAACAGAGGGAAGCTTGACATGGCAAGAATTTAGAATGGTAGGAAGCTGAATTTGCAAGTTGTTGATCCAAAGACACACGTGCAGTTGGGGACTCTCTCGAGATTGAGAGTTTTAAAAGAGTGTACAAGATCAATTTGGGCATTCCATATGGAATATGCACATCATTTTTATCTCCCAGTGAAGCACCTGTCCCACCATAAGTAGGCTCCTCGTTGTCAGAAGAGATGACAATAGTCTGATCATGAGAAGGGAGCTCCATTCTACATGTAAGTTGTTAACACCCACAATCGGTTGCCAGCTTCAAACCAAGGAGTAAAGAATAACATTCAGCAAAATTGCTGGTTTTTCTTGAAAAATAAATATTGTAATCCCTAGAATCATTTCAAATGAGCCTACTCATGCCAGCCGGGCTAGGATTTCCTTCATTGGCCCCATAAAACATGAGTTTGAAAATTCCTCAAGAATGTCGTTTCCACTGAATACAGATAGCAGTGGGAAGCTTGACATGGCAACAATTCAGAATGGTAGGAAACTGAATTTGCAAGTTGTTGATCCAAAGACACATGCTGTTGGGGACTCTATTGAGATTGAGAGGTTTAAAAGAGAGGACAAGGTCATTTTGGGCATTCCATATAGAATAGGAGCATACTTTTTATCTCCCAGTGGAGCACCTGTCCCACCACAAGTAGGCTCCTCATTGTCAAAAGAGATGATAATAGTCTGATCATGAGAGGGGAGTTCCCTTTTTCAACACCCATAATTGGCTGCCAGCTTCAAACCCAAGAGTAAAGCATACTATTCAGCAAAATTGCTGGTTTTTGTTCCAATATAAATATTGTATGACACCAGCAGCCCTGGAATCATTTTGAATGAGCCTACTCATGCCAGCTACTCTAGGATTTTCTTTATCGGCCCCATAAAAAAATTAGCTTGAATAAGGTTGGAGGACATCTCTTCCACTGAATCCAGATAACAGAGGGAAGCTTTACATGGCATGAATTCAAACTAGTAGGAAACTGAATTTGCAAGTTGCTGATTGAAAGACACACATGCTGTCGAGGACTCTCAAGATTGAGAGGTTTAAAAGAGTGGACAAGTTCATTTTGGGCATTCCATATAGAACATGCCAGATAGGCTCCAATCAGAAGGATGAGGAGACATTACAAAGCCTATTTCTAAAAGAAGAAAACTGAGGGACACAAGAGGATGCTATGTTGATTTGACTCTTCCTCTTCATAACAGTATAGGCATCCATAGTTAACCATTGCTGACAACCCACCATGTAACATATCGAGTTGGTAGGCAGTTCTTGGACCACAGTTAAAGGAAGGTTCTCCCCTTGGGTTGTAATGGGAGTTTTCATCAATCTACTCATGGAAGTTTTTATCAATCTAGGCATCAATCATATCATCTATGAGGTTTATTTGTATCACCTAATATAGTCATATATAAATTTGGTTTCTGCTTGTAAATTTGGTGTAAAACTGCCAAAAATATGCATGAAAAGATATATTTCAACAACATCTGATCTGTGATACTAAAAAGATTCACATTGATTTAGATGAGTATAAATAATTGAATGGAACAAGCTCATACTAGGGTCCATTGGTCCAACTTACCAGCCGTGGGGGTTCAGAGTAACCATATCTTAAGGATGCTGCAGCTAACACATCTAAACTTCTCTTGATGTCAATACCACCCTGTGTAAAGACAATAGCAAAATGTAGCAAAATGTAAACAGATATCAAAGTATGCGTGAGGAAGCCAAAGTAAGATATCACATGAGGAAACCAACTTTTGTGTCAAGCCCAAATTACCTGAACAAGCATGCCAGTGGGCTCATGCACCACGATGATTGCTGAATCCTGAATCTCAATTAAGGCATGAGAAAATCACACATAGAAGGTAAAACAAAACGGGAACTCACCAAATTAGAAAGTGAAAGTTCCACACCTCATACAATTCAATGCCTTGAACATCATTTGTTTCCTAACCATTGCAGTGATTGTCATCTTTCTCAGGAGGCAACTGCCGAACAATAATAGGTAGAAAGATCATAGCCCCTGAATTCATTGCCTCTTTTGCATCACCTTCCAAACTTTAACAATCAGCAACAATGAAATATGATGCTATGAGAAATTGTACAAATATTTCAACTGGTTATATAGGTAACTATATCTTGTCAAATACATTGAGTTCTCTCTGTGCTTACCCTTCAAAGTCAATGTTTTTGAACTTGAACTTGTGCACATGAAGCAGTGCTTTGGTCAGTAAATTCTCTATGCACCTTCATAAACACAGTGTTCTCATCAAAGTTAAAAATAGAAAAGTGGAAAGAGATTCACTTCATTCAAGTTCAACCGTAGTCGTGATACAAATAAAACATTACAATGTCACTCTTAAGTTCATCCATGCTACACCCAACATGCATGGGATATATAGACATAATTAAGAATATGTATGAGGGAGCAATAACAAATGTTAGGACCACTAGCGGAGAGAACAATGATTTTCCTATCATTATAGGATTGTACTAAGGATCAGCATTGAGCCCATGCATTTTCATATTGGTTATAGATGAGTTAATAAAACATCTGCATGAGGAGATTCCATGGTGCTCGTTATTTGCAAATAATATAGTTTTGATTGATAAGATACGTGAAGGTGTAAATACAAAGCTAGAGTTATGGAGAGATGCATTAGAATCTAAGGCATTTAAAATAAGCCGAAATAAAATAGAGTATATGGAATGAAATTTTAACATGAAGAGAATTGGGATTGGAGTACCAATAAAGATTGATAATCAAGAAGTCCCCCTAAAAGAACACTTTTGACACTTGGGATTGATAATTCATAAGCATGAAAAGATTGAGAGGGAGGTTACCCAGAGAATCTAAGCAGGTTAGAACAAATGGAGATTCGCCTCTAGAGTTAGTGTGATCGAAGGTTGCCACTCAAACTAAAAGGAAAATATTAGATGGCTATAAGGCCGGCCATGCTTTATAGATCATAGTATTAAGCAGTTAAGGAACAACATGTAAATAGGATGAGTGTCACCAAAATGCAAATATTGAGATGGATGAGTAGCAAGACAAGAAAGGATAGAATTAGAAATGAAAACATTAGAGGAAACTTAGAAGTAGCACCAATGGATAACAAGATGAGGAAAATTAGACTTAGATAGTTTGGACATGTCTAACAAAGACCACAAATGACACCAATTATAGGGTGAGGCGATCCAAGTCGAAGGTTCTAAGAAGGCAAGGGGAAGGCCCAAAAGAATGTGGATAGAAGTGGTGAGAAAAGATTTAAAAACTTTGGGACTAAGCAAAGCCATAACACTTGGTAGAGGGAAATGGAGGAACAAGATTCATGTGACCAACCCCTAATCGAGATAAGGTCTTGATGATGATCATGATGATGAAACTGACATTTCTTGAGCAATAAAAATATATGTAGCAAAAGCCATGTTTCCTAGAGGGCGATGCCATGTTGTTCAAGGTCATAATTATTTAGTGTCATCCTTAATTTCCAAAAAAACCAGATGATCATTCTTACCCATGATAATCACACTTGTGGATTCACCTTTTACTTGCCAAGACCCACTAAACTTCCCCATGACCTGCTAGAGTCGAACAACAAGCATACTAACCTTTGATTATTAAAAATCTCGTTTGTGAACAAGATCAAAACCCTGGGTTGCTAAAGGAAGCCCATTGAATTGAAACTAATATGACCCGATGGTGGAGTTCACCATCTTGGCACTTTGCTTTCTCTAAGATTCCTAATAGCAATCATTATATTTTATTCATAGTGGAATAGATCAATGGATGACTATGCATAAACTCCTTGCTAATGCAAGTCACCTACAAATGAGAGCTTCAATCGCCATAACTATGTTTACCAATCTCTCCGTATTATTGAACTTTTTCATCCCTCTCAACCCAAACCAACCACAAACATGCTTAGCATAGAGATATACAACCAATGGAGAGATAATGCAAGGAGAAACAAGGAAAAAGATTTTAATACTTGGAATTACAATGGTTATGCAAACTTCTTGACAAAAAGGAGATCTTCGTTAGTGCTATTGGAGAACTAATAAAAGAAATAACAGATTTTAACATTTCAAGGACACTAAGTATTTCCCATTTTAGTTATTATGTAACTCGAGAATGCTGAAGCAATCTGGATCAATGTCTTACGATAATTCGAACTGCGAGTGCCAAAGAGTTAGTACAAGCTAAAAATGCATTCCTTCAGTTCCTTCTTCACTTTAAAGTTTAATTTTTGCCTAATAGATCCAATTGCTTTTTTCCACAACATTTTTACTTTGATCCTCTCCAGTTCTTTATCTGCTTCAATTGGAAAAAGCATCTCCATTGTCTCAATCTGTATAACCACTACTAACTAGAATGGTACTATGCAATGCCATGACAGCAATCAAACTCATATTCTTGACTCCTCCACAAGTGGTTCCAATAAATCTTCCCAGTACAGAATATGGACAAGTTTTTCCCTCACCCACTTGCTGAAGAAAGAAGCAAAAAATTATACCCAACAATTAGAAAGAGAAATGAAAAAGGTTCCAGATAGCCGCTAGGTGATTGCAAACATATGTCAAAACCATCCCTCCAACATTTCCAAAAAATATATAAACCAAATAGAAGTAAAGGCAAAAAAATGAAAACAAAAATAATAAAAAGGCACAGTAGATGAAAACATCAACCCCAAACTCCGTATGAATGATAATGAATTAGAAAAACCCACCTGCCTCAAACAAAAGAGTTTCTGTACGAGTGATTTGGGTAGTCGCGGGCAGCAACGAAGAAGCCATTTGAGAGTTGTGGTGGTTTCATTATTTGAATTAAAACAACAACCAGCGATTTGTTTCCCGATGGATGAAGCATCAATTGTGGTGGTGAAAGGAGAAAACTAAACCATTTTGTTCCCCTTTGCTTCCTTTCTTGTTCATCTTTTAAGGTAGAGGTGGCAGTGCAGTCAAAAGAACAATGTACTTGGCGGAGGACTACATAGATGTCAACGGCTCTCTTGGTGAAGTTTGAACGAACTGATTGTTGCCTGCAGAACAGGCCGCATGACTCCATTTTCTGTTAAGCAAAGCAAGCTTTGACAATGACGTTCGGCAAAACGAAAAAAAATGGGCAACCCAGTGCCAAAGCTCCCGCGTATGCCAGGTCTGAGGAAGCAGCCTTCAGTTGCAATTTTACAAGAGGTTTTTCTACGCCTCAAACCCTAACCTTCAGTTCACACGGTAAAGAAATGAACAAAATACTTCAGATATTGTCATATGTTCCGTGATATCTAGAATATGTGATACTTTTTCTATAATATCTCTAGTGATATCATTGGAGATATTTTTTTGTGATATTTGAAATACATCAGGCGAATCATGTGCTTGAAATATCGCATGCCATGATATCAGCTAGCACTGTGCAAACAGCCAAAAGCTCAGTATTAACGTTGAAGAGAACTTGGGAGCCCCAACATCGCCAACCACAAGAGCAGACAGTGAAAGCTCCACAAACAAGATTGCTACATATATATATATATATCAAGCATTAGTAGTGGCTTCAGTTGCAAATCTGATGCTATCCACAGCTTAATAGATTTTTCTTTCGAGATAGAAGGTTTAATGGATCATTATAGGACTAAATTTTGATCTTTCTTTGGAATGTAATTTTGGACAAGCACCATTTTATACAACTGCAGATCACTTTTTTTGTCATTCTTTTGAATGGGAAATGTACTCATGTTCGGGATATTTAAATTTCAAAACAAACCTTGCTTGGACCAATATTTTTATCCGTTGCTTCAATTTGAGCTATCAATATTAATCTTTAATGGTGTTGGTGTAGTTTGATACACCTTTTGTTCAAGTTAGCAGTCATCCGATGCATGACTACCTCGAATCCCAGAACTAGCATATCTTTGATGGGTCCATGAGAACTCACTGTTAGACAAGAATTGAACTTATTCTTGTTCTTAATTCATCCAACAGAGTGACGAATTGCTGTGCTTGACGATGAGATACAACCTATAGCCCGAGCAACCAATTTCCCTCATCTCTCGCATGTACAAGGAAATGGCTTAGCTAACAAAGAAGATGTTAATGCCTTAGGCAGGAACTCCTTTTGGGTATTGGAAGGTGTAAATTTGGCTGATTGTTTCTCTTCATTTAGTTAATTGTGTGTACTGTGTTTTTTGACAACTTTGTGGGAAGTTATTGATCGCCTAAATTACTTAGGCATGTTCATGAGAAACAATTATACCTTAACCAAAAGCACTAAGAACTATAATCTGCATTACATTGTAAGACTATGAGCTTCTGATCTTGTTAATTTACTATAGGTATGTTTTTCTTCAAGGAGGATGATGTCACAAATGATTAGCAAGTCAGAAGCTCTGCTTTTAAACCAACAATGATGTTCTAAACATGATGGCTGATCTCATACCGTCATACATCCCTATTACCACCTATTAGTTGGAGTCTCAATTGAGTAGTTCATTTATAGAAACTGTATTACGTAATTCTTTTGAACTCTTCATACAGCTCTTTGGGTGTGTAGGAGTCTTAATTTAGTAGTTCACTTATAAAAAATGTATGATGTAATTCTTTTGGACTTTTCATATAGCTCTTTAGAGGCTTTAGTTCTACCAATATGCAAATACAATTTATTTGTAGTAGTGAGAAATTCATTGGATATTCATGTCTTACTGTGTCACATGCAGTGAACAACATAATGCACATTGCAGTTCTCAAATAATAATACCATTTATTCTTGAGTGAAGTTCATGACAACCCCTTAATTATGCCTAATGATTGGTCTGTGCCTCTTATATTCTTGGTTAGAGTTGAAATTTATAATTGTGAGAAAGCTTTGAACGACTTTGTGTATCAGGTTGATATATGTAAGCAAGTAAAAGTTTTGGTACCTTTAGTTTTGTTGATAGTCTTTAATGTAGTCACAAAGTTGTCTGTTGGAATTTAAGTGACTTTAATCTCCAGCTACTGGAGGCAGTTCTTTGAAGCCCTTGTTGATTTACCTTAATTATTTTCGCAAAATATTTCTATCTCATTCTAATCATGTTTGATCAAATACCTAGATAATTCCTACCTTTTATCTATCTTCATTGTTCATTTGTACATCATATATTGTAGCAGACACATAATTACTTGAAAACATTTCATTCTGGCATTAACATTAAGGTCCTTGGACCCCAGATACATCGAAGCTTCCTGCACTAGGCGCTTTTTTATCATTAACATTTAGGTCCTCGGCATGACATGAAATCAGCTTGCACTTATCTCATCCATTTAATATTGTTCAGGAAAACAGCTTTGGTGCTGGCCCTCTACCAATTCATACGTAACAATTACAATCTTGCTATGATATGTTTCATTGACTTTAAATCATAGAAATAACTGAAAGTTTTTTGCCCTTCTTTATCATATTGTAAAAAGTCACACTTATACACTGGAAGGATGTTTGCTTTGATCTGTCATTGTCCATGCATTAGCTATCTTTCCTTTGGGATGCTCTTTATTGATGTTACACTATGTTTAAAAGTAGGTTTGCATATTGTAATTGTTCATAAGGTGGAGAATCATCTATTGCCTTTGAATCTTCAATTGGGCATTATTTTATTTTTTTAAGTATGCGGGGTTAGTTGACAATAAATCTTTGGGTAACCATATTGTGCAAGTCAAATTATTGTGTGCAGTTCTTGTTCAAGCTATTGTTTGGGAGTATTCATTATGTGTATTCCATTATAAGTAAAAAATTAACCTTTTAGATGGAAGAAGAATTATTGCATTCAATATTTAGTTGTGGCAATAACAAATTGAGTAATCAATCAATTGTAGTTTGCAGTGAAGAATGTAAAATGGTGTGGTTACATCTTTGCAGAATGATGTGTATACTCTCTTGAAGCAATATTAGGGAATCAATCTTTCTAACTTTTATTGGAAGTTAAAAAGAAGTCACGTATTAAATTGTCTTAAGTGAATTCCAGTTGAGCAAAATGGAAATTCTTTGTCAAACTATAATGTGGTAACATGACTTAGAGCTTAAGTTCAGAATGATAGGAAAAACCAAATCATGCTAGTTATAGAGATGTCACGACATGCTTTTTCTATAGTTTCTTTTGCCTATTTGTTTTGTTGTTGAACTATTCAATTATTGAAAATTTGAGCCTGCAACAATGTGTTAGACTACATCAACATTGTGCTACATCTAGATTTTAAATTCAAATTCGTGTAATCAAAAAGACTGACCTTGCAACAACAGTCTGAGCTGATTTGGCAATTATGGAACAGGATGAACTGTGGATGTGGGATGTAGGGCCTTTTGTATTTGCTCAGGTATATTGGTTAGCTCATCTGTTGCAGATTGTGTGAATTAAATTAATACCATCTCATGAAAAAGTATGTGAATTCTGGGAAGGTACAAGCAACCATGGTTGCATAAGAAATCAGGCAGCATCGTGCTTATTTGTATGGATCAATACTAGTGCTAAAGATGAAATCTTGCATACACCTAATAGATTCCACATACTGGTTAGCATCATCAAATTTCCATATTTAGACAAAATTGTGGGCAAATTTTAGTCTCATAGCCGCTGGTTTGCCTAGTTTCAACTTGATTCCTGCCTATTGATTCAGATGGCAAGGACGATCCATCAGTGCCAGTGTTAAGTGCTTAATTTTGGCCAAAATACCCTTAATTTAGCATTTAGCTAGATCATCTAACTCATCAATTTGATAATTTTTAGATAAAATATGAATTTTAGTTAGATGATCATCAGATTTAATCAAATGCTTAATGTATGGTTTAGATGACTCTAATCTAATCTTATATTTTGTAGATCAAATAGATTGTGGTTTGGACAGCTAATTCTATGGTGCAAATCATTTGGATTGGATATTAGATGGCTCGAATTGTGCTGATTTGTGACGACCCGGGTTTTACCATGCATTTTTAAATGCAAGATCCAATTCCTAAGGCGGGATGCATCCCTTTTTAAAAACCATTTTATGAAAACAATGCAATGCAATGGAAAATCTTTTGTTTTTAAACTCATTTTGAAAACCCCGAGTGTCATTTTCTTTCATAACAACCAAAGTAGTTTTTGAAAAACTTCAGAAATCATAAATGTTTTTCCCAGGTCTATCTAGTCACAGCTCACAACCCAACTGTAAATAAATACAAATACATGTCCAAAGGGGAGAGTGTTTACTTGCATGTATAATTGTCTCCTTTTGATTTTCTTACTCATAGCACTAACATTTCTTGAGGCGTCTTCTACTCGTGAATGAAGCTATCCTGAAAAATGTTAAGCATTGGGTGAGTATACACTATACTCAGTAGGAGTCTATCACTACTAGTTTTACAATGCATGCTATGTGTAAAATCATATGCTCTTTAAAACATGTGCATGTTTGAACACTCATGTTCAATATCGATATTAAAAACCATTGTCGAATTGGAATACTGACGACTTAAAGAATCGCATAATCCAAGTCGAAAGTATCATATATATCATAAACATAATGATATGCATAAAATGCTCAACTGAATCCAACTCATGGATATATGGTATGGTCGACCAACCTCATGTCATGCCATATGCAATGCAAGTAAATCCTCAAAACAGAGGGCCCACTATGACCACGACCTCCTCGCCATGTGGTCCCCAGGTACCTAGGGACACAGGGTCATAGCCTCCATGGGGCATATGACACTTATTCGTCGTAAATCATGCAATTTATGAAATCGGTTGCAAAACATGCATGCAATGCATAAAATCTACTCATGCTAGTATCGCATTCAAAGTCATAACCCTGCTTAGAAGCCTGACAGCCTAGAAGCCTGCCAGCCTAGAAGCCTATTAGCTCTCTCTGGCCCACCCTTGTCGGCCTGCCCTCATCGGCCAACGCTACACTTATCATGCAATCTATGCATGTAGCACATGTCTTGGCAATAGATGGAAAATGTATTTTTTTCATATGCATGCTGAATTCATTTATAAAATTAAGGCATGCTAAATAAGTCACATATAAAATTAAGTCATGCTAAACAAGTCATATAATTTATACTTAAAACATGCATTCTCAAAACAATCATGGGCTCTTTTTAAAAGTCTAGTAGCGATAGAGCACCTACCTGGTTTGGTCACACTAGCCCCCTTGTCCTCGTACGCTCTTGCTCATAGTTTAGGGGAATAAGGTGAGCTTGGCCTATTTCTATAGGTTTTAGAATGGTTGATCTCACTACTTAGGCATTAAGGGTTCATTCTCATGCCTATGGGTCTCCTAAGGTCCTAACTGGGCCTTGGTATCGTCAGGTTTACAAAGGTTTAGTGGCCCCGCGCCACTATCATAGTTTAAGGGTCGTTCCCACCTTAGATATGTCCTTGATCAGGTATTTTATGATTTTAGTGCATCCGCATCGCCGATATAGACATAACGCCTTTTGTGACGCCTCAATCGGAGTCCTAGAAATCAAGTTATGGGCGTTTTAGTATTTAGAATACATGGAAGGCCCACAGGGCGGATCCACAGACGCACCGGGCCTTCTGCCCGTTTTCTCATTTTGTGGGCACATCCATGGACGTGCCTGGTTCGTTCCTATCGAACCAGTATGCCCAGGCACCATCCCTGATTCCTTTGTGGCTCCCTAGAGCCCCATTTTGCATAGTTTTTTTATGCAAAAACTTGGGGGAACTCATACTAAGACTAAGGGGGGAGATGGGTGTGGAGGGGTTTTAGGCATACCTGGTTCGTGGCATGGGTTTTTTTCCATGTTTTTTCCTCTTATCTGCCTCTCCACGATGGGTTTTACCCAAGCTTTTGGGCTTCCATTGGAGGCGCCCAAGAACTCTATTTATAAAGCTCGAAGAGGGTTCTGGAGGGGGTTCTTACCGCCATGGAATGGCGGTGGTTTCTCCCCTACACACCGCCGTTCTAGAACCCTCTAAGAGGTTGAAGAAGAGGGGTGCCCGTATCAAAAAGGGTCCCTGTGTTTCTCAGGCTAAATCCGTTTTTAATATAAATTACACTTTTGCCCTTGAACTTCAAAGGGCCATAACTTGCTCATTTTAACTCCATTTTGAGTGATTTTGGTCTTGTTGGATTTCTTTTTCCGAGACGCACCTAAGGGCACTAGTCTCAGGACCAAATTTCTAAGTCCAGTTAGGGTGAATAGTAAAATGACCAAAATATCCTTATCTCCAAAAGGGGAACTTTTCATTTCTTATAGAATGTCCAATTTATTTTTGTTAAAAATAGCGTAAATTACTCCGGTATTACATGATTAGTGTCAAATCAAAAATCAATGGTGCATATTATCCAACAAGGGACATTGAACTAACCAGATCACTCACAAAGTAAGATTGGATGATTTCCTAAAAGAAAAAGAGTTCTAATAAGGGGAAAGGAGATCATGGATATGATTGCCTAAATAAGGGATCAAATTTGGAATGAAGAGGCATAATTCAAGAGGATAGAAGTTTCCTAGTAGGAAACTAACTCCTCACCATAAGGATAGGATAAGGAAAGTAGGGGAGAATACAATTAGAAGGGGGGAAAGATATATAAGAGGGAACCCGCGGGAGCCCAAGAGGACTAGTTTTAATTTTGTTTTTTTTCTTTGCTTGGCATTCTTGTTCTTCATAGTTGTTCTTCAGTTCTTTTTATCGTCGTTCCCTTCCTCAGTTATCTCCTTTTCCTCTCACACACTGTTCCCAGCACTGCACTCTTCCTCTTTACATGCACCCCTCTTCTACTTTTCATTAGTTTTTTTTCACTGATCATACTCATTTATGCTCTCCCATTTCTATTTTTCTCCACGCCCCATTTCTTTCCATCTCTATTTCATCACCAACCCATCACCTCCACCACCTTATCTTCTTTGCTCCACAATTGTAGCCTAGACCCACTCCCTCTGTCTATCCTCTCCTTTCTCTTCTCACTTCCATCATTGTTCCACACGAGCAAGATCGAATAGCACAAGCTCATCTCTTTCTCTCACTCTCGTTTGCTCCCAACTTTTCTCTCTCTTGTTTTCTCCCTCTCTTGTCTCTATTTTTTTCACCACCCTAGGCCCTCTCTCCTCCCTCTGTTCAGTCCACATAACCCCGAACCGACTGACTACCCTATTCTGACTACATCTCTCTACGACATTGGCTGGACTACTCTTCTCTACTCCCTCATCTATGCTTAATCTCACCCACACCACATTGCCCTTGGCTCCTCTCTGATCTCACTGCTCTCTTTGCTCTTCGTCTCACCTCTCCTCTACCTATCTGCTCTCTATCGCACTAACTTGAACTCCCCTCCTTTCTCTACCATCTCCAATTGGCCCAGCACCACTAGATGACTCTATTCCCAGGACAGACCTCACAAGCACCACACCAGCCAGGTTTTTCTCCACTGGCTAGCCTTTGCCACACCAACGGCACTGCCTACGTCATTTGCCCACTTGTTCACCAACAGACGTCTTCTCTATCTCTGGCCAGCTGAGAGGAGGGGTTTCCTCTGTTTTCCTTTTCTCCCCCCTCTTCTCCTCCTCTTCTTCTCCTCCTCCTCAGGCTTCTTTCTTCTTTGTTGATTTCCTTTCCTTTTTTTTTTCATTTTAATTTTTTTCTATTAAATCCTTTTTTTTCCCTACCACTTTTCTTAAATTCTTGATCTGTCCCCATTTTAATTCCCTTTATGTCCCTGCTTCTATTCCATTTTTATTTTGTCTGTGATCTGTTATCCAGGAATTGCATAATTTGAACTGATTTAATTAAGGTTTAACCCAATCAACGGGTTAGCCTTAACAATAAGATCTCTTTATTTCTCCTCAGTTTCACATTAGATCTTTAATTAATTTATAGATTACATTATTAGGATAGTTTATAGCTTGTTTATCATCTCTAATCTTTAATCTAAACTCCAAAAAGTGATCTAAACCACCCAAATCCCAAAGTCCTTATTTAGCCCAGATCTTTTAGATTTTTGGGAATCTGCCTAATCCAACCATTGGATCCTTAATTAGAAGCACCAAAAAGAGACTAATGAAGGTTGATCAAAGTTGATGAGACCAAAATTGAAGAAATTGACAATAATCAATCTAGGGGAGTGAAATTTTTTATTTTTTTAGTTAAATTTCTGTCTTGTTAGATTGTACCTATGTAATTTCATTTATTAAACATATTTAAAATCTGATTGCACTTCATTGAAATTCTATCATTTAATTTTAATTTTTGAACAATTAAATTTTATTTAAACTCCAAATTCTTAAGGCGAGTCCTTGTGAGATCGACCTGTACTTGCATATGCTACATTACAATAGCCTATGTACTTGTGGTTAAACAAACAAGTTTTCGGTGTCCTTGTTGGGGATCCACAATGGAGTTTTCATAAAATTTAATAAAAAATCCAAAATTTCAAAATTTTTAGGAATTGCATTGTTTTAGCATTTTAGGCATTTTTAGGTGCAATTTTCAATTTTCTTAATGCACAATCACTGTATTCCCTGAATTTGGTTCTTATTTCTATTTTTAGAAAATTAGAAAATTAGAAAGTGGAGGAAATTGGCAAGTGAATCCTCATCAAATAAATAAAATTTTCCCTGCCTTCCTAGAATAAGAATGTTCTTTTCTTTTAAGTGAATCTTGTAGTGAGGATCATTGTAACTTGCATTTTTTAATTTCAATTTTAAAAGGACTGTATAAAATGGGACAAGTGTGGGATAAGGTGGCACATACTTTATCTTCATTAGAAATCCCACTATAAGTATCCCTTACTCCTTTTATTTTCTAGATTAGGGTTTGCATTTAGAATAATTTTGCATTGTTTGGTAATGTAATTGCATATAGAAAGCATATTTGATAATTATTGTATTTTTAGGATTTTGCTTTAGTTTATTGCCTTTAATTGCATTCTTAGGGCACGTTTATTGCTTTATGATAATTTATATGTTGATCAACCTACCATGGAGTGTGGAAATTAATTAGTAAGGGCATCCAACCCCACAAGATCAAGGGTGGATTTCATTATCACTTCTTGGCCCACCTAGGATAATCACCACAAGTGTGCAACCCTACCTTTCAAATTAATTTAAAATTAATTAGAAGAGACCTATAGGGTCATCACATGCTTGTAGGACCCTCTTACTAAGACGCGATCAATTGTCACTTCAGTGGCTTCTTAGCACTATGGTTATAGTGGGTGTCTAAACACCTTACACGAGGATTGTATTAACCACCTTAGAGCAAAACCTAATTGGTAACCAATAGTCAAATCTGAAAGAGATGAGGAATGTTAGATTAGGCTAATCTAAAAGCATTGTGCCCACACAAATTCAAGAAAATTAAAATATTATTGCTTATTAGCCTCAAGGATTATATTTGATTGTGCCCTTTATTTGTACATCATTATAGGAAGTTAGGTTGCATCATGTAGGTTAGTTTTTCCTCTTAAAAAAAAACCCTCATTTGTTGTATACAATGATTTGTTTCATTGTATACAAAGTTGAGGACAACACCTATAGAGAAGGGGATAGATTTCATAGATTAGATTCATCAATGATATGTTAAATATTATGGAAAGTTAATTGCTTTGGATAATAACTTCTAGGCAAGTTGCACCACAACCTCAATACCATAATGACTATACCTATTTCAAGCATTCCTATTCCACTCCTTCATGGCCAACAAACTTCACATACAATGGTTATTATCAGGAGCCAGTGGATGCACCTAATGCATTCACACACCTTGGCAATTTTTATCCTGAGACAAATTATCAAGACTATAATGGATGGGCTAGGCATCACAAAAGACCATGGTCTTAGGATTATCGATATTAGGAAGAACCACAATGGTTCCACCCTAGTCAACATTACCATGATTATTAAGAATATTAGGGTCAACCATCATGGATTCAACCTGCTCAGCCTTTTTCAAGGCCCCCCATGCCATAGCAATACCAACCTTATGAGTCATTTCCTTTGCAGTATGAAGAACAATCATTAAAAGAGGACATGCAACAACTTTTTGAAAGAATAGAACAAACCATAACTACTTGTGAAAAGATGCATGAGGAAATGGAAAGAGAAGGGGAGGAATGGATTGTAGAAATGAAACCAATATGGGAAAATATTGATAGAAACATTGCTAAAATGCACGAGATAATAAAACAGATTAGGGATACTAAAGAGCCATTTAGTACTGATAATAGGATGAAAATTTCTTATGATCCTTCTTAACCACAAAGTCCACAACCATCCTTAGAAACCTCTAACTTATATCTACTTGAGCCATGTCCTACTCCTTATTACAATTATGATGAAGAGACTTCCATTGATGAAGAAAATGAAGCTCTAGAAATAGCTAACCCAAAACCTTAAAATTCGTGTCCCGCTTATTTTTATGACTTTTATGAAGACGCATTCATTGAGGAGGTGAATGTGCAATTGGATACTGTGCATTTAATGGATACTTCTCAATGGCAAGCTAGAGTAGATCCCTTATAAAGCTTGAAATTTACATTGAACCTTGTAATATAGAAGATGTATCTAATTGGGACTTGCCGAACATATTTAAAAATTCATAAGATAGTCATGTAGGCCCATTTGACACCCTACTTGTGCACATAAAACAAGAAGAAAAAGAGTCAGTTGATGTACATCAACCTACTTTAGGGTACACATTAGAAGATAACTAGGGTTTAAGCCCAACCTTGTCCCCACTTATAGCAATACAAGAAGGACCTTTTTGGAAAAGGTAGAGTTAGCTTATACTCCTATTTCAAGGCAATGTCAGGGAAACAAAGGAAAAAGTTAAGTTGAATATAATGGTAATTGTTATCCCTCAATTTGGTCAAGAAAAGGAGCATGCATCTCCAAATGGTCTAGCAAAATGCACGGTAGTATACGAAATCATTGTTTTACCATCACCTCAATTTTTGAGGTGGAGGAATTATATTGACTACTATGAAAGATCATCAATATGATTCCTCAAAAATTTTAGAGTGGAGGCAATATATAGATTCCCACGAGATTCTGAAGTGGAGTGAGAAATCTTACCATTTCATCTTAGGGTTAGGATTAGGGTAAATAAGCTAACCTAGTTAGCTCTAGGTTTAAAAAGTTAGGTTAGGCCATGTCTGGCTAAAGATATAAAACTTATTGCTTCCTAAGAGGCAGCCCAGATGTTTTTCAAATCTCAATCTTCTATATATTTTCATATAGGATCCTATGTTTTTAAACATTAGGGATAATGTTTCATTCAGGTTGGGAGGTGTAGATGCATATAGGGATTTTAAATTTGCTTGAGCTTTTTCAAAAATAAAAAATAATTTAAGGAAGAGTTCCCTTATTGTGATGAGAATTGGATGTTTAGAATTTAGTAATTCCACTATTTCATTTCTTAATGGGAATGTATATGATTAGTTTTTCATACTATTCATATGTTGAAGCAGTTTATGAAAGTTAATTCTCGGAAACCATTTACATATAGCACATAGTCAAGACTAAGAGAGGTATGACTTAGAGATCTAGAGGAAAATCAATGTAGACCTATAACTTAGTGAGTTTAGAGACTATTTTTCTTTCAGAGAGTTATAAGTAATTCCACAATTTCTTCAGCATATATGAATTAGTGTGATCCTATTATCCTTGTTTTGGTTAATTATCAAGAATAAATAGGAGTAATAGCTTTATTTTTCAAAAATTTAATAAATCTGATAGGCTTTAGGAAACCTAAGAAATGATATAGGCCATCCTTGCTTAGCTTAGAGATATAAAGCCTACCCAGTATATTACAGACCTACTACTTAGCCGTTTGAGCCTATTATTAAGGTCTTTCCTTCTTAACCCCACTCACCTTAACCCAAAATAATCTAGAAAAATAAATAACCATTATCCATTTTCAAAATGAGTAAAGTTAGGAGAAAAGTTCAAAAGAGGACAAAAAGTCAAAGAAGTGAGAAAATTAGCCATCTTTCTTCTAAAGAGGTCAAAGACAAAGAAAAGTAAAAATAAAGAAGTATCAGAAATAGAAAAAGAGGAGAAAAATTGAGAGAGAAACACAAAAATACAAAGAAATATTCACTTCAAGTACAACCCAAAAGAAAAGTTGTCCTAACAGACATTCATTGAAGACCTCTACTCAATTTTGAATCTTGAAATCTTTATACCCTTCTTTTCTAAACCTATCCTAAGCTTATGTTTCATCCTAGTTAAAGACCTATGGATCTTAGGTGGAACATACCCTTAAAGAGGAGATAAAAAGATTGGAATTAAGGTAAAAGACCCCTAATATTCGTGATGATAACATCTACTCTTAGGGATCACTTTCCTTTGTCTTATGAGCATTCAAAAATTTATGCGAACCATTAGCTTGTTGGACTTGGTCACATAATGAGAGAAATATGTTTAAACCCCTATTTGAGAGTTCAATTATGAGAGTATACCTATGAGGATTTGAGGTCAAGACATATATTCAATGGAATTTAAGCATATCAGATTAGAAGTCAAGATTTATGTGGGCATGCACACACACATGCGCTCCTAGAAATAACTCAAATAAAATGTCTTTCATATGTGTATGATTTGCAAAATTGTTAAATCTTCTCCATTAAGTTGGGAAATATTAGTAGATTGCTAATGAATGAGGATTCTTTGAGATAAAATAGGAAACTTAACCTTATTGAATTTTGTGGGTATATTCACTACAAACCTTCATGAGGCATAACTAGTTCACTAGGGGTAACCTAGGGTTTCAAGGGCTTATTGCATGTACTAAATGAAATCGTGAGTACCTATGAAAGTGGCACTTTGTACCAATTTTTGTAAAATGATTCTTCGTATGTTTTGCTCAGGACTAGCAAAATGCTAATTAGGGGTGCGTTAAGTGTCTAATATTAGCCAAAATACCCTTAATTTAGCATTTAATTAAATCATCTAACTCATCAATTTGATAATTTTTAAATAAAATATGAATTTTAGTTAGATGATCATCAGAGATAATCAGATGCTTAATGTATGGTTTAGATGACTCTAATCTAATCTTATATTTTATAGATCAAATAGATCATGGTTTGGATGGCTAATTCTATGGTGCAGATCATTTGAATTGGATATTAGATGGTTCAAATTGTGGATTAGTGTTAAATAAAAAATCAATGGTGCAGATTATACAACAGGGGCATTGAATGAACCAGATCACTCACAAAGCAAGATTAGATGGTTTCCTAAAAGAAAAAGAGTTCTAATAAGGGGAAAGGAGATCATGGATAAGATTGCTTAAATAAGGGATCAAATTTGGAATGAAGAGGCATAATTCAAGGGGATAGAAGTTTCCCAGTGAGAAACTAACTCCTCACCATAAGGAAAGGATAAGGAAAGTAGGGGAGAATACAATTAGAACAGGGGGAAAAATATATAAGAGGGAACCTGTGGGATCTCGAGAGGACTGGTTTTAGTTTTGTTTTTTATTTCCTTTTCTTGCCATTCTTGTTCTTCATCGTTGTTCTTTAGTTCTTTTTATCATTGTTCCCTTCCTTAGTTATCTCCTTTCCCTCTCACACACTGTTCCCAGCACCGCACTCTTCCTCTTTACCTACACCCCTCTTCTACATTTCACTAGCTTTTTTGTCATTGACCATACTCATTTTATCTTTCCTATTTCTATTTTTCTCCATGTCCCATCTCTATTTCATCACCAACCCATCACCCGCACTACCTTATCTTCTCTGCTCCGCCTCTATAGCCCAAACCCCCTCCCTATGTTTGTTTTCTCCTTTCTTTTCTCACTTCCATCATCGTTCCACCCAAGCAAGACCGGACAGCACAGGCTCATCTCTTTCCCTCACTCCCCCCTACTCCCAGCTTTTCTCTCTCTCCTGTCTCTATTTTTTCACCGTCCTAGGCCCTCTCTCCTCCCTCTATTATGTCTGCACAACCTTGCACTAGCTGACTACCCTACTCTAACTCCTCTCTACAGCATCGAATGGATTGCTCCTCCACTCCCTCATCTATGCTTTACCTCACCCACACCACACTGCCCCCAGCTCCTCTCTGATCTCCCTACTCTCTTTTCTCTTCATCTCACCTCTCCTCTGCCCGTCTACTCTTTGTCCCATCGGCCTAAACTCCCCTCCTATCTTCATCATCTCCAATCGACCTAGGACCGCCATACAACTCTGTTCCCAACACAGACTGCACGAGCATTGCACCAGCTAGGTTCTTCTCCATCAGCCAGCCTCTACCACACCGGTAGCACTACCTGCATCATTTTCCCACCTGTTCACTGGCAAACATCTTCTCTATCTCTAGTCGGCTAAGAGGATGGGTTTCCTTTGTTTTTCTTTTTCTCCCCACTCTTCTTCTCCTCTAGCTTCCTTCTTCTTCATCGGTTTCCTTTCTTGTTTTAAAAAAATTTCTATTAATTCCTTTTTTATCCATGCCATTTTTCTTAAATTCCTGATCTATCACCATTATAATTCCCTTTGTGTCCTTGCTTCTCTTCCAGTTTTATTTTATCTGTGATCTGTTATCCAAGAGCTACATAATCTGAACTAATTTAATTAAGGCTTAACCTAATCAACGGGTTAGCTTTAACAATAGAGATATCTTTATTTCTCCTCTGTTTCACATCATATCTTTAATTAATTTTTAGATTTCATTATTAGGACAGTTTATAGCTTATTTATCATCTTTGATCTTTAATTTGAACTCAAAAAAGCTATCTAAACCATCCAAATCTCAAAATCCTTATTTAGCCCCGATCTTTTAGATTTTTGGCTGCCTAATCCAACCATTAAATCCTTAATCAAAAGCACTAGAAAGAGACTAATGAAGAATGATTGAAGTTGATGAGACTAGATTTGAAGAAACTGACAATAATTAATCTAGGGAAGTGAAATTTTCTTCTTTTTTTTTTAGTTAAATTTCTGTCATGTTAAATTGGGCCTTTATAATTTCATTGATTAAACAAATCTAAAGTCCAATTGCACTTTCATTTAATTTTAAATTTTGAACAATTAAATTTTATTTAAATTCCAAATTCTTAAGGTGAGTCCTTGTGGATCGACCTATACTTGCATATGTTATACTACAACATCCTATGCACTTGTGGTAAAACAAACAAGTTTTTGCCAGCTTTGCTTAGGGACACAGCTCTGCTGCTGGATGAAGAAGTTTGTTCTTCATTAGTGATTTCTTTACTGGAGCTACTCCTATTACAGATGCTGAGAAATGTACAAGCCTCACCTACTACCTCTAGAAGTTGTAGCCCTTTCAGATGAATAAGGTCAACAGCATCTTTGTCTATAGGTGCATAACCTATAAGGCTCTTAGTTTACATACACCATTTTGCATCTATGCTGAGAGATGTACAATGCTATTAGTTTATAGCAAAAGCACTTCACTAAAATCCCAAATAATGGTTGACTTGTAATAGAATTCCTGTTTCAATAGATTCACTTCATAATTGCAATGCTAAAGTTGTCAAGAAGCAATTTAAAATAGCTTATTGATTAGTTAAAGATAAGTTCCTAATAAAAGATAAAAAAAAGTATGATGATAATATTCTCTCTGAAAACAAAGAAACTGAAACTTCCAAAAAAATTTTAAAAAAAAGAATAAACACAAAAATATGACTAATCAACAAATCCCATGTGATAGTGTCTACAAATTCTCTTGAACTTATGTTTCCAATAAACTCTTCTTTCCACTCTCTAATAGCACTAAGCCAACCCATCTAAAGCAAAAGAATTTTTATCTTTCATTTAGCACTAGATGGTTCAGAAATTAATTTGTTACAAATAGATCTATCCAACATAAATGGCTAGATTAATGAATTACCCTAGGAGCAATATCAACATTATTTAGACAAGTTGTTTTGCCTATTGAATTTCTCTTGGTAGACACCCTATTTGCATATATGCTAGCAAAAGATTCCTTGCCACTATAGTAGCAATTTCTCTCTTTGCTCTTAGATCCATGTCTTCCATCCTTATTTGGTGAAGGTACATTTAGGAAGAAAATGGTTAATAATCTTGGATACCAACTATTAGCAACAATAAGAAAAAATAAATAAAATATGTGAGCCAAAAAATTCTATTGCAAGGGCCAGCATATTTTCTTAAGATATTGGTTGAAGAGGTGATAATTTTCTTCTATAGCAAGCACGTTTATAACTTAGTTTGAGATGTCATTGATTAGATTCTAGGTATAGATACAAAAAAAATAAAATTAGATAGGTTACTAGTAACAGAACAATAAACTGGTTACAGAAAGCTTATACTATTGCTTAGGCACATAACTAAAAGAGAAAATAGAGAATAAATAAAACTGGGGCCCTATTCTTTCCATGATTAAAGAGAAAAGCATATTCATTCAAATAAACCATCAAAATCAAAATTTAGGGAAGGGGAGCCTTGGCACAACGGTAAAAGTTGTCGTTATGTGACCTTGAGGTCATGGGTTCAAGGCGTGGAAATCAGCCTCTGTAAAAATGCAAGGTAAGGCGCCTACTTTAGGCCATTGTAGCTCGGCCCTTCCCTAAATATCATATTTGGAACAATTACCATGAAAATAGGTTCAATGGAATCGCCTAAACATCCATATGAAACATGCTCTCACAGAGGAAAGGTATCATTGTGGTATGCAGACTTTGATAACCGTTATGTTTTGGGGTTGCAATGTTATCTTTCACTAGTCGGATGATTTAATTCTATATTGATAATTTATGGAGCTCTTGCATTATAACTAAAAAGGTCAATGAATCTTTGCATGATCCAACAATAGTAGTTAGGGTAAGGCCTACTTTCTGTTCCATCTCAATGAAGTACTACAGAAAAGCATGAGGCTCCACCATTTGTGAATCATTCAATTCTTCATTTTCACCTTCCAAGAAACCTGGCATAGGCCTTTTATAATGAACAATATCATCAGAACAATTCATCTTCATAGTCATTCTATTTATTGAATCGAAGATAAGTAGAAGGTGATCTTAGGCATGTAAGAGAGTAACCCCAACCCAAAAACGTATATAATTTTGCAGAGAAATTAGGGACCTCACAATCTACTTACCTTGTACAATGCAAAATGGGACTTTTGGCTAAAGGGATTATGATGGAGATCTGTTGGAGATGTCGATGATTGGGACGTGCTACCAGTGACAAAGGGTAAAAAGCTGATCAGTTTGCCTTTGTTTCTTAACACCTTCATTATTGGATGACAAAGTAGGAAACCTAGTGCATACCTTTGTGATGAAGGGGTTATGGTGGAAATGAACATTGGTGGCGAGGGGTGAGATCTGCTGTTAGCGAGAAAGGATGGCATTGATTGGGTTTTCTTATGCTTGTCAGGAGCTTTGTTAAGGGATGACGAAACAGGATTCAACGCTATTGTTTCTCTCTCTAAAAAACCATCCATTGAAATTGATTTTTCTCTCTCTACAATAGTTTAGGTTTTACACTGAAAAGAAGATTTGACATATCTCATATAACAACTCAAATATCATGTATGATAAAGTTAAATAAACCTCCTATCTCACATATGCAGAAGATATTGTAGTTAAATAAACCTGATATTTCACATATGCCGAAGATATCATAGTTAAATAAACTTGATATCTCACATATACCTATAATATTGCAGTTAAATAAGCTATATTTTTTAGATATGCCATAGTATCTCAAAAATGCCAAACATATGTCATTAAATAAACACCCCTAAAGGGATGAGAAATATATTTATTTTTCTAAATGAATCTAAAAACTATACAACAAAATAGTGGTATCCATTGCAATACCAGTCAAATACAAGGCCTCTTTAAATCCATAACAACTATATCGGTCTGAATTTCCCTTTATAAAATTATATGGCCATAAAATAGAATAACATAATATATTTTTATATAAACATATTTGACATAATTTTTATATAGGGTCATGATATTTTCAAATGCTATTTCTAGATGGTGCTTTTTTTTCTTTTTTTTTTATTTTAGGCTTGATTTTTTATCAAGCCCATTCTTATTATTCAGGACCCCTTAGATTAGTCTCACATAAGTAACTACTCCTATTGAACAGTTGCAACCTTATTTGTTTATGTTTTGAGTTACATTCAAAAATAAAAACAAAAGTTAGTGTCACTCCAATTGGCATGGCTTTTCCTGGGAAATTTAAAAAGAAGGGTCCAAACAAGATAGACTCCTTACATCTGACAAATAAGCAACATGAAGGCAGCATTTGAAAATAAGACATAGCCATAGTGTTTGAAAATATCAAGACCCTTTTATGTATATATTTCTCCCTAAAAGTTAGATATGCTATTTTTAATGTGAATTATTAGCTTTTTATTACTCTACAGAGTATACTAGTTAGTTGTTTGTTTGTGTTCTATTTATATATATTTTTCTATTATTTAAAGAAATCATATAAATAAATAAATTTGAAAAATATATAATACAAAAATTCATATTTTTAATCCCTTGCTTTGTGGACCATTACTTCAACAAGGTTAATATAATCTTCTTGAGTATGTAACCATTGCCTAAGTTGACTCAACTTTATATACAATGAAAGAGTTTTTTTTTTTTTCTTTTTTTTTTTTAATACCTAGACGAAGAGAGACCTAAACTAGATAATGCAACTTATATGCAAAATGATGCAAAATAAAGGGCACATGCAATATAACTAGTCCTATTTTAAACTAACAAAAAGGTTTATTTTTCATGATTTTCTTTATAGGAGTGTCGCTTTTAGGTTACATCTAATATAGGTGGCTCTTCCTCTCTTTAAGACTTGCCTTTTGCTTACCAGTTAGATCTTGATCTTAATCAACCACTTCACACTCTCCTCAATCATGCTGATCTGAGTCATTAAATGCATTGGCATAACTAGTCGTTTAAATACCAACATAGTTGATTAGATAAGGACCACTGGAGTGATAATAAGTTGCCTCCTTCTAAGAAGGTTCTCTAAGCTCCTCAGCTGTTATAGGTTTTTTCTAAGTTGATTATAATTAATTAGTTTAAGGATATGGTTATGCATAAGGTAATGTTTAACCTAGGTGGGCCAAGGGATAGTGATGAAATCCACCCTTGATCTTGTAGTGGTAAATGCTCTTACTAATTTATAAAAGCATTCTCACACAGTTTGATCAATATATACATGTGTGTGTGTGTGTGTGTGTGTATTCACCTTAAAGCAATTAAACGTGCCCCAATTATGCAATCAAAAGTCATAAACTTATATGCAAACCTTAGTATGCAACAAGTAAGGAAAGGCTTTCTAAAGGCAATCAAATATAGAAAATGAAAAGAAGTTAGGAAAGCTCGCAACTACAAGGGTGGGTCTATGTACATGTCATCTCCTCTTCTAGGTTAGGATGGTCCACCCTTGACCTATATTATTACAAACATTAATTTTTAATTGAATGAATTATGTAAAAAATATAATTTTGTCCTCACTAGAATCTACTCAAATAAAAAGTTAATTGGAAACTATCCCAAAGTCTTCCATCAAATATTTATTCTTTCTCAAATTCCTAAGCAAATTAAAAGGAAAGTATCAAATTCTATAGGAATGTGTGCAAACTAACTATATGTAGCCCTAATCTATGATTAGTGGTAAAGTAAATAAACCTATATTCTAATCAAACTCCATTGCGGGAACTTGATGTGTCTCAATTATTATCGTGAATGCACAACTCTATTGGAGTATAGAATTGACAAATATAGGTTGATTATATGAAGACTCTTTAATAAAACAATAGTTAATCAAAATTTAGGTCATCTTACTTTAACTTAGCTAGATATTCAAGATACAGACAATTTCTAACTAATGATAAGGAAAGTAAAGACATAAAGTAAGTAAATAAAAGAAAGAAGAAAGAAACTAACTAAAAGGAAACATTTAAGTTAAACAACTAAGCAACTAAAAAGCAATTAAAGAAACTAAGAAACTATTTAAGAAATGAAATAAAGCAAGAAACTTTCTAAAACTACAACTAACTAAAGAGCAATGAAACAAGCTAAAACTACAATTAACTAAAAATTAAAGTAAGGAACAAGTAATTTAGAATAGAAAAAAACTCTTTTATTAATAAGAAAATGGAAAATTTACAAGGATTTTGTAACAACCCTCAAATTTGGGTCATTTTCTACATATTAAATCATAAATTTGATGGAGAGAAAAATGAGAATTTAATTTCATGGAAAATAGAGTTTTATGGAAATAACCTCTTTAT
Organism: Warburgia ugandensis; assembly: GCA_035236585.1. Lineage (NCBI taxonomy): Eukaryota > Viridiplantae > Streptophyta > Magnoliopsida > Canellales > Canellaceae > Warburgia > Warburgia ugandensis. Next base: position 45,042,962 of record CP141133.1, read on the forward strand.
AAACTCAAAATTTGGACTTGAGACTATCAAATTTGGAATGTACATGTCGATACAAATTCAACGACACTAATTTTGCATGAAATGAAGATCAGGAGTGAAAATTCCAAATGTTTTACAAATTGACAGGGGTTAAAATTGATAATGGTACCCCCTGTTTTGTCTGTTGTGACACATGGGTTGAGAAGAAGATAAGACAAGGGAAAATGTAGAGGGACAAAATCCTAGCTACCGTGTCATTTCCCCCTTCCATCTGATTGCCCAACGGTGATCTCCATTCACTGCAACCCCATCCAATAATCCCGACTCTGGCATGCAGGCTTCCTCCCACCAATGAAAACCCCCTCCTGCCGATCTCCCCTGTCGGCATGTGAAAAACCCTTTTCACCTAATAGATTTAGTCGCAGGCAACCAATAACTATAGTTTCACTTTTTCTGGCATTGACAGAACCCAAAATGGGCTTTTCACTGGCTAGTAGCCATTCCCCTCCCTAGATTCTCTCTCTCCGATGTTGATTGAAAACCCAGATTGGGTTATTTTGCCAACAAGCAAACCCTCCTCTCTGGCATGGATGAAAACCCAAATTGGGTTTCCCGTTCTGGCCACTAATGGTGTTTCTTCTCTTCTATGTTAGGTTTTAGCTAGCAGAGCCAGCCCAGTATGCTAGCGTGCACATGAGTCAGCCACACAGGCTACCCTTTTTGTTTTCTCCTTGGCTCGTTTTCCCCTTCCATGGCATAGCTAGGCCTTTAGGCAAGTCGGTGTGCCTAAGATCTTTCCCCATCCCTCTCCACTTTCCCCCTCTTACACCATCAGCAACCAACATTGGTGCACTGATCATTGGTCACTAATTTCCCCTCCCCCTGTCTTTCTTTGTTCTGACAAGTTAGGGGCGGGTTGACTCAGTGAGTCAACTCCCTCCTGACTCATTTTGGGAGAGCTGAGTTGACTCAGCAAACCTATAGCCCCCTTGAACTTTGAACCTTCATTTTGGACAATCCAGGAAGAATCTCAGAGATAGGAGAGTACCCTCACGATCCTTGTAATGCAAGGAACAATACCCACCTTCCCATTCTTTGATCAGGGAAGATCAAACTATTGATTTCACTGGACATTTAATAGGACATCAGTCATCTAATTTGTGATGATCTAACTTCATTTTCTTTATCCACATAGTCCATTATGATCCACATGAAGTATAGATTAAGATCCATACTAGATATTTTGGATTTAAATCATTTATGAAGAGGATTTAGTTGATTTTGATCAACGGAAGATCCAGGTATGAAATGGGAACCAATTTGATTATCTGAACCATTTAGAATTCTTAATTGGATTAATTGGTTAGAATTACTAAATTATTATATGATCTAGGGTGATCAGGTGAAGCATTTTGATTAGATCAGCATGGATAGATGAGATTGGGCACAATTGAGGCAATTGGTGGACGATCCGACCAACCAAACAGCTGAGTGTCATTCAAATTGACTAGTATAAGGTAAGATTACTATCTTAATCATTTGATGGGTTAATTTGACTTTGATTAGATAAATATTGAACATGAAATTCATATAATATGCCCAATTAATTAATTTAAATGACAAATTACCTGAGATTGATGTGATATGAGCTTAATAGCTCTAAATATCCATTGATATAATTATGAATAAGGATTTAATGGTCATGAGTTGGTTTGATTGACCATGATTTGAATTATTAGCTATTTAGGGCGGGCCCTGCCTTAAGATTTCATGACTGCAAAACATTGTACAGTCTTAAAAATGATGTACTGGGATACAAAAATAAAATGTTGTGTAATTAAGAATCCCAGTTAGATAAATTGGATTCTGAGTGTGGGTGGATGTGATATGTAGCCAGGTGATGGAATTGTGGTGGACAGCCCTAGATTTGGCTTCTATTGAATTCAGAGGTACATACGAGGTGTACATTGTCTGAGGTAGGTGATTATGTTTAGGATTTTTCCATGATTTCATAGATCATGATGTGTTATTTGGGAACTTTGAGGCATGTGTTTTATGCCCTATCATATTTTTGTAAAAATGTATTCATTATACATGTTTGATATCATGACATCTTAATCTATACGATTATTCTTGTTTTAATACATGACTGATGATGTGTGTCATGCTTTTTGACTCGAGCTTATAGAGATTTATTACACATGAAAGCTTTCATGGTTTATATCATGTTTTGCTATTTTATGGTGGGTGTTTCTGCCCAGTGGGTACTACGTTAGGAGGGTTGTAGGGTTGGCCACCCGCCCTCTGACTTTATGATATTATGATTAGACATTAGCCCCAAAAGAGGCCAATGTACGTAGGTGGTGGTATCATGGGTAATCCCCACTATGGGTCCGTCCCCCCATATGAGATGGAGGAAGTCTCCCATTTCGGTGTCAACGGGAAGCGATAGTGGTTGAGACCCTGGAGTGGTTGCCACTATAGCATAGTAGCCCATACTCTTATTTTTTATGCTCATGTGGTATGGATATGTTGGGTGAACTCTATGTGGGCAGCCAAATGTGGGTGGACCTAAGGGCCGAGCAACCTACTTAGTGTGCAAGCTACAGGAACCTTGGGATCATATTTGGTATTGATATATTGAGTGAAGCCTATGTGTGCAACTAGATGTGGGCAGGCCTAAGGGCTAAGAGAGCTACCTGGTGTGTGAGCTATAGGTGAGGAACCCTAGGATCATATGTGGTATTGATATATTGGTGAAGCCTATGTAGGTGGCTAGATGTGGGCAGGCCTATGGGTTGAGCACTACCTGGTGTGCGAGCTATAGGGGAGGAATCCTGGAATTGGAACGAGTACTCGTTGCTAGTGATATGAGTGTAGTGAGACAGTCTTAAGGCTTGATTATGTACGGTGCCCTGTTCATCATGATGTGCTTGTATATTATGATGTGGACAAAAATTCTTTGCTTTTAACGGATGCATATCCATGTATTACTCATGTTTTGCTTGCCATGGTGATTGGATTTGATATTGTTTTATTTAGGTGAAAAGCATGCTTTGATTATTATTAATTTAGTCAGACTCATGAGTTTTCATGCTTTATTCCTGATGATTTAATGTGCATTGTAAATTATTTGCTCTATAAGATTCTCCATGATATTTATATCCTATGCAACTATTTTATCTCATGTTTTATTTCCTGTAATCACCTACATAAGAAATATCTTACTTAGGCATTTCTTTGTTTGCAATGCCTCAGATACAAAGAGTAGCAACAAGTTTGACTCATTAATAGAGCAGGCAAAAGTGATGACAGTTCATGGTGAAGTATTGAGGATATTTCAGAAATGATAACGTTTGTTTAGGACCTCACTTTGGCCATTGTTTATGGACTGTACATTAATATAAATTGCAATGTGATCTAGATGTAAGGACAAGTATTTAAGTTGGATGTGATTGTTGTGTATGGATGAACCTAGGCAATGTTGTCATATCTTGATTTCTTATCCACTATTAGAGTATATGTTTTATTGAATATAGTATTTTATTTGGATGGATGGGCATGGAGACTGAGTCTCCTAATTGTCATGTCATGTATTGTATTTATCAGGTAGTTTTTGTATCACACATGTGATGTGCAATGGTCCAAAATATAGAGGAGACTCTACTGGATTTTCAGTAGAAAAGGGATATCATTTTGCCCTTAAATTCATGATTTTGTGGTTATATGACTCCCAGGATTTTGAAATAAATGTTTTTTTATTTAAAATTTTGTTTTTGATCAATTTAAAAATTAAAGTTTTAAAATAGGGATCCCGACAAATTTTGAAAATTGTTATTTTATTGTTGAGGAAACTCGGGGTGTCATAGTTTGGTATCAAAGCCTAGGTCTATTCCATCATAGCCATTCCAATAAATCTAAAGGTCACATATAGTCCATAAGGTAAGGTGATTCCTAAATATGAGTTACAGAGATAACTCATATAGAGAATGTTGATGATTGTGAAATAAATAATGCCTTGATGTGGCAGCTTTTCCTAGAGAACATGAAACTTTAAATCCATGTATGAGTACAAGGAGGTATACTTTTATGAGAAGTGCATGATTCTTAGAATCATGAATTGGAATAAAGATTTTAATTTTTTTTTTTATCTTAGTGAGAACCTTATTATATGACAAAAGATACATTCATATGAATTGCTTTTGAGAGTTCAAGTTCTAACTTGAACGTTGCGAGTAAACTTTTGGAAAAAGTCTAACAATTATTGTAGTAACAATGGTATGATAAGAATGATGAAGTACAACCTTAATGTTCCAATGGATGAATTATTCGATCTATGAGATGAAAATTTATGGGTTCTTGTTCATATAAAAATATTGATAGCTAGTCATCAATTGGAAGTAAATGCTTATAAATCATTCTGAGGATTTCAATTATGATTGGAGACACATAGCACTTGATGGATATAACAACCATTTTACGATAATACTTAGTAGCAATGATGTGAATCAAGTAGGGAGAGATACTTATTGAAGTAGTTAGGGAGAACGGATATTGCTATGAGAATAAGGTGAGATAAAAACTAATGAGTTCTTGCACTTACAAAAATGTTGATATTAGACATTAGTGGAGAGTGAATACTTACAAAATTTCTTAGGGTTTTAATTACGATTTGAAGTGCTTATTACTTGGAGGGCATGATAACTAATTTATGAAAATAATTCTTGAATAGAAATGATTTTGTGATGAATTAACTAGGAAGAAGATGAAGTGAATAAGGTAAGATGAAATTGATTATGATTGATTTACAACCAACACTGATGGAGATGATAATGTGGTTTTTGATGACTTAGGAAGTATTATAAAGGATAAATTTCATTGGATGTGAAATTGATCAAGTTGTAAATGATATGGCTTGATATGACCATGAAATAATTTATTAGTTCAAGGAAGTGGAATGGTGGAGGTGAGGACACTACAAATATAATTATGAGGATTCTAAGGATGGTTATTTGAGATGATTAGTTTCTCTATCATTGAGAATTTTATTTAGAAGGGCCTTAAAAAGGTTTATAATAATTAATATTTTGGAAAACTAAGAGAGTTTGCCACTTAAGGCGAAGAATTAGACGGTTCAACAATATTGAACCAGTAGACACAGTTGAAGAGACTTGCCCTAACTCCTTCACGATGAAGAAGGGTACCATGGATAGATTGTGATATATCGACACTTGTATTGAGGGACCAGGTGATTATGTCGTGTTCTACACTGGTAGCAAGGTTGCAGACATAACCTCTATGTAAAATGGGATTCTCTTAGGATCAGGGCTGACTACAGAAAGTTAGACATGGGTAGTTCGAGTCAACCTAGTAAGGGCAAGTGACCTTTCATTGACACAGCTGCAGAGGCCATTGAGCTAGCAACGTTTGATTAGGCAGTGTTGGGATATGGATGGGAGGTGTACTAGTTGTAAGGATAGACACCTGGACAATTATGTCCTAGAGTTAGTAGACCACCAGAGCAATGGTAGTAGCATCAGTAGTCACCATCATAATGGCAATCCTTTAAATGTTTTGAATGTGGAGAGCCAGGATATTCCTTTAGATACTGTTCCATGGACAATGAGTCAGATAGACAGACATTAGGGACAGGGCAGAGATGGCCCCACATTATTAGTGATAAATCTTTCCATTACTTGGAGGCAAGTACAGGCCTCGAACCAAGTAGTGAAAAATATGTTTTGATCACCAGTAACTATGTTATAATCCTCCTTAATCTAAGATTCAATAATTTTTGTACTTTATGTATTGACACCTTGATGAATACGCTTGTATATATGACAGTCTCTGAATTGGATGTTATCACATCGATGATGAGTGAGAGGATGGATATTGAGCTAATCTTACTTGATATGATTAATCATGATACCATCATTGGGATGGATTCTATTTATTGGGGGACAATTGGTTGCTGTGAGGAAAAGATCACTTTTAGTGTAATTGGACAGTCAGTGACCTCTTTTCTGTATAGGAAGAGCATCATTGAGGCTGTGTTATTTTTGCCTTGAAGGTAGTACAGTACTTTCTTGAGATGCTATGTCCTCCTTGTTAGTGTGATAGTGGATGACAGAGAGCGGCCACAGATTGTGCACACATATGGTGTGCGGGAAGTCATAATGTTCCTAAGGAGGTTTCAAGATTTTACACTACGAGAGATTGATTTTTCACATTGATATTGATTTGGCATCAAACATAGTGTCATTTTCTAAGGTGCCATACAAGATGGCCCCAACTGAGCTAGGAGGGTTCCGACTATAGTATTTATTTGATGAGGGTTATTAGACCTGGTGGGTCTTCATTGGGTGCATTAAACCTCTTTATGAGAAGAGCGACAAATCCCTGTTGCTATGCACATATGATTGATTATTTATAGCACCACAATAGAGAATTGATATTCTGTATCATGTATTGATGATCTATATCATCAACTTTGGATGGTGCATGGTATTGGTGGATATTAATTTGAGGTCTAGTTATCATCACCTGAGGATTGTGACTGAAATGTATTTAGGAAACTTTTTATAACTTGTTATGATTATTATAAGTTCTGGATGATACCAATTGATGAAATTAGTATACTGACAGTATGTATGGATATGAAGGGCTGAATTTTTAAAGGTTATTTGGATGAGTCATGAATATGTTAGTGAATGATGTTTTGTATACTCCATGAAGGGGAGAAGCACAAGAAACCCTTGTGCATTATTCTGAATATCTGAAAGACTCATCTTTTGCGGTAAATGTATGTGAGTATGAATTATGGTAAAAAAAGTTAAATTTTCTTGACCGCGATACCTCTACTAATAGAGAGATAGTTTATGGAGAGTATAATGAACTAAGACTAGCTAAACTAGTGACTAAGGTTGATAGTTTCCTTAGTTGGTGAACTATTATTGCTGGGATATTGAGTTCTCCCAGATAGTAGTGACATGGATACTATTTTATATTACATATATGAGCCTAAATTCTCATGAAGGTGAGAGATGTGACAGTAAAGTATGTTTAGTATGAAAGCATGTTCTTATGTATAATTAGCATTTGATTTATGGTTTATACTTGTAAGTAGCCGATGAGGGCGGCCTAAGAGGGCAACTAATGAGGGCGGGTGTGAGAGGCATTGATGAGCTTCTAGGTGGCAGGCTCCTAGTTACTCACAGTATGATTGTGCTGTGGATTGGATTTTGATTGGCATATAATTTCCTGTTAGTGAGCAAGTATGCTCCGATTTTAATTAGCATATGATTGCCTATTAGTGAGTGGTATGCTCCAATTTTGATTGGCATATGATTGCTTATTAGTGAGCTGGTATGCTTCGATTTTGATTGCCATATGATTTCCTATTAATGAGCTAGTATGCGCTAATTTTGATTGGCATATGATTTCTTATTAGTGAGCTAGTATGCTCTGATTTTGATTGGCATATGATTGCCTGCTAGTGAGCTGATATGCTCTGATTTTGATTAGCATGTGATTGCCTGTTAGAGAGCTGATATGCTCTAGTATTGGTTAACAAAATTTTGCCTATTGGTGAGCTAATGTGCACTAATATAAGCTTAGTATGGAATTGCATATGTATGAGATGAGATGCTCTGATTGTACCAATATGGTGATATACTTATACTAGCTCTTACATGAGAGTATGGGTTATGACAATTGCGTTATATGTTGTTATGATGCATTCTAACCATATTATGAGTTAAATGAATTTGGAATGGTTTGAAATGTGCATTGATTTATATATGTGAGTTGTTATCTGGGGGGGTGACATGGCATGGAATTTTTATTAACATTGACTTTGGAAATTTTTGGTATGATATGTATACCTTGTGATATGGGGATGTTTTAGAATTGTGGAAGAATGACATGAAAAGAATTTTAGGGATGAAATTCCAATAAGGAGGGAAGAATGTAACAACCATTAATTTGAGTAATTATCTACATATTAAATCATAAATTTGATGGAGAGAAAAATGAGAATTTAATTTCATAGAAAATGGGGTTTTATGGAAATAACCTCCTTGTAAACTCAAAATTTGGACTTGAGACTATCAAATTTGGAATGTACATGTCAATATGAATTCAACAACATTAATTTTTAGAGAAATAGAGATTGGGAGTGAAAATTCCAAATGTTTTACAAATTAACAAGGGATGAAATTGATAATGGCACCCCCTTTATTTTTTCTATTGTGACACATGGGTTGAGAAGAGGATAAGAGAGGGAACAATGCAGGGGGAGAAAACCCTAGCTATCGCATCGTCTCCCCCTACATCTGATTGCCCAATGGCATTCTTCATTCACAGCAACCCGCAACCCTGTCTGGTAATCTTGGCTTCAGCATGTAGGCTTCCTCCCACCAGTGAAAACCCCCTCCTATCAATCTCCCCTAATGGCATGCGAAAAACCCTTTTCACCAAATGATTCAGTCCCTCGGCAACCAGTAACCCCAGTTTCCCTTTTTTCAGCATTGACAGAACCCAAATAGGTTTTTCACCTACTAATAGTCGTTCCCCTCCGCGGATTCTCTCTCTTCAGCATTGATTGAAAACCCAGATCGGGTTATTCCACCAGCAAGCAAACCCTCCTCTCCAACATTGATGGAAACCAAGATTAGGTTTCCCCTTCTGGCCACGCATGGTGTTTCCCCCTTTCCTCGGCTAGATCCCTCATTTCCCTCCCCTCTCTCCTCTCTCCTCTCTCGTCGGGTTTCAACTAGCAAAGCCAACCCAATACGCTAGCGTGCGCATTGGCTGACTACATAGGCTACCCTTTTTGTTTTCTTCGTGGCTTGTTTACCCCTTCCACGGCACAGCCAGGCCTTTAGGTGGGCCTGTGTGCTTGAGATCTCCCCCCATCCCTCTCCACTTTCCCCCTCTTACACCACCAGCAACCGATGCCGATCACTAGTCACCAGTTTCCCCTCTCCCCTGTCCTTTTTTGTTCTAATGAGTTAGAGTAGGGTTGACTTGTTGAGTCAACTCCCTTCTGACTCATTTTGGGAGAGCTGATTTGACTCAGTAGACCCTACAATCCCCTTGAACTTTGAACCTTCATTTGTACAATCCAAGAAGAATCTCGAAGATCTGAGAGTGCCCTCCTGATCCTTTAATGTGAGGAACAATACACATTTCCCATTCTTTGATCAGGGAAGATCAAATCATTGATTTGATTGAACATTTAATTGGGCGTTAGATCATTTGATTTGTGATGATTTGACTTCATTTTTCTCGTCCAAATAGTCCATTATGATCCACACAAAGTATAGATTAAGATCCATACTAGATATTTTGGATTTGAATCGTTTATGGAGAGGATTTAGCCGATTTTGATCAACAACTGAGATCAACTAAAGATTTCGGTATGAAATGCAATCCAATTTGATGATCTGAACCATTTAGAATTCTTAATTGGATTCATTGGTTAGAATTGGGAGATCAAGTGAAGAATTTTGATTAGATCAGCATGGACAGTTGAGATCGGGCACAATTCAGGCAATCAATGGATGATCCGACCAAGTAGATAGTTGAGTGTCATTCAAATTGACTGGTAAAAGGTAAGATTACTATCTTAATCATTTGACGGGTTAATTTGATGGTGATCAGATAAAGATTGAACATGAAATTCATATAATAATGCCTGCTTAGTTAATTTAAATGATAAATTACCTAAGATTGATGTGATCTAAGCTTAATAGCCCTAAATATGCATTGATATAATTAAGAATAAGGATTTAGTGGTTATGAGTGGGACTGAATGACTATGATTTGAATTATTAGCTATTTAGGGTGCCCCGCCTTAAGATTCCATGACTATAAAACATTGAATAGCCTTAAACGCGATGTACTGGGATATGAAAACAAAATGTTGTGTAGTTAAGAATCCAAGTTTGATAAATTGGATTCTGAGTATGACTGGATGTGATATGTATCCTGGTGATGGAATTATGGTGGACCGAGCTAGAGTTGGGTCCTATTGAACTGGGAGGTACAGACGAGTAGTACGTCATCTAAGGTAGGTGATTATGTTTGGGATTTTTTCATGATTTCATAGATCATGATGTGTTATTTGGGAACTTTTGGGCATGCGTTTTATGCCCTATTATGTTTTTATAAAAATGTATTCATTATACATGTTTGATATCATGTTATCTTAATCTATACAATTATTCATGTTTTGATACATGATTGATGATATGTATCATGCTTTTTGACTCAAACTTATAGAGATTTATTACACATAGAAGTTTCCATGGTTTATATCATGTTTTTCTATTTTATGAGGGGTGTTTCTGCCCGGTGGGTGCTATGCTATGAGGGTTGTAGGGTTAGCCACTCGCCCTCTGATTTTATGATATTATGATTAGACACCAACTCTAGAAGGGGGCAATGTATATAGGTGATGGCATCATGGGTAATCCCCACTATGGGTCCGTCCCCCCATGTGAGACGGGGGAAGTCTCCCATTTCAATTTTGACGGGGAGCAGTAGTGGTTAAAACCCTGAGTAGTTGTCACTGCAGCATAGTAGCCCATACTCTTATTTTGTATGCTCATGTGAATTGGATATGTTGGGTGAAGCCTATGTGGGCGGGCCAAAGGGCTATTTAAGGCCAGCTCCACATTGAGATTTCATGACTGCAAAACATTGAATAGCCTTAAACACGATGTACTAGGATATGAAAACAAAATGTTGTGTAATTAAGAATCCAAGTTAGATAAATTGGATTCTGAGTCTAACTAGATGTGATGTATCCAGGTGATGGAATTGTGGTGGACCGAGCCACATGTGAAAACCCCAAAATTTTTGGAATTATTTGGAATTTTTAAAAAAGGAATCAGGTCTTGAAACATAGGTATTTGGAATCATTTAGGGAAACTAGTCAAAATGACTATAAGCATGCTGAAATCTGAGCTCGGGTGAAAATTTCCTATTTTTCATAATTTTTGTGAATTTACATTTATCGATAAGGGTAAAATGGTCATTTCACTTTTGTGTGGGTCCACAAAAATTGGGTGAGCTTGTGGATAGCCAGCTCAGGGAATATCAATGATGAAGAATAAACATGATGAGGAATATGCTTTTAATTTAATAAGAAAAGTAAAATTTTGTTTAAAATAAAAATAATTAAAATTTTAATTAAAATAATACAAAAATAACCCTATAAATACCCCCCTTTCTATAGACTATACAAAATTGCACAGATCCCCAAGGCTCTCCCTCTCTCTCTCTCTCTCTCTCTCTCTCTCTCTCTCTCTCTCTCTCTCTCTCTCTCTCTCTCTCTCTCTCTCTCTCTCTCTCTCTCTCTCTCTCTCTCTCTCTCTCTCTCTCTCTCTCTCTCTCTCTCTCTCTCTCTCTCTCTCTCCTTTTCCTTTTCTTCCTTTTTCTCTTTCCAGCCGTAGCAGTGGTCCCCACACCCTCCTGACACAGGAACTAGCCTGTGGTAGGCTGGCGTGTCCCGGGATGCGCCTTCCATCCCTACACACCATAAGAACTACCGGCTAGGGTTTTCCTCTAGCCCGGTAATTCCTCCACTAATCTACACTTTCTAGCAAAATCACTGGAATTGGAACCTAGATTCCGGTTCGTCTAATCTTCCTCTTCAAAACCCCTCTCCCATTCCTCCTCCCAGGCACCGGCAAGCACTCTGGCAGCAAGATATTTACAAAAACGTCTAACTAGCGCTTCAAAATCTGGCAAATTTCTCCTTCTCCAGCTCTCCTCTCTACTCCAAAATGGATTCAGGTAAGTCCTTCCATTCCCCATGTTTTTTGGCATGTTTTCCCCTCTGGTTTGGTTCACTAGCTATTGAATCACCAGTGAACTAGATCCGGTGACCTAGGATTAAATCATCGGTAAATCAGCACTTTTTAGGAATTCTGAACCATTAGATCAGTTCAGAGAGTCCCAAAACCCCCAGATATGATTTCACAGAAAATTTCCAAGGCCATCTGGATGTTGATCTAGGAGCCTATTGATTTGACAGTCTAGATCAAACTATCTCAATAGTTTTTGGAGATCAACTCCAAAGACACACCCAACATGAAACACACAAAGACTCCCCGTGGGCGCACCTCTGCGCGTGCTCACGAGTGCAAAGTGTCGGGTGCGCAGTCATGGAGGACGGCACTACACGCCACTTCCTGGTTACAATGAAGTGCACCGCCTCCCTTTTGTCCTATTCTAACAGTCCAGATCAAATCTGGACTGTCAAAACAAATTTAAAGCTTAAAAATTCAATTCAAAGCACATTTTAACTGTAAATCAAGATCACAAAGAAGCTCTGAATTCTTGGAAAAGAGTATAATTTAATAGAAACATAAAATTTATGTTTTATTCACTATAAAAATCTATAAATTACAAAAAGAGGTACTCATTCCCAAGATTAGTCAAATATGACATGATCAAACCTTGGATGTCTAATCTATTAGTGATTTAGTGATGAGGAAACATGGAATCAAGAGTTAGATGTGACTGATCTAGGATAAATTAAGAAATTTAACCTTAATGGAAGGTAAATCTTAAAAATAATCATGGATTTACTTGATTTGACTAATCCAGCATGATTAGAAAACTATAAAATAGTATGGATGATGATCTAATGATAAAATCATGAGAAATAAATGGCTTGATGCGGCTAATTTGGGATAGAATGAAATCTATGCCCTTAATTTGGATAAATTGACTTAAGATCTTCTTGATCGGTTGGATTAGGAAAGATTAGATCATATGATGAGATGCATCAATGATCTAGTGATGATATCACATTAAGAAAATATGATAGATTTCAATAAAATGAAAGATCAAGATCTAAACCCTTAATGGTATGAAACATGAATAGAAATCAAATTACGATCATTTGATCAAAATGAATAAATAAGATGTTTTCAAATGAGCATGTGAATTATCAAATTCTATTATAAATGTTCTTTTATTTGCTTAGTTGATTTAATTTTTAGATTTATTTATTTAGGCTTTACTTTTTCATGTTATGTAAATTACATGAAAAATATAATTAAATAAAAATAGATATTGATGAACATTTACATTGAATATGGACATGGACATGGACATGGACTTAATGATAGTAAGGGCTATAATTAGTAGAACAATATAAGGAATATCATTTCCTTAGCCCAGATTAGGAGAATAATAAACCTCATGAATGACATTTTAAATGTTCATGGATCTAATTAAAATCAAATAGCAAGAGTACTTAGGGTTTAATGCTTATAGGAACCTTATAAAGGTTGAGCTAAGGTCACCCCAGTAAATGCTAAACATGGTGGTTAACGAGGTTTTCTAATAGAGCCTCGCTCTTTCCCCACCTTCTGACGACATTTGTGAGGTCTAAATGCCTCCTTGCATGAGGATTGAATTAACCACTATGTGAGCAACTTTTAACTGGTAAGCCTTAGTCAACTCTGAAATAAGGAGGACCTATTTAGAATTAGGAGTGCATAAATTGTCTTCAACCAGTAAGACATTAATTGGTTGAATAATAATAAGATCATAAAAGGATAGTAAACTATCTAATCCTAATAAAAATGGTAATTAAGATAATCAAAGATCAAACAAGATCCATAGGGAGATCTTGAATGATCAAGAATAATAAGAATCATAATATTGTATGTATGTTTCGAACTAGTATAAATATTAGACTCAAATGTAGTTCAATAGATTAGACCCTTGATCAATATGATCCACGGAACAAGATCCAAATCATCCTATATAAGGATGATCAAAAGAACAATTAGGAAGTATAAATAAGTTGAAGAATGATTGTATACATATGATTTGACAGATACATGAAGGATATGATGATCAGGATCAATGAGAAGATGGATGGTTAAAGTAAACATAGGTAGACCTTAAGAATATATTCAATATATAAGATACATGTATTTTATATATGATCTTATCCTAATAAATGAGTTTTGATTATAATTTCCTTAGAATTGTCATGAAACAACAAATGATGTTGAAATGAATACAGAGGGATTGATTAAGTAATTATGAAATTATGTAATGGGTAGAATGAGAAGATTTGAACTATATAAGTTGGACCCCCAAATTGTAAGGAAATAAGTTATAGACATGTCCTATTATAACCAGACACATAATTTATAAGTATGAAATATTATTTTCCATACAAGCATGGAGGCTTGTGGTTTTGTTTTAAGATAGGCTTAAGCCTAGGGATGCTAATGCTAAGAGAGTTATAAGGGTTTGGCTGCCTGCTCTTTGAAACTGATTATGATGATGATACTATGCCCAAAGAGAGGCAAAATGTTGGGTGGGGCAATTATGAGATGGCTGCCATTGTGACAGCCATGGTTTCCCCCATATGAACATGGATATGTATTTTCTACTATGATATCAATGGAGTATTATGCAGTTATCCGGGCGCACTGTACATATTGAGACTGCGAGCACAATAGTCCTTTGATATTTTGCATTATGATGCAATTGATTATGTCATAGTGAGATGCCTTATGTTATGACATGATGAGATGACTTATGTTATGGCATGATGAGATGACTTATGTTATGGCATGATGAGATACCTTATTTATGGCATGATGAGATGCTCAGTAAAAGTTATTTCCAATGTTGTATTGGAGGATGATTCCCAATCGGGTATGATTATATATTAACACCTAGTGTTAATATTGAAATCAGTTTGGAAATGAGATATTATTGATGATATTGACTATATTCATGATTTTTAATGGTTTTATTTATATGTTATATATACATATAATTCATATGATGAGTGAAGGATAAAATGTTTATCCAATTGTATAAATTGATTTATATCATGGATGTAATGAACTGTTGATTTTGAGATATATTGAATATATGTCTTAAATCCCCCACCAAGCATAGCTTGCTAAGATATTGTAAATGTTTGAATGTTTACAATATCTCAAAAATAGTTAAGGAAGATTGAAAGCTCAAGACTTGTGGATAATCATCACCAAACTACAGCTCAAGGTATATACTCTGAGAAAGATTGTATTGATTTTTTTTTAATTTGGATTGTAATATTTGGACAAGGTATGTAATGACCACTGGGGCAGTGTATGTGAACCATTGGATCGATCCTAATTTTAATAAAAGTATTTCTATTGATATTCAATAGAAATTTTATTTTATACAAAAATCTATGTATGATATGTAACTTGAGGTGGCACTCGGGTTTTTGACAAATCAATTTCAAAGAAAATATGTTTTCGCTATTTGCATTTTAAAAGAGTCTAAAAATTAGGGCCCTATGTTTGCAAATATTTATGAAAATGTATTTAAAAAACCTGGCTTGTCACACTAGATTTGGATTCAATTGAACTGGGAGGTATAGATGAGTAATATGTCATCTGAGATAGGTGATTAAGTTGGGGATTTTTCCATGATTTCATAGATCATGATGAGTTATTTGGAAACTTTGGGGCATGTGTTTTATGCCCTATCATGTTTTTATAAAAATGTATTCGTTATACATGTTTGATATCTTGACATCTTAATCTATACAATTATTCATGTTTTGCTACATGACTGATGATAAGTATCATGCTTTTTGACTCGAGCTTATAGAGATTTATTACACATGAAAGTTTCCATACTTTATATCATGTTTTGCTATTTTATGATGGGTGTTTTTGCACGATGGGTACTATGCCAGGAGGGTTGTAAGGTTTGCCATCCGCCCTCTGACTTTATGATATTATGATTAAACACTAGCCCCAAAATGGGACAATGTATATAGGTGGTGGTATCATTGGTAATCCCCACTATGGGTCCGTCCCCCCATGTGAGACAGAGGAAGTCTCTCATTTTGGTGTCAACAAGGAGTGGTAGTGGTTGAGACCCTAGAGTGGTTGCCACTACAGCATAGTAGTCCATACTTTTATTTTGTTTGCTCATGTGGTATGGATATGTTGGGTAAAGCCTATGTAGGTGGCCAGATGTGGGCGGGCCAAGGGCTAAGTGAGCTACCTGGTATGCGAGCTATAAGTGATGAACCTTAGGATCATATGTGGTATTAATATATTGGGTGAAGCCTATGTGGGCTTCCAAATGGGGGGGGGAGGGGGGGTGGATCATATGTGGTATTGATATATTGGGTGAAGCCTATGTGTGCAGCCAGATATGGGCGGGCCTATAGGCTAAGCGAGCTACCTAGTGTGACAGCTACAAGTGCGGAACCTTGGAATTGGAATAAGTACTCATTGCCCATGATATATGTGTAGTGAGACACTCTTAGGGCTTGATTATGCACGGTGCCCTGTTTATCATGACATGCTTGTATATTATGATGTTGACATGACTTCTTGTTTGCTTTTGACAGTTGCATATTCATGTATTACTCGTGCTTTGCATGCCATGGTGATTGGATTTGATATTGTTTTATTCAGGCGAACATCATGCTTTGATTATTATTGTTTTGTTTAGACTCCTGAGTTTTCATGCTTTATTCATTATAGACCCCTGATGATTTAATGTGCATTATAAATGATTTGCTATATGAGATTCACCATGATATTGATATCCTATGCAACTATTTTATCACATGTTTTATTTCTTGCAATCACCTACACAAGAAATAGCTTGTTGAGGCATTTCTTTGTTTGCAATGCCTCAGATATAGAGAGTAGCAATAGGTTTGACGCACTAATAGAGTAGGAAAAAGTAATGACAATTTTCAGTGAAGTATTGAGGACATTTCAGAAATGATAAAGTTTGTTGAGGACCTCACTTTGGCTATTGTTTATGGACTGTACACTAATATAAATTGCAATGTGATCTGGATGTAAGGTTAAGTATTTATGTTGGATGTGATGCTTGTGTATGGACAAACTTAGGTAATGTCATCATATCTTTATTTCTTATCCACTTTTGGAGTATACGTTTTATTGAATATAGTATTTGATTTGGATGGATGGGCGTGAAGACTGAGTCTCCTAAGGGTCAGTCATGTATTGTATTTATCAGGTAGTTTTTTTATCACATGTGTGATGTGTAATGGTCCAAAATACAAAGAAGACTTTGTCAGACTTTTAGTAGAAATGGGATATCATTTTGCTATTAAATTCATGATTTTGCAGTTGTATGATTCTAGGGATTTTGAAATAAATGCTTTTTATTTGAGTTTTTTTTTGGCCAATTTAAAAATCAAAGTTTTAGGACATGGATCCCGACACATTTTGAAAATTGTTATTTTATTGTTGAGAAAACCCAAGGTGTCACAGATTTGTTACACGAGCAATGGAAATAAAGCAAATCAAGAAAACAAGTAAAGGTCCTTTAAATCCGAGCTTGAATTTCACTACAAGGCCCTTATATTGTGTCAACTCAATAAGTGCTTGTACACTTCTCATCAACCCAAAATATACTAAAGTTACTACCAAGCTTTTCTCATCTCCGTAATTTGATATGCCACAAACCAAAACAAATCCCATGCAATGATCCTTAAGAATGAAGTATTAAGGCAACAATGAAACAAGGAGGCTTAACACCTTTCCTAAACAATCACCACCCCAAGAAGGAAAGAAGAATGATAGAACTAGAAATAGAAAAAGTTATGTCATTTTCCCTAGCTTAAAAACTCTTAAAAAGATGTAATTTTAAGGAGTTTAGATAAAAATATGATTAGAGTTATTCATCTTTAAAATAGGGCAACCATAGAAGAGGTTTCCTACTTTAAACATGAAATAGAAGGGTAAAAAAAAACACACACACACACACACACAAAGTGGAGATAGTGGCTCTTGTATTGAGACTCACCAATTCAAGCCTTAGGAGTTGAAACAAGGAATAAGCACATAGGGTGATGCTACCCTTCAACATGAAGCTTTAGCTAAGAATCTAAGAGGCTTTATGAATGGATTTGTATAATTCTTAAAGCTTAATAAAGAAATTACAAAGTACCGTTATTTTTAAGAATTGTTTCCTTTTCCTCATTCCAACTCCATAGAGAAAGAAGTCAGTAAGAAGAGGAAGAATTATGCATGAACTACGTATGTATTCTAAAATTAGAAAGTGGGTGTATAACATGAAAATAGAAAGTGAATGGATAAGGGAACATGTAAGAAGATGTATGAATGAAGGAAAGTGAGTGACGGAAGTTGAAAGAATGTGAGATGATTGCAATCCTAGCATGGAAGGATCCATGCGTGCAGCCATGCAAGTGTGCATGGGTGTAATTAAAAATGCAAAGTGCAAGCAACTATATGTGACTGTGATACTATGCTTGAATTTCTACGTTAGAATGCATTCTATATCTAATAAGATAACATCTACAAAGTTTTTAAACTAATCCTAGAATATATGCAAAGAAAATTCAAAAGTCAAACATGAGTTTCTAAACTAGGAAAGTACCAAATCTAAGAATCTACCATGCAACTATTTTCTAAAATGGTCCCAAATTTAACATAAAATTTATTTAAAGGAAATTGAAAAGTTTTTAAAACTAAAATGTAAGGAATCTAAGTTCTAAACGTGGAATCTAAGATTAGAAACTACCCTACTTCTAAATAAGAAAGTGCTTAAAACATGAAAATTAGAGAAATTAAATACAAAACTATGCTACAATCTTAATCCACAAAGTAAAATAAGACCTAAGGAAACAAGATTTACTCATGAAGCCACCATGAATGCAACCTAATTAAGCTAGAAAACTATTATGCATGCAATTATGAGAAAGACGGAGCAGCCAAATTCAGATGGAATGCGTTAAAAATTTAACTCCTAAATGCATGCAAAACTATTCTAATGGAATGGAATCATGGTCATGCATTTACTCTACTCTAAGATGAAGAAAACTACTATGCTAAAAATGAACTACAAAGCAGGGAAAGAAGAGAAAATAATAAGCAAAACTAAGGCAAACTCCAACATTCTCATGGGTGCAAATTTAAGTGTATCATGAAGGATGTGTGTAACTACCTTAGCAATCTAAATTAGCAAAATTTACATGAATGCATGATAGAAGAAGGTGAATGGAAAAGATAGAAGATGGAAGAGAAAATAAAAGGAAAATAAAAAAAGGATTTGAAATGGTTGAGACCCTACCTTTATCTCCAAAGGACTTGAACATGGAAGCTTGAAGAGAGCTTGGGTGAGGATGATCTTCCTCCCTCTATTTCTCCTAGGTTTGGCCTTGACCTCTAGAGAAATTTGAAAGATAAATCTTTTTCTTATTTTTCACCTCTTATTTATAAAGTTTAAGGAGAGAAGTCATAATGATGGATGGTTAAGATCTAAGTCACTTATATCGATTTGACTAAAGGGTTAGATGAAGGGGATATGTTTTTCTATATATGGGAATGTGAGAGAAATAGGAAGGGAATAAGATGGGAAATAAAAGAAATAGGAAGGGGAAAGGCTAAGTGAGGAGGGAAATAAGCGAAGAAAGAAAA
This sequence comes from Warburgia ugandensis, assembly GCA_035236585.1. Taxonomy (NCBI): domain Eukaryota; kingdom Viridiplantae; phylum Streptophyta; class Magnoliopsida; order Canellales; family Canellaceae; genus Warburgia; species Warburgia ugandensis. Next base: position 45,062,416 of record CP141133.1, read on the forward strand.
TAAATGGAAAAGGAAAGAAAGAAGTAGCTTAGGAGGAAAGGAAGGAAGGTGGGGTGGATTTAGTAAGTGTACCCAGGGGGAGGCATCTTTTTCTAATGTGGGATAGTGGGTGACAAATGGAAGGTGGTGAGAAGAAAAGAAAGTGAAATAAGTTGAGAGAATAGTAGGGAATAAGTGGAAAGGGAAATAGATGGGAAGAAAAGAGAAATAAAAGAAAGTAGGTGGAGGGAGTCAAGGGATTTCAAAATTAGAAAGAGCTAAAGGAGGGTAGAATTCTAGTGGCTGTATGTGATTTATTTTTACGAACCCTTAAGATATATTACCATTGGATGAAGATGGGTGATTGAGATCTTCCTTTTCTTAGGGTTTTGTGTTGCCTTTAACATGACAAAGGTATCTAAGATTTTGAAAATTTCAATGCGTCATTTATGACCATTAGATCATGCTTACCCTCTCTTGAATGGATGCATTCCATTATGACATGTAAATCTTCTTTAAACTTTATTTTCTCTCCACTTTTGGATTAGATTGTCCTAGGATGAGTGGCTTTGATTCCTCATACATATCTTCATATATTTCACATGGGACCATGTGTGATTCACTATCTTGTATGGATAAGACATCCAATCATTTGTTGATCTTCTTCTTTTGATTGAATAGGAGAGAGAAATAAGTAAAAGGTCTTCATGTGGGTCCTAGTCTTATTTTTTTTCTGAGAAGGTTTCATTGTAGATGATCCTATTGTATATGAATTAAACTTTTTTCATAAACTTTTTAAGGTGGTGAAATGTATACCAATATGTATGGATTGAGAATTTGCCACCTTTTCACCCTCATTTGAATATGAAATGTGCATGAGATTTCTAACTGCTCTGACTTTGATAGTGACACCTAATGATCATTTTGAATCTCAAGGACTTCATTTTTTGGCATGTCTTACCCATGATGTTATTTGGCAAGTGAAATTGCTGTTTCAGGGGGTAAAATTGGTAATTTAGTGCATTTTTTATTTGTAACTTAGACCTGTAAAATAGTAGAATTGACCCTAGTTAGTGATAATTAAGTATTTTCTAGGGTTAAAACATTCTAAATATAGAGGTATGTAGGTAATATTTCTATATATATCATAGGATCATAAGCTCAAACCTTATTTGCAATTGTCTACAATGAATGAGCCTTTTATGTATGTAAGAATGAGAGTGTTTGTAGGTCCATATGCATAATCTTTTTCAAAATAAGTGTATATTTCTTTGTGATATCCTAGAATGTGATGACAATGATACAAACACCCTCTATACTTGGAAAATGATAGAACTTGGCTCTCTTATCTTGATTTGATCTAGATTATCTAAGATTCATCTTGGATTGATTAGAGTCATCCATTTCAATCTAAGCTTGATTGGATATCTGGAATGTTGATCAGCTATCCAACTCTTAAATCTTGATATATCAACTACAAAACATAGAAAAAAAATCCTAATTAGCATTGTACAACATTTTTTGACACGTACTTACCTTTGGTTGTCAATCTAACCTTGAAAATATGCCAACTTATGGTTAGATGAGAAATAAGTGTTTTAGTACAAATCTAACCTATAAATGTGAAAATGAAGGATCAAATTAACAAATAAGCAAAATTTAGGATTTTAAGTATTATAAATGAACACGCAACACAGCCCAACCAACATTTTCCTAGTCCCGAGCAAAACACATGAAACTCATTTTATTGAAAACAATAGAATTTACGATTTTATAGGTACTCATGATTGCATTTAGCATATGCAATAAGCCCTTAAACCCCTAGGTATACCCCTAGTAGACGAATTAAGCCTTGTGAGGATTTGTAGTAAATTTACCCACAAAATTGAAGAAAAGCATGTCCTAAATTTATCTTTGAGAATTTTTTGATATCCATGCTTATTTTACCAATTTAGCATGTTAATAAAAATAAATGAAAATTTCAAAACCCTACTCATATCCTAAAGATATTTCATTTAGGCTTCGTGTTAGAGTATAGTGCCTGTACAATATATATATATATATATAATAGATCTTAACTTCTAAGTTGACTACAAATCTTGAAATCCATCTAAAATATGTTTTGACCTCAATCCTTACTAATAGTATAGACATAGAATTGAAACAACTCAGAAGAATTTAAAACATATCTCTCTTTAATATGTTAGTAGAATAAAAAACAATAAAAATATCTTATATACTAAATATTCATGAAAGAACTAGAGTTCCTAAGGAACTATTTTTGTTCTCTTTGGAAAGGATGCCATTGCCAAGAAATTTTAGAAATGCTACACCTTCATTTCTATTGATCTATTCATATTCTCATTAAGACTATATTCCTACTAGAATCAACAGGTCTTAAACTGGCATGGAATGTAGGCTTAAGATGACAATTATTCTTTATTTAACTGAAGCGAACATTCTTTATGCACTTTTTTCTTCTTCTTTTCTTTTTTCAAAAATTTTAAATCTTCTTTGAAGAACTTTACTATCTTAATATTCACTTTCTTTATTTGTATTACAACTTAAAGATATTTCTCCAATCATCTCTAACTCATTTTTGAAGAGAATAGGTAATAAATATTTTATATTGGGTATATGAGTAAAGATTAATTTAGTGCACAAATGAAATGGCTTTAATAAAAAGCTCACAAGGGCTATCTAGTTGTAAAAATTATCATTTGGGTAGACTTTATGTCTCTAAGTTAAAAACAAAGATGACCTAAATCATTTTGTAGGTTTTATATAACCTATTAGATTCAACAAGCTTCTAGAAAATTAAAGTTTATACTCAAATAATAAATATTGGTGGCTGACCCAATCAAAGATATACTAGGATCAACTAAGAATTATGCACACTGAAGAAAAATGGACTTTATAGATAACTCTCAAAAGAATGATTGGATAGAAAACCCACATGGGTTATAAGTATTCAATAATTTTCTTCAAGATCTCTAAAGTCATAACTACTTATCAATCGCGACTATATACATGCAACTACATGTAAAAGTGACCTAAGATATGAAATATTTTAGAAAATGAGTAAAATAATAAACAATACATATACAATTCTATTAATAAGCTAATGATGGAAAGAAAGACTAGATTTTAGGAAATCCAATTCTCATCTTTGCATAAAAACTAACACAAAAACTCAAAAATATTTTTAAAATAGCTCAATTTTTTAAAATTAAAAAATTTATTTCCATTTTTTTTTTTTGAAATAAACAAAAACTACTAAAAAGAAGCCAAAATTTGCCAAAATTCTACACCCTCCAACCTAAGTAAAACATTGTTTTTAATGATTAAAAAGTAGGATGGTGATAATGCTTTGAGAAATAAATAAATGGTAGGTATAGAAAAGGGAAGTCCTAAAAAACAATAGTATAGAAATATTATATATGGAAATATTGTAGAAGAACGAGAACCAGTCAATCCCTGTAAATAAGATCTTTCAAAATTGTGAACTCAACATCTAGATCATAATTATCTAAGAAGGGTTTGAAGCATTGATCATTCAGTTTGAAAGGTATAGCTAGTCCTAGTATCCTCAATCTTGACATCCCATTTGAAAAAACATCTTTAACTATATATGTACTGGTCCATCGAGATCTAAGCTTCACTAGGAAAAGATGAAGCCTAGAATTTTATAGGAGTACTTTTTTATGATGGAGTAAAGGATTTTTCTCATGATGTTTCCATCATGTAAAACTTTCATTTTTTCCTTATAAATCCTATTTCTTTCATAAGCTTCTTGCCTAATTTCTTCCAACTCATTAAGCTAAAGCTTACAATGTAAGTATGCATAGTCCATTTTAAAATTAAAGGTTCTAATAGCCCAATAAGCTCTATGTTCCCATTCCATAGGCAAATGGCAAGTTGTACTAGTCTTTTGATGAATTTGTATAAAAGTCCGATTAGAAACTTCTACTTGTCCACTTGTTTGCAGGTGATACAGTGTTGCAACTTTATGAGTAATATTATATGTTTTTCATAAGAGCTGCAAAAGCTGTGTTGCAAAAAGGAGTACCGTATCACTTATAATGGCTCGAGGTGTATCAAATCTAGAAAAGATGTTATCTTTTGAAAACCTAACAACTATTTTATAATCAGTATTCCCAGATGAAATAACCTTTGTCTATTTGAAAACATAGTATACAGCTACTAAAATGTTTACATATCCAAAAGGTGGGAATGGCCCATGAAATCAATGCTCTAAAAATTAAAAACCTCAACTACAAGAATATGATTTAGAGGCATCATATTCCTCCAACTTATTCCCCCTGACTTTTGACAGTGCTTATAAGCTTTACAAAAGTCATTGTGTCTTAAAAAAGTAGGCCTTTAAAAACCACAATGCAAATTTTTTACAATGATTTTTTGTGCAGAAAAATTCCTCCACATGCTTCAAAATGACAAAAGGAGATGACAATATTTTGTTCTATGTCAGGTACATATCTTCTAATCATTTCATTTGGGAAATACTTAAACATTGTTGTACTCAAACAGTTAATCAAACTAGGGAGTCATGACTTAGAAAACCTATAGCTAGAGTAAGGGATGTTCCGGCCATGGGAGTCTTGGTTGTAAAACATCTTAGGAAGAAAGTGGAGAGAGAGAGAGAGAGAGAGAGAGAGAGAGAGAGAAAGAGAGAGAGAGAGAGAGAGAGAGAGAGAGAGAGAGAGAGAGAGAGAGAGAGAGAGAGAGAGAGAGAGAGAGAGAGAGAGAGAGAGAGAGAGAGAGAGAGAGAGAGAGAGAGAGAGAGAGAGAGAGAGAGAGGAGACTCCTGAAGGAGGAGGAGAGAAAAGCCCTGGTAGGGGGATCCTAAACCCTTAGACTAGGATTTTCAAAGTTTTTCAAGCAAAACTTTTATTGTTTTCAAAGATACCATATGCTACTTTTCATAGTAGTAACAACCTTGTTTTTCCTTTATGATGGAAGGAATGCTAGGATACAATTTTGGAAATGATTTTCTTATGATATGTTAGTTTTTCAATTTGTTTGATAACAGTGAAATCTCCATGGCTTTTGGTAGGGAAAGCCACATGTTTTCATCATGTTTCTATGCATTATGTTTTATTGCCTGCCTGTCTGAGTACTGTTGGATCTTTGCACATTTTTAAATACTTATTAGATGTGCATTGTTGAGGAAATTATATTCTCGTGTTCCTAAACACAATGCTAACCAATAGCTTGATAGCCATACTTAAAAATCTGGATGATTTATTAAGGGAAAATAGTGGCTAAAGTGCTATTGTGTTTAGGAATTTCAAAGCCTATTTACAAGTTGAAAGACTTGTAGGTAAAGATGCCTCTAGTATAGATACTAGATAGTGGAATTGTTTCACAAACTTTAAATAACACAAAATATACATGTGAAAAAGTATCTCACTTAAAATTTGGTTAACTTTTGATAAGATTTGACTTAGGAAAAGATTGAAGAAAAATCAATAGGTTACTGACTATAGTTCTAACTGACAGGCTAAAAACCCTATGACATATCCCTCAACAGTTCAAATATCAAAACTTACTTCTTAAGTTAAACTTTAATAACAGTTTCTACACATTGAAAAGATTCGACATACATGGTGGGTTATTGATTGCCTGGTGCAGTTTCCTATTGAGAGTTAATTGGGAAGATTTGTGATCTAAGAATAATCTATAGGGTTAAAAATATGTAGATGTGAAGCTTATTTGATGAGGAACAACATGGAAGAAACCTATTTCAAAAATAATGTGTTTAGGTCATCGAACTGATGTTGGAAAGTTAGACATTGTTAACATTTATGGGGTGCTGGTTGGATAGTAGGTGTTGAATTAGGAACAAACTGATTCTTCTACTTGATAAACCTTATTAAGGGATTGAATAATAAACCAATTCACTAAGTTAGTATCCAAAAACAATAGAATAGACTAAACAAGTAATTAGTCTAATAGGAAACATTGTAATCTACTCTAGGCATACATGTATTGCATGGATTACATATGTTGTAAAGGTGCACAAAAACTTATGATGAAGTTTAATTAGATTAAACACAGTTTAGTAAGCCTTTGAAAGGTTATAAGACTCATAATCAATTTGATATTCTTATGCTAGTAAGTATGAACTTTGAATTATTGTTTTAGATTTGGATTTTTAGTCGTAGAAACCTATGTATTAAGCAAAGAAGCATATGACATGATTATGGAAATCTCATGACTTTGTGTTTTATGAGTTATGGATACCATCTATGATGTGTTTATGATGTGCACGAGAATGACCAATGAGATTATGTGATTGGATATTTTTAGGGCTTGATTTACCCTATGTTATGTGATATGATGATATTTAAATAAAGCAAAATCATATTAAGTCAAACATTACATTAGTTCACAAGATCATCAACTGCATTGTGAACCTATTTGTTATAACTTTCATGCTTTTCTGTTTAGATCTCTATCACAATCTTCTGCTCCTGTGTCTCATTTTTTCAAACCTGAGACATTGTAAACAATTTACAATGTCTCAGTAAGCTTGCGCTTATGTAGGCAGTTTCATCATCGAAATATGAAGTTTATGCACTTTCAAATCCAAAAAAGATACATAATCATATGTTATGCAGTTGAGTAAATATGATGCATAATGAACAGTATAACAAAACTCTAAAATCTCAATCATGCTTTACAAATCAATGTCATGCTGAACCAATTCAAATTATCAGTTTCAATATCCATGCATATTGTTTTTATAGACAATAGTAACCTTTGCGAGGTATTTTACAAGATATAAAAGGCCACAATTAATGTATGCATCATCTCATAAATATACTCATCGACACTACATGGTGAATCATCATAAAAAATCAATAGATGAAAAGCATTTTAACCATGAAATACTAAAATATGATTAATGTATCTCAATAAGTATACATTTATGGATAATACCATTTGAACCTCCTCGAAGTCTTGTGAGGGTAGAAACACTCGTAATCTGGTAATTTGTTGTTGTTCACGAGTACTCATTATAGACCTAAAATCTTATGGTGCCACGCACATGTGCTATCGCACTATATACATATGAATCTCAAAATAATGGATCCTCTGTGTGCGGACAAGATGCAATCAAGTCCATTACTATCACGCCAATACCAAGACAAATAGACTCCCTATACCGTGCACACAGAAAACATGGTACATAAGAGCATGACTTACCCATGATGTCATCAACCTGAATTCGGCCTTTGGCGGCCATGTATCATATATACAAAGTTTTGGAGGGTGGATGATCAGTCCTCAACCCTCCTAGCACAATGTCCATCAAGCCACCATATGCTCTCCATAACATAATAATACTAGGCATCATTACAAGCCGTCATAACATATAAAACCATAGAATTAGATGCACTAGTGAAATCCAGCAAATCAATCTTATGACACGATATAACCATGTAAAAGTAACCCTCACATGGGTTCAATATGAGGATTCCTCACTCATCATTTTATAAATCACAAACTCTATGCAATTTCAAATACATTTTTATGTACATGTTTTCAATTTAATGAATAAATCAACATGGTCTTCCAAAGTGACAAGTTGTATGAAATACATCTACTCATTATATAAATAAAAAATCTCCAAAAATCTCAATTTTAACTATTTTCAAATTGCATGTTTTACAAAAGCATATTGAAGTTAAAACTACCTACCTCCTTGGCAAATTTTTAACAAATTATTTCCTTTTAGGTTTAGCCTTAAACTTAACTTCAATTTGGTCAAACTGCACTTGAAACTATGTAGTACATCCAACATCTAAATCCCCACATCAACATAGAATCATATAAGCATCTAAATCATGCTTAAATCTGAATAGTGTATAAAATTTGAATTTAACGCTCTTTTCGGTTACATTTACATCATAACTGGGGATTTCATGTCTGAGTGTCCCTCACCATTTGCATATTAGATTATTCATCTATATATAATCCCACAATTTATATTATCCAAAATTATGGAACTGTCAGATTTCATACAATCCATCACTCTAAACTATATGATCTCAACTACATAGGTTGTTGATCTACATTCCACATCATGGATTGTCTAAGGCCATTAGACTTCTAATCAGCCATTCACTAATGATTGACCATTGATCAGATGTAAGGAACAGTGTCAGATCACCCTTTGATTTGCTATTCATTCTCTAGATTGGTGATCCGACATCAAGAAGTGGTTGGATCTTGATCTTAGCATGTTATTAGACATTTTTAGCTAATGGGTCAATGAAATTTAGCTCATCCTATGCCAATATTGGATTTAGGAATGCAATGGCAACATCTGATCGTTGATCCTACGGCCTGACCTAACATTTCACTGTATTTGATCAGACAGTTAAGATTTCCTAATAAATTTTTATCCAAATTTTGCAAATTTTAGTCATACCCTAATTAATTCAGGATTCTAGACTTCATCTATGGTGTCTGATCATCAATTAAACATCAAGAAGTCACTATTTAAACAATGACAGATCAGACAACTGAGATTGCTCGATTGGTTTCTAGCCTAGATCAACAATCTCAATTAGATCTGAGCTATATAAGGTAAGTACTTATCCATTTCTAATCACTAATTAGGAAATCAATGGTTGGATCATCCATAAAACTCAAATCTAGGATGAAATCATATGGATTTAGCAAAATACCACAAATCAAGAATAGGGTTTTATAGATCTTACCTCTTGGTAGGGCTTCAGTACTGTTTCCTCTTGGATGTGTAGATTGATCACCATTTTGTTGTGAAATCCTCCGATCACGTCAAGTGTCGATCCCTTCTCTGGTTCACTAGCAAGAATAGCTCAGATCTCTCAATAAACTTGGGGTTTTGGTTCACCTCTTCGTGAAGAGTGGAATGATCAACTCGAATCATCGATCCGAGCCATCATCTTCTCCTGCAATTACTGCAACTCAAGCAAACTTGAAAATCTCTCTTTCTCTTCTCATGGCATGAAGTGCTTCTTTGGCATGCAAGGATTCTCTTTTCCCCTTTCCTTTTCTCTCCCTTCTCCTTCTCTCTCTCCTTCCTTATTCTTCCCCTTTTCTTCTTCCTCCTCTTCATTGCGTTTTTCCCTGTGCATTAGGCTCGACGGAATGGATCATGTTGTCTGTTTTGTCTTGTTTTAAGTGGGATGGGGTGCAGATATCAATTTGGCACCCCTCCTTTAGTAATTTTTTTTTTTCAAAAATACCCTCATATTATAAATCATCATATCTTCTCCATCCAAATTGCAATTTCACTATTCTTTGTCTCATTGGAATCATATCAATGTGTACTTTCCATTTTTTATAGTTTCAAGTTCAAATTTTTAGTTTCCAAAGGGGTCACTTTCATAGAACTTAAATTTACTAAATTAAATTCCTAATTTTTATCTCAATTACAATATAATATTGTACAAAAAAGAACTCAAAATTGAGGGTTGTTACACTTTGCCACCTGAATTACAATCCATTAATTTTACAAACCTCAAGGGTTGAGTTTGATTGACATATCTCTATTCTTATGTGGATTATTATTTGTTTGAGATGAAATGTATGAATAGAATTGTGCATTTGATAATTGTTCTATATGTGATATTGATCATGATCTGCATGTGTATGCTAATATATTCAATCCTAATTTAGGGATTTATTCATTGAGTATTTGTACTCACCCTTGCAACATTTTTTAGGCAAGGATTCTAGATTTTTGCATAGAGTCACAAAGGAATAGAGACAATCAGAAATATATGGTGGAGCTACTTAGTTATTTATTTGATTAGCAGAACTTAGACATTGAATGCTTACTTAAGTTATTTATTGATGGACATGTAATAACATTGATTAGTATGTGTAGTACTTTTTACAGATTTATTAGTTGGTTGTGGCTATGATCAATGGGTCCTGAATGTGCTCATGTAATATTAAATTATTTGATTATATAGTAAGTTTACTAATAGGGATGCCTGGATTTGAAGAAGTAGTTTTGGAAAGATATGTATGTGATGCTTTTATCTTTTCACAAATGTTTTATAAAATAAAATAAAAAAGTTAAGGGTAACCTAACATTTTTAAAAGATATTTATGAGAACTATTTAAGGAAACTTAGGTCATCACAATGCACATACACCAACTTATGTTAAATTTAGTAGGAAGTAATTGATTGTTGGCATTTGTTATTAGTATCACTTTAGACTTCTTTGGAACCACTTGAGTTGGCCTAACCCATTTATTTTCACTTGTGGGGTTGAGGATACCCACATCAGGTAATTTAAGGACTTCTGCCTGAACCAATTCTTTCATAATGGGGTAATGCATCCTCATTAAGCACATTAAAATGGGCCAAACAAGCCTTTACCGTGTCTGGTAAGGAAGACGATGGAAATTGATTTTGTACAACTAAATTTATCATGTTCACACTACGCAAGTCATTAGAGATGTCTCTTGGCTACTTATAAATATTGAAAATATTTAGCTGTAATGTTGTATTACAAAATGGAAGTTTCATAATATCATTCTGTAGTTAATTAAGGCATACGATGTAACCAAGAATAATTGTCTCAAAACGACTGATATCTCATTCCTTTGATTTAGCATTAACTGTGTATCAAAAATTAGAAAATCAATAGGGAAGCAACATCATTCTATCTAGACAATCACATCCCCCTCCTGGTATCTTAACAGATAGTCAGCTGGCTGGAGTGTGCTGGAAGTAGGTTTAAGCTTGTACTTTGGTGGTGTATGATACTAAAGAATCGAACTAGCTTTTTCAATAAAAAATGCCTTCTTTTGAACATTTAATCTTCTTTTGATGGTGCAAAGATCTTTTAGAAATTTGACAGTTGATGGGATTTGTTTGATAGCATTCAAGATTGGTATGTTGATCTTGACTTGCTTAAAAATTTTAAAATCTCATCATTATAGACAAACTTTGTGGCTTGACGTAAGCTTTGAGAAAATGAAGCAGGAAGAGGACAAGGCTTAGTGGGTGAGAGGGGTTCCTTATCTACATATTTTTCTTTATCTTTATCTTTAGAAGGTTCCTAAACCTTATCAACCTTTGTAGGACCTATTTTACCAATTACTTTACCACTACAAAGAATGGTAACTACCTTAGTCTGTTCAATATTAGATTTTTAAGAACCCACACTTATCATGTGCACACCTTGGCATTTGCTTGTGATTGAGTAGGAAGGTGTCCCTTTATTTAGGGTCTACATCATTTGGATCATCATGTTCTTAGTTTCATTCATGGATTGCATATTTTGTCTTAATTGGGCCTCAAATTGAGCATTTTTACTCTCTTGGTTTTTAATAAATTGACGAATATTATCCTCTCCCTACCTCTTAGGTGGGGGCATATAGGGTCCAAGAGCAAGTGGTCCTTTATTTTCTTAGTAGGGCTGGTATGGGGCCTAATGTGAGACATTTGCATTTGGTCCATTGAGACAATTGAAATTAAGGCATAATGAAATTTACAGGAAAAATGGTCATTTATTGGAATTTAAGGTGTTAGCCTATTTATGAAGCATGGAATGTCAAAATTGTGGAACATTCCTAAGTAGGATGTGAGGTACTTTCACAAATACCACACACTTATTCGACCTTCTTAGAAGTGATTTTTTTCCATTTCCATGGCCTCTACTTTTCTAGATAGGGACACATTTTAGCATTTATATAATTTGTTTCAAACATTACATACATTCCTCCCCTAGTGGATGTGGTGGTGAGCTTAGGCTTATTTAGGTAATCCACTTTTTCTGAATCAGCCCAAGTTTGTGCACTCTCTAGTAGACATTCTAAATACTCTTGATCCTCATCAAGTTGTTTATTTAAAAATTTTCATTGCACATTATTTCTACAAATTGGCGCATATCAAAGTTAAGTTACTTCATAAAAGAAGTTGATGATATGCCAAGGTTCACATCCATCATGTTGACAAGTTAACAATAGATCTTTGAACCTTTCCTAGCATTGATAAAATGATTCTTTATCCTTTTAGGTGAAATTCATGATCTTTCAACATAAAGTATTGATTTCATGTATAGGGAAGAACTATTTCAAGAACTCCTTTGTAATCTCTTGCCATGTTTTGATAGAGCTTGTTGGTAGTGAATTGAACCACATATTTGCCTTTTCTTTTAAAGAGAAAGGAAATAGCTTAAGCCTTACTATATCTATTCCTGCATTTTGTGTATGCTGAGTAACACATCCTTCATCATATTCCTTTAAGTCTAGGTAAGACTCTCACTTTCTAACACATGAAATTTGGGAAGTAATTGAATTACTTTTGTTTTTAACTCTAGTGTACTAGCATTTTAAGGTAGAATGACGTATGAAGGTGTGTTGGCACGAGTAGGTTGAAGGTAATTTCTTATAGTTCTACCATGAGGATTTGGGTTATTCCAATCATATCCATGTGCACTGTGTTGGTCCCAGTCCCTATTATTGTTTATTCCCTACTCTCTTTATTGTGGTGAATGATTCCTCCTTGGTGGAAGATCATCGTTATCATCCCCTAGTAGTGGTAGATCATCATGCAAAAGAGGTGGATAATCATCTTTATGATTTCTAAGGGGTAGATGATCCCTTTGATTAGCTTGATGATTTGTCATTATGGGCAACTAATCTAGTTGAATGGTACTTTGGCTTGCTTTAATTAACCTCCAATTTCGTAGCGTATCCAATTATGCATACAATGAAAATTTTTGTCTATTTATTATTTTTATTGTTGTTTTGTATTTTAAGATAAATAAAACCTAAACTAAATGTGCAACTTGGAGACTAAATTGATGCACAACCATAGGACACAATGTCAAACAATCCCTATGGCTAATAAGCTAAAAAGTATTGATTTTCTTTTAAGGTGAGTAGCTTTTAGATTAACCTAATCTAGACAACTTGTAATAACCCCAATTTTTCTAAATTGATTGAGAAAAATCAATAAAGTTTGAGTTTTAGATATTTCGGGCTGAAATATTAGGGTTATTTAAAATATACTTTTTATAAAAGTATAATCAAATCATAAGACATGTAAAATTAAAATTAAAATTATCAAACCCTTCAAAATGACTGTAAGCACCACAAATTTCGAATTCGGATGAGAAATCCTTAAGTTTTTCATTTTTTGGACAAAAGGGGTAAAATAGTAATTTTACCAAAAAATCAAAATATTCCAAAAATCAAAATATGAAACATCAAAATTTAGAATATACTGAGAAATACGAATCCAACGCCACTAAGTACACTTAAATCCGAGATCATGGGAATAAAACCCAAAATTTTATGCATAAAGGGCAAAACGGACTTTTTACACCATGTGGGGCCCACATGGGGACCACCACGTCCCCAACAACCAATTTGATCAGCAGCCCATGTGAAACATGGGTCAACAAAGATCATCTAGTCATGGGGAAGAAAAATTAGGCATGGGAGCATTGAAGACTTTCATGCCATTTTATATTAAAAAAATAACATATTATAATCATGGAAAAAGACCCAAAATGCCTATAAATACAACCCCAAAAATCCTCATAAAATCCCCACGAAATTCTCTTCAATCTCCTTGAAAAATTAGATCTAGATCCCTCCCCAAAAACCCAAAATTTCCAAGAGTTAGCTCTCTTTTCAACTTGTTTTTCTTTTTAGATTGGCACAAGAGACCTAAAATCAATTAGGCACTCTGTTCCAGACCTAATTTGATCAATTCCACCGTCCAAAACTTCCCAAAATATCTATTGTACAAAACCCCCAAAGAAATTTCAAGATCCAACGGTTCAAACAACGGTATTTGCAAGAAAGGTGGATTTTAGGCTATATCTTCATCAACAAGGTATTTTTTTAAATTGGGCATATAAATGAGGTTTTCTCTCCAATCAAGTAAGTGGAAATCCTTTTCATATATGTTTAGTATTTTTTTATGTAATTTTTATTTTACTGTAATTAATTTTGGTAATAAAAAGGTAAAAATAAAGTAAACAACAGAACCCTTAATTCATGATGATGGAGTGCTCAGATGAAAAATCTGACTCTACTAATCAATCGAGAATGTCCAACACCCCTAGGGTAGAAGTTTCAGAAAGATCTGAGTAGTTTTGGACCCTCAATTGAGAGAGATTAATTCTGGTGGGCCTAGATCAAATCTGGACCCTAGGAACAGCTGAAAACTTCAATTTAAGATTGTGGAGTCATATGAACTCCAAATTGAGATCAGAAAGAAGCTATGGAAAGCTTGTAATGTCTAGTTTCTAATGAAGTCATAATATTTCTAAAATTTATTTCTGTATTTTTCTGTATTTTGGAAATAAGTGTCCAATTTCTAAGATCTTCAAGATCTGAGGTGATCAGATCTTGAAAATTTATTTTAGCGATGATATAATAATGTAATAAAGTAATATCTATGGTTAATTTGGACAGATCTTGGATAAAATAAGGGATCTACCCTTTATGGTAGAAAAACCCAAAAAAAAAAAAAAAATACAAAGGGACCCACTTGATCAATGAGATCAAGTGTGATCAGATCCTTGGGATGGAAAGAATAAATGTTTATATGATGAAATCCAAGGAAATCATGGATGGATTATGATAAAAATAGATCAATGTGATCTTTTGACCTTAATAGAGAAAATTCTCTAAATATAACTAAAGTCCTTAATCAAAAGAAAAGATCTAAGATCAAATGGTTGGATCATAAGTAAAGGTTTCTAAAAATGTAAATATAATTAGTTTCATTTTATATTATTATGTTATAAAGCATGCTAGTATAACATTTAGAGTTTAGTATGATATGTGTTCATTCTTATCATAAGGAGCTAGATTTAATTTAAGTACCTTGCCTCATTTTCATTGAATGTTAAATTAGGTAGTTTTATGCTTTAAATTTATAATTCATTTATGGTTGAATGTTAGTAGTAGATTTACTTGTTATGAGATAAAGAGCATAAAACATCAAAAATGTATTCTAATGAGAAAGTAGAGTTTCATGACACAAATAAGAATGAAGTACTTTGGACTTAATTAGTAAGGGCTATAGTTAGTAGGACAATATAAGGATTATCAAATCCTTAGCCCAAATTAGGAAAAGAATAATAAACCCCATGAATGACATTATAAATATTCATGGACTTAATTAAAATCCATTAGAAAGAGTACTTAGGGTAAACATGCTTATAGGAACCTTATGAAAGGTTGAGCTATGGTCATTCTAGTGAATGATGAACATAGTGGTTAAGGGGGTTATCTAATAGAGCCTCGCTCTTCCCCTACCTTCTGTTGACGTTTGTGAGGTCTAAACGCCTCCTTACATGAGGATTGAGGTAACCACTTTGTGTTCACCCATTCAACTAGTAAGCCTTAACCAATTGGAAATAAGAGGAGCAAATAGATTTAGGCTTGAATAAGCTACCTTCAACCATGCACATTAATTGGTTGAATAATAATCATAAGAGCATAAAAGGTTAGTAAATTACCTAACCCTAATAAAAATAGTAAGTAAGATAAGGATGATCAAACAAGATCCATTAGATCTTGGATGATCAAGAACAATAAGAATAAGAACACTATATTGTACTTAGTATGTATGTTTAGTAGTATACTTGTTATAGTTCATTAGATTAGATAATCCAAACCCTTGATCAAAGGTGATTCAAGGAAGAAAACCAAGATCATCCTCCATAGGGATGATCCAAGAACTGAACTTAGATCAAAGAAGAACTAGCTGATAGAAGATCTAGGACCTTGATCTTTATCAACATGAGTAGATTGTCAATCAAAGGATCTATGAAAGATCAAGATCAAGGAGATGAACATACAAAGACTTAGAGATAGAAAAATACTTAGATATGAATGATCTAAAGATCATTCTAAACATCAGATCTAGTGATCAATAGGATTGTTCATGATTTATATATTGACAATATGTATGGATGTACAGATTACATACATCGGTCAAGATCATGGAAGATTGGGGAAAAGAGATCAATCCTTAAAGGTAGGAGGATTTGATTAATGCATTTACATGAGATATTCATGATTGTACTCATGATCTTATGTTGACAAGAGTAATGATAATACTTGTAGTAAATCTCTTGAAAACCTTATGATCCAACCAAACACCTATAAGATGGTTAAGGACTAAACTATAAGTGAATATGGAACTAGAGAATATTTCAGCCCTAAGTAAACAGACGTATGGTCTGATATATATGAAATCTATTTTACATACAAGCTTGGAGGCTTGTGAGTTTGTTTTAATAGGCATGAGCCTAGGGGATGCTATTGCTAGAGGAGTTATGAGGGTTTGGCCACCCGCTCCATGAAATTTGATGATATGATGATACCTTGCCCAATGAGAGGCTAAAAGTCGGGTGGTGGCAATTATGGGAAGGCCACCACTGTGAAAGTCTTGCCCCCCCATACGGGCAGTGACATAATATTTTCCACCGTGGTATCAGTGGTGAACATGGCAGTTATCCGAGCGCGCTAGTACGGATTAGACTGCAGCATAGCAACCTTTCTGATTATTTTGCACTATGATGCATATGGGAATAGGCATAGTGAAATGCCTTATGTTATCGCATTATGAAATGCTAGGTAATTGTATATTACCAATGTTTCCCAAGAAGGGAAATTCCCAGTATGAGGTTAGCTGTAATACTAAATTCTCAAAATGAAGAGAATTGATCAGCTTAGTTGGGAATGATATTTGACTATTTTCACGAATTTAAGCAGTTTACCGATGAAGGGTATGTATGTATATAGATATACATAACTTACAAAGTAAAGAGTATGTTTGAGGATAATGAGATTATGAAGTATTGGAATTACATTGTCAATTATTATGTTTCTTGAATCCCCTACCAAGCATTGCTTGCTGAGATATTGTACTTGTTGCAATATCTCAGATCCAAGGAAGGAGACTTAGGAGCTAAAGACTATAGAAGACTTGAAGAGAATAATCTTCAAGGTATACCCTTGAAGACATGTATTTTTCTTTGTTGAGAGTTTTATTGTATGGTGAGCTTGAGTTTTGGATTATGTAATTTGGACAAGTATTGTACTAGATTTGGTCAGATCTTGTGAACCACTGGATGGATCCTGGAGTTTAATAAAAGTATATTCCTTCAATGGAATTTTATTTTGTACACAAATTGTACTTATGTTATGTATGAAGTGGTGACTTGGGTTTTCAAAACAAGTTCTAAAGAAAAGAATTTCCGCTGCTTTGTTTTGTGAAAAAAAAAATTTACACTCTTAAGGGCCCTGCCTTTCAAAATACTTTACAAATCATGTTTTCAAAAACCCGGGTCGTCACAGTTGGTATCAGAGCGATTCATCCAGTCACAGTACAGTACAAATATGTCCAAAAGAGAGATTATAATCCATGTCTTGATTAAGATAGAAATAGTTGTATAGAGGATTGATAGAAATTTTGAACATATGTCACCAAAGAGAATCACAAGATAGGCAACTCAAAATACTCCAGTTGACAATATGGAAAGAGTAACAATGAGCAATGTGGAAGAGATGATAACAAGAGATGATGACAAGGGTGTTGAAGAACCTTCTTCCTCACCTACAACAAACCCAAGGTTCATCACCTCCTGTAGAAATACCAAGTACACAGGCTCAGGTTCAACCTGAAGTGAGTAAATAAGAGATAAGTTATTAGTTGATGAGGAGTTATGTGATAAACTCATTAGTTAAGAGATAAGTATAAAAAGAGTTAACTCATTAGTGAAGGATAAGTCTTGAAAGAGTAGCCTCATTTGTTGAAGAGGATGTAAAGAGTTGACTCATTAGTGAGAAAGAGTTAAACTCATTATTTGAGGAATATGGAAAGAGTAGACTCATTTGTGAAGAAAGAGTAACTCATTAGTGAAGGATGAGTATAGAAAGAGTTAAACTCATTAGTTGAGGATGAGTATAGAAAGAGTTAAACTCATTAGTTGAGAATGAGTATAGAAAGAGTTAGTGTAATGAAGGAATAGTATAGTATAAGTAGATATTACTTAGTTAAAGGACTAGAAATACTACTTAGCAAATAAGAATTCCAATAGAGGGAATAATAAGATATAGAAATCCATAGGAAAAACATTACAATAGATGTAAGGTATGATGTTCAGGTCTAACCTAAAGTCCTGAGTAAACATACAAAGTACGTTAATACAAGTATGTATATAACCATTATTAAGTAAAGTATGTATATAACCATTACTAAGTGAAGAAATGGAGATAAAGAGAAAAAAGTGATAAATTGGAAAAGAAGATGAAAAAAATAAATAAATAAATAAATTTAACCTTATAGAAAAGATGAAATGGAGATCTATGAGAAATAGGTGTTAAAGATGAAAACATTAGAAGTATTGTAAAATTCAAAGTTAACATTACATATATAAAGAAATATAAATGTAGGAATTAGAATTGCTACATGCATAGTATTATGAAAATTAGTTAAATGAAATTAATCATCAAAATAGAGAGGATATGGCTTGAAAGAAATTTAAGGAGATAGGTAAGAAAGTGCAAAATTTGTAAATGAGAATAGTTTGAAATAAATATGAGTAAGGAGTTAAGCAAGTATTTTTCTCCAAAATTAGTGAGGCAAAGGAATTAGTGGAGAAATGATAAAATTTTAGAACATGAATAGATGATCTTTGATATTAGAATAAAATGAAAAGGAAAAAGAGAGTTAGTTATGTTAAAGGGACAAAAATAAGTATTAAGAAAGACAATTAAACCATGAGAATATATGGTTAACAAAGAAATTATAGCTCTATATATGGTACAACAATTATGAAATCACCGAGTTAGAAACTATAAAGGTATGACAAATCATTGTGGAGATTAGCACTAGAGGATTTTCAAGGATTAAACAATTATTGATATAATAACTTTGGTGCTATTGAAAATAATTTTGGGACTATCATTGATTAGCATTGATTAAGTCATTGATTATCATGGTCATGGAACATGAAAACAAAGAGAAATATTGATTAGCATTGATTAAGTCATTGATTATCATGGTCATGGAACATGAAAACAAACAGAAATATTTATTAGAAAAATATAGTCATTGAATATCATGAATAGGAGTACATCTTATTGATCAAGGCAAATGAAGAGCTAACTATGAATAAAGATATTACTTCCAATTACATGATGGAGTTGGTGATATTGAAAGATTTAAGAAATATAGTAAGGGGAAATATATTTTTTTTTGAAGGAAAGGTGAAATAAAACATGAGAAATGAAAACAAATATTGGTTGTTAAATTTAAGTTTAAAGATGATTGTGAATGAGATATAAATCCAAATTGTTGGAGAAATAAGTGGTTAGAAATTTTAAGATAGTTTGAAGATTTTCAATCTTACATGAGATTGAATGAGAAAATATCTATAATAGTTGAGGAAAAGAACATCAAATTATATGAATGAGTTGAAAGAACAACTTTTTAAGGATATGGAGTGATTATAGCAATTTACATTATGAGAGTAACAAATTTCTTTTAGGAAAAGAAAAAGGAGGAATCAATATAAGGATGCATAAATGATGTTGAGGAAATTAAGTATCCTTTTTCTCTATAAGGATGATCATTTTCAAATTTATTATTAATTGGGAATTGGAAATGCAACATCAAAGTATAAAATCAAAAACAAATTTTAAAAGTTCTATGAGTTAGATAACAGATGTTCATGAATTTGAGGAGAATGAAATATATTGAATGAAGTGGTAATGATATATGGAAAGAGATTTCAAGAAATCAAGAGCATTCAGGGCATATATGTTAGACACTTACAAAACTTGTCTTGTAAGTGTACATGTGATTAAAGGAAGCAAAGTTTAGGTTATATAAATTTTAAGGATAGTATGGAATTTGACCCAACAAAGGTGGAATATGAGATCAAAATATGAAATGACAATGACAATTAGAGAAATATATCTCTTATTGATTTTATAACATAAGGACATTCTTTTAGTGAAGTTTTGCCATTGGTTACATAAATCCTAAATGAGTTGATAATAGATTGTTAAAAATTAAAAACTAGTTGATAAATTATAGTGTTTGTAAAGATTTGAGGAGGGATGATTACAAAGTCAATATGGACTCTTTTAATTGAAATTATCAAGAATATCGCAAATAAAAAGTTAGTATGATATGATAAAGGCTATGAGGTACACTTGAAAGAAGCATAAGGAAATGCAAAATCTAGAAATTTTGAAGCTTATGACATACAAATATATATATATATATATATGAGAGGAAAAGAGATAAGTATTATCATAGATTGTGAGAATGTTCTGAATATTGTTCTAATTATGAGAAAGAAATAACAAAAGAGGATCAAGAATATATATGCAGAGTTAAATGACACTATCTTGGATGGAAAGATGTAAAAAGTCAAGTATTATGAATAAAATGGCACTCAAAGGGTGTTACAAAAATAATGGATGGAAATGAGGAAAGATTCATTACAAGGAAACTATTATTGAAGGACAGAATTTGACAAGAAGTTGTCAATAGAAGGAAATAGAAAAGAAGTATGAACTGTAAAGAAGAAATAAAGTATACCCTTCCAAATAATGGAAGAATAAGAAAAGAGAAAATTACTTCCAAAGATTGGAAGGTTGTTACAAAGAACGGTCGTTGAAGTTATAGAATCTTATCAATATGTATTATAGGAAGTCTAAGGACTATACATAGTAGGAAAGCTATGTCCAAACTTTATATGTTAATACATAGTAGGAAAGCTATGTCAAAACTTTATAAGTTGAAAAAGAATGAGGATGAGCAATAGAAGGTATAATGGAAAATTGTGAAGTATGGAAAGATTGGTGAAAATTACCAATCAAGTGAAATGGAAGGTTTTGAAACAAAAAGGGATAACTCAATAAGAGTTATTAATCATCTTTTTGGAAAATTCTAGCAATAACCAGCTTTATTATATAGAGCATTATTAAGGTTAGTCATGGATGAGCATTTTAACCTTTGAGAAAAAGATAGTATAGAAAAGGGACGAAAGGAAATAGAATTTCCATAAGTGGCAAGGCCACATGTGTAAGGATATGAAAGAATTGTGAAAACTCCTAAGTGAGTTGTATTACAAATTTCGAGGACGAAATTATTGTAAGGGGGGAAGATTGTAATAACCCCAATTTTTGTAAATTGATTGAGAAAAATCAATAAAGTTTGAGTTTTAGATATTTCGGGCTGAAATATTAGGGTTATTTAAAATATACTTTTTATAAAAGTATAATCAAATCATAATACATGTAAAATTGAAATTAAAATTATCAAACCCTTCAAAATGACTGTAAGCACCACAAATTTAGAATTCGGATAAGAAATCCTTAAGTTTTTCATTTTTTCGACAAAAGGGGTAAAATAGTAATTTTACCAAAAAATAAAAATATGAAACATCAAAATTTAGAATGTACTAAGAAATACGAATCCAACGCCACTAAGTACACTCAAATCCGAGATCATGGGAATAAAACCCAAAATTTTATGCATAAAGGGCAAAACAGACTTTTTACACCATGTGGGGCCCACATGGGGACCACCACGTCCCCAACAACCAATTTGATCAGCAGCCCATGTGAAACATGGGTCAACAAAGATCAGCTAGTCATGGGGAAGAAAAATTAGGCATGGGAGCATTGAAGACTTTCATGCCATTTTATATTAAAAAAATAACATATTATAATCATGGAAAAAGACCCAAAATGCCTATAAATACAACCCCAAAAATCCTCATAAAATCCCCACGAAATTCTCTTCAATCTCCTTGAAAAATTAGATCTAGATCCCTCCCCAAAAACCCAAAATTTCCAAGAGTTAGCTCTCTTTTCAACTTGTTTTTCTTTTTAGATTGGCACAAGAGACCTAAAATCAATTAGGCACTCTGTTCTAGACCTAATTTGATCAATTCCACCGTCCAAAACTTCCCAACATATCTATTGTACAAAACCCCCAAAGAAATTTCAAGATCCAACGGTTCAAACAACGGTATTTGCAAGAAAGGTGGATTTTAGGCTATATCTTCATCAACAAGGTATTTTTTTAAATTGGGCATATAAATGAGGTTTTCTCTCCAATTAAGTAAGTGGAAATCCTTTTCATATATGTTTAGTATTTTTTTATATAATTTTTATTTTACTGTAATTAATTTTGGTAATAAAAAGGTAAAAATAAAGTAAACAACAGAACCCTTAATTCATGATGATGGAGTGCTCAGATGAAAACTCTGACTCTACCAATCAATCCAGAATGGTCCCAAACCCCTAGGGTAGAATTTCAGAAAGATCTGAGTAGTTTTGGACCCTCAATTGAGAGAGATTAATTCTGGTGGGCCTAGATCAAATCTGGACCCTAGGAACGGCTGAAAACTTCAATTTAAGATTGTGGAGTCATATGAACTCCAAATTGAGATTAGAAAGAAGCTATGGAAAGCATGTAATGTCTAGTTTCTAATGAAGTCATAATATTTCTAAAATTTATTTCTGTATTTTTCTGTATTTTGGAAATAAGTGTCCAATTTCTAAGATCTTCAAGATCTGAGGTGATCAGATCTTGAAAATTTATTTTAGCGATGATATAATAATGTAATAAAGTAATATCTATGGTTAATTTGGACAGATCTTGGATAAAATAAGGGATCTACCCTTTATGGTAGAAAAACCCAAAAAAAAAAAAAAATACAAAGGGACCCACTTGATCAATGAGATCAAGTGTGATCAGATCCTTGGGATGTAAAGAATAAATTTTTATATGATGAAATCCAAGGAAATCATGGATGGATTATGATAAAAATAGATCAATGTGATCTTTTGACCTTAATAGAGAAAATTCTCTAAATATAACTAAAGTCCTTAATCAAAGGAAAAGATCTAAGATCAAATGGTTGGATCATAAGTAAAGGTTTCTAAAAATGTAAGTATAATTAGTTTCATTTTATATTATTATGTTATAAAGCATGCTAGTATAACATTTAGAGTTTAGTATGATATGTGTTCATTCTTATCATAAGGTGCTAGATTTAATTTAAGTACCTTGCCTCATTTTCATTGAATGTTAAATTAGGTAGTTTTATGCTTTAAATTTATAATTCATTTATGGTTGAATGTTAGTAGTAGATTTACTTGTTATGAGATAAAGAGCATAAAACATCAAAAATGTATTCTAATGAGAAAGTAGAGTTTCATGACACAAATAAGAATGAAGTACTTTGGACTTAATTAGTAAGGGCTATAGTTAGTAGGACAATATAAGGATTATCAAATCCTTAGCCCAAATTAGGAAAAGAATAATAAACCCCATGAATGACATTATAAATATTCATGGACTTAATTAAAATCCATTAGAAAGAGTACTTAGGGTAAACATGCTTATAGGAACCTTATGAAAGGTTGAGCTATGGTCATTCTAGTGAATGATGAACATAGTGGTTAAGGGGGTTACCTAATAGAGCCTCGCTCTTCCCCTACCTTCTGTTGACGTTTGTGAGGTCTAAACGCCTCCTTACATGAGGATTGAGGTAACCACTTTGTGTTCACCCATTCAACTAGTAAGCCTTAACCAATTGGAAATAAGAGGAGCAGTCTAGATTTAGGCTTGAATAAGCTACCTTCAACCATGCACATTAATTGGTTGAATAATAATCATAAGAGCATAAAAGGTTAGTAAATTACCTAACCCTAATAAAAACAGTAAGTAAGATAAGGATGATCAAACAAGATCCATTAGATCTTGGATGATCAAGAACAATAAGAATAAGAACACTATATTGTACTTAGTATGTATGTTTAGTAGTATACTTGTTATAGTTCATTAGATTAGATAATCCAAACCCTTGATCAAAGGTGATTCAAGGAAGAAAACCAAGATCATCCTCCATAGGGATGATCCAAGAACTGAACTTAGATCAAAGAAGAACTAGCTGATAGAAGATCTAGGACCTTGATCTTTATCAACATGAGTAGATTGTCAATCAAAGGATCTATGAAAGATCAAGATCAAGGAGATGAACGTACAAAGACTTAGAGATAGAAAAATACTTAGATATGAATGATCTAAAGATCATTCTAAACATCAGATCTAGTGATCAATAGGATTGTTCATGATTTATATATTGACAATATGTATGGATGTACAGATTACATACATCGGTCAAGATCATGGAAGATTGGGGAAAAGAGATCAATCCTTAAAGGTAGGAGGATTTGATTAATGCATTTACATGAGATATTCATGATTGTACTCATGATCTTATGTTGACAAGAGTAATGATAATACTTGTAGTAAATCTCTTGAAAACCTTATGATCCAACCAAACACCTATAAGATGGTTAAGGACTAAACTATAAGTGAATATGGAACTAGAGAATATTTCAGCCCTAAGTAAACAGACGTATGGTCTGATATATATGAAATCTATTTTACATACAAGCTTGGAGGCTTGTGAGTTTGTTTTAATAGGCATGAGCCTAGGGGATGCTATTGCTAGAGGAGTTATGAGGGTTTGGCCACCCGCTCCATGAAATTTGATGATATGATGATACCTTGCCCAATGAGAGGCTAAAAGTCGGGTGGTGGCAATTATGGGAAGGCCACCACTGTGAAAGTCTTGCCCCCCCATACGGGCAGTGACATAATATTTTCCACCGTGGTATCAGTGGTGAACATGGCAGTTATCCGAGCGCGCTAGTACGGATTAGACTGCAAAGATAGCAACCTTTCGATTATTTTGCACTATGATGCATATGGGAATAGGCATAGTGAAATGCCTTATGTTATAGCATTATGAAATGCTAGGTAATTGTATATTACCAATGTTTCCCAAGAAGGAAATTCCCGGTATGAGGTTAGTCAGAATACTAAATTCTCAAAATGAAGAGAATTGATCAGCTTAGTTGGGAATGATATTTGACTATTTTCACGAATTTAACTGGTTTACCCATGAAGGGTATGTATGTATATAGATATACATAACTTACAAAGTAAAGAGTATGTTTGAGGATAATGAGATTATGAAGTATTGGAATTACATTGTCAATTATTATGTTTCTTGAATCCCCTACCAAGCATTGCTTGCTGAGATATTGTACTTGTTGCAATATCTCAGATCCAAGGAAGGAGACTTAGGAGCTAAAGACTATAGAAGACTTGAAGAGAATAATCTTCAAGGTATACCCTTGAAGACATGTATTTTTCTTTGTTGAGAGTTTTATTGTATGGTGAGCTTGAGTTTTGGATTATGTAATTTGGACAAGTATTGTACTAGATTTGGTCAGATCTTGTGAACCACTGGATGGATCCTGGAGTTTAATAAAAGTATATTCCTTCAATGGAATTTTATTTTGTACACAAATTGTACTTATGTTATGTATGAAGTGGTGACTTGGGTTTTCAAAACAAGTTCTAAAGAAAAGAATTTCTACTGCTTTGTTTTGCGAAAAAAAAATTTTACACTCTTAAGGGCCCTGCCTTTCAAAATACTTTACAAATCACGTTTTCAAAAACCCGGGTCGTCACACAACTCCTCTCTCTTAGAATTATTCTATTTCTTATTAGTTAGATCCTAACTAAATTAACCACTTCACAGTCTCCTCAGTGAGCCATAGGTAATCTCAATCATAAAATTTGTTGGTAGAGTTAGTCATTTAAAAACCAAGGCAGTGATTTAGCGATGAACCACTAGAGTGACAATAGGTTGTCTCCTTTAAAAAGGGTCCTATGAAGGCTTCTATAGTTCTCTTCTAATATATTTTAATTTAAACTTGGAAAGGAAAAGTATGTGAAAGATGATGGTTAACCTAGGTGGACCAATAGATGGTGATAAAATCCACCCTTGATCTTGCAGGGTATGATGCCCTTACTATTCAGTTTCCACTCACCATGGTAGTTCGACTAACACACAGATATATATATATATATATATATCACTTTAAAGCTTGTAGACATGTCCTAAGAATGTAATGAAGATAATAAACTAATACAACTACTTATATGCTTCTTATGTGAAGGGTCCAAGCCTCAACATATAGGACACTATAACTTAGACAGTCAATGTTTGGTTGGTTATAACCAAGCTTAGGCTATGCTTTTTTACATAGGTTCTTCTAATGCAACAACCTAAAAAAGAATGCAACAAATAATATGAATGCAATCTATATAGTTATACTACTAAACACATATGCAAAGCTACTTTAACAATGCAAAACCTAAAAGTAGGAAAAAAATGATTGAGGTAAACCTTATAGTGGGGTCCTAGATTTAGGTCTTCTTGTACAAGGGTAAACCATTAAAAAACTACCTTATCTTTCATGAAAGGATGGTTTTACCCTTGACCTGCATTATTACAACCCTTTAAGTGCAATTAAAAATGAAATACAAGTCATCTTCACTATAATTCCACTAAAAAAACAAGAAAGATAAAAGTTATCCTAATCCAATGGTACTTTGGCCACACAATCACCTCCCCAACATTGGCATCAAAAGTTTGTTTGTATTTTCTTGCAAGTATACAACTAATTATATGTAGTATTTGTACTTGAATACGCAAGAAGGACATAGTAAGAAAATAAAGAACCAAACTATCATAAATCTAAACTAATGCATGAAACATACTAAACTAATAAGAGATGATGAAAATGTGAAATTGGGTGAGAATAAAATGAATTGAATCAAGAGCTAGGATTAAAGATCACCTATACAAAATTAGACCCACCACTTATTATTTCTCTTTTAACTCAAGAATCGAAACTATGATTATGTTCTTAGAAGATGGTTTCTTTGAAAACTTAATTTAGATTTTCTTAAACTTTATAAAACTAGATAGATAATAAAATTATAAGCATTCTATATAAAACCTAACTATAATGGATCAAAGATTCTCTTTCCAATCATCTACTATGAAAAGTAATGACACAAAATTGAAGAGAATTTAATTTTAAAATAAAATTTTAAAGACATTTAAAACATTGAAAATAAGTAAATGGTGTTTCTAACTCAAGTTAGGATCACTTTGACCATAAAGAAGAAGACTAGCATATCATAATTACTAATTTAGGCATGAACTATTAAAATCTACTATACTAAAATAATGAAATTTAAATGTCTTAAACTAATCTAAAACTAAAGAAAAGAACAATCCTAAAACTATGTTAAAACAGTAACTAAATTTTCACTTTCACTTGATTAATCATTATAATGATTAAAAAGAAATAAATTTAAAAATAACATTAAAAATTATTCAAAATCAAAGTAGCTCTCCCAATAATCCCCCGATGTGTCATGCATCAACTTGTAGTCAAGAATCTCTACTCCAACTTCCACGAAATCCAAGAAAAAACTTTAAAAACTTGTAGTAAAAAAAGTAAAACAATAGGAGGAAAGTGTCACTAACATAGCAACAATAAGAAATATTTGAATCCATAAGATAAATTTGTAACTAGATGCTAGAAATTCACACCATGATAATGGTATCATTTGATTCCCTTAAAATAACACAAAATAATAATCTAAAATTAAGAATGGATCAAAGTTGCAATAAAGAGATAAATGTCATAGGCAAGTGATAGTAGCTATTCAAAAATAAAAAAAATCATTGTTTTCATGGACTAACCAATAACGATGCATGATGAACATGGTGATTTCTTCTATTTTTAGGTTGAAGTCAGTAATGAAACTATGTACTTAACACAATTAGATGCCTAGGAAGTCAATGGATCCATCAATTCTTGAAGAAAACAAACAAAATTTGAGCTTCTTTACATTAAAGTAGTAGCAATTTCTACATACATAGTAGCAGTCCCTGTTATTATTTTTCATTGAAAAGCAACAATGTTTTACTTCAATTCTCACTATAAAATGATGAAAATTTTCTTACTACATAGAGATGAATCTTGTGTAAGCTTTGGATCAATCAAAAATTGAGAAAATAATGAGAATTAGAGTGAAAAGACCAAAGTAAAATACTACTGACTTTTGAAACCCAACACAGAGCACAAAGAAAAATCATGAATCAATGATGAAATCTCTAATTAAAATGTGATTTTCTTGATCATATGATAAATAACAATAGCAAGAATCAATTAGAACTCATAAATGATTAAAAAAAATGACATCTTTAGTGCTATTTGATAAAGGAAACAAGAAGTAGGGACTACCATTTTGTACAAAAAACATTGACAATCATCCTTTCTCAACATCTTCCTTTTGTGGAAATTAGTAGGAATCAACATGTTTTTACTTCTTTTCTTTCCCTCTTCACTATTTCTTTTACTCTGCACTTTGATTCTTCCTTCTCTCCCTCTTCACTACGTTTTTCCTTCCTTTCCCTATTTTTAGAGTCTATAGCTGTCCTTTGTTCTTATATAAAGACATCCCAACATATGCTTCAAGAGAGACACTCCCTTAATAATGTATCTCTACTTTCCTATTTTATATATTTGACCAAATCAAGTAAGTTCATCTTGGCAAGTGTATCCCCACGTCTAGCAAACATATTTATCTCTTCTTAGCAACCTTTCTTTTTCATTCTATCTAACATCCCAACCCAAGGTGCTCTTTTAAAGTGGAATGTCTTTTCTCAAATAGATACTTAATTCAACCATATGTTTAACTCCCGTCCTTTCCCATATAATTGGAAGCTACTTGCTAATTTCAAGTCAAGCCCCACTCTTGCTATAATGTGCTATATCTAGATCATGATATTGCCACAATCCTAGCTATCTAGTACTATATGATCAAACCTTATTTCCACTTGGCTACAAGGAGTGGGCCCTTTATGTATGTGAGACATTCACTATAGGAGGATTAGGACTCCTAAGTTGACAAGGAAAGGTGAGACTTTTAGTGAAAGGGAAATAGAAGTTTGGGAGGAATAGAATATTTAGTAGAGCTAGGAAACCAAATAATAACACACACACACACACAAGAAAAAGACATCTCAAGCTAGCTATGCATGTTGGTTGCAAGACATCTTAGAGAGAGGGAGAGAAATAGAGAACAACAAAAGGTAGAAGGAAATGAGAAAAAATCTAGCTTGCATCAAGCTTGGATAAGAGAGAAAAATACATGAAAATTGAAGGAAAAGCCTAATGGAGATACTACTAGACTTCACAAATGTAACATCTGCAAGGTAGGTGAGTTAGAATCATTAGTTTTCTTTAATTTTTTCATACTTTTTCCTAATGAAAACCACATGATTTACTTACTAATTTTATGCTTAAAGACATGATTCATGATTAGGGATGGACTATAGGAG
Organism: Warburgia ugandensis; assembly: GCA_035236585.1. Lineage (NCBI taxonomy): Eukaryota > Viridiplantae > Streptophyta > Magnoliopsida > Canellales > Canellaceae > Warburgia > Warburgia ugandensis. Next base: position 45,091,710 of record CP141133.1, read on the forward strand.
GTTCCATCTTGATCAGCTCATGTTTTAGACATTTTTAATCCTTAAAATTTAGGTGTCTAAATTGCTACTATAATTACTATTTTTTGGGTGATCTTTTTGGACTGATTTTGTTGATTATTTTGAGAAGAGAGGGGTTGATGGTGGCTATCTAGGAGAAAGGAGGCACCAGTGGTCTGGCTAGGTCAGGTGAAGAGGCAGAAGTGGAGAGAAGAGGGTTTTGATAGTGCTACATTTTGGAGGACGTTGCCGATGATGAAGGATTTGGGTTGTGCAAATAGAGAGACAAAAGGAGAGAGAGAGAGAGAGAGAGAGAGAGAGAGAGAGAGAGAGAGAGAGAGAGGACTCCTCTATAGCTCAGCCTAATGGGATTGAAGAGAAGAAGAGTAAGAGGGTGGATAGAGAGAAGAGGACAATGGAGAGAGGAGAAGAAGCGAAGAGAGAATGGAGTGTGGTACGTTGAGGTGGAGAATAGAGGAGAAGAGGGAAAGGGAGAGAAGAAGAGAGGAGGGGAAAAGGAGGTGAGAAGAGGAAGTAGGACGTGATAATTCTTCAAAAAATAAGTGGAGCTCTTCTAAAGTTGATAATTCTTTCTTTCTTTTGCTGCAATGAATATTTCTTTTTCCACTTTTCTTTGTATTCTTCAACCGTCCTTTTTATTTTATTTTATTTTATTTTTCCAGACTCTTTTCTTGATATTTCAATACTTTTGAATCACTTTGAAGAATATTTCTTTTCTTAATATCCACTTTTCTACTTCTATTGCAACTAAAAGGTCTTTGTTCTTTCCTCTCTAACTTATTTTTCAAAGAAAATGTGTAATGGATAATTTATATTGGGTTAATATGGGTAAAGGGTAATTTGGGTGACAAAAGAAATGGCTTAATATAAAAGTCTCCAGTTGGGTAACTAGTGATTAAAATACTTTATGGGTAGGCTTTATGTCTCTAGGTTAATAACAAAGATAGCCTAAATCATTTTATAGGTTTCCTGTAATCTATCAAACTCAATGAACTTCCAGAATTTTAAAGGTAGTATTCTAATTATTCAAGTAATTAGCTGAATTTAAGAAGTGGTGGGATCAATTTTCTTTAAGCATGCTGAAGAAAATTAGGAACATTTATAATCTCTTAAGAAGGATGAATGGCTCTACAACTCACTTAGGTTATAGGTCTCCACTGAATTTCTTCAAAATTTCTAAGTTATAACCACTTATCAATTTAGACTATCTATATGGAACTTCATGTACAGATATGATTTGAGACTTTGCTTTCATGGAATGCTTTAGAAAATGAGTAAATGATGAATTAATCATATTCAATTCCATTAATAAGCTACAGTTATCCATATTATACTTTAGAAAATCCAATTCTCATCATAATGTGGGGATTAACCTAAAAAAATTTCAAAATTTTCTCCCCGATTTTTTTTTTAAATCAAGAAAATCACCTAAAAACCTAAAAAAAACTAGAATTTGCTAGATTTCTACACCCCCAACTTGAAAAAAACATTGTCCTCAATGTTTAAAAGTAGGATGACGATAATACATTGAGAAATGCAAAAAAAAATAAAAAAATGAGAGATATAGAAAAAAAAATTTTGAAAAAGAAAAAGAAGAAAGTAAAAACTAAGCTGCATACTTTTTTTCAGATGAAAATTTTGAGAAGAAAACTATTACTGAGTTCGAAACTTACCTTGGTCCCATACGAAATGAGCTGGACAAATCTCTTAAAAGGAATGATGAATAAATTTATCTTACTATTTAAAAGTTTTCATTTTATCACAGGGCAAGATAAATTTATCTTCAGGCTGCTTCTCATAATTAGAGACAATTGTGGGAGTTTGATGTAGCCTTTTTGGAAATGGAGCAAGGATGTCATATTGCTCAATGGGTGTGACATTTTCCTGATCAATAAATTCATCTCTTTTCTTTATAGGTTTCGATAATATTTCAGCCTTTTTAGGACCAGATTGCTCAATTATGTTATAACTATGAATAATGATAGCTACCTTTGTCTGTTCTATGCCTGTAAATGAAGAATTTATCTCGTTTCCTACATCCATATCATCAAGATATTCATTTGGTGGGATAGGACATTCCTCTTTATTAATGGTCTATAGCATTTGAGACATCATGTCCTTCAATTTAGTCATGGAATTTGTGTTCTCTTTTAATTGGGCTTTAATTTGAGCAATTTTCTTCTCCTGGTATTGCATGACTTGATGGAAATTATCCTCCACTTTCCTCTTATGTGGAGGAAGGTAAGGTCTAGGTGCAAGTGGTCCTTGTTTTTGGTAATAAGGTTGGTGTTGGGCCTTCTGTGAAGCATTATATTCATTTGTGACAGTAGAATGATTACTCTAGTTAGAATTATATGTCTCTAAAAATGGGGTAAAATGTTGCTCATGAGAATGTGTCGATTCATGAAGTACAACCTGAAATGCATGAGCAATGGGACATTCCTGAGTGGGATGTGTATTACTTTCACAAATATCATACACTTGTTTGACTTTCTTAGGGGGAGCTTTTTCCATTTCCATGGCCTCAACTGTTCTATCTAGGGATGCTATCATTTTTTTTAGTGGTAGCATATATTTCTCCCCTAGAGAATGATGTGGTGGACTTAGGCTTGTTTGGGAAACCTACTTTTTCTAAATTAGCCCAAGTTTGTGCACTCTTTGCCAACCATTTCAAATACTCTTGCTCCTCTTTAGGTTGTTTATTCAAGAAATTACCATTGCACATCATTTCAACAAACTAGCACATATCATATTTAAGTCCTTCATAAAAGAAGCTAATGATATGCCAAAGTTCATATCCATGATGTGGACAAGCTAACAATAATTCCTTAAATCTTTTCCAACATTGATAGAAAGTTTCATTATTCGTCTAGGTAAAATTCATTATATTTTGACGGAGAGCATTTGTCTAATGTATAGGAAAGAACTTATTCAAGAACTTCCTAGTCATTTCTTCCCATGATTGTATGGAACCTGATGATAGTGAATGAAACCACATCTTAGCTTTTTCTTTTAAGGAAAAAGAAAATAGTTTTAGTCTTACCATATCTAATTCAATGTTTTGTGTATGTTGGGTCATGCACACTTCATCGAATTCTTTTAAATGCATGTAAGGACTCACTATTCAACCCATAGAATTTGGGAAGTAATTGTATTACCCCACCTTTAATTCAATCATACCAGTATTTGGAGGTAAAAGTATACATGAAAGTGTGTTGGTATAATTAGGCTGTAAAGAGTCTCTTAGTGTCTTTCCACAAGAATTTTGGTTATGCCAATTATCCTCATGTGTTTTATGTTGGTCCTTTCTCCTATATACATGTGGTTGAGAATGATTCCTCTATTGATGTATATCATCATTAAATAGAGGTGGAGGATCATCAGCATCAAAGAGAGGATTGCTCATCCATGAGGAAACATCATCATTATCTAAGATGAAAGGTGGTTCATCATCATTAAAGAGTGGATTGTTTCTCCATGGAAAAATATCTTCTTTATTAATGCTGGGGTGTAAATTACCCTTTTTATCAGTGTTTAAATTATTCATTAGGTGCAACTGATCATGCCTTTCTCTTTTCTTTTCTTTTCTTTCTTTTTTTTTTGTGAAAAAACTAACCTAAATGATGAAACCTAACTTTCTAGAATGATGCACAATCAAGAACACAATCAAGCAATCCCTTAAGGCTAAGAAGCACAGATATTTTGATTTTCTTGATTTTCTATGGGGACGATGCGTTTAATCAGCCTAATCTAATGCTCCTCCTCTCTTTAGGAGTTGATTACTACTTAACAGTTAGGTTCTACCCAAGGAGGTTAATACAACCCTCATGTAAGGAGGCGTTTAAACCTCGAAAAACGTCAACAGGAGGTGGAGGAAGAGCGAGGCTCTATTAGATAACCCCTAATAACCATAGTGATCAAAAGTCACTGGAGTGACAGTAAATCATGTCCTATTAAGAGGGTCCTACGAGCATGTGATGACCCTATAGGTCTCTTCTAATTGATTTTAACTTAATGTGAATGGTGGGGTTATGCACTTGAGGTGATTATCCTAGGTGGGCCAAGGAGTGATGATGAAATCCACCCTTGATCTTGTGGGGTTTGGTGCCCTTACTAATTAATTTTCATACACCATGGAAATTTGATTATCATATAATTCACCTTAAAGTATTAGGTGTGTCCTAAGATGCAATTAAAAGCAATAAACTAATGCAAACCCTAAAATGCAACAAATATAAGGTATACTTTCTATATGCAATTAAACTACCAACTAATGCAAAATTACTCTAAATGCAAACCCTAATCTAGAAAATAAATGAGTGAGAAAACTTACAAATGGGGTTTTTGAGAAGATCAAGTGTGGGCCACCTTATCCCACACTTGCCCTATATTATACAACCCTTTAAAATTGAAATTAAAGTACAAATTACATTGGGGCCTCACTACAAGATTCACTCAAAAAATTGAAAAATTCCTAATCTAAGAAAGCAAGGAAAATCTATTTAATTGATAATGCTCCACTTGTCAATTTCTTGAAAAAGAAAGATAGCAATCAGTACCAAATTCAAGAAATAAAGTGGTTATGCACTAAAAAAATTAAAGATGCACCTAAAAATACCTAAAAATAAAAAAAAAATGCAATTCCTAATTTTTTATTTATTTGGATTTTTTTATTTTTAATTAAATTTTATAAAAACTCCGTTGCGCTTCCCCAACAACGGCACCAAAAACTTGTTGATGTTTAACCGCAAGTGTACAAGCTATTGTAATATAGCTATGCAAATACGGGTAGATCCCACAGGGGCTCGCTTTAAAAATAAGGAGTTTAAACAAAATTTAATTATCTAAAACTTAAAGAAAATAACAGAATTAAACTTATAACAAAGTAAATATTCAGCTTTATTCAAATGATACAATTTACATAAATTTCAAGTCCAAAAAACTTAAAATAAAACTAATTAAACATCCCTGAATTATATTGTCCATGGAAAGCATTGTCCTTGGATAACACTGTTAGAATATGGATAAGATAAAACTTGAATAGAATGGGGACATAGATGTAAATAAAAAGAAAGGTCAGACATCTAATTAAATTTTAAAAAAGGGTAAAAATGGAATTAAATGGAAATATGGTTTTTAACAAAAAACCGTCGAGGAGAAAACCGCCAGAGGAGAAGGAGAAGAAAGAAGAAGAAGGGAGAAGAGGAGGGAGGAAAACCCAATTTGGGTTTTCTTCCTCCTAGTCGACCGATGACGCGGAGACGCCAAAGCAGAGGGGAGGTGAAGATGGAGATGATGCCAGGGGAGACAAATGCCAGCTCCGGTGAAGCTGGAGTAGAGCCGTATGGTGAAAGGGAACACGATCTGGCTGTGAAGTTGGTTTAGGTCTAAAATCAGAATAGAGAAAGGGACTAGGAGAAATGAGAGAATGACATGGGAGGCGATGAAGATGAAGTGAGAGAGACCGGCTTTGGATCGGTATAGGGAGTAGGGCAGGGTGTGTGAAAGAGAGAGAAAGGGTTGGAGAAAGAGAGAGAGAAGGGAGCCAAGAGGTTGGTGGATGAACTTCGGTGCGGTTGGGGTTGTGCCGATCGGGTGGAGAAGGATCTAGCCTGTGGATGCAATGCTAGTAGAGGGAGAAGAGAAAGAGGGGTCCAACCAGTGGGTGTGATAGGAAGAAGCTAAATTCAAAATCAAGCTAAATTTTGCAATTGGAGCTAAATTTTGCAAATTTGAACGATTAGATGATCTAATTAAAAGCTAAATTAGGGGCATTTTGACCAAAATTGAACACTTAACAATATGTCTACTATAGTTTAAGGTTTTTATGCGATGAATCCTTAATATTTTAAGATGCTTGGTTCAAGTTTATATCCTTCTTCATCAATGAGTTAAACAAACACAAATTAATATGTTTATAGGAGTGTTACTATTCACTATTTGGGCCAATTGTATTACTTGTAATTTCCATGAGTTGTAACTATTTTCAAAGAAAAATTATCAAGTTTTCTATAAAAGTTTGTGAAGATTTAAAGTATGAGTATATGTATGGAATAGTGGTTTTTATAGCAAGAAAAACATGGATAATAAAAATGTTAAGTAGTCTAAGTTTTATCGGCAATTACACATCCTAATCATTAGAGAGATGGTGCATTGTTTTGCTTGCTGTTTAAGTAGTAACTACACCATGTTAAGAATGTCTAAATACATGATATTCATGCTTAGGTTGGAAACTTTTAGATGGTGATGTGGTTCAAGTGGTAATGTTCTAAGGGTGATTTTCACTATGTTTACATACTCACTGTTATAGGTATTTGTAGCATTATATTATCATTGATTCAGTAACTATGTTTCCCTAAATTTTCATGAATTTTGTTGGTAATTTGAAGAATTATTATATGACTAATTTAGTTTCTTAATTAGAATGGAAATTTGATTGATAAAATGATAGGATGTCTTGAGTTTTATTGACTAAGTTTTTAGCTTGAATATAGCATGTTAGTGTACCACTTTGAGCAAGTTTTTCAAAGAGGCAAACATAGATTTCTAAAGTGAGTTTAATGTCATCTTAATCACCATTACTTGAACTTATATTTCACAAGAAATTTTGATCAAAAAGTGGTTTGAAAAGGACATTTTTTTATGAGAATGAAATAGTGTATAAATTCGAGTTTTGAAATGTTGTTATACATCGACTGTTTTGCATGTTTTACTTATGATTTCAAATTTAGATTTTATATTATTTTTTAATAAGTTAAATATGCATACTTTGGTTTAGTTTTTCTTAATTTAAAATTTTGAAACACTATGGTTTTTTTGCAAGGGTTTTGGATGCATGAAAATAGCAATTTGAGCATGACTTGTTGAAAATAAGTTTTTATAATAGAAAATTATTTCAAGTTTGTACTATTTTTGCTTGAAAGAAATCATATTTGTGTGACTATAAAGTTGATTCATGAAAAGTGCATGATTACCTAGCTTGATAAGTTATTTAAAAATGTGATTTAAAGGAAATTTTTTCTTCAAAATAATAAAAGGTTTCATCTGAATAATTTTTGTTTTCAGGAAATCTATATTGTATCTTGCACTTGATATTTAGCCAAGATTCTAGTGCTTTTTGATCAAATAGAATTTGCACACGACATCGGTATTTCCTCAATGTTTTACTTGAATTGTTGACCTTGTTATAAGTGCATATTACTTGTGAAAATTCAATTTATTGTTGTTATGGTTACATGAGTTTAAGAAGTTTTTAAACATTGGTAAAGCGTACAAATTCTTATGTTATTACAAGAAATGTTTTGGATAGTAAATGTTAGCCCAAGTGGTAGAAGTCATTTTTTATTATAAGATAAATTGATTCAAATGTTTTAGATATTATCATATTGATATAATATTAGAGATTTCAGATTTTCGCTTGAAGTAGTGTGTGGTTTGATCATGCATTAACATGTTAGAGATTATTGATGATAGGTGACTCATGGTAGTCAAGCCTATGAGGTCATATTGACATGGAAGGCCATTTTTTGGGGTTTTGCGCATGGATTTGGTAATTAGGAGGTTTTAGGATTCAAACTCATGACTGATTGATCAATAAGGCTTTAATATCATGTTGGATTACTACTCAACCTAAAAGCTTAAACTGTGCACCAGTGATGTTATATCTCTAACACATATACCTTTGCTACTAACCCCTATGGACTCAAATTAAAGATTTGAATTCCGAATGTTAAGACTTAATTGTTTGTTTTATAGGTGTCTTGGGGCTAAAGATCCAAAGATCTTGTGGTATTTTGATATTGGATGCTTACTACATATGAATGGAGACAAGAACTTGTTTACAACTCTTACAACCAAAGATGGTGCCCATGCCCTAGCTCATTTGGTGGAGATGGAAATGGAAAAGCATATGATATTAGTACTATTGCTATATATCCATCTTGCTTTAAAAAATTTTAATACATTAAGGGATCAAATTGTAACTTGATTTTTTATGTAAATTGGGTGATAAAGTTTTTAGAGTAAAATTTGAATCATCCAAGTATTTAATTGTTGATAATCATGATGAAAATATCAAGTATGAAGGCTAAAGAGAAGCCAATATGTACCTATTTGATTTTAATAGTTTGAATTGTTCTTATCCCAAATGCCTTGTGTCTAATAGTAATGAATCATGATTATGGTATAGAAGATTGCAACATATCAACACAGACTAGTTGCAAAAGTTAGCTAGAAAGAATCTTTTAATTGGACTTCCAAAGCTTGCATTCACTCAAACTCAAGAATCTTTTATTTTAAAGCAACAATTTTAGTAGTCTTTTGGTCAATTTTTGTTGCAATTCTCTTAATTGATCTTTCATAGTTGGTGCGGAAGTGAAAAGGGCAACCATAGGTGGTTCATTTGTGATCGAAAGGTTAGATGAACCATAAGAAATACCACTTGATAGGGATGGGAATTCTTCAATACACATTAAGTTGAAAGAGGATGGTGAAACCATGCTTATAGGTGAATAAATCCTCATACGTGTTGAGGGACTAGTAAATTGCCTTAAGTTTGAGGATCCATCTAGTAAGGTGGCAGATGTGTCATTGTTGTCCCAAGAGAGGGTCCTATTTGAAAATGGACTATTTTGGCTTAAAAACCCAAGACTAAGAGATAAAACAAAATGAGGGTGTTTGGCATCAAATATTCTCAAAATCAATGTAATAAAACACTCAAAAAATACACTTTAAGATTTAAAAGAAAATGAGTTAACTTTACATACAATGTCTCTTTCATGAATTTCTTCAAATATCTATAAGGTATCTTTAAAAATTGATAGCAAATGATTCAAAGGTGAGTACAAACAAATTTTACACAATCCAAGAACAAATAATGAAGAAACAAAGCAAAACCACAAGAATTTATAGATGTTCAGCCATCCTTTTTTTACATGCCACCTACTTCCTCTCTCTCAAAGCTATCCCATTTTGAGTCTTCAAGGTTATCCTTACCTTGAGTTTTTATTAATTCTTGTGAGATTTCATACTCTAATTTGATAAATACTTAGACATTCAAGATTAAGTACTCACGATAACTTGATCTCAATACAATGGTGGAACAAGTTCCCAAAAGAGACACCTCTCTTCCAACAAAAACAATGAGAAAAAGAACCTCTTTGAATGAAATACAACACAAAGGAAAAGATAAGAGAGAGGGAACATGAAGAAAAATACAAAATATAAAAAGGATTGTTTTAGCGTGAATAAATATAGATAAAAGCTTAAGCTTGCATGTAGATATTTCTCTTTTAGATCCTTTACTAGCCTTGAATATTCTCAAAAACTATGTATTTATAGTTGAATCTTTAAAATATGACTGTTAAAGAGTTCCTTCTTTGATTAGTGAAGAATATAGCTATTTAAAAATTTAGAAATATGATTGTCCCCACTGTCAAATATTCATTTAAAATACATTGTTCCCACTTTGTCTTGACTTAAAAATAAGTTGTCATCTATTTTCAAGGCATGATGGTGGATTATTAACCTTCAATGGTCAACCATTAAGTAAATTTTTTATTAAGATCTAAAATATGTTTGTGATGGTCAACTATTGATGTTCAATAGTCGACTATTAAGCTTCATTGATCGACCATTAACTTCAATGACCAACTACTGCAATTTCAACTTCAAATTCCTACAACTTTCAATCATTTACATTGGTGGTCAATCATTAATAAGTTGAAAATGAATCTTTTAATTTTCAAATGGTTGTATCTTGGTCATCATGATACACACATAATTATTATGATTAATATCCCTAGAAATTGTATCTCTAAAGCCATAGAATCACTCAATTGATTACTAATTAAGGTTATATTTTGTATTTTATAGGATTATGGTTAAATGGAGAAATTTATGTGTTTTTGACAATTTGATGCCCTAAAAGGAAGTTAGTTCATCATTCTAGCAAACCCTCGGGATAGTTCAAAGTATATTGGGATTGGCTTATCACTTTAAGAGTAGTTAGAAATCTCATGCATGAGACCACTGTTATTTACACAAGATGGGATGTCTTATCAAATGAGAAGGTGGTAGATTTTTCATGCTTGCATGTCTACATTCACCACCCTACAAGATGTCCACTTGAAGCCATGCAAACCCACAACAATATCCATGTGTCTCACTCTTGTCTGAATTAAGAAGAGCCATGCAACATGGGCCCAAATGCATCTCACTCACCATATATCTCTCACTACCTCACACATGTAAGGCAACCACATGAGAAAATGTGTTTTCTAAAGAGAATGTATTTCTTTGGAGTCATGTTTCTACTTTAAGGTGGATATAATGTATTTCATTAAGAAAAGAAAGTGGGGATTAATGTGTTTACTAGAAGGGGGGATATTAGAGTTTTTTAAGTTAGTTGATTTTGGAAGAATCACACTTTCCTTGGAGAGGGGTGCACTTATCAGGAAAGAGGACTTTAATATGTTTTAATTGGAGAGGAGAATCCACTTCTAAAGGGGAGAACATTTTTCACAAGAGGAATCCACTTATAAGAAAGACCACTTATTTTTTGGAACTCACTTCATACAAAGAAAAGAGACATCTTTGCTAGAGAAGAGTTTTAAGGAAGCTTTTTATATTTATAAGGAGGAACTTCCAAAGGAAGGATATCTTTTGTCTCTTGAAGGACATGTTCCTCTTTTAGAAGAGCAGTTTTGAGAGGAATATAAAGCCTTTCACTTGAGTTAGAATGTTTTGGGCACTAGATATGAAGGGTTTAGACATCATCTCTCTTGGGGTGTTGCTAGTTGGAGAGGAAGTCATGGTTATCTTAGAGCTTCTCTTTTCCATGGTGCGTGATATATCAAAGAAGAGTGCTCCTATCTTGGTTGGCTTAGAGTAGATCCTAGAGGTATTGGTGCATGAAACATCAAAGCTTTTGGGCATCCATCTAATCTGGGGAAGTCATGTATTTTTATCCTTTTTTCATCCTGATCTTGTAATACATTAAAGTTTAATTTTAATAAAGTTCTTAATCTTTTTGCTCAGTTTTAATGTTTAGATTACATGAGTTTTGTTGTATTTTAGTTTAGGATTTAATTTCATGTTTAAGCCATAGTTTATATGTTTTGTTTTAGAGTTTATCTTGTGTTAAGATTAATCTAGGACTAAGTGAAATTTACCTTAGGAGGATTTTTCACCAATACTAAGTATGGCGATAAACCTTGCTAACTGAAGTTGCATTAGTAACCATTTTTCAATTTAATTTACAATAATTTTGGGCTAGAATTCTATTAAATAGGACATTTTTATCATATTTTTACAATTTCATTTTCCACAGTTTTAGCATAAGCTTAGGATGTTATTTTTCCATTAATTTTTGAAAGTTTTTACTTCATAGTTTGAGGTTATTTAAGATGTTTTATTTCATTGTTTTAGCATGATAGAAGTAGATAATTTTTCTAGGATTAGATTTATATAGGGTAAGGATGAAACCACATTAAATCAATAATCTTGTTCATGAATAAGCAATCATTTGATTTAGGAATTTGAACTATTAATTCTTATGATATGTCATACAACTTAATATACATAAGTAGTGCACTTTTCACGAAAATTATGAGGTAGTTTTCATAACTTAGGAACTATTTATAGTATGTTAATTAGCTTGAAATATATGAATTCTAGATAGCTTATGATCTTAAAAAATACATGCTATGCTTTGGATACATATAGATTATACTAGGAAAATAATTCAAAGTAAAAAATACAAGAATTTGGACTTTTAATGCATACATCCTCCATATTATTATTTCAAGTTGTTATATTAACATATATTGCTTTAAATTGATGATACTTGCATATGAATGTTTATAATTAGTATGTGGTAGATTCTAAAACACTAGATTTCATAATTAGGTGAATTTATCCATTTTAGTTTAGTTGGTAGTTAATTTGGTCATTCCATTTGTTTAACTTTGCTTAGCTAGGTTATGATAATTTAAGTTTGATTCTTATTAATATTTCTAATTGTGTCGTCGTGGGATCAACCATATTAGACTAGTGGGCTTGAGGTACTTTTACAATAAGATCGGGCAATGTCAGATTTTAATGATCTTTCATGTGTTGGAAAGGTCTTTCCATGCTTTGTGATTGAACCTTGGAAAAACTTCTAAGAATAATATGTAACATCTTAAGATTCTTAAAATCTTCAAAGTAATAACTAAACACTTCTTATACAAGGGAATCTTGAAATAATGATGTGTTTCTTCTTTAAATGTTTGAAAACCTTCTGAATGGGTTTGTTGCCTCATGAAAACTTGGATTCTTCAATAAATAACATGTGCCATCCTATATAGATTTTTCAAAGGTAATCACTTGAATTCTCTTGAATGCTTTGAGAGTACTTGAGATTTCTTAAGAAATTGCTTGTGGTGATCCTTTAAACACTTGCACACTCAAGTAAACATGTTAAACTATAATATGAAGGTTTTGTTATCATCAAAATAACAATGGAATTGATAGGCTAATTGCCACATCTCTTGCAACCATGTATTTCTTATCTACTCATTGAAGGACATCATAAAGGGTCTTGTTTGAAGTATCACTCACTTCATTAAGGTGGTCATTAGATAAATCACTTAGTATGGAAACCGCATCTTTAGGGGTAACATCAAAAACAATTTTTATCACAATTTCGGTGACTTTGAATTATCAGGGCCCACGGTAGAGGATGGTAATTTTGACCCTTTGGAAGATGAATGATGAGAAGTGTTTAGAGGACGTTTGCTCCTCACTGGTAACATCATGAGATTCACTTTGGAGTAACTTGGTGCATAGAAGGCAGTCCCTTCAACTCTTGTTGATGTTGAGACAACCATATTTTGACCTTGTTTGCAGCACGGCTGCATGCCTTAGTCTTCTTTTTAGAAGGTACTTCCTTAAGGAGTCGTTAAAGGAGTTCGACTTGGAGGAGATAGTAAGTACAGTCGCATGCCTCTAGAAGCATGATAAAGAAATGATCGACCATGAATTTAGTCAATGTGTTCATGATTGAAGCTATTTTCCTATAAGAGGAAATGGATAGGCATGATGAAGATAAGAGGGCGATGGGTACCACTGAGAATGGCAAAATTTGTAGATGGTGAAAATGGTCCCTCATTCTAAAATGCAATAAACATATAAAAAAATTGTACAAATTTACTCTAGCAATTCTATTAGTCAAGTGAGTGTAAGGCCTTCACATCTTGACATGATTACATCTTTGCCACCAAAGAACGCCTCTTGTTTGTATTATGTGAGAATGTCCCTATCCAAGAGGATTTTTTGGATATATTTTTCAAAGGCTAAATATGTCAATATCTAACGATCTCCACTTTCCATAGCAATGTGCATAGAAGGATTATCATGGAAAAATGTTCATTTTACCCCTTTGCAAAAACAACATTCTTTAGCCTTTTAACTCATTTATGAGTATACGCCTTTAAGGCAGAGAGAGGTAGGCACAATTCTATCTTTGAGGATGAACCCTACACTTTTGGGCTTTACTCTTGAGAGAGAGAGAGAGAGAGAGAGAGAGAGAGAGAGAGAGAGAGAGAGAGAGAGAGAGAGAGAGAGAGAGAGATTATAATTTACTATATATTTGCTATGATTAAAAACAACCATTGTGTAGCTCTCCTTTTGATGTTTAGTCCCTTATTATATGTGTTCAACAATAACATAGTTGAGACACTTGAAAACCCTCTTAAGTCCAGGCCGTCCAATGGACTGATGAAAGGTAAAAAAGGATACATTACATATACAAGCTGAGCCTTGCTTCAACTTTTTATTTGTTAAACATAAAAAAGGGCAGCTTGGTGCACGATGCACATGCGGGGAAGGGGAGAACCACAAAAGCTCTACAATATGCAGCTCCAGTTATTTGACGGTAATATTTTTCCTAGCCACGCTAACAAGCATGGTTGTATTAACATGGTATGCACAATCAAATCAGCCTATGAAATCAGAAGGGCTTTCAACAAGTGGGATGGAAGGGCCATTGATGTCAAATTTCACAAAGCGTGGGCCATCATAGTTACTTGCATCATGAAAGAGAATAAGCAACCAGTACTTGCGGCTGTACTTGTGGATAACACACGCAAAAGTAGCCTACATATAGAAGGTATAGATCAAATTTTCAATTTTGTTACAGAGAGGATCATGAAAAAAGAAATGTCAAATTTGTGAATATCACTTGTAAACGGTTGACTGTCGCCAAATATAGTAGCCAAGTTAATAAAATCAGCTTAGCATGTTTCACATCACCTTGATTAGACGATTCAAATCCGTTAATTCATTAAGCATTGTTTAAGGTTCCTCCAAGAAAAACGAAGCCGTTGATTTCTATAGGATTTGATCTTATGGATGAAACATCCATTCGATATAGCATCGGTACCACGAGGGCCGCCTCATGATAGTTCATAAAATCACTGGTCTTAATTACACCATGCCTCTCAAATCAAATAAGATGTACGTTTGTCATGTAAGAATCATGCTCCGGGCGTATCCTTGTATGATCTTAATTATGTATCGATTTGTGGAGCAGATCGGCAGCAGACATGTTTCAAGGCCATCAAGGGCTAATGAACTAAACTAACGAACTAAAACTAAGTTTTCAAATTGTAAAAAAGAATGCTACAGTAAGGTGTAAAGCTGGCATAAAAATTGGAAGATATCCATGTCCGTTTAGAATCCGTGGATATGGAATTCCATCCGTAAATAGAAATAGAACAAATCAATTTAATCCACTAAATCTGCCATCCGTATGGATACATCTGTAAATGTCTAGAGATACCCGTTCAAAAGGAAATGTCAAAAAATTAAATTAAAAAATAATATAAACTAATAGCGTGATTTTTCTCTGGAGGTTAATCTTGTTAGACGTTCCCATGATTCATGAAAATTTGTTGCATTTGAATTATTCTAACCAGTCATTTCTGAAGAAAAATAAGCTACAGTTATCAGCTTCTATAACTGAAGCTGCTGCTCCTCAGATTTGGTACCTAAGACAGTTTGAATAAATTAACCGTCTAGATTTTTCAAAAAAGTCAACATTGAATGTCTACATCACTTTCGTGGCATAAATGGATAGACCATAATTCCGTAATCTACGCTCAAATAAGAGTACCGATTAAATGTGAAATGCATGGATAATCCGCAAATCCAAATGAATGGATAATGTGCAAATCCGCAATCCGCCCTTTCTTTGGATACGGGTCAAGTTTTTTATATGCACCCATGGAAACCCCAATCCATATCTGAATCGGATCCAATCCGCTCATATCTATTGTGCCTGCATGGCCTTGTGGGCCAAAGGTACTGACATTCGATAGATGTGATCCATTTATCGTATCTCTCTGGCCTCTATGGATGTCTCATGGGCAAAAATCCTCGAGGATTGGACGATTCTATTTTCACGTTCTATAACAGCATCCCCCGGCCGAAAATATGACTAGTAGTCTTTATTCTAGTTCCAATAGAAATATACATATTCCTCTGTTCATTGACACATGCACATTCATACCTTACCTACTAGATACAGGACCTGTATAAACATATATGCATTCTTATGTACAAAGAAATGGAAAGAATCCTTTTTATTTCACATAGTTGCAAGCAAGCACCCATACCATGGCCCATGAACCTGACAGGTGACCTTGCCCATGACCAGCAGGACCTCCGCCACCTCAGCTACCCGTTCAGCAAGAACAGCAGCCCCAACTCGCCGAAGAGCCACCTCTGCCAGCTTGCGTCCCAGGACACCGTTCCCCCCAAGTACAATTCCTCGAGATGCCAGGTTTACAGCATGGGACACCTTCAAAAATACAGGGTCACCGGCTCTTAAGCCCTTGGCTAGCATACTTGCCATCAATTTTTTCCTTGCCTGAACCTTATCGCCAGCAGTAGTGTCATCTTTAACTGGTGGTCTGCTGATGGTCTCAACAATCTCCGTAACACCCACATCTGCAGCAGAATCCAATAGCTGAAAGAGACTTTTTGCAGAACTGGTGACTGCTGTTTCAACGTCCATCCTAGAACCAGATTCTGCAGTCTCATTCATGAGGATTTGTCTGAGGACCAACATGCTGTATACAAAAGAAGTGGCAGTGGGTTAAAAGAAAACGTTAATAAGATGGCAAGATCAAGTTAGGATCGCCACTTTAATTTGTAGGTGGTGGAGAGATGGAAATGCACCTTGTACAGATAACTACGATTTTCTGAAGCTCATTCTGGACGCCCCTTAGTCTTATACAGTTGAGCTTCAAAGTCTCTGGTAGCCTCTCTTGGGTTACTCCTTCTATCCCAGATGCTAATCTCAGCAAACCAAGCCTCACTAACAAATCCATCTTTTCTCCCTTACATTCTGGGTATTGAGTACCTAATGAAGCATTAAAGAGAACTAGTTAGTGAAAAGAAAATGAAAAGCAAATTGAAGGTTGGACTCAACCACAAATTAATTTCCACAAAAGCTCCTAAATTGTTGGATTATGAGCTACCTATTCTGACCAGAACATAACATTCTCGTTTTACAATTCACAAAATGTAAAACTGTGTAAACCGTCGTACATACATTTTCATTTTAGAATTCACAAAACATTCTACAGACAATTTGTTCTTGTGAAACCATTCAAAATGAGAAAACATCTTAACCTTAGGATTCACGAGTGACTCAAGAAAGGAAAAGTCCTCCCAAATCCATTACATTAATAAGCATAAAAACAAGGAGTTCAAATGCAAACCTGCTTTGGAGGTCATCATGATGGAACTAGAAACTGCAAGGTTCTGGCTTGAGGCCGCTGTAGCACTGCCACCAGTTCTGAGAGTAGCAGGAGGAAGACCTAGAGAAGATGCCAAAGCATCTGTTTGACTACTTACAACTGCAGACAGAACATCTTTATGTTCATTCCACTCCTGTTCTGCTCCAACAACCAGTGACGCCATCCACCCAACTGTTTGTGGGAGAGATCTCAGAGCATCAGATGGATGTCCGTAGCGTTCAGCAAATGCCTTTTGCAAATACTCCAGTCCAGCTGGCCCCTTTATGAGGGGTTCCATTAGCTGTATGCGTGCTTTGCTAATTTCTTGTTTAAGTACCTGTTAAAACAATTCAAAACTTTAAATAAGGGAAAAACAGACATTATCTCTTCTTTGCCAATATATCCCGGCAACTGCTACTATAGACCAGAACACAGAATGCAGTCTTCACATGGTTTCAGGAGCACAAAGACAAACCTGTATCTGTTCCAAAACAAAACGAAGACCCCTCACAGTCGCAATGATGAAAGAACTGTTTAACTTGTCATCAGCAGAAGCTATCTCTGCTAATTCATTTAATAATTTCTCATGACTCTTTCTCAGGTCCTTGTCATTTGCTGGAGCAGAAAGCTTCTGCAGCGTAACTAATGCATACTGCAATATCTTCCCAAGATAATCCATGTCACTGGTTCCAGACTTGAGTACCTAGATTGCAGTCAGAGGAAAAACTGTAAACTTCCACTAAGAGAAAAAAGATATCCACAGATCTGGTAGCTACTAGCTTGCAATGGAATACCAGTAAAAGCGCCAGCAACAGTATCAGTAGTACTAATAGTACAAAATACAACAATAGAATTTTACATAGTGTATAACATGGCTGCAATGACTATAGAAGCATGAACTGTAGTAGAGTCAAAGCAAACCCATGAATATAAGTAGCGCATAACATGGAATGAAATTACAGACTAAATTTATATGCTGGAATATACACAACATATAGGACTATCTGCAGAATGTGCCATTGGTCATGGAGCAATTGTATCAGTAGGTGCATACCTGAGAGAGGATTTCAAGGTCGATCCTCTCAATGATCTCTTGCTTCCAACTCTGAGGAGCCATCTCAGACAGTTCATCTCTAACCTCCTCCACAAGTTGGACGATCCGCCCATAGTCTGGTTTGTCTTGTTTCATAGCTTCTGCAATCCCATCCCAGAAAGCTTTCTCCAACGTTGCCTTAATTTTTGCCTGTGAATTATGACAAATGATCAAATGCTCAAACCAGAACATGGTCATATAGATGACATATATATTCCTTATCAGAAAAACGTCTACAATAATTTCATTTACATATAATGTGGAACATTTCCCAACAGAAGTACTATATGGTAAGAAATGAAAATACACTTAATATTATCTCCATTTCCATCAAATATATGCATTAGATGACCAGTAATTAATATTATCTCTATTTCCGTCAAATATATGCACTAGATGACCAGTAATGGATCAGAAAATGATTGTCTATGTGAATGTCTCTTACTACATGCAAGTGTATGCAGATATCAAGAGCCAACCACAGGAATTCTAATGACACGAGTAACTTCATTATAATAAGGTGAGTGCTGGTGTGTATGTTAAGAAAATTACTCTAAGAGCATGCCCTATCTAAATGCAGTGGGATTTCTTGAAACCCGCTCTTTTATCTTGTTCTTGGTTCTTAGATGCAGTTCACGGGACTGTATACAAGAACTTTCATGCTTGTCTTTTTTTTTCCCTTTGTTTTCACTTGTTGTTTACTTTCTTTTTAACATGTGATACGATCCACACATCAAGGTATGTCCCATTATATTTTGTTGGTAATTATCATCTCTTACATCTTGTGATTGAGAACCTATGTGTTATTTTCTGTAAATTAGAACTAAAAATCCAACCTGAACCCAAATGGGTAGGATTCATATATCGAGGATAGGATCTGAAGAAGAATCGGATCTGAACCAGAACAGTTTGGAATCAGAACGGATTGAGCATGGACACGATGTAACCCTGCACATTGACAGCCTAGTTGGAACACCTTGCTATGAGGGAGTTTCTGAAGATTGAAAATAAAACATAGTGATTTATGCTCTGGAAATCCATCAAGGCCAAGGATTTAATGGCCATGATGGAAAGATAAAAGGAAATATGGACAAGATTTGAGGGCACAGAGAGAAACAGAAGGCTAACCGACCGACACGAGTAGACGAGAAAGATAGACAAATCAAATAACTACCAGATGGAAAGCTTGTGCCTTCAACAGGATCAAATTCAAGCTTTTAGTCTTAGAAAGTTCGGAAATATTCCTTGCTATATGTATGATATTGCCAACATTGAAAAAAGTGTACAACAGCTCTAAATGAATGTGTCTGATAACTCACTCACCTTGAGATCATTCTGATTTTTGTCTCTCATATCCAAGCTATCAGAAAAAGCGTTGTGGAACCCATGGACCATTTCATTTACAAGCAGATCATTCTCAGTAGCTAACTTCTCAGCTGTAGAGCAGCTGAATTGACTATCTACACTCCTGGGGACATTTGAACTAACTTTCAGGGAAGAAGACGTATCTTCAAACAAGGAGTCGACCACGGAGGTTGAGTTTCCAGAACATTCAACAAGGCTTCTCTCGTCTAAAACCATGGCTGAAGGGGCATCTGATGACTCCAATTTTGAAGATGCAATATGTGCAACAGGTGGCACCAATAGGCGCCCATTTGCCTGTGCTTCAAAGAATTTAGAACGCATATCTGAGAGAGCACATTCCATCCGTTCAATCCCAGCATTGCCACTCAGATGCTGCACTTTCTCCCTCAGAAGTTTCTGATCCTCCGAAACCTACGATCATCAAGATGAAATAATTATCTCTCCCCAGCTCAGTTACCAAATACCATCAGGGTTTAAGAAATCAGTAAATTATCCAGCATTTTTCCTTTTTTTTTTGAAAGAAACTATCCAGGTTAGAGATATACAAAGAAATAACCATAAAGACTAATTAAGAAGCAGAGTTAGAACCTGTTTCTGGATAGATCTCATATCCTGACTAAGGTCGCCACTACTCCCATTGGGAGTTAACTTGCATGTCTGCATCATAGAAAGCTCAAGTTGGCATGCTGCTCTAACCAGATCCTCCTCCAGCGACCTAGCATCCTTGACCTTCCATACCACAAAATGGTATAGATATGAACACCATGCTGCATCAAAAGCTGCCAGCTGGAATCTGAAGGTCACTCGATTAGAGGAGCCAACAGTAGTACCTTGCAGTAGAGCATCTAATATAATCTTAACCAATAACTCAAACTCTCCAATGAAATTCGAAGCTGACTCGGCAAGGGAAATCTCATGCTCCCCTTGTCCACTGAACACTGCATCTGGGTGAACCAATATCATATAAGCACAGAGTACAACTCGTGCCAGATACCTTGAAGAATTTATTGTATCTGCTCCTTTTGGAGCCTTACTTGGTCCTTTGCTTGCCATTCTGTTCCTGATTGCTTTACTTGGCCAGGCCATTCTATTTGGCGAAGCCACACGTCGTAGGAGATGATCAATGTTAGTTGAAGCTGACAAACTAGCTTGCAAAAGGCTGAAACGGCTCTCAATCCTATCTAGTAAAGCTTTAACTGTCTGAAGAGTTGCGGATGATTCAATGCGGCTGGCAAGCTGTTCAAAGGGCATTGACCTGACAGATTTCTCGTTGATTCCTAAACTGTCATATGCTTTAGCCAAAGCAAAAGTACTTCTTCTTGATTTAAGAAATTGCCTCCAGCACCTGAAATGCAGATGTCTGTCAAAATCAACTTTGTTTTTAAGCCTCTTCAAAGTTGAATAAATAACGTGCCCAAAGAGTTCAAATTAAGATTCTTTGCTATAGCTGAGATGATTAAAAAGATTTAAAAAACTCCATTTTGAGGACTGGTAATGATTGACACAAAAAATATAGTCAAACAACAAGAACAATATCTTCTGATTCATACCTGGCTAATTTTCTACAGAGCAAATCTCCGTGCTTGTTCATCTTAGTCCAATTAATGTGGGAACAACTATTAGGATTTCCCCTCTGCCTCAGATACTCTGCCCTCTGCATCTTTGCCTGTTCACCTTTTAAAAAGTTAACTAAGAAAAATAATAGAAGGCAACAGGAAGTAGAACACAACCAAGGAAGACAAGTATTTTTTCCCCATACCCTCTGTAGCCGATCTTCCAACTGGTCTTTCATTCTTCTTCTTTCAATTTCTCGATGTGTCAACACAGACTTAGCCACACATTGTGCTTGCATTACTCTTGCATGTGCCCGTGTCTTCTCCGCTTCTAACAGCCCCAACCGCTTTTTCTCAGCAGCTGCACGCTTCTGGCAAATTGCTGTGTGAACACGTTCTCTGTACTTGTTCTCTCGAAGCATCCTCTGCACCAGCAATTTGGCAGTTCTCTCTTGAGCTGCAACCCTCCTCTGTCTATGAGCTTTACGTAGAAGCATTCGATTCAATTCAGCCTGTTGAACCCGTGATTCAACCTTTGTGCCCAGCTCCTCACGTTCTTTCTCCACTCGAGTTTCAACTGCAGTTTTGGCTGCTTGCCGCAGCTCATGCAACCTAGCTAGGCGTCTCTGAGCCTTTGCCAAGATACTCAACCTATCATTTGAAGAGTACGGATACAGAGAATATTCAACTTTTGAAGCATTGAAATTTTGGTCAAAAGTTTCTGAAGAAACACCACTTCACAGTCCACAGTAAAAAATAGTACAAGTATATCTTCTATTTGGAATCTATAAAAAATTTATTCAAGTATAGCTTCTATTTGTATCAACCTTCATTTCAAAATTTACAAAGATTTCCTCATCTACTTTTGAAGCAGATAGTTTTCCTTAGAAGCAATTCTAATTAAAGGGAATATGTATATATAATAACTAGAAGAAAGCATTTCTGAACTTAAAACCTATTTTTCTGCCCCATGTAGACAAACCAAATTGCAACCCTTTCTTGGAGACCTAAACATGTTAAATTAAGCAGAAAGTGAAGCTATGCATATATCAAGAAAGGAAAGAATAGTAATGGTGGTTGAAACACCAGAAAGCACCTCTTCTGCTCAGCTGCACAAAGCTTCGCTTCAAGCCGCTGACCAAGGTCTTCATCTTGAGAAGACCAGGACGGGCTTCTCAGCTTTGGTCGGGCTTTGTTTGATAACCACTCATGAAATTGCTGCATGTAAACCACTTCCAATCAATACATCAACTCCCAACGAATGCATCACCAGAAAATTGGAAAGACAAGCAAACAGTGGCATCTAATCTATCGTCATGAAAATTTGGCCAGTTGAGATAATACGAAGAAACAAAATTGTATCATATAATAGAATTATTGTGCCATGTTGATGATAGCCACCGGCATCATTAAACAACCACAACCGGTGGAGAAAACAAAATAGTAGAAACAGGAATTCTACGAATCACCATAACAGAAGCAATTTCACTGAAAGAATCAATAATTGGTCTACCAAAATACTAGAGATTACCAAATAAAGTCCGTCTTATCAATCCAACATGATGAAGCATGCGGAGAAAACTAAATAAATCACTCATAGAAGTTATTTAGGAAGTTGATCAGACACTGATGATTCTTGCAAGATCCAGAAAAAGATGGGACCCATTCTCTGCAGTTAGTAGCAGCTCAAATGGGAATCCAAAGCAGAAGAAACATAACTCAACAACTTATCAGCAGGAAAAAAGAAATAGAAGTCTTAGTTTTTCAGCCAGTTAATCAGTTCCATGAAATTAACAGAATATTAGGTATTACTTCTGAAATCATTGTTAAACCCCATAAAAAGAAATGGACAACGAAATTCAACTGTTAGCACAGAATCATCATGAAAACCGAAAATCCTGGCTGCAAGGTTAAGCAGAAAACACTAACTTCCACAAACGAATGAAACGATGGACAAAAGAAACCAACCAACAGAAAAATTAGAACCTAATTTTCCCTTCATCGTGGAAGGGGAAAAACCAGCAGGCAAACAAAGTAAATGAGAGGGCAAAACAGCAAGAAAAGAATAAACAAACGAGATTAAGCAGCCAATCAATTACCCAGTAAATAACAGAAATTAAAAGAAGAGAAGAGAAAAACCAGTGAACAATTCACCGTCCCCCTTAATAACGAAAACTAAAACACCCAATTCCTTCTGGCAATAAAGGAAAACTTCAATGAAATTAGAGTCTAAAAGAGAAGGATTTGGAACAAGCATAATTCTATAAAGACTGAAAAGTCAACAAAATTACATGAAAACCGTCATCTCGCCTAAAAGAAGAAATTCATACTGGAATAGAAGAAAACAACAACCCACTATCAAGAAATCCCCAAAACTGAAAATCAAGTTATAGAAGAAAAAAGAAAAAAAAAAAAAAAAAAAACTCAATGAATACCTGTCTTCTCAAATGGGCTTCTTTGAGCTTTGCTTCGATTTCTTCAGCACTGGGGGGACTCTTACTCTCTAGAAGCCTTTGCTTTACCCGCCTCGGAACCTTTCCAGGCGGCGACGACGATGGGGAGTCGTTCACCGGAAAATTGAAGGCAATTCCGTTGGCGGATTCCGCCCACTCAAGACCAGCAGCCATCGATCGGAACTCAAAACCGCAAAGTTTCCAAGTCGAAAGAGATGGATACAAACTAGAGATTAGAGAAGAGGTGAGGGTAAGATTGTCCAAGAAACGTTGCGTCGATTGAAGAATTCCGGTGACTTTTCTCCTTAATTATTGTTTCTCTCTGCTTTCCTTCTTTCTTTTGTTGTTTGGTTTCTACTTTTCCTTAGTTATGCAAGGCTTCCTCTGTTTCTCCCCCTTTATGTATTATACGTATTATTTACTTAACGTCAACGTTGCCCAACGGCTCTCTCTCTCTCTCTCTCTCTCTCTCTCTCTCTCTCTCTCATTCTGGAAAGGGTAACTAAAACAAAACTAGGAAGGAAATAGACTTTTAAAAATAATATGGGAGAAATAAGACGAGCGGTACAGATCAGGGGCCTGATTGGGCGTAAGGGTGACTTACAATGAGCTGAAGCGCTGTCCAACATTGTTCATATGGGTAACTTAATTAGATATCAAGTGTTAGTTAAAGATCCGGATCAAACTTCAACCGCATCTGACATAGCTAAACCTCTTAAGTTTTAGAGTTGCGAAAAAAAACCCAAGTTAATATTCATTAAGAAAACTTGCACAAATCAAAGGCTTACAATCAGTCCCTAATGAAAAGCATTTTGGTTTGCCCTACTCATAGGAAGGCTATGCCTAAATTGCTGTGAGAAGTTGAACGGTCGTTGTGGTGAGTCGTCTATCTGATACATGCCTCGTTTGGAAGCTTTCCTACTCGTGATAAACTTAATATAATCGATTCTTCTTCGAGTCCTGGTAAGGCAGCGCCTTATTCTCTGCCTTGTTATAGCTTTTTCTTCGGATCTAAGTTATTCATTTTGTTTGGCCACTGCTTTTAGTTCGTCAATGAAAAGTCATATTTATCGGACGATCCTCACTTATGTTTTTGTCTCTTTTTTTCTTTTTTATTTCAATGGTTGCGATTCAAAGGACATCAAAACATGAGACTGCAGTGTTTTTGTCATATTTTTTATTTCACTGATTGGGATTCAAAGGACATCAAAACATGAGACTGCAGACATCTAATAAAAGTAGTTTTTGGTGTGTGGTAATCTAAGGGATATTAAATAATACGAACAGGTTAGATCTTCTAAAAATCAAGCCTAAATCATAAAAAGAAAGCGTCTGAAATTAATAAGCTGCCTCAGCATTTAAAAATATCAAGACTCACTAGCGTTTATGCGTTTCCGGTCCCTTAATTAATAAGCTCATTACGCGCTAAAAAAGACCAAGAAAATAAAGATCTATATTCTCCACATTTAAGAGAGGCAAATAAATAAATAAATACTGACTACCAATTTTTTAGTTTTTGGTCAAGAAAGATTGCAATATATCCTGGTAGGAGCGTCATAAAAAGTAAATGCTGCCCCAAAAGCATTTTCCTAATGATCTAAACCTAATAGTACAGTGCACAAAAAGTAAGCCATGAAAAATTAATGCATTAGGATGATTTTAGTCACTTGTTTTGCGCCATAAAAAAATAAATAAAAATAAATGGTTTTGAGTTTTTACCTTAAAAAATATAGGCTAAAAATACACGCTAATCATGAAATTGAATTTTTAGCCTATCTAAGATATTCAAAACATGATAAATACTTAGATCTATGAAGTATAATCACCATAAATGAAAAATGCATTAATTTCTTATGAATTAAAAAATATGTATTATTATTCATGATAAACGGCTCAGTCAAATTGTATTTACAGATTTTGCAATTGTGTCTGCCTAAAAGAAAATAATCACAAACGGAGGGAAGTAGCTTGCATAACCTAAAGGATATTTTGGGTGTTTTATGTCAGAGGACCATATGGCCAATCTGAGAGAAGACGGAGAGCTTTACGTGATTTAAGCCATAGCTTTTCCTTTACTTCTCTTTGGCTGCTCCGTCTATCCTAGTGCCGTTACCGTTAAAGAGTGACGTGTCAATGAGTGCCTATGAGTAGATGGCAAGCGGACGCGTAAACCATTCCTTTGACAAGACTAACACACGTCAGCGTGACTTTTTGTTCTCGAGACGTCTCAAGTTTTCTATATGGGACGGAACTGTTTATTTATTTATTTGTTGTAAACGAAGAATTACAAGCAAAGTCTAAATCCATTTCAGAATAGAACGGAAAAGTGGAATTAGAACCCGTCCACAAAGCGTATTTGGGAGAGTTGCCTTAATTGTCTAATTGACAACTACACTTGCTGGCAAATTCCCAGTATATTAAAAGAGCCGTTCATGAATCTCGCGCATTTAAGGAATTTTCCGGTCTTTGGAAGGGTGAGCCTAACATGGTTTGCTTGGTGTTTAGGCAATGGCATTTAGCCGACCATGTTTACGCCCTCCTCTCTACAGGCAGTGCCGTTGCAGAGCGCGAGGCTTACCTCGTGTTAGATACGCGTCCCCGACTTTTACCGGCCATCGTGTGCCTGCCTTGGCATATTAAGGTGGTGTGTACACACACACACTGTGTGTGTAATTTTCTTCACTAAATTGATGTAGATTGCTCATGCATTTAAGTCTATGACGTGAATTGGAGAAAGTGATTTAGGTTGAGTAATAGAAAATCTTTTTACCATCATATATTTAGTTTTATTGGCGAGCATCTACTATGAGTAGAAGTCATTCTTTTGATATTTTAAGCCCTTTTTCGTATACATCTAACATTTATTTATTTATAAATATTTCACCATCTTTCATTATTATCTACACATTTTAGTGAATCCATCCACATTCCACCCTCTCTAGATAGGAAATTTTTTATTGGTACAATTATTAGTTTACTCACAGACAATTACCATAATAAAAATATTTTTTGCTTGCATTACAACTTTTATAAGTATGCTTTTATTTTAATATATTTATGAATATGCCATTATGCTTGAATAATGTGTTAGGACTTTCAATTAACATAAGTCAATAAGACACATACCTTGTTAGGATCAAAATTATAATCCTCTTAATTAGTCCACTGCTAGCTTAAAATCTGCACTCATATGCTTCTTCTTCTTCATTTAGAAATGACTCAACCTCCAATTCTTGTGAACTATAAAGAATAAGAGAGTTTTACAATATTTTCAATCAGAGACGTCACTTATGGGCTTTTTTTCATGTCATCCTTCTCTCCCTCTAAAATGTTACTTAAATATAGGAGAGCTTCCCTACTTCTAAAGTGAACTTTAAATCCTAGTTAAACTCTAACTAGAGATGGTTCCTTTGTACAGGGAAAGAGCTCAGGAGAAAGCTAGTAGCTAGCTAAGAATTTTTCTACTCAAGCTTAACGATGAATCAACTTGAAGAAGGAGGTATTCCTCCAACACCTCAACCTCCAGATTCTGGAGACGCTTCTTGTAGCCAACAACCATAGGTTAGCTTGCAAGGAAACAAATCTCTGAAGCCTAGGTAGGTTGGTTTAGGGTGGAAAGCATAAACTATTTATGGAGATCCTAAAAAATAGACCCATTCAAATGGAGTGTCTAGACATACCGCCAAAAACATATGAGGATGAGCTTATAGTGGGAATCTTAAGTAAGGAAGGGAAGTAAGCACATGCAAACCTTGTTATGTTTGATCATGCTAACCTTCTCGAGTCCACTGCTAGCAGTGGACTAATTAAGACAAGGTCTATTTGTAGTTAAACTCTTCAATTACAATGACTACATAAATGCATTAATAGGCGGTCCATGGATCTTTGGGAACTCTTATCTCACTTTACAAAAATGGACACCAACGTTCTTGTTATCAAGAGATTAAATTACAAAACCTCCAATATGTGTGAGATTCGAGGGCCTTCCGATGGGATGTTGGATGAGGGAAGCCTTGTATTTGAATTTTTTTAAAGGTGGGTAAGTCCCTAAAAATTGATAGTATTTCCAACAAGATGACAGAGGATAACCCTACAATTACAAGGGGAGCATTTGCAAGATTTTGCATTGAAATTGATATGGCTACCTCTTTAGAATTTGAAACCTTCTTAGGAGATGTTGAGGACACCATCTCAAACCTATTTGAGTCTAAAAAGATCCCAAGACTCTCAACTATGGGATGGTGGAATATGTTATAGAGTTATGCAAAAGGATAAATAGTATGGACACCCTCTCAACTACCACTTTACATCAATTTGACCCCTCCAACTGTAAGGTCATCAGTAGTGCTACCATAATGGCCACTTTTTCATTGAATAGGTGCATTCATCAGTTTTCTATCAAAAGAAACAATGAATTTCTAGATGGTGTTTGTAAATTGTTATTTTATTAACTTCTCTCTTTTTTTTCCCCTTAATTTTTTGAATAAAAGAAAATAAAAATAATAAAGAAAGCCAAAATTTGAAAAGAAGAAAAAGGCTAAATGCTTTTTTTAGCCAACATAGGCAAAATGCAAATGCTGGTAGAGAGAGAGAGAGAGAGAAACAGAGAGAGAAGAAACACTCCAGGGGTAGTTCAAAGTGACAAATACAACTTTTAGACTTCAAGGGTTCAAAGAGAGATGATTTTTGTGAAAGAAAACCAGAAAGATGAATTTTTAGGTGAAGATTTTATGTGGTATGGAATATACTAGATTTTCTATAGTTTTCTCAAGATTTAGCCAAATTTTGTGTTTTGCATTGCTTCTGCAGAAAGATTTTATTTTTCTACTATCATCCCATTTTCTTCATTGATTTTAGTAATCCATGCAACTTTTCACTTATTTTTCCTTGAAAATCTAGTAGTCTTTGGTTAATTAAGTATTATTTCCAACAAAAATCTATTGATCACCTTGAATCAATTAGTATAAAGATGGATGGAGAGGACCTAAGGTTAAGATTAAGTTTAGGTACTTCAATGAATCTGTTATTGTTTTCCTAGTAGGAAGATTAATCATCTATGGGTATTTAAGATTTTCTTTCTTATTGCATCTCTTCTCATTTCTAGAGACAAATTTGTATTCTCTGTCTCCTTTGTGTAAACTAAGTAGATAAGTGACAAGATAAATCTAGCTCAAAAAGATATTATGTTCCTCTAGTACATGTACCTTATATGATAAATCCAGGTGAGAAAGGAATTTGTATGTATAAGCTAGATAGTAGTGTATGGTTTGGTAGCAATGATGATGTCGCTAGTGGCTTAGGTGGTGCGCATGTGGTGGTTTTAGGTTTGGTATAGTTACATGTGTCAATGCAAAGATGAAATTGGAGGTGGTGTAGGAGGATTTAACAGTGGACTTCATCAAGAGGTGGGAGTGGTGGTGTCACACCCATGCCCTAGATAGTGGATTAAAATGTAAAAATCAAGAACATTGTAAATTAATGATGAAAAGTCATTCATTAGATTGTGCTTAGAGAGAGCTTTCCAATGACACTAAGAACGCATGAAACGGAGATCGGGAGTGAAAGATCAAATAATTTTACCATCAATGTGGAGGGGGTCCAAATTGATAATGGCACCCCCCCTCTAATGAGCGTGACCCAAAGAGCCACGTGGGAGTGACTCTACACGTGGGAGTGGAACTCATAGCATGGAGCTCTACTCCCACGCGTCTACAAATGGGAAGGAGGAAGCCAAAGCCGGCAACCCCCCTCCCCTTTCACTTCTCCCGGCTGGATCATCCTTTCCTTCCTTGGTTCTCCCCATCTTCCGATCAAGGCCCAACTGCAAAGGAATTAGGTAGTTCCTGTTTCTCAGGCGAAACAGAGCCACCTCACCTACAACCTTCTCCTCTTCGACAGATCTTTGCCCACCGGCGACATTTCACACCACAGAGGTCGGGTAAGTACCCTCCTCCCCTCCTCCCCTCCTCCACTCCTCTTCTCCCCTTGTTTCCTTTTTCTCTCCATTTCTCTTTCGTGCACATTATCTTTTTTCCAACGAGTTGAGACGGTGAGAAATCTGTCGGATTCAGGGTATACAGGGAGAGAAACAGGATTGGATCGAAAATCCAACCATTCACATTATTCCTTAGACATTTTTGAGTGAACCCCTTTGGTTTCATGAAGATCCGTCAAGAAAGGACACCGAAATCTTCAAAAACCAGCACCTAGGGTAAGTTCAAAAGCCCTTGAAAAATCTAGCAAAAAACGATAGTTTGAGTGGAAATCAAAAGGTGAAAACATTGGAAAACAAAAATTCAAGAAATTTTGGGTATTCCCATGAAATTTCACAAAAAAATGAGGTCGCCTGTGTCGCCAGCGACGACCGGAATCCTGTCACCTTCTTAGGCGACAGCGACACCTAAAAATGTGAAAAATAGAAAATTTCAGAAATGGACAAATCACGCATGATCTTTTCATCCACGAAGACAGATTGTCGATCAGGAATCGATTGTTCCATGAAATTGTAATAAAAAACTTGTTAGTGCGTAGGAAAAACTTGAGATCTTAGCATCCGACCGTTAAAAAGATGATTGGAAGGTAGATCTGGGTAGAATGTAACTCCAATTATCCTTTAGTAATGAATTATTACAAAAATGACTAACCAATTATGGACGAATTGATGGGAGATCCTATCTGACCATCCAATACTCGTTCACAAAGATCGAAGGTTAAGAAAGGAGATCAAACCATGGATTATGGTTAAAAGCATTGAATTGTGGAATAACTTACCTAAAATGTTGAAAATTGAAACTTCTAAATGTACGCGCTCAATCTAAACCATCGATGTAAGACCAATGGTGCTGATCTAATTGGATAGAGACCAATTGGTGTACAAATCCTTGATCTTGATATATGAGGTTAGGTCAAGAACATTGTGAATAAAGAGCTAGGAGTGATTATAGAAAAAATTGAATGGAATTCTGAAATTTACTTTGGACTTGTATTCATTGTAGAGGCTTGAGAGCAGTGTGAACGGTTCTGGCAGTTGAACCTTGAGTTGTACCCTAAGAGCAGGTAAGGACCCTAAACCCTTATATTCTGTAAATTCTTGTTGATCTATTCTCTTGAAATTAATATTATAAATGTGTAGAATGAATATGTTATCACCTTGGTTGAATGGATGATTGAAATTGTAATTACTCATTGAAATTATCATGTAATAGTCTGATTTACTACGCTTAGCTTCTATGATGATGCAAACTGTTATACAATAGTCAAGCCCAAGATAGTAAGCCCTGAGGGCTGCCCGATAAGTTATGATGATGCCTTCCAAGATGGTAAACCCTGAGGGAAAGGGCTAGTTGGTTGATTGCAGCTAAGGTGAAGCTGCCCAAGATGATAAATCTTGAGGAACGGACTGTCAGGTATTGAGCCTCCCAAGATGGTAAACCCTAAGGGAAAGGGCTATCTGGTTCCTTGGAATCATGATGGAGCCGCCCAAGATGGTAAACCCTGAGGGATGAGCTGTCAGGCATTGAGCCTCCTAAGATGGTAAATCCTGAGGGAAAGGGTTGCCTGGTCTTTTGGGATCACCATGGAGCCGCCCAAGATGGTAAACCCTAAGGGATGAGCTGACAGATTTGAGTTACCCAAGATGGTAAACCTTAAGGGAAAGGGCTGCCTGGTTGATTTCAACTAAGGTGGAGCCGCCCAAGACGGTAAATCCTAAGGGAACCTGACTTTGGCGCTACCTAAGATGGTAAACCCTGAGGGTCTGGTTGCCTTGTTGATGATACTCATAGTGGGCTGCCCAAGATGGTAAACCTTGAGGGAGATGACTATTGGATCATGGGGGTAATGTTATGCTTGTTTAATATTGTTGAGAAAACCATTAAACGAGTATGCAACCTTGTTGAATATTATGCTTATGAGGTCCATAACTTTGTTACTCATCTATTGAATATCCTGTGGTTGGACATGAATGGGAAATTCTTATGGGGTGGGCTTGTTTGCATGCTATGGCTATTGCATCATATCTGAATTTGGAATAAACTGCAATTCTTTTCTGATACCCATATGCCTTGCTTGATAGTACATGCTAACTACTTTGTAGATGAATGGTTAAAATGGAAATGAATGTTCTAGTGTTGGGTTTGAATGTTCTTTTGAGCGTAGCTCAACAAGAATGATTGGATATACATGGGTTTAGTTCTTTTCCCTTACTGGGCTTTGCAACTCACCTTATTATTTTGTAGTTACCAGCCAAGCTAAGAAGAGAAAGGTGGTTGAATGAAATGAAGAAAACCTGATTGGAGATGCAAAAATTTTGTATTATATATATTTATGTGCTGACGCCAAGTATGAGTTATATCTCATTTTTGACAATTAGCCTTATGCTTCCTATATGTTTTATTTTGATAGGGCATGTATGAGGCTTACTTGAACTCCTAGTTATCAAGCAAGTGTTAATGATGTGTTGTGATGAATAGCATGGAGACTGAGTCTCTTTTAAGGTTTATAACTATCATACTGTTTATCAGGTAAACCACACTGCATGCGTTAAATGCATAAGTCCGAAAAATAGGGGAGACTCTGCTGAAATTTCGATAGAACTTAGGAGTTAAGAAGAGTAGAAGATTTTATCAATCAAGCGCATAAGTGCGTAGGATAAGAGCACTTAGCTCTCTCAATACTTCCGCTGCGATATATATTATGGAAAAAAAAAACAGAGAAGCAAGGCCACGTAGGCCTAGCTCAGCTCAAATCACTAGGCTTAATTAAGTCAAATCGCGGCCTCGGGGATTGGTGTTGCGAGAGGTGGATCTAATCTAGTCAAGATATCAATGGTGGAGGGGATAGTGGATAACTTAGTGGTAGAGGCTCTCTCTATCTATCTCCTTCCCCACCCCCTGGCTTATCATTAGTGTTGTTGCATATTTTCCTACTTGGTCAGTAGTCTTCTTTTCAAAATTTTTATTTTTTCTTTTATTCAAAAAATTAAGATAAATAATTTTTTTAATAAAATAATAGTTTTTGGGCCCCATCTGGTGATTTTTTTGGTTCTTTTGATGGAAAATTAATGAAAGGGCTCTATCCAACAAAAAAGTGATAGTTATGGTAACACTACTAATGAACCTCATAGGTGGAGAGATCAAATTTATATAAAATAGTAGTTGAGAGGGTGTTTGTACTAATTTTTCCTATGTAAAATACATGTATCACTAAAGAAAGAAGAGGAAAATAAGTAGAAAGAGGAGAATGCTCCTAATCTAAGAGCCTTGATGAAAGGAACAAAAATATAAGGAGTGGAATATTGTGTAACATAGACAAAAACCTCAACAACAAGGAGCAAAACCATAAGAACCTCTAACCAATTTGATCTTTTATTGGAGGAATTAAGGGTATGAGAATAAGGAAGAAGAACTACAACCTAGCAACTCACCCACCAACTTAGGTATAGAGGAAATGAATCAACAACCCGAGTCGACATTTAAGGCCAATGGGACAAGGGCAAACAAGAAATCAAAATCTCCTAAAGAGAGTTTCTTAAAGTGGAATTGGCAAAACCTAAGGACGCCATTGTCATTCAAGACCAATATCATGACAACCCAGCCCAAGTAGGAACTTCCTCGAATGAGATGTAACATCAACAAAAGTTTGTACAGTTTCCCATCCTCTAAATACACATAATATTTGGCATTTGTTAATGATGTGGGGTTTATGGATAGTGACAATGTGGGTCCATCTAATAGTTTAATGAATACTAGTCCAACATTTCTAGTGATATATGTAAATATCCATTTACAATGAATAAATAAAAATATTAACTTGTCAAGTGGAATTGCATTGAGGGTAGCTAAGTGCCCCCATAAGGTCTGGTATGGTTCTTGATAATGTAGTATCCATGCATCTACGTAGGGGCTATGATAGTCACCAGGCGTGATGGAAGGGCCCTATGAGCATAAGAGTCTAGGTATGGATTGGGCATGTTAGACATGTTGATAACTCTCGAGAGTCTAGACCATGGTTCGTTGATGGTAGTATCATATGCCATTCATGATGTCGATGGTGGTGGGACTGTATCTCATTCTAGTTTCTGATCAATAGATTTTTCCACAATGATGTAGATTTTTATTTCATATTTGATAACAGACTGTGCACATGATTCACTTGGTAGTCCAAGGTTTACCAAGTCAATGATTTATAGATTGTTGGTTCATGCATGACTTAGGTTATGATAGTCTTTTCATGTGATTTGCTTCGCACATATTCTCACTTCTCATTATGACTTAGTATTTGGGGCTTTTGTAGTTGAAACTTAAGTTATGCCTATCTCAGGCCCATGTATAACATTTCTTATGGATGCCTATCTACATACTTACTACTTGTTGCTGTATTTTTGGTGGTCACGCTTGTATTAGCTTTCTCTCAAATAGTGAGCTGTTGAAATGCTCACGCCCACAACCAAAATGAATTTCAAGGAGACTGAGTGTGAAGGACAAGGAAAAGACAAAGACTTTGAACTCATCTTAGATGTATGGTGGTGATACTTTTCGTGCTCCATTTGGTAGATTCCATGTATAGGAATTCATTTTGGGTTGTACATAACTTATTTTGTTGACGAATGAAACATTCGTAGAACTTTAATATGAACTGTTTATTTATTTTAATAGATGTGTAATTTTACTTGTGAGTAGTGATGATCCTATGGCATGTACTTCTCACCATCTTTAGGCTAGAATATTTTTACATATATGTGGAGGTTTCAATAATAACACCTGGCATGAAGTTGAAGTATTTCACAAAACTACTTATGTATTATCACTATGATGGCTTTTTTAAAACAAGGAAAGTTCTGTTGCTTTCCAAATTAAATTCAGTAAATATTTAAAAAAAAATTAGATGTTACATTTCTAGGTTTTTAGAACTTGAGTCGGTGTACTTGTTGTGTCAAGGATATGTTCATGATGGGTCCTTCAACAAATTGAAGCTTAATGTGTTAAACTTTGGGTTGTGGGAAATGAAGTTTGGTGGCTCTTCACCATTTGAGGTTATGAGCTGTAGTTACTTTTGATGCAATGTCATTAACTACTTGTATCTTTTCATTTCCTCCTATAGTCACCACCTTTGTATCTTCAATTCTCTTTGCCACTAACAAAATCATAAACCCTAAACTAGTTGTAACCATCTTCTCTCATTTATACCACCATTCCAAGAATTCGTCAAAAACATGGAGTGTTACTCAAAGACCAACACCATTTTTTCTTTAGAGTCTAAACCCAACATGATAATGATGAAATGAATCAACCTTGATAGGCTGAAAATCTTGAACTTGACTCAGATTTTGAACCCCTTGTGGAGTCAAACCCCCTCAAGTACTTTAGTCTAGATTCTCCTTCAGAAGAGGGAGAAGGTTGACACTCAAGCTCCTCATCCTCTGCCACTCACTGTAGTGAGGAGATTGAAACCACTCATGACACTACTTGCATCGAGAAAATTGATTCTAGTGATGAGCTGGTTCATATGGAGATCGTCTAGCCAAAAGAACCAAAAGCTGAGAGGGTAAGCTATCTCTCTCCATGAACTTCTGCAAATGATCTATGATCAATTTCAACTCTACGAACTTTGTCCCTATTATAAAGATTATTGGTGCATGTTATATTTTAGGAATTTAACAAACTTTATCTAAAACAAAATTAATTATCCTACATATGAAGAATTTTAGTTTTAAGGCAGGAGGCGATTGTGAATCCTCTATTATAAAGTCCAAATGTATCACTAACTATTTAAAGGATGGAAGAGAGAGGAAATTAATGTGAGTTCGAATATTCCCTAAAGTGCACCAATGCGGGTAAGGTAGTTCTTACTAAATGTCACTCTCCTATGTGGCTTTCTTACCTTCCTTTATCGTTAATCAATGAGTATTATTGCATATATGTAGGGTTTCTCGTTGCATAGCCATCTTGTATGTTGCAAAAATCATGGACCTTGATTATAAAAAAAAAGTCCTATTTCCTTTGGAAACTAAGTTATATAATTCAAAACACAAAATGGTTAGCTTAAATTGAAATCCATCTTTTCAATTCATCTTGTTGTACCATTTGAAGGTTTGTTGTGAAGTTTTCTCTTGTTATGGAGTGGTGATCTTTCTCTTTAAATTGAATCCTATTCATAGGAATCCATCAGTGTTTTTATGATCTTTTGGTTACATCCTCATGTGCCCAACTCAGAGACAAAACCTTGGGATAAACTTTAGGGTAGAATTTATAAATTTTCCAGCCATGGATAGTCATTGGAGATTTCAATTCGATGATCTCCCCATTTAGAAAAAGTGGAAGAGTTTTCACTAATCACCAACTAGATCTTTCAAGTCCAATAAATGATTTAAATCTCATTGGTATTGGTTTCCAAGGACTGAAATTCACATGGAAAAATCTTAGGAAGGGTATTGCTAACACATGAGAATGCATTGATAGGGCTCTTGTCAATGTATGGTGTATTGATGAGTTCCATGGTATTTACCTCCTCCACTTGCCAAAGTTGACTTGATATTCACCTTATCTTTTTTAAATTTCAAAAGAAGCACATCCATAAATTCTCATACCCTTTTTGGTTTGAAAATAAGTGGCTTGATCATTTGGATTTACCCCAACTCTCAATGAATAATGAAAAAATAAAAAAGGGTCTCCCACCTTTGCTTTCTGTCATAATCCCATATTCTTAAAAGTGGAATAGGACTACTTTTGGTAACATTTAGATGCTTTCTATAAGGAACTTGACGTTATTCAAAATTTGAGTGCCTCTACCCCCTTTGAATGCCCTTGACAAGAGGAAAACTTTAACACTTTGAAAAATCCATAATTTGTTGTTCTTGTATGAATGTCGTTGGGCCCAAATGTCCAAGGTTCAATGGTTTACCAAAGGAGACACTAACACTAGGTTCTTTCACTCTATAACAAAGGCTAGAAGAACCAAGTTGAAAATTAGAACTTTCAGGACTTCCCGAGGACAATTGTTGACCTATCATAAAAATATCTCCAATTTTTTTCCTAAGCACTTATATGATTTCTTTGAGGACTTGGGGAATCCCAATGTTGTCCCTTCCGTAGCTGAATCAAATGAAAGTTTCTATTTTGGAAGCCAATCAACTTATTGAACCTGTCATGCTGGAAAAATGCCATAAGACATTCTTTCCCTTGAAATCCAACAAAGTGCTAGGACTTGATGGATTCATTGTGTCTTTCTTTAAAGTTTCCTAGGGACATTAATCAAAATTTCATCCACAGTGGGCATATGTATAGGGCCATTAATCAAACTTCCATTGTTATTATCCCCAAGGAACAACGAGTTGATCAAATCACTAAATTTTGCACAATTAGTTTATGTTATTTGACTTTAGGATCCTTGCCAAGATTCTTGGTAATATAATTTCATCTATTCTTAGAAGAATTATCAGTCTTAAATAGGTGACTTTTGTTCAAGGGAGAAGTATCCAATATAGTGTGCTTCTTAGCATGAAATCCTTATACTTTTTAAGTTAAGAAAATGGAGGGAGGGTGTAACGTCCCAATTTTTTTGAAATATTTATTGGCTTTATTAAAGCAATGAAAATTTCCTTCTTTTTTTTAAAAGAATTATTAGTGTGATATTATATAAGTATTTTGTAAAATACTCCTCTTCTGGCCATGTGTTACTTCCTAAAACCTCCATATAAGTAAAAGAAATTTCTAACCTAAATATTGTTAGAATACATGCCATAGGATCATACTAGTCACAATTAAAATCACATCCATAAAATATGTAAATAAAGTCCATTTAAGGTCTTATAACTGCTCAAGTATCAACTAAATTAAAATATATACATCCCAAAATGAATCCCTATACATGAATTCTATTAAACAAACTCAGGGTGTCTCTACCACATGTCTAAGAAGAGATTGAAGCCTTTGCCTTTCCCTTGTTCTTAGTGTTCAATCTCCTTACAGCATCACATGAAATGTTGGTTGCAAGTGGTGAGCATATCAATTGCTCATGTGGAAGAAACCTAATACAAGTTGGCCCCAAAAAAATAAGGCAATCATACTATAATATATCCATAAGTAGCTAAGTACATAGGGATTGGATTAAGATATGCATAACTTAAGATTTATTCTACAAATACCAAGTACACAGTCATGAGATAAAGTGAGAACATGTGAGAAGAAAATCACAAGAAAAGACTATCAAACCCAAGTCATGCATGAACCAACAATAAATAAATAATCAATTTGGTAAACCATAGGCAATCCATAAATTATGTGCACAATTCGTTTTCAAAATATGAAAATCCATGTTCACATTACAATGGAAAACTGATCGATCAGAACCACACTGACACACAGTCCTACCATCAAGGACTCAGGTCTAGACTCTCTAGAGTGATTGGCATCTCTAACATGCCCCAAAATCCATACATAGACTCTTATGCTCATAGGGCCCTCTTACCACACCAGGTGACTTCCATAGCCTTTATGTTGACTTGTGGATACCTCATGGTCTGTAACTCAGAGGACCTCATGGGGGCACTAATGTGTCTTACTAATTATTACAAGTGTAAGGCTCTCTTGGAGTATAGAATCGATACATACGGGTAGATCCCACGAAGGCATTTTAATAAATGAAATTAATTAGAATTTAGTTCATCTTACTTTTACCTGGCCAAGCATTCAAACTAAGGACAAGGAAATTAAAGGGCAAGGAAAAGATATAAAGCAAGTAAATGAAAGCAAGAAACAAGTAACTAACTAAAAAGGAAACTACTAACTAAAGAAAACAACTAAAGGAACTAAGCAACTAGAAAGTAAATCATAAATTAGATAGCAAGCAAATTAGAAAACTATATAAATAAACAAGGAAACAAACTATGAAACTTTTTAAAATTACCACTAACTAAGCATTAAGGAAACTATCTAGAACTATAACTATCTAAAAATTGAAGTAAGGAACAAATTAACTAAGAAAATGAAAAGAATTGTTTCATTAATGGCCAAATTACAAGGAATTATTACATAAACAATGAAAAGAAAAAAATAAAAGAAACAAAGGTCCTTTAAATTCATGCTTGAATTTTTTGTAGGGCCCACATGTGTCATTCAATAGGAACTTGTATACTTATTTTCAACTCAAAATACACTAAAGTTATGCCCAAGCTTTTCTCATCTCCTTAACCTAATATGCCATAAACTTAACAAATTCCATCCAATGATCCTTGGTAATGACTTATTAAGGCATCCAAGAAAATAGGATCCTTAATCCCCTTTCCTGAATAATCACCATCCCAGAAGGAAGAATGATGGAAATGGAAATAGAAAAAGTTATGGCATTTCTCCCAAGCTAGAAACTCTTAAAAGAAAGAGGGTAAGTTCAAGGAGTTTAGATAAAGAGGAGGTTAGAAGTCATTCATCTTTAAGGAAGTTGAACTATAGAAGAGGCTTCCTACCTTAAATATGAAATAGAAGAAAAATAAAACAAAGTAGAGACAGTGGCACTTATTTTAGGACTCACCAATTCCAGCCTTAGGGATGAAACAAGGAATAGGTA
Organism: Warburgia ugandensis; assembly: GCA_035236585.1. NCBI lineage: Eukaryota > Viridiplantae > Streptophyta > Magnoliopsida > Canellales > Canellaceae > Warburgia > Warburgia ugandensis. The sequence goes on from CP141133.1 coordinate 45,130,537, forward strand.
CATGGTGTACATGTAACCTTCAACTCGATGCCCTTTGCTAGGAATCTAGGGGACTTTGTGGATGGATTTTCATGTTTCCTCAACCTCTAATTAAGAAATTAGAAAGTCCCTTTAATGCCTTCGAAAGACAAAAGAATGCTTTCCTTGTCCTTAGTTTGACTAAAAATAAATAAAAAATTAGAAGAGAGAAAGAGGAATGATGTATGAACTAACTAACATGGATTACACATGAAATCTAAAATTAGAAAGTGGGTGTGTGCAACATGGAATTAGAAAGTGGATGAATATGGAAAGATGGAAAGGGTGAATATGAGAGTGAAGGAAAATGAATGATGCAACCTACTTAGCATGGAAAGTTGCACGCATGCACATATGCAAGTCTGTGTGTGTGTGTGTGTGTGTGTGTGATTATATAAATGGAAAGTGGTTCTTACAACTAATTGACTAATATGCATGAAACTACAATGCTGAGCATGGAATTCTAAATTGGGAATGCATTTTATATCTAAGAAGCTAACATGGATGCATTTTTTAAACTAATCCTGGCTTGTATGCAAAGGGAAATAGCAAGTCAAACTAAGTCAATCATGAGTTTCTAAATTAAGAAAGTGCTAATTCTATAATAGGAAGTGCTAGATCTAATAATCTAACAACTAGCTTCTAGAATGATTTTAAAGTAATCCCTAAAGACTACTAAAATTAATGGAAAGCAATTTGGAAATTTTCTAAAACTAAAAATCAAGGAATCTAAGTTCAAACATGGAATCTAGAATTAGAAACTACCCTACTTTCTACATTAGGAAAGTGCTTAAAACATGGAAACTAAAGAAGTTAAATGGAAAGCTATATTACAAACTAGATCTACAAAATAAAAGACACCCTAAGGAAACAAGTTTTACTCCTAAAACTAACACAGATGCAACCAAAACATGATGGTTAGATGCCATGCATGTGCAATAGAAAAAGATGCATCCTTCTAAACTGGATGGAATGTTTTGAAAATCTAACATGTATATGTATACAATTTCTTTTGCATGGAAAGGAAACATGATATGTATCTACACTATTCTAAGATGAGAAAGCAAGTAGACATGAGAAAATAACATGCAAAACAAAGAAAAAGCTAAAGCAACACTATGCATACAACTGCATGGATGATGCATGAGTTTCTAAGTAAACAAAAACTAAATGAATACATGCTAGAAGAAGGCAAATGGAAAATATAGAAGATGGAATAGATAGAAAATAAAGATAAGCAAGAAAAGGAATTGAAATGGTTGAGACCATACCTTTATCTCCAAAGGATTTGAGCATGGAAGCTTGGGTGAGGGTAATCTTCCTTCCTCTGTTTCTCCTAGCTTTGGCCTTGAGCTCTAGGGAAAGTTGAAAGATCGTTAATGTATTCAAAACATCTTTATTTATAGATTTTTAGCATGGGAGTTAAGAGTATTCAATTGTGGAGAGCAATCCATTTTAATTAGAAATCAAGCTAGGGCTAGATGGGGCAGGGGTGGGAATTCAAATAAGGGAATGAGATGGGAGATGGAAGTTATTAAGGTGGAAAGGTTAAGGGATGAAGGGAATGAATAGGGAAAGGAAAGAAATGGAAAGAAGAAAGAAGAGATAACTTAACTTTGGTCAAAATTAGAACGTGGTAGTTAGGGGGCATCTTTTTCAAGTTAGGAAAGTGGCTTGAATTTGGAAAGTGGTGAGATGGAAAAGGAAAGAAATAAGATAATGGAAGGAAAGGAATGAGTAGAAAAGGAAAGAGATGGGATAGAAAGTGTGGGAAATGGAAAGTAGGTGTTGAAATTCAACAATTTTAAAAATAGAAATTGTTCAAAAGGTAGGGGGGGTGGCATGATTTCCAATTTGGGTGTGTGTTTGTGTATAGTTTTTTGAAACCCTATGATGAGATGGATGCTGGATCAAGATGGGTGCTTGAGATCTTCCTTTGATTAGGGTTTTAAGTTGTATTGTCAATGTAGGAAAGGTGGATAAGGTTTCCCTCTTTGCTTCACTTCAATCTTAATTCTTTGCTAATACTTACCTTTGCTTGGATGGATGGGACTCCTTTGTGGAACGTAATCTCCTCTTAAATTCATTTTCTCTCCACCATTAAATCGGATTACCCTAAGATGAATGGCCTTGATTCGTGTAGTTATTCATATGCTTATGAAGACCAATTGTGCTTCTATATCTTGTATGGATAAAACATCCAATCACTACTTGATTCTTCATTCTTTGGTTGAGTAGGAGAGAGAAATAAGTAAAAAGTCTTCCTATGGTCCCATTCTTCTTTTATTTCTGAGAATCTTTTCACTGTATATAATTCCATTGTATGTGATATGAGCTTCTTAAGGTGGTGAAATGTATGCAAGTGTGCATGAATTGAAATTTTTCCACCTTTTTACACCCATAAGAGTAGGTGTTGTGCATGGGATTTTTGACTACTATAACTTTGATAATGACACCCTCTGATCATTTTAAACTTCAAGGACTTCAATTTTGGCATCTGTGACCTATGATTTAGCTTGAAAAGTGAAATTTTCTCTTTTAGGGGTAAAATTAGTGAATTTGCATTATTTTATTTGTATCCTGGACTGCAAAATAATAGAATTTACCCCATTTAGTGATAATTAAGTGATTCTATAGTTAAAACCTTCTAAATATAGGATATCTATGTAATATTTCTATGTATATCAGGCACCTGGCTACCTCAGAGTACTTCCCCATAAAAAGTTACTCCTACTGCCCTAGTCCCTATTGCAAGGTTAGTATAAATATCATCTTAGATGTTAGTGGCCAATCGTACCTCCTAGCATAGTATCTCTAAGACTTACAGCTACATGCAACAAGTTTGTGTCAAGTCCATTGCAAGTGTTCTTGCTTCCAAGACTTATTGTCGCCTTAGGCTATAACACCCAAATTTTTAATTCATTTAATGTGAAGGGATTGAATTAAAAACAAAATTTCGGGACTCAATTTCTAAGATTTTAATTTTAAAGATAATTAATGAAAGGCATGAAATTGACCATTGAAACATCAATATTGGTAATCTACTTAGAAAAACGAATCCAACTATACTAAGCATGCTAAAATTGGAGTTCAGACAAAATTTTTGTTAAAGTATTTAATTAAATGAATAAGAGGGTAAAATAGTAAATTGACTTAGGTGGGACCCACATGATGTAATTATGAGTAGACATGTTAGCCATAAATGTAAATCAAATTTTTTGCATAATAAAATGGAATGATTACCCCCATTTATGACAGGTAATCATTATAAAAAAAGAATTTAAATATGCATTTATTCCCTCTCTCTCTCTCTCTCTCTCTCTCTCTCTCTCTCTCTCTCTCTCTCTCTCTCTCTCTCTCTCTCTCTCTCTCTCTCTCTCTCTCTCTCTCTCTCTCTCTCTCTCTCTCTCAGGCTCTCTGTTTGTTTAGCACACTGGCTGATAGTGCTATACAGAACAGTGGGCTAGACATGTCGATTGACACATCAAGCCGATGCTGCCTAATGGCACTGCTGGCATTAGCACTTACCAACGTTCTCCCTCTAACTCCCACTTCTCTAGCTTTCCTCCCTTCTCCCTCTAGCTCCCCCTTTCCTCTCCCATTTTCAGTGACTGTTTCCCCCTCTGGCAACCTCTCCTCTATGTCGAGTTACTTCATGCTAACATTCCCTCTGTTTCTTGTTCTTCTCCTACAATCCTTGCCATTGATGTTTCCTGCCAAACCTTCCCACCCATGGGACCTATGTACTCTCCTTTCCCTTCTTCCTCCATTCCTCCCTTAATAGACCATATTTTTCAACTGGTGATCCGTTGGTTAACGATTTCGACTACCACGGATTAGAACCACGTCAAGGAGAGCTCAGATGGGAGATTTGAAATACCAATGGATTAAGGTCAGGCCTTAGAGTAATCGAAAAACATTGATCTAACTAATAAAAAATATCCAAACCTTAATAAATGACTAAATTGAAGATATAACAAGGTAAATGAAATTATCTAATTATTACATTGTCTTAGTGAGATTTATAAATTTGGGCCATAGCATATCAAGAAGCATAGATTGGACCAATCAGAGTAGAATTTGACTATTAAATCTGAGCAAAAACTTGTGTGAGAATATTGGACTATAGGAGACCCAGAAAATACCTATGATCAAGTTATATCAAACTTAAAAATGTATAATTGAACTAATCTAGTGACGAATAAAAGTTTAGGAAGAGCAATTATGTTAGACTAAATCTAATGATGAGATTATTCTCATTGCCTTAGCTTAGGAAACCAAATATTAGGATGACCATGAACTATTGATATGAGCTATTAGAATTTGATTTGAATGTTAGATCAATAGATTAAACATTGAAATATGAAATAGATTATATGCTAGGCTGAATCAATAGAAGTTGAGAACAGATGGATGATCTGGACTTGATCTTCAATCGATGTCTAGGATTTGAGGATATTACCAAAGTAAAGATATATACCTATGCTAAGTGTAATATCCTCAATTTTTAATTTTAAATTAGTGATAAAATAAATAAATAAAATTAAAAATTTTATGCATAGAATTTGGTTCTGAAAACTCAAAAACTAGAAAGTACATGTCGATAAAATTCCAATGATATAAAGAAGGTAGAAAACAGAGCTCAAACGGAGAAGTTATGAGCCATTGAAGTGGAAGGGCAATTTGGTAAATTGGAGAGCCCAAAATACAGGGGGTTGTTTTGATCACAGCACCCCTTTCTAAACGCCTCTATTAGATTTACAACTTTGTCGAAGAAATCATCGGGGGGTAGAGTTTAAGGGAAAAGCTTCCCTTCCTCCTCCCTAGCATGATCTCTCTCTCCCTCAGACCTTCTCCCCTCATCGTCCTTTCCATCACAAAATTCTTTCCGCAAACCCTAACCTTTGCATATTTTGTTTTTTGGCAACTAGAGTTCTGGCAGTGTCAATGACCACCCAGCTGACCGAGGTAAGTCTCCACCCTCTTTTCCCTTTCCATGTATAGGATGTAAGTGGTGTTGCATGCTATTGTAGTCGTAGGATTTAGCAGATGAAAAAATGTCAAAACCACAATCATCCATTCATATGGTACTTGACAAACCCAGGAACAAACCCTTTAAGTTTGAGGGAGATCCAATGATTGGTGATCCCGAAAATCATGAAAAATAGTACTTAGGAAAATTTTAAGAATGTGAGAAAAATCAAGAAAAAACCTTAGTTTTTGTCAAAATCAAGCCAAAGGAGTGTTGAAAATGGAAAATACATAAAATTCAGAGCAAAATAGTGTAAAATTGCAAAATTTAGGCACTTGTGGGGTCACCGGCGACGACCAGACTCCGGTTGTCTTCCCCGGTGCTGACTCTCGCGTCGGTGCCCTGACGCTGATGCTAGGAAGCCGAGCAGGATGCCCCAGCGAGGATGAACGCATGGGTGTGCATTGTAGCGCACACGCATGGCACATGTGCACGCAAGAGCGCCCTGCGCACTGTCATGCTTAGCCGGGACGCTTAGCGTGGCAACCGGGACGCACGCGGCAGTGCGTCCAGGTAACCAGGATGCACGCAGTGCGTCCCGATGCACGCAGTGCGTCCCGATGCATGTCTTGGAGCCACGGTGTCTTGGGGACACGGTTTACACCAGTGTAAACAGCCCGCCCAACCCCCTATAAATTAATAATATTAATTTATGAAGTATTTTCACAAAAAACTTGATTTTGACAGCTACAGAGGTCCAAATCATGATTGAAAACATTTGTTGCTATCCTCTTGATGATGCAAACCTAGATTTAACTTAAGAACTTACAATTGACCACTTTTAATTTAGAAAAATTATAAAATAGTATACAATAACTTGGATCCGATTGATCAAAAGGTGATCAGGCCTCAGAACTTGAACAAATAGATAATATATGGTACTAAAGTAGGGCCTGAGGGGTAAATTAGATGTAATTACTCTATAAATTGATCTAAACCAATGATGTAACCAAGATCTTGAGAAATTATTGATCTGAGGATGATCTGACTGTCAGATTAATGTATAAATGTTAGATATTGATGAACATGAAATGAGATTGAATTAAGAACCAAATTATAATTAGAGATCTTAGAGGATGATCCAACGATTGGATCACCATAAATTTCCTTATGATGAAATAAATAACATCAAATAGTATTGTGGTATTGACAAGTACATTGGAACATACAAGATAAGGGGATTATTGTAATGCCTGAGCAATTTATGCTATTTTTAACAAAAATTGGACATTCTATGGGAAATAAACTGTGTTAAATGTTTTACTTTATTTAAAATAGTAAATTAAGGAATTTGTAAGAAAACTTGGTACCATTAGATTCTACTCGAAAAATGGAATCCAACGCCTCAAAGAACGCTGAAAACGGAGTTCGTATGAAGAGGTTACGGCCGTTTAAAGATTAGGAGCATTTTTATAATTTAAATTAAAAACGAAAAAGACAGAAAACGCAAGGGGCCGTTTTGATAACGGCACCCCGTCTTCTTCTTCCTCTAGACTTCTCCAGAAACTCTATTTCCAAAGGTTTCTGCCACCGCCATAGCAAGGCTATAAAAAGCCCTATCTCCCCTCTCCCCAAAACATGATTTTTGCGGTCATTTGGGACAGGGGTTTCCAGCAAAAATCAGAAACCCAGTTTCCCTGCGATTTTCGGCAATGGCCAGGCTCGAGTCAGGCCGGCCATTCTTTTACCTATCTCCCCATTCCCCATTCCCCTCTCTTCTCTTTTCCGGTCTTGCTCGACAATGGGGTTTTCCCCCTTCTTCATGGGTTCTGGACAACACGGATTTCTGGCAGGCGTAGAGGGAAACGCACCTCCGGAAGAAGGGCGTCCCTGGCTACCAAGGTAAAGCTTCTCTTTCCCTTCTCTCCATTTTACTTCCCCTAGGCCAGATCCATGTTGGATCTGGTTTTTCCAACTGGTCTTCCTAGCCAGAAAATGACCCAGTCGGTTTCATCTGGCTTTGTACAAACAAGGTGTCCCAGGGACGCCATGCTTCACGTGCGCCTGGGACAGGGTCCCTGGGATGGGTTCCAGGCGTACGACAGTGCGTACACTGTCCCTGGTGCAGCCTTCAGGTGCGCGCGCCACGTGGGGCATGGGTCCTGGCTTGACTGGGATGCATGGGGTGCTCTGAGAGCTGAGACGCGCCATGCTACACCAAAGGTCCGTCCGTGCGATGCCATCCGGGATGCGCATAATAGCACGTTGCTTGAGCATGCATGTGCGTGTGCAAAACGCTATCCCTAGCACGGTCTTTGGGCGTGCATGCATGTGAGGCGGTCGCGGTTCAACCAGGATGCATGGGTGTCCTAGGAACTGGGACATGCGGACCTAATGAGACTATAAAGTTAGGATTAGAGGACAATTTACAGAGTTAACCATTGAATAGTAGATCCACATCATAGGATTTAGCCTGACAATAAATTAGGCAAGGACCCATGGACCCTAAAAGGCAAATATAGAGATCTAATTTCTAAAAATAGATCAAAATTGATAAGGACTCCTTGTATCCATTCATATCCACGAGTTTATAAATGAGACCCAGGGACGGGTTGAGTGATGAAGGATGTGACTCCAGGAGACTTCGAGGTAGGTGCTCTATCGCTACTAGACTTTTTAAAAAAAACCATGATTGTTTTGAGAATGCATGTTTTATGTATAAGTTATATGACTTGTTTAGCATGACTTAATTTTATTCAACGTGCATATGATAAATACATTATGCATAGACATGCTTTGCAAATAATTGCATAAATTGCATGATTTGTGGTTGATGAGTTTTGAAAAATTGCATGTCCTTGAGGGTTACCAAAAGACGCTAGGTAGGCAGTTGTGAGGGACCCAAAGAGGACAGGTTTTGAAAAAGAGGTTTTTACTTATTTGATCGTATATGATTTAGGCTAATAGGCTCATGGATGCTATGCCAAGAGGTCTGGGGTGGCCTCCCAACCTCTACCACTATTAGGTGGAATGGGTACCACGCCCAAAAAAGGGCATGTCCCTACGTCGACTACATGTGTTACAGGGGCTACCACTAGTGTCAAGGCACTGGGTCGATGTGTCATATGCCCTGTGGAGGCTATGTGTAATGACCCGGGTTTTCTCATGCATTTTTGAATGCAATGTCTAGTTTCCTAAGGCGGGATGCATCCCTATTTGAAAACCATTTTATAGAAACCATGCAATGCAGCGGAAAACCTTTAGTTTTAAACTCATTTTTGAAAACCCCGAGTGTCATTTGCTTTCACAACAACTAAGGTAGTTTTTGAAAAACTTCAGAAATCATAAATGTTTTTCCTCAGGTCTTTCCAGTCACAATGCACAGCCCAACTGTAACTAAGTACAAACACATGTCCAAAGGGTTGAGAGTTTACTTACATGTGTATTTGTTTCCTTTCGGATTCTCATAGCACTATCACAGATGTCCTCTTTTTGTGAGTGAAGCTGTCTTGAACCATGATACATACGAACGTATCTTGTCCTTGAGTACTTACTAATTTCTGAAAAATGTTAAGGATTGGGTGAGTATATAATATACTCAGTAGGAGCCTATCACTACTAGTTTTATAAATGCATGAGAATTTTTAAAATCATATGCTCATTCAAAACATGCGTCTGTTCGAATACTCGAGTTCAATATCAGTATAAGAATTCATAATCAACTGAAATTCAAAATATGCGTATGTTTGAATACTCGAGTTCAATATCAGTATAAGAATCCATACTCAACTAAAATTCTCATGACTTAAAAGATCACATAATCCAAAACTGAAAGTATCATATATGATGACATCATGATATGCAATAGATGTTTCATGGAGTCCAACTCATGGACCTCTAGTATGGTATGGTCGACCAACCTCATATCATGCTATATGAAATGCACATCAAACCATAGGGTCCACTATGCCCACGACCTCCTCGCCGTGTGGTCCCCGGGTACATGAGGACACTCGGTCATAGCCTCCACGGGGCCTATGACACGTCGACCTAGTGCCGTGACACCAGTGGTAGCTCCTTGTACCACATGCAGTCGACGTAGGAACTTGCCTCTTTTTGGGCGTGGTACCCATCCACCTATTAGTGGTAGAGGCTGGGTGGCCAACCCAAACCCCTCGGCATAGCACCCACGGGCTTACTTGCCCAAATCACATAAGATTAAAGAAGTCAAAACCTCTTGTTAAAACTTGCCCTCTTTGGGTCCCTCACAACTGCCTGGCCCTTGGCACTCCAGCGTCTTTTAGCAACCCTCAAGGACATGCAATCTTTGCAGTACTTAATTCATGCAATGCATGCACTTGTTTGCAACACATATATGTGCATAATGTATATGCAATATTTTCAAAACATGGCTATGAACCAAGCATTTATCATGCATGCTGAATTAATTCATGCAAATCAAGTCATATATTTAAAACATATGTTCTCAAAATAATAATAGTTCTTTTAAAAGAATCTAATAGTGATAGAGCACCTACCTGACTAGGTTGCGTTAACCCCTTTGTCCTTGTACGCTCCTAAACATGGTTTGAGGACTCAAGGTTAGTTTAACCTATCTTTGATAGGTTTAGAGCAGTTGGGTCTTATTACTTAGGCATTAGGGGTCCATCCCTATGCCTATGGGTGTCCTAAGGTCCTAATTGGGCCTTGGTATCCTCAGTTTTTCAAAGTTCTAGTGGCCACGCACCACCATCCTTTTCTAAGGGTCATGCCCTACTTTTATTGGGCCTTGATTAGGGATTTTATGGTTTGGATGTGTCCATGTCATCGATACGGACACAACACCTTTTGCGGTGCCTCAATCAGAGCTCTAGATCTCAAGTTATAAGCGTTTTAGTATTGTATGTACATACAGTTTTAAAGACAAAAAAACCAGAATGCTAGGGCACTGCGCATTTGCGACGTGTGCCCTGCTTCCTTAAGTAACAAAAAATTTTGATGTATGCTAGCGCGCTGCACATCTGCGGCGTGCGCATTTGCAGACGCGCGCGACAACTCCACCCGTTTGTCCCTTTAGTGGGCGCGTCCCTGGACGCGCCCGTTTGGTTTTTCAAAATGACGTTGACCTGCGTCGACGTGGGACGTTCCTATTGGATCGTCCCGCCCGTTAGAGACCAGGGTCGTCCTCAGGTCACCCTGGTTTGACCCTGTCGAACCAGTGCGGCCCTGGGGACATCCCAGGGTCCTTGATGGCTCTCCTAGGCTCCGTTTTGCATGGTTTTTCATGCAAAAACTTAGGGGAATTGAGCCTAGGACTATGGGTGAGATGGGTTTGGGGAGTTTTTGAGCATACCTACTTCATGGCTGGTTTTCTCTCCACATTTTTTCCTCTTGGTCACTGCTCCGCGATGGGTTTTCTCCAAGGTTTTGGGCTGCCATTGGAGGCACCAAAGAGCTCTATTTATAGGGCTTTTAAAGAGGGTTCTGGAGGGGTTCTAACCGCCTTTGAATGGTGGTGGGGAATCCTCCAGAATGGCGGTGGTTTCTCCTTGAAACACCGCCGTTTCAGAAGCCTCTAGGAGCTTGAAGACGACGGGGTGCCCGTATCAAAACGGGCACCTGTGTTTTTCAAGTTAAGTCGTTTTTGTGAAATTAATAGTTTTGCCCCTGAACTTCAAAAGGCCATATCTTGCTCATTTTAACTCCGTTTTGGGTGATTTTGGTCTCGTTGGATTCCATTTTCTGAGACGCATCTAATGGCACCACTTTTAAGACCAAATTCCTGGGTTTAGTCAAGGAAACTAGTGAAATGACCAAAATGCCCTTATCTTTAAAACTGAACTTTTTATGGGCTTTTAATATTACAAAAATTGGGGTCATTACACTATGACCGAGTGTCCTCAGGTACCCAGGGACCACACGGCGGCGTGGTCATGGGCATAGTGGGCCCTATTTTCGTGGACTTACTTGCATTGCATATGGCATGACATGAGGTTGGTTGACCATACCATACCGTATATCCAGAAGTTGGATTTAGTTGAGCATCTTATGCATATCATTATGTTTATGATATATATATATATATATATATGATACTTTCAACTTGGATAATGCGATTCTTTAAGTCGTCAGTATTCCAATTCAACAATGGCTTTTAATATCGATATTGAACATGAGTGTTCAAACATGCACATGTTTTAAAGAGCATATGATTTTAAACGTAAGATGCATTGTAAAACTAGTAGTGATAGACTCCTACTGAGTATAGTATATACTCACCCAATCCTTAACATTTTTCAGGATAGCTCCATTCACGAGTAGAGGATGCCTATGTTAGTGCTACGAGCAAGTAAATCAAAAGGAGACAATCATACATGTAAGTAAACACTCTGCCCTTTGGACATGTATTTGTATTTATCTACAATTGGGTTGTGAGCTGTGACTGGATAGACTTGGGAAGACATTTATGATTTCTGAAATTTTCATAAACTACTTTGGTTGTTGTGATAGCAAATGACACTCGGGGTTTTCAAAATGAGTTTAAAACAAAAGATTTTCTACTGCATTGCATTGTTTTCATGAAATGGTTTTCAAATAGGGTTGCATCCCGCCTTAGGAATTAGATATCACATTTAAAAATGCATGGGAAAACCCGGGTAGTTACAGTTGGTATTAGAGCCCAGGTTTTATCCTTTCACAGCCAATCCAGCATGTTCAAGGGTCCTAGACAATAGAGAAAATCAAGAAGAAGTAGTATAAATAGAAGTAGTAGAGATGACTACTTCTATTTGAGGATTACAATATTAATGCTCAAGGCATTTCACCATAAACCAATAGGTGAAAAAGGAGATGGGTCTAGCAAATACTTAGACATTGGATGGCTTAAACCTTATCAATAAGGATTGTTGTGCAGTGGTGCAAAGATGAAAACTCATATAAGGATCATATTATGATGAGAATGATGAATGAAGTTGTTGGTGAACTTGTTAGTAGATAGTTCTGACCTGTAATAGATTAATCTCACCAAAGATGAGAACATCAAAGAACCTAGATGGCTATCTTACCATCATAAAGAATATCAAAATATGAGTACACTATCACAAGGGACATGATATGAGTATGATAGGGGATGTAAAAGACAGACTTTGAGAAGATTTTGATGATAATCTAAGATGGATGAGAATGCAAGATGATATTAGGAAAGAACTGTGACTCATACTAGATCACAAAGGTATGGATCCTGAAAGACTTAGCTCAATTTTGGATACCTTAATTGGAGTCTTATGAAAAGTGAAGTGAACACGAATATGATAAGGAACTGTATTCGCCAGAGTTACCAAAAGACTTTGATGATAATATTGGGGATGATAGATCTGTGATAATAGATTGATCCTAACAGGAACTTGTAAGAAAAGTATAGCATGATAAAAACGTCAATGTCATTATTAAGACATTGTATGAATTTTATTGAGGCTACAGGCAACTGAGGATTTCAATGATCTTAAGGCAGTTTATAATTTCTGAGAAGCATTCAGTTTATCATATCTGTTTAGTAAAGGAGTAGATGTAGTATCGATTATATGCAACAAAAGACATTGATCTGGGTAGACAAAAATGACGATTTTGAAGAAAAGAGAGAAAGAGATAGAGATGTAACTACTAGTATTCAATGAATATTGAATATTCAAAAGAAGAAGATCATGACTTTATGGAGATACATACAAATTTTTCATCTTGAATCCAATGGGAAGGTCAAACTAATCAAATTTGAAGGAATAATACCAGTTGAGTTGGTGATTTTATTGTAAAAGAGGATAAAAGAAAGAAAGCATATGGGGTTTAAGACTTTGAGTAGAGTATCGAAGTTAAGGACATTATGCTGCCAAAAATTTTCAAAGAAGAATGATGATCCACTAGAAATGAAAATCTACAAGGGGTTTGATGTCTATATCAATTATTGCAATTAGAATCTTATCGGATCGATTAGCTTATGGGGAACACCAATGGATATAGTCCATAAAAAGGAAAATTTGGTAATATCCTACCTTGCCAATAAAGTATATTGAAAAAGGAATTAGGCCAGGACAGCGACTTGTCCATCTATCTTTCTTCAGCAAGTAGGGTATCATCAAGGATCAAATGGAGGTCTTACTATCATAGATTGGAAGACCAAATATCTTAAGACCATTATTTAGTCATTATCTTTAAAATATTGTTGACTAAACAAAGGTATCCCACCATATTTAATCAAATATGATAGTATCTATTAGATAGTAGTCGAAGTTATAAACTCTGAGGAATATTATAAGTATTTAAACATGAGTTGTCCTTGAAAGAAGTACTTGTTAGACTAAGTCATTTGAGGGTATGAGGTCAGTTGATTAGGCCACATCATGAAGGAGCTACGAGTACGATGAGGATAATAGCAACTGAGATAAGAGCAAACATAAGAAGTGACCTAAACCAATGTGAAAGATTTTCCAAGCCTTAATGGCTACCATGACAAGGTGAAGAAATTACTTTGGGTCTGAAAAATACTGCTGACTTGGATTGGAAAGAAAGGCAAATAAGTACCGATCACTTTAGAGACCCTTGAGCTCATAACCTATACATCTGGACAGAGATCAACAGGTAATTGAATAAATTCTCTTTCTATATGTCTATGAAAATGTTCCATGCTTACCTGAGTATTTTTCAAATTTGATGAATTAACAGCTTCAGCATAACTTGATGTAATAGCTATTGAATGAGAACTGCTATTATAAGCTAAGTATGAGGAGGCACTTGAAAGATAAAATTTGAGGAATTGAGAAAACCACTACTTATAATGATAATACCCCCTGACAATTAAGACTGAATGGTTGACGATAACGTAGTAATAAAAGATTGAACAACATATTGATATAGGGAATTAAAGGAGAAAAGTTGAGGTGGCCAGCACATTATAAGGTGAGATTTGATGTTACGTTACCTTTAGACAAAAAGTTAGTTGTTATGTGCATATACCAAGTACGAAAAATAAATTGAAGGAATTTCCTGAGGACTAACCTTACTAGATCAAGTATAGAACATTTGGTCTAAAAGGTTATGAAGTAAATCATCAAGCAAAGAAAGGATAAAGAAGATAATGACAAAGGATTCAACCATGACCTAGTAAGGGTACTTGGTTATGAATAAGAGACTTTTTGCATAAATGGGAACATTGTTGGAAATCCTAATGAAAAATTGATGTGAATAGTGAGATAGGCCTTTGGATGAGAACATTTGACCCATGATGATGAATTAACCATAAAACATTTGACATGAGTTTGCAAAAACTCTTTAGGGAGAAAAGCATTTGATGGCTTCAACATCTATGAAACTTGATGTACAGTTCGGATACCCTAATCGTAATATGAGATAGTGTTAGTGATGAAGGATGCTACTTGAATTATTTTGCGACAGACAGTTGAAATTCGAAGTTAATCAAGGGTTTGGAATATGAGATAGTGTTAGTGATGAAGGATGCTACTTGAATTATTTTGCGACAGACAGTTGAAATTCAAAGTTAATCAAGGGTTTGGCTGTAGAGCACATGATACCATGTCAGTTAATGAAGTATCTTGGGGACAAATATAAAAGATAAGAAGAAAAGTTAGACACAATAGAAAGAAGGTAATTTTTTTTTTGGACTCTTACTAACGACATATAACCAACCATTAGAAGGAGATGTGGATGATGAAGAGATCACTAGATGAAAGACAAGAAGAAAAAGGGATTATCCTATGATATTCAAAATGAAATAGGAGAAATAAGATCATATGATCTCAAAGAAGTATGGAGTAATTTATACATGAATAAAGAAGCATGATCCTACAAGGAGACTATCCTATACATGATGAGAAAAGTATAGGCATCTAAGGATTTCAAGATAGATGAATTACAATTAGAAACCGGTATTGTTAAACTGGCACGTATGGGAGTATGCATTAGAGTACGCAGCGAAAGCGGCCCTTATAGGTAAGGCCTTGTAGAAGGAACAATAAAAATGATAAATTGAGGTTGAGCCTAAATTTGATTCCTAAGGGGAGAATGCATTCACTAAGAAGTTATCTAAGAAATAAAATACCTTGAAGATGATAATTTATGGAATTTCGAGGACGAAATTCTTTTAAGGGGGTAATAATGTAATGCCCGAGCAATTTATGCTATTTTAAACAAAAATTGAACATTCTATGGGAAATAAATTGTGTTAAATGTTTTACTTTATTTAAAATAGTAAATGAAGGAATTTGTAAGAAAACTTGTACCATTAGATTCTACTCGAAAAATGGAATCCAATGCCTCAAAGAACATCGAAAACGGAGTTCGTATGAAGAAGTTATGGTTGTTTAAAGATTAGGGGCATTTTTGTAATTTAAATTAAAAACGAAAAAGACAGAAAACGCAGGGGGCCGTTTTGATAACGGCACCCTGTCTTCTTCTTCCTCTAGACTTCTCCAGAAACCCTGTTTCCAGAGGTTTTTTCCACCGCCAATGGCGGCACTGACATTGGCAGCACCGCCATAGCAAGGCTATAAAAAGCCCTATCTCCCCTCTCCTCAAAACACGATTTTTGGGGTCATTTGGGACTGGGGTTTTCGGTAAAAATCGGAAACCCAGTTTCCCTGCGATTTCTGGCAACAGCCAGGCCCAAGTCAGGTTGGCCATTCTTTTACCTGTCTCCCCATTCCCCTCTCTTCTCTTTCCTGGTCTTGCTCGACAGTGGGGTTTTCCCCCTTCTTCATGGGTTCCGGACAACACGGATTTCCGGCAGGCGTAGAGGGAAACACACTTCCGGAAGAAGGGCATCCCCGGCTACCCAGGTAAAGCTTCTCTTTCCCTTCTCTCCATTTTACTTCCCCCAAGCCAGATCCATGCTGGATCTGGTTTTTTTAGCCGGTCTTCCTAGCCGGAAAACGACCCAGCCGGTTTCATTCGGCTCTGTACGAACAAGGCATCCCAGGGACGCCATGCTTCACGTGCGCCTGGGACAGGGTCCCTGGGACGGGTTCCAGGCGTACGACAATGCGTACACTATCCCTGGTGCAGCATTCGGGTGCGTGCGTGACGTGGGGCACGGGTCCTGGCTCTACCAGGATGCATGGGGTGCCCTGGGAGCTGAGACGTGCCATGCTACACCAAAGGTGCATCCGTGCGATGCCATCCAGGATGCGTGTAATAGTGCGTCGCTTGAGCATGCATGTGCACGTGCAAAACGCAGTCCCTAGCACGGCCTTTGGGCGCGCACGCATGTGAGGCGGTCGTGGTTCAACCAGGATGCACTGGTGTCCTGGGAACTGGGACACGTGGACCTAATGAGACTATAAAGTTAGGATTAGAGGACAATTTACAAAGTTAACCATTGAATAGTAGATCCACATCATAGGATCTAGCCTGACAATGAATTAGGCAAGGACCCATGGACCCTAAAAGGAAAATCTAGCTATATAATTTCTAAAAATAGATCGAAATTGATAAGGACTCCTTGTATCCATTCATATCTACGAGTTTATAAATGAGACCCAGGGATGGGTTGAGTGATGAAGGACTCGACTGCAGGAGACTTCGAGGTAGGTGCTCTATCGCTACTAGACTTTTTAAAAGAGCCATGATTGTTTTGAGAATGCATGTTTTAAGCATAAGTTATATGACTTGTTTAGCATGACTTAATTTTATTCAGCGTGCATATGATAAATACATTATGCATAGACATGCTTTGCAAATAATTGCATAAATTGCATGATTTGTGGTTGATGAGTTTTGAAAAATTGCATGTCCTGGAGGGTTACCAAAAGATGTTGGGTAGGCAGTTGTGAGGGCCAGGCAGTTGTGAGGGACCCAAAGAGGACAGGTTTTGAAAGAGAGGTTTTTGCTTGTTTAATCATATATGATTTCGGCTAATAAGCTCGTGGGCGCTATGCCGAGAGGTCTGGGGTGGCCTCCCAGCCTCTACCACTATTAGGTGGAATGGGTACCACGCCCAAAAAGGGCATGTCCCTACGTTGACTGCATGTGGTACAGGGGGCTACCACTGGTGTCACGGCATTGGGTCGATGTGTCATATGTCCCGTGGAGGCTATGACCGAGTGTCCTCAAGTACCCGAGGACCACACGGCGGCGAGGTCGTGGGCATAGTGGGCCCTATGTTTTCGTGGACTTACTTGCATTGCATATGGCATGACATGAGGTTGGTCGACCATACCATACCATATATCCAGAAGTTGGATTCAGTTGAGCATCTTATGCATATCATTATGTTTATGATATATATGATACTTTCGACTTGGATAATGCGATTCTTTAAGTCGTCAGTATTCCAATTCGACAATGGGTTTTAATATCGATATTGAACATGAGTGTTCAAACATGCACATGTTTTAAAGAGCATATGATTTTAAACGTAAGATGCATTGTAAAACTAGTAGTGATAGACTCCTTCTGAGTATAGTATATACTCAGGATAGCTCCATTCACGAGTAGAGGACGCCTATGTTAGTGCTACGAGCAAGTAAATCAAAAGGATACAATCATACATGTAAGTAAACACTCTGCCCTTTGGACATGTATTTATATTTATTTACAATTGAGATGTGAGTTGTGACTGGATAGACTTGGGAAGACATTTATGATTTCTGAAAGTTTCAAAAACTACTTTGGTTGTTGTGATAGCAAATGACACTCGGGGTTTTCAAAATGAGTTTAAAACAAAATATTTTCCGATGCATTGCATTGTTTTCATAAAATGGTTTTCAAATAGGGATGCATCCCGCCTTAGGAATTAGATATCGCGTTTGAAAATGCATGGGAAAACTTGGGCCATCACAATTATACACTTAAGTTGAATGAGCTCACATTGAGGTAGGTGACAATATTTAATGTTATGTTTTGATTTTAAACCTTGCATTATCATAGCATCATGATTGATTATGATTTAATTGACACTTGTTCTTTTAGTCTACGATTTTATGAGACTCCGCGTTTTATGCTATGATCGATACTAGAATTCGATAATATATTGAATGAAATTATGATCTATGATTTCATGAGATTGATACTCCGTATTTATGCATAATTAGAAATTATCTTTCTTTATTACATTACTGAAACTGATAGGTTTTCCTGAGAAAGGATAGTGGAGGCTTGTCCTTTTAGAGGCTAACCTTAGGATGAGGGGCGTGCCTTGGGGATTGTGAGCCATGAGCGCTCTTGGTTTTTGAGATACGTGTTTTTTGTGTTTTGGGTTTTATGACGGGTGTTCTCACTTGGTGGATGTCATGCTAGGAGGGAGTAGGGCCGGCCACCCACCTTTTGAGATTTGTGATGTGATTGTGATATGATAAATACCTGTTCACAGATGGCATTGGGTAGGGGTTTGGTAACATGAATAGTCCACACTACTGGTTCGGGCCTTTCCATGGGGACAGATGTTAAGTCTCCCATTATGGTGTCGACGAGGAGCGGTGGTGGTTGAGACCTTGGTGGGTTGCCACTACGGCCTGATGATCCATACTCTTGTTCTGTATGCTTGCATGATGAGCATGGAGATATTGTTGTATACCTGGGTGTGACGACACTCGGAAGAGTGATATGAGTACTCATTATCTGTTTATACGAGTGTATGAGACACTCATGGGATCCACGTACCTTAAGGTGTCCTGTTATGATTGTATGCTCATTTACATTAAATCATATCATGTTTTAAACTCATAAGATGCATGTTTTATCATACATGATGTTTTGAGATTTTGTTGGCATTTATTATAATGATTCTATTTTCATAGATGATAGATCTACTTATTATATTAGCACTATTATTCGATTTATTCGATCGTTATTACATTAAATGTCTATGTACCTACACAAGAAATAGCTTGCTGAGGCATTGCTTTGTTTTGCAATGCCTTAGATCTCAAGCACGACAGCAGGAAGGGCGAGACCGTTGAGAGACTGTGATAGCAGTGGGAGATTTCTTTACCTTGCCTAATAGACAGTGACATGAGTTAATAAATGAGCTACCATTTGACTTTCTTTATGAACTGTATACTTTTATTTTATGGGATTGATTATGATAGTTATACATATGATGGACATTGAAGTGGGATGTTATGATGGATAGACCTTGGGCCACATTGTTATTATGTTTGGGATAATTATTGTTTTGAAAATAAAGGCATCGATGATTTTGATGTTGAAATTGAAATGTGTTTTGTTTACTATGTATTTATAATTATAATTTCAGTCATGGTCGTGATGTTTCAGAAAAAAAGAAAAGAAAATAACACCCGGAGGTTTTCAATAAATGTTTTAATAAATAATTAAATAGAATCTTTTTAATTTGGGATCCTGACTACCACTATTATTTTTATAAAAAAAATTGTTATAAAAATCTAAGGGTGTCACACTAAGAGATCTATAAAGATAAGATCATCATGTTTAAAATTGATCAAAGACTAAATAAGGTGAGGATTTGTGATCGGGAATGGCATTACATGTATGCGTGACTTGACATATATGTCGATTGATGCGAAATTGGGACCTCTATTAGTTTTGAGAATTGGGATAACCCGTACTCGAGGTAGGTGGAATCTAAGATTCTAATTTTCTAAAATAACATAATCCTTTGATGCGTCATAATGTGATTTTGATAACTTGCTGAGATTTGAATTGCATAGTTTATTTATAAAAGGCGATTGTTATGCAATATTATACATGTGGTATTTATGACATGATTTATGGAATAAAATTGCTATAGTATTATATATGAAAAAAATTATTATATTATGATTCCTTGAATTGAAAATACATGTCATTTATTTAAAATGTATGATTTAAGACTGCACTACATGTTTTATAATCAAATGATTTGCTTCAACAGTCGAATGAGCCTGTTTTTGACATAGGGTACCAACTATGCATGTGATATGTTATTTTCATGGATTTTATAAGAGACAAGCATGTATTCTAATGATTTTATTATATTCAAGTATGGAGGCTTGAGGGTATTTTTTAGACAAGCATGGGCCTGGTGGATATTATGCTAGGAAGGGTGTAGTTTGGCTACTCACCCTCTAAGATTATGTTATGATATGATGTAGATACCCTGCCCAAGGTGCTAAATTTACGCATGGCTATCATGGGTAGGCCACATGCTACAGTTTGCTTCCTCCCATGTGGTGGAGTGACTCATCTTCCTTAGGTGGTGTTAGTGAAGAAATGCCAATGGATCCCCACACCCAGGATGTAAGCTATAACATAGTAGTCCATGATTTTTTCACAGTACTACCATCATGACTGAGTGACAGCATGTGTTTTTTGGGTTTTCTTAGAGATCTAGATGCTATGATTATGACTAAGTGATAGTGTATGTGACCTAGGTGCTATAGTCACGACTAAGTGATAGTACTCGTGACTATATGGTATGATGATGTGCCTAGTATAAGCTCATGACCTTTATGTATTACCGGCATTGTTTGGATGGATATGGCCTAGCGGTAACTGGATGAGTGTGGGCCACATATAGTTAGGGGTGTGACCACTAATGAATATATTCACTACCTTTATGAGTTTAATGTTGTTTAACTTGTTTGGCTACTTGATGTCTTTATTCATGATTCTGATTCTGATTTGTGTATATCATTGCATTGTTGGAATTATTCATGATATTTACATCTATTTAGGAAGTTTATTTGAGATTTGGTATTCAAAAATTTGAAATTATCTTAAATTTACCATGCAAATTATTGAGGCAAAATATTTTGATACCCTGAAATGATTATTAATTGTGAAAAGAAATGGTTGTCTATATTTTCATATGCATCTTATTCCCCTACCAAGCATAACTTTTTGAGGCATTGTGCTATTTTTGTAATTCCTCAGATATTGAGAGATAGACAAGATTGATGAGGAATCAGATGAGTAGTGGATCAAGACATTTTTGTTTGAGGGCGTGTTTTAATTCTACTTGGACTATATATGTACATCTGTGGTATTTGGACTTGATTTGTAATGATAAAGGGATTGTGGTAGTTGATTAGATTGATCTTGAGAAAGTAAACTTGTTTTTAGAAGGTTTACTTGAAAATTAAAAAATTTATTTTATTTTTCAAAATTTAAATATTCAACTAAATCATAAATAATTAAATAGTGAACGTAGGCTTCCAAAACCTACTCCTTCTTACAAATATGTTAAGTTCACCATCAAGATCTGACTGCCATATGTTGGAATTGAATGTCAAATTATGGGAGTTTAGAAAAGAAACCTAGGTTTACATCTTAGGATATTTGACATGTAATTTAGCTCCAACTTGAGGTAGATTTACCCTCCAACATTTAGGTATAACACATATGTCCCGTTGGAATTCTTTAGGAACAACACCGATTCCTTATACCATAAACCCCCTTCAACTTGGAGATTAACTCAAGAAACTTGGCAAAGTTTGTGTTAGTAGATATTATTAGTGTCTAGCAAAACCCATGTTAATTTTTGGTAAGTTTTAGATTCAATTAATATGTAAATAGATGTAGGTATTCATATGGTTTCTACTAGAATTCATGTTTGACATTCACCACTTAGCCTCATCCGAATCACCTCCAACATTAATCATTTGCTTGGTTATGCAAGGCAAAGCCCCCATGGATTGTGTGCCAAATTCTATACTCTATTTCCAAGGGTTCTAAGGTTCATGTTACTGCCATTTATGATGAGAACTTCCATTTTATTACAAGTTTAGTTACTTGACTTAGCTAGTTCACTTGGAAGTTACCATTAACAAGTAGTGATAAGCTTGGTTTATGCTATTGTTTTCATTCATATTAATGGATTTTAAGAGTTTTCAACCATGGAGAATTTCGTTATATTAGCCACCCAAAGCATGGCCTAATTGGTTACATAGATATCTCCATGCTCGAAATTCCTGCAGGAACACTCACCATGTCCACCCAAAACATGGTCAGAACTCCTCCAAATACAATAATTTCATTCCTGAAAAATTAACCAATTGATAAAGTTATCTTCAACTTCAAATCTTCCAAGAATTCCATTCATTCCCCACTCAACCAAAGGCCAAAAGGCCATCAACATAAGGCACCTCCATGTTGGTTTTTTACAAGGAGCATTCACCCCCACCTTGGCCAAAACCAAACAGTCAATTCAAAATCAAAATGATAGGGTTCAATCATCATTCACAGAGTTATTGTAATGACCCCAATTTTTGTAATATTAAAATCCCATGAAAAGTTCAGTTTTAAAGATAAGGGCATTTTGGTCATTTCACTAGTTTCCTTGACTAAACTTAGGAATTGGGTCCTAAAAATGGTTCTATTAGATACGTCTCGGAAAAAGGAATCCAACGAGACCAAAATCACCCAAAACGGAGTTAAAATGAGCAAGATATGGTCCTTTGAAGTTCAGGGGCAAAACTGTAAATTTTACAAAAACGGTTTAACCTGCAAAACATAGGGGCCCGTTTTGATACGGGCACCCCTTCATCTTCAACCTCTAGAGGGTTCTAGAACGGCGGTGATTGGAGGAAAAATCACTGCCATTCTGGAGGTTTCTCCACCGCCATTCAAAGGCGGTGAGAGCCCCCTCTAGAACCCTCTCTTAACACTATAAATAGAGCTCTTGGGCGCCTCTAATGGCAGCCCAAAACGTTGAAGAAAAACCGTTGAGGGGCAGTGAACAAGAGGAGAAAATGTGGAGAGAAAACCAGCCACGAAGCAGGTACGCCCAAAAACTCCCCAAATCCATCTCACCCATAGTCCTAGGCTCAGTTTTCCTAGGTTTTTGCATGAAAAACCATGCAAAACAGAGTCCATGAGAGCCACCAAGGACCCAGGGATGTCCCCTGGGCCACACTGGTTTGACAGGGTCAAACCAGGGTGTCCTGAGGATGCCCCAGTCCCCCAGTCGACGAAGACGTTCCAGTCGGAACGTGACGCGTTGAACGCGTCTGAAGAAAACCAACGGGCGCGTCCGGGGATGCGCCCGCAAAAGAGAGAAACAGAGGAAAAAATCTGCGTGTCTGAAGACGCACCCGCTGAGGTGCACGCCGCATATGCACAACACACTAGCAGTGCTTCATTTTTTTGCTTCCTTAAGGAAGCCAGGGCGCACGATGCAGTCGCGCAGCGCCCTAGCATTCCGTTTTTTTCATTCTTAAGACTCTATGTACATACAACACTAAAATGCTCATAACTTGAGATCTAGAGCTCCGATTGAGGCACCGCAAAAGGCATTGTGTCTGTATCGATGACGCGGACACATCCAAACTATAAAATCCTCGATCAAGGCCTAATAAAAGGTGGTCATGACCCTTAGAATAGGATGGTGGCGCGTGGCCACTAGACCTTTGGAAAACTAATGATACCAAGGCCCAATTAGGACCTTAGGACACCCATAGGCATAGGGATGGACCCCTAATGCCTAAGTAATAAGACCCAACTATTCTAAACCCATAAAAGATAGGCTAAACTAACCTTGAGTCCCCAAACCATGTTCAGGAGCGTACGAGGACAAAAGGGTTAACGCGACCTAGTCATGTAGGTGCTCTATCACTATTAGATTCTTTTAAAAGATCTATTATTGTTTTGAGAACATATGTTTTAAGTATATGACTTGTTTAGCATGACTTAATTCAGCATGCATAAATGTTTTATACGTAGACATGTTTTGTAAATGATTGCATATACATTACGCACATATATGTTTTGCAAACAAGTGCATACATTGCATGATTTAAGTACTTGCAAAGATTGCATGTCCTTGAGGGTTGCTAAAAGATGCTGGAGTGCCGAAGGCCAGGCAGTTGTGAGGGACTCAAAGTGGACCGGTTTTGAACAGAGGTCTTTGATCGTACATGATTTGAGCTAGTAAGCTCGTGGGTGCTATGCCGAGGGGTGTGGGTTGGCCACCCAGCCTCTACCACTATTAGGTGGATGGGTACCACGCCCAAAAAGGGCATGTCCTTACTTCGACTGCATGTGGTACAGGGGGCTACCACTGGTGTCACGGCATTGGGTCGAAGTGTCATATGCCCCGTGGAGGTATATGATCCTGTGTCCCTAGGTACCCAGGGACCACACGGCAGTGAGGTCGTGGGCATAGTGGGACCCTATGGTTTCGTGGATTTATGTGCATTGCATATGGCATGATATAAGGTTGGTCGACCATACCATGATAGATATCCATGAGTTGGATTCAGTTGGGCATCTGATGCATATTTTTATGATTATGATATATGATACTTTCGACTTGGATTATGATATTTCTTTAAGTCGTTAGTATTTCAGTTTGACAATAGATTTTTAATATCGATATTGAACTTGAGTATTTAGACTCGCACATGATTTGAAAGTGCATATGATTTTAAAACATCTCATGCATTATAAAACTAGTAGTGATAGACTCCTACTGAGTATAGTATATACTCACCCTATCCTTAACATTTTTCAGGATGATTCCATCCATGAGTAGAGGACATCTATGTTAGTGCTACGAGCAAGTGAATCAAAAAGGAAACACTTATATATGTAAGTAAATTCTCAACCCTTTGGACATGTATTTGTATTTAATTACAGTTGGGCTGTGTGCTGTGACTGGATAGACCTGGGGAAAAGCATTTGTGATTTCTAAAGCTGTTCAAAAACTACCTTAGTTGTTGTGAAAGCAAATGACACTCGCGGTTTTCAAAATGAATTCCAAATAAAAGATTTTTCCGCTGCATTGCACTGTTTTTCAAATCGGGATCCCACCTTAGGAATTTAGATTTTTCATTTAAAAATGCATGGGAAAACCCGGGTCGTCATAGTTATGAAATGTGTATAGAAGTCTTATAAAATAATTTAACCCATTACTTTCCATAGGTGCTCTAACAAGATGGAAATGACACCTCAATTTCTAGTATGAATAAGCAAAAAATTGATAGCCATTTCTTGGTCATTAGTCCATCAATTCTGCTTCTTTTTTTGTCAAGTTAAAAACTAAAAAGAAGGAATTTAGTTATCAATATGTTAGTAGTAAAAATTCTTTGCCAAAATATGGAAATTTACAATGTTTTATTATTACAAATTTACACAAGTTTGTACTTATATGGTAGTCCAATTTAAGTAATTCAAAACACATTTAAAACATGATTATGGGAATCAAAATTTTGTACAAATATTTAGCAAGAAATCATGTAGCTACTATAGTATACTAAGCCATTATCAATTATAAAGGATTTGGCACAAGAATCATCAATAGATAAACTCCAAATAGTAAGCAATTCTAGATGCATAAAACATGTTGTGTCATGCTTTTAGGTGGAAAATTTAAACATGAAAACAAGGAGAATTTGGCTAAAACTCAAACCATATTAGTAATCCCTGATGATCCCATACCTGTAATTGAAGTGCCCAACTCATTGTCGTATGGCTGTAAGGAGGTTCCCAACTATTGCACATTTTCCAGTTTGAGTGTTCTCCTCTTCCTTACAATTTCCAACTACAATACACTCATCATTTCTCCTTCAATTCTCCACCAAACCTCACCTCAACTCTTCCACACTCTAGATCAACCTCACAAAATTGATGCTCCTTCCTTCTTACAACTTGTCACTACCAGTTTTCTTGGCTTTTCTTAGGTTTCCTTTAGTCTTCTATGGCAGCAACCCTTGCTGCATTATGCAGCACCAATGGTGAACATGCCTAGCTCCTTTGGCAATGACATCCATCTTAGCTCCTTCACCACTCGAGAAATGCTTCTTGGGTCTTCCTCTAAACTTGGTTGCAAGTCTTCTCTTCACTCTCTCAAGGTTTCCGTTTCCTTCTCTAGCTTTCCTTGCTGGTTTTCCTTTTTCTTACTTCACTGTTTTGGGTGGCTCATGGTCTGGGAAGAAATCCTCTAACCTAGACACATTCCCCCTTATATAGTAAATTAGAATCGTGTGGGGTGGCTAGTTGACGCCATGCATGAGACCAACTACCTCCCTTTTATTGAATCACATGGTGGATAATTTTTCATGCATGGGATGGCCAACCACCACTAACTTTCTCAATTAAAACCTCCTTGTTTTCAATATTTACAATTATACCCTCCATTTGAGTTTTTATTCAATTTGCACAAGAGATAGGTTTCTTGAATCTAATTACAAGGTGTCCTCACACTAACATCCCATGTGATGGCCAGGCATACAATCATCTAATGGTTGATCCACTCATGATCCATTCTATCCACATCATTTAATTTTCAGTCCATAAGTAACTTAGGTGCATTCTCTATATTTAGACCTATGTCCAAGTACTTGGTCTCTTGGGTTGGTTCGCTAACTTACCATGGTTAACGCAACACCTAAGATGTATTTTCATTCTTCCCTTAATTTTTAATTCCAGTCTTTCTCACCCTCTATTCCATCTTTCAATTGGATTATTCTTCATGATAATCAGAGCGAGTGAGAGAGAGAGAGAGAGTTAAGAATGTTAGTAATCAACATAAGATAAAAAAGAAAAAATACCTCTTTTCTGTAATTATATTTGTTATTCATGTAATTTAATATTTACATGTATTATAAAGGCAAGAAATATGACCATTAAAATGGCCATCCACAAAGCTTATGATAGCTTGAGATGGAGTTTTCTTCAACAAACTGTACACTCTTTTAGCTTTCACCCATGATGGATCTCCCTTATCATGAGCTGTGTTATGACAATCTCATTCTCTGTCTTGATCAATGGGGAATCATTGCCTTCCACCATAATGTTGTTCACTTTAGAGGATTGAGCTCTTTTTTGGAAGGTTGTGCTTGGAAGTGAACAGCATTATGGTGGAAGGTTGTGCTTGAAACCAAGCCCTCTTGGATTCCCAGCCACAATAAGTCAAATCTGTCATTTTTGAGGGAAAAATCATTAGTATAGACTCCATGTGTAACGACCCAAGTTTTTATACACAATTTCAATATTTAAAATCATTTTTAAAAACAAATATCCCTATTTTAAGAATTCCTTTTGTAAAAAATAATCACATGAAAGAATATTTTTCTTTAAAAATTATTTTCAAAATACTCAGGCATTCTTCATTTACAACTTTTCATAATGAAATACTAGAATCATGTCTAAGTCACATAATATTCCATTTAATATCAAAACAATCCCAAGGTTTATTAGTCACATCCCAATTATAAATGTAGAGTTCAAATGAAATATAATCTAGTACCTACTACTTGAGTACATACATAGTTAATAGAATAAAAATAAGAAAATAAGGTCCAATCCAACTGGTGTCTCACTTTCGTGCTTCTCTGCTAATCTTAGAGTCTTTTACTCCTTCCTCCTAGGCTTTCTCCTTGTCCCACTAATTTGTGGTGTGGATGCGGTGAGTATATGGGCTATACATAGTAGCTATAAACAAAAATTCTAAAGTGTTTTAGTGTACTCAGATAATCTAAAATCACTTTTGTAATGTAATAAAATGACACGACTAACTTCTTTTAATGGATTCATGCAATGCATCAAACCCTTCATTAGCATACACATGCATTTATGTATAATCTCTATCTAAAGAGGATAAATATCACAACTTGACAATTCAAATAGAATCATAGTGCATCAAGATAGTTAAAATAATGACATCAAAAATAACTATCCAGGTGCTCTCTCGTGCCAATAGTATTTCTATCTCTCATTGGCAGCAAGTTTGCAAATATGGTCATGAATACTTCTTTATTAGGCATAGTCCAAGTTCATCTTTTGAATCCTCATCTTGTCTCAAGTAGCATGAAAACAAAATCTAATGGGATCCAAACTGTACTCACGAAGAGCTTGACTAAATCATGTGCTTGCTAGTACCCGAGAGGGACTTCCATTGCATTATTGTGGGGCCTACAAATATTCATTGAACGTTTGTTGTGACCACCACAATTGAAAAAATGCCACTCTTTCGGTGTGTGTACCAACCACCTCTTGTGGTTGGAGATTAGGGGCCAACCTGTACTAATCTCCTAGCATAGTTCCACTAAGCTCACTTGCCTATCTCAAATATGAAATCCTAGGCATCACTACACCCTTAGACAATTTACAAAGTCATAGGCAAAACACATGGTGCAATTCAAAACATACATTGTAGAAAAGGTCATTTTCAAGATAAAATAAATGATAAAAACAAGAAATATAAAATATCTTACTTTCTAGCTAAATCAAACATTGATGCATTATTTTGAGAACTCATTCATACATGTCAAATTCAATGCACTATTTTATGCCCAAAACCAAACATGCTGAGCATCAATCCATAATTCAAAACTCGCCATAATAGCATAAAAACCACCTTATATTGGGTTTAAAAAACTATGATCTACCATAGTATTTTTCAACCATAAAATCATAATTTACAACTATGGATTGCAATTCAAAAACCACTCTCAAAAGAGCATCCAATTGATCTAAAATTGGTAGACTATAAAATGTTACTTTTCATGCAAATTGGTGGTGGTATTTGGTGGTGAGGTAGAAAGTGATTAAAAGGTAGGAAAACATCAAAATTAGAAGGCTCTCATCCTATTGGTCCATATGCCAACTTATCCTAATAAGATTTCCCTTAATTATCTTCAAAATATTCCTTAAAATCTCATGGATAATACTCTTGAATTTTCTTTAATCCTATCCTTCTATTTAGCTTAGGTTAATGGCTTTGATGGCTATAACTTTGAAGGCTCCATTGGCTAGGCTTCATGGCTGGATTTGGAAGCTTTCTCACTTGGCTTGGTAGTTGGCTTGGCTCCTTTGCTTATTACCCTGTCCATGGCTTGAATTTGGCTAATGTGACTTAAGTGGCTTCCATGTAAAGGTGATGGAAATGCATGACATACTTTATGGACCTACTTTGGCTCCTTTAGTTGTATCCATTGTTGGTCCAGAAGATGATCTTGACCTTTGGATTGATGATTTTTCAACTTTGACTAGATCTTTTCATCTTGATCTTCAATTTCGTCCTGGTCAATCTTGAACTTCGGATCATCATCTCCTTTCCTTAAAAAAATGTAAAAAAATCTAATCAAATTTTGGAAAAATATGAAAAATCACATACTGACCTCGGATTAGCCTCTAGACCTACAAAATAGAATTTTTTTGCTTCATTAGGTAAAAAATGCATGAGTTCTAAATTTTGGTCTAAAAACCCTAATTTACCCCTATAAGTTGTAAGACATTGGTAACTAATTGGGTGATTTTTATGCAAAATTAGACACTTAGCAAGCATTTTTCTAATTATGTGCAAAACATGCAAAAAATCATCTTTATAAAATTGAAAGTTCCACTTTCATAGGTACTCATGATTGTAATTAGCACATGCAACAAGCCCTTAAAACCCTAGGTTACCTCGAGTAAATGAGTTATTCAGGATTTGCAGTGAATATATTCATAAAATTCCCTAAGGTTGAGTTCCCTATTTTATCTTAGAGATTCTTTGTTCATTAGTAATCTCCTAGTTTTTCACAACTTACTATAGAGGATTGATAATTTTACAAATTTTACATATACTAAAGACATTTTGGTCTAGTTATTTCTCTGAGCGTAAGTCATGAATTCTAACTTGATGTGCTTAAATTCTATTGAAAATATGTCTTGACCTTAAATTCTCACAAGTATACTCTCAGAATTGAACCTCTTAAATAAGGGTTTAAACATATTTCTATCATTATGTGACCAAATCCAACAAGGTTAATGGTTCACATAAATTTTTTAAGTGCTAAAGAGACAAAGGAAAGTGATCCTTAAGAGTGGATGATATTATCAAGAATAGTAGGGGCCTTTTACCTTAATTCCTTCTTTTTAAGTCCTCTTTAAGGCAATGTTCCACCCAAGATCCATAGGCCTTTGAATAAGACAAAATGTAGGCTTAGGCAGGGTTTTGAAAAGAAGGGTATAAGGATTTCAAAGGTTCAAAATTGAGTAGAGATCTTCTTTTTGATTGTTGGATAATTCTTCCTGGACTGAAGTGAATATCTTTTGTACATTTGCCTTTTTGTTTCAATTTTCTATTCTTTTTCTGATACTTTTTCTTTTTGACTACTTTGGTAGAAAAACTTCTGATTTTTCTCAGTTCTTTGACTTTTTGTCCTTTTCTAACTTTTATTTGCTAACTTTACTTATTTTGAAAATGGGTAATGGTTATTTTTTTGGCTTTTCTGGGTTAAGGTTAGTGGATTTAAGAAGGAAAAGGCTTAATAATAGGCTCTAGGGGATAAATAGTGGTATAATGTATTGGGCATTTTTTATGTCTTTGAGCTGAACAAGGACAACCTATATCATTCCCTAGGTTTCCTAAAGCTTGTGATATTCAATAAATTTTCTAGAAAGAAAGCTATTACTCTTATTTTTTTTCAATAGCTAACCCAAACAATGATAATAGGATCACATTACATTATGTATGTCGAAGAAACTATGGAATTACTTATAACCCTCTTGAGAGAAGATAGTCTCTAAATTCACTGGGTTATATGTCTCCACTGATTTTTCATAAGGTCTCTAACTCATACCTCTTTGTCAATCTTAGCGATGTGTTGTGTGTAAATGTTTTTCGAGAATCAATCTTCATAAAATGCTTCAAGATATAAATAATATGCAAAACTAAACATATGCACTACCATTAAGAGGTGAAAATAGTAGAATTACTAAATTCTAAACATCTAGTTCTCATCACAGTAAGGGAACACTTCCTAAAACTATTTTTTTCATTTTATTTAAACAAGAAGAAAAAAATTAGATATCTCATTCATGTCTACATCCCCCAAATTGAATGAAACATTGTCCCCAATGTTTGAGAAACATAGGATCCTATATGATAAATGACTAGTGTAGAACAATGAGACTCTAAAATCTTCAGTTGCCTCCCAGTGCGTACTAAGTTTAACATCTTCATCCAGACATTAAAAATTACAATTAGGATATGTAAGATAGGTCACCAATGGATCTAAGGTAGACATTGGTAATACAACTTCTAGAATTAAATCTTCAATTAGTTTGCATGAGTCATCTAGATCTAATTGTTGATTATTGGCATTGAAAACATTAAGCTCAACTTTTTAAATTGTTAAAGGATAATTGTAATACACCATTTCTATAATTTATGGTTGCATTGGACATAGCCAAAAATGGATGTCCAAGAATCACTAGGATCTGACTTTTGGGTTTGGATACAGGTTAGGTAGCTAGGACAATGAAATCGATAGAGAAATAAAACTGGTCCACCTGTACTAATACATCCTCATCCATACCACGTGGAATCTTAATTGATCTATCAGCTAACTATAATGTGATGTTAGTAGGCTTAAGCTCACTTAGCCCTAGTTGCTCATAGATAGAGTATGACAGCAGATTAACACTAGCCCTTATATCAAGTAATTCCCTATACATGTTTTCCTATAATGCAAGAAATTGTAAGACATCTTGGATCTCTAAATTTTGGTGGGATCTTGTGTTGAATTAAGGAGCTCACCTTCTTGGTGAGGAAGGCTTTCTTTTGCACATTAAGCTTTGGCTTTGTAGTGTAGAGCTCTTTAAGAAACTTGGCATAAGTAGGAATATCCTTTACAGCATTGAGTAATGGAATATTTGTTTGAACATGTTTAGACACTTCCATTATCCCATTAAAATTTGTTTCTTTCTTAACCTTGTTGAGTAATTGAAGGAATGAGGCTTTGGGCTCATTGGGTGCCTCCACCATAGGTTCCATGGTGGTTTTCTATCTTTTCTCTTTCTTTAGTATTTTAGTTGTCCCCTTCTCATTTGCAGTTTCCTTAGGTTGCCCTACATTGTTATCAATTTGACAACCACTCCTATGGGTGGTTATAGACTTGGCATTCTCATGAAGGTTCTCATCTTGAGAATTTGATCCAATCTCAAATGGAGCCTTAGGGTTAAGGATGGGTTGACTAGGGAACTGACCTTTCTTCTATTCTATAGTTTAGTTGACAATTGGTTAACCTATATCTCTAGCTTGGCTATAGCTTGATAATTGATATTCTGAAATTGGTTTAGAGACCTTTTTATTTCTTCATTTTGTTTTTGAAACATGTTCTGAATCCTATCTTCTAAACATGGTTTCTTTGGTTACTAAGGTTGTTGGAAGCCAAGTGGTTGTTGAGGAATGATGGCTCATGGAGGAAAGTTTTGGGTAGAGGGTCCACTGATGGTCCCCCTTCGTAATTATTTCTTTGACTAGGAAAATTTATGATCCTTAGCCCATCCAGGGTTGTAGATCTTAGAATATGGGTTGTTGCTAGGTTGGTGATATGCATTCAATGTAGTTGCTTGATCAACAAGGTAGTCCTTCAACACTCTATTTGATGGACAAGTTGTAGTCAAATGGGCTTGACTAGAACAAGTAGCACACACTTCTTGTGGAGGTTTATGGGATAAACTATTAGCCATGAAATTTTTAGACACAGTTTCAAGTTTGCCCATCCTAAAGTCTCTAGTTTGTTAATTTTTCAACCACAGAGTCAAACTTATAGGATAGATCTGTATGTGCTCCTATCTCATATAGGCATCCTTTCTTTGGATATTAGTATTTCTCTCTCTTCTATTAAAGTCATCCCATTGCTGGAAATTATCTACTAATGTCTAAAAGAACTCCCAAGCCTCGCTTTCATCTTTTAGGATGAGGGCCCCTTCATTTGCAGCATCTACCATTTGTCTATTTTGAGGCATTAATGCCTCCTAGTAGTTTTGAAACTACTGCCATTTCTCAAAGTCATGATAAGGGAATTTTTGCAACAGTTCATTCCATTGTTCCCAACATTTGTACTACTCTTCATCATCCCTTTGTTAGAAATTTATTATTTCACAATGAAGGCTATTTGTTTTGTGAACGAGGAAGAATTTGTTAAAAATCTTCCTAAACAATTAGTCCCATGTATTAATGGAACTTGCCTCCAAGGAATTGATCCATGACTTGGTTTTATCTTTGAGTGAGAATGGGAATAGCCTAAACCTTATAGAATCATCCAAAAAAATTTAGAACCCAAATGTCATGCATATATCAAGGAACTCCTTAATATGTAGGTGAGGGTCTTCTCAGTCTCAACCCTAAAAATTAGGGGTAATTGGATGACTCCCTAATTTAACGAAAAATGGTCTACGTATGTAAGAGGTAAAGCTATGCAGGATGGAGTGTTGAGTTGTAGAGGTGCACAAAAATCTCTAATGGCTTTGTACTCTACTCCTACTAGTGATTCAGCCATACTTGGTTTCTGTCCCCTCGTCTAAAGTTGTGTTGAATCTCTTAGTCAAATGATGCTAAATCTAGGTTCTGAGATCGACATTCTTGCATAAACTATCCAACTCTAAATGTCCTAATCTATATGCTAACTTTAATTCTATGTAATGTGCAATCAAATCCTAGTATCCACTAATGGAGCAATGTCTTGTCTATCTTTTCCTAGTGCATAGGTGGTAGCTTCTTAGACTTAGATCTTAAAATCTCTTCCTTTTCTTAGATTTGACTACTGCTTACCAATTAGGTTCTGCTCAAAAGTGGTTAATACAATCCTCATGTTAGAAGGCATTTAGACCTCAACTAATGTCAATGGAAGGCATGGGAAAATCACTTGGATTTTAAGACACCTATTATGACCATAGTTTTCAGAGGCCTCTAGAATGACAATAGATCATGTCCTTCTAAAAGGGTCTTGTGAGATCAATACCCTAGGTCTCTTTCTACCCAATTTTAAAACTAAAGTTCAAGGGTTGGGATCTTGACATAGAAGGATGTTGATTGATTCCTAGAGGTGCTAAGGAGTTGGTGATGAAATTCAATCCTTATTTTATAAGGGTTCTTGGGGGGACCTTACTAGCATTAATTTCATTCCACCAAAAAGGAATTAAATATGCAATGGAAAATAAAAGCAAACTATTGCAAACTATATGCTATCCAACCAAAGTTAGATAGGTGCTTTCTAATGCAACAATCCTAAATAAAGATGCAATAACCATCAATAAATGATCCTAATATATATGACTTATACTACCATTCAAATGTAAAACTACATTAAATGCAAATTATCCTAGAAATTAAGATTTGGGGTGAAGATTGCTCATAGTGAGGGGTTCGATGATGATAAAGTGTGGGCCATAGTACTTCACACTTGCCTTGTAATATTACAACCTATTTAAAATTTGAATAATAAAGAAATTAAAATTACAAATGGGCCACTACGAGTTCCACTCAAATCCTAATTTGGGAAAGTAATAAAAACCCTAATCTATGTTGATGAAGCCATGGCCCCACATGATCAGCCTAAATCTAGACTATGGGAAAATCATCCAAAATATGGAACATGGCATACCTGTTGCCGCTCCTCAGCAACGCCATCAAAATCTTGTTGTTGTTTTGGATAAAACTTGCAAGCACATGAATGATTTGCAACATACAAGCTACTAAAATTAGAAACATGCTAAAATAAAAACTTTCCTACAATATGTACTTTCGAAAAAGAAACTTTCCTAAATTAAAAGCTTTCTAATTTAAGGACTTTCCTTAACTAAAAACTTTCCTAGAGTGAAACTTTCCTAAATGGAATTTTAACAACTTTCTTAACTTAACTTTCCTAGCATGAAATTAACAACTAACCTAAGGAAAGATGCATTAAATAACTAATTTGCTAACCATTAAATCTTCTAAATAAAGAACTTAAATTTATGGAAAAGAAAACACTAACAACTACACTCTAAGCACAACATGCAAATAAACTAATTAAGATCAACACTACTAAACTACTTTCATATCATGAATGAAGGCAACAACTTGAATATTTTTAATCATCTACTTTGAAAATCTTAAATCTTGGAATCTTAATTTAACATTAACTAAGCAATGTAAGGAAATAATTAGGTGCTTGCAAATTCAAGTAAACATAAAGTGCAGGGTGCTGGAAATTAAACAAAACCAATCATGAAAAGAAATTCCAATGGTATAATAGTTGAATCAGTCACTCAATAGAAAGTGTAAGACATGGAAATATTCAACTCTAATGTAAGTAAACATTCAAGAATATAAACTATTAACTGATGGACATCAACATGAATTGAAAACTCCAATAAACTTTATTGAATTACATCAAAATCCATTAACATAAAGCTCCCATACATGTAATCCAAATATGAAATTAAAATCCTACTACAATGAGGTCCACTTGGTCTTAACCAGCCCACAAGTACAAGATAATCCTTATTCAATTTTTCCAACTATCAATCATGAATAAGCATGCTCAAAATTCAAGGGAAATTCTAATGGAATAATAAGGCAAAACTCAAGGGCAACTAAGAAAACAAGGTTGGAATTCAAGGAAATTAAAAAGAGAACTCAAGGTAATGAAAGGAAAAGGGAAAACCTAGACTCAAGATTTTTTTCCTTGGCTGTCACTTCAAGGGAAAACCAATCTTGAATCTTAGTCTTTAAGGCATAGAAAAACAAAGGAAAGTAAGGCAAAAACTAGCATGAAAAGCCTAAGATCAAACAAGAGAGAAGGTAAGTTGAACCAACCTTGAAAGGAGAATCAAATACCTTAAAACCAGGTGTGGAATAGCTTGAAGAGATGCCTTACACCTTAGGAAAAGAGTACTAGAACCCAAGGAGTTGAAATTCCAAGAAAAAGAATGAAGGGGGATGGCTGAGGGAGAGGACATCTCCTTTTATGGAGGAGGCATCTTTTTCCTAATGTAAAGCTATACTCCTCCTTTAATTCGGTGCAATTTTTAAAGTTTTTCTCATAATTTTCCTAGGGTACCTTAATAAGGTGGGGCGGGGTAGGTGGCTTAAGGTTTCAAAAAAGGAAAGTGGGTGGAATGTTGTTGACCCTTTTAAGGTGGAGTAGGTGGGAAACACCACCTTTTTAGGAAGGGGTGTCTAATAAGTGTTTAATTTTGCATAAAAACCACCCAATTAGTACCCATGTGTTGCAACTTATAGTGTTAAATTAGGACTTTTAGACCAAAATTCATAACACATGCATTTTTTACCTAATGAAGCAAAAGTTTGTTATTTTGTAGGTCCAGAAGCTAATCCAAGGTAAGTATGTGATTAATCAAGTTTTTTACAATTTAATTAGGATTTTTCACTTTATGTTGGAAGTAAGATGTTGATCCAATGGCCTAGATCAATTAGGATGAAATTGAAGATCACAATCAAAAGATCAAGTCAAAGCCTCAAATTTATCACTTCAACATAAAACAAATGCCAAGATCATCTTATGAACCAGTAAGGGCTGAGATTAAAGTAGCTAAACGTGGCCAAAGATGGCCCATGAAGTAAGCCATGTATTTCCACCACTTTTGCACGGAAGCCACTTAAGCCACCTTTGCCATATAAGCCATGAAAGAAGGTGACAAGCTAAGAAATTCATGCCAAATCATACAAGCCATTCAAGCCAAGGGTTGAAGCCAAGAAAATAAGCCAAGGAAGCCTCCTAAGCCAGACATGAAGTTTAGCCAATGAAGCTTTCAAAGTTAGCTGTCAAGCTAAGCTAAATGGAAGGTTAGGATGTCAGGAGATTCAAGAGAGTTATCCATGAGATAATTAAAGGAAAATCTATTAAAATAAAAGGTCATGTGGATCAATGGGATAAGAGCAACCCATTTTTGGTGGTTTTCTCACTTTTTCTTCAATTTGCACCTCACCACCAAAGACTGGCACGAGTTTGACTTTCCATCCAAGAGTCCCACCATTTCATAACTCTTACACCTTCCTAAACTCCTATCCTAATCAACCAACCAATCCCAAATCTTTAGGAAACTATTCAACTAATAAAAAATTTCCAAATTAGTTCACTTTGCTAAGTTTTCCTGCACCCCACTTTCCTTTCTTCTTCCCACCTCTTCTCTACCTTGTCACTCCACCCCACTTTCCTAAATTTTAGGCCCTTCAATGATATTTGAAGGAGGGAGACGTCCCTTTCCTAAAAGGAAGGCATCTCCCACCTACTCCACTCCAAAAAAGGGCAGCCACCTTTCCCCACTTTCCTCCTTTGAAAACATAGTCTCCTACTCATCTTAACCATCCCAAATGTCTTGATTTCATCCCCACCATGCCTTACTATTAGGGTACCCTGAACAAAATAGGAGAAAAAGTATAAAACTCCACAAAAAACATAAGAGAGGGAACAACTTTCACAAAAGGAAAAAGATGCCTCCTCCCTTAGAAGGAGATGTCTTCTTCCATCTTTTCCATTTTCCTCTCTTTTGCATTGTTTTGTGGGTCTTCTTTCAGTGTTACTTCTTTTCTTGGGGTGTGAGATCTCTCTCCAAGCCATTCCACATATGGTTTTAGGGTGTTTTATCTTCTTTGAAGGTTGGTTCTCTTTCCTTGTTCTCTCTTGTGTGATCTTGAACTTTCATGCTAGCTTTTTCTTGTTTTCCTTTGATATTTCCTTGCCTTAAAGACAAGATTCAAGGCTGGCTTTTGCTTGGAGTGACAACCAAGGAAAATCATCTTGAGTTTAGTTTTCTCTTTTCTTTTCATAGTGTTTGAGTTCTCTTTTATATTCCTTTAACTTCCAGCATTATTTACATTAGTCCCCATTGATCTTTGCTTTTATGCCATAAGATTTCCTTTCAATATCAAGCTTTGTTCGAGGAGGAATCTTTGTTAGTATTTGTTTTTGCATTCAAGCTAGAAAGAATAGTGGTGTGTTTCATTCAAAAGTAGACATCAATCTTCCATGTAATCCATTGTATGCCATAAAACTTTTAATGATTAATGGAATGCTTTTTACTTGATTATTGACCATGCTTCTTTTTAATTGTTTGCTTTATGTTGATGGGATATTAAGGACATGAATGTTTACTTTTGGAATTTCTAAAGACCTCTAAAACCATGCATCCAATCCAAGGATGGAACACAATGATTAAGAGGGGCTTTAGTGCTGAAGTTGAAAAACCTTGTTCAATTGCTTGTTTACTTGTAGATCCATATTTTAATATTCCATGTCTACTGATTTGAAATGCACTTATCAAAACATGTTGGAACTATGCATGTAAGCCATGGCTAGAACACATAGCAGTGATTGATTTGGTGAGTGAATAGATTCCAAGTTATGGAATTCATTCAAGTAGAAGAAAGTAATTAAGTTGATCTTGTTTAGGTTGTTGTTAGTTGTTAAAATTCATCCTGTTGATTCTCATTGCATTCCTTAGACAATTGCATGATTAAGAAAGTATATGTTAAAGCATGTTTTCCATAGACTAGCTGATTAATTTCATGTTTAGCAAAGTTAGTTCAAGAAAGTTGTTAAACCTTCACCTAAGGAAAATTTTCACTTTAGGATAGTTTTTATTTTAGGAAAGTCATCAAATTAGAAAATCTTCAATTTAGGAAATTTTAATTTTAGAAAGTGCTTATTTTAGGAAACTTTCTATTTAACATGTTTCTTGTTTTCCCATAGTTTCCAAATTTTACATTATAGTTTCCATTCTTGGTTTAGGTTAAAAATCACTTGAATTTGGTTAGGTTAGATAGTTTAAAGTAGGGACCACTAGTATCACATTATTCCAACTCCTCGTGGGATTGACCTCACTAAGAGTGCTATATTACAAATGATTCATGTGCTTGCGAGATTATTTAAAACAACAACAGTGTCTCCCCCTCCAAAAATCATTGGAAGCCCTACTAAATAGGAGGGTCGGTGAAGTAATAAGGTAAGAAAGATATCGGTAGAACAAAAGAAGGTGGGAGGAAAGTGCAGTGTAGGAAAAACTGAGGAAAGTGATGTGAGATGGAAAATTTTGATTGGTTAAGAGATTTCCTAAGGGCTTGGAATTGGTTGGGTGGTTAGAATGGGAGTTTAGGAAGGTGGAAGAGTTACAGAATGGTAGGGCTCTTGAATGGTGGTGGGGTGGAAAGTGATAAAAAGGTGGAAAAAAAGTGGGAAAAACATCAAAATTAGAAGGCTCTCATCCTATTCGTCCATATGCCGACTTATCCTAATAAGATTTCCCTTAATTATCTTCAAAATATCCTCTAAAATTTCATAGATAATCCTCTTGAATTTCCTTCAATTCAAGCCTTCTATTTAGCTTTGCTTAATGCCTTTGATGGCTATCTTCAAAGGCTCAATTGACTAGGCTTCATGGCTAGCTTTGGACGCTTTTAGGCTTGGCTTGGCTTCTTAGCTTATCACCTTGTCCATGACTTGAATTTGGCTAAGGTAACTTAAGTGGCTTCCATGTAATGGTGATGGAAATGCATGATTTACTTCATGGGCCCACTTTGGCTACATTTAGATCCCTTAGTTGTATCCATTGATAGTATAGAAGATGATCTTCACCTTTGGATTGATAATTTTTAGGCTTTGACTCGATCTTTTGATCTTGATCTTCAATTTTATCGTGATCAATCATAATCGTCAATCATCATCTCTCTTCTAATAAAAAAGTAAAAAAGTTTAATCAAGTCCTAGAAAATGTGATTAATCACACTTGAATTAGCCTCAGGACATACAAAATATCAAACTTTTGCTTTGTTAGGTGAAAAATATATGTGTTACAAATTTTGGTCTAAAAACCATAATCTACCTTTATAAGTTGTAACACATGGATAACTAATTGGATATTTTTATGCAAAATTAGACACTTATCACACCCTCAGCCATCATTTTGGTAATTTTAAGAAAAACATGCAAAAAAATCATGTTTCAAAAACTAGTACAAAGTGCCACATTCAGAGGTACTCATGATTGCATTTAGCATATACAATATGCCCTTAAACACTTAGGTTACCCTTAGAGGATGAGTTATGCCTTGTGAGGGTTTTCCATGAATATACCCATAAAATTTTCTAAGGTTGAGTTCCCTATTTTATCTTAGAGAATCCTCATTCATTAGTAATCTACTAGCTTTTCACAACTTATTGGAGAGGATTGATAATTTTACAAATCATACACATACTAAAGACATTTTATTCTAATTATTTCTTGTAGTGCATGTGTGTGTATAGCCACATAAGACATGAATTCTAACTTGATATGCTTAAATTCCATTGGAAATATGTCTTGACCTCAAATCCTCATAGGTATACTTTCAGAACTGAAGCTCTCAAATAAGGGCTTAAATATATTTCTCTTATTATGTGACAAAATCCAACAAGGCTAATGGTTCACTTAAATTTTTAAGTGCTAAAGAGACAACGGAAAGTGATCCTTAAGAGTGGATGTTATTACCAAGAATAGTAGGAGTATTTTACCTCAATTCATTCTTTTTATCTCCTCTTTAAGGCTGTGTTCCACCAAAGATCCATAAGTATTTAAATAGGACAAAATGTAGGCTTCAGTAGGGTTCTCAAAAGAAGTGTATAAGGATTTCAAAGGTTCAAAATTGAGTAGAGATCTTCTTTTTGATTGTTGAATAATTCTTCCTTGACTGAAGTGAATATCTTTTATACATTTGTCTTTTTTGTTCAAAATTTTTCTTCCTTTTCTTATACTTCTTTCATTTCATTTTTCTTTTTGACTACTTTGAAAGAAAAGCTTCTAATTTTTCTAACTTCTTTAACTTTTTGTCCTTTTTAAATTTTTTTAACTAACTCTACTCATTTTGATAGTTATTTTTCTATCTTTTTTGGGTTAGTGTAAGTGGGATTAAGAAAGAAAAGTCTTATTAACATACTTAAGGGGAAAACTAGTGGTGTAATGTATTGGGTAGTTTTTATGTCTCTGGGCTAAACAAGGATGGCCTATATCATTCCTTAGGTTTTCTAAAGCCTATCAAATTCAATAAATTTTCCAAAAGGAATGCCATTATTGATATTTATTCTTGGTAGTTAACTAAAACAAGGATAATAGGATCACACTATGTTATGTACATTCAAGAAATTGTAGAATTACTTATTACTCTCTTGAAAGAAGATAGTCTCTAAACTCACTGGATTATAGGTCTCCATTGATTTTCCTTTGGGCCTCGAAGTTATACCCCTCCCTTAGTCTTGGCTATTTTCTCTATGAAAATACTTTTCATGAATTAACCTTCATAAAATGCTTCAATATATAAATAATATGCAAAAATTAACTATATACACTACCATTAAGAGGTGAAAATATTAGAATTACTAAATTATGAACATCCAGTTCTCATCACAGTAAGGGAACTCCTACAAAAGAAAAAAATTCTAATTTTTTTAAAACAAGATGAAAAAAGCTAAATATCTCATTCATGTCCACACCCCCAACCTAAATGAAACAATATTCCCAACATTTGGAAAACATAGGTACCTATATGATAAATGTGTGGTGTATAACAATGAGACTCTAAAACCCTAGGTCGCCTCTCAGTGAGCGCTAAGTTTAATGTCTTCAGCTAGACATTAAAAATTGCAATTAGACTATGTAAGATAGGCCTTTGGTGGATCAAAGGTAGACAATGGTGGTACAAATTCTGGAATTA
Organism: Warburgia ugandensis; assembly: GCA_035236585.1. NCBI lineage: Eukaryota > Viridiplantae > Streptophyta > Magnoliopsida > Canellales > Canellaceae > Warburgia > Warburgia ugandensis. Next base: position 45,171,950 of record CP141133.1, read on the forward strand.
GATCTTCAATTAGGTTACTTAAGTCATCTAGATCTAATTGTTGATGGTTGGCATTGAAAACATTGAGCTCCACTTTCAAATTACTAAAAGGTAATTGTAATACACCATTTCTACAATTTATGATTGCCTTGGATGTCACTAAGAAGGGACATCCAAAAATCACTAGGATCTAATTTCTGGGGTTTGATATAGGTTGGGTATCCAGGGCAATGAAATCGACAGAGAAATAAAACTAGTTCACCTATATTAAAACATTCTCAACCATACATATGGAATCTTAATTGATCTATTAGCTAACTACAATTTGGTTTTGGTTGGATTAAGTTTACTAAGCCCTAGTTGCTTATAGTTAGAGTATGACAATAGATTAACATTAGCCTCTAAGTCAAGTAATGCCCTATTTATGACATATTTTCCTATAATGCAAGAAATTGTAGGACATTCTGGATGTCTAAATTTTGGTGTGGTCTTGTGTTGAATTAAAGAGCTCACCTGCTCAATGAGGAATGCTTTTCATTTTGACATTAAGCTTTTGCTTTATAGTGTAGAGCTCTTTAAGAAATTTAGCATAAGTAGGAACATCCTTTATAGCATTGAGTAATGGAATATTTATTTGCACATAAATTGCATGATTTGTGATTATTGAGTTTTGAAAAATTACATATCCTTGAGGGTTACCAAAAGACGTTGGAGTGCCCAAAAGACGCTGGGTAGGTAGTTGTGAGGAACCTAAAGAGGACATATTTTGAAAAAGAGGTTTTTGCCTGTTTGCTCGTGTATAATTTGGGCTAGTAAGCTCGTGGGCGCTATGCCGAGAGGTTCGGGGTGGCCTCCTAGCCTTTACCATTATTAGGTGGAAAGGGTACCACGCCAAAAAGGCATGTCCTTACTTCGATTGCATGTGGTATAGAGGACTACCACTGGTGTCACGGCACTGGGTCGAAGTGTCATATGCCCCGTGGAGGCTATGACCGAGTATCCCCAGGTACCCGGGGACTACACGGCAATGAGGTCATGGGCATATTGGGCCTTATGTTTTTGAGGATTTACTTGCATTGCACATGGCATGACATGAGGATGGTCGACCATACCATAGATCCATGAGTTGGATTCAGCTGAGCATCTTATACATATCATATATGTTTATGATATCTATGCTACTTTTGACTTGGACTATGCGATTATTTAAGTCATCAGTATTCTATTTTGACAATGGCTTTTGAACATGAGTGTCCAAACATGCACATGGTTTAAAGAACATATGGTTTAAAACATAGCATGCATTGTAAAGCTAGTAGTGATAGACTCCTACTGAGTATAGTGTATACTCACCCAATCCTTAACACTTTTTAGATACAAGTAAACACTTAAGGACAGGATATACCTGCGACAGACCCACGACAGAGAACATCCAAATTAAGTACAAGTAAGTAAACCCCTACCTTATCTTTCAGTGAATGTTACTTGATTGTAGTTACTCTCTGTAGTTGGGGTTGTGACTAACACTTTCTTGGGAATAGAGTTGATCTAAAAACTATGCCATGGCTATATGATTTAAAAATGGGTTTTGACACTTGGGGTTTTATACAAAAGATTATTTCCAAAACAAAAGATTTTCATGCATTTCATATTTCTAAAGCAAGAGCGCTCGCCCTTTTATGAAATTTGCATCATATAAAACTCAGGTCGTCACAAAAACAAAGCAATGAAAAGTAACAATTGAAATCAAACTATAGAAATAAAAGAAAATACTTGAGAATCCAAAGAGAAATATCCCAAAATAAGTTCAAAGTCCAAGCTCCAAAAGATCCTAAGAAAGAGTGTAATGTTTCAAGGTTTCTCAGCAACCTCTACTTAGGTAAAAAATGTGGAATCCAAGGCAATTTATGGAGTTTTGGGTTTCCACTTTGATGAGGTATTAATTAAGAAGGGAAAGTGGATCTAGATCTAGGTTTCAAGGTAGGAAAGTTAGGTGGAGAGTGAGCTAAGTAGGTGATGTCATAAATCATGATGTCATGTTGGCTACCATAGTTAAAAGGAGGGGATGCACCACTTTTTTAAGAAGGCGGTGTGGAGTTTCTCCACTCCTAAATAGGTGGTATTTGGGTGGTGGAAAGGAGAGGAAAATATAGTATAGAAATGCTAAGAAATATGGGAAGAATGTAGAGTTTTGATGTGTTTTGAATGGACTTGGATCTAAGGGTTTCCAATTTAAGAAACCACTTAGGGTAACATTCAAGCAAGGGGGAGGTGTCACCTTCTTAGGAAGGTGACTCCCTCTTTATACAAAAACTTGGAACCCTTGGATGAGGTGAAGAAAAAGAGTATAAAATGAAAATGGAAAGTGGGTTTTCTCTCTTGATTGGTTCACCTAAGCATGATCTTATTACCTTTTACAAATATTTCTCATAACCATCCAAATATCCCTTGAAAAATCACACTTTTGGCATGTGATAATTGCTTGAATTAGTCATCCAATAATATCACTCCATGTGGCTTAATGGCTCACTATCATGGCTCATTCCTTGGTGGCTTGAATGGTTAACTCCCTTGGCTTGAAAACTTAGATGGCTTAGTTTACTTATGTTTCCTAATTAGACTAAGAAACCTCATGAATAGCTACAATTCTCATGCAAGGTGATGATAATGCATGGCTTGTTGCAATGGATCATTTTAATCATCTTTGATGCTTCTCATTGCTTTCTTTTGCCTGCCCTAGGATAGTCTTTGAACTGTGATCTAGCTTCTCTTTTGATTCAATCTTTTGATATTGATCTTCAATTCTCATCTCAATCAATGCCAGCCTTTGGATCACCTTTACAATACCTACGAAAGATAAAAAACCCTGACTAAATCCTAACAAATTATGATGATTCACATACTTACTTTGGATTAGCTTCAAGCCTGCAAAATATGAAACTTTTAAGTTATTAGGTAAAAAATGCATGTGTTTTAAATTTTTAGAAAAACCCAAGAAATAACATTATATTTTATAACACTTGATTGAACACGTATCATTTCAGTACAATGTTTTCTTCCTTGTTCTATCATTAATAATTTTGATCTTCTTTGTTTCAATCATCTTCTTCTCTCATTCATCACAGTGTTTTCCCCTTTTATCATCAATCCTTATCTTCCTTGTTTTTTCACCATTTTAGTCCATTCCACTTTTCTTGTTTTACTCATCACCATTCATTGTTCCAGCCCTTCTTCTAGTTCAATTTCATCATTGTTACCCACTCTAACTAAAGCTCATTTCTGCCCTTATTTCTCACAATTTTCCCTTATTTTCCATCAACATATTTCTCCTATTTTACCTTCGTTTTCAGCCCCTATTTCTCACTGTGTTCCTTGATTTCTTTCCTTTTTACAACATTTCTTCATTTTAGTCCAACCCACTTCTACTACACCAAATTTAACCCTTCTCCTCTTCAGTTTCAGTCTTCTTCCAATAGCTCCCTATGTAATGAGTTCTTCTTTAAGTTACAATTTAAAAAAAAATCAGAAATTCCATTTCATATGTAGTCCTCCCTTTTAAATTCCTTTTGTATCCTAATTTTGTCCTTTTCACAATAAATCCTTGAACTTTACACTTCTAGTCCCTATTCTCCAATCTATTTGGTTATAGCTTAATCAAATCAATGATTTAGCCTTAATCGAATGACCACTTTAATTACAATTTCATCACTTTCCTGATCTCAAGGCCATCATTAGATCTTCACTTAAATTCAAATCTAAGACGATACATTAGCTTGGATCTTGCATCTTGAGGTCATACAGTCTATCACAGCCATCCAATTCATAGTTTCATCCATCGATCTAGATCATTATTTTTTTGGAAAGTTTGCATCATCTGACCATTGAATCAATGATTGGGTTGATCTACTTGGATGCGATCTAATATAGAGAATTATTTGCATGACAAGTGATCGAGTTAGGGAAGTGAAATTTAGTTTTTATTTGTTTAATCACTTTTATTTACATTCAGAATTGTGTACTTTTCAATTAAGTAATAAATTGTGTATTTTAATGCATTGTTATTTACTTGCTTTAATGTCTATTAGCTTTAATATTTTAAATTTTATTTAAACTCTCACTTTCCAAGTCAAGTTCCCATGGGATCTACCCATACTTGCACACACTGTAATACAATAGCCCTTGTTGAAAAAACACAAGTTATTGGAGCTATTGTCGAGGACCTGCAATAGAGTATTCATAAAATTTTAAAAAAATATATAAAAACTTTAGGAATTGCATTCAATTGGCATTGAAAGTATTTTTAAGTGCAGTTTTTAATTTTTTTTGCAGTGTCATTCCATTTCCTAAAATTTTACACTGATTGCTATTTTTGATTTCACAGGAATTGGAAAAGGAATTCAAAGAGTGGCACAACTTTAAAATTATTCATAAGTGCATGAATCAAGATAATTTCATGTGAGAGAGGTTGATCCCATAAGGGATCTCATGGATTATCAGTAGACTGAATCTTATTTAAATCACTTAACTTTAGCCATAGAGAGAGAGAGAGAGAGAGAGAGAGAGAGAGAGAGAGAGAGAGAGAGAGAGAGAGAGAGAGAGAGAGAGAGAGAGAGAGAGAGAGAGAGAGAGAGAGAGAGAGAGAGAGAGTTGATGATTAAACTAGGAATGTAAAATAAGGGCACATGCGTGAATTATAAACTACAACTAAAATAAACTTTCTAAATATGCAATGGAATTAGAAACTAACCTAAGTAACATGCATTCAATTAATGGAAACTAATGCAAAACTAGCATAAATGAATCTAGGAAACATAAACTAACCAAACTTACTAAAAATGAGACTTTCCTAAACTAGAATAAGAAACTTTTTAAAAATGGAACTTTATAAAACTCAAAAAGGAAAATTTCTAAACCTAAACTAAGACATAAATAACTAATTAACAAAAATCAACTAAACTAATCAAGAATCAAAGGGAATTCACTGAAGTTCCATGCACATGATCCATGGATGGTGCACATAGTTCATGGGTTCAAAGATGGCCAGATTTGATGATTCAAAAGTAAACTAACATGCAACCTAAGATATGAACTTAATAAAACCTAAAAATTTAAATGGTTTTTTAAGGATTCAAGTAAATAAGATATGTTGATTGCTAGACACAAAGCTAAAAGATTGAAGGGAGAAATTTTCAGATTTTTTGCACTTAGTACTTCAAATCAAATCCGGTATATAAAGCAATTGAAACAACAATTCCTCTATGAGATAACAACCCAAATCTAAAGTACTTTCATATAAAAATAACTAAGAACAAGAATCCTTAAAGAATTTCATTAAATCAATGCCAAAATACACCCAAAATAGTACCCATATTGCATGTAATTGAATCTAAAAATTGTGTACAATTCTAAGGCATAAAACTTGAGCTAAATTTCAACAAAAACTCAATATCAGGCTTTCAATCTAAAGTATGATGACATACAAAGAAAATATACAAAAGAACTCAAGGGAAAAGATGGCTAGATGATGAACTAACTATGGAAAAAATTCCTAAAACTATGTGGAATTAAACGAGAAAAACATGAAATTCCTAAGGGGGAAAGCAAGGTTGTAGCTATTTCTTCTCTTGGCTGTCACTACCAGAGAAGTTCTAACTTGAATATTGAGTGAATGAGCAAGAAAAACTAATGAAGTGAAGCAAAGAAAAGAGGGAAAGCTAAATGGAAAGATGAGTTCAAAACTAGAAACTAAGCAATGAAACTAAAACAATGAAGCAAACCACTAACCTATATTGGAGAGAAAATAACCAAAGAAATAACTAAAAATCCAAAGGAAGAATAGCACCAAATAAAGAAAAGTTCAGCCCAAAGATCACCAGGCAAAGAGTGTAATGTTTCAAGGTTGTCTCGACCCAACCTCTATTTAGGTAAAAAGAGAGGAAAGTCTTTGAATTTATAGATGAATTGTTTCTACTATGAATGAGGCACATTCTAAGGAAGGGAAGTGGTTCTAGATTTTGGAATTCAATTAAGAAATTTATGTAGAGAGTGAGGGTGGAAAGTTAGGTGGAGTATGAGGTGGAGTGATGATATAATCATGATGACATGGCTAGTTTCTAATTATTGAAGTGGGGAGGTGTCTTTTTCTTAGGAAGGTGGGTGGAATGCCACCTCCTAATTAAGTGGTAAATTGAGGTTGGAATGGAGAGAGAAAAAGGAGAAAAATGTTAGGAAAAATAGGAGGAAAACTTGAAGTTTTGATGTGCTTTGAATGTAGATAGATCTAAGGGTTTCCTATTTAGTAAACTACCGTAATAAGCATCCAAACAAGGGAGAGGCATAACCCTCTAAGAAGGTGGCTCCCTCTCTAGGATAAAATCATTGAACCTGAAGATGGATGGGGGAAAAAAAAGGGAAATGGAATTGAAATTTTGAATTTTCTTTCTTAATGGGTCCACCTGGGCATGATCATCTTACCTTTTACAAATATCTCTCAAAATCCCTCGAAAATCACACTTTTAACATAGATTAGTTGCTTGAATTGGTACTCCAATCATGTGGCTCTATGTGGTATTCATCCATGGCTTGATGGATCATTCCTTGGTGGCTTAAGTGGCTTCAAGGCTTGAGTAGCTTGGCTTCCTTAGGTTTCTTAGTTGGACTAGGAAACATCATGAATGGCTCTAAGTCTCATGCAAATGATGAAAATGCATGGATTTTTTTTGTGATGGATCATTTAAGTCACCTTTGATCCTTCCATTGCCTTCTTTTTCTTACCATAAGATAATTTTTAGGATGGGGGCTTTAGGCCCAAGACCTGATAAGGGCTCACTACCCCCTACACCACTGGTGTGCTAATTGAGTAGCTTGACCCATGGAAAACTCTACAAAGCACAATATAGGGTGTTGGATCATCTTCTCACTTTCTTCAAAAAGAGTTAAAACCTTAATTAAATCCTAAATTATGATTATTCACATACTTACTTTGAATTTGCTTCTAAACTTGCAACCTTAATAGCCATATTAGACACCTGATCCTGACTTTGAGTACTTAACCAATGCACCGAAAAAAGTTCGACCAAGGAGGCATTCCTACCAGGAAAACCCTAGAATAATATCTATAATTTATAACACATGGACTACTAATTGGGTGCTTTTTCTACAAAATTGGACAATTATCAAGGAGGATCTCAATTAGAGTAGCTCAATATTTATTTTGAGTGAATTTTAGTGAGGGAGGATTGTATCTTTTCATTGCAATTCATATAAAAAGATTGTAATAATACATGTCAAGGGTGGACCATTGTAAACTAGAAGTGGAGGTGGAATGTAAATTATGTGCTTTTTCCCATTTAAACAAAAACCATCTCTTTGATTGTATGCACTTTTAGAGGTGCAAAAAATTAGGTAGTTAGTCAAGTACAATTAAAACAACATACAAATAGATTAGTCAATATCAATGACTAATCAATAATCTAGGAGTAACTCAACTCGTAAAAGTAATATAGGTGATCATGACCCACCATTCATCCTGAATGAGGAACCACCACCTCAAATGGATGATGAGTATCAACCTCCACCAAGGAGGAGCAATCATCCAATGCAAAGAGATAGGAGAAGGAATGAAAAGTTTAATGGGACCAATAGAGCAATCATGAGGATAATGATTTTTATTTGAATCCTCATGAGAGAACTATCAAAGACTACCTATAGCCAACAGGCACCAGCACATCATCATCATCATCATCATCATCATCATCATCATCATCATCATCATCATCATCATCATCATCATCATCATCATCATCATCATCATCATCAAGACCTTATCCTAATTAGGGGTTGGCCACATGAATCTTATTCCTCCATTCCACTCTATTAAATACCATGGTTTCATTCAGTCCCAAAGTTTTTAAATCTTTCCTCACCACTTCTATCCACGTTCTTTTGGGCCTTCCCCTTGCCCTTTTAGAACCTTCTACTTGTATTGCCTCACTCTTTCTAATTGGTGCCATTGTTGGTCTCCTTTGGACATGTCCAGCACACCATCCAGTGTTATTCTACCTCAAAATGCTGGTGTAGTAGATTTGAAAATAGGAGTAACCTAGTTACTCTCCAAAGTTCCATGGGCTAGATAGTGAGAGTCCTTATTTATAAGGAATTCGATAAAGTATATACCACATAGAATACACAAAACATCACCTGAGGCATAGTGTGGTTTAAAAATTTTCCTTATCATTGGAAGAAAAAGCTAAAATATGGTTTAATGCACTGCTAGTAAGTTCCATAAGGACCTATCATGAAATGAATTCTTGAAAAGTTTTTCCCTACATAGAAAAAAAATACACTTTGCCAAAAGATAATGAACTTCACCTAGAAGGATAAAGAGTCATTCTACTAATGCTGGAAAAGGTTTAAAGACTTATTAATCATGCCAACATCATAGCTATGAACCATGGCACATCATTAGGTTTTTCTAGAAGAGCCTTAAATCTAATATGGGCAAGTTCGTATAGATGATGTGCAATGACAACTTTCTAGATCAACAACCAGAAGAGGGGAAGAAGTATATAGAATGGTTTGTTGAGAGTGCACAAAACTAGAATGACTCAAAAAGAGTTGAACATCTAGATAAGTCCAAACCCATCACCCATACTAGGGAACGTATGTATGCCATGTTTAAAAGAGATGATGTGAATGCAAAAATTGCATCCCTAGCCCAAAAAGTAGAGGCCATCAAAATGGGAACCATCACGTCCAAAAAAATCAAAAAGGTGTCTAGCATCTATGAAAGTACCACATATCTTACTCCAAAATGACCCAACATTTTGGCATTCCAAGAGGTACCTCATGACTAGGCCAATGCCCAGAATGTGTATAAAAGACCTTTCTCCCCATATTTTGAGACTTGTAATCCCAACCAAAGAAAGCATAAAATTTTCATTTGGAAAAATGGATAATTGCTAATGTATCACAACTCATCTCATACTTGCCTTACTAGCAAAATCAAGGATACCTTACTTTGGCCCCATACCAACAGTAACAAACTTAAGGACCTTATGCTCCTGGCCCTTACACGCCCCCACCCAAATGGCTCGTAGAGTATAATATACATCAACTTTTCCAAAACCAAGAGAGGAAAGCTTCTTAATTAGAAATCCAATCAAAACATGCCATACAATCCATGAATGAAATGAACAATATGATGAGTCAAATGATGCAAACTATGGAAAAAGGAAAATTTTCAACTCAACCATGAGCAAACCCTAAGGGTTTGCATGTGATAGACAATAATGCATCTAACACATCTTCAAGCTCTACAATGGAATAGATTAATGCTACTACCATTAGAAGTGGTAAAAGAATTGACAAAGATGACCATAAAAGACTAATCAAGTAGAAAGACTCATTAAAAATAAAGAAAGATTTAAAGAGAGGGATCCACTCCACCTATTGAATCATATCTAATCCTTGCTCCATTCCCACGATGGTTGTGCCAAGTCACAAAGAGTACCACCAATGATGAGATTATAGAGATATTCAAGCAAGTCAAGATCAACATACTTATCTTACATGCATAAAACAAATCCCATCATATGCCAAAATTCTAAAGGATCTATGCACATTTAAGAGGAAATGAATGAGCAAAAGATGCACTTGTGACCAAGTAAGTTAAATTTTTTGGCACCATACACCCCAAAAATACAACGATCTATATTGTACCACTCTCACCTGTATCATCAGCAACCACAAGATGAACCAAGCGCTATTAGATTTAGGATCCAATGTCAATCTATTTCCATTTACAATTTATATTCAACTAGGATGAGAAGAACTCAAGCTAACATTCACTATATTCTAGTTAGTTAATAGATTAGTGGTAATATTGGGGGGCTTAATAGAAGATGTACTAGTCCAACTAGAATAATTCTTTTTCCCGATAGATTTTTTACTCTCAGGGACACAACTAGTGCTGAATGAGTAGAAGGAAATCCCTATCATCCTTCAGTGTCATGAAGCTTTCATTTGGCAACATGACACTAAAATTGAACATATTTGATAGCTATAAGCAACTAGGTGTCTTTGATGACTTGTACTGTGTCAACATGATAAATTCAGCTGTTTAATATCATTTCATAATCTTTTCCTTGCTGAACCCACTTGAGGTATGTTTGGTACACTTCAATGAGTTTAATGAGTATGCATTATTAAAGAAACTTAATGCTCTCCTAGCTTCTGTGCCCACTATGGACACAGAAAGATGGAAACCTTATTATGAGGAACTTCCCACTAAGGGAGTCCACTCCCATTCTATCCTCTGTTCCTCTAAATTGGAAACATCTCAAGAGGAACAATTGCTCAAAACCCTCAAGGAACATAAAGGTGTAAAAGAATATACCCTAGCAAACATTAAAGGTATTAGCCCCGTGATACACACCCATCGAATCTACTTATAGAATATTGCTAAACTATGTTGTTAGTTCCAGAGGAGGTTAAATCCTAATATGAAGGATGTGGTTTGAGTGGAAGTCCTTAAGATGCTTGATGTGGATATCATTTACCCTATAAGTGATACCAAATGAGTGAGTCCTACACAAGTAGTACCTAAGAAATCTGGTGTGATAGTAGTAATACAATGCTCAAAATGAACTCATACTCATAAGGGTTACTACTAGTTAGCGTATGTACATAGATTACAAAAAATTAAATGCTATCATTAGGAAGGATCACTTACCATTACCATTTGTGGACTAGATGTTAGAACAAGTAGTCAATCATCAGTTCTATTATTTTCTAAATGTTTACTTAGGTTATAACCAACAGAGATAGCACCAAATGACTAGTAAAAGGCAACCCTCACATGTCCTTTTGGAACTTTTGCTTACAAAAGAATGTCATTTAGATTATATAATGCTCCTGCCACATTTAGTGCTTCATGTTAACCATTTTCAGTGATATGGTAGAGAGAATCTTAGAGGTTTTTATGGATGACTTTTCTATATTTAGGGATTCATTTGAAATATGTCTTAATAACCTAAGAAGTCTTGAGTTGATGTGAAGAAAAGAACTTGGTGCTTAATTGGTAGAAGTGTCATTTCATGGTTCTTAAGGGAATTGTCTTTGGCCACAGTGTCCTCTAGTGGAATAGAGGTAGATAGAGATATAGTTGACCTAATTGCCAATCTACCCATCCCCAAATCGATTAAGGACATTCCCTCATTCCTAGGTCATGCAAGGTTCCATGGGAGGTTTATTAAAGATTTTAGTGCAATATCCATATCTTTGTGTCACCTCCTCATAAAAGACGCTCCTTTTGAGTGGACAGACAACTATCAGGAAGCTTTTACAAAGTTAAAAAGATAAGTTGATCTTTGTACCTATCTTGAAGGCACCTGATTGGAGCCTACCCTTTGAAATCATGTGTGATGTGAGTGATTACGTTGTTGGAGTGGTACTAGGAAAAAAAGCCATATGTCACCTACTATGCAAGTAAGATCCTCTGTAGCACTTAGATGAACTATTCCACTATGGAGAAAGAACTCCTGGTAGTTGTCTTCACTTTGGAAAGTTCAAGTCTTATTTGGTTAGTTCTAAGATAGTCATAATCATTGATCACTCATCCCTTAAGTACCTGCTATCCAAGAAGGATGCTAAGACTAGACTATTAGATGGATTCTCCTACTCCAAGAGTTTGACATTGAGATAAAACATAAAAAGGGAATAGGAAAGTCATAGCTGACCACTTGTCTCACCTAGTCATTATAGAGCCAATGGAAGAATTTCCAATTATAAACACTTTCCTTGATAAGCAACTCTTTTTTGTCTCCATTCTCCTTGGTTTGTTGATATAGTAAATTATCTAGTGACAGGGAAAATAGCAGCGCATTGGAACAAATTAGATAAGTAGAAATTATTTTCTCATATTAAGCACTATTTTAAGAGGATCCATGCCTATTTAAGTACTGCCCAGATCAAATAATTTGGAGAGGTGTATCAAACCTAAAGCAAATTAGTGTTAACTCCTTCTGCCATTCAGAAGCATTTGGTAAACATTTTTCTACATAGAAAACTACTACAAACATTTTGCAGTGTGGTTTCTATTGGCCATCATTGTTTAAAGGCACATGCATTCTATAAATTGTGTAAGCGATGTCAAAAGTTTGGAGGAATAATAAGGAGGAATATGATGCCTCTCAACCCTATCCTTGTCATCAAGTTTTTTAATTATTATGAAATTGATTTCATAAGTCCATTCCCACCTTCTTATGGCTACCTTTATATCTTATTGGTTGTAGATTATGTGTCCTAAAGGATTAATGCTATCCCCTGTAGAAATAATGACCTTAAAATAGTTGTTAAAATTTTAAAGGAAAACATTTTCTCTAGATTTGGGATGCCTTGAGCCATTATAAGTGATAACAATATCCACTTTTACATTAAGGCCTTTACAACACTCATAAAAATTATAACATCACATATAAAGTTGCAATACTGTATCACCCACAACCAAGTGGACAAGTCAAAGTATCTAATCAGGCCATAAACTAAATCTTACAAAAGACTTAATCCCAATCATACTCATTGGGCTCTTAGATTATCAGAAGCACTTTAGGCTTACAAGACTACACATTTGTGATGACCCGGGTTTTCCCATGCATTTTTAAATGCAATATCTAATTCCTAAGGTGGGATGCATCCCTATTTGAAAACCATTTTATAAAAACTATGCAATGCAGCGAAAAATCTTTTCATTTAAACTCATTTTGAAAACCCCGAGTGTCATTTGTTTTCACAACAACCAAAGTAGTTTTTGAAAATTTTGAAAATCATAAATGTCTTCCCAGGTCTATCCAGTCACAGCTCACAGCCCAATTGTAAATAAATACAAATACATATCCAAAGGGTAGAGTGTTTACTTACATGTATAATTGTCTCCTTTTGATTTACTTGCTCATAGCACTAACATTTCCTGAGGCGTCTTCTACGCGTGAGTGGAACTGTCCTGAAAAATGATATATATTTGGGTGAGTATACACTATACTCAGTAGGAGTCTATCACTACTAGTTTTACAATGCATGTTATGTTTAAAAGCATATGCTCTTTAAAACATGTGCATGTTTGAACACTCATATTCAATATCAATATTAAAAACCATTGTCGAATTGGAATACTGACGACTTAAAGAATCGCATAATCTAAGTCGAAAGTATCATATATATCATAAACATAATGATATGCATAAGATGCTCAACTGAATCCAACTCATGGATATATGGTATGGTCGACCATCCTCATGTCATGCCATATGCAATGCAAGTAAATCCTCAAAAACATAAGGACCACTATGCTCACGACCTCCTCGCCGTGTGGTCCCTGGTACCTGGGGACACTCGGTCATAGCCTCCACGGGGCATATGACACCTCGACCCAGTGCCGTGACACCAGTGGTAGCCCCCTGTACCACATGCAGTCGACGTAGGGACATGCCTTTTTTTTGGCGTGGTACCCTTCCACCTAATAGTGGTAGAGGCTGGGAGGCCACCCCAGACCTCTCGGCATAGCGCCCATGAGCTTACTAGCCCAAATCATATACGATCAATCAAGCAAAAACCTCTTTTTCAAAACCTGTCCTCTTTGGGTCCCTCACAATAGCCTGGCCCTCACAACTGCCTACCCAGCATCTTTTGGGCACTCTAGCGTCTTTTGGAAACCCTTAAGGACATGCAATTTTTTCAAAACTCAATTACCACAAATCATACAATTTACGCAATCATTTGCAAAACATGTCTATGCATAATGTATTTATCATATGCATGCTGAATTCATTTATAAAATTAAGTCATGCTAAACAAGTCATATAACTTATAACTTAAAACATGCAATCTCAAAGCAATCGTGGGTTCTTTTTAAAAGTCTAGTAGCGATAGAGCACCTACCTCAAAGTTTCCTAGAGTCGCGTCCTTCATTACTCAACCTGACCCTGGTCTCATTTATAAAATCCTGGATATGAATGGATAATAAGGAGTCCTTATCAATTTCGATCTATTTAGAAATTAGATCGCTAGATCTGCCTTTTAGGGTCCATGGGTCCTTGCCTAATTCAGTGTCAGGCTAGTTCCTATTATATGGATCTACTTTTCAATGGTTAGACTCTATAAATGGTCATATGATCCTAATTTTATAGTCTTATTAGGTCCGCACATCATGGTTTCCAAGACGTGTGCGCTCCCTAGTCAAACCAGGACCTATGCCTGCACGTCGTGCGTGCCCAAAGGCCATGCCAGGGGCTGTGTTCGCATGCACACATGCATGCCCAAGCGACAGGCTATGACGAGCGTCCTGGATGGCATCGCGCAGATGCGTCTCTGGCACAGGGGCAGTGCACCTCAGCTCCTGGGCGCTCGTGTGTCTCGGTCGAGCCAGGACCCATGCCCCACGTCACACGCACACCCGAAGGCTACACTAGGGATCATGTACACACTGTTGCACACCTGGAACCCGTCCTAGGGACCCTGTCCCAAGCGCACGTGAAGCATGGCGTCCCTAGGACGCCTTGTTCACACAGAGCTGGATGGAACTGGCCGGGAAACGCCAGATTCTGCATGGATCTAGCCTGGAAGAAGGAAAAACCAGAGAGAGAGGGGGAGAAAACCTACCTGGGTAGCCCCAACACGGTGCCCTCTTCCGATGGTGCATTTCCCTCTATGCCTGCCGGAAACCCCTGTTGTCTGGAACCCACGAAGAAGGGGGAAAGCTCCAACTTTCGTTGAGGCTAGAGGAAGGAGAGGGGAGGTGAAGAGATGGGAGTGGCCAGCCTATAGGGACGACTCGGGCTTGGCCAGAATGTGTAGGGAAAACCGTTGTGGGGGTTTTTTGATTTTTGTCGGAAACCCCAACCTCAAATAGTTAGAAAAATCTCAATTCGAATAGGAGGGAATAAGGGCTTTTTATAGCCTTGCTATGGAGGTGCTGCCAATGGCGGTGCCGCCATTGGCAGTGGTGGAAACCTTTGGAAACTGGGGTTTCTGAAGAAATTGAGAGGAAGAAGAAGACGGGGTGTTGTTATCAAAATGGCCCCCTGCATTTTCTGTCTTTTTCGTTTTTAATTTAAATTACAGAAATGCCCCTAATCTTTAAACGACCGTAACTTCTTCACACGAACTTCGTTTTCGGTGTTCTTTGAGGCGTTGGATTCCATTTTTCGAGTAGAATCTAATGGTACTATTCTTACAAATTATTTTATTTACTATTTTAAATAAAGTAAAACATTTAACATAGTTCATTTCCTATGGAATGTCCAATTTATTTTTGTTAAATAGCGTAAATTGCTCGGGGCATTACAACATTGAACCCCAATTGGTATGTCTCCATATTGTATCATCTATGGTAAAGCTTACCATTTGCCAGCCGAATTGGAACATAAAGCCTACTGGGCAATCAAAACCTTTAATTACAACATGGATAAAGCAGGTTCACACAGAAAACTCTTAATCAATGAGTTGGAGGAGATCAAGCAAGAAGCATAAGAGTAATAAGATATACAAAGAGAAGATGAAAGTCTTTCATGAGAATAATATCCTTAGGAAATCCTTTGCTCCAACCTAGAAGGTTCTTCATTACAATTCTAAGATTTTGCTCTTTCTAGGGAAGATTAGATCTCAATGGATGGGTCCATATATAGTAAAAAAAGTCTTTCCATATGGGACCATCAAGATTGAGGATGCTACGACTAGCCACACTTTTAAAGTGAATGGTAAATGTTTAAAGCCTTTCATAGAATATGAGAATCTAGAAGTTGAGTTCACAACTTTGGATGATCTTGTTTATTAGGACTAAGTGGATCTAGTCCCTTTGTACCATTTTAGAAATCATTTTTCATTATTTTCTTCATCACCCATATTCATTTTTGGTCCTATACTTCCAACACTGAGGACAATGTTTCTTTCAGGTTGGGGGGTGTAGAATTCAAGCAAGCTCTATCTTTTATAGTTGATTTCCTAAAAAAAAAAAAATTTGAAAACATTTTAAATTTTCTTTGAGTCCTTAGGTCAATTCCTATAGTATGATGAGAAATGGATTTTTTAAAGTGTAATCTACCCAAATTTAGCTTATTAATGGAATTGCATGTGATTAGTTCATTATTTTACTCATTTTCTAAAGTATTCCAAGAAAGTTAAGTCTCAGATCACATTGATGCACACAGTTGCCTATACATAGTCCAAATTTATAAGTAGTCATAACTTAGAGGTTCTAAAAAAATTCAATGAAGACTTATAACCTAAGTGAGTATTGGAGCCATCTAATTCTCTTAAGGGGTTATAAATGTGTTCCAAACTTTTCTTTGATGTACCAACAACTTAAATTTTGCTAACTACTTGAACTATTAGAATATTATCTTTAAAATTTGGGAAGTTCATTGAATTTGATAGGTTAAATGAAACCTAGGAAATGATTTAGGCCATCTTCGTTATAAACCTAGAGGCATAAAACCTACTTAGAAATACTTTTACCACTAGTTAGTCATTTTGATCCTTATATATGTCTTTTCTTTTGTTACCCAAATCAAGTTTACCCATATTACCCCAGATAATATGTTCACTACCCACTCTTCTAAAATAAGTTAGAGAGTATTGGAGAAATATTTTTAAGTTACAATAGAAAGGGCAGCCTCAGTACATGAAGCTCTTGCATATGCGGGGTTTGAGGAAGGGGTGGACCACAAGGGTCAATAGTATGCAGCCTTACCTTGCATTTTACAAGTGGTTGTTTCCATGCCTTGAACCCATGACCTCAAGGTCATACAACCAAAATGCTACCATTGTGGTAAGGCTCCCCTTCATTTTTAAGTTACAATACTAGAAAGAAAGAAAAAAAGTGAATATGAAGAAAGATCTCTTCCAAAGTGCTAAAAAGAATGAAAAAGTATGAAAGAAAAACAAATGAAGAATTCAAAAAAGTACAAAGGAAAATTGTTAATTAGTTAGTGGACCTCTACTTATTTTGAAGATAGAGAACCCTTTATATCCCTTTATTTTATACCTTGTCCCCAGCCAATGTTTTATCTTAATGTAAGAACTATTAATTCTAGGATAAATATAGTCTTAATGAGGATATGAATGGATAGGATTTAAAGAGTATTACGTCTACATATTCAAAGTTAATGACATCCTTTCTAAAAGGATCAAACTAAATTCCTTATTAACTCACATTCCTTCATGAGCATATGGGAGATAAATTTATTTTTATTGACTCTACACACATATTTAAAAGAGGGATATGATTTTAACTCTTTGTCTAAGATTTTTTATTTCCTGGCATACGTCATAAGTGATAATTGATGTCAAAACATACTTTGGAAAGGAGTTCAAAAGTTATAGTCTACTTAGAGATAAAGATTATTGTATATATAGATTGTACACATATATACTTTGAGATCTGAGCTTAATTGGAATGTATTTAGCATATGAGTAGGATTTGAATTTTGTATTCAATTTTATTAGTATGCTAAAGTTGATAGATTTATTGATGAAAATTCTCTTAGGCAAAAGTGGAAGTTGATTTGAAAATGACTTATGGAATTTTGTAAGTACCTATGAAAGTGACAATTGATTCTTTTGCATGTTTTGCTCAGGAATAGCAAAATACTAGTTGGAGGGGGTGTTTGAGTGTTAATTTTAGCTAAAAAACCCTCAAAATAGCATCTTACCAATTAATTTTACATTATTCGATTAAATGTGCATAATTGACATAATTAATCATTTAACTATTGTTTGGCAAAATTAAATGGCTACATGATCATCAAAGCTGATAAGATGGATTAATCATGGTTAAGTTGACTCTAATTGAATTTTATGTGTTAGTCATCAATCATAGTGGGCTTGGATGACTTGAATCAAATTAATTGGGACCAAATCATCCTCATGGATCAAAAGGCTACATGGGTCTCATAATGCAAGATGGAACGAGGAGATGGCTAATAGGAATAAAGTGCACATGGATAGAAGGATGGTAAGGGAATAAGAAAGAAAATCACATGGATAATGTTTTTAAGGTGATTTAGAGAAAGAGTAATAGAAACAAAGGGAGCTTCTTTTAACCTAATACGGGGAGGATATATAAGATCTTAGGAGAGGTGATTCTCTAGGAGGATTTCTTGGGCTAAAGGTGATGCAACTTAGAAGGGGGAAGACGCATTTAGAAGTGGGACTTGGGGAGGATCTCTCTCATTCCTATTTGAGGGAGTGTTTTCATGTGAAAAGGAAAGAGGTTTGAAAGTGAGATATCTAGGAGGAAGCTTTAAAAGCAAAAAAAAAAATTGAAGAAGAGAAAAATAGAAGGAAAAAGACCAATCTTATGCCTCCTTAACCTTGAAAAAAAACCTTGCCATGATCACTCGCTGGTGTCATTCTCTTAGTTTCATTCTCTCCTTCTCCCCCTTTGGCCGGCTCAAACAAACTCCTCCACCCACCGCCATCTACCCTATTTTCCTTCTATTTCCAATCGGTTTCCCCTTGTTTTAGTATCATGTTTGTTTCCCTATGCTGTCATTTTTTCTTCTATATTTCAATCATCTTCTTCTCACTTTCATTATTGTATTTTCCCCTTCTGTCATCAAACATTTTCCCCTTCACTCTTTTTGTCCATTCCACATTCCCCATTTCGATTATCATCATTCATTCTTCTAGCCTTTCTTCCACATCATTTTCATCACTATTATCCACTCTAACTGAAGTCCATTTTAGCTTCTTTTTAGCACAATTTCCCCTGTTTTTCATCACTGTGTTTCTCCTGTTTTACTTTCCTTTTTAACCTCCATTTCTCTTTATGTTTTTCCCTAATTTTTGTCCTTTTTACAATCTTTCTTCATTTCAATCCAACCCCCTTTAGTACACCAAAAATTTCCCTTCTCCTCTTCTTTTTCAATCTTCTTCAAATAGATCCCTATGTAAAGAATTCTTCTTTCGATTAGGATTTTAAAGAAAAGTAAAAAAATTCCATTTCACCTAGAGTTCTCATTTTTAGATTCCTATTATATCCCAGTTTTGTCCTTTTCACAATAAATCCTCGAACTTTGCACTTCTAGTCCCTGTTCTCCAATCCATTTGCTTATAGCTTAATCAAATAAATGGTTTAGCTTTAACCAAAGCACCACTTTAATTACAACTTCATCTCCTTCCCAATCTCAAGGCCATCATTAGATCTTCATGTAATTCAAATCCTAGATGACCCATTAGCTCTAATCTTGCATCTTGAGTTCATTCAGTCTATCATAGCCATCCAATTCATAGTTTAATCCATCAATCTAGATCGTCATTTTTTTGGAAAGTTTCCATAACATAACCATCGAATCAATGATCAGAGACTCAATGACTACTCGGTGCAGGTTGATGTATTTGGATGTGATCTGATATAGAGAATTTTGTTGTGTGACATAGCCATTGAGCTAGGGAAGGAAATTTAGTTTTAATTTAGTTTAATTCATTTTCATTTATATTCAGAATTGCGTACTTTTCAGTTAAGTAATAAATCTGAGCCTTTTAGGGTATTGTTATTTACTTGCTTTAATTTCTATTATTTTAGTATTTTACATTTTATTTACACTATTACTTTCCAAGTTGGATCCTCATATGACCAACCTATACTTGCCCACACTATACTACAATATCCCATGCACTTGCAAAAGCACAATAATACATGCATCAATGGTTCATCCGAAAAGTTTTTGTAATGGGCATGGATTCACTAGCAGACTCAATGATAAGCCTAGATCAATGATCTACTACTACATTTTTAGTGCCTTTATCATCTCAAATTTCAATGTCAAATTCTTGTAGTAGTAGTATATTTTAGATTAATCATGGTTTAACATCCTTTTCAAAGAGAAGATACTTCAATGCAACATGACCCAAGTAGATAATAACTTCATATCCTAAAAGATAATATCTAAATTTATCTAATACAAACACAACAACCAATGACTCTTTTCTAGTATAGTTGAGAGTCTTACTAGCATAGTATATTATATGGGTTAATTTATTAATTTGTTGTCCCAAGATAGTATCCCACTTGATTTCAGATTTTGCAATCTAATGCGGTGGTTGAATAGAAGTAAATTCTTTCTTGAGCCTCTCAAATGCTAGCATATAATTGTCATCAAAGTGAAAGATAAGACTCTTTAGTAAGTAAATTGCATAAGTGTCTAGAAATTTAAGTGAAATCTTTGATGATTTGTCCATAAAAACTAGCATTACGTAAGAAACAGTAGATCTCCTTTACTTTTTGAGGTGGCAGAATGTTAGAGATGAGAGCTACTTACTCTTTATCAACCTCAATACCATTGGGTCATATAACGTGTCCTAGAATAATTTCACTTTTAACCACAAAATGGAACTTTTTTTAGTTAATTGCTAAATTATTTTCTTTACACCGTGCTAACACTAAGGTTAGATGATGCAAACATTGATCAAATGATAACGCCATGGCTAAGAAGTGAACCATAGACACTTCTAAGAAATGCTCTACATATTTAAGACAATGCTCAGCATGCACCTTTGAAAGGTTGCAAGGGCATTGTATAACCCAAAATGCATGCTTCTATAGGCAAAGGTTCCAAAAGGACTAGTGAATGTAGCCTTCTCTTGATCCTCAGGTGTTATAAGAATTTGATTATAGCCAGAATAACCATGAAAAAGCAATAATATTCATGTTTGGTTAATCACTCAAGCATTTAGTTAATGAAAGGAAGAGAAAAATGGTATTTCCTCATGATCGAGTTCAATTTCCAATAGTCAATACACACCACTTGGTGGTCATCCAGGTTGCCACTATTTCAATATCATTATTTCTAATCACCATAATTCTTGGGAACAACTTGAACGAGGCTAACCCAAGTACTATAAAAAATGCGATAAATTATTCCAACATCTAATAATTTCAACACCTCTACTCTCACCACTTCCTTTATATTGGGATTAAGCCTGCTTTGCATCTCTCTAGAAGGTTGTGAATATTCTATAAAATATATGTGATGCATGCAAATAGTGAATCTTAATCCCTTAATGTCAACTATTGTCCATGATGTGTCTTAATTAATTACCACAAGTGCGCAGCTCTATTGGAGTATAGAATTGGCAAATACAAGTCGATTATACGAGGACTCTTTAATAAAGTGAGTAAATTAAGACTTTGATTATGTTGCTTTAACTTGGCTAAGATTCAAGAAAGAGAGAAGCTGTAAAATTTATAACTAAAGTTAATGACAAGGAAAGTAAAAAGGACTAACCATTAGACTAAACTTCTAAATTAAGTAACTAGAAAGTAAACTCTAAGAGAAAAAGTAAGTAAGCAACTATGAAACTATCTAAACTATAACTAACTAAGAATAAAAGTAAGGAAAGAACTTAATTAAGAAAATAAGAGAACTACTTTATTCATGGAAAATTTAGAAGGATTTGATACATAAGCAAAGCAAAAAAAAAAAAAAAAGCAAATAAAAGAACTTCTTCTAATCCTGGCTTGAATTCCACTATAGGTCTCACATATTGTGTCACTCAACAGGAGCTTGTACACTTTTCTTCAACCCATAATATACTAAAGTTACCACTAAAAACAATAAGTTCTTGTACACTTCTCTTAAACCCATAATATACTAAAGTTACTACCAAGCTATTGTCATCCCCTTAACCCAACATGCCCAACCCATAAGTCAAATCTTATCCAAAAATTCTTAGGAATGAAGTACTAGGGCAGCCAAAAGATGAGGTTACTCATACCTTTCCTAATACATCTCTACCAACTAAAAGAAGTAAAGAGAAGATATGGAATGGAAATACAAAATGAGTTGTTGCATCCCTTTTCTAGAAACTATAAAGAAAGAGGGTAGCTATTAAGGAGAGATCCAATGAGGGGATTAGAGGTCATTTATCCTTAAGTTAATGGTAGTCATAGAAGAGGCTTCCTACCTTGAGAAGGAACTAGAATAAAAGAAAATTAAATGGGGAGACAGTGGACCTTGGCTTAGGACTCACCAAATTCTAGCCTTAGGAGATGAAGGAGATAGGTCCTTTATCATGGAAGGTATCCTACTCTTCTACATTATGCCCTTAGCTAAGAATTGGAGTGGCTTTATGGATAGATTTGTTATTTCTCTCAACCATTATCTTAGGATGGGAAAGACTCCTTGTTTCCATACAATGGTAGAAGGCATCTTTCCTTCTCCTTTTTTATTACAAATCCATAAGAAAACAAAATAAAAGAATAAAGGAAAATATGAAAAAGTGAAGCATACATGTGACTTAAGGAGTGGGCATTAGAGATGGAAAGAAATGATGAGTGCATGTGAGATGGAAAAAGAAGGATAGAGAGATTTTATGTGGGGAATTGAAGATATGAGAGTGACAGCAATCCCTTGCATGCTTTAAAGAAGAATGCATGTATGGTGTGAGTGAGGTTATGTCTAAAAGGTGGTGAAGGATGGTGAGGTAAGACCATGGAAGAGTCAAAGATGCATATGGAAAAGAAGAAAAAGCATGACGCATGCAACTCAAAATGAGTAGGTGACTGCATCTCTAACAACATGCATATAGTTCTTAAATGGTTCTAAAATGTATGCAAAAGAGGATGAAATTTCTAATACAAGCTAAGATGAATGCATATAATAACCAAAAGATGACTACTATGCATGTAATCTAGGATGATGCTAAAACTAGGTGATGAAAAGCATGCTACGTTAGAACAAAGTATACCATGCATGCAAAGATTAAACATATCAAAAACCATGCGTGTAATCTGGATTTCTATGCATGATTTTCTACATAATGGATACATGGGAAAGAACTCCTATGTGCAAAGGTGGTGGAATGCTAGGTATGAAGCATGAACTATAAGAATCTAACTACATAAGAAATACTCTACATATAAAGCAAAGAATAATACTAACAAGGATAAAAACTATGATTCATGAATTATGCATGTAATTTATAAACAAAAGAAGAGATTGCTTATAAACTAGAAAGGAATCATATGTGTGGAAACTAAGTACAAGCATGGACTAGAAGAAGAAAGAAGAAAAGAAAAAGATAAGAAAGGAAAAAAAGAACGAAAATAGGATTGGGTTGAGGACCTTCACCTTTGCTTCAATGCTTGAGGAGAGCTTGGGTGAACTTGATCTTTATCCTTATTTCTTCTTTGATTTGGTTCTTGAAAGCCAGGGAAATGTAAAAGATGGGTTTTCCTTCTCTTTAACCTCTTATTTATAGAGTTTTAGGAGAATGAAGACCTAGGAATGGAAGGTTAGTACTTAAAGCAAGAAAGAATGGAAAGTTAAGATGGTTTGGATGATGACAAGAGGAGGAGAGTAGGGGAGAGAGGGGGGGGTGTGGAATTCAAAAAAAAATGTGGGAGTGGCATTTGGCCTAAATTCAAAGTGGAAAGTGAATTGGACAAGGAAAGTAGGGAAGGGAAAGGGTAAGGGTAAGGGTGGTTAGGAAGGTATTTTTGGTAGGATAGGAAACTAACTTGATTAAGAGGGAAGGAATGGATTAAGATTAGGAGGAAATCTAGGAAGTTAGGAGGGATTAGAGATTGGATTAGGTGAGAAGCATGGAAACCATGAGAGTGTGTTGGAGTTTCTAATTTTCGAAGTGAATGTGATCCATTGGATGTTAACCAATGGTGGAGATCTTAGGGCTTTGATTTGACTTTTCAACAAAGGCTAAGTGGCTAGGGTTTTTACCTTTTCAATGTTTCTTTCTTGGCCCTTATATCATCATCATTCTTTCTTGGCCCTTTCCAAATATATCATATTTTAAGGCTTCTTTGCTCTACACCATTGGATTAGACTACCCTAGAAGGCCTAGATTCCTTCGAGATTTACTTATCCACTCTAAGTTTTCTTTGTTTCTCTTCAAGCCAATAGTATTCCACATAGGTGAGATGTCATTTTCCATATTTTAAGGGGTCTCCCTTGAATTTAGGTAGGTGGCTTTGTGGAAACTCTTCCACCATTAAACTTCCACTTTGGTCTTAATTGCAATCTAGCTTCTTATTGGTTCATCCTTGCTTGAAAATGTCTTAATAGGTTGCTTAGGATATGAATCTACAAGGGTAGATCTTGACCTTTAAGTGCTTAAAGTGTAATTGATTAGGAATCACTTTCTATCTTGACCTTCTTCTCCTTGCTTTTCTCTAGCAATCACTTTCTATCTCCATGTTTTTCGCTTGTAATTGATTAGGAATCACCTCCTCTTCACATAAATTTCATGCTTCCCCTTTAGTGGTCTATTCCTTTGGTTGAGTAGGAGAGAGAAAGCTAAGAATAAGTCTCTTGTGGGCTCCAGTCTTCTACTTTTTACATTTCAGAAGCTCCCATTGTATATGATCCATTGTATGAGATTTGGGCTTCCTTTAAAAGCTTCCCAAGATGGTGGTTGGCTTGAATTCTTGCTTGAGGAAGTTTTGTCACCTTACTTTTGTTATGAACACCCTACTTTGAATGGATAAGGCTTGGTATTCTATTTAGGGTCTTCTATTACTCTAACTTTGATTTTGAAATCAAATGATCATTTTGAACTCTCTAACTTCACGAATGCCAAGTATTGGTCCACAATGTAGGTTGGTTAGTGAACTTGCTCTTTTAAGGGTAAAATGGTCAATTTTGTTAATTTTTCATTCATATCATGGACCTGCAAAATTGTAGAATTTCTAATCAATAATGATTAGGTAATTTTTGGGGTTAAAACATAATATTTCTATATATATATATATATATCAGTTCCCTTAGAGTTGTTTGATGTTCTTGAAGAACATTATGAAGGTTACCTTCCTATTCTATATGAAGGTTAGAAGACATAATTAGAAGCAAGGTATCTAAAGGATCTAAAAATATATAACTTAAATTCTTAAGTAAAATGTTTGGTCCCAAAGTTGGTGATTTTTCAATACATGCAGTTGATATGGATTCTGAAGGTAGGAGCAGTTCCAATCAAGGTTTCCATTGAGAAGTATCCATCAAAGGTGTAGCATCAAGCATTATATTAACTTCTTATATAGAATGGTCTAAATCAAAGTATAAGTAAATTTGAGATAAACATGCCTCAATAGGATCAAAATTCAAGGAAGGTGGGAATGTACTCGAAAGTAGACTCTCGATTTTTCAATATAGAGGTATGTATATAATATTTCTCTCTATATATATATATCAGTTCACCCTAGAGTTGTTTGACATTCTCGAAGAACATTATGAAGCTTACCTTCCTATTCTGTATCAAGGTTAGAAGATATAATTATAAGCAAGGTATCTAAAGGATCTAAAAATATATAACTGAAATTCTTAGGTAAAATGTTTAGTTCCATAGATGGCGATTTTTCAATACATGGGGCTGGTATGGATTTTGAAGGTAGGAGCAGTTCCAATCAAGGTTTCCATTGAGAAGTGTCCATCAAAGGTGTAACATCAAGCATTATATTAACTTCTTATGCAGAATGGTCTATATTAAAGTATAAGCAAATTTGAGATAAGCATGCCTTAATAGGATCAAAATTCAAGGAAGGTGGGAATGTACTTAGAAGTAGACTCTCGATTACATTTACCACAAAAGAGTGATCAAAATCTAACTATTGTTGTGCAGCATTAAAAACATTCAATTTTACTTTGATGTTTTCAAAGGAAAACTTTATCACATCATTCCTATAGTTTGTAATAGCATTGATGTAGCCAAGAATGGTCTCCCTAAGGTGACTAGAAATTGGCTACCTTGGTTTGAGAAAGGCTGTGTATCAAGGACTATGAAGTCCACGAGAAAGAGAAATTTGTCAACTTAGATGAGGACATCCTCTACCACACCACATGGTATTTTTATTTATCAATCTATCGATTGCAATGCAATTGTAGTTGATTTCAGCTCACTAAGACCTAATTACACATATACTAAATATGGCAAAAGGTTCACACTTGCCCTAAAATTTAAGAGGCCTTATTAATTATGTAGTCCCCGATGATAAATGATATGGTGGCATACCCAGGGTCTCTATACTTTGGTGGGGTATTTATGTTGTAATAACAAGCTAACTTGCATAGTGAGGAAAGCTTTCTTTGACATATTAACTAGAACTTATTTAAAAACTTTCATTATCTCATTGAAGTTAGTACCGTTCTTTGCTACTTTTACAAGGTGACGAAAGGAAGCCTTAGATAGATATGATGCATTAGGAACGGGGTTAGGTGAAGTGGGAAATTTTTTACACTTATCCCTCTCTTATTAAAGGCTTTTGTTGTTCTCCTTCTTTTTCTTTAGCATTTCCTTAATCTGATCCACCTTATTATCTACTTTTTTCCACTCCTAAGTGTAATAACGGAATTGGCTTGTTCTTGAAATGGTAGCTTCGAGGTTGATCCAATATCTAGTTGTCCCTTTGGATTTGCTATGGGTTGACTTTGAAACTTACCTTTCTCCTTATTTCTTAACACAATAGATAGTTGACCCATTTCTATTTCCAACTTTGCAATAGATGGTGACTTAGGATGCAGAGTTTATTTCATTTTGATTTGGAATTGAAGTGAACTATACATAAACAAATTAAGGATTTCCTCCAAAGATGGTTTCTTTTGTTGGGGGGCAAACTATTGAAAGCCTAGAGGTTGTTCTAGAATTGGAGCTTGAGTAAAAAAAATTGAAGAGGAAGGCTTCTTAACAAACCTATCCACTAATTATCCTTAGACCAAGAGAAGTTAGGGTGCCTAGCCCATCCTGCATTATAGGCCTCAATATAAAGGTTGTTGCTAGGGTTTCTATATGTATTTAATGTATTAACTTACTCTGCATAATAGTCGGGATATAGGGAGTTGGAGGGATAAGACTGAAGTAGAGAGAACAAGCCTCTTGTTGTTATATCATGGGAGACCCCCCAACCAACATAAATGCATCAAATCTCTCATCCATACTATCAAATTTCTTCACTTTTTCTACCAACCTATCCATTGTTGTAGACCAGTTTGGCATGATTCCTATCTCATAAAGGCCACCCTTCTTCAGAGGTTGTGGATTTCTATCCATTCTAATAGAATAATCCCATTGATAGAAATTTTAGATAATGTTTCAAATAAATCCCAAGCCTCCCCATCACTTTTGTTCATGAATGCTCCACTACTAGTAGCACCTACTATATGTTGGTTTTAAGGTGTTAAACCTTCATAAAAGTATTACACATGTGGCCATTTTTTTCAAAACAATGGTGTGGGCATTTAAGTAGTAAATCCTTCCACCTTTCCCAACATTCAAAGAAGTGTTCATCCTTGAAAGTTTATAATTTCTCTCCAAAGGATAATGGTTTTGTGGACCATGAAGAATCTATTTAGAAATTTCTTGGATAGCTGATCACTAGATGTGATGAAACCTTCCTCTAAAGAAATAAACCATACCTTAGCTTTATCCTTTAAAGATAAAGAAAATAGCCTTAATTGAATGGAACCATCAGAAAAGTTTTTAAATTTAAAGGTGGAAAAGATGTCAATGAACTCCTTTACATGACTATGAGGGTCCTCCTTATCTAGACCAATGTAGGCAGGAGGTCGATAACTCCTAGTTTTAATTCAAAATGGTGTGGATTTATAACTAGCAGCACTGTGCATGAAGGTGCATTTTGTTGCACGGGAGCAAAAAAGTCTCTAAAGGTCTGACCTTTACATCTAATAGAACCATTCCATTTTCCATGATGGAGTTATATGGATCAATGTGACTTCCTTTCTCTCCTCTTGGAGTTCTTTCGATCTCTGGATCAAAGGGTATGAAATCTGGGTTCTGAGATTAACCACCTTCTAAGATTTAAAACTAGAAAAAGAAAATAATTTGATTTTTTAATTTTATATGAAATCTAATCCTATATGTTATTTTTTTCTACTACAAAAAGATGTGCAATCAAGCAAATAGACCTAAAGCTGGCAAACATAGAGGTTTGTTAGAATTGAATTAAGTTCTAAGGAAGTAGCTTCTTAGAACCTAATTTAGATAATTCCTCTTTTTCTTCCTAGGCAATTGATTACCACTTAGATCCTTACTATCACCACTTCACACCCTCCTTAGTTAACCATGTGCAATATGAGTCATAGGAATGCACTTGCAAAGTTAGTTGTTTAAATACCAACGTAGTGATTAAGTGCAGGGACAATAGATTGCCTCCTTCTAAGAGGGTTGTATGAGCTTGATACCCTAGGTCTCTTTTTAAATGATTTTAAATTAAATATAAGAGGCTTGGGTGTAACTTGTGATGATTAACCTATGTGGGTCAAGGGGTGGTAATGAAACCCACTCTTGTTCTTGTTCAGTTTGTGCCCTTACTAGTTATTTAAGCATTCCACCATAACAATTTAATCATCATAGAAGCACCTTAAAGCTTCTAAATGTGACTTAATTCACTGAAAATAGTAACTAATGCAAATACCTAGATGTTATGCAATGTTTAATATTAATGCATCTATATGTCTTTATTTTAAGCAAATAAATATGCAAATTCTAAGACTAGAAATTTAAGGAGTTAGGCGTGGCCTATCATGGAAATTTAGGCAAAAAAATATTTGATTAAGTTTTTTTTTCCCCACTAAACTCCTTCAAATTCTTTATAAAATTCCTATCAAAGAAAATAGGAAAATTAGTATCAAATTTGCAGCAATTATCCAAAATATGCAATTACCCTAGATTTCCTAGAATGCAATGCTTCCTAATCTAAGACTAGTGGTAAAGTCAAATAATTTATATTTAATATCAAAATTTTATTGTTAAAATCCTCAAAAATAGTGCCAAAAAACATGTTATGAATTTCAAATTTACTTTTCGCAAGTGCACATGTCTATTATATAATACTAGTACAAGAGCAGGTCGATCCATGAGGATCTTGCCTTAGGAATTAAGATATAAATATAAACTAAGTTATCTATCCTAGCTAACCACTTTTGAGTAAAATTTTAAATATTTGATCTATAAAAGTTAAATTAGAATCAATTGAAAAGGTTAGCCAAAATTTAGTCCTAAAGCTATAACTTTTTAGGACTAAAAATTAACTAAACCTTAAATATACAATTATACTAAAATAGAAATTAAATCTAATTTCTAACCATTTAAACTAATAAAGCATGAACTAAGTCAAGAATTATAATGCTAAAAAGAAAAATTAACACATAAACTAGAAATTAAATAATTCATTGAATAATCTTTGCATTAAAAATAAAATATGCATTACAGAATGAAAAATTAAAAGCACTTTCCCTTGAAAAGATGAACTATTGCATCTCTCTTTAGTGTGTCACTCACTAAGTCAAGATCACATTCCATAAATTACACTAAAATAGAACACTCTCACACAAAAGAATAAAAACAAAAAACAAACTCAAACTCAAACTCAAAAATCTCAGAAAGCTCAAAAAGCTCAAAAGTCTCTTAGAAAACCTCCAATACTCCTCCTAATCACTCCATGTGGTGAGGGGCCAAATTTGGGCCCTCTAATGTGTTGAAACCCCTAAGCACCCCCATTTATAGTTTTTCTAGTCTCACCTCTCCATACTAGTTTAAGGAACTTAGGATAAAAAATTGAATTTTCCTAAGTTCTTAATCTTTTCTTTTTTGTCTTCCTCTTCCCAAATCCTTTCTAATTTTCTCATTCTTCCTCCTTAGATTTTCTTTAGTTTCTACTAATTTATATTTATCTATTTCCACCCAATTTCCACAAATCCTTTGACATTTCCTTTCTTCCTAAATCACTTTTCTTATTTATAAGATTCTTCTTCCAATAATAGATTTCCCCTTCTTCTCCTTTACAAATCCTCTTCTCCTTTCTCTTTCTTCTAAAATTCTTTTCAAGTTTCCAAACAACTTCCTTAATTTCCTATTTTTACCCAATTCAAAGATTTCCTCTTTGTAGTCTCCTACTGATTTTCTTCCTAGTTCCATCTTAGCTTGGTCTAGACAGTCTACCCTCATTGGAGTTTGATTGGTGATATGAAATATTGGTCACCTCAATCTAATTTTACACTCTCATCTTAAAATCTAAAACATAGAAAATAAGAAAAATTCTAGTTAGTATTATTTAAAATAGTTTAATGGATATTTACCTCTGGACATCAATCTAACCATGCAAATTTATCAAACTAAGGTTAAACTAAAAATAAATGTTTTAATGCAAACTACCCTAAAGATGTGAAGATGAGCAGAAAAATTCATTAAACTAATGCTAGAATAATATTTTTTAATATAAAAATGGATACTCAATAGACTAGAAAAATGTCCAAATGGTATTAGTTTTGTTTAGTTGACTATGTTCAAATTTAGCTGACTTGAATTTAAAACTTCTAATTTTTTTCCTCATTCACATATTTAGTCAACCATTGGTGTAGCTTTAAAATTACCTGCAAACACAAGAACCAAAGTACTATTGCATGTGAGAGAAGTTGAACCCACAAGGAATCTCACAAATTTGTATGTTGAATGGATCTTATTTAAAATGTTTAACTTCAGCCAAAGAGAGATATTGATTTAGTTGAATTAGGAAATTAAAGTGCATAAAAGAGAGACATGCATGAAATTAACGACTAATTAAAGCTAATACATAATCCATCTTCTCTTTGCAAAATCCACTTCAACCATTCGTATAAAAAATGAATATAGTGCTTCAAAGTTAGTTGAAGGAAAATATCCAAATAATATGTCTTATTATTTTAAATAATCCATGTTAACATGCATTTAATTAAAGAAAACTAATGCAAAATAAGCATGAATTACACTAAGCAAATAACTTAAAGAAACTGCTAAAATGGAAACTTTCCTAAATTAGCACTTTCCTAACTAGAATTAAAAACTTTCTAAAACCAAATTAGAAAACTTTCTAACACTAAACTAGTGTGAAAAAATAAGTAACCAATGGGATTTAACAAACTTTAACGAGAAAGTAGAAACATGCATGTGAATAGAAACTAAAATTAAGGAGACTTTCTAAATTTAATATTTTCTAATCTTAAAACTTTCTAAAGATGGAACTTTCCAACTATCAAAAGGGAAATTTTCTAAACCTAAACAAAAATGTAATCAATGATTAACATTTACTAATACAAGATTAAACAAGTGAATGAAATAAAATTCAAAGGTGAATCGCCATATGTACTGTCCATGATCCATGGATTGTGCACATGGTTCATGGGTGCAAAAGTAACTAGAATTGACTATTTAAATGCAAACAAATATGCAACCCAAGCTAGGCACTGAATAGTCAACCTAAAAAGGTATATGGTTCCTAAGGATTCCAGCAAATAAATATGTTTTTATGGATAGAAATAAAGCATAAAGATTGAGGGACTAAATTTTCAGAATTTAAGTACTCAAGAAACTTCAAAACAAGTATATAAAACTACTAACCTAGCAATTTTTGTGCTAAATAACAATCAAAATGTAAAGTACTTTTATACTAGAAACAATCAGGAACAAGATGCCTCAATGATCTTTATTGTATTCATTCCAAAATGCATCAAGAATAGTGCACATATATCAAACATTCAAATATGGAAATTGCACTAATTCATAACATAAAACTTGATCCAAACTAGAAATAAAACTCAATTTAATGATTTCAAAATAAAGTAAGCTAACAAACAAAGGAAACAAGAAAAGTAATTCAAGAGAAAAGATAGCTCAGATGGTGAACTAAAGCAAGGAAAATGGACCTAAAGCTTGGTTGAAAAACAAGGTAGAAGAGGTGGAATTCCTTAAGGGGAAATCAAGGCTCTAAGCCATCTCTTCTCTTAATTGTCACCACCAGGGAAGAATTAAATTAGATCTTTATTGAATGACAAATAAAAACTAGTGGAATGAAGTGAAGAAGAGAGAGTAAGAGGGATGAAAAAAGATGTATGGAAATAAAGAGCAAACAACACAAGGAAAACACAAGGAAATCAAAGCAAGGAAATTAAATCACTAATCTAGAAGAGGGGAGAAAAGAGAAAAGGGAATAACAAGAAATCCAAAGAATAAAATCACCAAAAGAATGCCCAATTCTAGTAGCAAAGATCACTAGAAGAAGGTAATGTTTCAAGGTGTCTCACCCACCTCTATTTGGAAAAAAAAAAATAGAAGCCTTGGGGTATTTATAGATGATTTAGCTATCAATTTGATGAATGTTTAATCTAGGAAAGAGGAGATCTAGATCTAGGCTGAGGTGGAGAATAAGGGAGGAAAGTTAGGTTGGAAGTGAGGTAAGCAAGATGATGCAAGAGAGAGATGGGCTAGCTGGCTAGTCTCCTAATTTGGAAGGGGTGTAGGCATCTTTTTCCATGGATGGTAAGTGAATCTCTCTCCCTTATATTTGGCTGGTGATTGGATGGTAGAAAAAGAGGGGAAAAATAAAAATAAATATAAGAAAGGATGGAGAAAAACCTAGGGTTTTATGTGCTTTGAATAGATATGGATATAAGTTCCTAATTAGTAAACCACCAAAATTGCCAACTAAGTGAGGGAGGAAGGTGGCTCTTTCCTTGAGTTAAAAATGTGGAAACCTATAGTGAATGATGAATTAGGGATGAGAAATGGTTTAGAAAATTTTTTTAATGCATAATCATCTTACCTTTTACATTTCTCTCTCAAAGTCCCTTAAAAATCATACTTTTGACATAGTAAAGTTGCTTGAATTGATGCTCAAATTGTATGGCTCCTTATGGCATTCATCCATGGCTTAATAGCTCATTCCTTGGTGGATTAAGTGGCTTCAATGGTTGGCTTCAAAGCTTGAGTAGCTCATATGACTTATCACCCTTTTTCATGGCTTTAATGGTGAAGTGGCTTGAATGACTCCCATGCAAAGGTTGTGGAAATGCATGGCTTGGACTTAGGTCCATTTCTAATGACCTTTTACTTCTTTAATTGTGTCCTAAGATAGTCTTGAACCTTCACCACACCTGGATTGATGACATTTAGGCTTTAGCTTGCTTAAGTTTTCTAGTTAGACTAAGAAAACATATGAATGGCCTCAAATCTTATCTCAATCAATCTCGGCCTTTAGATTACCTTCTCAACACCTATAAAAGATTAAAAACCTTAGTTAAGTCCTAGTAAATTATAATCATTCATATACTTACTCAAGATTAGCTCTTGAACCTACAAAATATCAAACTTTTGAATCATTAAGTCAGAAATGCATGTGTTACAAAATTTCAAAAAACCCTAGAATTAATACTATAGTTTATAACACATGAGCTACTAATTGGGTACTTTTTATACAAAAGTGAATCTATAAATAATAATCAACTAAATGGTGTTGAAATGGTTACAATTTTGGAGTTGGTTTGAAGTGAGCACCTTTGGGGCAAAGATTTAACTTTCTCAATAAGAAATTCTTGATTTAGTTAACTATTTACTAGTGCCCTTGGTCTTCTTTCTGATCTCCCTGCCTTTTACCACTGCCTGAGGTCTTTCTCCTTCCCCTTACTTAGAGCTTGATTCTAGCAAATAGGACTTACTCAAGTGCGGATACCATGTTGAAAATTGAGATTTGAAATTGTTTATAATGTATCCTGTCTCCTACCAAGCACTACAAGGTGTGAAAGCAATTCCCATAATAGCAACGAGCAAAATGGAATCCCCCAAACCCCTTACCAAAGTAAGAAATTGAGGAGTGGACTAAAGGCTTCTTTTTTCTACAGGTTTCTTAATATTCAATTTCGTAGAGAATGGAATTGGCTAAGCTTTCAAAAGACACTTTTTAAACTTTTATATATGCTTAATTAACATGAAGAAATCAAACCTTGTTTTCTAGGAACTCTGATGCCCTTGATCTGCTATGCCAAGAGGACCATAAAGAGTTGATAGGAAGATTTCTATTTATTCTTCCTTGGCCTTCTTCTCCATTCTAAAGTCTCAAGTTTTTAATATTTAATGAGCTTTTGTTCTCATTTAGGGCATTTAGTAAACATCCATGAGACCTTTTTTGTGATTCTATCTTGCCCCCCAAATATAAAAATTCCTTGATTTCTCCATCAAAAACTCAAAACATACCATCCAAACCTTCCTAAAAACTCCAACCAATCCATTTTCATTTGTCACCAAAAAATTTAGACATTAACCTTGACAATCCAAAAACCATGCCACTAAAGACATGGGAGGAAATATGCTATCACAAAAGAGAAAGACCCAACCAAAGCAAAAGGCTCTAATAAGAACTAATGCTTGAATGAAAAATGTTACTTCTATATCTCTGATGAAGAATTGAAGGAACTAATCATACTTTATGCCTCTCCCAACCTCCAAAATTACAAAGAGGCAACATGCCATGGGTTGAACTACTTCTCCAAACCAACCTTCAACTCAGAAATCACAAGCTGACTTTATCTTTAGCAAAAAGAATTGGTTTGAAAACAAGGATACAAAGATGAGGGGTGTCAATGAAGAATACTTTGGCAAACTTGTTTTGGGAGGGTGAAATTTGTACTTTTGAAGATTTCTTGAACCTCATACTTGAAAATTGGTTTGGAAAACTACAATTGAAGAATTCATGGCCTTAAACAACACTTTTTATCCTCATATTGTCCTGCTTTTCTACTATCAACTTGAATTGTCCAATTGGGATTCTACACTTAAAGTTCATTGGAAGGGTAAAGAATACAAACTTATTGCATTTTACCATATATAGGAAAAAGGGTGTGCATTCCTTCCTTTCTCTTATCTTGAGTGTGGACTGTTACCAAGACTTTTTCTTTCTTTCTATGTTTTCCTTTCTAAATGTTAAAGAAATAAGATGAGCTAACGATATGGTCTAAAGATACATATATAATTGGTTCCTTTCTTTTTTGATACAAGCAAAGAATTACACCCACACACACTTCTAACTCTAATCCTTGGTGAAAGGAGGATGATGTAACTCGAATTAGCAACCAATCATACTCCAAGGGAGATGTTAAGTTGTATGTGACTAACTACTATATACATTATTGGAAAAGACATAAATGATTTAGATTACTAAGAAATTGACCTCACTTGTAACCACTTGAATAAACTTGTACCTTTTGGAGGCTATACCATATGAAAACCCAAGTTCTTAGTAAAGATAGATTCTTTCCTCTTTTTTTTGAGATTGTGGTGATCTTCAATTGTTAACAATTCATTTTTAGAACAACATATACTCTCCATTCCCCACTATGAAATAATAGTTAGGGATCTATAAGTGCCTTGTCTCAAAAAGCAAGAGGTTGTGGGTTCATGTCATCGGTTAGATAGAAAGATGAAACATTTGGATTACCAATCATCTAGACCCCATATGTACTCTTAGTATATATGTAAATTTTGAAAACAAATTGGAAGCTTGGGCAGTAATCTCATGTGTACCAATAACTATTATTTGAAAATTAGTTTGGAAATAGTATGTACATCTTCTAGAGCTTGGAAAATGATAGAAGAGCAGTAGAAAAGATAACTAAAACAAAAATAATTCAAAATTGGCAGATAGTGCTATAGTTGGAATAAGTCAACAATTTTGTTAATTATGGATAGTATGTTACGAGCAGTATTTTTAGCATCACAAATCTTCTACAATTGTAGGATTCTCCTTCTTGTGTGTGTGTGTGTGTGTGTGTGTGTGTGTGCATGCGTGCATATATATACATGCGTACTCTTGTGATATCAATAGAAATATAAAAAATATTCCTTCAAACATTGTTTGACATGGTATCAAAGCCTACTTTGATTTCATGTTATTTCTTCTAATCATATGATAAATTTTATTTTGCTGCATCAGATTGTGGTTGTTACCCTTTCTTGTTTGTTTAGCTTTATTAATCTTGCTCCTTGTTTGTTTTCTAAATAGAGATAGAGAAGATTGATCCTATTGTCTTGCCTACCCTTCATATGCAAGAAATGTCCTAACTAATTACTCTAGAATGACTTGATGGTATTAATTATATCGAGTTGTTCTTGAATGCACATAATAAAATCAAGGGCAGAAAGTGTTGGGGTTTTATTTCTAGTACTAAAGTTGCTCCAAAAGAACCAAGTTCTAAAGACTATGAAGCTTGGGAGGATGAGAATTGTATGGTCAAGTCTTGGCTTCTTGATGCTATGACCAAGGACATTGAGTGACTTTTTCTTCTTTTGTTTATGGCCAAGGAAATTTGGGAGACTGTTAAACAAACTTACCCAGTCATCCAAGATACATCAAAAGCATATTAGTTATATTGAGGTAATTTCTATCCATCATCAAAATGGAGGTTTCATTATTTCTTATTTTAGGAAACTATAAAAATTGTTGTAGGAATTTGATGCTATCGAGGATTGCACTATGGAGTGTGTCAATGACATTGGAAAGTATACCACAAAGGCTAATTCTCAAGGTGTATATATTTTCTTGGATGGTCTTGATTCTCATTTGGATGGGGTTCATGACTATGTTCTTGTTGTCGTACCACTTCCAAACATCCAAACTATTTTATGCCATGGTTTGTACCAACATAACTCCCCAAGATGTCATGCTTGGTGATACATCAAATCAAGGGACTACTATGGCTACTCAAAAATCATTTGCTCATCCTGATTTAAAGAAAGTTGTTCATAAGTGTACCCATTGTGATGGTGATAACCATGTGATTGATGCATGCTTTGAGCTACATGGTTATTCATATTGGCATCCAAAGGATAAGGCATTGTCTTCCATGTCTTCAAATCCTAAGGTAGAGGGTTCAAATTCGAAGAGTCATTTAGTCATTGCGACCAAATTTGTCACCAAGGTAGGTATGTCTAACTTTGCTCTTCGTCTTCTTGCTTTTACTAAAAAATTGGATAATTGACATGGGTGCTACTGATCATATGGCTTACGATCACTATAAATTTAGCCATTTATCCCCTAGTTATTCAAAATCAATCATTAATAATGCCAATGGAGCGTCATCTCTAATTGTTGATGTTTGCTCTATACCTTTGTTACCCTCTTTCTATCTCTAATGTTTTATTTGTCCCATCACTAAATTGTCACCTTCTCTCTATTTGTTAGTTAACGAAGTCTCATAATTTTGTTGCTTATTTTTCCCTGCTCATTTTACTTTTAGAACACCCATACTAAGGAGAGGATTGTACTACCTGGAGGATGGGTTTAAACTATTAGATGGAGGAGTACTAGCACATGTTATGAGTGACAACGTGTTGAAAAAGAAGAAGAAGAAGA
The DNA here is from genome assembly GCA_035236585.1 of Warburgia ugandensis. Classification (NCBI taxonomy): domain Eukaryota; kingdom Viridiplantae; phylum Streptophyta; class Magnoliopsida; order Canellales; family Canellaceae; genus Warburgia; species Warburgia ugandensis. The sequence continues at coordinate 45,209,106 of CP141133.1, forward strand.
AGATGTTATGGCATAGATGACTAAGACACCTCCCGTTTGGTTATTTTATAGGGGATTATTTTCATCATTGTTTAATGGTTGTAATCTTTCAGATTTTGTTTGTGAAACTTGTATAATGGAAAAAAGCCATTGTGCTATTTTTTATCTGGATGATAACAAAGTTGATGCTCCATTTTCATTCAGATGTTTGGGGTAACTCTATCAATGTTAGTCCTAAGCTCAAATGAAAAAGGAGGGTCTTATGTCAGGTGCCATCCAGCAAGGAAGAAGTTAAAGATGATTTTGATTTTGTTATTTTTTCCTACTTGCAAATAAATATGCATTTGTATACTAGTTTCTAAATAAGAAGACAAAATAATGAAAATCAGCTCCAACTTCTTCAAAGTATGGCAACCTTAACATGACATGAATCGAAATCTAACATTCCTTCAAGTAAGGGCATCCCTCATAAGTAATGCATTGCATCGGATCCCAGGTGTAGTGAAAAATGGGCAAGAGTTGCTAGGGCATTCCCCAAAAAGCCATACACTACATTGGATCCCAATTGTAGTGGAAAATGGGCAAGGGCTGCTAAAGAGTACCCTTGGAAGTGATGTACTACATCGGATCCTAATTTTATAATCTCATTAGGTCCGCTCATCATGGTTTCCAAGACGTGTGTGCGCCCTGGTTGAACCAGGACCCATGCCTGCACGTCGTGCACGCCCAAAGGCCGTGCCAAGGACCGCGTTCACATGCGCACATGCATGCCCAAGCGACGCGCTATGACGTGCGTCCTGGATGGTGTCGCGCAAATGCGTCTTTGGCCCAGGAGCGGTGCACCTCAGCTCCCGGGTGCTCGTGTGTCCCGGTCAAGCCAAGACCCATGCCCCACGTCGCGCGCACACCCAAAGGCTGCACCAGGGACCATGTACGCACTATCGCAGGCCTGGAACCCATCCCAGGGACCTTGTCCCAGGCGCACATGAAGCATGGCATCCTTGGGATGCCTTGTTCGCACAGAGCCGGATGGAACCGGCTTTCCCCGGTGTGTTTTCCGGCCGGGAAACGCCAGATCCGGCACGGATTTAGCCTGGAAGAAGGAAAAACCAGAGAGAGAGGGGGAGAAAACCTACCTGGGCAGCCCCAACACGGTGCCCTCTTCTGGTGATGCGTTTCCCTCTATGCTTGTCGGAAACCCCTGTTGTCCGAAACCCACGAAGAAGGGGGGAAAACCCCAACTTCTGTTGAGGCCAGAGGAAGGAGAGGGGAGGTGAAGAGATGGGAGTGGCCGGCCTGTAGGGATGACTCGGGCCTAGCTGGAATGTGCAAGGAAAACCATTGTGGGGGTTTTTCGATTTTTACCGGAAACCCCAGCCTCAAATAGCCAAAAAAGTCTCGATTCCAAGAGGAGGGAATAGGGGCTTTATATAGCCTTACTATGGCGGTGCTCTGGAAACTAGGGTTTCTGGAGAAATCTAAAGGAAGAAGAAGACGGGGTGCCGTTATCAAAATGGCCCCCTGCGTTTTCTGTCTTTTTCGTTTTTAATTTAAATTACAAATATGCCCCTAATCTTTAAACGACCGTAACTTCTTCGTACGAACTCCGTTTTCAGCATTCTTTGAAGCGTTGGATTCCATTTTTCGAGCAAAATCTAATGGTACCAAGTTTTCTTGCAAATTCCTTCATTTACTATTTTAAATAAAGTAAAACATTTAACATAGTTCATTTCTTATAGAATGTCCAATTCAATAGCATAAATTGCTCGGGGCATTACATTATTACCCCCTTAAAAGAATTTCGTCCTCGAAATTCCACAAATCCTTTCCTTCAAGTTAGCTGTCTTCTTGATAAGACATATTCTTCCTGAAGACACCCTTTAAACTTGAACTACGAAAATTCCTGTGCTTTATTCCCATACCTCTGTTGTCGACAAATCCATTATTCCATTATCCAATACTCTAATTGGGTTAATACTTGGAGTAATGTTGTCCTTAAAATGCTAATCATACTATCTTGTAACCAATCCTAGGCACGTTCTCAATTTATCCTTATTATAATTCCTTCCACAAGGCCTTACACACACACATATATATATATAAATATCGTCAATATATCTTATCCATTTACTTTAAGTATATATGGACCGCTTTCGCTACGTACTCTGATACATAGTCCCATGCGTGCTAGTTTATCATTACTGGTTTCTATTTGTATTTCGTATAGCTACCCATCCTTAGATGATCATATTCCTCTGATCATGTATAGGATAGTCTCCTTAGATGACCATACTCTCCTACTCATATATAAATTACTTCATACTTCTTTGAGATCATATGATCTTATTCCTCCTATTTCATTTTGAATAGCATAGGATAATCCCTTTTTCCTCTTGTCTTCCATCTAGTGATCTCTTCATCATCTATATCTCCTTTTAATCGTTGGTTGTATGTCATTAGTAAGAGTCCAACAAAAAAGGTTACATTCTTTCTATTGTGTCTAACTTTGCTTCTTATCTTTTATATTTGTCCCCAAGATACTCCACTAGCTAATATGGTATTATGTGCCCTACAGCCAAACCCTCAATTAACTTCGAATTTTGACTGTCTGTCTCTTTTCTACTATAACTTGGGTCCTCAACCCATATTATATTCAAAATAAAACCATGAAACAATTCAAGTAGCATCCTCCGTCAATAATACGATCTCATATTATGATTAGGATATCTGAACTGTACATCAAGTTTCATAGATGTTGAAGCCATCAAATGCTTTTCTCCCTGAAGAGTTTATGCAAACTCATGTCGAATGTTTTATGGTTAATTCATCATCAAGGTCAAATGTTCTCGTCTAGAGGCCTATCTTACTATGCACATTAATTAAGTCTCTTATTTATAACCGAGTACCCTTACTAGGTCATGGTTGAATCCTTTGTCATTATCTTCTTTATCCTTTCTTTGCTTGATGGTTTCCTTCATAACCTTTCAATCCAAAAGTTCTATACTCAATCCAATAGGGTTAGTCCTTAGGAAATTCCTTCAATTGACTTTTCGTACTTGGTATACATAACAACTAACTTTTTTGTCTAAAGGCAACGTAACATCGAATCTCACCTTATAATGTGCTGGCCACCTCAACTTTTCTCCTTCCATTCCCTATATCAATATGTTGTTCAATCTTTTATTAATGCTTTATCGTCAACCATTCTGTCTTAATTGTCAGGTGGTATCATCATTATAAGTAGTGGTTTTCTCAATTCCTCAAATTTTATCTTTCAAGTGCCTCCTCATACTTAGCTTATAATAGCAGTTCTTATTCAATAGCTACTACATCAAGTTATGCTGAAGCTGTTAAATCATCAAATTTGAAAAACACTCAGGTGGGTCTCTAAAGTGATCGGTACTTATCTGCCTTTCTTTTCAATCCAAGTTAGCAGTATTTTTCAGACCCAAAGTAATTTCTACACCTTGACACGGTAGCCATTAAGGTATGAAAAATCTTTCACATTGGTTTAGATCACTTCTTATTTTTGCTCCTATCTTAGTTGCTACTATCCTCATCGTACTCGTAACTCCATGATGTGGCCTAATCAACTGACCTCATACCCTCAAATGACTTAGTCTAACAAGTACTTCTTTCAGGGAAAACTCATAATATTCCTTCGAGTTTATAACTTCAACTACTGTCTAATAAATACTAACATATTTGATTAAATATGGTGGGATACCTTTATTTAGTCAACTGTACTCTAAAGGTAATGACTAAATAATGGTCTTAAGATATTTGCTCTTCCAATCTATGATAGCAAGGCCTCAATTTGATCCTTGATGGTACCCTACTTGCTAAAGAAAGACAAATGGACAAGTCACTGTCCCGGCTTAATTCCTTTTTCAATATACTTTATTTACTCATGTAGTGGCAAGGTAGGATATCACCAAATTTTCCTTTTTATGGACTATATCCATTGGTGTTCCCCATAAGTTAATGGATTCGATAAGAATCTAATTGTAATAATTGATATCAAACCATTTGTAGAATTTAATTTCTAGTTGGTCACCATTCCTCTTTGGAAATTTCTTGTAGCATAATCTCCTGAAATTTGATACTCTACTCAAAGTCTTAAACCCCATATGCTTTCTCTCTTTTATACTCTTTTACAATAAGATCACCAACTCATCTAGTATTATTCCTTTGCATTTGTTTGGTCTACCTTCCTATAGGATTCAAGATGATAGTATTGTATGTATCTCCATAAAGTCATGATCTTCTTCTTTTGAATATTCAATATTCATTGAATACTTATAGTTACATCTCTATCTCTTTCTCTCTTTTCTTCAAAATCCTTATTTTTGTCTACCTAGATCAATGCTTTCATTTGAGTGGTTGCATATATTTGATCTATGCGGCAATCAAGAGAAACTTAATACTTCCAGTAAATGTTGAAGTTTTCTAATATCATCGAAATCCTTAATTTCCTATAGCCTCAATAAAATTCATACAATGTCTTAATAATGGCATTGACATTTTGGTCATGCTATACTTCTCTTACAAGTTCCTGTTAGGATCAATCTATTGTTACAAATCTGTCATCCCTAATATTATCATCAAAATCTTTTGGTAACTCTGGCGAATACAGTTCCTTATCATATTCATGTTCAATTCACTCTTCATAAGACACCAATTAAGGTATCCAAAATTGAGCTAGGTCTTTCAGGATCCATACCTTTGTGATCTAGTATGAGTCACAGTTCTTTCCTAATATCATCTTGCATTCTCATCCCTCTTAGATTATCATCAAAATCTTCTCAAAGTCTGTCTTTTACATCCCCTACCATACTCATATCATATCCCTTTTTGACAATATATTCATTTTCTAATATTCTTTATGATGGTAAGATAGCCATCTAGGTTCTTCAATTTTCTCACCTTTGGTGACATTAATCTATTACAGGTCAGAACTACCTACTAACAAGTTCACCAACAACTTCATTCATCATTCTCATCATAATCTAATTCATATATGAGTTTCCCTATTTGCACCACTGCACAACAATCCTTATTGATAAGATTTAAGCCATCCAATATCTAAGTATTTGCTAGACCCATCTCCTTTTTCACCTATTTGTTTATGGTGAAATGCCTTGAACATTAATATGCTAATCATCTCTACTATTTCTATTTCTACTACTTCTATACTTCTCTTTAGACTACTCCTTCTGAATTTTTCTCCATTGTCTATGACCCTTGAACATGCTGGACTGGCTGTGAAAGGATAAAACCTGGGCTTTGATACCAACTGTGACGACCCAGGTTTTCCCATGCATTTTTAAATGCAATATCTAATTCCAAAGGCTGGATACATCCCTATTTGAAAACCATTTTATGAAAACCATGCAATGCAGCGGAAAATCTTTTGTTTTAAACTCATTTTGAAAACCCCAAGTGTTATTTGCTTTCACAACAACCAAAGTAGTTTTTGAAATTTCAGAAATCATAAATGTCTTCCCAGGTCTATCCAGTCACAGCTCACAACCCAACTGTAAATAAATACAAATACATGTCCAAAGGGTAGAGTGTTTACTTACATGTATAATTGTCTCATTTTGAATTTTCTTGCTCGTAGCACTAACATTTCCTTAGGCGTCTTCTACTCGTGAATGGAGCTGTCCTGAAAAATGTTAAGGATTGGGTGAGTATATACTATACTCAGTAGGAGTCTATCACTATTAGTTTTACAATGCATGCTATGTTTAAAATCATATGCTCTTTAAAACATGTGCATGTTTGAACACTCATGTTCAATATCGATATTAAAAGCCATTATCGAATTGGAATACTGACGACTTAAAGAATCGCATAATCCAAGTCGAAAGTATCGTATATATCATAAACATAATGATATGCATAAAATGCTCAGCTGAATCCAACTCATGGATATATGGTATGGTTGACCAACCTCATGTCATGCCATATGCAATGCAAGTAAATCCTCAAAACAGAGGGCCCACTATGCCCACGACCTCCTCGCTGTGTGGTCCCCGGGTACCTAGGGACACTCGGTCATAGCCTCCATGGGGCATATGACACCTCAACCCAGTGCCGTGGCACCAGTGGTAGCCCCCTGTACCACATGTAGTCAACATAGGGACATGCCTTTTTTGGCTTGGTACCTTTTCCACCTAATAGTGGTAGAGGCTGGGAGGCCACCCCAGACCTCTCGGCATAGCGCCCACGAGCTTACTAGCCCAAATCATATATGATCAATCAAGCAAAAATCTCTTTTCAAAACCTGTCCTCTTTGGGTCCCTCACAACTACCTACCCAGCGTCTTTTGGGCACTCCAGTGTCTTTTGGTAACCCTCAAGGACATGTAATTTTTTCAAAACTCAATAACCACAAATCATGCAATTGTTTGCAAAACATGTCTATGCATAATGTATATATCATATGCATGTTGAATTCATTTATAAAATTAAGTCATGCTAAACAAGTCATATAACTTATACTTAAAACATGCATTCTCAAAACAATCATGGGCTCTTTTTAAAAGTCTAGTAGCGATAGAGCACCTACCTTGAAGTTTCCTGGAGTCACGTCCTTCATTACTCAACCCGACCCTGGTCTCATTTATAAAATCCTGGATATGAATGGATAACAAGGAGTCCTTATCAATTTTGATCTATTTAGAAATTAGATCGCTAGGTCTGCCTTTTAGGGTTCATGGGTCCTTGCCTAATTCAGTGTCAGGCTAGATCCTATGATATGGATCTACTATTCAATGGTTTGACTCTATAAATTGTCTTATGATCCTAATTTTATAGTCTCATTAGGTCCGCGCATCATGGTTTCCAAGACGTGTGTGCGCCCTGGTCGAACCAGGACCCATGCCTGCACGTCGTGCACACCCAAAGGTTGTGCCAGGGACCGCGTTCGCACGCACACATGCATGCCCAAGCGACGTGCGTCCTAGATGCCATCGCACAGATGCGTCTTTGGCGTAGGCATGGTGCACCTTAGCTCCCGGGCCCTCGTGTGTCCTGGTCGAGCCAGGACCCATGCCCTACATCTTGCGAGCACCCAAAGGCCGCACCAGGGACCGTGTACGCACTGTCGCACAACTGGAACCTGGCCTAGGGACCCTGTCCCAGGCGCACGTGAAGCATGGCGTCCCTAAGACCATTGTTCGCACAGAGCTAGATGGAACCGGCTTTCCCCAGCATGTTTTCTTGCTGGGAAATGCCAGATCCAGCACGGATCTAGCTTGGAAGAAGGAAAAACCAGAGAGAGAGGGGGAGGAAACCTACCTGGGCAGCCCCAACATGGGGCCCTCTTCCAGTGGTGCGTTTCCCTGTATGCCTGCCGGAAACCCCTGTTGTCTGGAACCCATGAAGAAGGGGGGAAAACCCCAACTTCCGTTGAGGATAGAGGAAGGAGAGGGGAGGTGAAGAGATGGGAGTGGCCGGCCTGTAGGGACGACTCGGGCCTGGCCGGAATGTGCAGGGAAAACCGTAGTGGGGGTTTTTTTGTTTTTTCCAGAAACCCCATCCTCAAATAGCTAAAATAATCTCGATTCTAAGAGGAGGGAATAGGGGCTTTTTATAGCCTTACTATGGCGGTGCTGCCAATGGCGGTGCCACCATTGGCAGTGGTGGAAACCTCTGGAAACTAGCGTTTGTGGAGAAATCTAGAGAAAGAAGAAGACAGGGTGCCGTTATCAAAACGGCCCTTGCATTTTCTGTCTTTTTCGTTTTTAATTTAAATTACAAAAATGCCCCTAATCTTTAAACGGCCGTAACTTCTTCATACGACTCCGTTTTCGGCGTTCTTTGAGGCGTTGCATTCCATTTTTCGAGTAGAATCTAATGGTACCAATTCTTACAAATTCCTTCATTTACTATTTTAAATAAAGTAAAACATTTAACACTATTCATTTCCCATAGAATGTCCAATTCAATAGCGTAAATTGCTCGGGGCATTACACCCGGGATGTATTGTGAACCACTGAATGGATTCTGAAATTTAATAAAAGTATATTCCTTCAATGGAATTTTATCTTGTTCAAAATTCTACTTATGTTATGTATGAAGTGATGACTTGGGTTTTACAAAACAAGTTCTAAAGAAAAGAATTTTCGCTGCTTTGTTTTGCAAAATATTTTTACTACTATGGGTGCCTTGCATTTGAAAAATATATTACAAAATGTGTTACAAAAACTTGGGTCACCTCAGTTGGTATCAGAGCCATTCACCCAGTTCCAGTATAGTACCCTTATGTTCAATATGAAGATCGCAATCCAATTAGAGGATGAGAAATAGTGAGTGAATAAGAAATAAAATAGTATTTGATGAGAATGAGTTATGTGATTAACTCATTAGTTAAGAATGGGTATGGAAAGAGTTATGTGATTGACTCATTATGTGAGGAGTTAATGTAATTAACTCATGGTGTACTAATGGAGTATAAGTAGATATTACTTAGTGAAATAAGTAGGAGTATTACTTGGTAAGTTAATGATATCAATATAGGAAATAGTATGTTATAGAAACAAGTAAGGAAAACATTACAATAGAGGAAGAATTAATGTATGATATTTAGGTATAACTTGAAATCTAAAGTAAAATACCTGTAGAAATAAAATACATTAATATTACTATTATTAGGTGAAGTAATGGAGATTTAGAGAAAGAGATAATAAATTGGAAAAATATGATGGAAAGGATGAAGAAGGATAAAATCCAACCCTTATAGGAAAGGTGAAATAAATACTAAAGATAAAACCTTAGAAATATTACAAAATTCAAAATTATTAATAATAAATAATAAATATAAATTTAAGAGTTACAATTACTCCATAGATGTAGTATTATGAGAATTAGCTAAAGGATTTAATCTTCAAAATAGATATAATCTTACTTGAGAAGAACTTAAGGAGATAGGTAAATATTTTCAAAATTGGTGAATGAAAAGAATTTTAATAAAGATAAATACGAAGATAAAATTTAGAGAAATATTGATTCAACTATATGATAGAATTGAAATATGAAAATAATTATGGATTATAATTTGCATTGATGATAGAATGGAAAGTGAAGGCCTATAAATGAATGGGGATATTAATATGGTGAATTTAGAGATATTGATTCTATTTATATGATAGATTTAATGATATTGAAAGAATTATGCAATATATCGAGGAAAAATACATTTTGAAGGAATGATGAAATGAACATGAGAAATGAACACCTATAAACAAATATAGGTAACTAAACTTAAGAGTAAATTTTGGACAAATGAGTTGATTATGAATGAGGTATGAATCCAAATTTTGGTGAAATATGTGGTTAGAAATTTCAAGATATTTTGGAGATTTTCAATTTAACATAATATTGAATGAGAAAATATCTATAGTAGTTGAGGAAAATAACATCAACTAATTTGAATAAGTGGAAAGAACAAATTTTAAGGATTAGTAGACAAAGAAGTGATTATATAAGCTTATATTGGAGAGCAACAAGTTTTCTTAGAAAGAGAAGAATGAAGGATCAAAGAGATTATGCATGAATGATATTAAGTACCCATTACTCCACATGGTTATTCCCAACCTATTATCATCAATGGGGAGCTAGAAATGAAAAATTATAGTGAGATATCAAAACAAATTTTGAGTTACAAGTTTGATGAGAATGAGAGTTATTGGATAAGTGGTGATGACATATGAAATTATTAAGAGAAAATCATGACCATTTGGAGAATATGTTAAAAAACTTATCAACTATCTAGTAAGTATAAATGTGGATTTGAAGAAGTAAAGTTTAGGGTCATGTAAATTCTAAGAATGATATAGAAGTTGACCCAACAAAGATGGAAGATGATACTAATAACCATGACAATTAGAGAAATTTATCTCTTATTGATTGTATAACATACTATGAGGACATTCTTTTAGTATAATCTTATCATTGAGTCCATGAACTAAGAAGAGATAAATTACTTCCAAATATTGGAAGATTGTTATAAATAATAATAGTTGAAATTGTAGAATCAAAGCAATATGTCATTTTGGTAGATAGTCTAAGGACTATACATATTAGGGAAGATATGCCAAAACTATATTTATTGAAAAGGAATGAGGATGAGCAATCGAAATTAGAATAGAAAAGTATGAAGTATTGAAAGATTGGTGAAAATGAGGAGTAGAAATCTAGTATACTAGTCAAGTGAAATAGAAGATTTTAAAACAAAAGGATAACTCAGTTAATAGTTATTAATCCTTTTGGAAAGTCTAGCAAGAATCAGCTTAAGTGATTGATGCATTAGCATTATTAGTGAGATGTGTGTTTATGACCCAAAAATGGGATTTTTCCTTTGAAAGAGAAGGTGATATGAACTGTGAATGAAAGGAAATAGAGGTTTCCTTAAGTGGCAGGGTCACATGAGCAAACTTAAGAATGTGTTAATGAAAACTCATAAGTAAGTTGAAATGCAAATTTTGAGGACAAAATTATTATAAGGGAGGAAGATTGTAATAACCCCAATTTTTGTAAATTGATTAAGAAAATTAATTTAGTTTGAATTTTCAGAAATTTTAGGCTAGAATATTAGGTTATTGGAAATTCTCTTTTTATATAGATTAAAACCAAATTTAAAACTTATAAATTATGAATGTACTCAAAAACTGATCGAAATGACACTAAGTACGTTCAATTCCTAGTTAAAATGAAAATTCCATAATTTTCTTCATTTTTATGAATAAAAGGGTAAAATGGTAATTTTTCCCATAACTGAGATCTAAGACGTCAATATTTAGAATGTAATAAGAAATATGATTCCAATGCCACTAAGTACGCTCGATTCTAAGTTCGGGAGAATAAATCAAATTTTTTCCATAAAAGGGCAAAATGGTCCTTTCACACCTCTGTGGGGCCCACAAATGAATCCAATGGACAGTAAACATGTAATGAGTGGTCAAACAACTACCAGCTGTTATTGGAGAAGGAGGTGGTAGTGGAGAATCCAATGTTAATTTAATATTCAAAAGAATTGAAATATAATTATTACAAGTAATTATGAAAAATTCAAAAACATCCATAAATACAACCCCAAATATCCTCCAAAAATGTTCATAAAATTTACCACGATATTATCTTACTTCTCCTATAAAACTAGATTATATTCATTTCCCAATTTCCAAAACTCCCAAAAATCTCTCTTCTTTCACTTTCTCCTCTCTCTAAATTGGAACAAGAGATATAAATTCAATTAGAAACTCTATTACAGAAAAAATCTCACATATCCCACCATTCATATTGTCCTATACAATTTATCTACAAAACCCGGAAAGAAATTTCAAGATCCAACAGTGCAATCAATGGAAAATCACAAAATAAGCAGTTATCGGGCAATCTTATCATCAATAGATATTTCTTTAAAATTGTGTTGCAAAACCTACATTTTTCTCCAATTAGGTATATGGAAACTCTTATCATACTTATTTCATGTCATTTTATGTAATTTTTATTTTTTTGAAATTAGTCTAAGGTTAAAAATTATAAAAATAAAGTAATGATAAGAACCCTTCATTTTTGGATGATGGAGGGCTCAGATGGAAAATTTGAGTAATCCAATTGATCCATAAGGGTCCAAAACCCTAGGGTAAGAAATATTAGCCCTTGGATGTTTTAGATATGGTTGATCTAGAGAAGGATTGATCTAACGGTCCAGATCAGACCGTCTCAACCAATCTCCCAAATCAAGCGTTGATTGGAGCCTGACCTCACTCAAATCATTTAGCCACGTTTTGGGATTGTCTAGTTACATTCTAGATCATCTTGTCATGTTCCAAATCATCTAAAACACATTCTCATGGCTAGATCAAATTTGGGCCATCGATTTTTTTAACTAATTTTTTTTTTCTTCAATTGAGAGCTCATTTTAGCTCTGATTTTAGATCCCAAAGTTGCTATGAATTTTCAAAACCCTAAGATTGATGATTATAGTATGATTTCTAATCCTCTATATAGTTTATTTGAACAAAAACTATACAGACTAAAATTAGCCATTGAAAATGGTAGAAAATTTACAAATGCAATTACTCACTCAATTTAAGTTTGATTTTCAATCTGTAATAAGCGATGAATAGATATTGATAAGGAGAACATACTAAACCTATAAAAACAAGATTTTAAGCATCAAACATTTCTGTTAATTAAAAATACTCTTACTTACACCTTTGATCAAGTAGATCTAGGGTGATCAAAATTGAAAATCTAGATCCACTAAGGATCTAATGATGATAAAACAGCATCGGGACGGTTGGATTAGATTGATATGAAATGAATCAAAATGTAGGCCCTTAAATGAGAAAATGATTATGGAAAATCTCAATGGATCTCCTTGATCAGATGGATCAAGAATGATCAAGACATTTAGACCTATAAATTGAATGATCTAAGGTTAGCATCATGTTATTATGATGTTGGATCAAATAGAAACATAAAGGATCAAGGGTTGCATTCTTAATGGAATATCAACCCTAGATCTAAAAGATGGACAAATCAAATGGTTGGATCATAAGGATAGCTTGATCACATGCTTAATTAATTGGCTTTTACAGTAAATTTGATTTAGTTATGATCCATGTCTATTTTCCAATTTTAGTGTAATTATCTTTAATTTTCTAGAATAAGATGTTATAATATTATTAGTTAATTTCTTTTAAATAGAAAATTTCAATTTAGGTTATGATCCATGTCTATTTTCCAATTTTAGTGTAATTATCTTTAATTTTCTAGAATAAGATGTTGTAATATTATTAGTTAATTTCTTTTAAATAGCAAATTTCAATTCAGGTCAATACTTTCAAATTTAGCATGATTGTCTTTAAGTACCTTAGAATTATTGGTGTAATTTCTTGTAATCTTAGAATTATGAAAAATACTTTAAAAGAGGTAATTGATGACATATAGATGGACTTCACTAAGTACATATACATCATGAAGTATAATCATAGTAAGGGCTATAGTTAGTAGGACAATATAAGGATTCTCAAATATGTGGCCCAAACTAGGAGAATAATAAATCCCATGAATGACACTTTAAATGTTCAAGAATTTAATTAAAATCAATTAGAAAGAGTGCTTAGGGTTAAAATGCTCATAGGAACCTTATGAAAGGTTGAGCTAAGGTCACTCTAGTGAATGCTGAACATGCTGGTTAAGGGGTTCTCTAATAGAGCCTCGCTCTTCCCCTACCTTTCATTGACGTTTGTGAGGTCTAAACAACTCCTTACATGAGGATTGAAGTAACCACTTTATGTTCAACCATTTAGCCAGTAAGCCTTATCCAATTGGAAATAAGAGGAGTTATTTAGACTTAGGATGAAATAAGCTATCTTCAACCAGTAAAATATTAACTGGTTGAATAATAATAGTAAAAGCATAAAAGGTTAGTAAATTATCTAATCCTAGTAAAAATTGTAAGTAAGATAAGGATGATCAAATAAGATCCATAGGATCTTGAATGATCAAGAACAATGAAAATCCTAATGTCATATTTTATTATGTATCTACGTATGTATGTTGTAGATAAATCTAGATAAAGAATCCAATCCCTTGATCAAATATGATTCAAGGAAGAGAACCAAGATCATCCTCCTTAGGGATGATCAAACAACTGGACTTAGATCAAAGAAAACCTAGATGATAGAAGATCTAAGCCCTTGATCTTTATCAACACATATAAATTGTTGATCAAAGGATCTATGAAAGATCAAGATCAAAGAATGGAATACACAAAGACTTAGAATAGAAAATACTGAAATCTGAAAGATTAGAAGATTATTCTAACCATCAGATCTATTAATCAATAGGATAAACACTATCTGAGGAAGATAAATCATGATAAGACACAAGATCTAAATCCTTTATATCAACAGCCAAGATTAGACAAAGAATATAGATAGGATAAAAAAAAAAATAAGATTATTCAGATTGTATAAATATTGACAATATGTATGGATTTACAAATTTCATACGTCAATTAGGATCATGGAAGATTTGAAGAGATGAATCACTACTTGAAGGTAGGAGGATTTTATGAATGCATCTATATGACAAATACATGTTGAATATATGATCTTATGTCTAAAAATATTGACAAGTATAATGTAAATACTTGTATTAAATTCATTGAAAACCCTTATAATCCAACCAAAACACATATGAAATGGTTAAGTTAGAATTGAGGAAAACCCTACGTGAATAGGGAACTAGAAGGAATTCCAGCCCTAGATAAATAGACAAATTGTTTGATAAGTATAAAATCAATACATGGGAATCATTCATATAGAATGGTGATCCTTAAACTTATATAAACATGGGTATCATTCATTTTAAATGATGATCCCTAAGTTTGAAGTGACATCCTATCCTCAGTATAAGAATATTAAAATACGAGGATGATGATATAAACAGACAAGACGTCTAATAAGTAAAAGAATACTTTATATATACAAGCAAGGAGGCTTGCGGTTTTTGTTTTAAACAGGAGTATGCCTGGGGATGCTATGATAGGAGGGTTATGAGGGTTTGGCTACCCGCTCCCCAAAATATGATATATATGATGATACTATGCCCAAAGAGAGACAAAAGGTCGGGTGGGGCAATTATGGGAAGGCCACCACTGTGACTGTCTGTCTCCCCATATAAACATGACATAGATGATTTTCCACATTTGGTATTAGTGAAGTATGGAAGCAGTTATTCGAGTGCGCTGGTATTGATCAGACTGCAGCATAGTGGTCCTTTGAATATTTTGGATTATGATGCTTGGTATAAAGAGATGCTGATACTGCCTAAATAAGGGAGTGTTTTTCCAGTAGAGTCTGGATGTTTTATCAACTAAGTATGGCTGAGTGTGATGATACTAGCCAAATGAGGGAGTATTTTCTAGCAGCATCTGGATGATTGATCGACTCAGTGTGACTGAGTGTGACTATTGATGTTTAATATATTAACTATTTTTCACAGTTTTGACCATATATATATATATGACATATACAGTATGTATATGCAAGGATGTACATATATGACAAAGTAAAGAGAGTGATCCATGAGTATGAATAATGGGATTATGAAGTATTAGGATTATACTGTCAAATTGTTATGCTTCTTGAATCTCCTACCGAGCATAGCTTGCTAAGATATTGTAAATGTGTCACTGCTTACAATATCTCATATACAGAGAAGGGGAATTAGGGGCTCAAGACTTGAGAAGATTTGGAAGAATAATCAATCAGGGTATATCCCTTGCAGAGCTGTATTTTTATTTGAGAGCATTGTATTGTATTGCGAGGTTTTAATGTATGGTGAGGTTTGAAATTTGGATTATGTAATTTGGACAATTATTGTACTATGAAGCATTGCATGGATTCTATAATTGAATAAAAGTATATTCCTTCAATGAAATTTTATCTTGTACAAAATTCTACTTATGTTATATATGAAGTGATGACTTGGGTTTTACAAAATAAGTTCCAAAGAAAAGAATTTTTACTGCTTTGTTTTGTAAAATTTTTTTACTACTATGGGCACCCTGCCTTTGAAAAATGTATTACAAAATGTGTTACAAAAATTCAGGTCACCTCAGTTGGTACCAGAGTCATTCATGTAGTCACACTACAGTACCCTTATGTCTAATATGAAGATGGCGGTCCAATTAGAGGATGAGAAATAGTGAGTGAATAAGAAATAAAATGGTATTTGATGAGAATGAGTTATGTGATTAACTCATTAGTTAAGAATGAGTATAGAAAGAGTTATGTTATTGACTCATTGGGTGAGGAGTTAATGTAATTAACTCATGATGTACTAATGGAGTATAAGTAGATATTACTTAGTGAAATTAATAGGACTATTACTTAGTAAGTTAATTATATCAATATAGGGAATAATAAGTTATAGAAACAAGTAAGGAAAACTTTACAATAGAGAAAGATGTAATGTATGATATTCAGGTATAACCTAAAATCTTAAGTAAAGATACTTGTAGAAATAAAATACATTAATATTACTATTATTAGGTGAAGTAATGGAGATTAAGATAAAGAGATGATAAATTGAAAAAATATGATGGAAAGGATGAAGAAGGATAAAATCCAACCCTTATAGGAAAGGTGAAATAAATACTAAAGATAAAACCTTAGAAATATTATAAAATTCAAAATTAATAATAATAAATATAAATATAAATATAAATATAAGAGTTACAATTACTACATAGATGTAGTATTATGATAATTTGCTAAAGGATTTAATAATCAAAATAGAGATGATCTTACTTGAGAAGAACTTAAAGAGAAAGGTAAATATTTTCAAAATTGGTGAATGAAAAGAATTTTAATAAAGATAAATACGGAGATAAAATTTAGAGAAATATTGATTCAATTATATTATAGAATTTAAATATGAAAATAATTATGGACTATAATTTGCATTGATGATAGAATGGAAAGTGAAGACCCATAAATGAATAGGGATATTAATATGATGAATTTAGAGATATTGATTCTATTTATATGATAGATTTAGTGATATTGAAATAATTATGGAATATATTGAGAAAAAATACATTTTGAAGGAATGGTGAAATGAACATGAGAAATGAAGACCTATAAACAAATATAGGCAACTAAACTTAAATGTAAATTTTGGACAAATGAGATGATTATGAATGACGTATGAATCCAGATTTTGGAGAAATATGTAGTTAGAAATTTCAAGATATTTTTGAGATTTTCAATTTAACATAATATTGAATGAGAAAATATCTATAGTAGTTGAGGAAAATGACATCAACTGATTGGAATAAGTGGAAAGAACAAATTTCAAGGATTAGTAGGCAAAGATGTGATTATATAAGCTTACATTGGAGAGCAACAAGTTTCCTTAGAAAAAGAAAAATGAAGGATCAATGAGATTATACATAAATGATATTAAGTACCCTTTACTCCACATGGATGAGTTATTCTCAACCTATTATCATCAATGGGGAGCTAGAAATGAAAAATTATAGTGAGATATCAAAACAAATTTTGAGTTATAAGTTTGATGAAAATGAGAGTTATTGGATAAGTGGTGATGACATATGAAATTATTGAGAGAAAATCATGACCATTTGGAGAATATGTTAAAAAACTTATCAACTATCTAGTAAGTATAAATGTGGATTTGAAGAAGTAAAGTTTAGGGTCATGTAAATTCTAAGAATGATATAGAAGTTGACCCAACAAAGATGGAAGATGATACTAATAACCATGACAATTAGAGAAATTTATCTCTTATTGATTGTATAACATACTATGAGGACATTCTTTTAGTATAATCTTGTCATTGAGTACATGAACTAAGAAGAGATAAATTACTTCCAAATATTGGAAGATTGTTATAAATAATAATAGTTTAAATTGTAGAATCAAAGCAATATGTCATTTTGGTAGATAGTCTAAGGACTATACATATTAGGGAAGATATGCCAAAACTATATTTATTGAAAAGGAATGAGGATGAGCAATAGAAATTAGAATAGAAAAGTATGAAGTATTGAAAGATTGGTGAAAATGAGGAGTAGAAATCTAGTATACTAGTCAAGTGAAATAGAAGATTTTAAAACAAACAGATAACTTAGTTAAGAGGTATTAATCCTTTTGGAAAGTCTAGCAAGAATTAGCTTAAGCAATTGATGCATTAGCATTATTAGTGAGATGTGTGTTTATGGCCCAAAAATGTGATTTTGCCTTTGAAAGAGAAGGTGATATGAACTATGAATGAAAGGAAATAGAGGTTTCCTTAAGTGGCAAGGCCACATGAGCAAACTTATGAATGAATTAATGAAGACTCATAAGTAAGTTGAAATGCAAATTTCGAGGATGAAATTATTATAAGAGAGGAAGATTGTAATAACCCCAATTTTTGTAAATTAATTGAGAAAATCAATTTAGTTTGAATTTTCAAAAATTTTGGGCTGGAATATTAGGTTATTGGAAATTCTCTTTTTATAGAGATTAAAATATGATTTAAAACCTAGAAATTATGAATGTACTCAAAAAATCAATCGAAATGACACTAAGTACGTTCAATTTCGAGTTAAAATGAAAAAATCCCTAATTTTCTTCATTTTTATGAATAAAAGGGTAAAATGGTAATTTTACCCATAACCGAGATCTAAGAAATTAATATTTAGAATGTAATAGGAAATATGATTCCAACGCCACTAAGTATGCTCAATTCTGAGTTTGGGAGAATAAAATTGATTTTTTCCATAAAAGGGCAAAATGGTCCTTTCACACCCCCATGGGACCCACAAATGAATCCAATGGAGAGAAAACATGTAATGAGTAGTCAAACCACTACCATCTGCTAGTGGAGGATCCAATGTTAATTTAATATTAAAAAGAATTAAAACATAATTATTACAAGTAATTATGAAAAATTCAAAAACATCTGTAAATACACCCCCAAAAATCCTCAAAAAATGTTCATAAAATTTATAATGAAATTATCTTGCTTTCCGACAAAACCAGATCTAGATTCATTTCCCAATTTCCAAACCTCCCAAAAATCTCTCTTCTTTGACTTTCTCTCTCCTCTCTCTAAATTGGAACAAGTGACATAAATTCAATTAGGCACTCTGTTCCAAATCAAATCTCATAGATCCCAACCTTTCATATTGTCTTAGACTACCTTATCTATAAAATCCCAAAATAAATTTCAAGATCCAATGGTGCAATGAGTGAAAAATTATAAAACAAGCGTTTATCGGGAGATCTTATCATCAATGGATATTTCTTTAAAATTGTACTACAAAACCTACATTTTTCTCCAATCAAGTAGGTGGAAACTCTTATCATACTTATTTCATGTCGTTTTATGTATTTTTTATTTTTTTCAAATTAGTTTTAGGTTAAAAAGTATAAAAATCAAGTAAGGATAATAACCTTTCATTTTTGGATGATGGAGGGCTTAGATGGAAAATTTGAGCCATCCAATTGATCCAAAATAGTCCAAAACAACAAGCTAAAAAATATTAGACCTTGGATGTTTCAGATTTGGGAGTTCTATAGAAGGATTGATCCAATGATCCAGATCGGACCATCTCAACCAATCTCCCAGATCAAGCATTGATCAGAGCCTAACCCTGCATACATCATTTACCCATGTTCTGGGAATGTCTAGTTACATTCTAGATCATCTTACCATGTTCTAGATCATCTAAAACACGTTCTAATGGCCAGATCAATTCTGGGTTGTTGATTTTTTTTAACTAAAATATTTTTTCTTCAATTGAGAACTCAATTTATCTTTGATTTTAGATAAACAAAGTTTCTTTGAATCTCTAATGGTGTGTAGAATCTAATGGAGATGTTAGATTTATGTTTTTAATTGTATTTATGTATGATAATCACTAAAATTGTTCCAACAGTAATGGATCATGATCAAAATGATGTAAAATTGAAAATCTAATCAGATGGATGGATCCAGAAGGTGTCAAAACCCTAAGATTGATTATCATAGTAGGATTTCTAATCATCTATATAGTTTATTTGAACAAAAACTATACAGACTAAAATTAGGCATTGAAAATGGCTAAAGATTTAAAAGTGCAATTACTCACTCAATTTAAGTTCAATTTTCAATTTGTAAAATGCTATGAATAGAGCTTGATGAGGGGAATATATTGAACCCATAAAAACAAGATTTTAAACATCACACAATCTGTTAATTAAAAATACTCTTACTTACACCTTTGATCAAGTAGATCTAGGGTGATCAAAATTGAAAATCTAGATCCACTAAGGATCTAATGATGATAAAATAGCATGGGGATGGTTGGATTGGATTGATATAAAATAAATCAAGGTGTAGGCCCTTAAATGAGAAAATGATCATGGAAAATCTCAATTGATCTCCTTGATCGGATGGATCACAAATGATCAAGACATTTGGACCTATAAATTGAATGACCTAAGGTTAGGATCATGTTATTATGATGTTGGATTAAATAGAAACATAAAGGATCAAGGGTTGCATTCTTAATGGAATATCAACCCTAGATCTAAAAGATGGACAAATCAGATGGTTGGATCATAAGGATAGCAATATCTAATGCTTAATTAATTGTCTTTTATAGTAAATTTGATTTAGTTATGATCCATGTATATTTTCCAATTTTAGTGTAATTATCTTTAATTTCCTAGAATAAGATATTGTAATATTATTAGTTAATTTCTTTTAAATAGAAAATTTAAATTCAAGTCAATACTTTCCATTTTAGCATGATTGTCTTTAAATTCGTTAGAATTATTGGTGTAATTTCTTTTAATCATAGAATTATGAAAAATAACTTAAAAGAGGTAATTGATAACATATAGACGAAATTCACTAAATACATATATATCATGAAGTATAATCATAGTAAAGGCTATAGTTAGTAGGACAATATAAGGATTATCAAATCCTTGGGACAAACTAGGAGAATAATTAATCCCATGAATGACATTTTAAATGTTCATGAATTTAATTAAAATCAATTAGAAAGAGTACATAGGGTTAAAATGCTCATAGGAACCTTATGAAAGGTTGAGCTAAAGTCACTAGAGTGAATGCTGAACATGGTGGTTAAGGGGGTTTGCTAATAGAGCCTCACTCTTCCCCTACCTTTCGTTGACGTTTGTGAGGTCTAAACGCCTCCTTACATGAGGATTGAAGTAACCACTTTGTGTTCAACCATTTAGCTAGTAAGCCTTAGCCAATTGGAAATAAGAGGAGCTGCTTATACTTAGGATGGAATAAGCTATCTTCAACCAGTAAAACATTAACTGGTTGTATAATAATAGTAAGAGTATAAAAGGTTAGTAAATTATCTAATCCTAATAAAACTTGTAAGTAAGATAAGGATGATCACACAAGATCCATAGGATCTTGAATGATCAAGAACAATAAGAATCCTAATTTCGTATTTTATTATGTATCTATGTATGTATGTTGTAGAAAAATCTAGATAGAGAATCCAGACCCATGATCAAATATGATTGAAGGACGAAAACCAAGATCATCCTCCTTAGGGATGATCAAATAACTAAACTTAAATCAAAGAAGAATTAGATGATATAAGATCTAAGCTCCTGATCTTTATCAACACATATAAATTGTTGATCAAAGGATCTATGAAAGATGAAGATTAAAGAAAGGAATACACAAAGACTTAGAATAGAAAATACTTAGATCTGAATGATTAGAAAATCATTCTAACTATTAGATCTATTGATCAATAGGATAGACACTTTTTGAGGAAGATAGATCATGATAGAACACAAGATCTGGATCCTTTATATCAAAGGACAAAATTAGACAAAAGATATAGATAGGATAAAAAATATAGTATTATTCAGATTGTATAAATATTGACAGTATGTATGGATTTACACATTTCATACGTTAATCAGGATCATGGAAGATTTGAAGAGATGAATCACTACTTGAAAGTAGGAGGATTTTATGAATGCATCTACATGAGAAATACATGTTGAATACATGATCTTATATCTGGAAATGTTGACAAGTATAATGTAAATACTTGTATTAAATCCATTGAAAACCCTTATGATCCAACCAAAACACATATGAAATGGTTAAGTTAGAATTGAGGAAAACCTTAAGTGAATAGGGAATTAGAAGCAATTCCAACCCTAGTTAAACAGACAAATTGTCTGATAAGTATAAAATCAATACATGGGAATCATTCATATAGAATGGTGATCCCTAAACTTATATGAACATGGGTATCATTCATTTTAAATAATGATCCCTAAGTTTGAAGTGAAATCCTATCCTCGATATAAGAATATCAAAATGCAAGGATGATGATATAAATAGACAAGACATATGATAGGTAAAACAATACTTCATATGCAAGCAAGGAGGCTTGTGGTTTTTGTTTTAAACAGGCATATGCTTGGGGATGCTATGCTAGGAGGGTTACAAGGGTTTGGCTACCCGCTCTTCCAAATGTGATATATATGATGATACTGTGCCCAAAGAGAGGCAAAAGGTTGGGTGGGACAATTATGGGAAGGCCACCACTGTGATGGTCTGTCTCCCCATATAGACATGACATAGATGATTTTTCACATTTGGTATCAATCTAGTATGAAAGCAGTTATCCAAGCATGCTGATACGGATTAGATTGCAGCATAGTAGTCCTTTAAGTATTTTGTATTATGATGCATGGTCTAATGAGATGCCAATACTACCCAAATAAGGGAGTATTTTTTGAGCAAAGCCTAGATGTTTTATCAACTCAGTATGGCTGAGTGTGATGATATTGCCCAAATGAGGGAGTATTTTCCAACAAAGTCTGGATGATTGATCAACTCAGTGTGTCTGAGTGTGACTATTGATGTTTGATATATTAACTATTTTTCACAGTTTATACCATATATATATATATATATATACACTACATATACAATATGTATGTGCAAGGATGTACATATATTGTAAAGTAAAGAGATTGATCAAATAGTATGAATAATGGGATTATGAAGTATTAGGATTATACTGTCAAATTATTATGCTTTGAATCCCCTACCAAGCATAGCTTGTTAAGATATTGTAAATGTTTCAATGTTTACAATATCTCAGATACAAAGAAGATGAATTAGGAGCTCAAGACTTAAGAAGATTTGGAAGAATAATCAATCAAGGTATATCCCTATAAGATATGTATTTTTATTTAAGAGCATTGTATTGTATTGAGAGTTTTTAATGTATGGTGAGGTTTGAAATTTGGATTATGTAATTTGGACAAGTATTGTGCTGATACCCAGGCTATATTGTGAACCACTAGATGGTTTCTAAAATTTAATAAAAGTATATTCCTTCAATAGAATTTTATCTTGTTCAAAATTCTACTTATGTTATGTATGAAGTGATAACTTGGGTTTTACAAAACAAGTTTTAAAGAAAAGAATTTTCGCTGCTTTGTTTTGCAATTTTTTTTTACTACTAAGGGCCCTGCCTTTGAAAAATGTATTACAAAATTTGTTAGAAAAACTCGGGTCGTCACAGTGGTTATGGATGAGTTAACAAAACATCTGCACAGGGAGATTCCTTAATACATGCTATTTGCAAATGATATAGTCTTAATTGATGAGACAAGGAAGTTCATAATCATAGAGCTAGAGTTATGGAGAGAAGCACTAGAATCTACAGGATTTAAAATTAGCTGAACTAGGATAGAATACATGGAATGCAATTTTAGCAAGGAGAGGAGTACGAGTGGAACACCGATTAAGATTGATAACTAAGAAGTCCCCATAAAAGACAACTTTTGGTACCTAGAGAATCCAAGCAGGTTGGAACAAATGGAGATGTGCATCTTGATTTTTGTGTGATTAGCAAGTGCATTCAAACTAAAAGGAAAATTCTATAGGATGGCCATAAGACCGGCCATGCTCTATGGATCAAAGTGTTGGGCAGTTAATGAACATTATGTTCATAGGATGAGTGTTGTGGAAATGAGGATGTTGAGATGGATGAGTGGCAAGGGAAGAAAGGATAGAATTAGGAATGAAAACATTAGAGGAAACTTAAAGATAACAAAAATAGGTAATATGATGAGGGAGATTAGACTTAGATGGTTTGGACATATCCAAATGAGACCCAAAATGGCACCAGTTAGAAGGAGTGAGGCAATGCAAGTAGAAAGTTCTAAAAGGGTAAGGGGAAGGCCCAAAAGAATGTGGATAGAAGTGGTGAGAAAAGATTTAAAAACTTTGTGACTAAATGAAGCCATGATACTTAATAGAGGGAAATGGAGGAATAAGATTCATTTGGGCAACCCCTAATTGGGATAAGGTCTTGATGACTATGATGATGATGTAAATGTTTGGGGTCTTGCCCCACTTTCTACACGTAATGGAATGAAATGGTTCATATCACATTTGTGGATGATTGTACTCTGATGATTTGGGTATATTTGCTGAAACATAAGAGTGATGTATGTCAATCTTTTTATCTTTTTCATCAGATGGTGTTCACATAGTTTGGCATCTCTGTAGAGGTTGTTCATTCTGATAATGAGAGTGAGTATTTCAAGAAAAAATTGATTGAATTTATGCACTTGTTTGGTATTCTTCATCAAACATCTTATCCTAATTCCTCAACAGACTAGGGTTGTAGAGTGAAAAAACAAACACCTTTTGGAGGTCACTCGGTCTTTATTATTTGATGGTCATGTTCCACCTCAATTATGGGGCAAGGCTTTGAGTGTTGCTATATACTTGATTAATCGTACACCTTCAAGTGTTCTAAAATTCATGACACCTTTGCATATGATATCTGACCCTTGTACACTTCCTTCAACTGTTCATTTGGAACCTCGTATCTTTGGGTGTGTGGTACGTGTTCTCTTATATACACATGAACATTTAGACACATGAGTGCTGAAATGTGTATTTGTTGGATATACCTCAACTTAGAAAGGTTCTAGATGCTATCATCCCTCTTCTAAAAGGTTTTATGTCTCCATGGATGTCATATTCCATGAACATGAGCTCTTCTATACCATAGGGATTACTAATTCATCACTTCATGGGGAGAATAGGAATGAAGTGCAAAATCATGTTGATATAAAGATCTTTGATATGTCAATTCCAAGGCATCATAATGATGATAATTCAATAGAAGAAGTCTATTTAACCTCCATGGAGTGCTTAGTTGAAGGATGTGAAGATCAAGTCCATGATAGTATTGTTAAAGAATGTGAAAATCAAGTCTATGATAGTACATTACCTCCTAGTTCTACAACAAATCCACTGACCCAATCTTCTTCAGAGGACCGTTACAGGTGTCCACTGACCCAATCTTCTTCAGAGGACCATTAGAGGTGTTGTCTAAGTCTATTCTTGTTGATCCTAATATTCATGATATTGTTAATATAACTGATCTTGATTAAATTATTTCAATATCATCTTCCACCTCGATCTAACCATGGCCAACCACCAAATAGATATGAGCCTAGTCTAAAAGGTGAAAGTGAAATATACCATAAGTAATTATGTGTCATCTCACAAGTTGTCCAAGTCATATGCATCTTATATATTCCAGTTATCATTTGCCTCTATTCCTCCTAAAGTATAAGAAGCTTTAGTAGATTCTAAATTCACCAAAACTATGGAAGAAGAAATGGTAGTACTGGAAAAGAATGCCACTTGGGAACTCATACCCTTACCGTTGGAAAAGAAGACAGTCGGGTGCAGATGGATATTAGCAGTCAAGAATAAAATAGATGAGACTATTGAGAGATGTAAAGCTCAGTTGGTTGCAAAAGGAGATACACAATCTTATGGTATAGATTATTGAGAAACTTTTGCCCTAATTACCAAAGT
Source organism: Warburgia ugandensis (assembly GCA_035236585.1). NCBI lineage: Eukaryota > Viridiplantae > Streptophyta > Magnoliopsida > Canellales > Canellaceae > Warburgia > Warburgia ugandensis. The sequence continues at coordinate 45,234,530 of CP141133.1, forward strand.
TAATACTATGAGAGTACTTTTGTCATTAGTAGTTAATCCAGATTGGCCACTTCTTCCGTTTGATGTAAAAAATGCTTTCTTAAATGGAGATCTTACTGAAGAAGTATATATGGATCCTCTTCTTGGTATACCAAAATACACAAATACAATAATGGTTTGTGAACTAAAAAAGTCCTTGTATGGGTTGAAACAATCCGTAAGAGCTTGGTTTGGCAGGTTCACCAAGTCTATGAAGAAGTTCAACCACAAACAAACTCAAATCACACCTTGTTTTTAAAACATAGAAGAGGTGAAATCACTACTTTTATTATCTATGCTGGCAAAGTAACTCAGATTTCTAGTTTGCAATAGTATTTGGCTTCTAAGTTTGAAATGAAATAGCTTGGAGACCTTAAATATTTCCTTGGGATTGAAGTAGCCCAATCAAAGTATGTTATTTTCTTATCCCAACTGAAATATATCCTTGATTTATTATCTAAGGCGAGAATCCTCAAATGTCAGCCATTTGATACTCCCATTGAATAGAACTATAAGTTATTTTATTGTTTAAATGCAACTTCTATTGATAAAGGGAGAAACTAGAGGACCGTGGGAAAACTAATTTATTTATCTCATACCAGCCAATTATTGCATATGCACGTACACCTCACATGGATGTTGTAGAGCGCATATTGAGATATTTGAAGTCTATTCTTGGAAAAGGTTTATTATTCTCAAATCATGATAACCTAAAGGTAGAAGAATATACTAATGTCAATTGGGTAGATTCAGTCGACAATAGAAGGTCTAGCTTAGGATACTACACCTTTGTAGGTGGGACCTTGTGACTTGGAGGAGTAAAAACCAACTAGTAGCAGCAAGATCAAGTGCTGAAGATAGGTATAAAGGTATGTCATTTGGGGTATGTGAGTTACTTTGGTTAAGAAATATGTTGAATGACTTAGGTTTTAAGCCAAAAGTGGCAATAAATCTATATTGTGATAATATGTCAGTTATAGAGATTGCTCAAAATCATGTTTAAGATGGTCGGATGAAGCATGTGGAGATTGACAAACATTTTGTCAAAGAAAAACTTGAATTTGGAATCATTGTTTTTCAAATTCTAAAGTATGCAAATCAACTATCACATGTCCTTACTAAAGCAGTAGCTAGGAAGGTGTTTATTGACTCTCTTGTCAAGTTGGGCATGTGCGATATCCACGCACCAACTTGAAGAGGTGTGTTGGAATAAGTTAATGATTTTGTTAATTATGGATAGTCTATTATGAGTAGTAGTTTTTTGCAATTGTATAGTAATCTTTGCCTATGATTTTGAATTTACTATAATTATCACAAACCTTTTGTAATTGTAGGACTTTTTGTGTGTGTGTGTGTGCATCCTTTTGTGATATCAATAAAAATATTCGAAATATTCCTTCAAACATTGTTTGACAACTAAACCACTGACTATGACAGAGCACTTCAAGGCTCAATATTGGATTTCTTTTCAAGGCTTCAGAAAAGTTCTTCAAGACTCCACATATTCTCCAAAGGAAAAAGAATCTAAAAGATAACCGTTCTTCTTAGAAAAGTTTACTGGAATAAAGCTAAAGCGCGATTATCTCAATGGTTGATCTAGCTTTTAACAATAAAAGTGAGGCAAACTGAAAATTGAAGAAGGTAATCAAAAGTGCAGAAGGTTATCGTAGTTGGATTAAGCTATTTCGGATGTGAAAAATGTCTCCTCAAAACCCCTTATACCTTTCACTTCCGTACATACAAACTTATTCTTCCCCATCTGTTTCTTTTTTCTTGGATCCTTCCCTTCCCTTGGAAGAAGATAGAAGACTGACACATCAACCCACAGCTGAGTAACAAACATTAGGGCCACCCCAATGAATAAAAGATAGGTTCCCGAGGGGAAGTTGTTAAGAAACTACATCTTCAATCTAGCATTTACTTGCAAGTTCACATATTTTTGCTCCGTCTTCAACCCCTATTGCTCTTAAAGCTATCCTCGACCTACTCTCTCCTTTGATATGTTCCTTTCATGGGCCCTTGGCCTTCTGGTGACAGGGCCAAATAAGTTGGTCCCAATAATAACTTAATAAAAAGTAGCATAATCTCCAATGAAATGAAGCCATCTCTCAAAACATAAGAGGGAAATATGGGATACCTTTACCACCATTGACGAAATAGATGCGCTTTGGCGTAGCATCAAGTATGTGGCCAGATACCCAACCCTAGTGTGGGCATGACTCTTTAATGACTAAAGGGATTACGCATATCGTGTTGCTTCTGCAACGGCGGAAGTCTTTCAGGCGATTCTACAATAAAATTGGGAAGGCCGAACAAAATGTTCTGTTACGCTTTTTCCCAACAGTGTGTGTCTATATATATGTGTGTGTGTGTGCACGAAGCTCCCGCCTATGTGGAGTCCAGGGAAGGAGTAGACCACAAGGGCTTAAAGTACACAGCTTTACCTTACATTTTGCAAGAGGCTGTTTCCACGCCTTGAACCCGTGACCTCAATGTCACACGACAACAACTTTTCCCACTACACCAAGACTCCCCTCTATATATATGTGTGTGTGTGTGTTTCACTTCTTAAGTTGATAGTTAGGGTAATTCCTGACAATATCGTGAATGCAAGTAGAAATAACCACATATTTATAATGCTAAAAATTGCTGGAACAAGACAACTATTTCAAGAAATGCTGGAACAAGGCAACCAACTCAGCATTTCCCCCAGAACACAATTCGTTGCAGGTTCAATGGCTTTGATTGAATATGAGTGAGTCGACTGTATTAATGATTTACTTGGTAATTCTTCTTCGCATGTACAAACAAAAAAAAAAAAGTGTAGTGCATACCAAACATTTTTAACGAACAACATAGTTTATTGATAGGGAGAATAGCCCTCCCTATGGCTATTCAAAGAAAAGTGAGATCAAGATGACCCTAAGGTGCACACTACTAACTCTTGTGGTCCACCTCTTTCCCAGATCTTGTATGCATGAGAGCTTTGTGCACCAAGACTATCCTTTTTTATATGCTTAAATTAGTTGTACGGGAGTTGTTAGGCTATATTGTTGTTGTTATAGAGGTCTTGTTTTCAAAACTTAGCCCAGATAATTTTATTTTATTAAGTAGCACGTTTACTAGATAATGAATCAATTTGCTATTAAGTAGAGTAACTCAATTGAGTTTTCCATGTTGACTCACAAGTTTTAAAAATATGGCAATAAAATAAACACATTTGCACACACCTCTCTGACTTTATCAATGAAAGAATAGTAGAGAACGGAGGGGAACATATCAGCACGTAAGAGTCCCAGCTCCAGGACTTTCACCAATACAAATTGAAGGCCGGGGAACAAAGAGTTCCAACTATTATAGTTTATTACTACAAGAATTGTTTTTATCATCATTGAGGTTATTAAAGGTAAAGAACCAACTGAAGCAGATCAGTATACTAGAAATTAAAGGCCAAGCAATACGTCGATCTACAGGCCCAATCATGTGAGGGTATTTATCCGAAGCAATATTATCTAAACTATGACCATCTGGCTGCCCTGACAGGTACGCTAAACTGGTTAGACTCATGATCGGCTTCCCATGTCACTAACAACAAATGAAGTCATCTACAATCCCCACAACAAACTTATAAACTCCATGGAGTTCTTCCTTTCACTATTAGCGTGTTGACAGAGTTGACCAGAGTCAATCAATAGCTTCTCCGTAGAACATGATCTTTGCAAGCTTTAAAACCACCAATCTTAATGCAGCAGCTTTAGCATTGAGATATTTGTTTGCCTTGTCTACCGGAATTAGTCCTCCCGGATCCCCTTTCAATGTCCCAAGTTACTTTATGCCAGCTGGAGTTGGAGGCTATATTATAATTAACACATTCCTTTTCCACCAAAAAGTTCCTTCTTTCCAAGTTCATCTTGATATGCTGGCGAAGAAAAGACCTTGATTTTGACTTAGACTAACACGACACGGTTTCTTAAAAGCTCTTGCGTCGATAAGTCTACACTTGAGATTGTACGGCATCCATATATTGCCAACTTGATGAGCAATTTATAGAAGAAGACACCTCTAAATTAGCTTGCACTTATTTATTCGCCTTATTTACAGGACTTTGCTAACTACTTTTCTTGGGATTAATGAAATACAATTAAAATTCCAAACACTGAAATGGACTTCTTAAAAGATAAAATAGGTTAGAGACACACCCTCAAAACCTGCTAATGATAGACTTAGTGCCACTATACTGGAAGGCTTTGGTGTAACTTAAATGGATAGCTGTTCTTCTTTGTTTCAATGATCTTAAAATGAGAGGTGCAACATGAAGCCAATTACCAGAAGAGGTCTTGCCACGCACACTAAAAGTGCATAGTTCTAATGAATATTGATAAATATAATTCTAACTATGACAATGTAAAGAATGATATTCAAATCTCAATAAGAGAACGAGAAAGGTACAATATATATAATACAAATCAAGCTAACTTAGGGAAATAATAATACAAAAAATTAAGAAACTAATTACTGGAAATTAGCTCTGAATCTTGTAATTCAATAGTCAATCCTAGCTATACAATTGCTATAAAACAGGATTACATAAAAAAATCTCAATACACCTTCTCAAGTTGGTGCATAGATGTCACACATGCCCAACTTGTTTAAAACCATTAAGAACCCTCGATTTAAAATTGCTTTGGTAAGAATGTAAGCCAATTGATCCTTAGATCTAATCTTAGGCAATTCCATAATTTTTTCGTCTAACTTCTCCTAAATGAAGAATATTTCTACCTCAACATGTTTCATGCAATCATGTTGAACTAGATTATGGGCAATACTACATACTGCTTTATTGTCACAATATAGTCGAATCAGTTGCTTAGATGGATAAACCAAATCCTATAAGAGAAGTCTTAGCCATAATACTTTATAAAAGTCTAAGAACCTGTAATGACTCAAAAAATTTCAATGTTGTTATATCACTTTTACGATCATGATGTTTGGTTTGTTTATTTTGGAAATTAAGATGCTTAAATCACCTTAATAGATGGTTAGATATTTTATTTTAATAAAAATAAGAAACAAAGGAATTTGTGAGAAACTCAGTGTCATTAGATTTTACGCTCAAAATGGAATCCAACGCCTCAAAAAATGCCAAAAACGGAGTTCATATTGCCAAGTTATGGACATTTGAAGATGAGGGACATTTTCGTAAATTAAATAAAAACAAGGAGGACTGGAAAACACAGGGGGTTGTTTTACTAACGGCACCCCCCTCAGGTCGTCTCCTACCTCCAGCCACCGCCATTCTCGACCCTTCCAAGCACCACCTCTGTGAGGCGGCAGAAATGGCGGAACCGCCTTGGCCAAGCTATCAAAAGCCCTCTTCCCTCCTCCTCAACCATCTCTCCTCTTCCCTGTCTTCGGCTATTGAGCTAGGGTTTACAGAAAAAATTAAAAAGCCCTCATTCGGTTTTCCCTGCAATTTCCAGCCAAGCCCGAGTCTTCCCTACAGGCTGGCCATTCCCCTCTCTTCGTTTCCCCCCTTCTTCCTTTGGTATGACAGAAAATAAATCTGATTTTCCCCTTCTTCGTGTTCCGGCGACCTGGGGTTTTAGAGAGGAAACACACACACCCACCGGCGATGGGCACTCCCTAGGATGCCCAAGGTAAGCCCCTATTTCACCTCTCTCTGTTTTTCCTTCCTCCAGGCCGGATCCATGTTAGATCTGGTTGTTTTCCAGCCTGAAAATGCCGGACTTAGGATGGGTCTGATAACCCATCGAAAAAGATGACCCCGGAGATGCCAAGTGTGACGTGCTCCTTGGGGCGGTCCTCTCGCATGCACGCCACGTGTGGGCGCAGTCCTAGGTTTGATCGGGACACACAAGCGCCCCGGGGGCCAAGGCACATCATGCTTGCGCCAAAGACGCGTCTGTGTGACGCCATCCAGGATGCGCGCCACTTGGGCATGCATGTGCACGTGCAAACGCAGTCCTTGGCGCAGCCTTAGGGCGCACGTGACATGCGGGTGCGAGTCCTGGTTCAACCAGGGCACACGAATGTCTCGAGAACTGTGGCGTGCAGGGCCCACATGGGCAAAAACTAGATCGTCCGTGACATTGTAACACTAAAAATGCAATTACAGGAGATGTAGGACTCCGATTGATGATCCGAAAGAACAGTTGTGTCTACATATATGAAACTTAGGATCATAAAACTATTTAGTATAACTATAGCCTAATAAGTATAAAGATTTTCTAGATCTAGCCTAGAAGCACACTAAGTAAGGGCCTATAGAGCCAAAAAGGTAAATCTAGCCGTTAATCTATAAGTCTAGGTAATGACCCATAAAGGTTCGAAAATAATACTTGAATCCTTGTTATCCATTAATATCCAGGGTTGCACAAAAGTGATCCAGGATCGAGTAGTGAACAACGCGATTCAAGGAACATCGAGGCAGGTAGTCTGATACTACTAAATTTTCAAATGCATTTCAAATCTGAATGCTTTACTTGGCTTTAATTACGGTATTTAGCATGCTTTTTGAGATATGATGTTCTTATATGAGTGCGCAGATTTGTCTTCATGATCTATGGCCTTAAAGCACTTGAATTTATCACCGTGGTTAATGCTTTTGGAATATGATGTTTTTGTACAAGCATAAGGAATTATGGCTTTGAATGCGATTACTAGCATGAGCAGATTTTATGCATTGCTTGCATGTTTTAAAAGCAAATGCCTAAATTGCATGATTTACGATGTATGAGATTTGGATTATCTATATATATGCTTTTTAGTGGGCAGATCACCGAATGAGGCAGTGCACGGTGGGCACTATGCTGGGAGGTTGTTATGTACGGGGTTGGCCTCCCGGCCTCTACCACCAAAAAGGTGGATGGTATCACTGCCGAAAAGGCATTGTCCCTTCCCTGACTGCTGTGGTAAATAGGGACGACCACTGGAGGTGTCACGGCACCCTTTCGGGGACATCCATAGTCCCGTGGAGGCTATGGTGGGTAGGTCTCTAGATACCGGAGCCACACAATTTAGTTGTGTGCTAATTGTGAGCATAGTGACCTTATAATTTCAGTGTGATTGATATGCATATAGCATTGAGATGGTCTTATACGAGTACTCGTGACCAGTTGGCGTGACGTGTATGCCCAGAGACTAATGGCATGATACTAACATCTATTCAAACAATGACTATTTTAAGAATTTCATGATTATTATATTTGACTCTCTGGTTTAATACATTTGTCAAGATCTTTGTATATGGATCTTTTGATTTCTATTTCATGATTTTGATCCTATTTATATCGTTGCATGCTAGATTATGAGAAAGGATTCCATGATTGAAATTGCATCAATAAGCTTATGTTTTATGCATAACTATGTATGCTTATACAAAAAGAATCACTGATGTTTTACATGAAAGGCTCTTGGAATCATGCATATTACCTACCGTGTTTGCAAAATAGTAGTATCAGATCACCTACTGGGTATGAGAAATACTCAGCCAAATATATTATTTTTCAGGATAGCTCCACTCAGGAGTAGAAGAAGCATCAGGAAATGTTAGTGCTGCGATCAAGTAAATGAAGAAGAGACAAGTATGAATGCAAGTAAACACTCTACCCTTTGGACATGTATCTGTATTTATTTACAGTTGGGCTGTGAGCTGTTACTGGATAGACATGGGAAGACATTTATGATTACAATAATTTTCAAAAACTACTTTGGTTGTTATGAAAGCAAATGACACTCAGGGTTTTCAAAATGAGTTTAAAAGAAAAGATTTTTTGCTGGATTGCATCATTTTTATAAAATGGTTTTCAAATAGGGATGCATCCCGCCCTAGGCATTAGATATTGCATTTTAAAATGTATGGGAAAACCTGGGTTGTCACAATTGGTATTAGAGCTTAGTTTTATCCTTTCACAACCAGTCCAGCATGTTCAAGGGTTATAGAAAATCAGGATAATTAAGAAGAAGTAGTCTAAATAGAAGTAGAAAAGTAGTAGAGATGATTAGAATACGAATGATATCAAATCACAAAGACGTACACCATAAATAAATAGGTGAAAGGGAGCTTGATTTAACAAATAATTAGGCAATGGATAGTGTAAACCTTATCCAACATTTAGTCTAAAATGACTTAGGGATTAAGGATACTTGTATGCTGCAAACAGGGAAACTCATATATGGATCAAATAATGATGAATGAAGATATTAGTGAACTTATTAGTAGATAACTCTGACCTGTAATAGATCAATCACCTTGTCTCACTTGTAATAGATCAATCAAAGGTGAGAAAATCAAAGAACCTAGATGGCTCTTACCATCATAAAGAATATCAGAATATGAGTACATTATCAAAAGGGATACAACATAAGTATGATAGGGGATGTAAAAGACAGAATTTGAGTCATTAGAAGATTTTGATGATAATCCAATAGAAATAACAGATTTGTGATAATAGATTGATAATGACATGAACCTATGAGAGAGATAATGCATGGACAAAGCGTCAAGGTAAGTATCGAGACACTGCATGGATTTATTAAGAATATAGACTGATTTAGGATTTCAATGATATTAGTACAGTTTAGCATTTCTTAGAAACATTCAGTTTATCATATTTGTTAAGTAAAGGAGTAGATGTAGTATTGATGATATGCAACAAAGAAAATGGAAACATTGATCTAAGGGGATAAAAGGAGGATTGTGACTAAATAAAAAGAAAGGAGAGGGAGAGAGAGAGAGATGCAACTATAAGTATTTGGTGAATACTGAATATTCAAAAGAAGAAGGTCATGACCTTATTGAGGATAGAATAGATGCATACAAATCTTTCATCTTGAATCATATGGGAAGATAAACCAATCAAATGCAAAGGAATAATACTAGTTGAGTTGGTGATAGAGATAAAGCAGAGAACTGTCCGAAGAAGAATGGTGACCAACTAGAAATTAAATTCTACAAGTGGTTTGATGTCTATATCAATTGTTGCAATTAGAATCTTATGGGATCCATTAGCTTATGAGGAACACCAATGGATGTAGTCCATAAAAAGGAAAAGTTGATGATATCCTACCTTGCCACTATATGCTTAACTAAAGTTCTATTGAAAAAGGAATTAAGCCAAGATAGTGACTTGTCCATTGGTTTTTCAGCAACTAGGGTATCATCAAGGGTCAATTTGATGTCTTGATATCAGAGAGGAAGATTGGAAGGGCAAATATCTTAAGGACATTACCTTTGAAGTAATGGTGCTAAATAAAGGTATCCCACCCTAATTAATCAAATATGTTAGTATCTATGAGACAGTAGTCTAAGTTATATACTAAGAGGAATGTTATAAGTATTTAGACATGAGTTTTCCTTAAAAGAAGTTACTTGTTAGACTAAGTCATTTGAGGGTATGAGGTCAGTTGATTAAGCCATATCATGGAGGAGCTATGAGTACGATAAATACAGGAGCAACTGAGACAGGAGCAAAAATAAGGAGCAATCTAAACCAATGCAAAATATTTTCCAAACCTTAATAGACACCATGAGAGGGTGTAGAGGTCATCTTGGGTCTAAAAGATGCTGTTGACTTGGATTGAAAAGAAACACAAATAAGCACTGATCGCTGTAGAAACCTTTCAGCTATTACTGATATATCTGGAAAGAGATCAACATGTAATCAAATAAATTCTCTTTCTATGTCTAAGAAAATGTTCCATGCTTACCTAAAAGATAACATTTGAGGAATTGAGAAAATCACTACTTATGATGATACCTCCTGACAATTAAGACTAAATGGTTGACGATAAAGCTTGATAAAAGGTTGAACAATATATTGATATAGGAAAGAAAAGAAGAAAAGTTGAGGTATCCAGCACATTATTAGTTGTTATATGCATGTACCAAGTATGAAAAATCAATTGAAGAAATTTTCTAAGGACTAACTTTACTAGATCAAGTATAGAACTTTTGGTCTAAAAGGTTACGAAGAAAATCATCAAGCAAGGAAATGATAAAGAGGATAATGGCAAAGGATTCAATCATGACCTAGTAAGGGTACTCGGTTATGAATAAGAGACTTTTGACATGAGTAGGAACATTGTTGGGAATCCTAATGACAATTTTATGTGAATAGTGAGATAGGCCTCTGGACGAGAACATTTGACCTAGGGTGATGAATTAACCATAAAACATTTGACATAAGTTTGCATAAACTATTTAGGGAGAAAAGCATTTGATGGCTTCAGCATCTATGAAACTTGATGTACAGGTCAAATATCTTGACTGTAATATGAGATAGTATTATTGATGGAGGATGCTACTTGAATTGTTTCATGGTTTTATTTTGAATATAATATTGGTTGAGGACCCAAGTTACAATAGCAAAGCAACAGACAGTTGAAATTCGAAGTTAATCAAGGATTTGGGTTTTATCATTGATATAATCAGAGGAGACATGGTACCATATCAAGTATTGAAGTATCTTGGGGGAAAACATGAAGCAAAGAAATTAATATGCAAAGTTAAACATAATAAAAATAATGTCACTTTTTGAGAATCTTACAAATGACATGCATCCAACCATTAGAAGGAGACGTTGATAATATGATATGATCTCAAAGAAGTATGAAGTAATTTATATACGAGTAGGAGAGTATGGTCATCTAAGGAGACTATCCTATACATGATCAGAGGAATATGAGCATCTAAGGATTGGTAGCTATATGAACTACAGCTATAAACCGGTATTGTTAAATTGGCACGCATGAGACTATGTATCAGAGTACACAACAAAAGTGGCCCGTATATACTTAAAGTAAACAAATAAGATATACTAATGATATATATGTAAGGCCTTGTAGAAGGAATGATAAAGATGATAAATTGAGAATATACCTAGGATTGGTTGCACGGTAACGTGAAAGGGTTTTAAGGACACAATTCCTCTACTAACTTGAGGAATTAACGAATAGACTTATAGGGTTGGAACAGAAAGGAATTTTCTTAGTTTGAGTTCTAAGGGAGTCCTTAGGAAGAATATGTCTATCAAGAAGATAGCTGATTTGAAATTAAGAATTTGTGGAATTTTGAGGACGACATTCTTTTAAAGGGGGTAATGATGTAATGACTCAAAACTTTTCAACGTTATTATATCATTTTTACGATCATGATGTTTGGTTTGTTTATTTTGGAAATTAAGACGCTTAAATCACCTTAATAGGTGGTTAGATGTTTTATTTTAATAAAAATAGGAAAAAAATTAATTTTTGAGAAAATGTCATTAGATTCTACTCTCAAAATAGAATCCAACGCCTCAAAAAATTCCAAAAACAGAGTTCATATGACCAAGTTATGGCCATTTGAAGATGAAGGATATTTTCGTAAATTAAATAAAAAATGAGGAGGACTGGAAAACACACGGGACCGTTTTACTAACGGCACCCCCTTCAGGTCGTCCCCTACCTCTAGCCACCGCTATTCTTGACCCTTCCAAGCACCACCTTTGTGAGGCTGCAGAAATGGCGGCACCGCCATGAGCAGCACTGCCTTGGCCAGGCTATAAAAAGCCCTCCTCCCTCCTCCTCAACCATCTCTCCTCTTCCCCATCTTCGGCTATCGAGCTAGGGTTTATAGCAAAAATCAAAAAGCCCTCATTCGGTTTTCCCTACAATTTCCAACCAGGCCCGAGTCTTCCCTATAGGCTGGCCATTCCCCTCTCTTCCTTTCCCCCCTTCTTCCTTTGGTCTCACCAGAAATCGATCTGATTTCCCCCTTCTTCGTGTTCTGGTGACCTGGAGTTTTAGAGAGGAAACATACGCACCCACCGGTGATGGGCACTCCCTAGGATACCCAAGGTAAGCCCCTATTTCCCCTCTCTCCGTTTTTCCTTCCTCCGAGCCAGATCCATGCCGGATCTGGTTGTTTTCCAGCCTGAAAATGCCGGACTCAGGATGGGTCTGATAACCCATCAAAGAAGATGACCCTGGAGATGCCAGGTGTGACGCGCTCCTTGGGGCGGTCCTCTCGCATGCACGCCACTTGTGGGTGCAGTCCTAGGTTTGACCGGGACACACAAGCGCCCTGGGAGCCAAGGCACATCATGCCTGCGCCAAAGACACGTTTGTGTGACGCCATCCAGGACGCGCGTCACTTGGGCATGCATGTGCGTGTGCGAACGCAGTCCCTGACGCAGCCTTAGGGCGCACGTGACGTGCGGGTGCGAGTCCTGGTTCAACCAAGGCACGCAAACGTCTCGGGAACCGTGGCGTGCGGGGCCCGTATGGACAAAAACTGGATCGTCCGTGACATTGTAACACTAAAAATGCAATTACAGGAGCTGTAGGACTCCGATTGATGATTCGAAAGAACCGTTGCGTCTATATATATGAAACTTAGGATCATAGAACTATTTAGTATAACTATAGCCTAATAAGTATAAAGATTTTCTAGATCTAGCCTAGAAGCACACTAAGTAAGGGCCTATAGAGCCAAAAAGGTAAATCTAGCCGTTAATCTATAAGTATAGGTAATGATCCACAAAGGTTGGAAAATAATACTTGAATCCTTGTTATCCATTAATATCCAGGGTTTCACAAAAGTGATCCAGGATCGAGTAGTGAAGAACATGATTCGAGGAACATCGAGGTAGGTAGTCTAATACTACTAAGTTTTCAAATACATTTCAAATCTGAATGCTTTACTTGGCTTTAATTATAGTATTTCGCATGCTTTTTGAGATGATGTTCTTATATGAGTGCGCAGATTTGTCTTCATGATCTATGGCCTTCAAGCACTTGAATTTATCACCATGGTTAATGCTTTTGGGATATGATGTTTTTGTACAAGCATGCGGAATTATGGCTTTGAATGCGATTACTGGCATGAGCAGATTTTATGTATTGCTTGCATGTTTTGAAAGAAAATGCCTAAATTGCATGATTTACGAAGTATGAGATTTGGATTATCTATATATATGCTTTTTAGTGGGCAGATCGTCAAATGAGGTAGTCCATGGTGGGCACTATGCTGAGAGGTTGGTATGTACGGGGTTGGCCTCCCGGCCTCTACCACCAAAAAGGTGGATGGTATCACTTCCGAAAAGGCATTATCCCTTTCCTGAGCACTGTGGTAAATAGGGACGACCACTGGAGGTGTCACGATACTCTTTTAGGGACAGCCATAGTCCCGTGGAGGCTATCGTGGGTAGGTCTCTAGATACTAGAGCCACACGATTCAGCTGTGTGCTAATCGTGAGCATAGTGACCCTATGATTTCAGTGTGATTGATATGCATATAGCATTGAGATGGTCATATACAAGTACTCGTGACCAGTTGGCGTGACGTGTATGCCGAGAGACTAATGTGCATGATACTAGCATCTGCTTGAACGATGACTATTTTAAGAATTTCATGATTATTATATTTGACTCGCTGGTTTAATACATTTGCCGAGATCTTTGTATATGGATCTATTGATTTCTATTTCATGATTTTGATCCTATTTATATTGTTGCATGCTAGATTATGAGAAAGGATTCTATGATTGAAATTGCATTAATAAGCTTATGTTTTATGCATAACTATGCATGCTTACACAAAAAGAATCACTGATGGTTTACATGAAAGGCTCTTGGAATCATGCATGTTACCTACCATGTCTTCAAAATAGTAGTATCAGATCACCACTGGGTATGAGAAATACTCACCCAAATATATTATTTTTCAGGATAGCTCCACTCAGGAGTGGAAGAAGCATAAGGAAATATTAGTGCTACGATCAAGTAAATGAAGAAGAGATAAGTATGAATGTAAGTAAACACTCTACCCTTTGAACATGTATTTGTATTTATTTACAGTTGGGCTGTGAGCTGTGATTGGATAGACCTAGGAAGGCATTTATGATTACAATAATTTTCAAAAACTACTTTGGTTGTTGTGAAAGCAAATGACACTCGAAGTTTTCAAAATGAGTTTAAAAGAAAAGATTTTCCCTACATTGTATCGTTTTTATAAAATGGTTTTCAAATAGGGATGCATCCCGCCCTAGGCATTAGATATTGCATTTAAAAATGCATGGGAAAACTCGGGTCATCACAGAACCATACCTCTGAATTCAGCTTCTGCCCTTGAGTGACCAACAATAGCTTGTTTCTTGCTTCTCCATATAACAAGATTACCAACTATGAAGTTAAAGTAAACAGAAGTAGACAACGTATCATCTATGGCTCTAGCCCAGTTAGGATCAGTATATGCATCTATGTTTAGAAATCTGCATTTTTAGTGAACATAATGCCCTTTGTAGGTGTGGATTTCAAATATCTCAAAATATGCATAACTGCATTTATATATTGCTCTCCCTGATGATGCATAAACTGGCTAACAATACTCAATGCATAAGCCAAATTTGGTTTAGTGTGTGCTAAGTACATTAATCTCCCAACTAGTCTTTGGTATCTTCCTTTATTAGCCAATATTTGATTGGACTCAACATATAACTTTAGACCTTCTTCTACTAGTGTATCAAATGATTGACATGCTGTCATGCTAGTCTCTTGTAAAAAATTTAAGGGGGTTTAGTTAACGGCACATGTTTGGTGTTTTGTTAGCACATTTTCTGCAATATTTTCGATGATATGTTGTGTGATATCTGAGATATGTGTCATATGTTCTGTGATATCTTGTATGATATATGAGATATGTGATATTTGTTCTGTGATATCTCGAGTGATATTTCTAATGATATTTGATATATGCCTCAGATATGAGAAACATATGCCTCTTAGATATCATAGTTAAATAAGCTGCATTTTATGACAAATGCCATGATATCAATCTAGGCCAATCATTTGAAGCCATTCATCTATGCCATGATATTCCCACATTATTGAAAAGGTGGACCCCTTCAATAAAAGTTTGCATCCTGCCGAATGCCAAGCAGACACCTTAGCATGTGAACCTTCAATTCTAAGAGTGGAAATAGAGATTATCCAGGGGACCGGTAGGCTTGGCAATTCGGGTTGGCGGGTCATGTTCATGTCGTGTTGAGACTGACCCATTATAGTGTATGGGTCGACACGAACACAACCTACTTAATAATCGTGTCAAGAACCCGTGATTCAAACACAACATCATTATTAAATGAGTCGACATGACACAACTCGTGCAACACGATTAAATGAACATAAAATAACTAATATAGGATGGTTTTTCGTATAAGAATATATGCGGTTAGTTTTTCAAAAACTGTAAAATTATAGAACAATTTTTTAAAACCACCCATCCTATATTAATGGTTTTCAAAAGTAAAAAAAATATAGGACAGGTTTTCAAAACCTGTCCTATATTCTTATAAGAGTATAAGATGGTTTTTGAAAACCCATCCTATATTGAAGGTTTTTAGAAAATCGTAATAATATAGGACTAGTTTTTGAAAATTGTCCTATATAGAGTATAGAGTATAGGATGGTTTTCAAAAACTCATACAATATTGAAGGTTTTTCAAAAACCATAAGAATATAGGACCGGTTTTCAAAAACCGTCCTATATGACAGTTTTTTATAATCATCCTATATTGATAACTTTTTAAAAACCATAAAAATATAGGACGGTTTTTCAAAAACTGCCCTATATTACTATAATAATATAGGACTATTTTTGAAAAACTGTCCTATATTTTCAACTTGATTGGTTAATAGGTTGTGGGTCAGATGGGTCAATAAGACAAATTAATAGGTTGTGTGTCAAACAAGTCAACATGATAGGTCAATATTGATTGACCCGAACACGACACGATTTTTGGCATGTTGACCCGATAATGACATGAACACAATAAGACTCGACCCTAACCCGCTAAATCCATATCGGGTTCGAGTCGTGTTATCGTATTATGTCATATTTTGCCATCCCTATAGACAAGGTCATTTGCTAATAGGTCCAAGTCTGCTGTAGTGTGATGGGTGACTAATCCATCGAACTATTTGCATCTGACTGTTGGACCTAGGCATGGGTGAGACTGTAAGATTGACTGTAACATTTTCTTACCCTGTCAAGTTAAAAGGAATGATGGAATCCTACATGAAACTACAGGGGCTTTTCGTGAGCACCAATTTTACATATTGTGCCCTAACTTTGGCTCACTAGACTTGTTTCTCCAGCTCAAGCTTCCCCACTATTGGATGACTATAACATTGCTTAAGATTTTATAGTTTTTACTTTGATTTGGATAGATGTGGCCTCTACTTTATGATTTCATACCTTTTATGGAAGAGTATTTCTTGCCACCATGCGTTTGTGACTGGATTTATTTTTGGCTGGTCGCACTTTAAAATGCACTATGCATCCTACTTCACTAGGAATTCCCTCAGCATCAGAATCCATCACTGCATTTACAAAATATGACAAAAGTTCATGTGTAAAGCACACCTCACACTTAATGTCCTTTTCGAAATAAACTTATTTTACCGAAAAAGGAGGTGTTGATCTTACCCAAGATGCCAATCAAATCTTGAGCAGCCAGATGAGACTATTATCATCGAAAATTTGATCTTGAGCCCCTCTATAAAGCCCATGCCTACAAATTTCTAGATACTTACTTTCTTTTCTTTCTTGAATATTTTTGTTGTCATGACACTCTTGTGAAAACAATGCATCCATTCTGTAGACCAAATCGTAACAGTTATAGGACAAATACAAAGAAAAAATGGAAAGACAAATACTAGCATATATGGAGCTTAAAGGTTCAAATGGCCTAAGCTAAAGAAAAAGGAAAAGCATAAAAAAACTAGCATAACTACCACCTCCATTGCCTTTGGAAACTCAAGCAGAGTAGAATTCCTTTTAAGTAAAATAACAAAGCTTGAAGAATGAAAAGGAAATGAGGTTTTCTGACAATGAATAAGGGGGTTTCCTCACATCTCAAAAATTATTGCAAAATCTTCTTATTTATTGAATAACATACTTTCTCTCTTCCCTTGCTAATATTTGTAATAAGATAAGTTAGCTCCAAAGAAAGTAGCATAGCAAAATTGAATAAATACAGTAAGGATCCATTAGAAATAAAGTGAAACAAATATTACAAACTTGAATGAGAACAAGGAAGATAGTACCACTTACTTGGATTCAACTTCCTCTCTCATCCAAGTCAAAGTCCCCGATGTGAAGTGCATAGAAGAGAACTGATGAGGAATTTAGGGACTTGATAGAAAGAGAATGATCTCTCTCTCTCTCTCTCTCTCTCTCTCTCTCTCTCTCTCTCTCTCTGTTACATTATACGATTCTCTCAAAAGATTATAGCAAACCAAATAATCTCACACATGCACTATCAATATTCACATGCTAACACACACACACACATGTTCTTTGAGAAAGAAGCATTACCTTATATAGACATAGTTAGAAATCAAAACCATCGCACGACATAGTTAGACATAGTTGGAAAGTGTTAACAAAGAAAATGTAGTTTTTCAGATAAGTTTTACATAAACATAGACACAATCATAAGGATGATAATTATAAGTAGAAGTCCACCAAGTACATATGCTATTGCATGGAATGATGAGGAGGGGGCATTAAATACGAGGGAGACATGGTTGCTTCCTCCATCTTGTAATGCATTAGCAGATATCAGCACCACATTTTGATCAAACCTCAGATCATCCAATTGCTCTCTCCAAGGCATTGTAGTCCCAAACAATAGTAAGGGTGGTACTTCAATGGGCATGTACTCATCAAGCCAGATGAACCATCTTATATGTTGTTTGTTAGCAGGGCAACGAAAGTACCACTTGCCACGATTGGGCTTGGAACGCACCTGGAGTAGCAACATAGGCCCTTGGCCACATGCGCACAAGGGGTGAGGGTTTCACTCCATTCCTATAAGTTGACAACATGAAGGATATCTTGCTATGTAAGTAATACACACAATTAACAGAAGCAGACATCATTTAACATTTCATAACAAACTAACTATATAGACAAAAATGAGTTACTACAAACTTTTTGAAGAGTTTTATTGTAATGACATTTTTCTTGTCATTAACGCATAATTATTGGCTATTTCTATGAACATAATCAAACCACAGTTTCTGTGATAAGGAAGCGCGCCAAGCAGTAGCATCTCCATGAGCAGACTCTTGAGTAGAGCGTAATTACATGCTTTGTGAATTATATTCACTCATAAGGGTTGCTTGTAAACCTCGCATCTCCATCTCATCCCAATGCAGCACTTCAATTCCTACATTCATCCTTTCCAAGTCAACAACCACGACAACATCATCTAAATCACTACTCAATAGTATGTTGTCATTATCATCATCGCATTGATAAATAATATTGTCCCCCATCTCCTCTATCGGCCACATGTTGTCAACGTATTCTTGCCACATAAGATTGTGGAGTGCACATAATGCTTTCATAAGATTAATCTGTGTCCTAAGAGGAAAGGGAGGCACAGACTTGAGAATGGAAAATCTGGCTTTTAAAACACCTAATGTTTTCTCTATTGCATTCCTCAAAGATGCATGTCGAAGGTTGAATAACTCCCTTGCATTTTGTGGTAGTTGCATCCCTTGGCCACTCCTTCAGGTGATACTAGTCTTTCGATAAGGGGCAAGAAACTGTTGTCAATTTGCATAGGCCCCCTGTCAACTAGGTAGTACTTCCCTGCACCATAACTGGTTTAGTGATTACTTCGAACCATTAAGATAGAACCTACGAAAGACCAAATATTAACATAATGGATTTACCCTCAGGAATTGTCAACCACGCTCCCCTCGTAAGAGCTTCTTTCAATACAATGGACTCATGTACAACCCCCTCAAAGCTAGCCAAGACGTATGAGAATTGCATGTCAAAATTACGACATGCAAGAACATTATGTGCAATGAAATCCCTCCTATTATACCACCTTGTCAAGTTGATAGGACCCACCCCAAAAACTCTAGCTAAGATCAATGACCCATCAGCAGCTCTAATGCAACCTTGTAAATGAAAATGATAGAGTAAATGTTAAGTGTGCAGCATCCAAAAGTGTTGCATTAAAGATTAGATTAGACAAATGGAGGTACTGTGAAGTGGTTCTCTCTCTGATAGTTGTTTGTAATCTTTGGGTGGTCTTCAGTGACATGAGGAGCCATAAGGCGACTATACAATTGCAACGACACATGAAGGACCTTGTAAAAGTTGGTACTGATGGTATAAGTGGACCTGAAAAGATCTTTCACAATGGGTTCATACCTTGAGTCCTAATCGACAATCATTAAGAATGTTGCCACCATCTCCTCTACTATCACCCAACGGATTGTAGATAAGAGGCTAGTGTTCTGAAAAATACTAATTAACTTATCAATCTGGAACTAATGCATTCTATATAATTTTTGAAATCTTGTTCTAGTTTCTTCATAAACTTGACGAAATTCCAAGTAACCTTGAGTACTTTTTCTTTTTTTTTTGCATGCATAGGTTGGGGCTTGTGCATATGCAGTGCAACATCCACCTCGTGTTGCCTAATTTGTGTAAGTATTGATGATGCAATCATGCTCACCACATGTTGCACTTCACGAATCACTTCATCGTTGAATGCAGTGATTTGTGGAACCCCATTGGCCATTGCCCTGCATTGTTGCAAATGAAAACAGGGATGGGTAGAGAACAACATTTGTGCAATGACTACAAACATGGATAACAACAACAATTTCTTTCATTTTAATGATTTTTCGATAGAGCCTCCTATGTTTTTCAAACATTTCATAGTTCATGCATGTGACAAGTTACACTTGATAATCAATATTTTCAAGTATGGAAATTCAATGTAGAAAATCTTACACCGAAGCATCTGCTAGAAACACAAGAGCACCACAAACAAATAGCCTAAAATAAGACAATTAATATCCATGGTCCAATATAGTAACACACATCAAAGTTTCAAACAACAATACCCACAAAGCAATTGTAATCAAACTAGATAAGTCTCTCAAAAAGTGCACTCTCTTACAAATGCATCTTCACATACATCAGTTGTCTCTCCTGCTGCCAACTAGCAAAAATTGTCCTAAAGGCTAGGTCTACTTTTTTCTAAATAATATACCCCTAAACCCTCTCTAACTTAGTCAGACCCTCCAAATTATCAATTGTAGTCATCCATGCCGGGTTGTCTAGACCTGCAAGTCTTTGTAGCACCAATATAATGGAAGGATCAATTAATGAGTGGGGATCATTAGATGTTGAGGGCGCAGCCTGACTAGATTTTTTCCCTTTTTCCCTCACTCGTCATGGGTTAACGGTCCTAGATGAGGGAATCAATGATGATGTTGTGGAGGTAGCTGTGCAGACACGGGGTTGCAGAATGTCTTCTAATGGATCTTATGGGTGCAATCCATCATTGTCCCCTTGTACCTCCTCCTCATAATACGGGACCTGTGAGTCAAACACATCAGCATCCACATTTGACATGTCTAGTATGTATATGTCCTCAAATAGTTGTGTATACTACTAGCCAGTCATGCTTGATTCTCAGAGTGCTTCATCTTCTGCAAAAATATTAATCCCAAAGCAGAATTCTCCTGTGGAATTGTTGCCCCAAACACCATCTCCAGGTGTTCATAGTTCTATAAATCCCTACCAAATAAGCGACGAGCCTTCAGATTCGACTAAACAGAGACATAAACATTTGTAAGGGCATTCATTATAAATGTGATTTAAAGTACTATACTGTTGTAAAACCGCATTACCTATAAGTGACTATTCATTATCTCTAGAGTAGCAAGGAAGCAATTTCTCTCTACATCCCACCCTAAGCTTGAGTCTCCATTCGTCAACTTTGCAATTGTAACATACTTGATCTTGAAAAGCCTTATCTTCATATTCAATTGCTTCATTGTTAAATCAACTCCAAATCGAATTTTGAAGCGAAGCAACAAGTCCTTAATCACCACACCCTTTGGCATACTTCCAGTTGCAATGATCCTACCCTCTATGATGTCATCATAGTGTGTTTCAAGGATAAAGTCCTCTTGTTCCTTACTCCATTTATTATAAGGCCCTTTGTCTCCCTCAACTATGACTTCAAAAACTGTGTCCAAATCTTCACTATCAACTAGATTAAGTGTCACAGGAACTCTTTCTTTTCTTTTGCGTGGCATCTGAAAAGAAATATATTTCTTATTAAGGCTATCACAAGGCCTCAAATAGATCATACAATTATGAGGATACATCAAAATAGTGTAGTTTAATGTGGTTGCAGGTCCTAATCTTTCTAGTTGTTGTAAATTTGGTTAGATACAACAGAACAATCATGGACCCTAAAAAATGAAACTAAATTATTGGTCTTTTCTACTTTCTGTCTTCTTGTATGTATGGATAACATCAGTGGTGAGAAGAGTAGCATAAACAATCACCTAGTGAAATACAAAGAGTAGGCTATTTTCTCTTCTTTTTTTTTTAGAATAATGCAAAATGTTGCACCAAAGCCTTTTGTGAGTAGACCATGAAATTTTGCATTTTACTCTTTTCTACTTATAGCAAGGAAGTTTGTTCTTGAATCCTCAATGCTTTTATTCTTGAACACTTTTTATGCTGCTTTAGGCCCCACATTACTTGAAATAACTCCTGGAATTCAAGTAGGATTTTCCTAGTACATCTACCCATAATGACAAATTATGATGATCATAGAAACACAATTCATTGCAGAGGTCCTACTTTGTGTGTTTGAGAAATTCCTTTCATCCTAAGAGTCATATGATTATCTTCTCCCAATAGTGATCTAAGGATGATTCCACCAACAACCAACCTTGGATAATTTCAGCCTGGGTCCTATTCCCAAAGAAAGGGAAATAAACATGTTGATGGGAAAGCACTCTAAGAGGCTCTTAAAATCATCATACTTTAAGTTGCAATCTATTAGACATGATACTTAAATTAAGATGTTATCTCTAGAAAGGTTTGAAGAGGATAACAAACACAACAATCGCTCATCCCAACCCTTTTCCCTAGCCACACAGACACACGCATACACAAAGAGAGACACACAATCTTAATCATCATCCCTAACATAGGTTCGACTCTAATTTGACAAATACACTAGTGGTCAAAGTAGAATACAAACTTCACTTGAATCATAATCCTTGTGCTCATAGATATTTTTGTTATTTGTTTGATCTATATACATTCTTACCATCTTTCTAAGCAGGTGCTTTTGATTTTTATGTTTGCTTTTAGACTAACAACTTATCTTGATATCTTGCTCCTAGCATTTGTTATTTTATCCCCAGTTTTTATAAAATCAATAATGTTTTCCTACCTTGTTTTTGAAATAAAATGATGTTCCATCTTCATGTTTCTCTTCAGAAAGATTATCATATGCAAGCCTAAGTTTTCATTGACTGTGTGTATATTGTTATTCTGACAGAAAATACTTTTCAATGGACACACTCCTGAGTATCATAAACCTCCTGAAATTAGCCTAGATCCAACTGTTCTTAAGTGCTTACCTTTACTGGCATTGGTTACATAGATTTTGGGTGTTGCATGGTGGAAGTAGTTTCCTTTCCAAGTAGAGGGGGGATACATGGACTGTCTAGATGATATGCCTACTCATTAGATGAGATCAACATAATCTATCTTTGGCATATGCTGATTGAATGGTATGTCAGGGTATTGAGTTCCATATTTGATACTTTGGGTGGTTATGCCACTTCTGAAAATCATCCACTTTGCTGGGCCTCCTCTAAATGATGTATCACTACCCTGACATACCATTCATAAATACATTTGAACTCGCAAATGGTATTACTTTATTTTTGGAGTTCAAATTACTGCTAAATGTTGTCATTCAAAGTTTCTAACTTGAATTTGAAATACTAGGATTCATTGTCATTTAACGTTGGGGAATATATGTGACTTTCTCATCAATTTGAAATTGGCAATGCTTAGTCACTTAAGTAATTATTTATAAAAGGTTAAAATTTTCTGGCTATTTGAACGATGGTATGAGACATGCTGTGGTAATAACTCTAAGCTGATGATCCTAAATAAATGACAGTATATTTGTAATGGAATACTATGAGGTGCGCAATATAGTCCTGGTGGTCACCTTTTGTCAAATGAATCCATAATTCTATACAAAAATCAATAGTTGATCTTCCACAAAAATGCATAAAAACGTGAAAATGAAAAATATCCAAGCAAAAGATAGGGATTTCCACATACCAGTAGGTCACTGAGAATTTGACCAGAATTGGAACTACGATCAAAGAGAAAGAGCAAATACGAGAATCAAAATGAGAATGAGATAAGGGGAAGGAGGATTTTCCTTTCCCTTTATTCCTCTTTTGCAGAAAACTAAATCTGGAGATTGAGAAGAAGAAGGGTTTTGGAAATAGGATTTTCTTTCTGTGATCCGATTGCACAGGCAACAATATGCTCAAATCCTACAAAACCCTAACCATGTAGCCAAATTTTCCTTCCAAAAATGAATGATCCTAAAGAACAACGTGTGATCTGAATTGCTCTAGTGGTAAGCAAAATCTATCATAGATTTAGTGAACCTTTCAAACCATGCTCTTAGATTGTTTCAATCCATACAATGATTTCTTCAATTGCACACCTTCTATTTATGCCTTTCAAGTATCATACACCCTAGTGGGAGATTCATATAAACTTCTTCAGATAATTCACCATGTAGAAAGGCATTCTTCGTATTGAACTATTGTAATGGCCAATCTAAATTTGTAGTTGAAAACAATAAGACTTGGACAACATTAATTTTGGATACAAGTGCAAATGTCTCTATGCAGTCGATCCTATACGTTTAGGTGTAACCTAATAAGTGTCTAATTTTGCATAAAAATCACCCAATTAGTTACCCATGTGTTACAACTTATAGGGATAAATTAGGATTCTTAGACTAAAATTCATAACACATGCATTTTAACCTAATGAAGAAAATTTTATTATTTTGTAGGTCCATAGGAAAATCCTAGGTAAGTATGTGATTAATCATATTTTCTAGGATTTAATTATAGTTTTTAACTTTTTGTAGGAAGTAAGATGGTGATCCGACGGCCAAGATCAATAGGGATGAAACTGAAGATCAAGATAAAAGCCTCAAAATCATCATTCAACATAAAACCAAAGGCTAAGATCATCTTTGGACTAGTAATGGATATGATAAAAGGAGTTAAAGATGGCCAAAGTGGCCCATGAAGTAAGCAATACATTCTAACCACCTTTGCATGGAAGCCACTTAAGCCACATAAATCATACAAGCCATGAGAGAAGATGGCTATAATGCCCTAGGTTTTTATGATGCAATTTATAATAACAAGCTTTCACTTGCAAGATCGATCTCTATTTAAAAGTAATTTTTTGAAATAATGGCAGCTAAAATTCTTTTTCTTTACTGGAAGCCACCTAACCCCAAGTGTCCTTATTTATTTCAAACAAATAGATAATGATCTATGATCATTAATTAATGAAACATGGACATAACAATTGTAAAGATATCTAAAAATGAATAAATCCTATTCCCAAGATTGTTAATCACAACCCAAGTTAATAATAATCAATTATAGTCAATTTTCATCATATATTAAAATAATCACTACCAGTTCTAGGACAACTACATTCACACTTATTCGTACCTTCTCTCACTTGATCATAGCACCAAAACTTCCTGATGCTTCTTCTAATCCTACTTGAGCTAATTTAAAAAAAAATATTTGGTTGAGTATTTATTGTACTCAGTAGGCGATCTAATGTTACAAAATAAAAAATTAGGAATATAACATGAATACTTTAATAAGGTTTTTCGGTAATAAAACCAAGTGACCATCTTATGTAAACATAAGCATTCATGCATAAATCATTTGCACATTTCTATACTCAAGCAAGGAAATTACTGAAAAAATCAATTAATCAATGATATAAAAGACTACTAAATTCCTTAAAGTAGTAATCAATCAAACCAAATGCCAAAAATCCTAACCCTACAGCAGTTATTATGCATTTGGATATCTCAGTGAACACACCAGCCGACTGGTCACAGGTACTCGTCCAAAGACAATCACAAAGCACTATACATGGCGATACAAAAATAAAAATCATAGGGACCACTTTGTTCACAACTAGCTCTCTAAATTATATCTCTCTAGTAGCTAGAGACAAGCCATTATAGCCTCCACAGAAACTGTGGATATGTCTTGAAAAGGGTGATGTAAACACCTCTAGTGGTCGTTTCCCTACCACAACAGTTGAGAAAAATAGGTGCCTCTTTCGGAACAGATACCTATCACTCTTGGTGGTTAGAGGCCTGGAGGTCAAACTCATACAACCTCTTAGTATATTTCCCACTAGGCTCACTAGCCTAAACAAATGCATATATACATGTATTCCAAAATCAAACATCATATGATTATGCAATGTTTAGTATATACTAATTCATGCAATTTATGCAACCTGTCTCAAAACATGTAATTAATGCATATATGAAATTGTCCTATCATTCAAGAATAAAAATTGGACAATGAAAATTATAAGCAGTAGCATTTTCAAATAAGATTATGAATCATGAGAATAATTTGCATGCTCATTATAAGAATGCCATATACTTTAGTATTTAAAGGCTAACCAAACTTAGGTTCCATAAAATCATGTAAATAGAATTGCATGCATGACTACTCATTGTCACTTTAAAAACATACTAAACATGGAAATAGTTTCAAGGAAATTGTTAAAGTTTTGAAATTTAGTTAAAATTTAGTAGCATTAGGCTACCTAGCTCAAGGATGGTACTTAGGCGTTGTTTGTGGTTTTCTTTAGTTTGAATCTTGGATCTTCTTCAAGGTCTTTGTGCGGTCCTAGGAATAATTTAAGGGTAAGAATTCAACTATTATTTCTCATCCACATGTTTATGTGGCTTTCTTGGTAGAAATTGGTTTTGAAAACTATTCTATGGAACAAATTTTGCTAAATTAAGATCGTGTTCAAATTTAATATCACCCATTCTTCCTAGAACATTAGTCAGAATCATAGATCAACAACCTAGATCACTGATCTAGACTCTAATCCTATTTATCAATGGTCAGATTTATGATCCAAGAATTTATGTACTCAATTTAGGATTGATCTATGTATATAGAGCTACTACATTATCTAATTAAGCACTTCTTAGGGTCTTCATCTTTGATATTATAAATCTATGATATTTTTATAGTTTTTAGGTCACGATCAATTGAAATTATTCTTTGATCCTAAATTTTATTGTATAATTAGGTCCTTGTCATCAAGATGAATCCAACAGACCTTTCTGATCATAAACAGAACTTGTCTAGCCTTCTAAATTAGAGATTTTGTGTTTTAGATCTTTTTAAATGGTCCAGATTTAAATTCTGGGTCAAAACGCAGCAAGACGAGGTTATTAGAATGGGATGTACCTTTCGAAATGGTGTGTCTTGGCAACCGTATTGCACTAGGCTGTGCCTCAGTTCCTAGGATGTAGAGGCATCTTGGTTGAACCATGATTGAACCCGCACGCATTGCATGCACAAGGATGCCCAAAGCAAATGCATCTTTGTCACATGTCACCGGGGAGCATCCTAGTCACCTGATTAGGCCAACTAAGATGAGACGGTCTGATATGGATAGTGAGATCACTTTGGTCACCAATCAATGATAGGATGACTCTAAATTTTTCTATTTTGGGGGATTTTAAGGTCCCACAAACTTGTTGAATGGCTCAGATCTCCCATTTGAGCTATCCTTGAATGGGTACCATCTTAGATCCATTGGATCTGTTTTCAGTGGTGATTTTCCTGCTAGTGAGAGCATATCTGGCCAGGATCTGAGGGAAAATGCTGAGAAAAGGGAAAAAGAGGGAGAGAAAGGGGAAGGGCTTTACCTGGGCAGCCTGAGGAGACTTGGTGGGGTTTCTTCAGTGGCTACAAACCCATTTGTGCCTGCCGGATCGTCATGTCGTCAGTGATGGAGAAGAAGGGTTAGCTAGAGGGAGAAGAAGAAGAAAAGGGAGAGGGAAAGAAGATGGAGTATGGGGAGAAAAAGGAGAGTGTGATGGACGAAGGGGAAGGGTTCTTATCACCAATGAGCTATGTTCCTCATGGGCAATGCTATCATTGACCTTTTCCCCCTGCGAAGGAGTAAGAGATGGGGGGTTTCATTATAAAAAATGCTCCCCTCTAATTCTAACCCTTTTCATTTTTTGGAGCATATCATTATATTATTTCTAAGATTAGTAAAATACACTTATACTTCAAAGTTATGCGACTTTCTCATTTGAACTTCATTTTCAGTGTTCTTAGTGTCATTAGATTTTAATTTTTGAGCAGAATCTAATTATGACCATCAAATTTGATTTCTATAACATCTCACTTCTAAGATTCAATATTTATAAAACTTTCATCCCTCTGTTCAATCTAAATTTCAAAATAAAATGGGACTTAAAAATTTGGGTAGTTAGATCATTGTCCCTACAAAGAATTTTTTCCTTGAAATTCTATAATTTACTACTCACTAAAGAGTTTAGAATATTTGTCTCTCATTTTCAATTCCATTTTCCTAGTTTCCTCTTCGACAGACACATTCCACTATAGAACTTTAACTAGTGAAACTTCTTTACTTAGCAACTTCTTGATCTTCTTATCTAAAATTTAAACTAGTTTTGTTTCCAAAGTCAAGTCTAGTTGTAACTCAACTAGCACTCACTCAAGTACATGTGTTTGATCTGGTATATATTTTCTTAACATGGATATATGAAAAACATTGTGAACTTTCGATAATTGTGGTGGCAAGGCTATCCTGTAAGCGGTTGACCCAATTCTATTCAGAACTTCGAATGGACCAATAAATCGAGGACTTAGTTTTCCCTTCTTACCAAACCTCATAACACCCTTAGTTGGAGAAATCTTCGAGAACACATGGTCTTCAACTTTGAATCCCAAATGTCTTTGTCATTTATTAGCGTAACACTTTTTGTAGACTTTAAGCTGTGAGAAGTCATCTTTGAATAAGTTTCACCTTGGTTGCACACTATTTTGCTAACTTTGACTATATAATTCCATTTTCACCCACTTCATTCTAGCATACAGGTGAATGACAAGGTCTCCCATAGAGCGCTTCATAGGGAGCCATACCAATGCTTGAATGAAAACTGTTATTGTATGCAAATTCAACTAATGGTAAGCTCTCATTCCAACTCTCCTTCTAGTCAATTACGCATGACCTTAGCATTTCCTTAAGGAAGATCCCAATGACTACTGCACCAACTTTCATAACTGTTTGGTGAAGTGACTTTCCCTATCAAAAATGATACTCAATGGTATCCAATGCAAACTCGGCACTTCCTAAATATACAACTGAGACAGGATATCAATAGATTAATTTTGTCAAATTGGGAGAAAGTGCACCGATTTGGTTAGTTGATCTACTATTACCCATATCATATCATGTCCCCTTGCTGTCTTAGGCAACTATGAAGCTAATTGTAATATGGTCCCACTTCCATTATGGAAGCTCAAGTGGTTGTAATAGTTCAACCGATCTCTGGTGTTTGGCCTTAACTTAGTGAAAAATCAAGTATCATGCTACGAATTCTCCTAGCTCCTTTTTCATACCGTTCCACAAGAAATGTCTTTTCAAGTCTTAGTACATCTTTATGCCACCAGGATTAATAGTATGACTAGATTGATGTTCTCTCAAAGAATTTCTTGTCTTATTTCATCATTGGCTGGCACTACTAATCTCCCTTTCATATGAACACTGTCATCTATCTCCTTGGCGAACTTTGGTTTCCCAACTAATGCTTGTAGCTGGGCATCATCCTTCTACATCTACCTAACTTTCTCATTGATAGTGGATCTCACAGTCATATGCTATGAAGGATCTCCCCTAACCTACTTTGGGTTTGCACTCTATTACCTCTTGTAGCAACTTTCATCTCTTGGAAAGTAAGCTTGCATGCATTCCTTATGCTTTTCGACTTAAAGCATCTACCACTACATTAGCCTTCCCTAGATGGTATTGAATAGAGAAGTCATAATCCTTCAAATACTCCATCCATCTCCTTTGTTGCATGTTCAAGTCTTATTATGAAAAGATGTACTTATGACTTTTATGATCTGTGAACACTTCAAACTTTTCATCATATAAATAGTGCCTCCAAATCTTTAAGGCAAAAAATATTGCGGCAAGATCCATGTCATGGGTAAGGCAATTGT
The DNA here is from genome assembly GCA_035236585.1 of Warburgia ugandensis. NCBI lineage: Eukaryota > Viridiplantae > Streptophyta > Magnoliopsida > Canellales > Canellaceae > Warburgia > Warburgia ugandensis. The sequence continues at coordinate 45,263,774 of CP141133.1, forward strand.
CCTCATGTCTTTTCCATTGTCAAAAGGCATAGGTGATCACCTTCCCATTTTTCATAAGCACACATCACAATCCTTTCCTAGAATCATCATTATAGATCTTAAACCCTCCACTTCCTGATGGAAGCGTGAGTACTGGTGTAGTGGTTAGTTTCCTCTTTAATTCTTTAAAGGTTTCTTCACATGCATCATCCCATGCAAACTTCACTTCTTTTTCTTGTCAATTTGGTTAGGGGTAAAGCAATGCATGAAAATCCTTCAATGAACCTACGATAATACCCTACAAGGCCTAAAAAATTCCTTATTTTTGTTATTGTCTTGGGTGTATCCCTTTTTTCCACCACTTCAACTTTTACTGGGTTGACCATAATGCCATGTCTAGAAATAATATGACCTAGAAAATTCACTTCCTCCAACCAAAATTCACACTTGCTAACCTTTATGTACAATTTGTGCTTTAAGTGTATCTAGTACCAATCGTAAGTGTTCTTAGTGTTCCTCAAGATTTTTTGAGTAGATTAGAATATCATCCATAAACACTATAACAAATTTATTTGGATATGATTGAATACTTGGTTCATGAGATCCATAAATGCAGCAAGGGCATTTGTCAACCTAAATGACATTACGCTAAACTCATAGTGTCTGTATATGATTCTGAATGCTGTCTTTGGAATATCCTCTTCTCTAACTGTGACCTGATGGTATCTAGATCGTAAATCAATCTTGGAAAATACATGAGCTGACTAGAGTTGATCGAATAGGTCATTAATACAAGGTAGAGGATATTTATTTTTCACTGTGACTCTATTCTATGACTACCTAGGTTTTTATATGCATTTTAAATGCAAAACTAATTCCTAATGTAGGATCAATCCCTATTTGAATACACTTTAATAAAAACAATGCAATGCTGTAGAAAAATCTTTTATTTTAAATTCATTTTAAAAACCCCGAGTGTCATTTACTTCCAAGAGAACAAAATAATTTTTAAAACTAAGGCAAACTTATATGCATCCCAGATCTGGTTAATCACAACTCATAGTGCAATTATAATAATTACATATACATGTCCAAAGGATAAGTCATATACTTACCTTCATACTTGTCTTTATCTTCACTAACTCAATTGTAATGCTAACATGTGACAACCCATGTTTTTTAGGATGTAGTTTTTATAATAAACAGTGATATCAATCTCTATTTTAAAATAATTTATGCAAAAGAATGCAGAGAGAATTTTCTTTTAATTAAAACCTTTGCATAAAAACCCCGATGTCATTAATAAATCACGGTGAACGAATAATGCATAAGGCCATGGCACTTTTTAACAAAACATATAAATGAATAACTACTAATTCTAAGACTGTTAATCACAGACCAAGTCACAAATAAGCACTTATATCCAAGTTTACATCAAATACAAAAAGGGTTACTATGAACCTTACCTATGCTTTCTTGATTGTGGCCCTAACTCTCTTTGACGTCCCTTCTAAGTATACTTTGTTTGATCTAGAAAATTGATGGATTGGGTTGAGTATTTCATCATACTCAGTAGGTAACCTGATACTATCATTTTGAAACCACGGCATGTAACATACAAAATCCAAAGAGCTTGCATGTAAAACATCAGTAATGCTTGTTTTGAATAAATATGCATATTTCTACATAAAATGTAAGCAATGCCAACTGTGGATTTCTTTACTAGACTTTAGTATGCAACAATAGAGATATGACTAAATTTAAAAGAGTCGAAATCAATTAGAAATCAATAGATTTAAGTCATGAGATCTCAACAACATGTCAAATCAACGAGTTCCAATATAATGATCATGAAATGCTTAAAATAGTCGTCATCTGAGGCAAACAATAGCATCATAAAATAACATGCACACGGTCTCAAGTCGACTGGTCACGATTACTCGTTTACGACCATCTCAATACTATATGCATATCAATACAACTAAAATCATAGGGCCCACTATGCTCACGACTAGAACACCTCTGAATCGTGTGTCTCTGGTATCTAGAGACCAGTCCACCATAGCCTCCTAGGCGACTATGGATATGTCCCTGAAAGGGTACCATGACACCTCCAATGGTCGTCCCTATTTACCACCCCAGTTATCATAAGTCCACAATGTTTTTCACATATCTATGTTGAGGAAGTATATTCTTGACCCCACACATGTACTTGAACAGGTACTAGCCGAGCTACAACTGGACTTAACCTTGGAAACAAAATTGGTACGTGTTTTGGACAGAAAGATCAAGACGCTACTGCGTAAAGACATTCCATTAGTTAGAGTTTTGTGGAGGAGTGCGTCTATCAAAGAAGAAACCTGGGAGGTCGAATCTGACATGAGAAAGAATTACCCCAAATCTTTTCTAGTAATGGATTGTAGAATTTTGAGGACAAAATTCCTTAAAGGGGGTAATGGTGTAATGTCTCAAATTTTGAAGATCTTTTGTAAAAATGGTTTATTTTGAAAATTAATAGATGTTTTGTGATATTAAGAGATTGGTAAATGTTTAATTTTAATTAAAATATGAAATAAAGGAATTTTTTAGAAAAATCAAGATCATTAGATTCTACACTCGAAATGGAATCCAATGCCTTAAAGAACACTGAAAACGAAGCTCGTATGTTCAAGTTATGGACATTTAAAGATCAAGGGAATTTTTTTTTAATTTGAACTTAAAAACGAAAAAGACCCAAAAACGGCATTGTCCCTTCCCTGACTACTACGGTAAATAGGGATAACCACTGGGGGTGTCACGGCACCCTTTTGAGGACATGTCCATAGTCCCCGTGGAGGTTATGGCGGACAGGTCTCTAGATACCGGAGACACACGATTCACAGGTATTCTAGTCATGAGCATAGTTGGCCCTATGCTTTTGGTTGTATTAATATGCATATAGCATTGAGATGGTTGTATACAAGTACTCGTGACCAATCGGTTTGATATGTTTACCGACCCATCGTCTTGAGTTCCAAGTGGGCAGATTGCCGAATGAGGCAACCTATAGTGGGAACAAAACTGAAAGACCATGTGCATGATACTTATAGTGATGCTAACATTTTCTTTGAATGATGACTATTTTAAGAGTTTCATGATTATTATATTTTACTCGTTGGCTTGATGTATTGCTGAGATCTTATTACTTGGATCTATTGATTTTTATTTTATGATTTTAGTCATATTTAGATGACGTGATTTGCATACGGATTCCATGATTGAAATTGCATCAATGAGCTCACATTTTATGCATAGATATGCATGTTTACACAAAATGGAATCACTAATGTTTTACATGAAAAAGCTCTTTGAATTGTGCATGTTGCCTGTTGTGTTTTCAAAATAGTAGTATCAGATCACCTATTGAGTATGAGAAATACTCACCCTAATATATTATTTTTACAGATTAGCTCCACACAGAATTAGAAGAAGCATTAGAACATGTTAGTGCTATGATCAAGTGAATGAAGAGAAGACAAGCATGAATGTAAGCAAACACTTTACCTTTTGGACATGTATCTGTACTTATTTACAGTTGGCCTGTGAGCTGTGACTGGATAGACCTGGGAAGACATTTATGATTTTTAAAATTTTCAAAACTACTTTACTCATCTCAAAAGCAAATGACACTCAAGGTTTTCAAAATGAATTTAAAATAAATGATTTTCCATTGCTTTGCATCTTTTTCTAAAAATGTTTTCAAATAGTAATTGATCCCGCCCCAGGAATTAGTTATTGCATTTAAAATGCATGTGAAAACCCGAGTCGTCACATAACATTTCCTAATGCTTCTTCTAATCCTGTTAAAGCTAAATCTATAAAAATAATTCATTTGGTTGAGTATTTAACATACTCAGTAGGTGATTTGATACTGCTAATTTGAAAACACTGCAGGCAACATGTATAAATTTAAGAAGGGTTTTTCAAATAATAAGATCATGCAATCATCTTAGATAAACGTGGGTATTCATGCATAAATCATTTGTACATATATTTCAAATGATAAAATTTCCAACAAAACCAATTGATCAATAACAATATAAACATTACTAAGTTATTAAAGTAGTAATAGATAAAACCCGATGCTAGATATCCCAACCCTACGGCAGTGTTTGTGCACGTGGGTATCTTGGCGAACACATCAACCAACTGGTCACGAGTACTCGTCTAAGACCATCTCAATGCACTATGTATGGTAATACTCACAACACATAGGGCCCACTATGCTCATGACTAGACCAATCTAAAATCATATGTCTCTTGTATCTAGAGACCAGCCACCATAGCCTCCATGGTTGACTGTGGATATGTTTCGAAAAGAGTGCTGTGAACACCTCCAGTGGTAGTCCCAGTACCACAGCAGTTGAGAAAGGGACAAGTGACACTTTGGGAAATGATACCTACCACCTTTCGTGGCTAGAGCCTGGGAGGCCAACCTCGTACACAAGCAATGTCTTAGCATAATGCCCACCAGGCTCACTAGTTTGAAAAGATAAATATATGTGTGTGTTCCAATTTTTAAGCATTTAACACATGCTAAATCATGCACTTTATGAAATCCTATTTCAAAACATGCAATAAAGCATATATAAAATTGTTTTGTCATTCAAGAGTAAAACTGAGCTATGAAGGATATAAGCAGTAACCTTTTCAATCAATATCATAAATCATGAGAATAATTTGCATGCTCATAATAAGAATACCATATCATAATATTCTTTCCAAAATCATACTTAACTCAAAAGTAGTTTCAAGTAAAACATTTAGGTTTTAAATTTAGTTGAAAACTTAGTAGCAGCCGATTACTTACCTTAAGGATGTCACTTAGTTTGCATTTTTCTTCAATTCAAATATTGGATCTCCTTCAGAGTCTTCGCGGAATCCTGGATGTAATGCAAGGGTAAGAATCTAACTATTATTTCCTATTTTTTATTGATCATTAATTAGATTCACAGATCAAAGGCCTAGGTTATTGATCTAGACTCTGATCCTATCTATCAATGTCCATTAGGTCATCTATGGTTCTCTCCTCTTAGATCAGGATTGATCTGTGTGTAGATCTATCATTTCACACCACATATCTATAATAAGAGGTTATGTTAATAGGCTTTCACCCTTGGATTGACATTTATAACTTATACTTAGAAATCCTAAACAATGTACTGGATCTTTCTTGTTAGCTCACCAATCAATGATTAATGTTCTAATAAGTCTAACAAAACCCCAATCCATCATAGATCACACCTCCTTAGAAGATAATAAGGGTGTCAATTTTGTTAAATTGAGATTCATAACAATTCAACAATTAGATCCATCCTTTCAGCTATCACTCATTGATTAGCAAATTTTTAAACTAGATCTTACTTAAATATTTAACATCTAATGGTTACATTTTCCTCAATAACATTTGTGTCATCAAGATCTTGCAATTGAGAGGTCAAATCACTTGTCACTATTCTTATATCAAGATCATATTTGATTTGAACAATCAAATCTACGATTCAAGGGTTAATGTCCTTATTTTAGGGTTGATCTAGGTATATTGATCTGCTAAATCATCCAATGGATCATTTCATGAAGTTTGATCATTGTTGATCTTCTAGATCTATGAGATTCCTATGGTTTTTAAGCTATGAATAGTTAAAATTGTCCCTTAATCCTAAATTTTATCACATATTTAAGTTTGCTTCATCAATACAATTCTAAGGGACCTTCCTAATCTTGAATTGGGCTTATATAGCCTTTTGAATTTCATTTATTATATTTCAGATCATGTTAACGATCCATATCTAATTTTTTGTCCCAAAATGTGACAAGATAAGGTGGATCACAGTTTCCAAGATGCATTGGCATCCTGGTCAAGCCGAGATAGTTTCAGCAAGCACACACACATTCGAAGGGTGCTATAGGGTGAGTGTCATGGGGAGACATCTTGGTCGCAGACCAAACCAATTAGGATTGAGATAGTGTGATCTTGTCTATTCGATCAACCCTACTCTTATCCAGGTTGGAGATGGTTCAAAATTCATCTGTTTTTTACAGATATTAAGGTTTTGAGCTTCCCCTATCTCATAGGATGGCTCAGATCTTTCATCTAAGCTGTCCTTAAGATGGTTTCCACTAAAAATCACCAGTTCTATTTCACTCATGATACTTGCGAAAAACACCAGTGCGGTGAGGAGGAAAAGGGAAAAAGGAAGGGAAAAGAAAAGTAAAGGAAAAGCAGGAGGAGAACTTACTTGGCTTGCCGAAGACGAGAGGAGGTGAATCTAGTGGTACAGATGTTGTTTTGTGCTATCAGTGTCTCAAGTCATGGGAAAACATAGAGAACGGGGAAACTAGAGAGGGAAAAGAAGGTTGGAGTGGAAGAGGAGAAGAAGAGGAAGAAGGGGAGAGAGGAGAGTGTGATGGGGGCGAGGGGGGGCTTTTATCATCGCTTGATCACCGACTTTCGTCATAAGCAACGAAGTTCAAGATGGAGGGGGTACCATTATAAAAAACAATCCCCTCTAATTCTGACCCCTTTTTTTTGAATTTACCAAAATGTGCTTGTACTTAAAAGTTCCATAACTTTCTCATCTGAACTTTGTTTGCGGTGTTCTTTGAGTTGTTGGATTCCATTTTTCAAGTAGAATCTAATCATGAGGATATTTCCAACAACTTTGATTTCTATAAATTCTCAATTTTAACATTCTCAATTTTATAAAACATTTATCCTTCCATTCCATACAAATTTTCCAAATACATTTGGATTTAAAAATTTAGCTAGTTACATATTCAACATTAGATAGTCAATGCAAAGTCTCATTAATACATTCTTCTTCCTAACAAAAAGGACTGGTCCTCCCCAAGGAGATACACTTGGTTTGATGAACCCTTTGTGTACTAACTCTTACAATTGGGTCCTCAACTCCTTTAATTCCTCTAGAGCCATCCAATATGGTGCCATAGAGAGAGGGGCTATGCTAGGAATCAGGTCAATAGTGAAATCTATTTCCCTTTTTGGCAGTAACCTTGACAAGTCTTCAAGAAACACATCTAGATATTCACAAACTACATCCACTTCTTCCAATTTAGGCTTTATGAGTGGCAGCTATACCTTGCAAGACCAATGACCATAAAGTCGTGGTAGAATTCTTAAAAGACAATATCTTTGCAAGGTTTGGTACTCCTAAAGCCATAATAAGAGATGGGGGGAAACACTTTTGTAATAAGGTGTTTAAGAATTTAATAAGAAAGTATGATGTCAACCATAGGATAGCTACTCTATACCACCCTCAGACCAATGGCCAAGTAGAGGTATCCAATAGGGAGATCAATCCAATTCTAGAGAAGGCATTCAATCCAAATAGGAAAGACTGGTCTATGAGACTTAATGACGCTTATGGGCTTATCATACATCATATAAAACCCCTATAGGAATGCCACCCTATCATCTAGTCTATGGAAAAGCTTGTCACTTACCAGTAGAGTTAAGCACAAGGCATATTCAGTTATCAGAAAGATCAATTTTGACTTAAATTCTGCAGGAACACACCAAAGCCTCCAACTTAATGAGTTGGAAGAATTGAGGAAAGATGCATATGACTCAGCATGATTATACAAAGACCAGATGAAGGTTACACATGATCGCCAAATCTTAAGAAATCCTTCACACCTAGACAAAAGGTCTTATTGTGTAACTCTCGATTGCATCTCTTCCTAGGCAAAGTCAGATCTAGATGGACTAGACCTTATATAGTGCCCACAATCTATCCTCATAGGGCCATCAAGATTGAGAAGGATGGATAAATCCAAAAAGTTATTAGTTAGTGGTTAAAACCCTTCCTAGAGATGGCTAATCATGAGATTGATGAGATAATATTGGAGGCACCTCATTATCATGACCCACCTTAGATTACTACTCTTAGAACCCTTATATGTTATCATCATTGCACTTATCATTATGTCTGGCTGAAGACATAAAAGTTAGAGCTCCCCAGGAGGCAACCTAGATGTTTTTTTAAAATATCCATCTTCTACTTCTTTCCACATAAGATCCTACATTTTTAAACATTGGGGACAATGATTCATTCAGGTTGGGGGGGCATAGATGCATATAGGGATTTTGAATTTTCTTAAGCTTAAAAAAAAAAAAAAACATTTTTAGAAGAGTTCCCTTAATATGATGAGAACTACATGTTCAAAATTTAATGATCCTATTGATTTCCCCTCTTAATGGGAACACATTTGACTAATCCTGCATATTATTCATATGTTGAAGCATTTTATGAAAGTTAATTCTCTGAAACCATTTACACATAGCACAAAGTCAAGAGAAGTAGAGAGGTATGACTTAGAGACCCAAAAGAAAATTAATGGAGACTTATGACCCAGTGAGCTTAGAGACTATCTTCTTTTAAGAGAACTATAAGTAATTCCATAATTTCTTCACTGTACATAAACTTAATATGATCTTCTTATCCTTGTTTGGTTAATTATAAAGAATAAATAGGAGTAATACATTATTTTTAAGAAAATTTATTGAATCTGATAGGCATTAGGAAACCTAAGAAATGATATAGGCCATCCTTGTTCAACCCAGAGGCATAAAACCTACCCAATATTTTTAACCACCACGTTTCCCTTTTTAAGCCTATTATTAAGGCTTTCTTTCTTAACCTCACTCACCTTAACCTAGAAAAACTAGTAAAATAAATAACCATTACCCATTTTCAAAATGAGTAAATTAGAAGAAAAGTTCAAAAGAGGACAAAAAGTCAAAAAAAGTAAGAAAATTTACAATCTTTCTTCCAAAGAAGATAAAAAAAAAAAAGTATCCTAAAAAGAAGACAAAGAGTGAAAGATAATAATACAAAGAAAATTCACTTCAACAAAACCAAAAAGTGTCCTAACAAATATTCATTGAAGATCTCTACTCAATTTTGAATCTTTGAAATCCTTATACCCTTCTTTTCAAAACCCTACTTGAGCCTACATTTTGTCCTAGTTAAAGACATGTGGATCTTAGGTGGAACATAGCCTTAAAGATGAGGTAAAAAAAGGAATTAAGGTAAAATACCCCTACTATTCTTGGTAATGACATCCAATCTTAAGGATGACTTCATCTTTTTAGTACTTCAAAATTCATGTGAACCATTAGCTTTGTTAAATCTAGTCACATAATGAGAGAAATATGTTTATATCTTAGGGCTTCATTTAAAAGAGTATACCTTAGAGGATTTGAGGTCAATACATATTTTCAATGGAATTTAATCATATCTAATTAGAAGTCATGACTTTAATGGCTGCACACAAACATGCACTTTGAGAAATAACTAGAGTGAAATGTATTTAGTATGTGTATGATTTGTAAAATTGTAAATCTTCTCTATTAAGTTCTAAAAAACTGGTGAGGATTCCCTGAAATGAAAAAAGGACTCAACCTTTAAGAAATTTATGGATATATTTGCTACAAACCCTCATGATAAGTGTTTAATTTTGATAAAAAAACCTCTCAATTAGTTGCCCATGTGTTACAACTTAAAAGGGTAAATTAGGTTTTTAGACCAAAATTCATAACACATGCATTTTTAACCTAATAACAGAAAATTTTGTTATTTTGTATGTCCAAAAGCTAGTCCAAGGTAAGTATGTGATTGTTCATATTTTCTAGGATATTTTACTTTTTGTAGGAAGTAAGATGGTGATTCAACGACCAAGATCAGTCAGGATGAAATTAAATATCAATATCAAAAGATAGAGTCCAAGCCTCTAAATCATCACTTCAACATAAACCAAAGGAAAAGATCATCTTTTAGACCATAATGGATGTGATTAAAGGAGCTAAATATGGGCAAATTGAGCGCATGAAGTAAGACATGCATTCCCACCACCTTTGCATGGAAGCCACCTAGGCCATATAAGCCATGAAAGAAGGTGGCAAGCTAAGGAATTCAAACCAAACCATACAAGCCACTCAGGCTGGGGATGAAGCCAAGAAGTTAAGCCAAGAAAGCATCCTAATCTAGCCAAGAAGCTTAGCCAATGGAGCCTTCAAAGTTAGCCAACTAAGCCATCAAGCTAAGCTAAATGGAAGGCTAGGATTGGAGGAGATTCAAGAGAGTTATCCATGAGATATTTTGTAGATAATTAAGGAAAAATCTATTAGAATAATATGGCATGTGGACCAATGGGATAAGAGCATTCACTTTTTAGTGTTTTCTCACTTTTCATCACTTTTTCCTTAATTTCCACCTCACCCTTAAGATGCACTACGAATTTCCAAAACTCTATCTCATTCCACTTCTTAGAAAAGTCCCCAACCAACCAAAATTCTCCACCTAAATCCATCCACCTCTTTCCAAACCAATCCCCACCCACCTTCCCAAAATATAGAGCATCCAATGATTATAGAAGGGGGGAGACACCCCTTCCAAAAAAGGTGGCATCTCCCACCTACTCCCACCCTTAAGGTATCCAACCCACTTCCACACTTTCCTATTTGATGTCTACCCTTTTCCCCCATGCTAGCCATTCAATTTGACATGCTTTAATTCACATCACACCTTAATATTAGGTTACCCTAGGAAAATTAGGAGAAAACTTATAAAAGTCAGCCAAAACTTTAGCGAAAGACATACTTTTCTCACTTAAGATAAGACGTCTCCTCCATAGGAAGGAGTCGCCCACTTCCTTTAGCCCATCTTTTCTTCTTTTGCTTATTGTTTTGAGGAGTCTTTGGGGGGCTGCCACTTCCTTAGAAGGTTTATGCTTCTTCTTCAAGAGTTCAACCTAGGATTTTTGTCGTTTTGATTCATCTTTGAAGGTTAGTTAGCCTCCTTGTTCCCTTTGTTAGAATTTACTTCTTTTCATGTTAGTTTGCTTGTTCTTACTTTTGCTTTTCCTAATTTTAAACTAAGATTCAAGGCTGGTTTTCCCTTACAGTGACTGCCAAGGGATTTCATCTTGAATCCATTATTGTTCTTTATCTTTCATTGCATCTTTATTCACTTTTAGCCCTCTTGATTTTCCAGCTTTGGTTGCTTAAGTTCCATTGGTTGTTGTCTTAGTTTTTGTGATGACCCGGGTTTTTGTAACACATTTTGTAATACATTTTTCAAAGACAGGGCCCTTAATGGTAAAAAAATTTCACAAACAATACAGTGGAATTTCTTTTCTTTAAAATTGATGTGTAACAAAACCCAAGCCACACCTCAAGGTACATAATACACATAGACATTTTGTATAAAATAAAATTTTATTGAATACCAGGAATCATCCAGTAGTTCACTCTTACATAGCCCCTGTATCATAATTACAAACCATTGTCCAAATTACATAATCCAAATTTCAAACCTCACCTTACATTAAAAATCCCAATACAATACAATGCTCTCAAATAAAAATACATGCCTTCAGGGGACATGCCCTAATTGATTATTCTCTTCAAGTCTTCTACCATCTTGAGCTCCTATTTCTCCTTCACTGTTTCTGAGATATTGTAAATATTCAAGCATTTACAATATCTCAGCAAGCTATGCTTGGTATGGAATACAAAAATATACTGCTTCACTAATATAAGAATACATACATCAGTCATCATTCCATCACGGTTACCTACTCACGAGTTATCTCAACACAGAGTATATACATTATTTATGTAGTATAGGATAAATCCATTAAAATAGTGAAAATTGCTCAAAACTTGTTCCTTCCCCTGGCTATACTTCCACATAGGAGATCAATATTTAGCTAATTCTCATATAGGGATTTTCTTCCCAGGAACTCATGTAGTGGCATCTCATCATGCCATGGCATTACACTATGCCTATCATATGTGCATCATAATGCAAAATACATTAGGACTACTATGCTGCAGTCTCAATCCATACAGTGTGCTCAGATTACTACATACTAATCCACTAATACTAACTATGCAAATAACAAAATCCATGTTCACATGGGGGGGCCACAGTTGCCACAGTGGTAGTCTTCCCATCATTACCCCACCCTACATTTAGCATCCCTTTGGGCATGGTATCTAATAAATAAATTTCAAGAAGCGGGTGGCCAAACCCTCATAACTTCTCTAGCATAGCATCCCCAATCCTAGTACTATGTAAAACAAAATCACAAGCCACCATGCTTGTATGTAAAATACATTGTACATATCAGACAATGTATCTGTTTAACTAAGGCTGGAATATTTTTATGCCTTATTCTTAGGGTTTTCTTAGTCTACACATCTCATTACTTCCACCTCATTTGATTAGATCATTAGATTGGATCAGTTGAATTAGATCATGGGGTTGATTCACTTAGTTGGATCATATGGTTGGATCATTATCATGCTAAGGTACCAAATATACTTTATATCATGAAGGTCTATAATTCTAAACAAAAGATCATGTATGTATACACATGAATCCTTAATACATTCGTGTACATCCTCCTACCTCAAAGTGGTATCATGGTCTTCATTCATACACCTCAAGTGGTATTCACTCCACATTGCCCATCATGGTTTTGATTCATACATCTGTCAAACCATATGTATAAAGTTATTCTCCTATACAAATATTCTTTCTACATGTATTCCTGTAAGGGATGCCCTAATTTTTCTTAAATCATGTTTGATCAAGGGTTTAGGTTCTCTATCTATATTTTTCTACACATACATACAGAATAAAATACGACATTAATATTCTTATTATTTTTTATCATTCAAGATCCTTTGGATCTTGTTTGATTATCCTTATCTTACTTAAATTTTTATTAGTGTTGCATGATTTACTAACCATTTATGATCTTATTATTATTACTCAACCAATTAATGTTTTACTAGTTGCATCCTAAGTCTAGACAACTCCTCTTATGTCAAATTGGCTATGGCTTACTAGCTGAATGGTTGAACACAAAGTGGTTACTTCAATCCTCATGTAAGGAGGCGTTTAGACCTCACAAACGTCAATGGAAGGTAGGGTAAGAGTGAGGCTCTATTAAAGAATTCCCTTAACTACCATGTTCATCATCCACTAGGGTGACCTTAACTCAACCTTTCATAAGGTTCCTATGAGCATTTTAACCCTAAGTACTCTTTCTAATTGATTTTAATTAAATTCATGAACATTTAAATATCATTCATGGAGTTTCATTTTTCTCTTAATTTGGGCCAAGGAAATGATATTCCTTATATTATCCTACTAACTATAGCCCTTACTATCATTAAGTCCATGTCATTCATTCCATATACATGTCCTTTAACTCTAATTTCATTTAATTACATTTTCAATGTAATTTTCATAACATAAGCATTAAAGCATAAATAAATAATTAAATCTACTAAGCAATAAATGACAATTATAATAACATTCAATAATTCAAATGAAAATCTAACATGCCATAACTCTTCGTCATGATCCAATGGTTATTATTCATTTTTCATCTCTTTTAGGGTTTACATCTTGATCTTTTCATTTTCCTTTAGATCTAATACATCTTCTTGATGCGATTTCATTATTAGATCATCGATGCATCTCATCAAATTATCTGATCTTTCTTGATCCAACTGATGAAGAAGATCTTAAGTCATTTTATCCAATTTAAGGGCATAGATCTTAATCTATCCCAATTATCATCACCCAGTCCATAAATCCATATGATATTAACTTCATATCTTCATCAAAACACATCCATGCTATCCAATCATCCTTGATCGACTTGATCAAGGAGATTACCATTCATTTTCATATATCTTACTACTTTTTAGGCTAGATCTCTTAATTAAACATAGATTAGTCAATTATAACCATTGATTCCATATTTCAAAATCACATGATCATCAATGGATTAGAATTTTATAGTTTGATCATTCCAATTTTCACTAATCATAAGAATTAGTAATATTTTTCTTTATTAATAGAATTTTACATGCATCAAAACATAAATTTTCTAAGTTTAGTAGGTTCTACTCATCAAAAGGAATCGAACCCAACTTTTTGATCTCAATTTGGAGTTAAATTGAGATTAGAATTTGGATTCTAAGATTTCAGCTTGTTCTAAGGGATGAGATTGGATCTTACTATTTTTATTTGTTTAATTGATCTAGAAACCCAAAAATTTTACTGTGATCATGATCCTTAGGGTTTTAGGACCCTTTGAACCCATCCATCAGTTCAGATTTTTATTTTAAAGTCATATGGATCATGATCCAATACCATTGGTATGGATTTTACTAACTATCACATGTAAATACAATTGGAAACACAGATCTAATGAGTTTAGTAATTTCTACAAGAGACAAGGAACCTATACAAACTTTCAAATATAAAATCAGAGCTGAATTGATCTCTTAATTGTAAAAATAAAATTCTAGTTCAAAATTTGGATGGCCTAGATCAAATCTGGGCTTACGGGTGCGAGGGCGACCAGCAGCCTGCCCCCCTTACCACCTATTGGTGGTGGTCGAAGGAGGTGACCAGCCATAAGTGAGACGATGTAGATCTAAACCGTGGGATCACCCATAGCCAGATCTCCTCCATCCTTGACTATCAACTGCCCAAATTTCATCTCCTGGGGTTTTTGGGCCCTAGGAATCCATCCAACAACTTAGAGATTTCATCTGAGACATCCAAGATGGTGGAACTCAACCTTGTTGTCGGATCCATCGTCTCCGACAAATCAATGGCTGGGGAGATCCCCTGGATGCCAGAAAACCCAAACTAGATGCTGGAATTGAAAGCGAGAAGAAACCTGTGCCGGTCTGGTGATGAAATTGTCACTAGAGAAGAAGAAATTACAGTAGAGAAAATATAAGAAGTCCTAGATGCTGAAAAATATCTAGAGTTAAATTTCTCCCTTGTCATTTTTGGAGATGGAGTGAAACCTTAAGGCTTTTGTAGATCACCCCTCTTGGAAGAGTTTCAACGGTTCCATATCAAGGTTTACCAATTAGATTGGCTAGAAAAACAAGAATTTACTACCAAAGACAGTACCCAATATTGATCTAGTTTTCATTTTGATTTTCCTGGTGATCCAGGAAGACCACCAAAATTTCTTAGGGCTTTTGTAGATCTCCTCAGTTCGAACAAATCCAACAGTTAAGATTGAAAGTTATTGGCTGTAAATGGATGGATAATTCAAATAGGGTTTCCTAGGAAGAAACCTTGGTTCATCGGGGACAATGCGTAACTAGATGCACCTCGATAACAGACATGAATTGTCTATCGGGTGCGTCTGTGGACATTCTCCCAAGGAAAGTGAGAGGAAGAAGGGAGAAAGAAAATTTTGGGGAAGATTGGGAAGGATTTTAGAGCAATGATTTTAGGGAAAAGTAGAGGACCTGGTGAAGAACTTTAGGAAAATTTTTGGGATTTTTATGAGCTATTTATAGAGATTTTGGAATTTTCCATGATTACATGTAATTATCATGTTCAATTCTTTTCATTATTCAATGTTCATTGGATTCCCACTACCACCTCCTTCTCCACTAGTAGGTGGTAGTGGTTTGAGCCATGATTACACATTTTTTGGCCATTGGATTCCTTTGTGGGTCCCTTGTGGGCCCCACAAAGGTGTGAAAAGACCATTTTGCCCTTTTAATTTCAAAAATGGAGAAAATAGGGTTTATTCCCATGAACTCGGAATTGATCGTACTTAGTGGTGTTGGAATCGTATTTTTGAGTACATTTCCAATTTTTATGTCTTAGGTCTTGGTTATGAGTAAAATTACCTTTTTACCCTTTTATTCATAAAAATGGAGAAAAATAAGGATTTTTTATCCGATCTCAAAATTTGATTTACTTATAGTCATTCTGAAGGGTTCGTCGAGTATGTTTTCAATTATACATGTCTTATACCTTGACTTTACTTCTATGAGAAGCGCATTTTTAATAACCCTAATATTCCAGCTTGATTTTTCTTGAAATTTTGAATTTATTTATTCAATCTTCTTACAAAAGTTAGGGGTTGTTACAATCTACCCCCTTACAAAAATTTTGTCCTCAAAATTTCTAAATTACAAACTACTCAAATAGACTAGGATACAACTTTTTCATTTCCTCTTCTATTTCCCAGGTAGCTTCCTCGACCATATGATGTTGCCAAAATACCTTGACTAAAGGGATAGATTTGGTCCTCAATTGTTGTTCTTTCCTGTCCAAGATCCAGATTGCCCTTTCCTTAAAGGTTAAATCTATATTTAACATTTTCAGTATTCTTTGAAGCACATGAGTCTCATCTGGAATGTATTTTCATACCATGGATACGTGAAATACGTTGTGCACCTCTGAGAGTTGGGGTCATAGGGCTAATTTGTAAGCCACCAGACCAACCCTTTCCAGAATTTCAAAAGGACCAATATACCTTGGACTGAGTTTTCCCTTACTTCTGAACCTCCTTACTCCCTTAATTGGTAAAACCTTCAAAAACACGTGGTTACCTGCTTCAAATTCTAGGGTTCAGCATCTTTTATCCACATAGCTTTTTTGACGACTATGAGCGGCCAACAATCTTTTCTTTATTATTCTCACCTTATTTGTACATTGTTCCACTAGTTCTGATTTTATCAACTTCCTCTCTCCCACGCCATCCATACAATGCTTCACATGGTGCCATACCAATACTTGTATGGAAATTGGTACTATATGTGAACTCCAACAATGGATGATGTTCATCCCATCTTCCTCTCCAGTCTAGTGCACAAGCCCTTAGCATATCTTCTAGGGTTTGAATGGTCCTCTCTGACTTACCATCAGTTTGGGGATGAAAAGCTATACTAAAGCTTAGTGATGTCCCTGATTCCTGTTGCACGCTCTTCCAGCTTCTAGAGGTAAACATTCCATCTCGATCGGAGATGATGAAGAGTGGGACCCCATGATGACTGACTATTTCTCTTACATATAACTGGGCTAAATTGTCGACAGATTGGTTTTGATTGATTAGAAGGAAGTGTGCCGACTTAGTTAGCCTATCAACTATTACCCAAATCATATCATGACTTGCCTAGGTCCTTGCTAACCCTGCAACAAAGTCCATGGTGATATGTTCCCATTTCCATTCTAGCAGTTCCAAGGTTTGTAGTAATCCAGCTGGTCTTTGATGTTCAACCTTCACTTGCTAACAAGTTAAGCACTTAGCCACACATTCCCCAATATCTCTCTTCATACCTTCCCACTAGAAGTTTCTTTTTAAATCTTGGTACATTTTTGTTCCTCCAAGGTGTATAGAAAATTTGGATTGATGTTCTTCTCATAGTAGTGCTTTCCTCAAACTCGAGGGAACGATCAATTTTCCTTGGCACCAAATACCCCCATCTAAAGCTTTACTAGCCCTATCTTCTCACACATTTCTTGGATTTCTAGTTCCCCTTCTTGGGCCTTTAAGATTTGTTCAACAAAAGCTGACTTAATGGTGACATTAGCCAACACTACTTTTGTGTGTTTGCTTAGTGCATCAGCTACTACATTAGCCTTTCCAGGATGGTATTGAATCACAAAATCATAATCGTTAAGATATTCCATCCACCTTCTTTGTCTCATATTCAGATCAGCTTGAGTGAAAATATACTTGAGGCTCTTTTGATCAATGAATACATTGAATTTCTCCCCGTACAAGTAATGTTGCAAAAATTTTAAGGCAAACACTACCGCCACAAGTTCTAGGTCGTGTATCAGGTAGTTCATTTCATGTTTCTTTAATTGTTGTGAAGCATAAGCAATGACCTTCCCTTTTTGCATTTGTACACTTCCTAACCCTTTTCCTAAAGCATCACAGTATATCTCATAATGTCCACTCCCTGATGGTAGGGTCAATATTGGTGCTGCAGTTAATCTCCTCTTTAACTCTTGGAAACTCCTTTCACATTCATAAGTCCAAGTAAATTGTACTCCTTTTCTAGTCAAAGAATTCAAAGGAAGAGCTATATGAGAAAATCCTTGGATAAATCTACAATAATATCTAGCTAACCCTAGAAAACTTTGTATTTCAATTACTGTCTTTGGCTGTTCCCAATTCATTATTGCTTCCACCTTGGTCGGGTCCACCTCTACTCCATTCTGGGAAATTACATGCCCTAGAAAGTGGACTTTTTCCAACCAAAATTCACACTTATTAAATTTTCCAAACAGTTTGTGTCTTCTAAGTGTTTTTAATACAATCCGTAAATGTTCCCATATACTAGTAGAATAAATTAGTATATCGTCGATGAATACGATTACAAATTTATCCAAAAAATCCTTGAAAATTCTGTTCATCAAGTTCATAAATACGATAGGAGCATTGGTTAATCCAAAAGCCATCACCAAAAATTCATAATGTTCATACTAGGTTCTGAATGCGGTTTTGGGTATATCTTCACCTTTGATACTTAATTGATGAAACCCCAATCTAAGGTCAATTTTGGAAAAGACCTTAGCAGATTGGAGTTGATCAAAGAGATCATCAATGCGAGGCAGAGGATATCTATTTTTTATTGTCACATTGTTCATCGTCCATTAATCGATACATAACCTCATAGACCCATCTTTCTTTTTCAGAAATATCACTGGTGCTCCCCATGGTGAACTACCTGGTCGAATAAACCCTTTGTCCAACAATTCCTATAGTTTAACTTAATTGGGGCCATCCTATAGGGTGTTTTAGAAATTGGAGTTGTACCAGGAATTACTTTAATGGTAAACTCAATTTCCCTATGAGGTTGTAAACCTAGGAGTTCTTTAGGACACACATCTTGGAATTCCCCGACTATATCGATTTCTTCTATCTTGGGCTATTCAACATTCAAAGCAACTATAGTTGCTAAAAATTCCTGACATCCCTTGGACACATATTTGGCAGCCCTCATAGCTGATATGATGGATTTATTTAAGCCATTTGATTTTCCATGCAATACTAGCATTTCTTCTCTTGGTATGTTAAAAGTGATTTTATTTTTATGGCAGTGCATAATTACCTTATATTTTGCTAGCCAATCCATACCTAGTATTATGCCAAAATCTACTATGTTTAGTAAAATGAGGTCTATACCTAGTCTTTTTCCCTGTACTTCAACAAGTACATCTTGAAGATATTCCTATAATATAATTGTTTTTTCCACTGGTGTCATCACATCCAGGTAGAATCCCAATTTCTCTACTATTAATTGTATACTAAATGCAAATACACATGATATGAAAGAATGGGTAGATCCATAATCAAATAGTACTTTGGCATGGTGATTAGATACTAGCAATGAACCTTCAATAACTACATTAGATGTACCAGCCTCTCTATTAGTAATGGCAAACACCCTTCCTTGATGAGGTGGTACATTCTTAGGTTTTACACCCTTAACTGCCAAGCGTTTGTTGTAGTTATTAAAGGAATGCCCTAACTTGCCGCATTTGAGAGGAGGCCGCGGTGGTTGTGGCGCCAGGCAGGGGCACACATAACCTGAATGATATGTTCTACAAGTGGGGCATGGTTTCCGTTTAGCTTGATTTCCTTGATGGCTAGAAGGCCTGAAGTTGTTTGGCGGTCTCTTGCCCTTCATGAAGGGTTTTTGATGATAATTGGCCCCTCCTCCATGTTTAGTGAATTGATTTCTCTTATAGTATTCTTCGAATTTAGAAGCCATTTCGACACACTCGGTCATAGTTGTAGGTTTGGTTCCTAACACCTTCATCCTTAGCCCTAGGTGTAACCCTTCCATAAAACAATCCACTGTATGCCTTTTAGTGTCACATATATGGCTTGCAAATCTCTTCAATTTAATGAAATTATTTTCATAATCAACAACTGAAAGGTTTATTTGTCATAGATCTAGGAACTCCTCCTTTTAGACTTGCACATGGATTGGGAAATATTTTTCATTAAAAATTTCCTTAAACTTTTCCCATGGAATTTCTTCAGGATTGAAGAAGAAATTCCTTTGTGCTGACCTCCACCACAAAGTTGCTTCTTGCTTCAATATATATGTTGCCAACTTGACCTTTAGATTCTCTGGAGTTCTCAATACACTGAAGGTCTTCTCTAGTTCATAGGTCCATTCTTCAGCTTTCTTAACATCACCCTTGCCATTGTAACTAATAACCATCTTCTGGAACCTTTCCACCATCTTGTTTATCTTTTCAAGTGTTAATTGAGAGGTTTCCAACACTCCACTAGGTACAGGTAAAGAATTATCCTGTATCGGAGTTGGAGTATCCTATCTGGTTATAGGAGCACTGGGTCCTATGTCAGGTTAAGCCTAGGCCTAAATGCTTGGTGCTTCAACTAGAGTAGCCTGAGGTTGTATAAGTTGAGGAAGAAGATTCCTCAATACCCTAGTCATCACCTCCCCTAGATTATTCACAGATGATCCTTCCATAATTCTCAGGGTCACTTTGAGCTGTCCACCTAGTTGTCCTTTTTGGTGGCATCTGCTCAAAACCCAGATTTCTATATAAGTATTCTACTTAACCCATTTCTAATATATCCAAATTTGGATTATTCCTTTGGACATATTGGGGCTATGAGTGACTGGATGAATGGTTCTGATACCAACAGTGACAACCTAGGTTTTTGTAACACATTTTGTAATACATTTTTCAAAGGCAGGGTTCTTAATAGTAAATTTTTTTTGCAAACAATACAAAGGAAATTCTTCTCTTTAAAATTCATTTGTAACAAAACCCAAGCCTCAACTCAAGGTACATAATACAAATAGACATTTTGTATAAAATAAAATTTTATTGAATACCAGGAATCATCCAATAGTTCACTCTTACACGGCCCCTATATTATAATTACAAACCATTGTCCAAATTACATAATCCAAATTTTAAACCTCACCTTACATTAAAACTCTCAATATAATACAATGCTCTCAAATAAAAATACATGTCTTCAGGGGACATACCCTGATTGATTATTCTCTTCAAGTCTTCTACCGCCTTAAGCTCCTAATTCTCCTTATCTGTTTATGAGATATGGTAAACATTCAAACATTTACAATATCTCAGCAAGCTATGCTTGGTAGGGGATACAAAAGTAAACTACTTCACTAATATAAGAATACATACCTCAATCATCACTCCATCATGGTTATCTACCCATGAGTTATCTCAACATAGAGTATATACGTTAATTATGTAGTATAGGATAAATCCATTAAAATAGTGAAAAATACTCAAAACTTGTTCCTTCCCCTGGCTATACTTCCACATAGGAGATCAATATTCAGCTAATTCTCATACAGGGATTTTCTTTCCAGAAACTCATGTAGTGGCATCTCATCATGCCATGGCATTACACTATGCCTATCATATGTGCATCATAATGCAAAATACATTAGGACTACTATGACGCAGCCTCAATCCATACAGCATGCTCGGATAACTGCATACTAATCCACTAATACCAATAGTGCAAATAACAAAATCCATGTCCGCATGGGGGGGCCATGGCTGTCACGGTGGCAGAGTTACCATGATTGCCCCACCCTACATTCAGCCTCTCTTTGCGCATGGTATCCATCATATAAATTTTAGGAAGCGGGTGGCCAAACCCTCATAACTTCCCTAGCATAGAATCCCTAGTCCTAGTACTATGTAAAACAAAATCACAAGCCACCATGCTTGTATGTAAAATACATTGTACATATTAGACGATGTGTCTGTTTAACTAAGGCTGGAATATTTTCTATGCCTTATTCTTAGGGTTTCCTTAGTTTACACATCTCATTACTTCCACCTCATTTGATTAGATCATTAGAATGGATCAGTTGAATTAGATCATGGACTTGGTTCACTTAGTTGGATCATGTGGTTGGATCATTATCATGCTAAGGTACCAAATATACTTGTATCATGAAGGCCTATAATTCTAGACAGAAGATCATGTATGTATACACATGAATCCTTAATACATTCTTGTACATCCACCTACCTCAAAGTGGTACCATGGTCTTGATTCATACACCTCAAGTGGTATTCACTCCACATTGCCCATCATGGTCTTGATTCATACATCTATCAAACTATATGTTTAAAGTTATTCTCCTATACAAATATTCTTACTACATGTATTCCTATAATGGATGCCCTAATTTTCCTTAAATCATGTTTGATCAAGGGTTTAGGTTCTCTATCTATATTTTTCTACACATACATACAAAACAAAATACGACATTAGTATTCTTATTGTTTTTGATCATTCAAGATCCTCTGGATCTCGTTTGATCATCCTCATCTTACTTACAATTTTTATTAGGGTTAGATAATTTACTAACCTTTTATGCTATTATTATTATTACTCAACCAGTTAATGTTTTACTGGTTGAGGATAGTTTATTCCATCCTAAGTCTAGACAGCTCCTCTTATGTCAAATTGGCTAAGGCTTACTAGTTGAATGGTTGAACACAAAGTGGTTACTTCAATCCTCATGTAATGAGGCATTTAGACCTCACAAATGTCAACGAAAGGTGGGGGAAGAGCAAGGCTCTATTAAAGAATCCCCTTAACCACCATGTTGATCATCCATTAGAGTGACCTTAACTCAACCTTTCATAAGGTTCCTATGAGCATTTTAACCCTAAGTGCTCTTTCTAATTGCTTTTAAATAAATCCATGAACATTTAAATGTCATTCATGGAGTTTCATTGTTCTCCTAATTTGGGCCAAGGTATTGATATTCCTTATAATATCCTACTAATTATAGCCCTTACTATCATTAAGTCCATGTCATTCATTCCATGTAAATGTCCTTCAACTCTAATTTCATTTAATTACATTTTCAATGTAATTGTCATAACATAAGCATTAAAGCATAAATAAATAAATAAATCTATAATTATATCTACTAAGCAATAAATGACAATTATAATAACATTCAATAATTCAAATGAAAATCTAACATGCCATAACTATTTATCATGATCCAATAGTCATTATTCATTTTTCATCTCTTTTAGGGTTTACATCTTGATCTTTTCATTTTCCTTTAGATCTAATACATCTTCTTGATGCGATTTCATTATTAGATCATCGATGCATCTCATCAAATTATCTGATCTTTCTTGATCCAACTGATGAAGAAGATCTTAAGTCATTTTATCCAATTTAAGGGCATAGATCTTAATCTATCCCAATTATCATCACCCAGTCCATAAATCCATATGATATTAACTTCATATCTTCATCAAAAGACATACATACTATCCAATCATCATTGATCAACTTGATCAAGGAGATTACCATTCATCTTTATAGATCTTACTACTTTTAAGGCTAGATCTCTTAATTAGACATAGATCAGTCAATTATAACCATTGATTCCATGTTTAAAAATCAAATATCATCAATGGATCAGAATTATATAGTTTGATCATTCCAATCTTCACTAATCATAAGAATTAGTAATGCTTTTCTTTATTAACAGAATTTTATATGCATCAAAACATAAATTTTCTAAGTTCAGTAAGTTCTATTCATCGAAAGGAATCCAACCCAACTTTTCAATCTCAATTAGGAGTTAAATTGTTATTAGAATTTGGATTCTAAGATTTCAGCCTGTTTTAAGGGATGAGATTGGATCTTACTATTTTTGTTTATTTAACTGATCTAGAAACCCAAAAATTTTACTATGATCATGATCTTTTAGGTTTTGGGACCCTCTAAACCCATCCACCGGTTCATATTTTCATTTTAAGGTCATCTAGATCATGATCTAATACCATTGGTATGGATTTTATTAACTATCACATGTAAATACAATTGAAAACATAGATTTAATGAGTTCAGTAACTTCTACAAGAGATAAGGAACCTATACAAACTTTCAGATATGAAATCAGAGCTGAATTGAGCTATTAATTGTAAAAATAAGATTCTAGTTCAAAATTTGGACGGCCCAGATCAAATTTGGGCTTAAGGGTGAGGGGGACAACCAGCAGCCCACGCCCCGTTATCGCCTATTACAGGTGGTTGATGGAGGTGACCGGCTATAGGCGAGACGGTCCAAATCCGGACGGTTGGATCACCCATTGCCAGATTTACTCCGTCCTTGACTATCAACGGCCCAAATTTCATCTCCTGGGATTTTAGGGCCCCAGGAATCCATCCAATAACTCAAAGATTTCATCTGAGCCATCCAAGATGGTGGATCTCAACCCTATTGTAGGATCCATTGTCTTCTACGAATCAATGGCCGAAGAGATCCCCTGGATGCCGAAAAACCCAAACTAAATGCTGAAATTGAAAGGGGGAAGAAAGGTGCACCTACCTATGCTGGTTCAGTGATGAGAGGGTCACCAGAGAAGAAGAAATTATGCCAGAGAAGATATAAGAAACACTATACATCGAAAAATATATAGAGTTAGATTTCTCCCTTGTCGTTTTCGTAGATAGAGTGAAACCTTGGGGCTTTTGTAGATCACCCCTCTGTGAAGAGTTTCAACGGTTCCAGATCAAGGTTTACCAGTTAGATTGGCCAAAATAACAAGAATTTATTACTGGAGATGGCACCCAGTACCGTTCTAGTTTTTGTTTTGATTTTCCCAGTGAGCCAGGAGGAGGATCACCAAAATTTCTTAAGGCTTTTGTAGATCTCCTCAGTCCAAAGAGATCCAACGGTTAAGATTGAAAGTTACTACAAGTAAATGGACGGATAATTCAAATAGGATTTCCTAGGAAGAAACCTTGGTTCATCGGGGACAATGCGTCCTTAGACGCGCTTCGATAACAGACATGAATTGTCTATCAGGTGCATCTATGGACACTCTCCCAGGGAAAGTGAGAGAAAGAAGGAAAAAAGAAAATTTTGGGGAATATTGGGGAGGATTTTGGATCTGTGATTTTAGGGCATGGTAGAGAACCTCGTGACGAACATTGGGAAAATTTTTGGGATTTTTATGAGCTATTTATAGGGATTTTTGGAATTTTCCATGATTACATGTAATTATCATGTTCAATTCTTTTCATTATTCAATGTTCATTGGATTCCCACTACCACCTCCTTCTACACTATGGTAGTGGTTTGACCCATGATTATACATTTTCTGGCCATTGGATTCCTTTGTGGGTCCCTTGTGGGACCCACGAAGGTGTGAAAAGACCATTTTGCCCTTTTAATTCCAAAAATGGAGAAAAATAGGGTTTATTCCCATGAACTCGGAATTGATTGTACTTAGTGGAGTTGGAATTTTATTTCTGATTAAAATCCAAATTTTTATGTCTTAGAAATTGGTTATGAGTAAAATTACCATTTTACCCTTTTATTCATAAAAAAGGAGAAAATTAAGGAATTTTCATCCGATCTCAGAATTTGATGTACTTATAGTCATTCTGAAGGGTTTTTCAAGTATGTTTTAAATTATACATGTCTTATACCTTTACTGTACTTCTTTGAGAAGGTCATTTTTATTAACGCTAATATTCCAACCTAATTTTTCTTGAAAATTTCAATTTATTTATTCAATCTCCTTACAAAAGTTTGGGGTGTTATAGTTTTCCATAGGATTCTCCCTTGATTTCAACCATACTAGTTCATGAGTGAATGTTGGAACAATTGAAGAAGAAATTCATTTTAATTGAGGAGCGATAAAATTAAGTGAACATCATTGTAATAGTATTTAAGGTTCAGATTTGGACTACATGTATGGAGTGTTATGTTGATGAACTTTTGATTTGATTCATTGAAGTTAGTTGGAAATTTCAATTCATGTTTATGTCCAGCAGTAAATTAACTTTGTTCTTGAATGTTTGAATGCATTAGAAGTAATTAATTTCATGTTTTACATGCTCAAGTCATTGAATGTTTCAATTACTTTACTGTTGGAATTTCTTTGCATGAATGGTATATGTTAATTTGCAGCACATATAAGCATGTTCACTTGATTCTTCATGACCCAATTAGGTTTTAGATAACTTATTTAATGTTAGAAATAGATTACACGCTTTGGTTTCCATAGTTGATTAAATCTACTACTATCTAATGAATCATGCATATCATTCCATGGTTAGATATATGTTAATTGGGTAGTTTTTCCTTTCATTGTTTGTTAGTAATTGCTTTTATTTATTTATCTTATTTATTTGTAGTTAGATTCCATTAGTTTGCATCTGAGTTAGATGGGAAGTAATCAAATTTGTCACACTTGTTAAAATAGTTGATTTGGTTGCTTACTTTTCTTAGTTTTGTGTGATTAGGAAAGTAGTTTGTTAAAGCATATTTTCCTTAGATTAGTTGTTAATTTTATGTTATGAATGTTAGTGTACAAAATTTGATAAATTTCATTTTAGGAAAGTTTCACTTTAGGAAAGTCATAAAATTAGAAGTTTTAAATTTAGGAAAGTTTTAAGTTTAAAAAGTGCATGTTCTAGGAAAGTTTTCAATTTAGCATGTTTCTTGGTTTTGCTTAGTTTCCACTTTCATGTGTTAATTTTCACTTTTAATTTATTCAAAAATCACTTGAATTTGGCTAGGTTAGATAGTTTAAAATAGGGATCCTTAGCATCACATTAGTTCAACATCTCGTGGGATCGACCTCACTAGTGTACTATATAGCAAACAATTCGTGTGCTTGCAAGTTTTAATTAAAACAAAAACACCTCATGAGACCTAACTGGTCCACTAGGATAAACTAGGGGCTTAAGGGCTTGTTGCACATGTCAAATTTAATCATTAGTACCTACTACAGAGGCACTTTGTACCAATTTTTGAAAAATGGTTTTTGAGATATTTTGCTCTAGACTAGCAAAATGTTGACTGGGAGGTGTAATAAGTGTTTAATTTTGCATAAAAATCACTCAATTAATTACCCATATGTTTCAACTTATAGAGGTAAATTAGGATTTTTAGAACAAAATTCATAACACATGCATTTTTTATCTAATGAAGCAAAAGTTATTATTTTGTAGGTCCATAGCTAATCTAAGGTAAGTACATGATTAGCCATATTTTTTTAATATTTAATCAGGGGTTTTCACTTTTTGTAGGAAGTAAAATGGTGATCCAATGGTCGAGATCAATCGGGATGGAATTGAAGATCAAGTCAAAGACTAAAAATCATCATTTTAGCATGAAAACAAAGGCCAAGGTCATCTTGTGGACCAGTATTGGATGCAATTAAAGGAGCTAAAGATGGCCAAAGTGGGCCCATGAAGCAAGTCATGCATTCTCACCACCTTTGCATGGAGGCCACTTACGCTACCTTAGTCATATAAACCATGACAAAAGGCTTCCAAAGCTAGCCAATGGAGCCTTCAAAGTGAGACCTCTAAGCTATTAAGCTAAGCTAAATGAAAGGCTAGGATTGGATGAAATTCAAGAGAATTATCCATGATGTTTCAAGTGATATTTTGAAGATAATTAGGGAAAATATTATTAGGATAAGTTGGCATATAGACCAATAGGATGAGAGCCTTCCAATTTTTATGTTTTCCCCACTTTTTCCCACCTTTTTTTTTTTTTTTATCACTTTCCATCTCACACCAAAGGCCACCAAGAATTTGACTTTTCATTCAATAGTCCTACCATTCCATAACTCTTTCACCTTCCTAAGCTCCTATCCTAACCACCCAACTAATCCCAAAGCCTTAGGAACCCAATTAACCAATCAAAATTTTCCATCTCGCCTTTATTTCCTATGTTTCTCCTACACCTCATTTTCCTTCCACTTTCCTCTCACCTTCTTTACCCATTCCTATCCCAACCAACCACAACTCTCCACCTCATTCTCGCCATCTCTCTCTTATCTCATTCTCACAACAATTTGTTAGGTTCAATGATTTTGGAAGTTGGGAGATTCCCCTTCCTAAAAAGTAGGCGTCTCCCACGTACTCCACTCCAAAAGAGGGCGCCCACTTTCCTCCTTCAAAACCTTAGCCTCCACTCATATTAACCATCCAAATATCTTGATTTCATCCCCACCATACCTTACTATTATGGAACCCTCGAGAAAATAGGAGAAAAAGTATAAAACTCCACAAAAAACATAACAGAGGACATAACTTTCACTAAAGGAAAAAGATGCATCCTCCCTTAGAAGGAGACGTCCTCTTCCTTCTTCTCCATTCTCCTCTCTTATGCCTTTGTGTTGTGGACTCCATGGGTGCTGCTATCTTCCTAAAGGTGTGTGACATCTTCTAGAAATATTCCACACTTTATTTTGGGAGTGTTTGATTCAACCTTCAAGGTTAATTTCTCTTGATTCCAATTCTTGTTTTCCTTGGTTCTTTCC
Source organism: Warburgia ugandensis (assembly GCA_035236585.1). Lineage (NCBI taxonomy): Eukaryota > Viridiplantae > Streptophyta > Magnoliopsida > Canellales > Canellaceae > Warburgia > Warburgia ugandensis. Next base: position 45,291,969 of record CP141133.1, read on the forward strand.
ATGCTAGTTCTACCTTGCCCTCTTTTGTTGTACCTTTCCTTAGAAACAAGATTAAAGGCTGGTTTTCCCATGGAGTGACAGCCAAGGGAATCATCTTGAATCTAGTTTTTCCTTTTCCTTTCATAGCTTTTGAGTTCACTTTTAGATTCCTTTTAAATTCTGGCTTTGTCTTTCATTAGTTTCTATTGATCTTTGCTTATATTTCATAAGATTTCCTTCAAATATCAAGGTTTGTTGGAGAAGGAATCTTTGTTAATATTTGTTTTTGGATTCAAGTTAGAAGGAATAGTGATGTGTTTCATTCAAAAGTGGACATCAATCTTCTATATAATCCATTGTATGCCATAAACTTTTGATGATTAATGGAATACGTTTTACTTGATTATTGACCATGCTTCTTCTTAAATGTTTAATTTATGTTGATGGGACATTAAGGAAGTGAAAGTTTAATTCTGAAATATGTAGCAATTTAATTAAAAGACCTCTAAAATCATGCATTCAATCCAAGGATCGAACACATGACTAAGAGGAGCCTTAGGGCTGAAGTTGGACAATCTTGTTTATGTGCTTGTTAACTTGTAGTTCCATAGTTTAATATTTCACATCTACTAATTTGAAATGCAGTTATCAAAATATGTTGGAACAATGCATGTAAGCCATGGCTGAAACACATAGCTATGATTGATTTAGTGAGTAAATAGATTCCAAGGTTTAGCATTCATTCAAGTAGGAGAAACTAATTAAGTTGATCTTGCTTAGTTTGCTATTAGTTGTTAAAGCTCATTCTCTTAATTTCCATTGCATTCCTTAAACAATTACATGATTAAGAAAGTATGTGTTAAAGCTGTTTTCCATAGACTAGTTTATTAATTTCATGCTTAGGAGAATTATTTCAAGAAATTTGTTAAATCTTCACTTAAGGAAAGTTTCACTTTAGGATAGGTTTTATTTTAGGAAAGTCATCAAATTAGAAAGTATTCAATTTAGGAAATTTTAATTTTAGAAAGTGCACATTTTAGGAAAGTTTTAAATTTAGCATGTTTGTTGTTTTGTATAGTTTCTACTTTTTATGTTTTAGTTTCCATTCTTAGTTTAGGTTAAAAATCACTTGAATTTGGCTAGGTTAGATACTTTAAAGTAGGAACCACAAGCATCACATTAGTTCAACTTCTTGTGGGATCAACCTCACCAGCGTACTATATTGCAAACGATTCATGAGTTTGCGAGTTTTATTTAAAATAATAACATAGCCTTTTCACCACTAGTCTTGCTTTAAAGCATTCAATTTTCCCATACTCATAAAGTAAATCCATCGACATCCAACTAGTATCTTTCCTAGTGGAGGATCGAGTTCCCATGTTTCATTTTTTTGCAAGGATTTCATCTCTTTGCTCATAGCTACTTTCCACCAAGGGTCAGCTAAGGCTTCCTACACACTGTTAGAAGTGGATATAGTAAATAATTGATTTACAAATGACATATTTGATTTTGATGAATGAAGGTTAGACACATAATGGCTCATGGGATATTTGATTTTACTAGAAAGTTCAAGTTCATATGTGGGTTTAGGAATACCTCTGGCATGATGATATGGTAATTTTCTGATTGACTCAGACACTAAGTTAGGAGCATCCTCAACAATCAATTGGTTTGGTGTATTAGTTGTGAGTGACTCTAATTAGACCGAAGCATTTGCTGGAATCACATTTTCAGTTTTTGGGCATTCATTACCACTTGATCCAAAATTACACCCTCTTCTTAATTGTCTGTCTAACTTATGAGTCATCACCATTGGAATCCAAATTTATACCACTTATATCCAAAGTTACCTAGGCTCAGAGGAAAAATACATTATGGATTCATGGAAAACAGCATCCATTGTGATAAACATTTGTTAAGTTGAGGGATGATAACATTGGTACCCCTTTTGATGATCAGCATACCCAAGGAAAACATATCACATTGCTTGAGGAGTCAACTTGCTGTGCTAATGTTTATGGAGGTGTACAAAGGAGACACAACCAAAAATATGGGGTGGTAAATCTGGGATAGCTAGGGCAACAACTACTTCAGTGAGAGCCTGGAATGGTGTGCAAAAGTTAATGGATTTGGAGGGTGCCTGATTCATTAAATATGCTGTAGAGGTAAGCACTTCTCCCTAGTAAGATAATGGAATATGAGCTTTTATCAATGAAGCACGAACAACCTCTAGTAAGTGTTGATTTTTGCACTCAGCAACCCCGTTGTACTAAGGTGTATTGGAACAAGTAGTTTGATGAATAGCTTCGTGTACTTCCAAATACTATTGAAGTTTAGAACTATGATATTCTCCACCATTATCACTACAGAGAACCTAGACTTGTTCCTTGTACTAAGTTTCAACCATTTTATGAAAATTTTGAAATAACAAGTTCACTTCAGTTGTGGATTTCATCTAGTACAACCATATCATGCTAGTACAATCATCAATAAAGGTAACAAACCAACATGATCCACCCAAAGTAGTGACTTTGGATGGACTCTAGGCATTAGAATGTATAATCATAAATAGAAGTGGACAAGATTCACACTGAAAACTAAAAACATCAATTTTTTTCAAGTAAAGTAGGAAATAATTTTTTTAGATAAGCAAAGGAAGCATGCCCCAAACGTTGATGCCATAATCAGATTTCAAATGTCTTCTTCTCTTCCTTAGAGCAATCCATTGTTAAAGCTTGATGTAACCTATTAAAACTCTTTGACACCAAGTCCAAGTACTATAGCTTCCCTCATCTAATACCACAACCAATCATCTGTCTAGTTCGGATGTCCTTAAACGCACAAAATTCAGGCCAGAAAATTATCACAAAAGGTAAATTTGAGGTCATTTGGGAAACTGACAACAAGTTATAATCTAATGATGGAACAACTAAAATAGAATCTAAATTCAAAGCATCAGTGAGGGTCAAAGATCCTTCCCCTATAACTAGAGTCGAAGTACCATTAGCAGCAGAAACCAATCTTTGTGAGGACAAATTAAGAGAAGAGAATAATAAGGAGAACTAATTTCGTTCTAGATGATTCAACAATTTTTTCACTTGTTTTTCTTTCTCTAGTGGAGGCTTCACGATTTCTAGTATTCAAAAGGGTGAGTATAAAATTTTTAATATGAACGAATTCAAAGGCTTCTAAAAAAAAAATATTGCAGGGGTTGAAGAACTTCAGAGACCAAGCTCTAATACCATATTGATATATATAATTCTAACTATGACAATGGAAAGAATGATAATAATGACCCAAAATTTTCAAGTGTGAGAATGTATTTATTTTCAATTGACATGTCTTGGAAATTCAATCTATTAGTTAAATTAGTGACAGGTTGTCAAAAGTGAAATTTCAAAAGAGTTAAAACTATTAAAAACACACTTAAGGTCATTTTAGTCATATCACCTATAGGCTTTATGAAGAAATGGAAATTTTATAGACTTCAAACCAAGTGTTGAGACCCCCATACTTGGATTACAGTAAAAAATATGATTCCAATAATACTAAGTTTGCTAAAAATGGAGTTTGGATGAATAAGTTGTGATTTTTCTAGTAAAGAAAAATTTTGTAATTTTTTCTAAGTGGAACCCACTTACATGAATCAAGTATTTACTATTGAGTGACATTGGAAGATCATCATGAGTGGCATGCATCTCTTTCTAATGGAAATTATGCTATTTAAAGTAAAGAGAGCATCATAATTGAATGTTTAAATAAAAAAAGTAAAGCAAAATCATTACTAAAAGAGGGGGCCATTTTGATATTGGCACCCGCTCCTCTCTTAAAACTAAAACAAATTGTACTGATTTGTTACCTGATGTAGAGAAGAAAGAAAGGAGAAGAGACCAGAGGAAGGAGAAGAAAAGGAAGAAGGAGAAGGAAAGAGAGGAGAAAGGGAAAGAGAGAGACCACGGGAGGGAGGCAGTTGCTGTGAGAATTTCTCCAATGACCTACAAACCTCAACTACCAATACTATGTAGTGACAGTGATAAAGACAGCAAAGAAGATAGAAATTGATGGGAGATTTGAATTATCTGTTCCATTCAAAGTGTTCTCCACTCTCAGATCTACAAAGGCCCTAAAATTAGTCAAAATTAGGCAAGAAACAAGGGAGAATTGAAATTGAAGAGTAGTCATCGGTGACTGTCAAAACTTTGGCAACCAACACCCCAATTTTGATACTTTCTAGCATCAAACAACTTTGGATATTCACTTTAGAATATTGTAGGTAAGCTTCTGATCTACAAATTCCCTAAAGAAATTTTGAAACATGAAGAAGAAATTATCACCGACAATGACCACAATTACCTTCTCTGTCGACAGTCTATCATCACTAGGGACTTGCTATTTTTTTGTGAAAATGTTGGTTCAGATATGGGATCTAATATCATTTGACCATTAAAAATTAGATCCAATGTTGATCCATGATTGGCAACTCATGATCTGCAAATCTGACTGTACAGTAGCAAGATTGTGATGTGCAGATGGTAATAATTTGTAATTGATGACTTGAAAACTATTATCTTACATTAGATCTATAGATCAATAGCCTTAAAAGCCAATGTGACCTTTGATCTTGGTTGGATCATCCATCCATGGCTATAAAAAGATATCTATACAAATATCTTACTGCTTGTTAGTAACCTATAATAGATTGAAAGACTCTAATAACTTCAATTAAGCCCTGATCTTCAATTAATGATAAGAAATACATGATCCGATAAAATTATTATCGTGAGTCAAATTCTAAGAGTATGAATTGTTAATCTATAATCGAAACTATACGATCAACACGTTGATTGGATTTCTGAGTCATACACACTACTATTGATTAACTTAAACTGTCTAATTTTTAAGGCAAGTGTACTCTCATCTAAAATTTTCATTCACGATATTAATTAAAATCATAATGAGTGTACTTTCAATTATAACTAAATGTTACTTAAGATCCATATTGAATTTAAAAGATCAAATATGCATTGAATGTTATACTCTATATTTAGTATGATCATATATTTTTTATTATTCAATTTTGTATATTGAATGATCGGCTTTGAGAATTTGATACCTTGTATGTTATACAGACAAAACTATGTCTTGAGATTGATTTCATAAAGTTGAAATATTTAACATTATATATTGAAAATTAGTTGAGTAAATTGAATCAAAATTAGTATTTGAAAATTTGTTGGCATTTGAAATACACAGATTTGAATTTGATGTCCACTTATGAATAAGATTTCTTACTCTAATATCAATTATGAGATTTGATATTGGAATTTATATTTGAAGTATTTTTATTATATTTAGGTTTGATTACGAATCAAATTTTCATAATGAGATAAAATTCTCGATTATTCTATTTTGATGATCAGATTTGTAATACTATGATTTGGAATCGTATTTGATAATCAGCCTATATCTGAAGTATTCAAACTTATATTCTGATATGAAGTTTAATAATTAGTGATATGGCTGTGATTTATATTTTGTTTAATTTGAGAAAGATTCTCAAATTATCTATTTTGAAAGATTTGTTTTGGTATTTGAATTTGTATCCGAATTTGAGATATGTTCCATCGATTATTTGATTTTCCAGACTTCTGGGTTATTTGGCTAGTGATTGATCAACACTATGATTTGGACTCTTTTGATGAGGAGTATTTGTTTATACCTCTGCAATTAGGTGATATGAACTTCATCTGATCAATGGAGTAGTGTACTTATTGGACCGTATGTCAACAGTATCACTTTTGAACCAGATCTTTGGATCTTCTGGCCAACAATTGATCAACATCAGATATCTAATATTTGGACTCTTTGGATAAGAGTATTTGTGTAGCCACCGCAGTTTGGTATTCTGAGCCTTATTTGATCAATAAGGTGGGTGAACTCGTTTGGATGGTAAGTCAGCGAGGATCATTCCAACTATCTGTATTTATATGTACCAATGGAAACATTTCAGTATCAGTATTTGAAGGTATCAATGGTACTATATCTATTTTTGAAAACTCCAATGGTGTTATTTCGGTATTTGAAAGTGATTGAACAATTGGTGCAATTTCAGTTATTTGATTAATATTATAAGTTTCATATTTGTATTTGAGAAACATTGAAGGTGTTATTTCTATATTTGAATTTGACTACACCAAAGGTTGTAAATTTCGTTATCAGTTGCTGATTTGTATAAATGTTATCTTTAGTATTTGTATTTGAATGTTTTTATCTAGACTTAAGCCTAAGGGTATTATTTCTAATTATATGAATTTGAAGGTTGTATATATTATTTCAGTAAATTGAAATTTGAGAATATCAAGGACATTCTTTGATTTAAAGATGATCTATTTGTCCTAGATCTATATATCTGAATTTGGAAGAATAAGTTTGAGAAAATCCATTCATGATTACATTTGAAATTTTATGATATGAATTGGAATTTTATGTTAAATGATTATTGGAAGGAATGAAAAAGTTATTTGTATTTAATATATATATATATATATATATATGAACGTTATGGAAAGTTATTTGTGAAAGACCATGGTTATTGAGCTGAAATAAGATTTGTTATAGTATTTGAATTTCTAATTTATTGTAAGAAATGTGAACTTTCATATATCTAAATCCATGAAATTCATATTCAATCCAAGTGTATAATATGGTGAATATGAAAAGTATTGTAAATAGTGGTTTTCAATGATTGTGAACTTACACAAATGCAAGTTTGCTAAGATATTGTATTTGTTTACAATATCTTAGATTAGGTGAAATGATTGTGGAAAGAGCAACATTGCAATTCAGGAGTAAATTCAAACAAAAGACTGTGGGATGAAGAATTTTCATTATGGGTGATTGTGTTTAGTACTGTATGCATGATTAGATTTTTATTAACTGAGGATTGTGTAATATGTTTTGACTATTGAAAGATCTGCATGTTGTATTTGAAGTTGTGAAGGTGGGAGAAATTCTCACTATATTAAGATTTGCCATATCATGATAACATACCAGGTGAACCGCATTGCATGCTTTAAATGCTAAAGTTCAAAAAATAGGACTCTGTTGAAATTTTGTTAGAAATGTTGATGCTTGGATTTTAAAAATGTCTTTAAAAAAAATGGTTCAAAAAATCTAGGTCGTCACAATGATATTCAAATCTCAATAAGAGAACAAGAAAGGTACAGTATATATAGTACAAATCAAGCTAACTTAAGAAACTAGTAATACAAAAAATTAGGAAACTAATTATTAGGAAATTAGCTTTGAATCTAGTAATTCAATAGTCAATCCTAATTGTACAATTGCTATAAAATTGGATTACATGAAAAAATTCTCAATAATGAATTCAGCAAATAATAACCTATATGATTCCGCCCTAAGACTGGTATATTTTTCACTTACCTACCTGGCCCATCTCTTTCTAATATCTCTCTCAAATTACTTTTCCAACTAGCCCCCATTCATGTTTTCTCCTTACCTGCGTGCTTATCCTTTTTACCAATAAAATAAAATGAGTAACTTGATGGGTAATTGACACCAATTCCCAACATATAAGCCAATTATTAATTAATGGCACTAGGTTTGCTGTGTTTCCAGTTGCATGCATTTGTGCATCATTGGTCACAAGGGAAATGATAATTCCTCCTCCTCAGCATACTTGATTTGCCTCTTTAGTGGTTTTTTGTGTATTTGTAGTTTAATTTTCAGCTTTTCTAACCCTTGTCTGTTCATAGTCACTAAAATATCCCCCTCCCCCATTCCGCCACCAAAAAAAAAAGATAAAAAACACCGACAGAGGCAGGAGTATATTAGTTGGTGGAGCAGAAGCATCATTTCCCTATCTATAATTGGGGAATTGATATTTACACTCAAACATCCAGACAGTTTTTCAACTTGGTAGTTCTACTTATCTGATTTACTTTTAGTTTTACACTATGCAAACTCACATGAATGACATGCTTAACTTTTATGGTTGTCTATGCTGGCTCCCTATTATTGTATTACCCAAAGTTACATGGCTGTGGCCACTTTCCTCGGTGGCTTTATTTCTTATCAGATCACGTGACAATTTTTTGCTTTGACTAAGATGTGTCATCATCTCCTATCTTACTTTCAACGTCAAAAAGAGGACACTATCAGCACATAGAAAAAGTGGATAGATGTGTAATGGTTGTCTCACCCTACTTTAGACGTTTGTAATGATGTTTACAATTTGGTACTGACTTTGTCGCTCTCTATCATTCTATCTGGCGGATCTCTTAAATCAGCCTAATAATAATACTCCGGAAGATGAATGATTTGGACCAAAACCCAAAAGGATAGACCCATTTATTCTTTTGGCCGGTAGACCACATAAAACTAGAAATGGTGAAAGAAAGAACAACCACGCAATCTTTTACTTTTGATAGGTGATGGATTCTTATGAGTGACAAATTGTGACAACCTGAATTTTAAATGACTTTTTATCAATTCTTTTAAAAAAATGAGGCCTTTAATTGAAAATTTCTTTTGAAAAACAAATATTAAAAATATTTTTCCGTGAAAAGATTTTTATAAAAATCCCGAGTATCATTTCGAAAAAGATTTTTCTGATAATAGTTATCTTTAAAGTATTAATTACGCATGAAATATGCTTCCGAGAAATGTAGGGAGTGCAATTTTTGAAACTAGCATGTGATTAGGTAGGCACAAACTAATCTGTTATCTGGCAGAGAATAACCCAACGCATCAATACTGGTCTTATTCTGATTCAGAGTCCCTTCATCCAATAAGTTTGTTTAGGGTTTTAGCAAAAAAACGTGAATCATTGGTAACTGGTTATATATAGTCTTTTGATAGAATAAATGTTTGGCATGGGACCAAAGGCGTATGGTTTGATAATATGCAAGTTTAATAATATGGATACATAGATTTTTCATGCAGGACAAAAATGGGAAAATGCCCTTCATAATTTCCGGACTCGTTAAGCAAACTAAGAAATCCTGATTAGTTATTGCCTTCAATTTGAACCAGAATTAAAAATGAAGAATGCTGGTATAGAACACGACGACATCTTAACAATAATGCAACTCCTAAGTTTATTATAGTGGGCCCTACATACTATCAATCCATGCTATTCATCTGACTCTCCCAGCTCTAGATATCTACTGGCACTTAAGTCATGCCAAAAGCATATCTCTTGAACTGTCAGAATCTGTACATAAGCAATGAATTAAAATACCATTTCTTACATGTTACTGGATCCCTTTAGACATATTTTTGGGCTATTGGCTATCCAAAGTTAAGTCAGATTAACAGCATGGATCTATATGAGCCACCATTACAGAAGCGAAGTTGCACAGCTGTTGGGTATTGTCGCGATCTAAAGAATTGCGCTAACTCTTTCACGCAACAAAGCGAGAAGCGTGACTCATTTTATGTGTGACAGGTTAGGTAGGTCGGATAACTTGATCCAGTAGACGATTCTTACTAGTACGCATTGTCTATCATCACATGTTAATAGGATAGGCAAAACTCCTTGATATACCCCTTGAGATCAAATGCATATTTTTCAAAGCCAAAATATTCCCCATTTTGATGACCGCCCCTACCAATAAGTGATTCGAACAAAGTCGATCATCTCTCTCCTCTTATGTGATAACACCATCTTCTTTGCAGCTCTGGAAGTTAAATGTTGGTCACGTGTGATCTCCAACTCCAATGTACATAAACTAGAGGGAAATAACAACCATTCGTTACTTGGAATGCATGGATAATCAATCAAATATCAATGAACAATGAGATTAATATGTAGTCTTATACAGTTTTCCATGACAATATATCTCTTAAACTAACAAGCTACAAGAGAATAAAATCATAAGAGATTATTAGATTGGGTGACTTACGAGATGGAGAAACACTTAGCTATCAACCTTTCCAAAGATAAATAATATGCGCTAAAAAATAGGAAGAATAGGGCTTGAATCCACCAAAGAAAAATCGCACAACCAAACCGAGTGAGATTCTTCTTCTTTTTTTTTTCTTTTTTTTTTATGCTTTTCTCCAAAATGAGAGAGAGAAGAGAATTTCTTCCATACATATTATGCATTGAAGAAAAATGGGCTTTAGCCACGTGTGTTTATATTTATCATTCATCCAAAACATTCATCTGACTTGGCCTCAATTAGATATCCTTGGTACATAACTTCATTTCTAGCCCTTTTATGGCTATATAATGGGTGCTGTAAAATGAGAAAACTCTTTTACCATCTATTTTATGACCATAAAAGGACAAGAAATGAACATCTTAGAAATTTCTAGTGGGAATGTCAAAAGACTTTCATTTCTAGCCCATTTACGCCTATATAATGGACGGTGTAAAATGAGAGAACCCCCTTTCTATTCATTTACGACTATAAAAGGACAAGAGATGAAGGCCTTGGAAAGTTTAAATAAATGTGAGTTTTAGTACCAAGGACATCTAATTGAGGCCAAATTAGATGATTCTCTTGGATCTATAAAAAATACAAAAATGTGGGCAAAAACTCCATTTTTCTCCGATACATGTCAATACATACAACAGAAATGAGAGAGAGAGAGAGAGAGAGAGAGAGAGAGAGAGAGAGAGAGAGAGAGAGAGTTGTACAGATTGTACAAGAAAGCATATCTCTCTCTCCTCATCTAATCACTTCTACATTAAGCCTCCATGAGAATAAGACTTGATGCTCTAGCTTAATTTAGGGAGTTTCTTTTTTGTTTTGGTACAATGAAGAGTCAAAAGCAAACTGCCTACAAGCATATACTAATTACTAAATCTCCCCAATAAGAGGAAAGTACCACCTCGAACCTTCGACCAAGGAGAGACGCCATGATATTTACCGTCAACTGTGCTAGATGGCTTTCATTACTTGGAGAGCTAGTTACCCTCTTTACCAAGTCAACTAACTTATGCTGAGCCCGTTCATGGACACCATGCTGGTCTTGAATATGTCCCAATAAGATCTAGCGATTGCAACTGTCCAAAATAACTAAGTAATCATACTAACCAAATTGGTTCAATCACATAAATCAGAACTTGGAATCGTGGAGTTTGGTCGTCCACTAAGATTAATAGTTAAAATGGGAAGATCTATTGCATTCATACAGTACGATAAAGATTCCATTGGACTCGGACTTTCAGCATACCAGGATCCAATTTACTGATAGAAATGTGGATTCGAGGTTTAGTCAACTAGATCCGAACGGAACCAAATCAATCTTACAATCACATTACTGGTATCCAATTGATACAAGAGCATAGGATTGGTTCATACATCTAATATTAGCTTAGAATCCAAAAATTAAAATAATTCCATTATGTTCTCTTCTTTTTCCGGTCTGTGATCCATTTTTTCTTTCCTATTCAAAACTGCTTCACAGAATGTAAATATCTTTCAATTTTTGTCTTTGCCTGATCTTTCTGCTGGTCCATGCCTCTGTTATTCCTTGTCCTCTAAATTCCTTGTGTAGGTCTAATTTGGAAAGTTTTGTTCACACATCCCCCGTTTTCTGGCAGGATTCCGATGGTAATATTGTTCTTGACGATGACACATATGGAGCTAGAGGAGACAGTGATCAAATGCACACTTTTGCACTTTTCTGATGCTCCTTCCATTCGCCTTTGGTAATCGTTTACGGGGTACTGGTTCTGTACTGAGACAAGACATCATGTTGGACGGTTGTCCAGGTGTTTTCCATGACTCAATGGGCCACATTCTAAAAATCTATCTCACCCTCATGGATGATCTTCCCATTGCTTCTTTGAGTTGTTGAATATGGTAAACAGATTCACCGTCCATTTTCGAAGTAATTAAGAAAAGCAGTCAGCATTTGCTAAGATCATCGGATTGTCAAGATTTTTCGACTGCTAAAACTCACTGAAAATCGTGGTGGCATCCTGATAAACTATTAGGGTATCACATGATCAATGGAGCAGATGAGTTCACTGACAAGTACAGCCACCTCAGTGTCAAGCCAAATCTGCCAAAGAAAATAAACGAAGGAAAGTTTGCCCAAAAAACTCTAATTTTTTTAAAAAAATTGTACCCTGAATTAAAATTTAATTTGTACACATCCTCAATTTAAAATATGCTAACAATTGCACCAATTCTCTAACACTAACCAACACCGTTAACATTTTGCTGATGGGGCTACCTACATGCCAAGCCAACATCTGTGCGGTTGTTGACCTGATGATCTGGTAGGGACCACTTTTTTTTCTTATGCAATTCTTTGGTTTTAGCTCTCGATTGTTGCCCATCTCTCAGCCAAAATACCAAGGAAAAGAGAAGGTCCAGCGATTGGAATAGATTCACGGTTTATAAGGACAATGAAAAGAAACCCAGGACAGATATGGCGTCCAAAGCAATTGCAAGTCCTGAGAGTAAATGAACAGCAGCCAAACGGCCTAAACCGGTATAAACATTGAAAGAGGAAATTATATATCAAAGAAAACTCAATAAAACATAGACAAAATCACTTAATCACAAACAGGCGAACTCAATCTGTGGTTTGAATTCCTTTTGCATCGTTGTCAGAACCCTCAACTGTTCATGGAAAAACCCTACTTTTGAATGCGGATTTGGCATTATCCTGCCGACATGGTTCATTCACCAATGAAGAAAATCGAACTCCCTCTCCAAATGACGTCCAGTGAGAGCACTTCTCTCGAAACTAAAGCTAGGAAGAATCAAATGGCCAAGAAAAAGTATCCACGAAATTGGGGGGGAAGCGTTGAAGTACCGGGATCAGGTTCATTTCCCCAATCTTCTTGTTGGAGTAAGCGAGAAATCCTTGTAAAAAGAAAAGAATTGCCATTAGATTGAAACAACAAATGAGACTTGTGGCTTTCATGAATCAGAATCTTAACCGCTACGTGCCACTTCATAATAAGAAAGAATAGAATATAATGAGATAGATTGAAGTAGTTCACTATTATATGGATACAAGAGATCACCAAAATTATGGATAGAAGGCTAAACTATAGAAATAGCTCACCACCCCATGGATATAGAAGAACCACCACTATAGAGATATAAAACTAATGGAATATAATTAGCTCATCACTTTAAGGATGCAAAAGAATCACCACCTTAAAAATACAAAATTAAGCGTCTGATCTAACTAGGATCCCTCCAAGAGATACAGAATACAAAAAAGCCTGAAATTCACTCATACTTTCTCAATGAAAAAATCCAATTCACTATGCTTTGATTTATGCTATAACAGGTATAAATAAATAGGCACAGCCCTCTCTCATAAGCAATGTAAAAGACTAAAAGCAACTACCTAAAAATAATAGTTTCATAGACTAAGTATTAGCTTCTAAGTCTCAGGCACTTTTCAAACTATGATTTTCTAAATTTGGATGCCTTCCAAATTACACTTTCTAATTATTTAAATTCATTCAAACAAATTCTGTATACATACATAGCTATATAGCTATATATATATATATATATATATAGTAGTTTTTTAATTTCCTTAACTTATCATGTAAGAAGTTTCCTTAATCTTTACTAGTCAACATATATTGACCAAGGAAAACTTTATGAAGACATTTTGACTATGGGGAAATAGGGAAGTGCTGATCCAAATGTTTTGACATGGGATGCCTCCCTTTGACTAATTTTAGATGTCCAAATTTTGTGATTCAATACATTTGTTTCTATAAAATCCAAGATGTTCATTAGTATTTGATCTGTCCATCCTTGTTGGTCCAAGATGTCCATCGTTGTTGATCCAAAATGTTTTCTCTTTGAGGATCTATAACGTTAAATTCTTGAGGATCTAATACGTTCAAAATATGTGGTTTTAAGACATTTTGATTATGATGTTCTAGGACATTTAATGCTTGATTGATCTTATCCTTCTTTGATCCACCATTGATCTTCTAAATTAGAGATACTCCCGTATCACCATGGACATTAATTCTTCATGTGAAGAGAATTAAGGGTCTATCAATGTGACGACCCGGGTTTTCCCATGCATTTTTAAATGCAATATCTAATTCCTAAGGCGGGATGCATCCCTATTTGAAAACCACTTTATAAAAACCATGCAATGCAGCAGAAAACCTTTTAGTTTTAAACTCATTTTGAAAACCTCGAGTGCCATTTGCTTTCACAACAACCAAGGTAGTTTTTGAAAAGCTTTAGAAATCATAAGTGTTTTTCCCCAGATCTATCCAATCACAGCACACAGCCCAACTGTAAATAAATACAAATACATGTCCAAAGGGTTGAGAATTTACTTACATGTATAACTGTCTCCTTTTTAATTCACTTGCTCGTAGCACTAATATCTCCTGAGACGTCTTCTATTTGTGAGTGAAACTATCCTGAAAAATATTAAGGATAGGGTGAGTATATATTATACTCAGTAGGAGTCTATCACTACTAGTTTTGCAATGTATGAGATGTTTAAAATCATATGCTCATAAAAACATATGCATGTTCGAATAATCATGTTCAATATCGATATTAAAAACTACTGTCAAGCCAGAATATTGACGACTTAAAGAAATATCATAATCCAAGTCAAAAGTATCATATATCATAAACATAATGATATGCATAAGATGCTCTATTGAATCTAACTCATGGATATATGGTATGGTCGACCAACCTCATGTCATGCCATATGCAATGCAAGTAAATCACCAAACCATAGGGTCCAACTATGCCCATGACCTCACAGCTGTGTGGTCCCCGGGTACCTAGGAACACAGGATCATATACCTCCACGGGGCATATGACACTTATTCGTCGTAAATCATGCAATTTATGCAATCGATTGCAAAACATGCATGCAATGCATAAAATCTGCTCATGCTAGTATTGCATTCAAAGTCATAACCCTGCCTAGAAGCTTGACAGCCTAGAAGCCTGCCAGCTTAGAAGCCTTGTCAGCTCTCTCTGACCTGCCCTCATCGGCCCGCCCTCGTCGGCCCGCCCTCATCGGTCAAGGCTAGACTTATCATGCAATCTATGCATGTAGTACATGTCTTGGCAATATATGCGCAACGTATTTTTCAAAACTTGTCCTCTTCGGGTCCCTCACAACTGCATGGCCCTTGGCACTCCAGCGTCTTTTGGTAACCCTCAAGGACATGCAATTTTTACAGGAACTTAATGCTCACAAATCATGCAATGTATGCAATTGTTTGCAAAACATATCTATGCATAATGTATATGCAATTATTTACAAAACATGTCTATGCATAAAGCATTTATCACATGCATGTTGAATTAAGTCATGCTAAACAAGTCATATACTTAAAACATGTATTCTCAAAACAATCATGGTTCTTTTAAAAAGGTCTAGTAGCGATAGAGCACCTACCTGGCTAGGTCGCGCTAACCCCTTTGTCCTCGTACGCTCCTGAACATGGTTTGGGGAATCAAGGTTAGTTTGGCCTATCTTTTATGGGTTTTAGAGTGGTTGGTCTTATTACTTAGGCATTAGGGGTCCATCCCTATGCCTATGAGTGTCCTAAGGTCCTAATTGGGCCTTGGTATCCTTAGTTTTCCAAAGGTCTAGCGGCCACGTGCCACCATCCTATTCTAAAGGTTATGCCCACCTTTGATTGGGCCTTGATCAGGGATTTTATAGCTTGGGTGTGTCCGCGTCGTCGACACGGACACAACGCCTTTTGCGTGCCTCAATCGGAGCACTAGACGCTCCGAGTTTCCCGTGTGTCTTTCCCTTTTGCGGGCGCCTCCACGGACGCGCCCATTTGGTTCTATCGAACGCGGTCGACGCGTCTCGTCCAGGTGGAACGTTCTGCTCGTTTGGGGAACTGGAGCGTCCTCAAGACACCCTGGTTCGACCCTGTAGAACCAATGCGGCCCAGGGAACGTCCCTGGGTCCTTGGTGACTCTCTAGGGCTCTATTTTGCATGATTTTTCATGCAAAAACTTAGGGAAACTGAGCCTAGGACTACTATGAAGACGGGTTTTGAGGGATCTTGGGCATACCTGGCTCGTTGCTAGGTTTTTCTCCTCGTTTTCCCTCTAGGTTGCTTCTCCAAAATGGGTTTTCTTCAAGCTTTTGGGCTGCCATTAGTGGCACCCAAGAGCTCTATTTATAGAGCTATAAGAGGGTTCTGGAGGGGGCTCTCACTGCCCTTGAATGGCGATGGAGAAACCTCCAGAATGGCGGTGATTTCTCCTCCAATCTCCACCGTTCTAAAACCCTCTAGAGGGTTGAAGATGAAGGGTGCCCGTATCAAAACGGGCCCCTGTGTTTTACAGGCTAAATCCTTTTTTTGTAAAAATTACATTTTTGCCCCTGAACTTCAAAGGGCCATAACTTGCTCATTTTAACTCCGTTTTGGGTGATTTTGGTCTTGTTGGATTCCTTTTTCTGAGATGCACCTAATGGTGCCATTTTTAGGACCAATTTTCTGGGCTCAGTCAAGGTGAATAGTGAAATGACCAAAATGCCCTTATCTTCAAAAACTGAACTTTTCATTGCTAACTTGGGATTTTAATATTACAAAATTTGGAGTCATTACAATAAAAGCCCTAAGGTACAGTGAAAATGAGAAAAATAGGAGGAAAACAGAGATAAACAACAAAGACTTGTAATTCCTTTGGATGCCATCTTGACTTAGGTTTCTTCTGAGTTTCCTTGTAAACCATATATCTACTCCAATCACTAGACCTTTTCTTTGCCTTTCCATTTTTGCTTAGAGATCAATAAGAATTGAGAGCTAAAACCAAAGAATTGCATAAGAAGAAAAGGTGGTCTCTAACAAATCATTAGGTCAATAATTACGTAAATTTTTAGCTGACATGTAGCAACCACATTAGCAAAAAGTTAATGACATTAGTTACTATTAGAAAATTAGTTGTAGTTGTTAGCACAATCTAAATTGAGGATATTCACAAATTAAATTTTAATTTGGGATCTAATTATTGAAAGTTTAAAAAAATTCAAATTTTTTTTGAAATTTTTTTCATAAAAGAAAGTTAAACAAACTTCACTCTAAGGTATGGTCTAGGGAATAAATTTTTTGGAGCCCACCTTTACATGATCGAAATCTTTCATCTAATTGTTTTAATTTTAAATTTCTTATAAGTAAAAAATTATATAGTATGTATGACTATCATCATCGTCATCAAGATCTCCTCTCGATTACGGGTTGGACACATGAATATTATTCCTCCATTCCCGTCTACTAGGTATCATGGCTTTATATAGTCTCAATGTTTTTAAATCTTTTTTCAACACTTCTATCCAAGTTCTTTTGAGCCTTCTCTTGCCATTTTAGAACCTTTGACTTGCATTGCCTCACTCTTTCTAACAACTACTGTTTTTAGTCTTTAATATACATGTCCAAACCATCTAAGTTCTAGTTTCCCTCATCTTGTCACCTATTAGTACTACTCCTAAGTTTCTTCTAGTGTTTTCATTCATAATTCTATCCTTTCTTGTAATGACTCTAAAATTTGAGTTGTTTTCTATGTATTATATTATATTATATTATAATTGGAATAGAAATCATGAATTGAATTTTGTGAAAAAAAATCAAATTCTATGGACGTGACCCTTTTGAAAACTCCAAATTTGGACTTGAGACTATTAAAAAAAATGAAATATATGCATTGATATGATTCTGATGACATTAATTTTGCAAAAAATGGATATTGGGGTGGAAAAACCCCAAAATTTTGTAAATTTGAGAGGGGCCAAAATTGATAACGACACCCTTCCATTTTGTCATTTTGCAGACGCAAGTGCAGCATCACGCTAAGAGCAAGTGCGACACGTGGACTGTTAGCCTCCATGCATCGGCCCATCTCCCATGCAATGGGCTAAGGTAGGTAGAAACGCAACAAAATGGGGAACATTGGAGAAGAGGAAGGGAACCCGGTGTCCGCTCGACCCTCCTTGTTTAGATCTTCTCACCATATAATCTCTCTCTTCCTTGGCACCAGTGCCCATCCCCATCTCGATGAGATCCTTCCGCACACCTGTGACGTAGAAATCCCTTATCGCACGAACCCCCAATTAGCCCCCTTTGGGTGACATATCGCTTGCTAAGCCCATCTCCCCCTATTTTTCTTTCTCCTCCAGTAAGATTTGCTGGAACCCTCTCTCCCCTATTGCATTTTCCCCTCCAACATAACCAACGTGACACGCCAATGCGCATAGGTCGGTTGCACCGACTCCAATCTCTCTTGCCCCCATCTGTCTTTCCCTGTCAAGTTTTAGTGGTGACTAAATCGGTAGCTGATGACTACTATCCCTTCCCTCTCCGTTCTCTCTCCTCTTTGTTGGGTTCTAGTAGTGAACAACTTGGTAGTCATTGGCCACCATCTCCTCACCCCTTGTTTCCCTTTCCTCTGGCAAGTTAGGGGAGGCTAACTCATCCAATCAACTCATTCCTAACTTATTTTGGGGAGCTGAGTTGACACAATGGGCCTGCAACCCCCTTAAGCTTTACTCTCTTATTCTGCCCAATCTAAGAAGAATCTTGGAGATCCAAGATAACTATCATGATCCTTGCAACTCAAGGACAATACTCATCTTCCCGTTCATCATTGAAGAAGATTTTACTATTGATTGTGTTTAGACCTTCGATAGGTCGTCGGATCATCTGATCTGTGATGATCTACCCTTACTTTATGATACGAATAGTCCATTGTAATCCTTAAGATGCATAGCTCAAGATCCATATGATATATCTTGGATCTGGAGCATTTTGAGGCTATTTAGTTAATCCTGATCAACAATTGAGATCAATCAAGGTACATAGGTATGAAATTGGATCAAATTTGATGATTTATATAATTCAAATGATTTATTAAGATTGTTTGATTAGAGTTACTAATTTATTCTTCAATTGGGATGATCAGGTAGACAATTATGGCTAGATTACTATGGATAGTGTAAATCGAGTACCTTTGAGATGATCAATTGTTGATCTGGCAATACAAACAATCAAATATCCTTCAGATTGACCTATGCAAGTTAGGATTATCATCCTAACTACTTAATTTTCTTGATTTGGAACTAATTAGCTAAAGTCATGTATGATTTACATGTAAACATAGGTATGAGTATGATCACTTAGGAATATGTTATGATATAATTAAGAAATGAATTGGATTATCAGCCAACTAGGGTAGGCTCCAACTTAAGATCCCATAATATAATGTTTGCTTTGTAGCTAAGAATTCAACTAAGATAACTTGGATTGTAAGTTAAACCTAGATGTGATGTGTATCCAGGTACTAAGGGTTGAGGCAGACTTAGGTAGATTGGAATCCCATTATGATTTGAGAGGTACGACGAGTAGTTCTTCATCTAAGGTAGGTGATGACAATAAACAATGGGCATATTTTTTTTTAAAATTTTAGATTTTCATCGACTCAATATTTATGAATGATCATGCATGTATTACTATACTGTGGTTCTTATTGAAATATCTATCTTATTTGTGAATGATGAGCATGTGCATGATTTTATTGATTATTATTGTTCCATGGATGCATGATTTGACTATGATGAGTTATATTTTATACAAGATAGTAAAAATACATTATTTTGATACGAATTTATGACTATAAAGTCATTAAATCATGATTTGATTTACTCTTACATATGGAGGAGTATTTTACCATGGACATGGTGAAGGATGCTTTGTGGTTGGTCCTTGAGAGGCTAACCTCAAGATGAGGGGCAGTGTCTAGGCATGGTGAGCCACAATTGCTCATGCTTTTCATCATTTCACCATAGGATTCTATATCCATTTTATCAACCATGTGATTTTTGATTTCTGTGTTTTACAAATTTATGACAAATGTTTTTGCCTGGTAGATGCTATGCTAGGAGGGATATAGGGTTGGCCACTTGGCCTCTAACTTTGCGAGATGACTAGACACTCGCACCATAAAGGGCAAATGCGTAGGGAGTGGTATCATGGGTAGTCCACTCTACACATTTAGTCAATTCCCCATGCATGATAGACACTTAGTCTCACATTCTGGTGTCGACGAGGAGTGGTAGTTGGTAGACTTGGGAGTTGGTTACCTTGTAGCATAGGATCCATGTATTTCTTGATGATTGATTGTATTATATTGTATGGTGAGTATGCAAAGATAGATATTCCCTATGTACCCACAAGGTGATGATGCGTAGAGGAGTGGTATGAGTACTCATGATAATAGATTCTAGTCTATGGGACACTTGTGGAACTCGTGTGTGAGGGTGCCCCTAGTGGATGATGTGCATATTATTTGAGATATTTCTCGTACATTTGATACATTGCATTGATGTGATTTTTGACATTCTTGGGACCCGTTTGTGAGGGTGCCCTTGGTAATGACTTGCACATTTATTTATATATTCTTTGTGCTTTTGATGTTCTGTATTGATGTGGTTTTGACATATTTATGAAACTTACAAGCTTAATTGATTTTACATGTTTTCAAATGCATGGTTGGCATGAGTTACATTGATTTGATAATTAGCATTTTGATAAGCCTAAGAGGCTTTGTTTACTCAACATGTTTTGAAAACATGCAGGTGGCTTGGATGCGTTGCCTTGCTTTTAGCTTTATTTTGAGCTTTGATGCATTCATTTTTACTATTGATTTAGTTGGTTTTTTATGCTAATGATGCTATACTTTAGTGTTATTTATTCTCATATATGATATCATGCTAGAACTATTTCTATGAGAAAGATATTTATCACATGCCTTGAGATTTGATACATGATCTTTTCATATTATGTTGTATATCTATAAATTATTATTATTATTGTCATCACCTATACAAGCATAGCTTACTGAGGCATTGTGATGCTTTTACAATGCCAAGATACAGAGAGAGACAACAAGTAAGGCAAGCAGACAAATAGCGAGTGAGGACGATGACGATCTTCAGTGATGTATAGAGAAGATCTCACCAATGTAAGAGATTTGTTAAACCACACCATAGAATGTTATAGATGGACTGTATATGCGTGTATATGAATTACACTTTTGTGATGCTGATGTATGGTAGTGTGTTGTTGGATGTGATGGCTATGTATGGACAAACCCTGGGTAATTCGTTCTTTTTTATTTTTACTCTACCATTGAGGTATATGGTTTTATCAAACTTTGTGTATGATTTGGATGGATATGGAGATTGATTCTTCCATATTGAATATTTATGTTTATTGTGTTTATCAGGTGTTTGTCGCTTCCCATGCATTAAATGTGATGGTCTAAAATACAGATGAGACTTCATCAGATTTTTGGTAGAATGGGGATACAATTCACCATTAAATCTAGGATTTTGTGGGTTGTATGACTCTCAGGGATTTGAAAAAAATGCTTTTTATTCAAAGTTTTCATTTTCAATCAATTTTAAAATTTTAAAAATTGGTATTTATATGTTGTGTAAAACCCGGGATGTCACATTTCTTGTCTTGCCACTCATCCATCTCAACATCCTCTTTTTAATTGCGTTCATCCTAAGTACATGATGTTCCTTAACTATCCAACACTTTGATCCATATAGCATTTTTGGCCTTATAACCATCCTACATAATTTTCATTTCAGTTTGAGTAGCACCCGCTGATCACACAAAACTCTAATGGTGCATCTTCATTTATTCCAACCCACTTGAATTCTCTAGTAACCTCCCTCTCAATCTCTCCACTATTGTGAATCGTTGATCCTAAGTATTGAAAGTGGTCTTTTAGGGGGACTTCTTAGTTGTTAGTATTTATTGATGCTCCATTCCTACTCCTATCCTTGCTAAAATTGCATTTAATATACTCTGTCTTAGTTTGGCTAATTTTAAATCCTTTAGATTTTAATGCTTCTGTTCATAATTCTAGCTTTGTGTTACTTCCTCCCTTGTCTTATCAATTAAAACTATATCATTGCAAATAACATGTACCACAGAATCTCTTCATGCAAATGTTTTGTTAACTCATCCATAACTAACGTGAAAAGCTATGTCCTCAATGCTGATCTTTGATGTAATCCTACAGCAATAGAAAAATCAACTGTCTCTCCACTAGTAGTCCTAATATTTGTTACTGCTCACTCATATACATATTTAATTATTATGTATATAGCTTCTAATTGTGTATAAAGTTTATAAACTACAGGTTTGTAAGCACAACTTGTTTTTATATACTTAGACTTGTTAATGTATAAGACATTCAAATTTAGATTAATAAAGCAAACGAGTTAGATCATTTAAAGTTGGGATCCAGACAATGTTGTCACTAGACCGCACCATACTTTAGCATTCCTCAAGAAAACAATACCATGCTCGCATTGTTCAAGGCTATTTTTATCCTTGCTGTAGCGAAAATGATGGCTAGTTTTACTACTTCTCCATACTTCAATTGGTTATTTATGATTCTCAAAGCTCACAGGTTCTTCAACATGCAATTAACATGTCAATGGGCTTCTCCAGCATTTTCAGTCCTTTCCCTTTCTTTTTCAATCGAAAGGTAAATGATAAAGCTATGGTTGTATTGACTTTACTCCTGTCCATTATGATTTCTTTGTCATTTATAATTTAATATAAAAATTCAACCATTTATGACCATAAATGACTAAAGAAACATTAGTGGGAGATTAAGGTCAATTGAAGGGGCAATAGCAATTCACTCATAGAATCTTCATATATAGAGTGCCAACAACCTAACAGTAGTTCAAACTCCCCTACTTATATAGTGAGCTCCACATATATTGATTATCGTGTTTAGGACTCCGTAACATTTTATATTTGCTAGTGCAAAATCATGCCAAAAGGAAGTTACTAGCATCCAACAAATTGTATTTTAGGTTATTGAATGTAAACTGTTGTTTAAGTAGAGCTTATTACTGTCCGTGTTTAGCATGACGAAAGCAACATCTCTTGGATACTAGATTTGATATTGTGGCCTGATTTTTATACGAGTAGATATCACAATTTTAGTGGAGTTAGATGAACAACATAGATAAATGACACGTGAGGCCTACCATAAAAAGGTGGTGGAGTTGCACCATTATGAGCTGTTTTGCACTCTATACTAGTATTTCTCCAAGGAAATGCTTATCAAGGGTGCTTGAGATGAGTTGATCTGACATGATGTGAGATGATATGGACCATATCTCTGCTAGTGGTGCTTGAGATGAGACAAAATAATATCTCCTCATCTTACTATTATTGGTGCTTGAGATGAAAGTCATCTCATCCTAACTCACACTTAAAACAAAATTTCAATTATCTCACTTCATCTCATGTTAAATGTGGTCATCTCAAGCTAGATCTCATATAATCTCATCTCATGTCAGCTCATTTCATCTCAAGAATTGCTAAAACCATATTCAAAATATGCATGTGATATCATTTTAAAGAACCTCAATTTATCATTTCCCAAACATTAATGCATAACATTTTCCACTCTAAAATGCTATAACTAATAGGAATTACCATTTTAAAGATACTATAACTAATTATAGCATGGACAATAATATTATTCAACCTATTCCTATAGTACATTTGGTTAGTAATCATCTAGCAACCTAGAGCTATGGATTTCTTACATGGTGCTTGAATGTATTAGGTAGGCCATGCACTAGCACCACATAGACGATTTAGAAAATTAAATACAGAACATGTAAACAAATCCTAATAGATTGGATGGTTAACATCCAATGTAGAGGATGGTCTACAAGATCAACAATTTGATCAGCAATAATTAATGTCCCACCATATTAGTTTATTGCAAGTGAGTTCATGTAGTGTTTTGCTTGTTCACATACAATAATTTTGAATCACTTACCAACCATTCCTTATAAAATTCTTTTAGCTGTTAGTCTCAGATGCTCCAGATCACAATACATACAAGATAAACAAATAATAAACATAGAGTTATGACAAATTAGGGTAGTGAGATTGCATGGATTATAACTCTACCAACTGATGGAGTTTTCTAATATCTTTTCCTTTAAACAACAATCTCTCAACATGAACCTAGTAATAAAATCAACAAGGAAAAGAAATGATAACTTATAGGCAAAGCAAGGAAAATAATCATAGAACTTCTTTGTAATCAACTCTCCAAAGCATGAACTAGGATCTTCATGAGGATTGTCAAGGTTAGATTGATCAAGATATTCCACTCTCTCTACCTTCCAAAATGACACAATATAAGATGCATAAGAGAGGAAAAACCAAGTAACTACTTTGTATATCTCTAATTAGATTTCTTACTCTGCAAGATTTTGGTGACCTAATACTAGCCCTCCAATTCTATTAATTACTTTAGAAGTCCTAATTAAACAAGGATAAATAATATAGGTCCCATTCATAAATTAACTTGAATGTGTCCCTCCATTCTAAAATGTATAGATCATCTAATGGTTGATCAAGCCAATCACATGATATGACACATGATCTAGTTTAATATCCTAAGTTAGAATTTGATCTTGTGGTTTAATTGATCATTATAATCATCATCTCTCACTTGGTAGATTAAATTTTAGAAAATAAAAAGCTCATCTATCTCTCCTCAATCCCAGTGAGTACCTTTGCCTTAAAAATAGATCTATAGTTAAGGCCTTAGTCAATGGATTAGGCAACATTTTAGAAGTAAGAGTATGACTTACAGTCATTATTCTCTTTCATACAATGTCAAACATATATAGATAATGTACCACTATTTGCTTGCCCTTCAAACTAATCTTGCCATTCCTAAGTGTGTACACATTAGCTATGTTATCATACCTTAGCTCTATAGGAATATCTGAGCATGCATATAGCTGCAAATTTGCTAGTAAGTCTTGAACTTAAATAACTTTAGGGGCAGCCAAACTACAAGCTACAAACACAACTTCCATGATGGAGCTGGCAATGAGATTTTGCCTTTTTCTACTCCATGAAACTATAGCACCATTAAACATAAATAGATAGTCAACTATGGATTTCTTCTCATCCATGTCACTTGCATAATCTCAATTTGCAAAGCCTGAGAGCCTCAAATCATTAGTAGCCACTAAGTAACCAAACACTCACTTAACCACACTACAATAAGAAACACCAAGGTCACTTTAAAACCTTCTCGAAAGGCCAATAACAAAGCCCATATCTAGTCTAGTACATGTCATGGTGTTCATTAAACTACTTAGAACTTGAGAATATGACTTAGATCAACTGTAATGACTCCAATTTTTGTAATATTAAAATCCCAAGATAGCAATAAAAAGTTCAGTTTTTGAAGATAAGGGCATTTTGGTCATTTCACTATTCATCCTAACTGAACTCAGAAATTTGGTCCTAAAAATGGTACCATTAGGTGCGTATTGGAAAAATGAATCCAACAAGACCAAAATCACCCAAAACGGAATTAAAATGAGCAAGTTATGGCTCTTTGAAGTTTAGGGGCAAAACTGTAATTTTTACAAAAACGGTTTTAGCCTGCAAAACACAGGGGCCCGTTTTGATACTGGCACCCTTCATCTTCCATCTCTTAGAGGGTTCTAGAAAGGTGGTGATTGGAGGAGAAATCACCACCATTCTAGAGGTTTCTCCACTGCCATTCAAAGGCGGTGAGAGCCCCCTCTAGAACCCTCTCATAGCTCTATAAATAGAGCTCTTGGGCACCTCTAATGGCAGCCCAAAAGGTTGGAGAAAACCTGTTTTGGAGGAGTGACATAGAGGGGAAACAAGGAGAAAAACCTAACAACGAGCCAAGTATGCCCAAGATCCCTCAAAACCCATCTCCACCGTAGTTCTAAGATCAATTTCCCTAGGTTTTTGCATGAAAAACCATGCAAAATGGAGCCCTGGAGACTCACCAAGGACCCAGGGACGTTCCCTGGGCCGCACTGGTTCAACAGGGTCGAACCAAGGAGTTCTGAGGATGCCCCGGTTCCCCAACGAACGTCCCATTTGAAAAAAACCAAATGGGCGCGTCCGGGGACGCGCCCGCAAGAGAGAGAATCGAGAGGGAAAACCCGGCACGTCTGCAGATGCGCCCTCTGAGGCGCACGCCACAGATGTGTAGCGCACTAGCGAGGTGGGTTTTCTCGTTTCTTAAGGAAGCCGAGCGCATGACGCAGACGCGCAACGCCTTAGCATTCCATCTTTTCATTCTTGAGACCCTTATGTACATGCGACACTAAAACACTTATAACTTGAGATCTAGAGCTCTGATTGAGGCGTCGCAAAAGGCGTTGTGTCCATGTCGACGATGTGGACACACCCAAACTATAAAATCCATGATCAAGGCCTAATAAAAGGTGGGCATGACCCTTAGAATAGGATGGTGGTGCATGGCCGCTAGACCTTTGGGAAACTGATAATACCAAGGCCCAATTAGGACCTTAGGACACCCATAGGCATAGGGATGGACCCCTAATGTCTAAGTAATAAGACCAACTACTCTAAAACCCATAAAAGATGGGCCAAACTAACCTTGAGTCCCCAAACCGTGTTCAGGAGCGTACGAGGACAAAGGGGTTAGCGCGACCTAGTTAGGTAGGTGCTCTATCGCTACTAGATTCTTTTAAAAGAACTATGATTGTTTTGCAAATACATTATTTAAGTATATGACTTGTTTAGCATGCATGTGAAAAATGCTTTATGCATAGACATGTTTTGTATATACATTATGCATAGATGTGTTTTGCAAACTATTGCATACATTGTATGATCTATGAGAATTAAGTTCTTGCAAAGATTGCATGTCCTTGAGGATTGCCAAAAGACGCTGGAGTGCCGAGGGCCAGGCAGTTGTGAGGGACCCAAAGACGACAGGTTTTGAAAAGAGGTTTTTGGCTTATTTGATCTTATGTGATTTGGGCTAGTAAGCCCATGGGTGTTATGCCAAGGGGTCTGGGTTGGCCACCCAGCCTCTACCACTATTAGGTGGATGGGTACCACGCCCAAAAAGAGGCAACGTCCCTTCGTCGACTGCATGTGGTACAGGGGGCTACCACTGGTGTCACGGTACTGGGTTGACGTGTCATAGGCCCCGTGGAGGCTATGACCGAGTATCCTCAGGTACCCGGGGACCACACGGCGAGGAGGTCGTGGGCATAGTTGGACCCTATGGTTTATGGACTTATTTGCATTGCATATCGCATGAAATGAGGTTGGTCGACCATAGCATACTAGATATCCATGAGTTGGATTCGATAAAGCATCTTATGCATATCATAATGTTATGATATATATGTATATGATACTTTTGATTTTGGATTATGTGATCCTTTAAGTCGTTACTATTTCAGTTTGACAATGGATTTTGATATTGATATTGAACTTGAGTATTCAGACATGCACATGTTTTGGAAAGAGCATATGATTTTAAAACATCGCATGCATTATAAAACTAGTAGTGATAGACTCCTACTGAGTATAGTATATACTCACCCAATCCTCAACATTTTTCAGGATAATTCCATCCACGAGTAGAGGACATCTGTATTAGTGCTACGAGCAAGTGAATAAACAAAGGAGACAACTATACATGTGAGTAAACTCTCTACCCTTTGGACATGTATTTGTATTTAATTATAGTTGGGCTGTGTGCTGTGAATGGATAGATCTGGGGAAAAACACTTATGATTTCTAAAGCTTTTCAAAAACTACCTTGGTTGTTGTGAAAGCAAATGACACTTGGGGTTTTCAAAAAATGGGTTTTAAAACAAAAGATTTTTTGCTGCATTGCATGGTTTTTATAAAATGGTTTTCAAATAGGGATGCATCCCACCTTAGGAATTAGATATTGCATTTAAAAATGCATGAGAAAACCCGAGTCATCACATCAACTTCATGACCAATCTTTCCACATCACTTGAGGGAGCCATCTTCTTACTTAACTAAGTATCCTCATAGCTTGGCGAGTCAATGGTTTTCCACCTAACTGTGCCAAATCTCTTGAGGACATGACCGATATACAATTCTTAAGACAAGCTAAGTTTCTTGGCTTTCATATTCTTTTTCTCTTAATACCTAAGATATAAGGCTTCATCCAAATGTTTTGTTTCAAACTAGGTCTGAAGCTACTATTTTGTTTTAACAATCATATTTAGATCAGCATCAATCAACAATATGTCATTAGCATATAATCACAACAATATAAATGCATTCCCATTGACAAAGGAGCATACATAGTGGTCATATATCTATTGGACTCACAACCATACTCCAATATAACTTTATGGAATGTATAATACCATTGTCTCCATGATTATCAATTTTAGTCTATAAAGATATAACTAACCTACACACTTTACCTTATAGAGTTTCATTTGAAAAATCCGTAAGAATCTACATAAAGAGACTTAATGAACCTTAACACTTTAAATCAATTTGGTATAATTCCAGGTCCAAGTGTTCAACTATCACCATCAAAATCTTAATCAAGGTACATCTAGACACTATATAGAAAGTCTCCTTATAATCGATGTCCTCAACTTGAGAAAAGCCTTTGGCAACTATTGTAGACCTATCCTTCTCAATTCAGCATTAGATTTAGTTTCTTATTAAAGATTCATTTACAACCAGTGACTTTCCTAACTTTAGGTAGATCATCATAAACCCAAACTTAGTTTTTTATGATGGAATCTTATTCTTTCTAAATAGAAGCTAGCCAGTTGTCACTATCCTTAACATTATCAACCTTTGGAATAACTTATAGGATCATTATCTATTTGAGCTTCATCATCAACCACGACATTCTTTTTTATCTCTCCTAGCATCACATAATGATCCCTAAGAGTAGAAAATGGTCTCCTATGTCTTCTAAATCTAGAAACCATACAAACTGTAAGAGAATAATATATGATCTCAACCAAATCAATAGATTTCTTCTGATGCTTTGTGGTAACCCAGGTTTTCAAAAGACTTTCTAAAATGAGTTTGAAAGGCTAGGCCTGTAGTTTGATTTTTTTTAACAAATAAGCAAAAACATTTTCAATGAATATAATTTTCCAAAAACGCAAAGGGTCATATCTATTGAGTAAACACATTTTGTAAGTTTCAAAAGTCAAAAGTTTTAAATTTTAAAATAGCCCAAATCATATTAACCATTTCGCAAAATATTGTCCAATTATAGCCCATAGTCCAATATGTACAAAACATATATATATATATGTCCAAAATGATAAAAGTAATATATGTACTGTCCATCCACAAAATCCTAAAGACAAATAGGTATGTTCTATGCAAAATGTACATCATTGCCATGGTCTTGATCTGCGCTAGATGCACTTTCTCAACCTCTTTGCTCTTTACCTTGTCATGCTTGTTTGTGGTGTGTGAGGGTGAGTACATGGGTAAAATCTAGCAAGAAGAACATATACTACAAAACAAATTTGATGGTGCACACAATGATGCATTTAATGTACATCCTTAGGTATCACCCCCAAGTTTTTTCAATAATAACACATGCATGTTTTAATGCAGCTCAAGAATACATTATCAACATACCACCTAAGTATCTGATTCAGGATATGATTCATACATGTACAATATCATCATCATCAAAATTTTTTTATCCCAATTAGGGGTCGGCTACACAAATCTTTATCCTCCACTCACCTCTATCGAGTGTCATCACTTTATTTAGTCGAAAGTTTTTAAAATTTAGAGCTTTCGACTTTGATCGACTCATTCCTTCTAATTGGTGATATTTTTCATCTTCCTTGGACATATCCAAACTATCTAAGTCTACCCTCCTACATCTTATTACCTACTGGTGCTACTCTTAAGTTTCCTCTAACATTTCATTTCTAATTCTACCTTTTCTTTTCATGCCACTCATCCATCTCAACATCCTTATTTTGGCTATGCCCATCCTATGTACATGTTGTTCCTTAACTGACCAACAATTTGATCCATAGAACATGGCCAGCTTTATAGCCATCCTCTAGCATTTTCCTTTGAGATTCAGTGGCACTTACTGATCACAATAAACTCCAAGGAACATCTCCTTTTGTTCTAACCCACTAAGATTCTCTCTGTAACATCCCTCTTAATCTCTATGCTCTCATGAACTATCGATCCCAAGTATCGAAAATGGTGTTTTGGGTGACTTCATGGTTATCAATCTCTATCGGTGCTTCACTCCTACTCATCTCCTTGATAAAATTGCATTCCATTTACTCTGTCTTAGTTCAAATAATTTTAAATCTTTTAGACTTTATAACATCTCTTCACAACTCTAGTTTTGTGTTTACACCCTCCCTTGTCTTATCAATCAAAACATTGTTATTCACAAATAACATGCAACATGGAATCTCCTCGTGCAATTATTTTGTTAACTCATCCATAACCAACTTGAAAAGGTATGAGCTCAATGTCGATCCTTAGTACAATTCTATAATGCTAGGGTAATCATCAATATCTTCCATAGTGGTCCTAACCTTCGTTATTGCTCCCTCATACATTTCCTTAATCATGTTTATATGACCCCATAAAACCCCTTTCTTGCCCAACACCCACCATATTAATTCTTTAAGGACTACATCATAAGATTTTTCTAAGTCAATAAAGACCATGGGGAGGTCCTTATCCCCCTATATTTCTCTATCAATTTCTAAGTAGGAAAATAACTTCCATGGTAGACCTCCCAAGCATGAAAACAAATTGGTTTTTCGATACACTTGTTTCATGTTGTAGTCTTTTCTCAATTACTCTTTCATAAAGTTTCATGGTATGGTGCATTAGTTTGATCCTATGATAATTAGAGCAACTCTGTATGTCCTTTATTCTCCAACATTATACCCTTCATGTAACCTATCATATCCTTCCCTTTCTTTTCCTACATGACCATTTAAGTCTACTCCTGTAAATATTACCTTTATGTTGGAAATTTCTTGCATTACTCCATTTGTATGTTCTTAGAGCTATCTCTTCATTCTATCTTTCAACCCTACTTGGGGGGCATATGCACTTATAACATTTATGATATTTTTTCCCAGAACAAGTTTTATTAGTAGAATTATATCTTCTTCTAAAATCTACAACTTTATCCTTTAATTCTTTATCCACCACTATCCTACAACATTTGTATTATTGTCATTTCCTACATATTATAGATCCATTTATTTATCTAGTTTTTGAGCCCCTTTCTTCTTGGTTTCTTGAACATAAGCTATGTTGACTCTCTAATGTTTCTTTGTATCTATTAACTGTATACTCTTACATGTTATTGTGCTTATATTCCATGTGCTAATGCGAATTTATTCTCTTGAGCTAGTCACTTTACCTGTGAACATCTAGAATGGCACATGAAAGCCTACCTCCTTCCCATTGCAATGGTTCTAATGCAATGTGTCACTTTGGAGGGAACATTCTACCAACCCTCTCCCATTTTCCATTGCTCTTGAAATTCAATATAGCATGTTGTTTATTGGGTAATGCTCTAGTAGTCCTAGCCCATTTCCCGGTACATGTAGGATTTGAAGCTACATGTTGCTTGTAGGGAGTGCCTTAGCCTAGGAGGATGTCTTAGTCTTCAGATTCATACTATAGGATTTGCCAAAAGATTTTACACTAGTTGGCAACCTGACACAACCTCCTCCTTAATCCAAACTTGGGGCTATCTGCAAGATTGTAAAACCACATGGCAGAGTTATCCATGCATATAATAAGTACAAAATCCATAATGCATCCATGCAAAGGATAGTCCATGCTATTTGTAGAACAGTTATAGAATATGACACATTCAGTGCTTTAAAAAGCACAGTAATACCGTGTTAAAATACATCATCAGTGGAGGTACCCTTTGTCATGGGGTCTTATGAGTGCCCCAAACACTCATCATCTGGCATTATCAACCATTACATCTGCTCATGAGTACTCACCTATGACTATTACAATCTAAAGCATCATCATGCCACATTGACCTCGGGTGTCAATGTCCCTGTCGCACCTAAAGAGGGATGCCTCAAAAAATCTAAATCTTATAAATCATGAACCATTATGCTATAGCCACTACCCAACCATAGGTTGATCTTCATATTCAATTGTCGATACTAAAGTGGGAGACTAGTATCATCTAACATGGGGGAAGCCTGGATCATAGCATGTGGCCTTCCCATGATGCCACACCCAAAGTTTAGCCACTTTATAGGGCTTGGTATCAAATATCCCAAGTTTAAGAATGTGGGTGACCAACCCTACTACCTTCTAGCATAGTGTCCACCAGGTGAAAACTCCCATAAAAAACAAATCCATGGAAATCAGGTTTTCATCTTAACCTCAAATAGGTAAAAAACATTATTGACACTTTGGTCAAGTTGTGCATGCAAAAAGATCTCACAAGACATCTTTGCACAACCACAACCTCACATTGGGCAAAAAATTACCATGACCCAAAGATCACCCCGTGCAAATCAAAACAAGAAACCTCAGGTATCTCTATTCTCTGTACGAGTTACTAGTCATGCACTGATCCTAAACATAACCAAATCACAATCAAAATACAAGTTGCTAGTCATATTGCAAACCAAAATACAAATCATGAATCAAAAACCTAAATCACTATAAAATTTCAAATACTCATCAAAATTTAGGCCATGCATCAAACCCAAAATAAAATCAAAACTCTGATCAAAATCAAATTGTGAACATGAATATATATATATATATATATATTCATGTAGTGCCCCAAGTTTTTAAAACAAAATTTTAGTATTTAAATTCATTTTGAAAGGCAATATTTCTATTTAAAAATTCCTTTTGTAAAACAAATCATGCAAAAGAAACTTTTTCAATTGAACTATTTCTAAAATCCCTAAGTGTTATCTATTCAAACTTTATATAAATAAAAACTAGACTCACATCAGAGTCCATAATGCTCCATTCTATTTCAAAAGATAATTCCAATAAAGTTCAATAAACATAGTTGAATAGTTAATACCTGAGTACATCCATAGTCCACCCAATAAAATAAGAATGATAAGCTCCAATTTATCAGTTTCTCACTTTTCTTCTTCACTTCTGAATGCTGGGTCAGGTGAGTATCTGGGGTATACTTAGTATATATAACTAAAACTACAAAACTAAAAATTTATAACATTTCAGTTTGATGAGTTGAAAATATGTTTCTAATATGAGGAAATCACGTGGCTAACTTCTTATTAGTCATTTCATAAAATGCAAATCCACTCATTTTTATACACCATGCACATATATATAGAGTGAGTAGATATCACAACTAATAATTTGAAAATAAATCATGAAGCATCATATATCTTAAATTAGTAAAAAAAACTTATAATAATATTTGAGGTACTCTCTTATGCCAATAGGAGTTCCAACTATCATTGGAAACTTCTGTCAATTTGGTCATGAATACTCATCTAGCAACCATAATCTAGGTTGATGTTTTGAACCATCATCCTACTCCTCAAGAGCATAAAAAAAAATCTCATGGGATCCAAACTAGGCTCACAAATAGGTTGACTAAATCGTGTGCCTGCCAGTACTAATAGGAAATTATGTGTATCCATCACGAGGCCTACGAATATGGATTGAAAGTGGGTCATGGCTACCACAATAAGAATAATGCTACTATTAGGGTGTGGTTATCTACCACCTCTTGTGGTTAGAGGCTAGGAAGCTAACCTATACTTACATCATAACATAACTCCCATAGGATTCTTTGCTTATCTCAAATATGAATCCTGAGTATCACCATACCCTTATACGTTTTACAAAATCTCTGGAAAAACTCATCATACAAATCAAAACATAATCATACAATAGTTCTTTTTCAAGCTAAAATAAATGTTCATACATGATTACATAGTAGCTTACTTTCAAGCTAAATTAAAAATTTATTCATCATTTGGAAAACTTATTCAAACATATCAAATTCAAGGAACTATTTCATGCCCAAACTAAACATATCGAGCATCAATTCAGAGTTCAAAACTTACCATTTTGTAGCATCATAACATGATAACAACTAGGTCATTTTGCATTTAAAAAACTGTGAGTTTTAAAACAAATATATACTAATGTACAAAAACAAATCTATCAAACCTCACTTTGGGATTTCAAAATTGCAATTTGCTAGATGTCAACCAATATCATGATTGAAAAGGCATCTAAATGATTCAAAATCGGCATAGTAAAGATCGTCCATTTCCATGCATATATTAGATTAAAAAATGTTAATTTCCTAGAATTCTTTTAAGTCAAAAACCAACTTAAAGGGAACCTACTAGCATGCTAAAAATAGTTGGTATCATGCTTCACTTAAAACTCGAGAAAAATACATTAAATTGTAGTCAATACAACTTGCTAAAATCATTTATTCATGTACCCTTTTTAAAACTTGGGAAAGCATCTTTTACAAGATAATCTTCTAAACAAAAATCAAATATGATATAGGCATAATTCCATACAAAAACTTGTACACAACAATCTCTATTGAGCATAAAAAAAAATAAAATAAGAAAAGATAATAGGGTTCAATGGCAATGCTAAAACCGAACTTGATAGTGCTCGAGATAAAACTAAAATCCATCTCTAATACATTAGTATATTTAGGAAAATTGTGGTCTAGAATGGATAGACAATTGTATACAAGATATGAGATGAGAATCCCAAGAGTTTTTTAAGATCAAGAGATTCAACATATCATAGAAGGAGATTAGGATCTAGAGGATAACAAAATGAATGTGTAGGATTTTAAGGATTGTTGAGAATTAAAAAGTCAAGATATAATAGAATAAGATCATAATTTGAATAAGACAATAGGAAGTAGAAATTGGGAGGAGTCTAAGCCAAAAAAAATGGAAAGGAAGACCTAACAAATTGGGAAACTAGTAAGACATCTCCCTAAGTGCAAGACATCTTTAGGATATGGGAAGAAAGGGGGAAAATGTGAAGAACGAGAAGGATACAGAAGGGGAAAAAGAAGGAGAAAGAGAAAGAGAAAGAGAAAGAGAAAGAGAAAGAGAAAGAGAGAGAGGGAGAAAAGTCTACACCAAGAGATCCATCTATGTAGTACATTTTGGAAAAGAAGACCGTAGAAGATCATTTTGCTTCAAAAAGGTAGCAGGCTTAGGAATTCCCTAAACTAACTTGTTTTCGAAGTAATATTGTTAAGTGTGCATTTTAGCTTCAAAAAGGTAGCAGGCTTACATAAAATATTTCATTTTAGCTTTAATTGGCCATCCAACCGTTGAATTGAAAAATTAAAGGTCAGATGATCATCAAAGCTAATCAGAGGAATAATAAACAGTTCAAATGATTCTAATTGGGTCATGTGCATTGCAGATCAATTGACTCAAGCGTGGACAATCCAGATCAAATCACGGAGATCAGATGAGGATGATGAAGTTTCATGGAAAGATAGGCATTTGAAGATTCCTGGGACAGAACAAAGTTGAAGATAGAGTTTTAGTAAGACTGGAATATTGATGGACCCCACCCCTCTTTATCCCTCTATCCTCTCTCTCTATATCTCTCTTACCTTATCTCTCTTTTCTCTCTCCATCTATATCACGTTTCTCTTCCACAACTCTCTCTCTTATCTACCCTTCTCTCACACATCTCTCCTCTCTCATTCTCTCTCCCGTCCTTTTATACACCATCCCCTCTCTACACTCGTCGTTTTTGTTTCCTTCTTGTTAGGCTGGGTAGATCTCCTTCTCCATTCTCTTCTCTCCCTTCCTCCTACTTCCTATTTCTCCCAACATCCCCAATTGCACTCTCACTACTCCCTTATTCCCATTCTCTCTTGTTTCTCATTCTCTCTTATGTCTTCCTCCTCTCTTTCTTTATTCTCATTCCCACTTATCTTCTTCTTCCCAACATTCTTTTTCTCTTTCCAACGTCTTTCTCTTGGCTCCCTCTCTTCTCTCTCCCTTCTCTCTCAATCCTGTTATTTCTCACCACCGCACCTAGCTTCTAGATCTGCTTCCTTCTCCATCTTTCTTTCTCTCGTGCTTCTCTGGCAGGCAACCTCAGTCACCGCACTATTTGTCCTCTGCCTCCATCGTGCCAGACATGACCAGTTCTTCCCCATCTCTGTCCGGCCTAGGCATTATCATAGATAGGTCGGACTGCTCTCCTTTTCCCCTCCTCTCTTCTTCTCTTCCTCCTCTACTTCATCCAGCCTTTCCCTGCATATTCACTAGCCAAATTCCTTTCTCTGCATACTCGCACAGACTGGGGAAGGAAACCCGAACTGGGTTTCCATTCTTTTCTCCTCTTTTCTCTCTTCCTTCCTCCTCTCTTCCCTTTCCTTCTTCTTCTCCCTCCTCCAGCCCTCTTCTTCGTTTGGGTTTTTTTCTTAAAACTAGATTTTTCACAAATTCCAGTTTTACCCCTGCTCCTTCAAATGAAATCCCATTTCTATCCTTTTCTGTTAATACCATCTATGTCCCCATTTTAATTCCATCTGTATCCTCATTTTATTTTCATCTGTGTCCCTGAGTATTCCAGTTCTGTTTTATCCTTGTTCTGCTTATCCAGGAACTGCCTAATCCCAGACAGATCAATTAAGGACTAAATCAACGGGTTAGCCTTAATCAAAATAAAAATTCCCATTTCTCATTTGAATTCAAATTAAATTCACAGAGTCATTCTTAGGATCTCCCTAGACATAATAAATGTTTCTAATCTTCTGTCTAAAATCTAGAATTCAATCTGAGCCGTCCAAATCTTAAAATTACAAAATAGCCCAGATCTTGACCATTTTGATGAATTTGACAAATCCGAATGGTGGATCTCCAATCAAGAATGTGCTGAAGACATTTATAAAGGAGGATTAACTTCTAGAAGTTCAGACTTGAAGATTTTGATAGAGATTGATATAGGGAAGTAGTTTTTTTTTTTTTTCTTGTTATTTGATTTTGTTTGTTTTCTTTAGGAATTGGAAATTCTGTAATTTTGAGAATTTGATTAGATCTGAAATTTGATTACCATTTCAATAATTCTA
Source organism: Warburgia ugandensis (assembly GCA_035236585.1). Taxonomy (NCBI): domain Eukaryota; kingdom Viridiplantae; phylum Streptophyta; class Magnoliopsida; order Canellales; family Canellaceae; genus Warburgia; species Warburgia ugandensis. Next base: position 45,328,919 of record CP141133.1, read on the forward strand.
GTAATTTTGAGTGATTTATTTTTTTATTTTAGATAATTAAATTTTATGAAAATTCCTACTTTTTAAGTCAAGTCTTCGTGAGATCGACCTGTATTTGCATAACTATTCTACAATAGCTCGTGCACTTGCGGTTAAACATCAACAAGTTTTTGGCGCCGTTGTCAAGGACTTGCAATGGAGTTTTATAAAATTTAATTAAAAATAAATTTTTTAGAAAAATAAAAAATTAAGAATTTCATTTTTATTTTTATTTTTAACATTTAAGCATTTTTAAGTGCATCTTTAATTTTTTTAGTGCATAACTACTTTATTTCTCGAATTTGGTACTAATTATTATTTTTCTTTTTAAGGAAATTGGAGTGGAGCATCTTCAATTAGATATATTTCTCTTGTTTTCCTAGATTAGGAATTTTTATTTTTGAGTGAATCTTATAGTGAGGCCCCTTTGTAATTTGCACTTTTAATTTTAATTTTTAAAGGGTTGTAATAATACAGGGCAAGTGTGGGATAAGGTGGCCCACACTTGATCTTCATCAGAAACCCCACTGTAAGTCTTCTCACTCATTTATTTTCTAGATTAGGGTTTGCATTTAGTGTAATTTTACATTGGTTGGTAGTTAATTGCATATAGAGAGCATCTGTTATAAGTGTTGCATTTTAGGATTATGCATTAGTTTACTGCTTTCAATTGCATTTTAGGACATGTCTAACGCTTTAAGGTGAATTATATGTTGAATGAATTGCCATGGTGTGTAAAAATTAATTAGTAAGGGCACCCTACTCCCACAAGATCAATGGTGGATTTCATTACCACTCCTTGGCCCACATAGGATAATCACCTTAAGCGCACAACCCTACCATTCACTTTAAGTTAAAATCAATTAGAAGAGACCTATAGGGTCATCACATGCTCATAGGACCCTCTTAATAGGACACGATTTACTATCACTCCAGTGGCTTTTGATCATTATGGTTATGGGGGGTTGTCTAATAGAACCTCGCTCTTCTTCCACCTCCTGTTGATGTTTGTGAGGTCTAAACGCTTCCTTCACAAGGGCTGTATTAATCACTTTGGTTAGAACCTAACTGGTAAGAAGTAGTCTACTCCTAAAGAGAGTAGGAGCATTAGATTAGGCTAATTAAAAGCATTGTCCCCACAGAAAATCAAGAAAATCAAAATATCTATGCTTGCTAGCCTTAGGGGATTGTTTGATTGTGTCCTTGATTTTGCATCATTCTAGGTAGTTAGGTTGCATCATTTAGGATAGTCTTTCAAAAAAAAAATAAAAAAATAAAAACAAAAACTAGAACCAAAATGATCTTTCATTGTATGCCCTTTTGGATACACGACAAAACCGGTAGGTTAATCAAGTGTGACAAAAAAGACATACCAACAATGGCTAATCAATGATCAAGGGGTAACTCAGCCCATGGTAGTGTTAGAGGTGATCAAGGTCCACTCATCATGAATGAGGACCCACCACCTCTAATTGATGATGAATATCAACCTCCACCAAGGAGGAATAATTATCAACAAAGAAATTGGAGAAGGAATGGAAATAGGGAATTGGACCAATAGAGTGACCATGGAGACAATGATGTTTGTCAGAATCTTTATGGATGAACCTTAAGAGACTACCTTCAGCCTACACGCACCAGTACACCATCTTGTGTCATCCTTCCTCAAAATGCTGATGTGTTAGAATTAAAAACGGGAGTAATCCAATTACTTCCCAAATTTCGTGGGCTAGATAGTGAGAGTCCTTATTTGCATCTTAAAGAATTTGATGGGGTATGTGGTACCCAAAGAACCCAGAATGTAGGTTTAGATACTATCAGGCTTAACCTATTTCCTTTCTCTTTAAAGCAAAAAGCAAAAATGTGGTTTAATGCATTGCCACCATGTTCCATAAGGACTTGGAATGAAATGACTAGGGAATTCTTGAAAAAAATTTTCCCTACGCATAAAACAAATACACTCTATTGTAAGATAATGAACTTGACCCAGAAAGATAAAGCATCATTCTACCAATGCTGGGAATGGTTCAAAGATCTATTGCTTACTTGCCCACATCATGGCTATGAACCATGGCGTATTATCAGCTTCTTTTATGAAGGACTTAATTCTGACATGCGCCAGTTTGTAGAGATGATGTGCAATGGTAACTTTTGAATAAACAACCAAATGAGGCAGAGGAGTATTTGGAATGGCTAACTGAAAGTGCACATACCTGGGCTAACTCAGAAAGAGTAGAACATTTAGATAGACCCAAGTCCACTACCACAACTACTAGGGGAGGCATGTATGCCATGTCTAAAAAAGATGACGTCAATGCCAAAGTAGCAACCCTAACTAGAAAAGGAGAAGCCATAGAAATGGGAAAGAAAACCTCAAATAATGATGAACAAGTGTGTAGCATTTGTGAAAGTACTACACATCTTACTCAGGAATGTCCTACCATCCCTGCATTTCAAGATGTACTTCATGATTAGGCTAATGCACTTAATAATTATAAAAGACCTTTCTCCCCATATTTAGAGACATATAATCCCAACTGGAGAAACCATCCAAATCTCAGTTGGAGAAATGTACTAAATGCTAATGTCTCACAACTAGGCCCATATGAGAGTCATCAACAACCAAACCAAGGACTACTTGCTCCACCCCCATACCAAACTCATCAACCTCATTCTTCTGGACCTTACTTGCCCCCACCCAAAAGGCATGTAGAGGATAATCAACTTGCTCAAAACCAGGAGAAGAAAATTTCTCAATTGGAAAGACAAATAAATCAAACCAACTAGTCTCTTAATGAAATGAAGAACATTATAACGCAATGGATGCAAAGTGCGGAAAAAGGAAAGTTTTCAACTCAACCACAAGCAAACCCTAAAGGTGTGCATGCGGTGAGCGAAACTACATTTAATGCATCATCATCAAGCTCTACCATAGAAGAGACCAAAGTTGTTACTATTCTTAGGAGTGGTAAAATAATTGAGAAAGATGAGCCTCAAAAGACTGAAAAGGTAGAAAAACCTAAAAAAAAATCTAAAGAAAAGGATCCCATTCTACCTATTGAGCCGTGTCCATTCCCTGCTCCATTCCCTCAAAGGTTGTGTCAAGTCATAAAGAGTACCACTAATGATGAGATTATGGAGATATTCAAGCAAGTTAAGATCAACATACCGATCTTATATGCAATAAAACAAATCCCATCATATGCCAAAATTTTAAAGGATTTATGCACAATCAAAAGGAAAATGAATGTGCAAAAGAAGGAATTTGTGATTGAACAAGTAAGTTCAATTCTTCAGCATCATACACCTTAGAAATACAAGGATCCAGGTTGCCCACTCTCACCTGCATCATTGGCAACCATAAGATTAACTAGGCCTTAATAGATCTTGGATCTAGTGTTAATTTGTTACCATATACTATCTATGTTCAGCTAGGACTAGGAGACCTCAAGCCAACATCCACTACACTCCAACTAGCTGATAGATCAGTGGTAATACCTAGGGGCATAGTAGAGGATGTGTTAGTCCAAATAGGCCAATTCTTTTTCCCAGTCAATTTCCTAGTTTTGGACACACAACCAATGATGAATGAGCAATGAGAAATTCTTGTCATCCTTAGACGTCCATTCTTGGCTACGTTCAATGCCCTAATAAACTACAAAAATGGTGTCATGAAGCTTTCATTTGGCAACTTGACACTAAAATTGAACATCTTTGATATATGTAAGCAACCTGGAGAACCCTCAGATGACTTGCACTGTGTTAACATGATCAATTCAGTTGTACAAGACCAGTTTCAGTCATCTTCCTTGTCAAACCCACTTGAGGCCTGTTTGGCCCATTTTAATGAGTTTAATGAGGATGTATTAATAGAGGAAGTTAATGCCCTCCTTGATTCTGTTCCTATCATGGAAACAGAAAAATGGAAACCTCATTTCGAGGACCTTCCACTAGGAGTCCACTCCCCTTCCATCATTCATAGAACCTCCTAAGCTTGAATTGAAATCTCTACCAGCAGATTTAAAATATGTCTTTTTAGGAGACAGAGACTTTTCCTATAATAATTTCCTCCCAATTAGAAACATCTCAGGAGGAAAAGTTAATAGACACTTTAAAAGAACACAAAGTTGCTATAGGATGGACCATAACTGATATAAAGGGTATTAACCCATTAATTTGCACCCATATGATATATCTAGAGGATGAAGCTAAACCATGTCGTCAAATGCAAAGAAGGTTAAATCCTAATATGAAAGATGTGGTTAGAGCAGAAGTCCTAAAGATGCTTGATGTGGGAATCATTTATCCCATAAGTGATAGGAAATGGGTAAGTCCTACTTAGGTGGTTCCAAAGAAGTCTAGAGTGACAGTAATAACTAACGCCAATAATGAATTGATCCCTACTAGGGTTACTACTGGTTGGCGTATGTGTATCGACTATCGAAAGTTGAATGTTGTTATAAGGAAGGACCATTTTCCTTTGGCCCTTGTTGATCAAATGTTAGAAAGGGTTGCAGGACATCAGTACTATTGTTTCTTAGATGGTTATTCAGGGTATAACCAAATAGAAATTGCACTCGAGGATAAGGAAAAGACCACATCTACATGTCCTTTTGGCACTTTTGCTTACAAAAGAATGCCAATTGGATTATGTAATGCTCTTACTACATTTCAATGTTGCATGTTAAGCATTTTTAGTGATATGATAGAGAGAATTTTAAAATTTTTCATGGATGACTTTTCTGTTTTTGGTAATTCATTTGAAACATGTCTTGAAAATCTAAGAAAAGTCTTAACTCATTGTAAGGAAAAGAACCTAGTGCTTAATTGGAAAAATGTCATTTCTTGGTTCCTAAGGGAATTGTCTTAGGTCACATCGTGTCATCTAAAGGTATAGAGGTAGATAGAGCTAAAGTTGATCTAATTTCCAATCTACCCATTCCAAAATCTATTATGGACATTCACTCTTTCTTAGGTCATGCAGGATTCTGTAGGAGGTTCATTAAAGATTTTAGTGCAATATCTAGACCACTATGTCACTTCCTCACAAAGGATATTCCTTTTGAGTGGACTAAGGATTGTCAAGAAGCTTTTATAAAGTTGAAAGACAAGTTGGCCACTGCACCTATCATGCAGCCACCTGATTGGAGTCTACCCTTTGAAGTCATGTGTGATGCCAGTGACTATGCTGTAGGAGCTGTACTAGGGTAGAGAAAAGAGAAGAAGTCATACATCATCTACTATGCTAGTAGGACCTTAAATAGCACCCAAATGAACTATTCTACTACGGAGAAAGAACTCTTAGCAATTGTCTTCACATTGAATAAATTCACGTCTTACTTGATTGGATCTAAAATAGTCATATTCACTGACCATTCGGCCTTCAAATATCTTCTTTCTAAGAAAGAAGCTAAGCCTAGAATAATTAGATGGATTCTCCTACTCCAAGAGTTTGACATTGAAATAAAAGATAAAAAGGGAGTAGAGAATGTGGTAGCTAACCATTTGTCTTGTTTAGTCCTAACAAAGCCTTTAGATGAGTTGCCAATTAAAGACACTTTCCCAAATGAGCAGCTTTGTCATGTTTCCCATCCTCCCTAGTTTGCTGATATTGCAAATTATTTAGTCGCAAGGAAGATTCCTGAGCGTTGGACGAAATAAGAAAAGAAAAAATTCTTTTCCAATGTTAAGCACTATTTCTAGGATGATCCATACCTGTTTAAGAACTGCCCAAATCAAATCATTAGGAGATGTGTCCCTGACTTAGAACAACATAGTGTTATCTCCTTTTGTCATTTAGAAGCATGTGGTGGACATTTTTCTGCCCAGAAAACAATGGCAAAGATTTTGCAGTGTGGTTTTTATTGGCTGTCATTGTTCAAAGATACACATGTGTTCTTTAAATCATGTGAGCAATGTCAAAAGTTAGGAGGAATAAACCATAGGAATATGATGCCTCTAAACCCTATCCTTATCATAGAAGTCTTTGATTGTTGGGGTATAGATTTCATGGGTCCATTCCCACCTTCTTTTGGCTACATTTATATCTTATTGGCCATAGACTATGTTTCAAAATGGATTGAGGCTATCCCATGTAAGCATAATGATCACAAAATAGTTCTTAAATTCTTAAAAGAAAACATTTTTTTTCTAGATTTGGGACCCCTCGAGCCATTATAAGTGATAACGGTACACATTTTTGCAACAAACCATTTGAAGCACTAATGAAAAAATATAATATAACCCATAAAGTTGCAACATTGTATCACCCACAAACAAGTGGACAAGTAGAAGTATCTAATCAGGCCATAAAACAAATCCTTCTAAAAACTGTAAATTCGAAGGCTAAAGATTGGTCTCTTTGACTGACCGATCCGCTTTGGGCTTATAGGATTGCACATCGCACCCCGATTGGTATGTTTCCCTATCGTATTGTATATGGTAAAGCTTATCATTTGCCTATGGAATTAGAACATAGAGCCTATTAGGCTATAAAGATATTTAATTTCAGTATGGATAAAGCAGGCTCACATCGAAAATTCCAACTTAATGAGTTAGAAGAGATCAGGCACAAAGCTTATGAGAGTAATAGGATATATAAAGAAAAGATGAAAGTTTTTCATGATAAGAACATAATGAGAAAATCCTTTACTCCAAACCAGAAGGTTCTACTTTACAATTCTAAGCTCCACCTATTTCCAGATAAGCTTAGATCTCGATGGACTGGTCCATATACAGTAAAAGAAGTTTTTCCATATGGGACTGTCGAGATTGAGAATACTAAGATTGGTCATTCATTCAAAGTGAATGGTCAATGTTTAAAGCCTTTCCTAGATTATGAGAATCCAGAAGTTGAGTCTACAACTCTAGAGGATCTTGTTTATCAGGATTGAGTGGATTTGATCCCTTTGTACCCTATTTTGTATTTTTTTTTTTACATCACCCATATTCATTTTAGGTCCTACTTTTTAAAAATTGAGGACAATATTTTTGTTAGGTTGGGGGCTGTAGAATTCTAGAAAATTCTTGTTTTTTTAGGTGATTTTCTTGTTTTTAAAAAAAATAAAATTGAAAAATGAAAATTTTAAGTAATTTCCTATACTATGATGAGAATTGGATTTTCTGAAATATAATCTGGATAAATTTAGCTTATTAAGCCTCAGATCACATCTATACACGCAGTTGAATATAGATAATCTAAATTGATAAGTGGCTATAACTTAGAAATTCTGAAGAAATTTAGTGGGGACATATAACCTAAGTGAGTTTTAGAGCCATTCATTTATTTTGAGAGGTTATATATGTTCTTAATTTCTTCAACGTGCTTAAAGAAAATTGATCCCAAAGTCTTAAAATTGGCTAATTACCTGAATAATTAGAATACTACCTTTAAAATTCTAGAATTTCATTGAATTTGATAGATTATAGGAAACCTAGAAAATGATTTAGGCCATCTTTGTTATAAACCTAGAGACATAAAACCTACCTATAAAATATTTTATCACTAGTTAGCCAACTTGAGCCTTTCAAAATAAACCATTTCTTTTGTCACCCAAATTACGCTTTACCCATGTTAACCCATATAAATTATACATTACCCATTTTCTTTGAAAAATAAGTTAGAAATGAATGAAAGAATACCTTTTAGTTGGAATGAAAGTAAAAGTGGATATCAAGAAAAGAAACATTCTTTAAAGTGATTCAAAAGTACTGAAATATAAAGAAAAGAGTATGAGAAAAAAAAAGTTAGAAGAATAGAAAGAAAAATAAATATTCACTTTAGCAAAGAAAAGAAGAATTGTCAACTTTAGTAGAAGACATCTACTTATTTTTTGAAGAAACTTTGAATACCCTTATGCCCTTCTTTGGTACCTTCTCCTAAGCCTATGTTTCATCCCATTTAAAAACCTATTGATTCTAGGATGAATATAGTCTTGATAAGGAAATGAATGGATAGGATATAAAAGAGTGGTATTTCTAAATATTCAAAGGTAATGGCATCCATTCCAAAGGGATGAAAACAATTAAATTTCTTAGTAACTCCTGTTCTTCATGAGTATATGTGAGATAAATTTACTTTTATTGACTCTTCTCACATAATTAAAAGAGAGATATGATTTGAACCCTCTATCTGAGAGACTTTATTTCTGAGTGTATGTCATTAGTAAAGATTGAGGTCAAAACATATTTCAAATGGAGTTAAAAAGTTAGAAGTCTACTTAGAGACAAAGATTATTCTATGTAGACTGTATATGCACACACTCACTCTAAGATCTGAGCTCAAGTAGAATATTTTTAGCATATGGGTAGGGGTTTGAATTCTTCAGTTATCTTTATTAGTTTGCTGAAGTTGATAGATTTATTGAAGATAATTCTTTGAGAAAAACTGGAGATGACTTGAAAATTAAATTTTTTTTTTGAAATTCTATGAGTTGATTCTTCGCATCTTTTGCTAGAGATTAGCAAAATGCTAGTTGGGGTGTGTTAAGTGTTTAATTTTGGTCAAAATACCCCTAATTTAGTATTCAATTAGAGCATCTAGGCCATTAATTTCAAGATTTTACATAAAATATTTCATTTTAGCTTTAATTGGGCATCCAAACATTGAATTGCAAAATTAACGGTCAGATGATCATCAAAGCTAATCAAAGGAATAATAAACGGTTCAGATGATTCTAATTGGGCCTATGCATTGCAGATCAATTGACTCAAGCGTGGACGATCCAGATCAAATCACTGAGATCAGATGAGGATGATTAAGTTTCCTGGAAAGATAGGCATTTGAAAACTCCTAAGACAGAACAAAGTTGAAGACAGAGTTCTAGTAAGACTGGAATATTGATGGACCCCACCCCTCTTAATCCCTCTATCCTCTCTTTCTATATCTCTCTTACCTTATCTCTCTTCTCTCTTCTCTCTCTCCATCTATATCATGTTTCTCTCCCACAACTCTCTCTCTTATCTACCCTTCTCTCACATGTCTCTCCTCTCTCATGACTCTCTCTCATTCTCTCTCTCGTCCTTTTATACACCATCCCCTCTCTACACTAGTCATTTTTGTTTCCTTCTTGTTTGGCTGGGCAGATCTCCTTCTCCATTCTCTTCTCTTCTTTCCCTTCCTCCTACTTCCTATTTATCCTAGCATCCCCAACCACACTCTCTATACTCCCTTATTCCCATTCTCTCTTGTTTCTTGTTCTCTCTTACATCTTCCCTCCTCTCTTTCTCTATTCTCGTTCCCACCTATCTTCTTCTTCCCAACTTTCTCAACATTCTTTTTCTCTTTCCAGCGTCTTTCTCTTGGCTCCCTCTCTTCTCTCTCCCTTCTCTCTCAATCCCACTATTTCTCACTACCACGCCTAGCTTCTAGATCTGCTCCCTTCTCCATCTTTCTTTCTCTCGTGCTTCTCTAGCACGGCAACCTCAGTCACCGTACCATCTGTCCTCTGCCTCCATCGCGTCAGACACGACCAGTTCTTCCCCATCTCCGTCTGGCCCAGGCTTCATAGACAGGTCAGACTGCTCTCCTTTTCCCCTCCTCTCTTCTCCTCTTCTTCCTTTCTACTCTTTTCCCTCTTCCTCCTCTACTTCATCTGGCCTTCCTATATATTCACTAGCCGGATTCCTTTCTTTGCATCGCTACATGGACCGAGAAGGAAACCCGAACTGGGTTTCCATTCTTTTCTCCTCTTTCCTCTCTTCCTTCCTCCTTGCTTCCCTTTCCTTCTTCTTCTCCCTCCTCCAACCTCTTCTTTGTCTGGTTTTTTTCTTAAAACCAGATTTTTCATGAATTCTAGTTTTACCCCTACTCCTTTAAATGAAACCCCATTTCTGTCCTTTTTTGTTAATACCATCTGTGTCCCCATTTTAATTCCATTTGTGTCCTCATTTTATTTTCATCTGTGTCCTTGAGTATTCTGGTTCTATTTTATCCTTGTTATGCTTATCCAGGAACTACCTAATCCCAGACAGATCAATTAAGGACTAACTCAATCAACAAGTTAGCCTTAATCAAAGCAAAAACTCCCATTTCTCATCTGAATTCAAATTAAATTCACAAAGTCATTCTTAGGATCTCCCTAGACATAATAAATGTTTCTGATCTTTTGTCTAAAATCCATAATTCAACCTGAGCCGTCCAAGTCTTAAAATTACAAAATAGCCCAGATCTTGACCATTTTGATGAATTTGACAAATCCAAACGGTGGATCTCCAATCAAGGATGTACTGAAGACACTTGTAAAGGCAGATCAACTTTTAGAAGATCAAACTTGAAGATTTTGATAGAGATTGATCTAGGAAAGTAGTTTTTTTTTTCTTGTTATTTGATTTTGTTTGTTTTCTTTAGGAACTGAAAATTTTGTAATTTTGAGAATTTGATTAGATCTAAAATTTGATTACCATTTCAATAATTCCAGTAATTTTGAGTGATTTATTTTTTTCATTTTAGATAATTAAATTTTATGGAAATTCCTACTTTTTATGTCAAGTCTCCATGGGATCAACCCGTATTTGCATAGCTATACTACAATAGCCCGTACACTTGCGATTAAACATCAACAAATATCTCATACTTTTTTCCATAAGAGATTTCTAAGATTTAAACAACCATATATTGCCATCAGCTCAACTTGTTATAAAGTACATATGAATTCCTTTGGTCTAATGTTCAAGTCTTTATGATAGCAAATAAACAATCTTTTTAATAGAATTTGGTCCATGCACTAGGAGATGTTTAAATACATTGAACCTCAAAAAATGGATGTTTTTTCTTGATTAGTATCATTGTGAAATTTGTGATTTAGGATACAAGATATGAAATGACAATTCTAGGAGTCTCTGGAGATCAAGAAAGTCAACATATAATAGAAGGAGATTAGGATCTAGAAGATAACAAGATGAACGATTGGGATTTTAAGGATTACTAAGATCAGAAAGTCAATGTATAATAGAATAAGAATAGAATTTGAATAAGAACGGATAGGAAAGAGAAGCCTAGGAGGAATTTGAGATAGAACAAATAAAAAGGAAGACTAGACAAATTGGGAAACTAGCCAAGATGTCTCCTTAAGTAGAAGGGATATTGGGATAGGGAAAGAAAGAAAGAGAAAGGAGGAAAAATGTGAAGGAAAGAAGGAGAAAGAAAAGGAAAAAGAAAGAGAATAGGAAAGTGAGGGGGAGGGAGAAAGAGAGGAAGATCAAGGGAGAACAATAACAATATGCATGAAGAGATCCATCCACTCACTATGTTTTGGAAAAAGAAGACTGTAGAAGATTGTTTTGTTTCAAAGAAGACAGGGCTTAGGAATTTCCCTAAACTATCTAGTTTTTGAAACATGATCTCATATTTGCTTTCCATCAGAGATTTCTAAGATTTAAATGTCCATCTATTGCTATCTATGCATGTAAAGTCATTTGATTTTTTGAATTTGTCTGATTCTTTTTGAGCATATTGCTAAGAAGTGTATGAGCATACATGAGATGGAGCAAAGAACATGCTTTGTTTTAAACTTTAAAATCTTAAAATTTATCAGAAAAATTTCATGACTCTTGCATGTATTAATAGTGTCCTTGGATATTGATTTCAAGCATTGATGTAGGCTATGTCAGAACCATGGTTTAGGATGTCTTTTCCTTTGTTTATAGTGGAGTTTCTATATATGACAACATAGAATGATATTATTGTTTCAACATGTTTTGATTTTAGCTTTATTGAAGATCTATGTGTTATTAATGTTTCATATTATGTGTGTGTGTGTGTGTGTGTGTGTGTGTGTGTGTGTGTGTGTGTGTGTGTGTGTGTGTGTGTGTGTGTGTGTGTGTGTGTGTGTGTGTGTGTGTGTGTGTAATACAAGAGAATGGTTTGGAGCATAACATGGGTTAAATTTCAATATTTAAACTATGACTATTCACACTTAACCTTGTCATACAAAGGAATGATTTTTATTTTTATTTTTTTTATTGCACATGACTTTGACATGGTTTTTCATTTAAACTAATGTTCCATGTTATATGGAAGGATGTGCAACAATTATAGGATCGATCATACACATTTTGAGTTATGTTTTTCATTCATAAATTTATGCATGTTTGATTCTTTGGAATTATTCATAGAGCTATCTTACTTTAATCCATTGTTTTTACTTTAGAAATCATGCATGCAAAATCTTGTGAAAGGTAGTACTAATGCATGAGCAACACATATGACACCTAGTGCATGGGTGATGCTTTTCCCACCTAGCACATGTAGTATGATGGTGTATAGACACAATTTATAGGGCACACCACTTGTACCATCACACAAAGTTCTGATTCTAATTAATGTGATATGATCTTAGAAGTTTTGGTCCATGACTTGCATCTAAGGTATTTTAATTGGTGAATTTTAATATTTGAAATAGCCCATGTGATTTCACTTGATATATAGTGGGGTGCAACCCTAAGGCTTTACATGGATTTCTTTGAATAACATAAAATGGTTTACCAGAAGTTGTATTTTCTGGATATATGGAATAGTCAAATAAACATATATTTAAGTTGCAAGATTTCGTGCTTGTTCATAGAAACATATTTAAGTGCTATTGCATTACATAATATACATGGTAGAAAAATCTTGATTTTTATAGTAATTTGAGATTTGCAACAGTATGGATTTGATGATTTTTATAGAACACCATTAGTGCGAATGTATGGAATGAAATATAGACTAAAAAAATAGGTGACTCAAAAGAGTTGTGCCTAGATTAAAAAAGTAGGTGACTCAGGAGAGTTGACCCTGGACTAAAAATAGGTGACTCATGAGAGTTGAGCTTAGATTAGAGCTCCCTCCAATTGCTATGATAGGAGGATCATATTGGTCCCTAGCCTTTGATACATATCTGTACCCTAAGAGGCTTATGAGAAAGAGTATTTGTCATGGGAAGACTACTTCATGATAGATCTAGTGCCCCAATGCAGTCTAGTATAGTTCATGAGGTATCTACAACAGAACATAGCAGGACATTAGTACTCTATGTCAATATTAAACCTTATAGTTATAGGACATCGACTAACATGTTGGTCATCCTTAAGGATATTGACCATTGATGATTTAGGCATGTGGTAGGATGTTGTCACTTAGTGATATGACATAATATGATTCATATTATATGATAAGACATGATTTTAGATGTTTTTGTACATCTATAGTTTATAGGATCTTTTCAAAATGATTTCAAAACTATGAGATTTTGATATCAAATATTGAATTGTCTACATTGCTTACCTTATGCATATATGATTGTTGTAGTTTTCAAATGGCTAGTTTGAGCATTATACTACTTAGTAATTGTACTCTCCCCCACCAACATTTTTAGGTCAAACTTCTAAGCATTAGTTAGGCCTTGATGAAGAGAAGGACAAAAATACATTCATCAAAAGATACGAGTAAGAATAAAGTAGTTTTCTAATATTTGTCTTGTTTTTCATTGAACATTTATTAACTCTTATGTAACAACATGAATCATTTATCATGAAGATTATAGTTTATTTTAGTTCTATGGATCTTGACCAGTAGTTTTGGGTAGTGCTTATTTTTTCATACTACTTTTGTATGTGATGTTTTGAAAGTGCTAGTGAGCTAGAATGGTAGTTTTCAAATAGTAATGTAGTATATGCTTCAAAATGTTTTAGAAAAAAAAAAAAAAAAAAAAAATCCTACTAGAATCTATTTTAAAAATCATTTATGGAAAACCTGGGTTTCCATATCCATCTCTCTAATGATTTCATGTAGATTTCTCCCATATTTTTAGCATGAGGGGGGGTTGCCAACATCACCTTCCTTTTCTCTTCTTCTTCCTCTATTTCTCATATTTCTTCTCACTCTTTCCCATGGTTTGTCTTCTCTTTCCTTCTCCCTTTCTTTCCAGTCTTATATGTTTTTTATTTAGTATTCTTACTATCCAAGGCAGCCCACACCTCCCTAGATACAATATGTCTTTCTATCCGAAGTCTTAACCTTCCCATACTTCCTAATGTATGACATCTTCCTCCTATCACCCTAAACTCCTAAACATGTCATCTTAACATGTTCAACTTTCTTAAAGTTCTAGATGTCCCAAATTGAGAATTCTAACCATCCAAGGAAACTTCCACTCCATCCAAGGGTGGATACATCTGGTTGCTTAGGTGGCACATCTAAGTGTATGGACCCCACTATTAAAACACAAAACAAAATAAAAAAGGTTGCCAATATCAATTCTACTAACTTGACATGCCCTTAGTACAAGCTCCCAACCTTAGATTTATGATGTCCTTATATTGTTGAAAATCTCTTTCCTAACTCTATATTGTAATCTCATTATTCACTTGTTTTACTGTAAAAAACTACACAATTTGAGAAAAAAATTCTATTTTTTATTTAATGGTAAAATAGTTACAAAATTTAAGGTTATTACATTATTGCCACTTTCAAGGAATTTTGTCCCTGAAACTATTTTAAACTTTAGTTACAAGCAATTTTGGATTTTTCTCTCATATCTCATATTCCAATTCTCATATTGCTTCTTCAACTGAATGTTGCTACAAGAGTACTATAACCAAATGAATTTCTTTGTTTCTCACCTTTTATTCTCTTCCATTCTAAGATTTGGACTGGTTTTATCTTAAACATCAAATCTTGATACAACTTGATCAACACTTGTTCAAGTACATGTGGAGGGTCAGGTACATACCTCCATAGCATGAAAAATGTTGTAAACTTCTAATAGCTACAGTCATAAAGCCGACTAGTAAGTGGCAAAAATGATCCTTTCTAGAATCTAAAAGGGATTGATAAATCCACGACTCAGATTTCCTTTTCATTCTAAGCCTCATGGCTCCTTTTGTCATGGTGATCTTGAAAAACACATGGTCCTCAACCTCGAACTCCAAGTATCTACCCTACTTGTTAGTGTTACTTTTTTGTTTTCATTTAGCTGTAAGGTGTCACTTTCGGATAAGTCTCACCTTATTTACACACTGCTATACTAGTTCAAACTATTATTGTACGTATATTCAACAAACAATAGACTCTCATCACAATTCCCTTTCTATTTAGTTGCACATGCTCTCAACATGTCTTTTAGAGTCCAAATCATCCTCTTGGATTGACCATCTATCTTAGGATGAACAGCTGTACTAAAAATCAATGATGATTTCAAGGACTCTAGCACACATCTCCAAATCTATGGCGGGAGTCTAATTCCCCTATCAAAAGTATGTAAGCACAATTTCCTAGGTGTACAGGTATGCCAAACTTTCACTAGACTAAATCTGTTGGATTGGGAGGAAATGTGCAGATATCATCAACCAATCAACTATCACCCATATCATGTCATGTTTTCTCAACATCTTGGGTAAACCCTTAATGAAATCCTTGGTGATATAACCCCACTTCCCCTCAGCAAGCTCAAGGGACTCCAAAAATCCCGCTGGTCTTTGATGCCAGGCCTTGATCGACTAACATGTCAAGCATCCCTCCACAAACTTTCCCACATACCTCTTCATACCATTCTGCTAGAAGTGTCTCTTTTGATCGTGATACATCTTCATTCCACATGGATGAATAGTCTAAAATGATTGATATACCTCTCTAAGAATTTCTTGCTTCAATTTAGCATTTTTTGGAACCACTAATCTTCCATGCATCCAAACATTAACATCCCTTTCTCAAGTGAAATTTGACTTCCTAACCAATACATGTGTCTCATCATCATCATCCTTTTTACATTTGAAGAACTCTCTCAACATTGGCAGATCTTACTATCAAATTTTCCATGAATGATTTCTTATTCTTGTGCTGGATTTTTGGTATGTACCGGACTACTTCCTGTAACAATTTCCATCTCCTAGAAAGCATGCTAGCACATGTCACTTGCATCTTTTGGCTCAATGCATTATTTACTACATTGGCCTTTTCAAAATGAAAGTAAATGGAAATATCATAATATTTCAAGTACTCCATCCATTCCTTTGCCTCATATTCAATTCCTACTATTAGAAAATATACTTGAGGTTCCTATAATCTTTGAACTTCAAACTTCTCTCCATACAAGTAGTGCCTTTAAATCATTAATGCAAAGACCACAACTACCACCTCTAGACCATGAATATGATAATTATTTTCATGCTCTTACAACTATCAAAAAGTATAAGCAATCACCTTCCTATTTTCCATCAAGACACACACCAATCCTTTGCTTGAGGCATCATTGTAAACTACAAAACCTTAACTACCTGATGGTAAGGTAAGTACTAGTGTAGTGGTCAACTTTCTCGTTGGTTCTTGGAAGCTGACCTCACTTGTATCATCGCACACAATTCTCACATATTTTCTTGTTAACCTATTTACTGGTAATGCAATGGATGAAAATACCTCAATAAACCTACGATTATATCTAGCAAGACTTAGAAAACTTAGTATCTCAATCACCATCTTGGGTGTTTCCTATTTCTCCACTACCTCTACCTTGGTTGTGTCCATTGCTACATTTTTAGAAATAACATGGTCAGGGAATTTAATTTCTTCTATCTAAAATTCACACTTACTGAATTTGGAATATAATTAATGTGTCCTAAGCATGTCATACACCACATGCAAGTGTTCTTAAAGCTCCTCCATACTCACTGAGTAAACTAGGATATTGATCACAAATACAATAAAAAATTCATCCAAGAATGGCTTAATCACCCTGTTCATGAGATCCATAAGTGTTAAATGTTGTTGGAGGTTGTCAACCCAAATGACATTACTATAACTTCATAATGTCCTTATCCAGTTATGAACACCGTCTTAGAGATATACTCTTCTCTAATCCTTGGTTGATGATACCCAAACCTAAATTCAATCTTTGAAAAGACTCTAGCTACCTAAACCTAAGCAAAGCGGTCATCTATTTGGGGTAGAGGATACTTATTCTTCACTATGACTCATTAAGCATCTGATGGTCAATATGAAGTCTCATTGACTCATCTTATTTTCAACAAAGAGGACTAGTGCTCCCCTCGGTGAAACACTAGTTTTGATGAATCCTTTGTCCATCAATTCCTACAATTGATTCATCAACTCTTTCTGTTAGGGGCCATTTTGTTTGGTGCTTTGGAGATAGGAGTTGTGTTTAGTATTAGTTTGATAGTGAAATCTATTTTCCTTTTAGGTAGTAATCTTAGGAGATCGTAAGAAAAAGTACCTAGAAGTTCCTAGATTACTTCCACCTCATCTAGCTTGGATTTGTTAACCTCGACGACCACAACTCTGTCTAGAAAGGCCTAACTCCTTTAGGAATGTGCTTAGCTTCCTGTAGAAATGACACATGCTCCTACAAAGTCTTGTCTCCCTTAAAAAGAGATTGTCACCTCTCTAGGAACATTGAAGGTGACTTTCTTGCTACAATAGTCTACTGTTGCCCAAGGCAAAGCCAACCAGTCCATCCCTAGGATGACATCAAAGTCTATTATGTTTAGGAAAATTAAGTAAGCATCCATTCATTTATTAATTGATTATAATTGGAACATCTTGAAGGAATTTTTGTAAACATATCGACTCAGCTGATGGAGTCATCACTTCTAAAAAAATTCCAAATTTTAGATGGGGTACCCACACATAATGCAAAATCGTAGGAAATAAAAGTGTGCACAGAACCCTATTAAAAAAAAAAACTTAGGCCAGTCTATTATGAACAAGAAGTGTACCTTCAACCACAATATTTTATGGCTCTTCTTGCCTTAATGTGATGGAAAATACTTGTCCTTAGCTCCTACAACTTTGATCTTTCTAAGCTTCTCCCTCTTGCTTCCTCTTTCTGAGCTTTTGGTGAAATGTCCACCTTCTCCATAGTTATAACATCTAAAGCTAATGAAATGATAGGTTCTACCCAAATGATAATTCCTACATCATGCCATGGTTTGGAAGCAGGTGTTGTTATATGGTTCTTGAATAATATTTCATGGTTGATGCTACCTTGAGACTGCATGGCCCTCTTCTCCATCCCAAAACATCTACAAGTGCTAACATGTTTCTTCTTTTCCTTTTGCTCCATCTATACTCATTTGTAGTCCTTTAAAAAATGGATTCCATTTCAACTTCTCTAGCCATGAGAATAGGTAGAACTTTGAGGATGTTGCTCCTCAGTCATAAGTCAAGCCATCAACAAACTTCTTGGTCACTCTTTCATGAATAGTAACACCTTTAGTACAAAAATTTTAAGTTTGGTGAACTTATTTCATATTGGATCACTACCATGTCACCTTGTTCCAAGCTCAAGAGTTCTTTCTTAGTCTATCTTTTGATATAATGGAAAAATATTTGTTGAAGAAATAGTCTTAAATTCTTCCCATGGAATTGCCTCCCTACCCATAAAGTGAGTCTACTTTACTATCTTCCACCAAAAGGCTACCTTTAGTCAACATAAAAGTTACCATAAGTACCTTCTTTCCTTCCAGGACCTCCATTGCCCAGAGGACTTTCTCAAACTCATATATATATATATATATATATATATATATATGTCTCTGCTATGTTCAGCTCATCCTCTCCAAAGAATTAAAACACCATCTTTTTAAATTAGTAAAGTAGCTTGTCTCCCCTACCGATGTTTCCACATGGAGCTCTTATCCCTCTATTTGGTGTTGCTTGTGCCTGGTTCTATAGGTACTGCCTGAGGTGTTGCTCCAAAAGTTGGACACCTCACCCACTACATTCCCTTACGAACTAGTGGGGGTTCTTGCATGTGTTGGGGTTGCTTTTGCATTTCTCCTTAGTTATGTAAGTTCTCTCTTGTACCTACACTAGAGCTAAAAGTTATTCTATTGACACCAAAACTAAAAGTTTCTTATTTTGTTGACTACATGTGAATTGTTGTTAATAAATGACATTGACCTGAGGTCCAATGCCAATTGTAATGGCCCAAATTTTTAAAACATAATTTTAGTATTAAAATTCATTTTGAAAGTAGGATCCCTATTTGAAAGTTCTTTTTGTAGAACAAATCATGTAGAAGAATCTTTTTTAATAATTTTGTTTCTAAAATATGCAAGTGTTAATATATTCAAACTCTACATTAATAAAAACTAGACTCCTATCTAAATCCATAATGTTCCATTCCATTTTTAAAGATAATCCTATGTTTTATTAGTCACAACCTAATTATAAATATAAATTTCAATAAACATATAGTGCATGAGTACATCCATAGTCCATACAATAAAATAAGAATGATAAACTCTAGTTTGTTTAGTGTCTCAACTTTTTGATTCACTTATGAATGCTAGATTTCTTACTCCTTGCCCCTAGCATTCACCTTGTCACACTTATATATGGTGTGGGTGGGGCAATTATATGGGGTATACTCAGTACATATAACTAAAACTAAATTTTCAAAATCTATGGCATTTCAGTTTGACGATTTGAAAATATGTTTCTAATATGAGGAAACTATGAGACTAACTTCTCATTAGTTGTTTCATACATTTATAATAGCCACTCATTTTCATACACATCCATCTATATACATCTCTATTTATAGAGAATAAATATCTCAAGATGATAATTTTAAATAAAATAATGATGCATTAAATATCTTCAAATTAATAAAATATTTACAATAATGTTTTAGGTACTCTCTTATGGTGACAGGAGTTTCAATTCTCATTGGCAATGATGTGCTCTAATTATTACTACAAGTGCACGGTTCTATTTGAGTATAGATTGGCAAATGCAAGTTGATCCCATGAGAACTCTTTAAGGAGATTTAACTAATATTTAAGTCATATTAGTCTAACCTAGCCAACCATTCAAAGAACATAAAGAACTTTAAGACTAATGAAAGAACGGAAGGAAACTCACTAAAGAAATAAAACAAGGAAATAACTAACTAAAGAATTGAAAGACAACCATTTTATTAATTGAATGATTATAAGGAACTTTTACATAAGTAATAAACACAAAAACATAAGCAATAAAACTAAAGGAAAGTCAACTTTTTCAACTAGGCTTGGATTATGAATAAGGCTCTCTTGATGTGTCACTCAATAGAAGCTTGTACACTTCTCTTCAACTTATGATATGCTAAAATTACCACCAACCTATTCTCATCTTTACCAAACATGCCACTAACCCCAATTCAAATTCCATTCCAATGATCCTTAAGAATGAAGTGCTAGGGTATCCATAAAAGAGGCTCCTAACACTTTTCCTAAAAGACCGCCACTCTTATAAGAAAGAATTAGAAGATATGAAGTTGAAAATAAAATAAATTTTTGCTTCTCCTTAGCTAGGTACTCTACAAAAGAGGTAGCTTTTAAATAGGGTGCAACGAGGAGTTTAGAGGTCATTCATCTTAAGGAAGGGTTAACCATAGAAAGAGGTGCCCTTACCTTAAGGAAGAACTAGAAGAAAGGGAAAAGAAATTGAAAACAATAGACCTTGGCTTAGGACTCGCCAATTCCAGCCTTAGGAGATGATGAAGGAAGTAGGTACTTACCTTGAAGACTTCCTACTTTTTAGCATGATGCCTTTAGCTAGAATGATGGATGGCTTTATGGATGGATTTGGCTTTTCTTAACCTTACTTGAGAATTTGGAAGTACCCTTACTGCCATTTAAGTTAAACAAGGCTTCTTTCCTTATCCTTTTTGTTCCTAAATTCCAAAAAGAAAAAGAAAAAACATGAAAGTAGAAGAAACCTTATGCGTGGAAAAGAGAGGTAAGAAGGGTGAAGGAGTTGTGCATGGAAGAGAATTGAAAGAAGGGGGGTTAGTGTTTGTAAGATCTAAGGGAGAAGAGGGTTGCATGTGATGGTGTGGGATGGATGTGTGAGTGGGAAGGATGCGAGGATGGGTGCAAGGGTGATGAATGAAGGGTGAAAGGCATAGTGTGTATAATTACTTGTGGTGGTTTCACATGGAAGAAATGGAAGAATTGAAAGGGTTGTGATGCATGTAACTTAAGGTGGAGGCTGCATGCAATATCTAAGGTTTAAGGGTGATATGAAGATGTGTAATGAAAGGATGTATAAGGGATTATGCATGCAAGATCTAAAGGGATGATGGGATAAAGCTAATACATGTAGAAGAGACAAAGTGCAGTACGTGCAATCTTGGGGTGATGCATACTAGGACTAAGATAATTATGCATGAAAGAAATGAAAATATATAAGGATTTTGTAATTCTAAGATGATGGGAATATGTAAGGAAAGATAAGATCTATGCATATAACTCCTAGGTTGAAAAATTACTATGCGTGCAAGAGAGAAGAGTAGAGTATTTGTAAAAATGACAGATGCATATAAGATCTAAAATCCAAAAAGGAATCCTATGCATGTAATACCAAGCAAGGAAAAAAAAGAAAGAACAAAGGTGAATGCGTTCAATTTTCTGTTGCATGAAAAGATGGAAAAAATAAGACGGGAAATGGGTTCTTGGTCAAGACCCTTACCCATTCTTCAAGGAATTGGAAGTGTAGCTCTATGTGAGCTTTTTTGAAGGTGATCTCTCTCCTTCTATTTCTCTAAGGTGTAACTATAAGGTCTAGGGAAAGTGAAAGATAGTGCTCCTTGTCAAGCACCCCGTATTTCTAAGTTTTTGGAGAGGAAGCCCTAGGGAATGGAGGGTGTAGATCATACTTGAATGAATGGTGGAGATGGGAAGGGGTGGAATTCAATAATGGAAGATGTTGGGGTTGGAATGGAGAGTGGAAGATAAGGATGGAGAGGATAGAAAGAGATAAGATGGAAGGGAAGGAGATATGGGTTGATGGGAAGGAGGATAGCGTAGGAGGGAAAGAGATAGAAAGTAGAGGAAGAAAATCAAGGTAAACAAGTGAAAATGAAAAGTAATAAGGGGGAGGTATGGAGCTCATTAGTGTGTGTGTAAGAAGTTTTAGATTTTCTAAAATGAAAATGCTTCATTGGTTTGAATTGGGTGGTAGAGATGTTTCCTTCTTAGCTTTTTTCCTTGAATTCTCATAGAGTGGATGTTGGCTAGGTTTTGTGGTTTTTCTCTATTTCATTCCCATTTATATGATCATCTTTATCTAGGATGGGATTCAGTTGAAGTTTTCCTATCCAAAAAGATATTCTTTAAGGGCTCTTTTTTTTTTTTTTCTCTTCCATCGGATAGAAATGTCTTAGAGTGTCTTGCTATGATTCCTTTGAGATTCCTGATCCACTCTTAGTTTATACTTCTTTTTCTCCCAGCCCATCATTATTTTCTTAGGACAATAGACTTTAAGCAAGGTGGGACTTCCTTCCCCTCCCCCCCCCCCCACCTTCAATATGGCATTTTCTCCGTAGGTGGGAAGCCCATTAGAAAAATATCCACAATGGGGCAATAGTCTAGTCTTTATTATAGTCTATCGTTTCATTGGTCTATCCTTGCTTGAGTGACTGTTGATTGGTTTTTTTTAATGTGTTTCAACAATGATAGATCTTGTCCTTTAAGTGTTGAAATGTAAGGATGCTTTCGAACCGTATGTTTCCAGCAAATATTCTCTCTCCTCACCTCCTGTATTTTCTCCACCAATCTTCCTTACATTTCTGTCTTAAAAATGTGAAATTAAGGGAAAATATTGCCTTGCATGGAAAATTCATCTACTCCCTTAATTGGTGTCATATTTTGGTTGATTAGGAGAGAGTGCAAGGAAAATCTCATGTGGGTCTCAGTCTTCTGACTTGTTTTATTTTAGAGAAACTTTCATTATATGTGATTCCAATGTATATTATTTGAGCTTCCCTTAGAAGCTTTCCAAAGTGGTGGATAGCTTGCATACATAGATGAGAAGTTATGTAATCTTTCTTTTGATAAAAACACGCTTCCTTGAATGAGAATTGTGCATGGGGAATTTTTTACTGCTTTGACTTTGATAATGGCATCCAATTTTCATTTTGAACTATTAGAATCCATGTTTGGCATATGCGGGCTCATGATGTAGCTTGTAAAATAATCTTTCTCTTTTTTAGGGTTAAAATTTCCAAATTTATACGTTTTTTTCATTTGTACCATGAACCTGCAAAATTTAGAATTAACCTAATTAGTGATACTTAAGTTATTTTGGGGGCTAAAACTAGCTAAGTATAGAGGTATATGTGTAATACTTCTATATACATACATACATACATATATATATATATATATATTAGGTAACATCTGCCAATTTAGTCATGAGTACTCATCTTGTGACCATAATCCAAGTTCATCATTCAAACCCTCATTCTATTCCCTAGCAGCATCAAAATAAAATCTAATGAGATTAAAATTGTGCTCATGAATAGCTTGGTTGTATCATGTGCCCCTGTACCTAAAAGGAATTTTCATCTCATCCATCAAGGCCCTATAGATATGCATCAAAAGTGGGCCGTGACCACCATGTAATGACTTGGATATTTCATTCATTCAATTATGTAAGACTATATAAATATTAACATCAAGGTTGAAGGTTCAAGATTTTCTTTTGGTAAACTAAGTGAGAATTATTCTTTTGTTTAATGTTGCATTTGGGACATGTTCTAATTGGAGACTCACATAATGCTAAGTAGTAAAAGATGATTTTTACAAGGGCTCATGCAATGGAGTGCAAACCTAGCACCCAAGAAACCTAATTAATCAAATTAGAATGGTGGTAGTTGGAGAGGAAATACATGTTGGGAATTAGAAACAAATCCAAGACAAATTCACATGCTATAATTATGGTGTAGCTAGGTAGAAATGTGGGAGATGGAAATTAGAAGGAGAGCTTAAATCAGTTTTAACAAGTGGAGTTGGATGGCTGAGATTTTAAGATGAAGATAGCCAGGAAGAACTCTTTAGATAGGAGATTTGAAAGGAGGAATGGAATCACAAGAAGAAGTTTTGGGATAGGAAGGTGTGAGCTACCTTGGGCAGCAAGCATTATAGTAACAAGAAGTAATATATGTATTTAGTAGGTGGAGGACATTCTTAGCTTGATTGCAATATTAAAGAAATACAGAATGTGGATACAAGAAGAGGCAAGGACAGTTTGGGTTAGAAATTTTTTTGGTAGAAATATAGTAGATGTTTGGAATTAGAATGTTTGTAGGCAGCCTTGGGTAGCGATGAATACAACCCAAGAAACTTAGTAAGTGAAAGACGTCTCAACCATAATAAATTTTGCTACAAAATGTCTAGGAGAAAAGGCCTTGAAAACCAGAGAGGAGGAGAGAAACAAAAAGAGAGAAGTGAAAGGAGAGAAGAGAGAGAGGATAGCTTGGAGAGTTCTTGGAAGACTAAGAACAATGCGGAGAAAAGGAAAACCTAAAGCATGCCAAAGAATTAGGTAGTAGAAGAAAGAGAAGAAGAAAAATAGGTAGGCAATGTAGGTGATTTTCTAAGCAAGATACATTTTCTCTTTAAAACTAAAAGACTATTTTTTTATTGATTTCCCTACCTTTGGTCTTGAAGATGTGAAAAATGTAATTTCACTTGTGATTCATATGCATAAATCTTGAGAAGCTTTGTATAATTCTATCTTCTTTTTTGAGAGAATGATAGAGATGTTTTTATTTTAGTGAACTTATATATATTTTGGACATTTTTAAATGTATTAATATGCCTTGTTATATGCTTTAATCGTTGATGTTTATATATGAGTTTAGAGGTATTATCATGAAAGTTTGTACTTGATTTCAGATGTGAGATATCATGTTGTTAGTTTGTAAACCTTGGATGTTTTACTGCCTACTAGGGATGAGATATTCTATGTTATTTATGCTCAAATAATGGAAGCTATTAGATGTGTTTTTCTAATAGTAACAGTTCTAGCTTGGATGTATAGCTGTCCATGCATATATATTTAGTAAATAAATCTATTTTCCTAATGTTGAGTTGGACCCTATTAGGTGTGGATATTATCATGATTTTATATGTCAAAGGTTATAGTCAATGAAACATTGAAGCATCTTTTAGTTCACCCAATTCTTGATGAAGGATGGTGTAGCATGGAAAATAACTTTTCTATAAGACTTTCTTTTTTCAATTTCCAAAGGATTTCAAATATATTCAGTTTTCCACTAGTATGGGGTATTATGATAACAAATGCTAAGTTTTGAAAATTATTCTTTTTCTAGGAAAAATTCATTTTATAGAATAAATTTTGTTTTTAAAAATATGCCATTTTAGAAAGTGAGAGATTTTGTGAAGTATAATATACTTTGAAAATATATTATTTCTAGAAAGGGTGATATCTTAGAAAGTAAGCTATTATTAGAAAGTATCCAATTTTAGAAGGTATTATATATTTTAGAAAACTACTATTTTTGGAAAGTACTCTAATTTAGGAAGTCCAATATTTCAAAGAATGTTCTAGCCCTAGGAAAAATATTCCATCAATAGTAAGGATGCTATTTTTAAAGGTATTCTAATTTTTGAAAGAATGCTATTTCTTGAAAGTGTCTATTTTTAGAAAGCTTCCCAAAATAGAAAATAATATATGAGATGTTGATTCTTTGTGAATTACACGTGTTACCAAATTGTTGAACCTTGAATTTATCCCAATGGGTTTCCTTAAATGATAAGACAATATGTGCAAGTGATGGAACATTCTATGATTCATATGAATTATCTTCATGAGATATTTTGATAATCTTTAATTTACATGAGTTATCAGATTTGTTTATTTGAATTTTTCCTTAAAGGGGTGGTGTACATAAATTGCACATGAAAATGTGAGCACTTGGAGATGATAGCTATTCTAGGAGGGTACAAATTAGCCCTTGACCTCTAAATTGATAATTATCCTAATGAAAGGATTTTTCTTATAAATTTTGTTCAAGAGCATCATGGGAAGCCTTCCACCCATCCATTGTACCGCACCACCCAGTACTGGTTTCCACAAGTCCTAGGCCTTTGCCTCACTCTCCGCCCTATCGGCTCTTAGCTCTAAGGACACTTTCTTCGGAAACATGAAGCAAGGTTCTCGTTTTATGTAGGATGCTCATTAGATCGCCCTTACGAATAGGGCTCTTCTTCTTCGGTCCAGTATGGAGGCACACACAATTGTATAACTCTATATCTTTCCCTTTATGACCTTGTGGGTGGTTTCACATAGATCATCACCTTATTGAGAGTGAAATGAATCAAAGGCCCTCTCGAGTAAGGGCTTGCATTACAAGTAGCTTATGCATCCCGCCCGCTTAGAGAGCATGTGCTAATCCCAGAATGAAACACGAGAGTGTACATAGTTTCTAAAATCTAGTGGCGATGCAGAAACCTCTTAGGAACATTAGGCTACGCCAGAACATAATTAGTAGGAAATCCCTGGCTAGTCGAAACACATGCTTCGTGCTATTTAGCGGTTATCCCTGAGCTTCATGACATGAATCTAGGGAACACAAGCCGGGGATATTTCTACTTCCTAAGCTCAGTTGGATGGATCGATTTTCATTCTTATCTGCCTTCCTTACCTTGCATAGATAAGGGCAAATTAGCCCTTGACCTCTAAATTGATAATTATCCTAATGAAAGGATTTTTCTTATAAATTTTTTTCAAGAGCATCATGGGAAGCCTTCCACCCATCCATTGTAATCTATTCTCCCCAATGAGGACCTGTATAGTCCATGATAGTATCTATTGCCGAATGCGATTGAGCTAGTTTCTCTATCGCATTACAAGATCATTATGTGATTATTGATTTGGACATGCAATGACATTTCGATCATTCTCATGAGAGTGTCTACCATACAAAACTTTGAGGCACTTAGTAGGACGTTGCTATTCTATGATTGAAAAATAATTGCTTGATATGGAAATTTCATATTTCTCACAAATTGCAATATGATTTGAGATCATTCAATGACATCACAACTTTGATATTGATTGTCAATTAAATGCAACGCATTCATAACATATATATTGTGCATACATATGTTTTCCCATAACTTTGACTAGCTTAGAGGCTACCTACTGATTGGTGGTATTGTAACATCTTGGAATTTTCTCCAATTTTTCAAAATTAATGAAAAATCATGATTGATCCAACATTCAAAAATCATGTTGCAAAATCTGAATAATTAGATTATGAAGCCTCTATCAATAGAGTATGCTTCAAAAGAGAAATCCAATGATGTAAAATAGCATAAATCTGATGGTGGGGATTTAAACTATTAGCAAAATGATATTTTTAATGAATTATTGGCACCCACTTGATAAAATTAGTTAGAAGCTCATTAGAGTAGGCCTCATGATCATAGATAGCCAATGCGTGGAGATCCCAATGTGATGTTTATGGATTAGATCTTTCATAACAAACTAGGTAAAGGTATGTAGAAAACATGTCTAAGTACAATGAACCTAAGGATATAACAAATAAAGATAAGAAGGAACTCCATCCAAATAACTTACAACCAATCCAAAGAAAGGGAGTTTGGAGAGGAAATATGAGACTCACAACTCTTTAATAGAGGATATGTGAGCCTCCAAAAGAAAACAAAGAAGAAAGTGCATGAGAGAGAGAGAGAGAGAGAGAGAGAGAGAGAGAGAGAGAGAGAGAGAGAGAGAGAGAGAGAAGGAAGAAGAAGGAAGAAGGAAGAAGGAAGAAGAAGAAGGAAGTGAAGAGAGGGAAGAAGCTTAAGAAGAACAATCGATCTACAGTAAGGTAGGTAGATCTGACCATCATGATTTTTAGATTATTTGAAAATTCATAAACATGAATTTTAATCATGTTAAAATGGATGAATGTATTCCTTGTATTTATGCTTGTTCTAAGGGTTTCCATAAGATCTTGATTCATACTTTCCCATACTAGAACAAATCTATGTGCTCTATTATTTACCCTCAGGGTCCTTGTGCAAAAATTTGCTTCAAATTGGTGCACATGGGTTAGTTTAATGGGTCAATGAACCTTGTGCATGGTCAGTCTATTTGAATCTAGTATCTATGCACATGATTCATCTTGGCTGGACGTTGAATCCATGTGCACAATATTCTTGTTTTTTTTTTTTTTTTTTGCATGCCATTGATACAATCAAGTTATTTAGACAAAAAAAAGAAACCATGCACATGGATTTACTTAGTGTCCATGTGTATGGTCTAATTTCATTGAGTCATGATCCATGCTCATGGAATACTATGGCAGATTGTGAGTCTCATGTGTATGGGATTTTGAGTAATGAATTCATGCACATCTACTTAGGTTGTCACTAATGTGTGTAGATCATATGAATATATATAATAAATTCATATTAATATATGTAATACATTGTAGTTGTGTTACAAATCTCTACATAAAAAATGTTTTCCATAGGAGCTTAGATCCATGCACAAGATCTAATTCCTTAGGATTTGATCCATGTGCATGATGCTTTCCAATTAAGACACATTATATGCTCATGCAACCTCCTTTTTCCTTCCTCGCTAGGCTATTGATTTACTCGCACAATATCTGACATTTTGCACTGTTGATTTGTGCACATGGATTTCATTATGCATATAAAACCATTTTCCTTGTCGTTGATTTGTACAATAGACTAAATTGTGTGCCCATGGATCTAGTCATTTGGATATGGATCCATGCATGTAGATTCAACATCTTGAGCATTGATGTAAGCAACAGATCTATCATTTTGAGCCATTGATCAGAGGGTTGGGATTTATTACCATAGATCCATGATCCATGCACACTTATTTGACCATATAGAATAAGGATTTAGGCACTTAGATCATTGAAACCATCCACATCGATCTGATGCTTCAGGACCATTGATCATTGCATAAAGATTCCTCTTCTAGGATCTTTTGATAGTAGAATTGATTAATTGTTTGCCTTGATTGTACGATCTAAAATCTTATGATACAAGATCGACTAAATTAGCACTAGATTGCATGTTCCATGATCGTTCCATATATGATTGAGCAATTTCTATCCCCTTGATTGAATGAATTATGACCATCTGATACAAACTTAGTTGATCTATAGTGTTGGAGACACAATCTATTATTTCATTGATAGATAATTGTTAGACTTTAAAAACCATGACCTTTTGAACCTTGACCCTTCAAATGAGAAAAAGGATTTAGTATAAGATGGGAATTGCTAGAGATTCTTATTAATAGTGAAGAACTGATGGTTCAAATTTTAGCAATATGTATGATCTAATGAATGAAAATTATCCTAAAAGAGTCTCATTAATTGGTATAGATGTGATGGGCATGAAATACCCAATATATGATTTTTGATGGGCTTGAGACCCAATGGGAACTATGCTAGGAGGTAGTGCGGGTTTGACCACCAGGCCTCCTACCACCTAAAAACTGGGGTGATACCCCATGCCTAAAAGGGGTATATTTCTCGACTGGTGGTAGGGACCACAATAAGTGACTCACAGCACCCTGTCGAAACAATTCGTAGGCCTCGTGATGATGTGGTCAAAGTTTTCTTTGGATATCAGAAAGCACACCATACAATGATCTGGTCATGAGCATAGTGAGTCCCATGCGACTTTATTAGATTTTGATTTGGTTCTTAAGGATCCTAAGTTTTGGTCCTAAATAAGCCTCAAATGAGGGGGTGCATGATTACTCATGAGTTTTATTGTTTGAATCATTGCTCTTATGTGCTATAGTGCATTACATTTATTGTCTAAAGAGATTAATGATGAGATTTTGCTTACTCTTCTTTTGATTGTATTACTCCTAGGAAATATGATTTTATGTGTGCTATGTGTGAATGATATTTGAAAATGTGCTACTAATGCCTCCATATGGATATAGTGTGAAAGTAACCTAGGCGAGGAGTTATTTATTCTAGTTGCACTTGAAATATTATTTCAAAACATGTGCATGCTGGATGCCATCATTTTACTTGTTTCAGGAAATTTAGATTTATCTATTGGGTATATTCATATATCAACCTATAACATAAATGCATATATCCCTGTGGAAAGCCAAAGATCGAGAAATAAACTATTTAGACAAGCATTCTAGTGTAGAGAAAACATGAGGAGATATCTCACTTAATTTATTTAAGAGCTATGTGATTATGGTCATGGCAAGCTCAGGCTAACCTTTGTTAAATAGGTGCCTGAACTAATGCAATAATCGTAAGTGTTATGCAATAGTTATTAATAAATGGCCATTATATATATGATTTAAACTACTATCACAAATGAAAAATTACACCTAATGCACTTACCTAAAAATTAAAATTTGGGCAAGGATTGCTCATAGTGAGGTGTGCAATGATGATCAAGTGTCAGCCACCATGCCCCACACTTGCCCTGTATTATTACAACCCATTTAAAAAATTAAATTAAAATTATAATGGGAATCACCACAATTTTCATTCAAATCCTAATCTAGGAAAGCAATAAAAACCTAATCTATGTTGATGAAACTTTGGCCCACAAGATTGCCGCTGCTTCTTTGCTGATTTTCCTTGCACAAAAATTAAATAATAATGGTCAATGATGAAAATAACAAACCATCATCATTATCAAGACCTTATTCCAATTATGGGTTGGACATATGAATCTTATCCCTCCATTCCTCTCTATTAATTACCATGGCTTCATTTAGTCCCAAAGTTTTTAAATCTTTTCTCACCACTTCTATCCACATTTTTTGGGCCTTCCCCTTGCCCTTTTAGAACCTTCTACTTGCATTGCCTCACTCCCTTTAACCGGTGCCATTTTGGGTCTCCTTTGGACATGTCCATACCATCTAAGTCTAATCTCCTTCATCTTGCCACTTATCCTTCTCAACATCCTCATTTTTGCGACGATCATCTTATGAATATGATGTTCCTTAAATGCCCAACACTCTAACCCATAGAGCACGGCCAACCTTTTGGCCATCCTACAGAATTTTTCTTTTAGTTTGAGTGGCACCCGCCGATCACACAAAACTCCAAATGCACATCTCCATTTGTTACAACTTGATTGGATTCTTTAGGTAACCTCCCTCTCAATCTCTCCACTCTCATGAATCATTGATGTAAGTATTGAAAGTGGTCTTTTATGGGGACTTCTTAGCTATCAATTTTAACTGGTGTTCCACTCCTACTCCTCTCCTTGCTAAAATTGCATTCCATATATTCTATCTTAGTTTAGCTTATTTTAAATCCTTTAGTTTCTAATGCTTCTCTCCATAACTCTACTGATGTTGGTCCCAAACCCAAATGTAAAAGGAGGGTCTTATATCAGGTGCTAGCTAGCAAGGAGGAAGATGAAGATGATTTTATAATTTCTTTCCAACTTGCAAATGAATATACACTTGTATATTTGTTTGCAAGTAAGAAATGAAAATCAACCGCAACTTCTTAAACGTATGGCAACCCTAACATGACATGATGAAAATAGAAAATAAATGTAAAAAAAAAATGGAAATCCTACACTAATGCACCCTGTACCTAGACCAGAGGAAAATAATCTAAGGCATAGTCTACTACACAAAATGTTGCGACTCCACAAATATGATGCAAAAAATTTGTTGTGATTGTAATGTTAAACTCACAAGTGCATGAATCAATTGTAGTAATTCACGTGAGGAGGTCAATCCCACTAGGAATCGAATGGTTGTAATACTAGTGGTCCCTACTTCAAATTATCTAATCTAACCAAATTCAAGAGATCTTTTCCTAAACTAAAAATAGAAATTAACACATAAAATTGGAAATTATGCTAAAACTTAAGACATGTCAAATTCAACAATTACCTAAAACACACACTTTCTAAAAAAAAAAAATTCCTAAATGAAAACTTTCCAAATTTGTCAATTTCTTAAATTAAAACTTTCTAAAAATCCAATTTTAACAAGTTTCCTAAATCAAGTTTACTAAGCATGAAATTTAGCAATTAACCTAAGGAAATAGGAAACTAATCAACTACTTTCCTAATCATGCAAATCCTGAAGAATGCAATGAAAATTGTGACAATGAAACTTTAGCAACTAACAACTAATCAATAGCATGCTAATAACCAAATCAAGATCAACAATTGAACACTTACTAACTACTTTTCCTAACATGTATGCATGCACTAACTTGGAATTCAATTAATCACCAAATTACTCAAAACTATGCATTCCAACTATAGGTTGCACGCATGGTTTCAACATGATTTTGGAAAGGATCCTCTATGCTTGTTGATATGAGTAATTAAACTATTTATCTACAATTAGGTATCATATTAACAAGAATACTCAACTTCAGCCCTAAAGGCCTTCAAAACCTTATGTTCCACCATTGGATTAGATGCATGGTATTATTTC
Organism: Warburgia ugandensis; assembly: GCA_035236585.1. Taxonomy (NCBI): domain Eukaryota; kingdom Viridiplantae; phylum Streptophyta; class Magnoliopsida; order Canellales; family Canellaceae; genus Warburgia; species Warburgia ugandensis. Next base: position 45,361,170 of record CP141133.1, read on the forward strand.
CGTGATGGGTTGGATTATTTGGAATGGCTGTAATAATAATTTTAAGTTAACTACTAAACCATGAGATAAGCATGTAAATCAATCATCAACCAAAGAGATTCTATTAAATATCAAATTGTATTGCCTTAAAGATGGTTATGTGGATGGTGCATTCACCCAAAGTAAACCAAAATAAGATCTTAGTAATGATTCCTCCTCCAACAAGCTTGAGATTCAATGAAAAATCTAATGGAATATAAAGGCAACACTCTAAGAAAACTAAGCAAAACAACCTAGAGATCATGGAAACTAAAAGAGATCTAAAAGGCAATGAAAAGCAAGGGAAAATATTATATTCTAGGTAACTTCTCTTGGATGTCACTTGAAGGGAAAATCCAACCTTTGATTTTAATCAATAGGCAAAGAAGAAAACAATGGAATTGAAAAGCCTTAACTAGCACAATGAAGTAAGATCAAACAAGGAGACGAAGCAAAGAGGACTAACCAACCTCTTAAGGAAGAATCAAGAAGCCAAGGCCTAGGTGTAGAACACTTGAGGAAGTAGCAACCCCACCTTGGAATGGAAATCAACACCCACAAGAGAAGAAACTTAAGGCAAAAAGAGAAAGGAGAGAGTGGAGGAAGAGGATGGCCCCTTCAAATTGAAGGAGGCAAGTGGAGGAAGAGGACGACCCCTTTTAAGTGAAGGAGGCATCTTTTTCCTGTGAGTAAAAAATCCTTTACTTTGAATTTTAATGGTTCTTTTCTAACTTTTTTCCTATGTTTCTAAGATGACCTAAGAGTAAGGCGTGGTGGGGTTAAAAACTAGTAATTTGGATGGCTAAGATGATGGGCTAGCTAGGGTTTTTTAGTGGATAGAGTGGCTACCTTTTCAATGCAAGTAGGTGGAGAGATGCCATATTTTTAGTAGGTGACATCTCCCCCCTTCAAAAATCATTGAGACCTTTTAAATTATGGAAAGTTGATGGATAGTGATGAGGTAAGCAAGAGATGAGAAGATGGGAGGCAGGGGATGGATAGGAAAAGTTAGAAAAGAGAGGTGAGAGAGAGAAAAGTGATTGGCTAGGTGGTTTCCTATGAAGTAGGGATTGGTTGGATGATTTGGATTGGAGTTTAGGAAGACGAGAGAGTCTTAGAAAGGTAGGTTTGTTGAATGGAAAGTGAAATTCGGTGTGCATTTTAGCAGTGAGGTGGAAAGTGAGGAAAAAGTGAAAAAAACATGGAAAAACACAAAAAGGAAAGGGGTCTCTTCCTATTGGTCCACATGCTACGTTATCTTAGTAGAATTTTCCTCAATTCTCTTCAAAATATTCCTATAAATCTCAAGGACAATTCTTTGGATTCTCCACCAATCATGGGCTTCCATGTAGCATAGCTTATGCAACTTTGATGGCTTACTTTGAGGACTTTATTGGCTTGGCTTCATGGCTAGCTTAGATAGCTTTCTTGGCTTAGCTTGATGGCTCAATCCCTTTGCTTTGGTGGTTGGCTTAGCTCCTTCACTTATCTCCTTGTTCATGGCTTGAATGTGCACTACTACGGAGAATGGTTTATAAGACAGTTAAAAATGGCTATAAAAGACAATTAGAAAACCAACTTATACCAGGCCATTTTATAAAATGAGAACAAATATAAGATGGGTCTTGAACTATCTTATATTTAATGTCTTATAAGATGGTTTTAAAAAATCTCCTTGTAAAATTTAATTTATATAAGATGGTTCCTAAAAAATAGTCTTATAAAGATGTCTAATATAGGATAGTTTTACAAAAACCATCTTATAAACCATGGATATTACAGGACGGGTTTTTAAAAAAATGTCTTATAAAGCCATATAATATAGGATGGTTTTTCAAACACCATCTTATAAACCATGGATATATAGGATAATTTTTCAAAAATTGTCTTATTTTTTGGCTATTGTATAGGATGGTTTTATGCAAACCATCCTATATTGCATATAGTTTCTAGGACAATAAGTATTCATTTATTGGTTTTTATTTATACATTGTTGCTATTATTTCCATATTTACAATTACATTCAACACTTCATTTCTTTAGGCTACAATCATTCTACAAAATACATTCATACACATTCAACACTTTCAACATTTCACATTGACCTTCTCCATACATGCTTCTTAATGAAATAAAGAAAGCACACACAGACATCACTAAAAAAGGAACAATCCATATAAATGAAGTTGTATTTTCTATTTCAATGATAAAAATGTTTTGTGTTCAATAACATCAGTGGTCTACAAATTAGAAGTCAAAAGATATTCAGTCCATTCCATTATGAAGTCATCTAGATCTAATTAGGAGTAAATCTTTCTACCCAAATTAGCCTACAAGACAACAAATTTTAAATCAATTGAGACATTGTTGAAATCATTTATGAGATGTAGAAAACTATAAGAATGATGATCAGTCAATTATATGAACCTTTCTCAATTGGGAGATCGTAAATCCTTTGTGAATGCGAGTTCTCATATATCTGAGAATGTAATACCCACACTCATAATCTAATTGTTGTCTAGGAAAGTGCACAATAAATTTAATAGAAAAGGTTCAAATATCATGGGTAATTATAAGTTTAGGCTAATGGGTTATACTAAATAACTAGTAAACCTTACCATGATCTTTTTCCAAGTCAGTTTTGTTGGATGGTTAATATTTTCCATGTCAACCCATTTATACTATGCACAACACATATATAAGTAAGAGCATTAGATATAAATAAAGAGGATAGTTATTAGTTATCCAACTACTATAATGAATGAAATAAAAGGCATACTTATTGATGATTTCCATTAGCTTGCCCCGAATGTGAGCTCCATAAGAATAAAAAAACATTGCATGCTCACCGTGCACATCCAAAGCTAGCAGCATCCAAAGGGACCTATATACATAATCAATCAATTAAAATTTGAAAAAATTTAACTTATATACATATTCATGTTTATGGAATGACAAAATTTATCAAGACATGTAATAACTTACCCACTATTGTAGGGAATCAGTAAGGCCTACTCCCTGTCACAACGCAAGAACCCAAGTATGATATCTTCTATTTGTTTCTCCTTAGGCAACTACTCCTTTGGTCTAGAGATGACAATAGGGTGAAGGAATTTGTAAACATCCTTGACCTTTAAGCTTTGCAATTTATCGTGCAAAGACCTGTAGAAGGTTAATGTCAAATATTTATTATATCCTATTAACAAGTAATGTCAATCTAATTCTTAATAAAGTAGTTACATGGCATACCCGATATAAATGATGATTTGACTGTATTCCCGCTAAGCCATATTGCATATGGCTACGAGGTCCTCTTTCATGACTAGAACAACTACGTCGTAGGCAAGCACACCTACCTCTATCCTAACGAGGCTAGCTTCCTTATCTTCATTGATTAGTTTGTATAGTATTCTTAGGAATGGAGACATGTTAGGTGTAACCTGCATCTGATCCCTACATTATGGATGTAATTTTCCAAAATTTAGTAATGAATATATATATATATAAGAAGAGTTAAAGAGATTTAATTTTATCATAAAAATAGACATAAATACCTTGGATGGAACAATTCATATACAAGAATTTGTTCCTAGGGAGGGGATCACCCTCAATGGCGCCTTGTGCTTCTTTTGGTTAACATTAGACACAATTAGCACTTAAAAATTTAGCTTAAGCCTTAAAGTTGTTCTTGAACATGATTGTGTGAAACCATATACATACCTTAGAAATCATTGCTTTGATATACTTCTTTGGCCAAGCTACATGATATCTAATCTCATCTCCAATAGTATAAATATAATGCACTTCTATAGGAAATGGTAAGAGGGTATAACATTCGCTATTTTAAATTCTATAATAATTAATTTTATGAATTTTGGAAATTTGAGAATTTGAGAAATTTAGAGATGGAATCTCGAGTTAAAACCTCAATATTTGAGATGTGCTCGAAAAATTGAGTCCAACACCACTAAAAAGCTAAAATTGGAGATCGGTGTAAAAATGGCTAATTATTTTAATTTTTATATTTAATTAAAATTATTTGGAAGGGTAGAACCGTCTTTTCACAAGCAAGGCCCATAAAATCATCACAGCTGTCTATGTTAGTAGGGTGATGATTACCAGCATTAAGTGTTGGTAATCATATAAAAATAATAGATAGTAAAAATAAAAATAATATGCATTTAAGAGGGAGGTGCCTTGAATGCACCTTCCCCACTCATTCCTGCAACACTTTGGGCCGTGCGAGCCACTGGTGATGACCATCTCCAGCGACAACCATCACCGGCAACTACACTAATGCATGAACAAACCCATGAATTTAATGGCGATCAAACGGCTAGGGATGTGAAAAAACCAAGAAAATAGTAAGATGAGGATTTTTAGGAACATGGTAAAAATCATTTTAAAATGGCAGATAATGAAGGAATTCGTTGAAATGGAGTTTGAAAATGAAATGTATGTGAAAAACTGAACAAAATGGTGTAAAAATCATAAGATTTGGACACCTGAGGGTTGCCGACAACTGGATTCTGGTGGTCATCTTCCGCAACAATGAACCAGTCTGGTCACCATCCCCAGCACGGCGACAACTAGATAGGTGATGTTGGGCAGCGAGCACAAGTGCAACACCAACGTGACACGCAGTGGGGCATGCAATGCAACTGCGGTGCGATCCGTGGCACAACAACAGTGCATCATACGTCGACACGCGGCGTGATGATGCAGTACGTGTGCAATGCACGAGGTACATGCAGATGGCGCACGCATGTGCACACAGCCGACATGCTCGCAGCCCACACGCAACATGTGTGCCAAGTCTTTTTTTCTTGATTTTGGGAGCTACAGAGGTCCAAATCAGGATCCAAAAGAGACATTGTGATCATCTCAACAACACAAACCTAGATTTAAGATGAAAACCTAGTTTGGAGTAACTTTTAAATAGTTAAACTACAAAATACTATTATATGACTTTGATCAATCCGATCAATGTATGATCAGGCCTTAGTCCTGGATTGTATACATCAAACATGAAATCATTTAGGGGTTAGAAGGGCAGATCTCACTGGATTGCCAAGAAAAATGATCTTGACGGTCGAACTAAACAGGTGTCTTAAGAGGTGCAGATTAGAGAGTGATTTGATTGTCAGATCAACACATGGTCATAAAGATACATGTGAATCACTAAACGAAATAGAAATTTAATGGATCATGATGAAAATGGATAGGATTGACAATCAATAATGACATATAATGATAGATGCTAGAAAGACCAACATCTAGCTCAGGATTTCCTTAATGAAGGGTTAATCAAGTGATCTGAGCCGCTAACCTAGGATTAACCATCAGATCAAGAATGTTATCACTTGGAGATGTGAGAACACCACGTGACCCATGACTTATGATGTGACAGGTATGTCAGGGAGCATGACGTGACATTATCTACATGCTTGATTAGAATATCATGATTGTTGAGCTAGGTGATAACATTTGGCATTTTCCTCTTAATTTCATTGATTGTGACTTATCTACGAACCTTGAGGCATATGTCTTATGCATTATTGCATTTTTTTGCATGTGTATAGTACTTCATAATTGTTATTGTGACATTTGATTTCATGAGTATCCATGTTTGAGACGTGAGGGATTACATTATCAAGGATCTTGACTGAGACCATTGGGTGAAGTAGGGTATGCCCAGTCTTGTACCAATTTGAGGGTAGGCCGGTAATTTTTGGCTGACAGGCTTCCGTCAGGAAATAGACTAATGTTGGCTGCACGTGAGGGACCCATGGTCAGATTGTATTGGGTGAAGCGGGGTAAACTGGGTCATGTACCAATTTGAGGGTGGCTGGTAGTTTTGGCTGACAGGCTTCCATTAGGAAATAGACTGATGCAAGCTGCACGTGAGGGACCCAGGGTTAGAATGAGTACTCATAGCCATTGCTGTGGTATAGTTGAGGCACTCCTAAGACTTAATTATGTATAGCTTCCCATGATTATGACATATGATATTTAGATTTGATATGATTTTGCTTAGCGCATGATTTCTCGAATTATTCATTATGGATATTGAGGTTTCACATGCCTTGTATACTTTTGTCTTATGAGATCTTGCCATGATTATGATACTTAGTGCCTTTTGACTTTATTTATATTTATTATTAAATGTCAATCACCTACACAAGCATAGCTTGTTGAGGCATTGCTTTGTTTTGCATTGCCTCAGAGTTTGAGCGTGGCAATCAATGAGGGAAGCGGGTGGACTAGCATGGATCTAGACGAGGACCTAAGGACCATACACTTTTCCTGCTCAAAAACATAGTAGTGTACTTCCTTTAAACTTGTATTGGACTTTTGGGACTCTACCTAGCTGTTTGTGTATTTTGATAGATTAGACCCCTACCACTATATAGTGTGCATGTACTTACACATGGATGATGTGGTGATTATGGATGAACCCTAAAGCTTTGGGACTTTTATTATCATTATCTCTTTACAGCTTGCATAAATTATCGTGGTTTTAAATTTGAGCATGCTTAGAGTGTCCGAAATTGATTTTATTCACCAGTGTAGTTTTGGGGTGGAAATGACCCCTAGGGTTTTCTTTATTGGGTATTTTTTCTTGACGCTGCAAAAAATTAAATGAATTTAAGTTTTATTTCAAGGATCTCTCTTATTTTATAAAAATAAAATTTTACTACTACTATATGTGTTGGAAAAAGATTTAGAAAACCTGGGGTGTTACAATTTGGTATCAGAGCCAGGTTTACTCCATCATCACCACTTTAAGGGTCTAATTAGAGTTATAGCTCATAAGTTCATGACTTAGACGGAGATAGGAAAAATACTTATACAAGGTGTTATTGGGTTGTGAACAGATGGCTCCTTGACAGAGGACTAGGTCCACCCCCGTTCCACAAGTTGCTACCCCTGCCACGACACCAAAGCAAGGGGAGCAGGAGGCAAATGTAGTGGCTCACATAGTTCAGAGCTTCATGCCATGACTCATCAAGAATATTACACAACAGGTTCGGGCAGAGATGCAGGATATGCACTCTATCCACCTGACATTGACTGCAGCAGTCCAGGGGGACACAACAGTACAGCTGTCTTGCCCAGTACCGGCAACTCCTATGTAGGGACCTACAGAGGGAGGATCCTCGAGCACACGTGTTTCACCAGCTGAGTAGCTCGAGAGGTTTCGAAGGATGGTGCCCACCTTCCATGGGGAAGGAGATACAACAGTGGCAGAGAGGTGGCTATTTGAGGTGGAGAAGGCCTTTAAGGGAATGGAGATCCCACCTGAGGATCAAGTCAAATTACTGACATACCTATTAGTCGAAGAGGCTGTGTTTTGGTGGAAGACTCAGCAGTAGATGTGCCCCCCATCCTCAGCAACACTATCCTGGGAGGACTTCCAAAGGATCTTTGATAAGGAGTACTTCCCTCTCCATGCCCTGCATGCTATGAAGAGGGAGTTCGTTACGTTATCATAGGGGAGTATGATAGTTCAACAGTATCTAAACCAATTCACTAGACTTCACAGATTCACAACTACCACTTTTGCCTCAGATCAGGAGGCGACAGATAGATTTGTTGACAGGTTGGTACCACAGTTGAGGCATGAGGTACTTATTGCACACCCGACCATGGTGAGGCAGGCTGCAGACACGGCTTCTATGCTGGAGAGAGATTTTCTATGGAGCATAAGAGAGATGAGTCAGCCATTTAAGGGTAAGAGGCCCTTCACATCCACATAGTCTCAAGGGGGCCCTGGCCAACAGTACCCTCCTAGACGGAGGAGAGGTCAGGATAGACTAGTGTGCCCTCATTGTAAGGGTTGACATGTGGGACAACATTGCCCAGGACAGATTCATCAGCATCAGAGCCCTCAGTAGTAGTAGCGCGGACACAATTCTTTCCAGCTGAGATAGTTATTCAAATGTTACTGCTGTGGCGAGGTAGGACACACAATTAAAGACTACCCGAGCAGTCAGAGAGACAGGCCTGTGAGGGCAGATGCCACTTTAGAGCCAGAGCCGCATAGTCAGAGACGGGTCTTTGCCATTACTTCAGAATAGGTGCAGGCCTCGAACCAAGTGGTGGAAGGTACCTTTCTGGTGGCTGATAAACATGCAGGAGTTCTTTTCGACTCGAGGTCTACTCATTCATTTATTGCACGTACATTTGCATCATGCCTTGACTCTCACAAATGTGAGTTAGCGTTCAGGTTAGATGTATTGATGCCAACAGGAGAGACTGTGGAGGCTACTGCGTACTTATTTAAGAGGGTACCAGTGGAGATGTCAGGTGTTAGGATGGATGCTGACCTCATTCTATTAGATATGATGGATTTTGATGTTATCTTGGGGATGGATTGGCTAATGACGTTTTGGGTCACCATAGACTGCCGTAAGAAGTAGATTATGTGTAGTGTATTGGGTCGACCAGTGGTTGTAGTCCAGAGCAGGAAGAGTGTTAGTGGCCCTTCTATTATCTCAGACATGAGAGCAGCCATGGATTGAGGATATAGATGTGGTGCGAGATTTTGCTGATGTATTTCTAGATGAGATGTCAAGACTACCCCCACTCAGGGAGATCGATTTTACCATATACTTGGTGCCAGGTACAATGCCTATATCTAAGGTGCCCTATAGGATGGCCCCTACAGAGTTGAGAGAGCTCCAGGTATAGTTGCAGGAGCTTCTGGATAAGGGTTTCATCAGGTTGAGTGGATTTTCTTGGGGAGCACTAGTCCTCTTCATTAAGAAGAAGGATGGATCATTGAGGCTGTGCATAGACTACCAGTTACTGAATAGTGTTACTGTGAAGAACCGGTACCCCTTACCTTGTATTGACGACTTGTTTGACTAGTTGTAGTCGGCACAAGTATTCTCTAAGATTGACTTGAGATCAGGCTACCACCAGTTGAGGATTAGGGAGGAGGATATCTCTAAGGCTACGTTTAGGAATCAATATGGCCACTATGAGTTTTTGGTGATGTCTTTTGGGTTAACAAATCCATAGGCAATGTTCATGGATTTAATGAATAAGGTATTCTGAGCTTATTTAGACAAGTTTGTGATTGTCTTTGTGGATGACATCCTGATCTACTCTCTTAGCCATGAGGCCCACAGGGAGCATCTTGGCACTATATTGGACACGCTTCTCCATCATCTCTTGTATACGAAGCTCAACCAGTGTGACTTCTGGTTAAGACAGGTGTAGTTTTTGGGACACTTGGTGTCCAAGGATGGTGTGGCTGTAGACCCGGCGAAGGTGGAGGCAATTTTGAATTAGGAGAGGCCTACAATGGTGACAGAGGTTTGTAGTTTTCTTGGTTTGGCTGGTTACTACCGATGATTCATTGAGGGGTTCTCGAGGATCACCTTGCCCATGACACCCTGATTAGGAAGGACACTAGGTTCATTTGGACGGATGCTTGCGAGGAGAGCTTTTAGGAGCTCAAGAGGAGGTTGACAACCACACCAGTACTGGCCCAACCTTCAGGTTCGGGTGGCTATGTGGTGTTTTGTGATGCATTAGGCAGAGGTTTAGGAGTGGTGCTGATTCAGCATGTGTGGGTCATCGCCTATGCGTCAAGACAGCTAAAGATGCATGAGCTGAACTAGGCGACCCATGATTTAGAATTAGTAGCAGTAGTGTTTGCATTGAAGTCCTAGAGACACTATTTATATGGTGAGAAATTTGAGGTATACACTGACCACAAGAGCCTCAAGTATTTCTTCACGCAAAGCGATCTGAACATGAGGCAGCGGAGATGGATGGAGTACCTCATGGACTTCAACTTTACTATTCAATACCACCCAGGGAAAGCTAACATTGTAGCTGATGCCTGGAGCAGAAAGTCAAGAGTGATGCTTGCTAACCTCTCGACTCGATCCAAGTTTCATGATAAGATCCTTCAAGTATAGATGGGTGAAATCGAGACACAAAATGTAGCCGATAAGGCTGATTTTTCCTGCGGTCCCGATGGACATGTCAGGTATAGGGGCAGATTGGTGGTACTTGCAAATGATCAGTTGAGACACGACTTACTCCAGGAGGAACACCAGTCCTCATATTCTATTCATCCTAGAGGTATGAAGATGTACCAGGACCTTAGACAGACACTTTTGGTGGAATGGGATGAAGAGGGATATTGGTGAGTGCGTGGCACAATGTTTGACCTGTCAGCAGGTTAAGGTGGAGCATCAGCAACTAGTTGGGCTATTACATACTTTAGACCTTCCAGAGTGGAAGTGGCACCACCTCACTATGGATTTTATAGCAGGCCTACCGAGGACCACTAGTGGGCATGACATGATATGGGTCATAGTTGACAAATTGACGAACTCAGCCCATTTTATCCCTATTGATAGATGCAAATTGTGGATAGCTTAGCAAAGTTGTATGTCAAGGAGATCGTGAGCTTGCATAGAGTTCCATTGACAATTATCTTAGATCAAGACTCATGATTTACCTCAAAGTACTAGTAGAGTGTATAAGAGGCTCCCGGGTCGAGGTTGAGATTCAGTATGGCGTTCCACCCCCAGACAGATGGCCAAACTGAGAGGACCATCCAGACAGTGGAGGATATGTTGAGGGCTTGTGTCATGGATTGGAGGGGTAGTTGGGATGATCATTTTCCACTCATAAGTTTGCATATAATAATAGCTATCATGTGAGTATCGGCATGGCACCTTATGAGGCTCTTTATGGCAGGCTCTGCCGGTCTCCCTTGTGTTGGAGTGACATGGGAGAGAGATAAGTCATGAGGTCAGAGTTGAATGAACAGTGTGTGGAGAAAGTCTAACTCATTCAGAGACAATTGCTTACAGCTCACAGTTGCCAAAAGAGCTATGCGAATAGGAGACAGAAGGACTTGGATTTGAGGTTGGAGAGCATGTATTTTTTATAGTTTCCCCTATGAAGGACATGATGAGATTTGGTGTCAGGGGAAAACCTAGTCCTCAATATATTGGTCCTTTAGAGATTTTGGGCTTGCCCCCGTAGTTAGCTAAAGTACATGATGTTTTCTACATTTCTATGCTAAGGAAGTACGTGCCGGATCCATCTCACGTACTCGAGCAGATTCCAGGAGAGGTACAACCTGACTTGACATTCCAGAAGCGCCCCATATGGATCTTGGATAGCAAGATCTAGGAGTTGAGGACTAAGACCATTCCTTTGGTCAAGGTCCTTTGGTAGCATCACTTTGCATAGGAGGCTACTTGGGAGTTGGAGGACGACATAAGGCGTACCCATCCAGAGCTCTTCTCTTGAGGTACATATATTTTAAATTTTGAAGACGAAATTTTCTATGGGGTGGGTAGGATGTAACATTCGCTATTTTAAATTCTAGAATAATTAATTTTATAAATTTTGGAAATTTGATGTTTTGAGAAATTTAGAGATGGAATCTTTAGTTAAAACCTCAATATTTGAGATGTGCTCGAGAAATGGAGTCCAATGGCACTAAAATTGCTAAAATTAGAGATTGGAGTAAAAATGGCTAATTATTTTAATTTTTATATTTAATTAAAATTATTTGGAAGGGTAGAACTATCTTTTCACAAGCGAGGCCCACAAAATCATCACAGCCGTCTATGTTAGCAGGGTGATGATTACCAGCATTAAATGCTGGTAATCATATAAATAATAATAAATAAAAATAATATGCATTTAAGAGGGGGTTGCCTTGAATGCACCTTCCCCACTCATTCCTGGGACACTTCGAGCCGTGCAAGCCACCCGCAATGACCATCTCCAACGACAGCCATCACTAGCAACTGCACTGACGTGATGAATCTCTACCCCCCCTCCAACTAGTAGGACCAAGGTAGGACCGTCCCCCCTCTTTTCCCTTTGTTTTTCCGAAGTTCATCAACTTTAAACTCTGGAAAATGGGGTGGACTTGCCATTTTCTGGTAAGTTTTAGGTGTTACTAATTTCTTTGAAATAAGTTGATGAAATGGGGTCAGATGATGATCTGAACTATTCATCTTGTCTATGATAATGCAATGAACAAAGCCCTAAATTTTCATGGTGATCGGATGGCTAGGGATGTTGGAAAACCAAGAAAACAATAAGATGAGGATTTTTAGGAACATGGTAAAAATCATTTTAAAATGGCAAATAATGAAGGAATTCGTTGAAATGGAGTTTGAAAATGAAATGTACGTGAAAAACTGAACAAAATAGTGTAAAAATCACAAGATTTGGACACTTGACAGTCACTGGCGACCAGATTCTAGTGGTGTCTCCAGTGGCGACAAACCAGTCAGGTCACCGTCCTCGGCAACAGCAACTGGTGACAGCTCGACAGGCAACGTCAAGTAGCGAGCACAAGTGCGACACTCATGCAACATGCGGCGAGACATGAGGCACAATGGCAGTGCGATGGGCGGCACAACAACAACGGGCCATGCGTCGACATGCTACACGACCAAGTGCGACTCGCGGCATGACCAAGCACGACATGCATGCGATGTGGGCTATACCCTCGCAGAGCACACACATGCATGTAGACAGTGCACGGGCGCGCATACAGTAGGCACGCTTGCAACGCACGTGCAGTGGGTCTCTTTTTCTCAATTTTGGGTTTTTTTACTGTCCATTCACAAAAAATGTGATTATGGAAGCTACAGAGGTCCAAATCACAATCTGAAAGAGGCATTGTGATCTTCTCAACGACGTGGACCTATATTTAAGATAAAAACTAGTTTGGAGCAACTTTTAAATAGTTAAACCACAAAATACTATTAGATTACTTAGATCATGCCGATCAATGTATGATCAGGCCTTAGAAGTGGGTTGTATAAATCAAACATGAAATGATCTAGGGGTTAGAAGGGTAGATCTCATTCGATTTCCAAGAAAAATGATCATGACAATCAATCTGAATAGGTGTCTTAGGAGGTGCGGATCAAAGAGTGATCTAACTATTAAATCGAGACACGGTCATAAAGATACATGTGAATCACTAAACAAAATAGAAATTTAATGGATCATGATAAAAATGGGTAGGATTAACAATCAATCATGACATATAATGATAGATGTTAGAAAGACCAACATCTAGCTCAAGATTTCCTTAATGAAGGGTTAATCAGGTGATCTGAGCTATTAACCTAGGATTAACCATTAGATCAGGAAAGTTATCACTTGGAGATGTGAGAACACCACATGACCCATGACTTATGATGTGACAGGTACGTCAGGGCACACGACTTGACGTTATCTACGTACCTGATTAGAGTATCATGATTGTTGAGCTAGGTGATCACATTTGAGATTTTCCTCTTAACTTCATTGATTGTGACTTATCTACGATTCTTGAGGCATATGTCTTGTGCATTATTACATTTTGTTGCATGTGTATAGTACTTCACAATTGTCATCGTGACATTTAATTTCATGAGTATCCATGTTTGAGACATGATGGATTACACTATCACGGATCTTAACTGAGACCATCAGGTGAAGCAGGGTAAGCCCGATCTTGTACCGATTTGAGGGCAGGCCAGTAGTTTTGGCTGACAGGCTTTCATTAGGAAATAGACTGATGCGGGCTGCATGTGAGGAACCCATGATCAAATTGTATCGGGTGAAGCAGGGTAAGCTGGGTCTTGTACCAATTTGAGAGCGGGCCAGTAGTTTTGGTTGACAGACTTCCGTTGAAAAATAGACTGATGCGGGCTGCACATGAGAGATCGACGATTAGAATGAGTACTCATTGCAATTGTCATGAGTGTATTCGAGGCACTCATAAGACTTAATTGTGTACAGCTTCCCATGATTACGACATATGATATTCAGATTTGATACGATTCTGCTTAATGCATGATTTCTAGAATTATTCGCTATGGATATTGAGGTTTCACATGCCTTGTATACTTTTGTCTTATGAGATCTTGCCATGATTATGATACTTAGTGCCTTTTGACTTTATTTATATTTATTATTAAATGTCAATCACCTACACAAGCATAGCTTGTTGAGGCATTGCTTTGTTTTGCATTGCCTTAGAGTTTGAGCGTGGCAGTCAAAGAGGGAAGCGGGTGTACTAGCATGGATCTGGACGAGGACCTAAGGACCATACAATTTTTGTGTTCGAAAACATAGTAGTGTACGTCCTTTAGACTTGTATTGGACTTTTGGGACTCTACCTAGTTGTTTGTGTATTTTGATAGATTAGACCCGTACCACTATATAGAGTGCATGTACTTATGAATGGATGATGTGGTGATTATGGATAGACCCTGGAGCTTTGGGACTTTTATTATCATTGTCTCTTTATAGCTTGTGTAAATTATCGTGATTTTAAATCTGAGCATGCTCAAAGTGTCCGAAATGAACTGTGTTGAATGTTTTACCTTATTTAAAATAGTAAATGAAGGAATTTGTGAGGAACTTAGTACCATTAGATTCTACTCAAAAAATGAAATCCAACGCCTCAAAAATCACCCAAAACGGAGTTCGTATGAAGAAGTTACGGCCGTTTAAAGATCAGGGGCAGTTCTAGAATTTAAAACGAAAGAACAAAAAACGCAGGGGACCGTTTTGATAATGGCACCCCCTGTCGTCTTCAACCTTTAGACCCCTCCAGAAACCCCTTTTCTAGAGGTTTCTGCCACCGCCAACGGCGGCACCGCCATTGGCAACACCGCCATAGCAGGGCTATAAAAAGCCCCATCTGCCCCTCTCCAAAGACATGTTTTTTCGGCAACTTTTGGACTGGGGTTTCTGGAAAAAATGGGAAACCCGTCTCTCTGTGTTTTTTGGCAACGGCCAGGCCCAAGTCAGGCCAGCCATTGCCATTTCCCATGCCCCCTTTCTCCTTTCTGGTCTGGCAATAGGGTTTTCCCCCTTGTTCGAGTTTTCCGGCGAGCAAGCACACCACTGGGGAAAAAGGCCATTTCCAGGCTATAGGTAAGCCGTTCTTACCTTTTCCTCTCTATTTTACTTCCCCAGGGCTAGATCCATGCCGGATTTGGTCTTTTCCAATCGTTTTCCAGCCGGGTTCCTAGCAGAAAAACGTTCCAAGCCGGCTTCGACCAGCCCTGCACGAACCAAGCGTCCCAGGGACTCCATGCTGCACGTGCACCTGGGACTGGGTCCCTGGGACGAGTTCCAGGTGTACGACAGTGCGTACACTGTCCCAGGTGCAGAATTCAGGTGCACGCGCGACATGGGGCACGGGTCCTGGCTCGACCAGGGTGCACGGGGTGCCCTGGGAGCTGAGACGCGCCATGCTACAAGGTGCATCCGTGCGATGATGCGCATCATAGCGCGTCACTTGAGCATGCATGTGCGCGTGCAAAACACAGTCCCTAGCACAACCTTTGGGCGCGCATGCACGTAAGGCGGTCGCGGTTCAACCAGGATACACAGGTGTCCTGGGAACTAGGGCACGTTGACCTATTGAGACTTTAAAGTTAGGATTAGAGGATAAATTGCAAAGTTTAACTATTGGAAAGTAGATCCACACCATAGGATCTAGCCTAACAAATGAATTAGGCAAGGACCATGGACCCAATAGGCAGATCTAACAATCTAATGTCTAAATAGAATGAAATTAATAAGGACTCCTTGTATCCATTCATACCCAGGAGTTTATAAATGAGACCCAGGGACGGGTTAAAGTGATAAAGGACGCGACTCCAGGAGACTTTGAGGTAGGTGCTCTATCGCTACTAGACTTTTTAAAAGAGCCATAATTGTTTTGAGAATGCATGTTTTAAGTATAAGTATATGACTTGTTTAGCATGACTTTAGTATAAGTACATATGATAAATGCTTTATGCATAAATATGTTTTGCAAATAATTGTATATACATTATGCATAGATTTGTTTTGCAAACAATTGCATATATGACCTGTGAGCATTGAGTTTTTGACAGATTGCATGGCCCTGAGGGTTACCAAAAGATGCTAGAGTGCCCAAAAGATGCTGGGTGGGCAGTTGTGAGGGACCCAAAGAGGACAGGTTTAAAAAAAGAGGTTTTCGCTTGTTTGATTTAATATGATTTGGGCTGATAAGCTCGTAGGCGCTATGCCGAGAGGTTTGGGTTGGCCTCCAGCCTCTACCACTATTAGGTGGATGGGTACCATGCCCAAAAAGGGCATGTCCCTACGTCAACTGCATGTGGTACAGGGTGCTACCACTGGTGTCACGGCACTGGGTCGATGTGTCATATGCCCCGTGGAGGCTATGACGCTGTGTCCTCAGGTACCTGGGGACCACACGGCGGCGAGGTCGTGGGCATAGTTGGACCCTATGGTTTGATGATTTACTTGCATTGCATATGGCATGACATGTGGTTGGTCGACCATACCATACCAGATATCCATGAGTTGGATTCAGTTGAGCATCTTATGCATATCATTATGTTTATGATATATGATACTTTCGACTTGGATTATGCTATTCTTTAAGTCGTCAGTATTTCAATTCGACAGTGGTTTTTAATATCGATATTGAACATGATTGTTCGAACATGCACATGTTTTTAAGAGCATATGATTTTAAACATAGCATGCATTGCAAAACTAGTAGTGATAGACTCCTATTGAGTATAGTATATACTCACCCTATCCTTAACTTTTTTTAGGATAGTTCCATTCACGAGTAGAGGACGCCTATGTTAGTGCTACAAGCAAGTGAATAAACAAAAGAGACAACTATACATGCGAGTAAACTCTCTACTCTTTGGACATGTATTTGTATTTATTTACAGTTGGACTGTGTGCTGTGATTGGATAGACCTGGGGAAAAATATTTATGATTTCTGAAGTTTTTCAAAAACTACTTTGGTAGTTGTGAAAGCAAATGACACTTGGGATTTTCAAAATGAGTTTAAAACTAAAGATTTTTCCGCTGCATTGCATGGTTTTTATAAAATGGTTTTCAAATAGGGATGCATCCCGCCTTAGGAATTAGACATTGCATTTAAAAATGGATGAGAAAACCCAGGTTGTCACAGTTGGTATCAGAGCCCAGGTTTTATCCTTTCACAACCTGTCTAGCATGTCCAAGGGTCATAGACAATAGAGAAAATCAAGAATAAGTAGTATAAATAGGAGTAGTAGAGATGACTACTTCTATTTGAGGATTACAATATTAATGCACAAGGCAGTTCACCATAAATAAATAGGTCAAGCACAGCTTGGTCTAACAAATAATTAGGCAAAGGATAGTGCAACCCTTATCCAAAATCTAGTCTAAGATGACTTAAGGATTAAGGATTGTTGTGTGGTGCAAATATAAAAAGTCATATATGGATTATATTATGAGAATGATGAATGAGGATGTTAGTGAACTTGTTTGTAGATAGTTCTGACCTGCAATAAAGTAATCTTGTCAAAGATAAGAACATCGAAAAACCTAGATGGCTATCTTACCATCATAAAGAATATCAGAATATGAGTACACTATCACAAGGGATATGATATGAGTATGATAAGGGATGTAAAAGGAAGACTTTGAGAAAATTTTGATGATAATCTAAGAGGGATGAGAATGCAAGATAATATTAGGAGATGATATGGATCTTGAAGGACTTAGCTCAATTTTGGATATCTTAATTGGAGTCTTATGAAGAGTGAAGTGCTATCGACTAATAACTACCTGAGTATTATGGAGCAAATCAAAAGATGTATACAAGTGACATATTATGTGATTAAGAGAAACATAACACGAATATGATAGGGAAATGAATTCAACCGAGTTATCAAAAGATATTTGACGATAATATTGGGGATGATAGATCTATGATAATACATTGATCCTAATGTGAACTTGTAAGAAAAGTATAGCATGACCAAAATGTCAATGCCATTATTAAGACATTGTATGAATTTTATTGAGGCTATAGGCAATTAAGGATTTCAATGATCTTAAGACAGTTTATAATTTCTGAGAAGTATTCAGTTTATCATATATGTTACGTAAAGGTATAGATGAAGTATCGATTATATGCAACAAAGCACATGAAGACATTAATCTAGGTAGACAAAAATGAGGATTTTTGAAGAAAAGAAAGAAAGAGATAGAGATGTAACTACCAGTATTCAATGAATATTGAATATTCAAAAGAAAAATATCATGACTTTATTAAGGAAAGAATAGATCCATAGAAATCTTTCATCATCTGGGAAGATAAATCAAACAAATGCAAAGGAATAATACTAGGTGAGTTGGTGATCTTATTGTAAAAGAGTATAAAAGAGAGGAAGCATATGGGGTTTAAGACTTTGAGTAGAGTATTGAATTTTAGGAGATTATGTGACAAGAAATTTTCAAAGAAGAATGGTGACCAACTAGAAGTTAAACTTCTACAAATGGTTTGATGTCAATTAGATTCTTATCGGATCCATTAGCTTATGGGGAACACCAATGGATATAATCCATAAAAAGGAAAATTTGGTGATATCTCACCTTGCCAATAAAATATATTGAAAAAGGAATTAAGCCAAGATAGTGACTTGTCCATTTGTCTTTCTTCAGCAAAAAGGGTACCATCAAGGATCAAATTGAGGTCTTACTATCATAGATTGGAAGAGCAAATATCTTAAAACCATTATTTAGTCATTACCTATAGAGTACTATTGACTAAATAAAGGTATCCCACCTTAATTAATCAAGTATGTTACTATCTATGAGTTAGTAGTCAAAGTTACTCAGAAGGATGTTATAAGTCTTTAGACTTGAGTTTTCCTTGAAAAGAAAAGTACTTATTAGACTAAGTCATTTGAGGATATGAGGTCAGTTGATTAGGCCACATCATAAAGGAGCAAAAATAAGGAGCGATCTCCACCAGTGAGACAGAATTTTCCAAACCTGAATAGATACCATGACAAACCATAGAAATCACTGTGGGTCTGAAAGATGCTAATGACTTGGATTGAAAAGAAAGGTAGATAAGTACCGATCACTTTGGAGACCCTTGAGCTTATGACAAAGATATATCTGGAAAGAGATCAATAGGTAATCAAATAAAGTCTTTCTATATGTCTACGAAAATGTTCCATGCTTACCTGAGTGATTTTCAAATTTGATGATTTAATAGCTTCAGCATAACTTGATGTAGTAGTTATTAAACGAGAACTACTATTATAAGCTAAGTATGAGGAGGCACTTGAAGGATAAACTTTGAGGAATTGAGAAAATCACTACTTATGAGGATACCTCTTGACAATACAGACTGCATGATTGATGATAAAGCCTTGATAAAAGATTAAACAATATATTATAGGGAATGGAAGGAGAAAAGTTGAGGTGGCCAGCACAATATAAGGCGAGATATGATGTTACTTTGCCTTTAGACAAATAGTTAGTTGTTATGAGCATATACCAAGTACGAAAAATCAATTGAAGGAATTCTCTAAGGACTAACCCTACCAGATTGAGTATAAAACTTTTGGACTGAAAGGTTATGAAGAAAACCAATAAGCAAAGAGAGGACAACGAGGATGATGACAAAGGATTCAACCATGACCTAGTAAGGGTACTAGGTTATGAATACGAGACTTTTTGTTTTGCATAAATGGGAACATTATTGAAAATCCTAATGACAAATTGATGTGACTAGCGAGATAGGCTTCTGGACGAGAACATGTGACCCATGATGATGAATCGACCATTAACATTTGACATGAGTTTGGATAAAATCCTCACGGAGGAAAGCGTTTAATGAATTCAATAATTATGAAACTGGATATAGAGTTAGGACATTTTACTTTCAGTATATGATAAGGTCATCGATGGAAGATGCTACTAATTGGCTTTGATGATTTTATTTTGAATGTAACTTTGGCCAGGGAATAAAGTCACATATGGAAAACGACAGACAATTGAAATTCAAAGTTAATCAAGGGTTTGGCTGTAGAGCACATGATAGCATGTCAGTTATTGAAGTATCTTGGGGACAAATATAAAAGATAAGCAAAGTTAGACACAATAGAAAGAAGGTAATTTTTGAACTTGTACTAATGACGTATAACCAATCATTAGAAGGAGATATGGATGATGAAGAGATCACTAGATGAAAGACAAGAAGAAAAAGGGATCATCCTATGAAATTCAAAAAGGACTATGAGAAATAAGATAATATGATCTTGAAAGAAGTATGGAGTAATTTATACATGAATAAAAAAGCATGATCCTATGAGGAGACTATCCTATACATGATAAGAAAAGTATAGGCATCTAAGGATTTCAAGAAAGATGAGTTACAGCTAGAAATCGGTATTGTTAAACTGGCACGTATGGGAGTATGCATCAGAGTACGCAGCGAAAGCGGCCCTTACAGGTAAGGCCTTGTAGAAGGAACAATAAAAATGATAAATTTAGAATTGAGCCTAGATGTGATTCCTAAGGAGGATGCATTCACCAAGAAGTTATCTAAGAGACAAAATACCTTGAAGATGATAATTTAGGGAATTTCGAGGACGAAATTCTTTTAAGGGGGTAATAATGTAACGCCCGAGCAATTTACGCTAATTTGGACATTCTATACGAAATGGACTGTGTTGAATGTTTTACCTTATTTAAAATAGTAAATGAAAGAATTTGTTAGGAAACTTGGTACCATTATATTCTACTCGAAAAATGGAATCCAATGCCTCAAAAATCACCCAAAACGGAGTTCGTATGAAGAAGTTATGGTCGTTTAAAGATCAGGGGCAATTCTGGAATTTAAAACAAAAAAATGAAAAGCGCAGGGGGCCATTTTGATAACAGTACCCCCTGTTGTCTTCAACCTCTAGAAACCCCGTTTCAAGAGGTTTCTGCCACCGCCAAGGGTGGCACCTCCATTGGCAAAACCGCCATAGCAGGGCTATAAAAAGCCCCATCTCCCCCTCTCCAAAGACACGTTTTTCTGACAACTTTTGGACTGGGGTTTTCGGAAAAAACCGGAAAACCGTCTCTCAATGTTTTCCGGCAACGGTCAGGCCCAAGTCAGGCCGGCCATTGCCATTTCCCATGCCCCCTTTCTCCTTTCCGGTCTGGCAATAGGGTTTTCCCCCTTGTTCGAGTTTTCCGATGAGCAGGCACACCACCGGGGAAAAAGGGCGTTTCCGGGCTATAGGTAAGCCATTCTTACCTTTTCCTCTCTGTTATGCTTCCCCAAGGCCAGATCCATGCCAGATCTAGTCTTTTCCTGTCGTTTTCCAGCCGGGTTCCTGGCCGAAAAACATTCCAAGCCAGCTTGGACCGGCCGTGCACGAACCAGGAGTCTTAAGGACGCCATCCTGCACGTGCACCTGGGACTGGGTCCCTGGGACGGGTTCCAGGTGTACAACAATGCCTACACTATCCCAGGTGCGGCCTTCAGGTGCGCGCATGACATGGGGCACGGGTCCTGGCTCGACTAGGGTGCACGGGCCCTGGGAGCTGAGACACGCCATGCTACGAGGTACGTCCGTGCGGTGATGCGCGCATGCATGTGCGCATGCAAAATGCAGTCACTGGCATGACCTTTGGGTGTGCACGCACGTAAGGCGGTCGCGGTTCAACCAGGATACACAGGTGTCCTGGGAACTAGGGCACGCTCACCTATTGAGACTTTAAAGTTAGGATTAGAGGATAAATTACAAAGTTTAACTATTGGAAAGTAGATCCACACCATAGGATCTAGCCTGACGAATGAAATAGGCAAGGACCATGGACCCAATAGGCAGATCTAGCGATCTAATGTCTAAATAGAATGAAATTAATAAGGACTCCTTATATCCATTCATACCCAGAAGTTTATAAATGAGACCCAGGGACGGGTTAAAGTGATAAAGGACGCAACTCCAGGAGACTTTGAGGTAGGTGCTCTATCGCTACTAGACTTTTTAAAAGAGCCATGATTGTTTTGAGAATGCATGTTTTTAAGTATAATTATATGACTTGTTTAGCATGACTTAAGTATAAGTACATATGATAAATGCTTTATGCATAAATATGTTTTGCAAATAATTGTATATACATTATGCATAGATTTGTTTTGCAAACAATTGCATATATGACTTGTGAGCATTGAGTTTTTGAAAGATTGCATGTCCTTGAGGGTTACCAAAAGACGCTAGAGTGCTTAAAAGACGCTGGGTAGGCAGTTGTGAGGGCCAGGCAGTTGTGAGGGACCCAAAGAGGACAGGTTTTGAAAAAGAGGTTTTCGCTTGTTTGATCTGATATGATTGGGGCTGATAAGCTCATGGACGCTATGCCGAGAGGTTTGGGTTGGCCTCCATCCTCTACCATTATTAGGTGGATGGGTACCACGCCCAAAGAGGGCATGTCCCTACATCGACTGCATGTGGTACAGGTGGCTACCACTGGTGTCACGGCACTGGGTCGATGTGTCATATGCCCCGTGGAGGCTATGACGCTGTGGCCTCAGGTACCCGAGGACCACACGGCGGCGAGGTCGTGGGCATAGTTGGACCCTATGGTTTGATGATTTACTTGCATTGCATATGGCATGACATGAGGTTGGTCGACCATACCATACCAGATATCCATGAGTTGGATTCAGTTAAGCATCTTTGCATATCATTATGTTTATGATATATGATACTTTTGACTTGAATTATGCTATTCTTTAAGTTGTCAGTATTTCAATTTGACAATGGTTTTTAATATCGATATTGAACGTGATTGTTTGAACGTGCATATGTTTTTAAGAGCATATGATTTTAAACATAGCATGCATTGCAAAATAGTAGTGATAGACTCCTACTGAGTATAGTATATACTCACCCTATCCTTAACATTTTTTAGGATAGTTCCATTCACGAGTAAAGGACACTTATGTTAGTTCTACAAGTAAGTGAATAAACAAAGGAGACAACTATACATGTGAGTAAACTCTCTACCCTTTGGACATGTATTTGTATTTATTTACAGTTGGACTGTGTGCTGTGACTGGATAGACCTGGGGCAAAATATTTATGATTTTTGATGTTTTTCAAAAACTACTTTGGTGGTTGTGAAAGCAAATGACACTCGGGGTTTTCAAAATGAGTTTAAAACTAAAGATTTTTCCACTGCATTGCATGGTTTTTATAAAATGGTTTTCAAATAGGGATGCATCCCGCCTTAGGAATTAGACATTGCATTTAAAAATGCATGAGAAAACCCGGGTCGTCACATGCACACATGCATAATGTGTGAATGAATCAACTTGCCATGCAACATGATGAAAAAACCTCATACAGTGTAGTCACTGTGACGCAGTTCTCAATTGTATATAGCTGCAACATGCACTAACCCACCTACAAATCACAAATCACCTATATATAAGAATGAATGAAGATTACTAAGACATGAAACATTGAAAAGTCAAACATGTCAATACATACCTCCTTGCCTTGATTGGGACATCTCCTTATAACAGCTACACCTCCATCTCTTCTTTAGATGGAGGACTGTAACTATTGTGAGATAAGGGTTAAGGGGCAACATCTTAACTTTGACCTTTGAAACTCTAAAGGTCCTTTTAAAAATCATTCTTTCCCTTCACGTATAAATCATTCAGCATATTCTCCTTCCATGCTTCCATGTCCTTTGCTGGAAGATTTCATGACTTATAGAAGAATTTGGAGGGAACCAAGTCACGACCTAGCACCCTTACTAGGCCAGGGTGCTTATCCTTGTTTCCCATAGTCATATACAGGATGCCCCCCTTTATAGTAGTGCTGCTTAGAGTCCATGTAGTGGCATGTTCTTATGTCAACTCTTCTTACACATGTAATTATTAGAACATGATCATTTCCATATATATATATATATATATATTATAATTCAAGAGATACAAAGATAGACACATTAAACCACTTACAATTCTTGAAGCAACCAAGGAAAATGTCAGTGAAGGTCTGGGAGTTATGCCCCTGTGAAGAGCTATTTTCCAAAGAACGGTGCGATTGATGGGCTCTGTGGTCCCAGCCTACTTTTTCTATTAGGAAAGACATTAATTCAAATTTAATGAAAGAAAATTTACATATATCTATTTACTTCTTATTCTTTTAACCATGCATAACCAACATTGGAGAGGTGGTTGCATATGATTAGTCACAAGCACCATTTGTGCTTTCATACGCTTTGCCTACACATCAGAGGAACATGTAATTAAGCACAATTGGGTTTTATAATTAGAGGAATCAAGCTTTGGGATATTTGTAATTACCTTAAAATCAAAATATAGGAGGGCTTGTACAGATTGATTCCATGCATCCTAGTTAATGAAGTTGAAATACAACTCAGGGACAGTGTGGAGTATAGACAGATCATGAGCATTTAGCACTATGTACTTTCTTGCAAGCTCATTCTTCCATTTCCTCCATTGTTTATAGGCCTCATGTAGAGCATTCTTCTTATACTCACTAGAGACATCGAAGGTAGACGACAAAATAAAAATAAACATTAGTCTATTTGAAATAAAATAAGAAAAGGCACATAGTATGTTGTATGTAGCAAGCATTTATAAACCTTCACCATCTTCATATTGCATCATTGATTGCAGGTGACACATGTCTCCAACCATTAACTGAGACTGGAACTTTGCTTCTAATAGTGTAGCAAATGAAACTGGTATAAGATTGTGCACTAACACCTATTGCCTTCCCTTTACTATTAAACTGTACCATGTCCTTTATTCTCTTTGACTTTCTCTTAATGACATGCTCCATTTTGGTTGGTCCTCTACCCTTTCTCTTAATAGGCCCCCCTTATGCTAGATTCTTCTTCATGGTGGTCCCTTTCTTCATGTTCCATGTTTATTGCACAAGTGAAAACAATACATTTAGAAAACTACAACATATATGTAGGATTAGGAAAACCACCATCTAAGTGCATAGTTGGTGTACATAAATAGGACGGATATTAAAATAATTAATTCTTGCGAAAGTAGCACTAGAATTGGATATTAACTCTTGACTAACTACGCAAAAGAAGGTCCTAATAAAGACTACTCTTGAATTTGGAGCTCCATACATACTATAATTAAGACTACTCTTCACATTGTCATGCCTTTCAACAAACCCAAGTGTCGTCATTCCTATTAAAAATTGGATAGCAAAAATAACTTTAGAAGGCTAATGGCCCAAGGTCAATCAAAGATGGCCTCTATCATATTCTAGGTTTCATATTACTTCAAAATGATCATAAACTCAAGAGATATTTGGTATAGTTTTTCATGTGTTTTCTCAATAGTTGACCAAGACAAGAATAATAAGACAACCTAGAAATTTATATCTGCTAAAGAAATTTTTTAATTTATGTATAAACCTAAAAAAATAAATCTAATCTCACATGGGTTAATAGCCTCCACTTATCTTCTTCAGGATCTCTAAGTTGTATTTTGTCTTCATCTTAAACTATATATATGTCCATTTGTGCAATGAATATTTTGAGTTTAATTTTTTATGAAAAACTTTAAAAAAAGGATAAAATAAAAATTAATTGTATACATCTATTAATAAGCTAAACTTCAAAGATATCACTGAATATCCATAAGATTCAAATTCTCATCCTTGTCAAGGAACTTATCATAAATTTTTCAAGTTTTCTAATTTTTATTTTTTAAACATTAAAAAGACTCAAAAATAGCTAAAAAGACTTTAAACACATCAAATTTGAAGTACTCTACACCAGACTTGAACTAAACAATGTCCTCAATGTTTTAAAACAAAAGTATGGACAAATGAAATAACTAAGTGGAGAGAGAAGGGTTAGAAAAATAATACCTACATGCCCGAAATGGTGCATGGTCTGTCGATGTAGCTAATATTATAAAATATACAATGAATGCTAATTCAAGACTAAAATGATACTAATTAGAATATAAGCCTACATTAACCATGGAGTTTCTAGAATAACTCACTCCATTTTAGAATCTCACAGTAATCGAAGTACATTCTCCACCCAGTTTGAAGTAGGGGAAGGAAGATAGACTAGTGGCTTACCATGACAAAAACTTTTTGGGAACAACTCACTATAATTTGTCCCAAGAAGTATCAAATTGAGGAAAAATAATGTCAGCATCAAAAACTTTGATAATATTCCTCCTCCCTTACATTGTCTCGATGGTTAAGGTTAAGCTGGCCCTTCATCTCCTGAAAAGGTTGTTCATGTTCCTCTAAATGTAGAGAAATAGTGGAGCTTAAACCTTGTTCATAATCTATTGTACACCTTGGAGGTAGTTCATGCTTGACCATTACATCAATTGGAACTCCTTCCTGTTCTGCAGTCACAATTATGGTTTTAGATGAATGTAGACTCTCACATGGTGAACTATCTGGTAGGTTCAAATTAGGTGTGTCCTTTTTAATATATGGCTCAAATTGCATCTCAAGCAACATAGAACCTACTTGGGCCTCCATTTTGAAGTATCCATTAATGGCACAATATCAAGTAAATTATGTACTTCATCAATAGAGGTGTCTATATCAAGATCAAAATTAGAATGATCAAGGCATGCCCAAGAGGATCATTGTTGGAGAATGGTAGGGATGGTGCATTCACTAGACTCCTCATCTTATAAGAATTTCAGAGTCTAATATTATTACTATCCCTGTATAACTATTGATGGACTTCTAGTCCTCAACTTGCTCTATTTCCTCTTCTGTTTCTAAAATTTAAGCCGACATTTGACCAATGTGAAACTCCAACTGCTCAATAAATTGCGAAGGGGCCTCCATAGTTTGTCTTACATCATTCTAGAATTCGATAATGCTTGGAATAAACAAACCAAGGGTCTTTTCTAATGATTGTTCCATCTGTGGTGGAGGAAACTCCTGTTATGGCTCAGGTTGCTATAGAATTAGGGTATTAGGAAAAGGGTTGAGTAGGGTGGAACCAAGATGGTTCTCCCTGATAATCTTGAGACCATGTTTGATCAGGATGCCTGGCCCATCTAGGATAATTGGTCATATAATATAAATAATTGCTAAGGTATGTGAATGCATTTGTTGCACTCACTGGCTCTAAAAATGATTCAAGTTATGCATAGCTTGATAGGCACAAAGTATTAGGATGTGCTAGACAAGAATATGTAAAACAATCCATATCAAGGTTGCCTTGATGACTCACTAGCTTGCATTAAAGAATCCAATTGATAAAATTGACCATCTACTCTACCCACTAATCTATTTTTTGCATTGAATAAATAAGGAGTATTCCCTCTAATGCAATGAAAGGTTGTGGAATAAAATAATAAGAAAGTGGTTTTTTATCCTCTACTTTGATAGCCATATTTTTGGTAGGGTTAATTGGATCTACTTAATTATGTCACCCTTGCTTTAGTTGAATTCACTTTG
Organism: Warburgia ugandensis; assembly: GCA_035236585.1. Lineage (NCBI taxonomy): Eukaryota > Viridiplantae > Streptophyta > Magnoliopsida > Canellales > Canellaceae > Warburgia > Warburgia ugandensis. Next base: position 45,388,497 of record CP141133.1, read on the forward strand.
TATACAACAAAAACAAGTCATTTAATACAATAAAAGAGTACTTCTTTTTGGATAATGCAGCCTCTATGCAAATGATGCACAACCAGACAAACGAAGGACATATAATAATCTGAAACCTATGACAAACAAGCTTAATGGTTTTTTTAATTTTATGGGAGAGGCTTCTAGATTATTTTTAACCTAAGTAGCTCCTCCTCTCTTTCAGATTTATCCTACGGCTTGCTAATTATATCATGATCTTAATCAACTACTACTGTTGGTATCTTCTAAATAATTCTTAATTTGAAAGGGTGGGGTGCGTTAGGTGATGTTTAACCTAAGTGAGCCAAGAAATGGTGATGAATTCCATCCTTGATTTTTTAGGGGTAATTGCCCTTACTAATGTTTTAATATTCTCACAACAGTTCAATTAACATATATACACCTTAAAGTAATAAGCTTTCCCTATGATGCACGAAAAGCTAGAATATAATAAGTATGAATAAATGCAACTATATGCTTTTAACTACCAATCAAAGCATAAAAAATTAACTATCAATAAAAAATGCAACTCTAACCTAAGAATTGGAAAGAAGGATAAGGTACTCACGGTGGGTTCCTTGAATTAGTCTTCTCGTATAAGGGTGAGTCCATGTACATGCCACCTCTTCCAAGTTAGGATGCCTCACCTTTGACCTATTTTATTACAACCCTTATGAATGAATCATGATTAAAAAAAATTACAAGCATACTCTCACTACAATTCAATCAAAATGAAAAATGTCACTTTCATAAGTCTTCATCCAAATCTTTTCCACTATCCTGCACAAATAAAACTAGAAAGAAGTATCAAGATCTTCAAAAATAAGGAAAATAATGCAATATATATATGTGCACCTACTCTATATGGAGTCCTAAAATCTAAAACTATGATAAAGTATTATAACCTAGATCTTAATTAAAACTCTATTGTGAGTCCCTAACAATGGCACCAAAAACTTAATGTGAATGTTAAATAATATCACATGTGCACAAATCTATGGAGTATAGAAGGTGCAAGTATAGGTCGATCCCACTAAGACTATTAAAATAGAGTTTAATTAAAAGCTAAATCATTACACTTTAACCTAGCCTAGAAAAATAAACAAACAAGGAATTTAAACACTAGTGCTTACTTTTAATGCTAAGGAAATAAAGAAACATTTATAATGTAAAGCAAAGAAATAAAAGATGACTAAAAACAAAAGATCTTCATTAATTGTCTAATATATTAAAATGGAATTACAAAGAAAATACATAAAAGAACATTAAAAGAAACTTCTTCCACTAGGCTTGAATTCCACTATGGGGCTCTCTTGACTATGACCAAGCTATTCTCAGCTGTAATCCAACATGCCTTTACCCCAATGTTATGCTCATTTTCAATCCAAAGATCCTTAGGAATGAAGTAGTAAGACATCCAAGGAAAGAGGCATCTACATACTTTCCTAAAAGATTAGCATCCTTTGTAGAATAGAAGAGAATAGATGGAGGGAAAACAATGTGTGCTTCTCTTTTACTAAAAACTCTAAGGAAGAGGGTAGCTTTTCTAGAAGAAAACAAGGAAAGAAATAACATGATACTAGAGACTCTAAATAGAGGGTAACTGTAAGGAGTAAAATACAACAAGAGAAGTGAGGTGTATCCATCAAAGTTGGACGTCTCACTTTCAGATGTGAAAGTGAGATGAAATAAAAGAAGTAAAAAGACCTAAGATGGGAGCATCTACTAGAAATAGATGTCCTTCCTTAAGATGTGTTAGGAGAGAGACATTAAAAGGGAAAAAAAGAACTAACTAACGTGAGAGGCATTCATTGAAGTTGAGCATCCCACCTTAAGTTGTTAGAAGGGAAGATGAGAGAGGGCTAGAGTGAACTATACCCATTGGCCTTAGGCATTCCACTCTAGCATGATAAATGGAAGAAGAAAAAGAGGGAAGAGGGAATTAAGTTGAGGATGCACCCATTGGCCTTGGGCATCCCACCTTAGATTAGAAGAGAGGGGAGAAAAGCATAACAAAAATGGCAACACTAGTCCCTAAGTTAGGACTCCCCAAATTTTAACTTAAGGAGATGATGAAGGAATTAGGTACCTACCTAGTTTGAAGTATTTCTACTTTTCAGCATGATACCTTAAGCCATGAATTAGAATGGCTTTATGGTTAGAATTGAAAACTCTTATCTCTGCTCCTACGAACTAGACGCTTGAAGCTATGGGAGAGATTGCTAATAAGTGTTCAATTTTGTATAAAAAATACTCAATTGGTAGCCCATGTGTTATAAATTATAGTGCTATTTTTAGGGTTTTTCTAGAAATTTATAACACTTGCATTTGTGACCTAATGATTCAAAAGTTTGATAGCTTACAAAATTAGACTTAGGAACTAAAACATAAATAGTTAAATTCTACTAAGAAAATGGAATTCAACGACCCAAAAAACTCTGAAAACACAATCCAGATAAAGAAGTTATGGGACTTTGAAGTTAAGGCTATTTTGGTAATTAAAAGTTTTAAAAAAAAACTACGATATTTGAAACTATCAAATCTGCATTCTACTCGTTGATACAATTTCAAAGACACTAAGTTTGTTGAAATTGGAGATTGGACAAATAAATGGTAATTTTCTTACAAAAGGGTATTTTAGTAATTTTACTAGTGGCCCCACTTGTAGAAATGCGGGTCCAATGGTGATGAGGTGTTGGGTTTGTAACAATCATACATGTTGACTAAACTTAAGCTGAGTGGAATGATGAGGAAAAAGCACAATCATTCTATGTTTAAAATATAAAAAGAAAAGGGAGAAAAGAAATGAGTTAAATAACTTAGTGGAGGGGGCCACATTTGATAATGGCACCCCCCCCACTTAGGTAAAATAAGAAACAGACCTAATGTATGTTTCCCAAACCTGACACAGAAGGGAAAACCCGAGGGGAGAAAGAGAAAATGGGGAAGAACAGAAGAAGAGAAGAAGAAGAAGAGGGAAGAGGAAGGAGAAGAGATAAGGAGCCAGAGTAGGCAGAGAGGGATTCCACGGCGGAAAGTTGCAGATTTTTAGGAAGTGAAGATTTTAAGGATTCTTTAGTTAACCAAAGAAACAGAGCTTGCTGGCTACATAGACAGCTCTGATCTCCAATCCGCTCATCCATTTTGATCTACACAAAGGCATGATCAAAAGCCCTTTGGTTTCATCGTGATCAAATAAGAAACGATGCTGAATTTTGAGTAGAAAAATACGTATGTGAAAGGCCACTGAAAAGTTTTGGGGAGATGCATCTTCTCCAACAGTGATTGCTAGTGTTAATCACAAAGCAGGTAGGTTTTCTGCAAACCCATTTTCATTTTGACATTGATTTGTCTTGATTGTTTACTATTTTTAGGACTGTCATGTAGATGTAGTGTTTTGGAGAGAACATAGATTTCATGTTGATCTCAAGGGTTATGGAGATCAATCAGAACTCTAGGAATCCTTACTTGAGTTCTGATCATCAAATCCAATGAAATATACAACAATCTGACCAACTCTAGCGGTTAGATCATCTGTAGAAAATAGATCTGATGTTTTGAATGGGTTGTTACAATCGAATCATCTATAATAGGGAGATCCAAGCCCTGATTCATGTTGAAACATCAAACCTATACTAATTCCCCCACCTATTGTAAGGATCAGTAATAGATCAGATCTCTAACCACTCCGCTAATGCTCTAATCATCAATCTAAAGTGGTGAGTGGTCCATCCGACCACTGTGCACACTTAAAGCAGCTAAATCCGACCAATTACAATAGATCTTAGCATCGGATCATCTACAGAAGGTAGATCCAACCACTCCTAGTAAATATGAACCATCAGATCACCTAAAAAAGATAGATCCGACCATCTTCAACCAATCTTTAAAGGTGGATCATTTATAAAGAGTTGATCTAATACTATAATATGATGGAAAGCACTAAACTTTGAGGTTCACATAAATCCAACTATCGATCTCAACCCTAATCTAAGGATAGAGATCGACAGAAGCGTTGATCAACTCACATGAGTTTTGATCTTATGTAAAGATCCAATATTTATGATCCGAGCTTTAGATTGCATCAAATTCTTAAAATTATGATCAAAAGGCTTATAATTTCAAAAGAATTATGACTACCCAAGATTGATTAGAACCCCGAGCAACCATTGGATCTTCAATTAGATTTATGGGAAAGTCTCAATCCAAGGTTGAGAAGTGATTAATTAGACTTGAAATGAACTAAATAGAATGAGAAATAGGGACCTCAACTATATGATCACGACCCTAAGTTTATAATCAAATACTAAGGGCGTAGGATCAAATCATTAGATCATAATTAAATCTAAATATCTATATGTATGTGAATATATTAAGAAAAGAATTTTTTTGCGTTATATATATTGAAGTGCACGAGATTGATCGTGAAGAAGAGGGCGATTAAAGTTAATGGAATCGAAGAATGTGTCACACGAGGTAGGTGGATATTTTAAGATAGCATGTCTAATAATAAGATGCATGTTCTAAACATGGTCTTTGTAACAGACCGAGGTTCCAACAGTGCGATATTGTCCACTCTGGGCTTTAGCCCTCATGGCTTTAAAATGCATCACACCTGTTAGAGCCAACCGAACTCTTATAATCAGCCCAGATCTCCCTCCCCAAGCGATGTGGGACTAACTCTGAGTACCTCCCCACCCTTGTTCCCTCAGACTATCTTGGACCTTAGCCTCAGACTATCTCGGGGCATCCCTCTTAAGGTAACAAAACCTTGAATGTGACCAAGATACCTTGAGGGTTGCTAAGATGCCTTGAGGGGAATGCCCCAAGATAGGTTGAGGGACCCAAAGAGGACAATATCTTCTGTTAGGTACTCTAATACACATAGTGACGCGTTTTAAAGTCATCAAGGCTCAGCCCAGAGCAGACAATATCACACTGTAGGAACCCTAGTTTGTTACAAATGGTATCAGAGCCAGTTCCCTAGTGATGGGGAGGGCTAGCCGCACACATGGACTCGTGTCCCTAAAGGGGGAAACGTGAACCTACAGGTGTTTGCCAAGATGGTTTGAGGGTAAGGCCAAGATGGCTTGAGGGGGATGCCCCAGGATAGTCTAAGGGAACAAAGGTGGGGAGGCACTGAGAGTAAGTCCCACGTCGCCTGGGGAGGGAGATCTGGGCTGGTTATAAGAGTCCGATTGGCTCTAACAGATATGACGTGTTTTAAAGCCGTGAGGGCTAAGCCCAGAGTGGACAATATCACACTATTGGAACCCCAGTCTATTACAAATGGAATGAGAGCCAGTTCCCTCATGATGGGGAGGGCTAGCAACTCGCGTGGACACATGTCCCTAAAGGAGGAAAGGTGAACCCATAGGTGTTTGCCAAGATGGCTTAAGGGTAAGGCCAAGATGGCTTGAGGGGGATGCCCCAAGATAGTCTGAGGCTAAGGCCCAAGATAGTCTAAGGGAATAAAGGTGGGGAGGTACTAAGAGTAAGTCCCACATCGCATGGGGAGGGAGATCTAGGCTGGTTATAAGAGTCTGATTGGCTTTAATAGGTGTGACGTGTTTTAAAGCCATGAAGGTTAAGCCCAGAGTGGACAATATCACACTATTGGAACCCCGGTCTATTACAAATGGAATCAAAGCCAGTTCCCTCATGATGGGAAGGGCTAGCCGCACACGTGGACACGTGTCTGTAAAGGGGGAAAGGTGAACCCACAGGTGTTTGCCAAGATAGTATGAGGCTAAGGCCCAAGATAGTCTGAGGGAACAAGGGTGGGGGGTACTGAGAGTTAGTCCCACATCGCCTGGGGAGGGAGATCGGGGCTGGTTATAAGAGACTGATTGGCTCTAACAGGTGTGATGCATTTTAAAGCCGCGAGGGCTAAAACCCAGACGGACAATATCATATTGTTGGAACTCCAATCTATTACAAATGGTATCAGAGCCAGTTCCCTTAAGATGGGGTGTAACACCCTGGGTTTTTATAACATTTTTTTTTAATAATAATATTCGTATTCGGGATCCCATGTTAAAAAGATTCTATTAATTATTTTACTAAAACATTTCTTGAAAACCTCTAGGTGTTATTTTCTTTTTCCAAAATATCATAATTTTAAATTTATCATAATTAAATTTTCGCAGCGATACCATTACAACAATACACATTTTAACCAATGCCAAAATCATTGGTGCCTTTATTTTCAAGACAATAAAAATTCAAAACACAATAATAATATGGCCCAGGGTCTATCCATCATAACATCCCATCTAAATGTCCATCATATGTATAGCTATCTTAATCAAATCCATAGTATACAGTCCATAAAGAAAATCAAATGGTAGTCCTGTTTATTAACTCACATCATTGTCTATCAAATCAAGTAAAAGAATCTCCCACTGCTATCACAGTTTCTCAATGGTCTTGCCCTTCCTGTTATCGCGCTCAATATATAAGGCATTGTAAAACAAAGCAATGCCTCAACAAGCTATTGCTTGTGTAGGTACATAGACAATTAATGTAATAAAGATGGAATAACCAAATAACAGTGGCGATATAATAAAAAGATCCATCATCTATGGAAATAAAAACATTATAAGCCATGCTAACATAGTATCAACTTATCAAGTACGATAAAACACGCATTTCATGGATTTAAAACATGATATGATCAATGTAAATGAGCATACTATAATAACAGGGCACCCTAAGATACATGGGTCCCACGAGCGTCGCATACACTCGTATCACTGATCATGAGTACTCATATCCAAATCTCTAAGTGTCGCCACACCTAGGCATACAATCCTATCTCCATGCTCATCACGCTAGCACACAGAATACTAGTATGGATCATCATGCTGCAGTGGCAACCCTCCAGGGTTTCAACCACCGTCGCTTCCCGTTGACACCATAACGGGAGACTTAACATCCGTCCCCATGGAAAGGCCTGGACCACTAGTGTGGACTATCCATGCTACCAAACCCCTACCGAATGCCATTTACGGGCAGGTGTCTATCATATCACAATCTCATCATATCACAAATCTCGGAAGGTGGCTGGCTGGCCCTCTCCCTCCTAGCATGACATCCATCGAGTGAGAGCACCTATCATAAATGTCAAAACACAAAATTCATGTATGTCAAAAACAAAGAGCACTCGTCACTCGCAATCCCCAAGGCACGCCCCTCATCCCAGAGTTAGCCTCTCAAAGGACCAGCCACCAAGCCCCCACTTTCCTTTCTCATGAAAACTCATCAATTTCAGTGATGTAAGGAAAGATAATTTTTTAATTGTGCATAAGTAGATAATATCATTCTCATAAAATCATCAGATCATAAATTCATTCAATACATGATTGAAATCAAGTAATGATCATAGTATAAAGCTCTAAATCTCACAAAATCAACGACTAATAATAAGTGGAATGTAAATCACAATCAATCATGATGCTGTGATAATGCAGGCTTCTAAAAATCAAAATAAAACATTAATTGTCATCACCTACTTCAATGTGGGATCACTCGTTTCAAGCATATAACCTCTTTATCTTATACATTTAGATGTACCTGTCAATGCCCCAATACTATCTTAAACTTTTTCTACATTAAAAGTGATCAATTATAAGTTTCTATGTTAAATCTAGGTCAGCATCATCAATACGATTGCAATTCCTCTTTCATATCACGATTTGGACCTTTGTAGCTCTCAAAATTATGTTTTTTTGTGAAAATACTTTATAAATATTATTAATTTATAGGGGGTTGGGCAGTGCACCGATTTACACCGGGTTACACTAGCGTGACATGGAAACCAGCACCGAGGAAGACGACCGGAGTCCGGTTGTTGCCAGTGACCCTACAGGTGTCCAAATTTCATGATTTTTTCACCACTTTGCTTAGAATTTCATGTATTTTCCATCTTCAACACTCCTTTGGCTTGATTTTGTCAAAAACTAAGGTTTTTACCCAATTGTTCTCATGTTCCTAAAATTTACTTACGTACTGTTCTTCACTATTTTCGGCGTCATCCACTGTCGGAATTCCCTCAAACCCAAAGGGTTTGTTCCTGGGTTCCTTGTACCCTAAATGGATGGTCTAATCTTTGTTTAAATGATGTTTTATATTCTTATTGATGCTCCAACAGTAGCGTGTACATGTTCTAGGAAAAACGATGTTTTTCCATCATTTTTTTGATTTTTCATGCATGTTACTGATGCATATGCACACATAAAATTAGGAAAATTTTAGGGTTGGGGCTTACCTCAAATGACTGATCACTCGTTGACATTGTCAGATCCCTAGTCACTGAAAAACTTGAGTTTTGCAGAAGCTAGGGTTTAGGGGAAAACTCGATGGAAACAAGGGAGAAGATGGTGATTAAGGCCATGAGGAGGGAGATATAGATCATGCTGGAAAGGGGGAAGGAAAACTCTTCCCTTACACGTCTCCTTCCTACAATTTCTATGGAAAAATCATCGAATCTGATAAGGTCAGGTGAAAAGGGGTGTCGTTACCAAAACTGGCCCTTCTATTTCAGGCTCTGCCAATTTACCAAAATGCCCTTATAACTTCAACGGCTCATAACTTCTTCGTTTGAGCTCTGTTTTCTGTGTTCTTTATGGCGTTAGAATTCTATCGTCGTGTAATTTCTAATTTCTAAGATTTTAGAACCAAATGCTATAAATAAAAATTTTAATTTTATTTATTTTATTACTAATTTAGGGTTAAAATTGAGGATATTACATGGGGAGGGCTAGCCGCATGGGTGGACACATGTCCCTAAAGGGGGAAAGGTGAACCCACAGGTGTTTGCCAAGATGGCTTGAGGGTATGGCTAAGATGGCTTGAGGGGGATGCCCCACGATAGTCTGAGGCTAAGGCCCAAGATAGTCTGAGGGAACAAGGGTGGGGAGGTACAGAGAGTTAGTCCCACATCGCCTGAGGAGGGAGATCTAGGCTGGTTATAAGAGTCTGGTTGGCTCCAACAGGTGTGATGTGTTTTAAAGCCATGAGGGCTAAGCCTAGAGCGAACAATATCACACTGTTGGAACCCTAGTCTATTACAGTCTTATTTCTGATTGTGAATATTATGATATTGAAATGATATAATTGATATTGGATGTGCTTAGAATTGTAATGATGGAAATAATGTAAAGTAAAAGAATTGCATGTTTATAACTCATGCTTAATGTGCACCTACTATCTAACAAACATGATTAAGACTTGTACATCTTATATGATTGTGAAATTATGTGATGGTACATGAGTACCATGTCAGTATGTGTGATGTATGAGTCTAGGCTTATAAGATACATCCTTGGTGGATTATCACCAAATAAGTGAGGATGTTATTCTTGTTATGAAATATATGAATAAGCAAATTGCCTGCTATTATGATTATTTTACATCTAAGCATGGAGGCCTAAGAGTTTTGTTTTAGACAGGCATATGCCTGGGGATGCTATGCTATGAGAGTTATGAGGGTTTGGCCACCCACTCTCCGAAATTTATTATGTTATGGATACCAAGCATTATGTGTTGCTAAAAGTCAAGTGGGGCAATTATGGGAAGGCCGCCACTATGACAGCCATGGTCCTCCCATACTAACATGGATATTGTGATTTCCCCCAAGGATGGTATAGGTGAATTACTGAGCAGTTATCTGAGCATTGTCCAGATTCAGACTGCATGCATAGTAGTCCTTATGTTTGATACACTATGGTGCTTGTATGATGGCATTATGAGATGCCTTATATGTTGTGGCATGATGATATGCCATATATTGTTTTCTTAGCAATGTTTGGAGGATTGTGGAACCCATATAGTAAGGGGCATGAGGATTATATTGATATACCAGCAGAGGCTGGATGATTATGAACCCCACATGATGAGGTATGAGTATATTCATAATTTTGTATGAATTTTAACAATTTCCATATATGTGGATTAATGCTATATGTATATGATAGAGGGGGTAGTTTCATATAAGTTTTCATAAGGGTACATGCATGGGTAGAACTGTTATGCAAAGTATGGTTTATGGAATTTGATTATCTTATTTAAATGATAAAGGATAATTGTAAATACTTGATTTATTAATGGATTATTGATATTTATGAAACATGCTACTATTTGATTATCAATTGATTATTAGATTATAAAACATGTTAATACTTGGTTTAACAAAAAAGTAATGAATTATAAAACGTATTGTAAATTCAAGTCAAAATAATTGTTATGAGAATGAATGTTCTCAATAATTCAAATTAATCAATTCATAATTAAATTTAACATGCTTCTTAAACTCCCCTACCAAGCATAGTGTTAAGTGTTCAATTTTAATAAAAATACCCCTAATTTAGTATTCAATTAGAGCATATAGGCCATTAATTTCAAGATTTTACATAAAATATTTCATTTTAGCTTTAATTAGCCATCAACTATTGAATTGAAAGATTTAGTGGTCAGATAATCATTAAAGCTAATCAGAGGAATATTGAACGATTTAGATGATTCTAATTGGGTCTTGTGCATTGCAGATTAATCGACTCAGGCGTAGACGCTCCAAATCGAATCAAGGATATCAGATGAAGAGGATGAAGTTTCATGAAAATCAGATGGAATTTGAAGAGTCCTAGTACAGGACAAAGTTGAAGACTTGTAGAGTTCTAGCAAGTCTAGAATTCTAGTGGACCCCATTCTCTCTTATCTCTTTTTTCCCTCTTTCTTCTCTCTCTTTTCTCTTATCCCTTTCCTTCCTTTTCTCTTTCTCTTTCTCTTTCTCTTCTATCTCTTTTTCTCCCTCTCTTATATCCCTCTCTTTCACGTTTCTCTCTCCCTCTTCTTATACTCCTCTTCTCCACTCCCCAAGGACGTTTTTTCCCCTCCTCTAAGGAGGCTGGGCTAGTTCTCCACACAATTTTCTCATACCTCGTTTTGCCCATCTCCTTCTCTCTCATTCTCATACTCCCTCTCTGTTTCTATCTCTCTTTTTCCCTCTCACTCTCTATCTATTCTTCTCTTACTCTCCTCAGTCCTCCTCTCCCTTCTCTCACTCGTGATACTCCCACCTCTCACGATTCCTCTCTTCGTTTTCATTCCTCTTTGCTTCTCTCTCTGTTGTCCACTCTACTGCCCAAATCAGCCACTATCTCTATCTCTCTCTGTCTGCTTTCTTCCTTCACTAGAACCTCTTCTATTTGTTCGACCGGCTCATCACCGCAATAGTACCACCCTCACCAGTCTCCTCTCTCTCTCTCTCTCTCTCTCTCTCTCTCTCTCTCTCTCTCTCTCTCTCTCTCTCTCTCTCTCTCTCTCTCTCTCACCGCACTCTTCCTCTTCATACCCCTCTCCTCTCTTACGTTTCTCTCTCTCTCTCTTACATTTCTCTCTCTCTCTCTCTTGTTTTTCCCTCTTCCTCTTCGGTTGGAGCAGCCGGCATGTAATGCTCGAGCAATTTACACTATTTTTAACGAAAATTGGACATTCTGTAGGAAATAAACTGAGTTAAATGTTTCACTTTATTTAAAATATTAAGAGAAGGAATTTGCAAGGAAACTTGGTACCATTAGATTCTACTCAAAAAATGGAATCCAACGCCTCAAAAATCACCCAAAACGGAGTTCGTATGAAGAAGCTACAGCTGTTTGAAGATAGGGGTATTTTTGGAATTTAAACAGAAAAACGAAAAAGACAAAAAACGCAGGAGGGCCGTTTTGATAACAGTACCCCCTGTTGTCTTCAACCTCTAGACCCCTCCAGAAACCCTCAATCCCTATTTTTTCAGAAAGATCTGCCACCACCAAGGGCGGCACTGCCATTGGCAGCACCGCCATAGCAGGGCTATAAAAAGCCCCATCTCCCCTCTCCAAAAACGTGGTTTTCCAGTCATTGGGGCTGGGGTTTCTAGCTAGAATCGGAAACCCAGTTCCCTGCATTTTTCCAGCAACGGCCAGGCCAAGTCAGGCAGGCCATTCCCGTCTCCCCATTCCCCTCTCTTCTCTTGTTCCGGCCTTGCACGATTTCCCCCTTCTTCGAGTTTTCCAGCACCAAGGGTTTGGGCAGGCAACCTACCAGGCGGGAAGAGCGCCATCTCCGGCTGCTAGGTAAGCCGTCCCTCCTTCTCTCTTCGTTTGCTTCCCCAAGGCCGGATCCATGCCGGATCTGGTCTTTTCCAGCCGTGTTCCTGGCCGAAAAATGTTCCAAGCTGGCTTGGGCTGGCCTTGCATGAACCAGGCATCCCAGGGACGCCATGCTGCACATGCACCTGGGACTGGGTCCCTAGGATAGGTTCCAAGTGTACGACAGTGCATACACTGTCCCAGGTGCACGCGCGACATGGGGCATGGGTCCTGGCTCGACCAGGGTGCACGGGGTGCCCTGGGAGTTGAGACGCCCCATGCTACAAGGTGCGTGCGTGCAATGATGCGCGTCATAGCGCGTCACTTGAGCACGCACGTGCGAGTGCAAAACGTGGTCCCTAGCACGGCCTTTAGGCGCACACACACGTGAGGCAGTCACGGTTCAACCAGGATGCACAGGTGTCCTGGGAACTGGGAACACGCGGACCCAATGAGACTTTAAAGTTAGGATTAGAGTACAATTTACGGAGTTAACCATGGAATAGTAGATCCACATTATAGGATCTAGCCTGATAAATGAATTAGGCAAGGACTAGGGACCCAATAGGCAGAGCTAGCTATCTAATGACTAAATGGATTGATATTAATGACTCCTTGTATCCATTCATACCCAGGAGTTTATAAATGAGATCCAGGGACGGGTTAAAGTGATAAAGGACGCGAGTCCAGGAGACTTTGAGGTAGGTGCTCATCGCTACTAAACTTTTTAAAAGAGCCGTGATTGTTTTGAGAATGCATGTTTTAAGTATAATTATATGACTTGTTTAGCATGACTTAAGTATAAGTACATATCATAAATGCTTTATGTATAGATATGTTTTGCAAATAATTGCATATACATTATGCATAGATATGTTTTGCAAACAATTGCATACATTGCATGATTTGTGAGCATTGAGTTCTTGCAAAATTGCATGTCCTTGAGGGTTACCAAAAGATGCTGGAGTGCCCAAAAGACGCTAAGTAGGCAGTTGTGAGGGCCAGGCAGTTGTGAGGGACCCAAAGAGGACAGGTTTTGAAAAATACATTGCGCATATATTGCCAAGACATGTGCTACATGCATAGATTGCATGATAAGTGTAGCCTTGACCGATGATGGCGGGCTAATGATGATGGCAGGCCGATGAGGGCGGGCTAGAGAGAGCTGACAAGGCTTCTAGGCTGTCAGGCTTCTAGGCAGGGTTATGACTTTGAATGTAATACTAGCATGAGCAGATTTTATGTGTTGTATGTTTTGCAACCGATTTCATAAATTGCATGATTTACTACGAATAACCGGGGACCACACGGCGGCGAGGTCGTGGGCATAGTTGGACCCTATGGTTTGAGGATTTACTTGCATTGCATATGGCATGACATGAGGTTGGTCAACCATACCAGATATCCATGAGTTGGATTCAGTTGAGCATATTATGCATATCATTATGTTTATGATATATGATACTTTCGATTTGGACTATGCTATTCTTTAAGTCGTCAGTATTTCAATTCAACAGTGGTTTTTAATATCTATATTGAACGTGATTGTTCGAACATGCACATGTTTTTAAGAGCATATGATTTTAAACATATCATGCATTGCAAAACTAGTAGTGATAGACTCCTACTGAGTATAGTATATACTGACCCTATCCTTAACATTTTTCAGGATAGTTCCACTCACAAATAGAAGACGTCTCAGGAGATATTAGTGCTACGAGCAAGTGAATAAACAAAGGAGACAACTATACATGTGAGTAAACTCTCTACCCTTTGGACATGTATTTGTATTTATTTACAGTTGGGCTATGTCTTTGTGGATCGGATAGACCTGGGGAAAAACATTTATGATTTCTGAAGTTTTTCAAAAACTACTTTGATTGTTGTGAAAGCAAATGACACTCGGGTTTTCAAAAGGAGTTTAAAACAAAAGATTTTCCTTTGCATTGCATGGTTTTTATAAAATGGTTTTCAAATAGGGATGCATCCCGCCTTAGGAATTAGATATTGCATTTAAAAATGCATGAGAAAACCTGGGTCGTCATACGGCGATAGGTGCGTGACACACCTGGGCAGGCTGGCATCATCCCCTTTCCCCCCTTCTCTGTCTCTCTCCCTCTCACTTCTCTTCTCTGACGGTCTTTCTCTGCATCACCGGACGATCCAAGGGAGGAAACCCAAGTCGGGTTTCCACTCTCGCATCCCGATTCCTCTTTTCCTCCCTCCTTGCTTCTTCCTTCTTCCTCCTCTTCCGGTTTTCTTGGTTTCTTTTCATTAAAAACTAGAAACCCTAGAAAGTTACACATCTGCCCTTGGCAGATCTCAAAAATTCCCAATGTATCCTCAAAGTAATTCCATCTGGTTTCTTCGTCTGAAATTCCATCCATGTCCTGATTTAATTCCAACTGTATCCTCACTTTAATTACATCTATGTCCCAGTTTTGTTTTATTCACATTTTGACTATTCAGGGACAGTGCAATCCAAGGACAAGCTTATCCAGGATGCCTTTTAGTTTTATTTTCTGTTGTCTTTTGAATAAATAATTGTGTAAACTGCAGAAATTGAATAAATTTGGATTTTAGTTTATTCTTAGTTTGTTTTTAGTATAGTCTTTATTTTTATTCTTTTATTAATTGAATTTTATTGAAAACTCCATCACTTCAAATCAAGTCCTCGTGGGATCGACCCATACTAGCATAAGCTATACTACAATAGCCCGTGCACTTGCGGTTAAACAATCAACACATAGCTTGCTAAGATATTGTAAATGTTTTATGTTTACGATATCTCACATACGGATAGACAGAAGAAGATGTACATGACAAGAGAAATCTAGTAGCCATACTTTTGCAATTAGGTATATACTTTATTTAAAGCTTTTGTATTGTGTAGTTAGTAATTTGAATTGTGATATTGGACATTTAATATGATGTTTGTAGGGGATGTGTAAGTGAACCACTGGAATGGTCCTGTTTTTAAGAAATGCATGTCTATCTTTTAGAAAGCTATATATATACATATATATGTACGTATGTATGTATAGTGTGATCTTAAAGGTGACATTCAGGTTTATGGGAAAATGAATTTCAAAGAAAAATCTTTCGCTATTTTTGTATTTTAAAATTTAGAGTTGCACCATCTTTTGAAATAAAAGCAAAAAAATTTCATGAAAAACCCGGGGTGTCACAGTTGGTATCAAAGCAGTTCATCTAGTCACTTGTAGCCCTTTATGTCCAATAAAAAGATTACAATTCAAATATAAGTTAGGATCTAGTGAGTTGATGTTGTATTATGATGGAATTAGTTAAGTATTAGAGAGAATGAGTTAGTATATTCCAGCTACAAAGAAATAGTAAACCATGAGGAGATGTCCTTAGTATGACAACCAAGAAGATGATTTAAGAAATCAGTGATTCCACTATTGAGAATAGTGAATAAGGAAACCAAGTAGTAGGAATAGTTAAGTTAGTATTATGAAACATCCTTTTTATCTATAAGGCACCCAAATACCATAACTTATAGCAATGCAAAATGCTCCTACCCAGGTTTAAATAGAAATTATGCCTAGTATCGATATTCAAGGATAGAATACCCAACATAGGTATATACTTATTGTTCACGTATACCAAGTGTAAGAGTAGGAAGTTTGAAAAGAGGCAAAAGATAAGCTAGAAAATCTTATATGGAATGTATTGAATGTGGTCTTGGTTTGTATTGAAAAGGGTGAAATAGAGACGACTAATGAATAGTAAATTGAAGAGGAGAAATAGGAACAATTGAGGAATGATAGGTTCAAGAGGAGAAAACTTAGAAGAATTGCATATTTCCATTGAAATGGAAGCTAGAACTACCATATACTTTGAAACTAGAAATGGTATGTTAGAAATAATAAGGAAAATGAATGTGTAAAGATAGTACTACTTGGAAATAATACAAGGAAATAATGAGTTCTTTCTTTCTCATGTATAATTAATGAGATAAAAAGGAATTTATTTGTTTACGGCAAGAAATCTCATCAAGATAGAATACGAGAATAAGTTTCATATAAACAGATAAAGGATTGATGTTTGAAAGAAATATATCCTACTATGAAAATGTAAGTTATTGGCAAGAAACTTATTACAATAGTAGAGTATGAGATGACTTCTAAAATTGAGAAAATTTCAAGACAAAGCTAATCATGAAGCATTATCAAATACATACATATATATATATATATATAATCTTAGATCTTTTCAAGAAACAAGTGATTCACATTAATACTACAATGAAATAAGAAATAGTGTACTCTTTTGTTATGTATAATTATGTGAAATATGTTATGGCTGACCCCTAATTGGGATAAGGTCTTGATGATGCTGCTAATGAGGTATAATTATGTTAAATTTGAATGTATTGGTGAAAAGTTGAAAAAGGGAGTTGAGATGATAACTCCAGTTGATGGATAAATCACTAGCACAAGGACTTATTCCAAGAAATGTTTATTAAGGCTTATCAAAAGAATGATAAGTATATCCTCATGTGATATGATAGACTTGGGTACAATACCAAGATTGAATTGAGTTGAGTTGCAAATTATGAGACAATGTGGATTGTCACAAAGATGAAATTATGTTGTTGTGATAAAATAGTCTTCTTATGTAGAAGACAAGATATGGTAAAATCTTACATTATATCAATTGTAAAGTGAATGAATGATGAATGATGACATGTATTTTTGACAATTATGATTGTTATGAATGATGTGTGATGTATGATTGAGAAGAAAAATGGAATTAATGGTTCATAAATAAATAAAAGTAAAAAATCATTGTACAAGAGAAATCCTATGCATTTTCAAATTCCAGCTCTTTCTTGTTCCTCTCCATTTTACACTTCTCCTCATAATTCTCATTGCATTATCCTCGATTTTCCCAAACTTGTAGCCTTCTCTCAGTTCATCTCCATATCTCTTTGACCATACTCTATCTCTTTCCCTATTTCCTTATCTTTATTTGCCTTGCCCTATTTCCTATCCACATTTCCCCTATACTTGGCATTATCATATGTGTGTTTCTTAAAGTAAAAACTGCTTATTCACAAGGAGTGTGCATGATGAAGATTAAATTCCATTACAATAAACTACTAATTTTCCTTTGCCTCTTTTCACTTCAATTTCCCAAACTCTTTCCATTTTCACATGTGTACTCTATAAAGTAAAAGTTATTTAGTTATAAGTAAGTGTGCATGATGAAGATTTAAAATTTCCTACACTTTGCATTCTCATATTATGCCCCTTAAAATAAAAACTGCTTACTTACAAGTGTGCACAATGAAGATTTAAGATTTCCCTATACTTTGCATCCTCATGTGTGTGGCATCTAAAGTAAAAACTACCTAATCACAATTGTGTACAATAAAGAATCTAATTATACCTTGCATTCTCATGTGTGCGATGCCTAAATGTAAAAATTACCTGGTCACAAGTGTGCTTGATAAAGAATTAAATTATATTACAATAAATTAATATTTAAACAAGAAAATAATGGTTCAAATTGACATCACTAGATTGTTGACTAGTGATTTTTTGGTAATAAATGCATATTCTAATGCAAAAAGAATGATCAATGGGATATATAAAAGATAGCAATCTTGATGTATGAGAAATTGATACTACCTATGAAGGGTAGTATACTATAAGAAAACAAATTATTTGCATTTGTGCCTTATTTTGAGAAAGGTTCTTGAATATATGTTGAAAAATCAGAATTGATATTTGAGTTGTCTGAAATTGAGAAATTCCATCAATTATTTGATGTGATGGACTTTTAGTTTATTCCACTATCTATTGATTGACCCTACGAATTTAGACTCTTCTAATGAAGAGTAATTGGTTATACATCTGAGGTTAAGTGAGATAAACCTTATTTGATAAATGAAGTGAGGAAATTCATTTGAATCATACGTCACTGGAGGACATTATAAACAATTGTGTGAGCATGTAATGGTGGAAACCTTTTAGTATTATTATGTAAAGTGAGATGAAACTATATTGATATTTGTGAACACCAATGGTGTTATTTTAGAAAGGGAGCCTTGGCAAAATGGTAAAAGTTGTTGTTGTGTGACCTTGAGGTCACGGGTTCAAGGCGTGAAATTAGTCTCTTATGAAATGCAAGGTAAGGTTGCCTACTATAGACCCTTGTAGTCTACCTTTCCCTAGACCCCGTAAGGGTGGGAGCTTCATATATCGTGGCTAGCCTTAAGGGTGTTATTTAAGTATCTGAATGTGATTGCACTACTAGTGCGATTTTAGGGTTTCATTTGATGTTAGTAGTTTCATATATGCAATTGAGAAACACTGAACATGTTATTTCTAATTTTGAATCTGAATACACCAAAGGGTGTAAGTTCAATTATTATAATTTGAATCGTGTGTTATCTCTAGTATTGGTACTTGTATGTTTGCATTTATACTTAAGTTAAAGATTATTGTTTCTGATTATTTGAATGTAAGGCCATATATATGATTTCAGTGAATTGGAATATGAAAACATTAGAGATGTCCTTTGATTTAAATGACTATCTCTTTATTTTGGATCCATATGTGAAAGTGGATGAATGTGTGAAAAATCTATTCATGATTATGATTGAAATGTTATGATATGTATTGACATTCTATATTAAATGATTGTTTGGAGAAATGAAAGAGTTATCTGTCTAAACATATGTTGAGGTGATGGGAAATTATGTGAGCAAAGGCTATGATAATAAAATTAAAGTAAGATTCATTATAGTAATTGGATATGTGATTTGTAGTTTGGATTGCAAATTTCCATATTCCTAAATCAATGCAAATTGGAATGGATTTGCATGGAAGATTGTAGGATGATACGAAAATCTTCCATTATTTATGATTGCAATGGTGATGTATGTGAAGTTGAATGTTTACCTAATGTTGATGTTGTAATATATTTGCATTGTACTACTGAAGGATATATATATTGTGATTGACATTGTAGAGATGGTTAAGAAAATCTCATTGTATTAAAGTTCGTATATCAGGATGATACGTGGGATGAATGTTTAGATTTGCTATGGGGAATGTGGAATGTGATGAGACAAAGTTTCCAAAATGTATTATTTGTCATTAAATGTTTTATCGGGTATATCACAATCACATGCGTTAAATGCGTAAGTCCAAAAAGTGGAGGAGACTACCAAAATTTCATTAGAAATGTTACACTTGAATTTTAGAAGATAAGCAGGTTCATAAGGTTAGAATTGCTTAAACATATGCAGAAAGGATCATCTTTAAGTGAGAAATGTATAATAATTGTTTGAAGTTATTATAAAGAGTTATATGGATAAGAAAATAGAAAAGTTTGAGTTGTAGATAAAGATCATTTACTATAAGAATCATTATAGTCAAAGGAGTTTTGAAGTTAAAATGAAGGGAAAGCTTAGTTATAAATTTATTATTTTAAGATTGTAGAAAGGATCGAGTTGGTGAGCATAAGTTAATATCATTATTACAATTGATGAGTAATTTTTGTTTGGATGATTAGAAAACATATATTGAAAATTAGTTATATTTTGAAGATTGATGTTTCATTGAAGTATTATAAGAATTTAAGTTTACAATGAGATGAGAATGTTATTAGAGTTATTTGAAAGATATCATGAAAAGAATTTCGAGGACGAAATTTTTTTGAGGGAAGATTGTAACAACCCAAAAATTCTACTATTGCATGATCAAGGTATGAGTTCTCTAAGAGGGCAACTTTTTATGGAATTAGAATCAGGAACTAAAAAATAAATATTTAGATTCTACTTAGAAAATGGAATTCAATAACCCAAAGAATGGTGAAAACGGAGTCCAGATAAAGAAATTGTGGGACTTTGAAGTTAGTGCTATTTTGGCAATTAAAAGTTTTAAAAAAAAAACTAAGAACATGAATTTGAAACTATCAAATCTGGATTCTACTCATCAATATAATTTCCATGACACTAAGTTTGCTGAAATCAGAGATCGGACGAATAAATAGTAATTTTCTTATAAAAGGGTATTTTAGTAATTTTACTAGTGGCCCCCACTTGTAGAAATGCGAGTCCAATGGTGATGAGGTGTTGGGTGCGTAACAATCATACATGTTGACTAAACTTAGGCTAAGTGGAATGAAGAGGAAAAAACACAATCATTCTATGTTTAATATATAAAAAGAAAAGGGAGAAAGAAATGAGTTAAATAACTTAGTGGAGGGGGCCACATTTGATAATGGCACCCCACACTTAACTAAAATAAGAAACAGACCTAATGTCTGTTACCAAAACCCAACGCAAATAGGAAAACTAGAGGGGAAAAAGAGAAAATAGCGAAGAAGAGAAAAACAGAAAAAGAAGAGGGAAGAGGATGGAGAAGAGATAGGGAGCCAAAGTGGGCAGAGAGGGATTCCAGGTTGGAAGTTGCAAATTTTCGAGAAGTGAAGATTTCAAGGGTTTTTGGGTTAACCAGAGAAATAGAGCTCGCAGGTGACATCGGCAACTCTAATCTCCAATCGCTTGTCCATTTTGATCTATACAAAGGCACGATTAGAAGCCCTTTAGTTTCATTATGATCAGACAAGAAATGATGCCAGATTTTGAGCAGAATAGTACACATGCAAAAGGTCACCAAAAAGTTTTAGGGAGATGCATCTTCTCTGGTAGTGATTGGGAGGGTTAATCACAATGCAGGTAGGTTTTCTGCTAACCCATTTTCATTTTGACCTTGATTTGTCTTAATTGTTTATTGTTTTTAGGATTGTCGTGCAGATCTAGGGTTTTGGAGAGAAAACACAGATTTCATGTTGATCTCAAGGGTTATGGAGATCGATTAGAACTCTGGGAATCCTTACTTGAGTTCTGATCATCAAATCCAAAGCAATATGCAAGAATCCAACCAACCCTAGACACCGGATCATCTGTAGAAGATCAATCCGATGTTTTGAATGGGTTGTGACAATCGAACCATCTGTAATAGGGAGATCCAAGCCTTCATTCATGTTGAAACATCAAACCTGTACTAATTTCCCCACCTATTGTAAGTATCAGTAACAGATCAGAGCTCTAACCACTTCGTTAATGCTCTGATCATCAATCCGAGGTGGTGAGTGGTCCATCTGACCACTGTGCACACTTAAAGTAGTTAGATCTGACCAATTACAATAGATCTTAGCCGTCGGATCATCTACAGAAGGTAGATTCGGCCACTCTTAGTAAATATGAACCATCAGATCTCCTAAAAAAGGTAGATCCGACCATCTTCAGCCAATCTTAATAGGTGGATCATTTATAAAGAGTTGATCCGATACTGTAATATGATGGAAAGCATTAAACTTTGAGGTTCACATAAATCCAACCGTCGATCTCAACCCTAATCTTAGGATAGAGATCGACAGAATCCTTGATCAACTCACATGAGTTTTGATCTTATGATTCAAGCTTTAGATTGCATAAGATTCCTAAAATTATGATCAAAAGGCTTATAATTTCAGAATAATTATGACTACCCAAGATTGATTAGAACCCCGAGCATCTGTTGGATATTCGATTAGAGTTGATAGTCCTAAACAGAGGAAAATTATAGGAAAATCTTAATCCAGGGTTGATAATTGATTAATTAGAGTTGAAATCAAATGAATAGAATGAGAAATAGGGACCTCGACTATATTGTCATGACCCTAAGTTTATAATCAAATACCAAGGACATAGGATCAGATCATTAGATTATAATTAAATCTAAATATCTATATGTATGTGAATGTATTAAGAAAAGAATTTTTATGCATTGTATAGATTGATGTGCACGGGGTTGATAATGAAGAAGAGGGCGGCAAATTAAAGCTAGTGGAATCGAAGAATGGGTCACATGAGGTAGGTGGATATTTTAAGAAAGCATGTCTAATAAAAAGATGCATGTTCTAAGCATGGTCTTATTTTTTATTATGAATATTATGATATTGAAATGATATACTTGATATTGGATATGCTTAGAATGGTAATGATCGAAATAATGTTAAGTAAAAGAATTGCATGTTTATAATTCATGCTTAATGTGCACCTACTATCTGACAAGCATGATTAAGACTTGTACATCTTATATGATTATGAAATTATGTGATGGTACATGGGTACCATGTCAGTATGTGTGATGTATGAGCCTAAACTTATAGGATACATCCTTGGTGGATTATCACCAAATAAGTGAGGATATTATTCTTATTATGAAATATATGAACAGGCAAATTGCCTACTATTATGATTATTTTACATCCAGGTAATGAGGCATGTGAGTTTTGTTTTAGACAGGCATATGCCTGGGGATGCTATGCTAGCAGAGTTATGAGGGTTTGGCCACTTGCTCTCCAAAATTTATTATGTTATGGATACCAAGCATTATGTGTTACTAAAAGTCGAGTGGGGCAATTATGGGAAGGCCACCACTATGACAGCCATGGTCCTCCTGTGTGGACATGGATATTGTGATTTCCACCGAATAATGCAAATTAATCAATTCATATTTAAATTTAACATGCGTCTTAAACTCCTCTATCAAGCATAGCTTGTTGACATATTGTAAATGTTTTATGTTTACAATATCTCAGATACAGATAGACAGAAGAAGATGCACACAACAAGAGGAATCCAATAGTCATACTTTTGTGATTAGGTATATACTTTATTTAAAGCTTTGGTATAGTGTGGTTAGTAATTTGAATTGTTATATTGGACATTTAATATAATGTTTATAGGGGCTGTGTAAGTGAACCACTGGATGGGTCCTGTTTTTAAGAAATACATGTCTATCTCTTAGAAAACTGTGTGTGTGTGTGTGTGTGTGTGTGTGTGTGTGTGTGTGTGTGTGTGTGTGTGTGTGTGTGTAGTGTGAGCTTAAAGGTGACATCTGGGTTTTTGAGAAAATGAATTTCAAAGAAAAATCTTCTGCTGCTTTTGTATTTTAAAATTTAGATTTCATGAAAAACCTGTGGTGTCACATTCAAAGTGGAAACAATTCATCTATAAATCCCCCATGGTTCCCATGTTTTTACCCCAGTAGAGGTTGGGTGAGATAACCTTGAAACATTGCATTCTTTGCTTAGTTATCTTAGGAGCTGGGCCTTGGTTTTATTTGGTACTATTCTTTCTTTGGACATGTTAGTAGTTTTCTTTCATTATTTTAGTTTCATTGTCTTAAATTCCCATTGTTTCCTTTCAAGTTCTTATCTTTCTACTTAGCTTACCCTCTTTTCTGTTCTTAACTTTCATTAGTTTTTATTACTTATTCTCTTAAGATTCAAGTTAGTTCTTCTCTAGTAGTGACATCCAAGAGAAGAAATGGCTTGCATCCTTGCTTCCCCATTAGGAATTTCACATTTTTCTCCTTCAGTTCTACTTAGTTTTTAGGCATTTTTTCCTTAGTTAGTTCATCGTCCAGCCATCTTTTCTCTTGAATTAATTTTTAGGTTTTTTTGCATACTTTAAATTAGTGGCTTTAGATTGATTTTTTGTTGTTGTTTAGACTAGGTCTTAAGGCTTAATTCCTTGCACAATTATCAGCTTTTCAGCGTGTATTATGCTCATAGTTTTTTATGTATGTTGGCAATGAATCAATGAAATTCTTTGAGGATTCTTATGATTGAACAATCCTATTATCAAAGTACTTTAGATCTTGGTTGTTATCTTACATAAAACTTATTGTTTCAGTTGCTCTATATGCTTGATTTGGTTTGAAGTTCTAAGCACTTGAAATATGGAAGTTTTTCTCATAAATCTTTGTTTTGTTTCCAGCCATCTAAACATCTTATTTGCTTCAATCCTTACACACCCATTTAGGGTTTTAGGTTATTTATTAATTTAATGGATTGGGTTTTATGTTAGTTTGCATTTAAAGTATCAAATCTAGCCATCTTTCAACCTATGACCCATGTCTCAATCCATGGATCATGCACATGGTATTAGGTTACTTTCTTCTTTGACCTTTGATTGATTTAGTTGCTTAATTTTATTTTAGCAGTTATTAATTAGTTTTTTGCATATTATTTTAGGTTTAGAAATGTTTAGTTTTTAGAAAGCTTATTGTTTAAGAAAGTGCTAAATTAGGAAAGTTTCCCTTTTTAGTAGTTTCCTTAAGTTGGTTGCTTAGTTTAATTCATACTTGTTTTGCATTAGTTTCTTTTGTTATGTGCATGTTAATTAGGTTAGTTTCTAATTCCATTGCTTAGTTTTAACTTGAGCAAGTTTCCATTTATTGTAGTTTCTAATTTCATGTATTTAATTTCCTAGTTTAAATTCAAATCCAATTTAATCTCTCTATTTGGCTGAAGTTAAGCACTTTAAATAAGATCCACCCAGTATACAAATTTGTGAGATTCCTTGTGGGTTCAACCTATCTTATATGTAATACTACATTGATTCATACCCTTGCAAGTAATTTTAAAGCTATACCAAGTTTTTGGCGCTATTGGCGGGGAATCACAATGGACTTGTGGTTGGATCTCTAGTTAAATTGTTTATCTTTAGTTATGGTTTTAGTTTGCATTAGATTAGGATTTTCGAAATGAATTTACACATCTTACTAATTCCTCATAAATTGATCTGCCATACTTGTTTTGTGCAAGGGGAAATTGGCAAAAGGAGCTTCATCAACTTTTATTGCTTTCCTAGATTAGGACTTTTTCTTTTTGAGTGAACTTATAGTGAGGAACCACTGTAAGTTGCAATTTCTTTATTCAATTTTAAATGTATTGTATTAATATAGGGCAAGTGTGGAATATAGTGGCATCCTCTTGATGTTCAGCAAAAATCTCACTGTAAGTCTTCTTCACTCTCTTGTATTTTCTTAGTGTAGTTGCATTTAGTATAATTTGCATCTTTGTTGATAGAGTAATTCCTATAGTTTAGGGTTATTTATCTTTTGTTGCATCTTATTTAGGGTTATTGCATTAGATTCACCTATCTAAACTTTGGTTGGATAGCATATACATTGCATTAGTTTGCTTTCTTGTATTTACATTGTATGTTTATTATTTTATGGTGGATGGAACATAACGTTAGTAAGGGCCCCATAGGAACCTCTCATAAGATAAGGATGGGATTTCATCAGCAGATCCTTGGCTGAATGACTCAAATTCTTCAATATTAGGATATCACTTTTATAACCAAGATCAATAACGTTGGTCTCCATGTGCTCGTTAGTTATAGCTTGTTTATTTTGGACAATTTTGGAGATTAATAAGATATTCAATCACATTAATAAGTGGTTGGATGTTTTATTTTAATTAAAATATGAATCAAGGAATTTGTAAGAAAAATTAGTATATTATATTTTACACTCAAAATGGAATCCAACGCCTCAAAGAACACTAAAAACGAAGTTTGTATGAAGAAGTTATAAGCGTTGAAAGATAGAGGGCATATCTATAATTTGACAATAAAACAACTAAGACCCGAAAACACAGGGGGCCATTTTACTAACGACACCCCCCAGGTCATCCCCTACCTCCAGTCACCGATCTACACAGCACCGCCTCTACAAGGCGGCACCGAAAAACTGGCGGCACCGCCATGGGGCAGTACCGCCTTCACCCTCTATAAAAACCCTCTTCCCCTTTCTTTCCGATCATCACCTCCCTCATCTCCAGAAAGGCGTTCTCCTTCATCAGAAAACCTCCCCTCTCGGTTCTTCTTTTCTCCCATGGCAAAGGCACCACCGAAATTGGGTGCGCCTCTTCCCTTCTATTCTCTCTCGCTTTCTCCTCCTTCTTCCCTACGGCTTCAACCCATTTCTGCGTTTCTAGCGGGAGGGTTTGTAGCAACACGATGGAATTGCACCTCTGGTTAGAAGGGGCGCCATCTCCGACTGCCCAGGTAAGCCCCATCTCCCTCTCTTAGTTTCCCCTTTTCCCAGACCAAATCCATGCCGGATCTAGTGCGTTCCGACTAGAAATCGCCGGAAGAGGGTTTGTTTGAGAACCCTCGAACCAGAAATGTCCCCAGGATGCCACGCATAATGCGCTAGTGGGACAGGGTCCGATCGGGATGCACAAGCGCCTCAGGAGCTGAGACGTGCCACGTCAGTGCTAAAGACGCATCTGTGCGATGCCGTCCAGGATGCATGCCTTGGCACGCAGCTCGGGTGTGCGCATGTGTGTGAACATGGTCCTAGTTTGACCGGGACACGCACGTGTCCTAGGAACCATGAGGCACAGGCCCTACACAGACAAATGTGGGTCATCCATTGACTCGACATTAAAAACGTAATTAAAAATGCTATATAACTCCGATTGACAATCCGAAAGAACCGTTGCATGCGTAATGATGATGCGGACTTAATGACACTATAAAATTTAGGATCAGATCTCATGAATTGATCCATTGAAGATGTTAGGAGATTAATAGCTCAGGATTAACCCCAAAGTACATATATCAACCCTTGAATGAAAGATCTGACCATTAAACATTAGATCTATACGTGAGATCTAGCGTGGATGCGCGCTAAGTAAGGACCTATAGATCCTATAAAGTAGATCTAGCCGTCTAAGTAATGATCCATAAAGGTTGGAAAATAATACTTGAATCCTTGATATTAATTAATATTCAGGATTTCACAAAGGTAACTCAAGGTCGAGTAATGAAGAACGCGATTTAAGGAACATCGAGGTAGGTAGTCTGATGTTACTAAGTTTTCATAAATGCATCTTAAACTCTGACTTGCCTTTATTGTCATTTTTGGCATGCTTTTGAGATATGATGTTCTGATACGAATATGTGGAATTGTCTTCAAGTTTTATGGTTTTGAATGCGATATTAGCATGAACTAATTTTATGCACTGCTCGCATGGTTGAAAATAAATGCAAAAATTGTATGATTTCAATAATTGAGATTTGGATTTATCATTATATGCTTTTTAGGCTATTGAGCCTAGTGGGCACTATGCTGAGAGGTTGTTATGTGAGAGGTTGGCCTCCCAGCCTCTACCACTAAAAAGGGTGGATGGTATTGCTGCCAAAAATGGCATTGTCCCTTCCCTGACTGTTGTGGTAAATAGGGACGACCATTGGAGGTGTCACAGCACCCTTTTGGGGACATATCCATAGTCGCCATGGAGGTTATGGTAGACTGGTCTCTAGATACCGGAGACATACAATTCAAAGGTGTTCTGGTAGTGAGCATAGTTGGCCTTGTGATTTCGGTTGGATTGATATGCATATATCATTGAGATGGTCGTAAACAAGTACTCATGACCAGTTGGTTTGATATGGTTACCGACCCATCAGCTTGAGTTCCAAGTGGCAGATCGCCGAATGAGGCAGCCTACGATGGGAACAAAACTAAAAGCCCATGTGCATGATACTTATAGTAATGCCAGCATCTGCTTGAATGACGACTATTTTAGGAGTTTCATGATTATTATATTTTACTCGTTAGTTTAATGTGTTGTCGAGATCTTCTTACATGGATACTATTAATTTCTACTTTATGATTTTTCTTTATTTCCAATATTTCCTTATTCATCTTGAAGGCAATGACACTCAGGGTTTTCAAAAATGAATTTAAAACAAAAGATTTTTCTACTGCATTGCATTATTTTTCTAAAAGTGTTTTCAAATAGGGATTGATCCCGCCCTAGAAATTAGTTATTGCATTTAAAAATGCATGTGAAAACCTGGGTAGTCACATTGGCCCACCTAGGAAATCAAATCAATTCCTTGTATTCTTGCAATTTCAGCAATTAAACTTAATTTAAAATCAAGTAGCAAGAGACCTAGGGTTTTGAGCCCATAGGACCCTTTTTGAAAGAGGTGATCTATTATCACTCCAGTGGCTCTTGAACTTTGTGGTTATAGTGGGTATCCAAATCAAAATGATTTTCCCACATCTTTTGTTGAGTGTTGTTGAGTTCGAAACACCTCTTTCCATAAGAATTGTATTAATCACCTAGGCAAAACATAATTAGTTAGCAATAGTCAAGTCAAGATTAAAGGAGCTATCTAGCTTTAGGTTAAAAGCTACATCCTCACAGATTAACAAAGATCAACAAGACATCTAATTAGCATTAGGAATTGTTTGCTTGCATAGCATATAGAGTTAGGAGTCATATTTAGATTTATTTTGCATCAATTAGATAGTTTTTTACTTTAATGCACACAAGGTCATTAATCTCAGTACACTAAATTAGTACCATTAGATCCTGAGATTGAACATACTCATAAACAAGGATTAAGAAACTAAGTTCCTAACCCCATGGCTGAACCACTAGTAGTAGAAGAGCATAAGACTATGAGAGATTTCTATGCACCAAGCCAATTAAATACTCCGTCGTACATCACATTGCCACCTACTAATGCAAGCCACTTTAAGCTTAAACTTGGAGTCATATAGTTGCTCCCAAGTTTCTATGGTCATGAGAGAGAGGACCCTTTCTTACATATCAAGGAATTCCTTGATATTTGTGCTACATTCAATTATTGTAATGTCATAGATGATTATATTATACTTAGGTTCTTCCCTTTCTCATTAAAGGATAAGGCTAAATCATGGCTAAATTCTTTAGAGGTCACTTCCATTAACACATGGGACTAATTGTCTAAAATGTTTCTAAACAAGTTCTTTTCTATCAATAAAACCAATGTCCTTGGAGATCATTAATTTCCAATAGAGAGATGATGAGCAATACTATGAATGTTGGGAGAGATGGAATGAATTGTTGTAGATGTGTCCCCACCATGATTTTGAAAATTAGCAGCAAGTTTAGTATCTTCATGAGGCATTGACACCTCAAAATAAATAGATGGTAAATGCAGCTAATGGAGGGGCCCTTATGATGAAAACTAAAATTAAGGCTAGGGTTTTTTTTTCCAAACTTTAGCAAATAATTCCCAACAATGGGATTATTCTCATAGAAGACAGAGACATGCCCTACCACGAAAGAAAGGAGGCGTGTATGAGGTTGGAGTACCATCAGACATGTCTTGTAAGCTTGACTCTATATTAAACACAACTGAGTCTTTGGGTGGGAGAATGAGCAAGCTTAAAACCATGTTTGAAACTGTCTTGCTTATTAATATATCTTCTAAACCTACACAAGAGGCTTGTCCATCAAAACAAGTGTACCCTAAATATCTTTTAGAACACATGAATGCCCTTGGTGTATATCAAAACCCTAGCAATAACAATCCATACTTTAAGACATATAATCCATAATAGGCTAGGAATCCAAATTTGTCATGGACTAGGAATAATTACTAGGGAGGTACTTCTCTGAATCCCCCTGCTCTAGCAGCCACCCGATTTTTAGCTTTCTCAACAACCAAAGCAACCATCAAATGAGGATAGTATCTAGTTTGTCATGAAACAAAATCAAGAGACTAACAAGACTTTGCATCAACTTCAGAATAGGAGTTGACAAAATATGGCAAGGATAGAGATGCAAATAAGTGAATTGTCAACCTCTTTATGTAAGAGAGAGAAAGGAAACTTTCCCAGTCAACCTATTCCAAACCTTATGGGTCAATTAGAAATAGGGTCTAGTTCACATAACCAAAGACCCCATGAGTAGGCAAAGTCTATCACAATACTTAGGAGTGACCGTTGGGTTGATAATAAAGTATAGCAAAATAAGGACAATATAGAGAAGAATGAACTAGTTAAAATTTAGAAGAAAGAGACAAGACAAAAATCTCTTACTCCGTCTAAGCCTATAATAGAGGCACCTTGTGCCTAAAGCCACATTCCTTCGATTACTCAATAAGACTAACAAAAGAACAAATTTCAATGAGATAATGGAAGTGTTTAAACATGTGCAAATTAATATCCCATTACTCAATGATATTAAGGACATTCTTGCTTATGCCAAGTTTCTTAAAGAGCTCTGCACAACAAAGCAAAAGCTCAATGTGCAAAAGAAAGCCTTTCTCACCTAGCAGGTGAGCTCTTTAATACAACACCATACCCCTCCTAAGTTTATAGATCCAGTTTGTCTTACCATTTCTTGTGTAATTGGAAATCATATCATACATAGGTCACTACTTGATCTAAGGGCTAGTGTTGATTTGTTACCATTTTCTATCTATGAACAACTAGGGCTTAGACCAATTTTACTTTCCCATAGATTTTATAGTCCTAGCTACCCAGTAATATGTCTGACCTCGATAATCAAATCCCAATAATTCTTGGACATCTATTCTTGACCATGTTTAATGCCACCATCAACTGAAGGGATGGTGTCATAAAATTATTTTTTGGCAATATGAAAGTCAAGCTTAATGTTTTTAACGTAGATCATCAGCATCTAAACTTAGAAAATTCCTCGGTTGTTAATTTAATTAAAGATCTACTTCAAGATGCTAATACACCATCATCTGTCTTAGATCCACTTGAGGCCTATCTAGAGTATTTTAACTGTGATTTTCATTTAGACAAATCCATTGAAGAGATAAATAATCTTTTGGATGTTGTACCCATTATGAATACCTCCAAATGGGGCCCTCATGTGGAACCACATCCTCCATCAGAATCTATACATCCCATCTATATAAAAAAAAATAAAAAAAAAATCCAACTTGAGCCTAAAACCTTTACCTAAAAATCTAAACTACTCCTACTTAGGATCTAAGGAAAACTTGATTGTCATCATAGCCTCATATTTAGATAAGGAACAGTAGGACATAAGATAGCTG
This sequence comes from Warburgia ugandensis, assembly GCA_035236585.1. Classification (NCBI taxonomy): domain Eukaryota; kingdom Viridiplantae; phylum Streptophyta; class Magnoliopsida; order Canellales; family Canellaceae; genus Warburgia; species Warburgia ugandensis. Next base: position 45,419,346 of record CP141133.1, read on the forward strand.
TAGGGTGGACCATAGCATATATTAAGGAAATTAGTATTGCTCTATGCATGCATAGAATACACCTACAGGAAAATTCCATACCATCTAGGGAGACACAGAGGAGACTAAACCCCAACATGTAGGAGGTGATGAGAGATGAAGTACTTAAATGCCTATATGTTGATGTCATCTGCCCCATATCTATCAGCACTTGGGTTATCCCAGTTCAGGTTGTTCCTAAGAAGTCTGGAGTCATGGTAATTAGAAATGAGAAGAATGAGTTAATCCCCACTCGCATGACCATCAAGTGGATAGTTTGTGTAGATTACCATAAATTGAACTTGATCATGAGAAAAGACCACTTTCCTCTGATATTCATAGACCAAATGTTGGAAAGGTTAGTCAGACATAAGTACTACTTCTTTCTTGAAGGTTATTCTGGTTATAACCATATCTCTATAGCACTTGAGGATCACGACAAGACTACCTTCACCAACCCTTTTCGAACCTTGCCTACCATCATATGCTTTTTGGACTTTGTAATGCCCTAGCTACTTTTCAAAGGTGTATGTTCAACATATTTTCTAACATGTGGAGATATTTCTAAAGGTGTTTATGGATGATTTCTTAGTGTTTGGATCTTCTTTTGATAAATGCATGCACCATTTAAAACTTGTTCATGCTAGGTGTCAGGAAAATAACTTAGTGTTAAATTGGTAAAAATATCATTTTTGTTCAAAATGGCATTGTTTTAGGCCACATTATTTCACACATTGGCATAAAAGTAGATAAAGTCAAAGTGGATTTAATCTCTAACCTTCCTCCTCCAAGGACAATGAAGGAAATCCACTCATTTTTAGGTCATGCTATAGTTTTTATAGATGATTCATTAAGGACATTAGTAAAATAGCTAATCCCCTATGTAATTTACTTATGAAGGTGGCATCTTTTGACTTTGATGAAAATTACATAAGAGTATTTGAGCACCTAAATGTTGAGTTAACTTATGTGCCTATTATTTGACCATCAAACGAGAATGCACCATTTGAAATAATGTGTGATACTTCAAACTATGCTATGGGGGCTGTGTTGGGGCAACGTATGGACAAACTCCCTATTTGTTATATTATGCTAGCAAGACACTCAATGATGCCCTACCCAATTATTCTACTATAGAAAAAGAGTCATTGGGAGCTTTTTTGCACTGGATAAATTTAGATCTCACTTGCTAGGATCTAAAGTCATAGTATGCTCAAATCATGCAACATTTAAATATTTTCTTTTCAAAGAAAGATGCAAAACCTAGGCTACTTCAATGGATACTATTGCTATAGGAATTTGATCTTGAAATTTGAGATGAAAAAGGTTTCAAGAATGTAGCAGCTGACCACTTATCTACTCTAGTTGAGGAGTCTACTAATAAAAATGTGCCATAACAAAGATATTTCCTTATGAACAATTGTTGGACATTTTTCCATTACTATGGTATGCTGATATAATCAATTATATTGTCACTAGACAAATACCTAGTCCTTGGTCTAAACAAGATAGAAAAAGGTTCATTATTGAGGTTGAACACTTTACATGGGATGACCCGTACTTATTTAAGTACTGTCTTGATCAAGTTATTAGGAGATGTGTAATAGATAGTGAATAGCATAAGATCATCTCCTTTTGTAATGACCATGCTTGTGGGGCCATTATAGTTCTAGAAAGACAGTTGTAAAGATTTGTAATGTGATTTTTATTGGCCACCATCGTTAGGGATTCACATGCATATTGCTTAACATGTGATAGATGTCAATAGTTAAGGAGCATAGGAAAAAGAAATATGATGCCCTTAAACTCTATTCTAATCATTGAGCCTTTTGATGTTTGGGACATTGATTTTTAAGGGATCTTTTCCTAATTCCTTTGGTTATTGGTACATCCTTGTGGGGGTGGATTATGTGTCAAAATGGGTAGAAGTCGTACCTTGCAAGACCAATGACCATAGGGTGGTGGTGAAGTTCTTAAAGAAAAATATATTTGCATGCTTTGGTTCACCTAGGGCCATACTTAGTGATGGACATAAACATTTTAAAAGTGTCTAATAGAGCAATAAAGCAAATTTTAGAGAAGACAGTTAACCTAAATAGGGAAAATTGGTCTTTGAGGCTTAGTGACGCTTTAGGGGCTTATTGTACTACATTTAAAACTCATATAGGCATGTCACCTTACTGCTTGGTCTATGAAAAGACCTATCACGTACCAGTAGAGGATACAAGAAGCCACACAAAACTTCAACTTAATGAGGTGGATGAGTTAAGGAAAGATGCATATGAATCTACAAAGCTATACAAAGACTGCATGAAATGTGACGAACCGGGTTTTTCCATGCATTTTTAAATGCAATATCTAATTCCTAAGGTGGTATGCATCCCTGTTTGAAAACCATTTTATAAAAACCATGCAATGCAACAGAAAATCTTTTGTTTTAAACACATTTTGAAAACCCCGAGTGTCATTTGCTTTCACAACAATCAAAGTAGTTTTTTTTTTTTTTTTTTAAAAACTTCAGAAATCATAAATGTTTTTCCCCAGGTTTATCCAGTCACAGCACATAGCCCAACTGTAAATAAATACAAATACATGTCCAAAGGGTAGAGTGTTTACTTCCATGTATAATTGTCTCCTTTTGATTTTTCTTGCTCATAGCACTAACATAGGTGTCCTCTACTCGTGGATGGAACTATCCTGAAAAATGTTAAGGATAGGGTGAGTATATACTATACTCAATAGGAGTCTATCACTACTAGTTTTGCAATGCATGATATGTTTAAAATCATATGCTCTTAAAAACATATGCATGTTCGAATAATCACGTTCAATATCGATATTAAAAACCACTGTCGAATTGAAATACTGACGACTTAAAGAATAGCATAATCCAAGTCGAAAGTATCATATATCATAAACATAATGATATGCATAAGATGCTCAACTGAATCCAACTCATGGATATCTGGTATGGCATGGTCAACCAACCTCATGTCATGCCATATGCAATGCAAGGAAATCCACGAAACCATAGGGCCCAAACTATGCCCACGACCACGCCGCCGTGTGGTCCCTGGGTACCTAAGGACACAGCGTCATAGCCTCCACGGGGCATATGACACATCGACCCAGTGCCGTGACACCAGTGGTAGCCCCCTGTACCACATGCAATTCATGTAGGGACATGCCCTTTTTAGGCGTGGTACCCATCCACCTAATAGTGGTAGAGGCTGGAGGCCAACCCAAACCTCTCGGCATAGCACCCACGAGCTTATCAGCCCAAATCAAATCAGATCAAACAAGCGAAAACCTCTTTTTCAAAACCTGTCCTCTTTGGGTCCCTCACAACTACCTGGCCCTCACAACTGCCTACCCAGCGTCTTTTGGACACTCCAGCGTCTTTTGGTAACCCTCAAGGACATGCAATCTTTCAAAAACTCAATGCTCACAAATCATGCAATATATGGAATTGTTTGCAAAACATAACTATGCATAATGTATTTGTCATAAGCATGCTGAATTCATTTATATACTAAACAAGTCATAAAATAAGTCATGCTAAACAAGTCATATACGTATACTTAAAACATGCAGTCTCAAAACAATCATGGCTCTTTTTAAAAGTCTAGTAGCGATAGAGCACCTACCTCAAAGTCTCCCGGAGTCGCGTCCTTTATCACTTTAACCCGTCCCTGGGTCTCATTTATAAACTCCTGGGTATGAATGGATACAAGGAGTCCTTATTAATTTTGTTCTATTTAGACATTAGATAGCTAGATCTGCCTATTGGGACCATGGTCCTTGCCTAATTCATTCGTCAGGCTAGATCCTGTGGTGTGGATCTACTTTCCAATAGTTAAACTCTGTAATTTATCCTCTAATCCTAACTTTAAAGTCTCATTAGGTCCGCGTGCCCCAATTCCCAGGACACCTGTGTATCTTGGTTGAACTGCGACCGCCTTACGTGCGTGCACGCCCAAAGGCCGTGCCAGGGACCGCGTTTTGCACGCATACATGCATGCTCAAGTGACACACTATGACGCACATCATCGCAGGGACGCACCTTGTAGCATGGCGCGTCTCAGTTCCCAGGGCACCCCATGCACCCTGGTCGAGCCAAGACCCGTGCCCCATGTCGCGCGCGAGCACCTGAAGGCCACACCTGGGACAGTGTACGAACTGTCGTACACCTGGAACCTATCCCAGGGACCCAGTCCCAGGTGCACGTGCAGCATGGTGTCCCTGAGACGCCTGGTTCATGCAGGGCTGGACCAAGCCGGCTAAGAAAGGACTGGAAAAGACTAGATCCGGCATGGATCTGGTCCTGGGGAAGCAAAACAGAGAGGAAAAGGTAAGAACGGCTTACCTGTAGCCTGGAAACGCCCTTTTTCCCCGATGGGTGTGCCTGCTCGCCGGAAAACTCGAACAAGGGGGGAAACCCTATTGCCAGACAGGAACGAAGAAAGGGCACATGGGAAATGGCAATGGGCATCCTAACTTAGGCCTAACCATTGCCGGAAAACACAGAAAGACGGGTTTCCGATTTTTGCCGGAAACCCCAGTCCAAACGTTGCCGGAAAATGTGTTTTTGGAGAGGGGAGATGGGGTTTTTATAGAGGGGAGAAGGCGGTGCCCCTCAATGGCAGTGCCGCCCTTTCCCCTGGGGTGTTCTGGAGAAATCAGGAAAAATGGGTTTCTGGAGAAGTCTGGAGGTGGAAGACGACAGGGGGTGCCGTTATCAAAACGGCCCCCTGCATTTTTCGTCTTTTTCGTTTTTCTGTTTAAATTTCAGAAATACCCCTATCTTTAAATGGCTATAACTTCTTCATACGAACTCCGTTTTGGGTGATTTTTGAGGCATTGGATTCTATTTTTCGAGTAGAATCTAATGGTACTAAGTTTCCTCACAAATTCCTACATTTACTACTTTAAATAAAGTGAAACATTTAACTCAGTTTATTTCCTATAGAATGTTCAATTTTCGTTAAAAATAGTGTAAATTGCTCGGGCATTACATGAAAAGCCATCGTGATAGAAATATTTTAAGAATGTCCTTCACACCTTTTTAGAATGTCCTTTGTATAATTCTAGATTGCATATATTTCTAAGGAAACTTAGATTTGGATATACTGGACCCTACATTATACATACCATATATCCTTCTAGGGCCATCATCAGAGTTGCATTCATCATTATCATTGCATAGCATGATTGGCTAAAGACATTAAACTTAACGTTCACTAGGAGGAAACCAAGGATTTTAAAATCTCATTGTTCTACAGTACACATTTATCATATATGTGTCTTATATTTAAAAACATTGGAGACAATGTCTAGTTCAAGTTGGAGGGTGTGGACACGCGTGAGATTTTTGAGTTTTTCTTCATGTTCTTGTTTAAAGAAAAAGAATTGAATTTTTTTGAGATTTTAGGTCAATTTTCCTTTACCTTGATGAGACTTGGATTGTCAGAAGTTTATTATTTCTCCTACTATAACTTCTGAATTTTATTCATGTATTAAAGTATTTTATGAAAGTTAAATCTCATAACACATGCAATGCATTAGACACCCTGAGGAAATTAATGAGTATTAGAGACTATCATCTTTCGAATGGTTATAAGTAATTCCATATCTTCTTTAATGATCATAAACTTTGAAAGATCTGAATGTTCTTTATTTGGTCAAAATTCCAAGAAACAAAAAGGAGTACCAACTTTGGTTCCTAAATTTTTATTAACTCAGATAGGTTTTAAGAAACCTATGAAATGATATAAGTCATCCTTGTTGTTATTGAGAGACAAAAATCCTACCCAGTATATTAATATCACTAGTTAGACCCTTTGAGTCTCTTAGTAAGACTTTTCTTTCAAAACCCCATTACCTTAACCCAAAAACCAAATAAAAAGAGTATACATTGCCTATCTTTCAAAAATGAGCAAAGATGATGGTAAAAGTTTAGAAAAAGGACAAAAGTCAAAGAAGTGAAAAATATACAAGGAAAAGTGAAAAAGAGTATTATTAGAAAAATAAAAGAAAATTTTGAGAAAAGAGAAAGGAAAAATAGAAAAGATATTCACTCAAATATAATTAAAAAAGATGAGTTCTCCAACGTCAGTTGACGACCTCTACTCATATTTGAAACTTTGAATCCTTGGACCCCTTCTTTTCAAAACCCCACCCAAGCCTACATTTCATCCTATCTAAAGACCTGTTGATCTTAAGGTGGACAGTAGCCTTGGCAATGATATAAATAAGAAGGAATTAAGATGAACTATTTCCAATGAGTCTTGGTAATGGCATCCATTTTAAGGGATCATATTTCTTGTGGGTTCAACCTCTCTCACATGCAATACTACATTGATTCATGCACTTTGAGTAATTTTAAAGCTACATAGTTTCTAATTTCATGCATTTGCATTCCTAGCTTAAATTCAATTCAATCTCTCTCTCTCTCTCTCTCTCTCTCTCTCTCTCTCTCTCTCTCTCTCTCTCTCTCTCTCTCTCTCTCTCTCTCTCTCTCTCTCTCTCTCTGTGTGTGTGGCTAAATTTAAGTAATTTAAATAAGATTCATTTAACATACAAATTTATGAGATTCTTCATGAGTTTGACCCCTCACACTTGCAATACTACTTTGATTCGTGTGCTTGCGAGTAATATTAGAGCTACACCAATGGCAACAGTGATCTCCCTCCTTGTGTTCCTCCTAACTTAAGCTCTATGCTCTAGGGAAAGTTGAGAGGATGCTTCTCCCCTTCATCTAATCCCTATTTATAGTTTTTAGGTGGAGGAGCCTTGTAAGGTGGGATCATGATTGAAAGTCTAGGATTGGGTGGGTATTGTGGTGGACTATGGACGGAGTGGATGATGGATTTGGATGAGAAGGAAAGAAGATAAACTAGACGGGAAAGAGATAAGGAGAGGAGGGAAAAAATAGAAGAAGAATGGAGCATGGGATACAAATGAGCATAAGAAGGAAAGATTGGATAGAAGAAAAAAAAATGAGATGGGAAAAGACAAGAAGAAAGAATAAGGGAGCTAAAGAGAAATGGAAAGAGATGAGGGAGGATCACATGGAGTTGGGAAAGATCAAATAAAGTGCATGGATGGATGGTTGGATGAGAACCTTTCTTCCTTGAATGGTGGAGATGAGAGGGTAAAGATCATGGCATGGCTAAGGAATTTTCCTCCATCTTTATCTCATAATCAAATGATGTACCCATAAGTAACATGACAACTCCTTCTTTGTGCTTAATAGATCATGTGAAATCTCCTTATATAGAATGTGAGATAATGGCTAAGGTTGAGCTTTAGCTCCTCTTCATTTCATTATCATTGAATCATACTTCACTTCAGATTGAGTGGATGTGATTGCTTTGAAGTTTCCTTGTCCAACTGTAATGCCCTACGCAATTTACGCAATTTTTAACAAAAATTGGACATTCTATGGGAAATAAACTATGTTAAATGTTTTAATTTATTTAAAATATTAAACAAATGAATTTGTGAGGAAACTTGGTACCATTAGATTTTACTCGAAAAATGGAATCCAACGCCTCAAAGAATGCCAAAAACGGAGTTCGTATGAAGAAGTTATGACTGTTTAAAGATCAGGGGCAGTTCTATAATTTAAACAGAAAACGAAAAAGAACGAAAAATGCAGGGGGCCGTTTTGATAACGGCACCCCCTGTCGTCTTCCTCCTCTAGACCTCTCTAGAAACCTAGTTTCCAGAGGTTTCTGCCACCACCATTGGCAGCACCGCCATAGCAAGGCTATAAATACCCCATCTTCCCCCTCTCCAAAACACAAGTTTTTCAACGATTTTGGGACTGGGGTTTTCGAAAAAAATCGGAAAACCATCTCAACCCAGCTCCCTCTGCTTTTTCCGGCAATGGCCCGGCCCGAGTCAGGCTAGCCATTCCCATCTCCCCATTTCCCCTCTCCTCCTTTCCGATTTGGCATTGGGGTTTTCCCCTTCTTCATGGGTTCTGACAACATAGATTTTCAGCAGATGGAAACGCACCACTAGGAAAAAAGGGCGTCCCCAGGCTACCCAAGTAAGCCATTCTTCTTTCCTTTTCATTTTTTTTCCTCCTTTCAGGCTAGATCCATGCTGGATCTAGCGTTTCCAGCCGTTTTCCAACCGGATTTCGTGGCCGGAAAACACTCCAAGCCGGTTCCAGCCGGCCCTGCACGAACAAGGTGTCCTAGGGACGCCATGCTCCATGTACGCCTAGGACAGGGTCCCTAGGATGGGTTCCAGGCATACGACGATGCGTACACTGTCCCAGGTGCGGCCTTCGGGTGAGCGCGCGACATGGGGCACGGGTCCTAGCTTGACCAGGATGCACGGGGTGCCCTGGGAGCTAAGACGCGCCATGCTACAAGGTGCATCCATGCAATGATGCGCGTCACTTGAGCATGCATGTGTGCGTGCAAAACGCGGTCCTGGCACAGCCTTTGGGCGCGCACGCACGTGAGGTGGTCGCGGTTCAACCAGGATGCACGGGTGTCCTGGGAACTGGGACACGCAGACCTAATGAGACTATAAGGATAGGATTAGAGGACAATTTACAGAGTTAACCATGGAATAGTAGATCCACATCATAGGATCTAGCCTGACAATGAATTAGGCAATGACCATGGACCCTAAAAGGCAGATCTAGCAATCTAATGTCTAAATAGAATGAAATTGATAAGGACTCCTTGTATCCATTTATACCCAGGAGTTTATAAATGAGACCCAGGGACGGGTTGAGTGATAAAGGACGCAACTCCAAGAGACCTTGAGGTAGGTGCTCTATCGCTACTAGACATTTTAAAAGAGCCATGATTGTTTTAAGAATGCATGTTTTAAGTATAAGTATATGACTTGTTGAGCATGACTTAATTCAGCATACATATGATAAATACACTATGCATAGACATGTTTTGCAAACAATTGCATATATTGCATGATTTGTGAGCATTGAGTTCTTGAAAAATTGCATGTCCTTGAGGGTTACCAAAAGATGCTGGAGTGCCCAAAAGACACTGGGTAGGCAGTTGTGAGGGACCCAAAGAGGACAGGTTTTGACAAAGAGGTTTTCGCTTGTTTGATCTTATATGATTTGGGCTAATAAGCTCATGGCCGCTATGCCGAGAGGTCTGGGTTGGCCTCCAACCTCTACCACTATTAGGTGGAATGGGTACCACGCCCAAAAAGGGCAATGTCCCTATGTCGACTGCATGTGGTACAGGGGGCTACCACTGGTGTCACGGCACTAGGTCGATGTGTCATATGCCCTGTGGAGGCTATGACCGAGTGTCCTCAGGTACCCGGGGACCACACGGCGGCGAGGTCGTGGACATAGTTGTGCCCTATGGTTTCGTGGACTTACTTGCATTGCATATGGTATGACATGAGGTTGGTCGACCATACCATACCAGATATCCATGAGTTGCATTCAGTTGAGCATCTTTTGCATATCATTATGTTTATGATATATGATACTTTTGACTTGGATTATGCTATTTCTTTAAGTCATCAATATTCCAATTCGACGGTGGTTTTTAATATCGATATTGACCATGATTGTTCGAACATGCACATGTTTTAAAGAGCATATGACTTTAAACATAGCATGCATTGTAAAACTAGTAGTGATAGACTCCTACTGAGTATAGTATATACTCACCCTATCCTTAAAAATTTTCAGGATAGTTCCATCCACGAGTAGAGGACACATATGTTAGTGCTACGAGTAAAGTAAATCAAAAGGAGACAATTATATATGTAAGTAAACACTCTACCCTTTGGACATGTATTTGTATTTAATTACAGTTGGGCTATGAGCTGTGACTGGATAGACCTGGGAAAACATTTATGATTTCTAAAGTTTTTCAAAAACTACTTTGATTGTTGTGAAAGCAAATAACACTCGGGGTTTTCAAAACGAGTTTAAAACTAAAGATTTTTCACTGCATTGCATGGTTTTTATAAAATGGTTTTCAAATAGGGATGCATCCCGCCTTAGGAATTTAGATCTTGCATTTAAAAATGCATGGGAAAACCCGGGTCGTCACACCAACTAATCTGTTTTGTAGCTCCTTTATTCTCGATTATTAGGTCAACATGTCTTAGAGTGGATAGCTTTGATTCCATTGAAATGTCCTTATCCACTCTAGGTTTCCTCCTTTATTCTCTCCTAGCCACCATTTTTCTCTCCAACCAATGAGCTTCAAGTAGTGGAGGCGTCTTATTTCATGGATAAAGATGTTTTCCTCCTAAATTTTAAGTGGGTAGCCCACTAAAAAAGTATCCACGAATGGGATGAAATTGTGGTCTTTCTTGTAATCATGTTTCTCGTTAATCCATCCTTGCTTGAGTTCTGATTAGTTGTTTAGAATATACATAAGGATAAATGTTGGCCATAGATTTTTCACAGATTATCTCTCTCCTCTCCACTTATTCCCTCCCTCTTATTTTCTCACGTAAAAATGTGGTATTGAGTGTGACTCACCATCTTGAATGGAGAAAACCATGTGGCTCCTTAAGTGGTCCCCTCTTTTGATCAAGTAAGAGAGAGAGTGAGTGAAATAAGACTTCATGTAGGTCTCGGTCTCTAACTTGTTTTGTTTCAGAAAAAGATTTTCTTTTGTATCTATTGTATGTGATTAAGAATACCTTAGAACCTTCCAAGGTGGTAGATTACTTATATGCATGCATGAGAAGTTCTGTCACCTTTAGTTGTGATAAGAACACTCTCTTTAGTACAAATAAGGTCAAGCAATGCTTTTGGGTTTCTGATTGCTCTGATTATGCTGAGAACACACCCATAATATTTCAGTCCTACAAGACTTCATGGTTTATAGCATGTGGACCCATGGCATTGTGTTTTATATGGTTTTGATTGCTACAAATAGTATTTTTTCAATTGTACCCTAGCCCTACAAAAAGTGAAATAAACTCTAATAAGTTATACTTAAGTGTATTTCAAGGATAAAAACTGTTGAATATAGATGTATCATATTTCTAAGTATATCAATATGAATTAAGCCTTAGTTTCTTAGTTTGTTTCTCCAAAACTACATTTACTTAGCTCAATTTCGAAATATAACATTAGGAATTGTTTAGTTGAATTCAGTTTATAATGGGCATGAAGAAATAGAAAATAAGAAGTCTTAGTAGGCTTGCCCCTCTCTCAAAAGACGTGCTTGAAAATTTGACAACCAAGAATTAGTCTTAAAACTATGTGTAATACTACCAGTACAATGTAATAAGCTTTATTATTGATTTTTGACTAAATTACTTATTAACGAAGACTTGTGGTGTATTTTTCATGATATCCTTTTAATTGTCTGATTAATATAATATTCAAATGATTGTGATTAAATATATTTGGTAATGATGAGTAGAACTGAGCCCTACCTAAATGTAAATGTCTTCGTATTGTCTTTTATAATAATAAAAAACTAATTTAGCATGGTTTTTTGTAAATTATAGGGTGAACGATTTTGAATTATATCTATTTCCACTGTAATATGGATTTTAGCTACAATTCTATGACAAATAAAATTGATTTCAAAGATTATGTTACAGAATTGTTTCAATCATATTACTCGCTTTTAAAATTCTAGTGCAATAAAATTTATAATAGTTCGTGAAAGTGAATCAACAAAGTGTAGAAAGATCTAAAAGTAAAAGTAAATGATTATGTAAAAGGTCCATTATTGTATAAATTACCCTCATTTAGCATGATATTTGAAATACTTTTAGGACATTAATTAGAAATTTATATGAAAAATATATCATTTGAAATTTTTATAATCTGAAGTTAATTTGGTAAATTTTGAGGGTTAGATGACGATATGCGTAAGTACATGTAAAAATGAATGTTCTATAGAACTAATTAGGTTGTTTTCTTTGTTTTGTAGGCAGAAGATCAAGATACAAGTGGCTAGATCAAAGTGATCAACATCCCACATCTCCAATCGAGCTTAGATTGAAATGGACAACTTAGATTAGTCTAGATTATCTAGATCAAAATCAAGAAGCAATGACTCTAGTTCAATTCTCAAGCATCAAGTCCGAATCATAAGCATAAAAGAATTGAGAATGGTAAGGGATTTGTCAAGTGGTGCTAGTTTATCATGTTTAATGATGGAAAGTGGAAAGAATGAAGAGAGAAGAAATAGTTTCCTAATAGGAAACTAAGTTAAAATTAGGAAACTCAATTTGATTTAGAAATCTTTGGAGAAAAGGAAAGAGAATGGAGAAGAAAATTGCTAAAAATTGAAATCAAACAAACTTCCCATCATTTATAAATACCATATTGAAGATGGAGTGAAAAAAAGCTTGAAAATTTAGAGGAAAAATGGAGGTCGAAGAAGATGAATAGTGAGCGTAGGCTGGTGAATAGGGATACCTTGTGCACAGGCTTTGATGCTCGACAAAAATGTTTGAAATTTGCTACATTGTATAGAATAAATTAAGAAGAAGAAGATCCAAGTGTTTGATTTTCAATTTTTATTCCAAATCTTGTAACTTGAGTTGATTAAAGTTAGCTACTTGCTACTGTTTTCATGAACAGCAACAGTGAATCACTCAAGTTTTACAACTTTAGTTTGGATTATTTGATGAGTTTTTAAATAATCTAATTCTTTGATTATGTTTTATTTGAGTTAGAAAGAGTTTTATATAAGCTTTGTTGAAATTTAATAGTCAAGTTTGTTTAATTTTATGAAATACTCTTGAAAGGTACTATTGTATAGGTTGTTGATATCAAAATTTTTTAGGTACCAAGTTTAATTAAAAAGTTCCATTGGAAAGTAAAAGATATCAATGGCCAAAGTTACTGAAATATTCATTGATTCTAACTGTTCATGGATTGTAAATAGAGACTGGACTAATCGTGAATTGAAAATAGGGATAAGATAATGTCACACACACATGATAATGCATGATGGTTTTAGTTATCCACTACTTTTCTAATGATACTCTCTCACTTGCAAACATAATGAGAGGTATTGATCTAGTATTTTAATTTGAAAAGAAATTAAGAAAATTTGTAAATAAGATCTGATGCGTGAAACATTAGGAATATTATGAGTTATCTAAAAAATTAAAAAACAATATTTAGAAAGTAGTTTCCTCAATTAGAATTTTTTTTAAAAAAATTTATTTATTATAAATTCTAGAATTAATTTGAAGATCATGCTAGGCTAGTTTTCTTTTGCTTAGGATTAAAATGATTTTTTTTTTAGGTTGGAAACACCACTTATGACATTTTTAAATTTTTAATTGTCTTAAGAATTGTAATTTTAAAATTTAAATTAATTCAAAAAAGATAATTTCATCCTTAGTATAATTTTTTGATTTTGTGTTATTAATTTTCATGGTGGATGCTTAAAGTTAATCTTTGGTCCGTTGTAGTTAGAATTTATATAGAATGCTTAGAATTTGATGAATATCCAAGTTTCTTAATGTTTAAATTTTCTAAATTATTTTTTCAAAGAAATATTTTTTGAGATGATAATTGTAGTTTCAATTTAATTATCAAGTTATAAAGAAAGATAAATAAGCGAAGGATCTAATTTAAAATAAGTGATCTTTAATCCTAGCAATTTAAGTTAGATTAAAAATTCATTTTCTTTCACATCCATTAAATTAGAAAATTATTATCTTTATTTAATTTTGTATTAGTTTAAGGATAATTAGTCTAGATCAACTTTGATGCTTTATTTTCTCATTGTATCCTCCCTATATTCGACCTGTATGATATTACCACTAAGTCAAACAATTACCAAATTTGTATTGAATTAGAAGTTATTTCTACTATGTTTCGAATGAAATGTTTCAAAGTATCAATGTGTTTATTTGTATTTTAGTGAAATCTAGCTAGACAAATGTTTGATTTTGTGGACTCTAATGAGAAGTCATTAGGGTAAGTGGCTCCATATGAGACATCAATGGAGATCTAATAGACACCATCTCATTGATGGAGATAAGTAGCCTTGATTGAGATGTAAGTCAAATTTTTATAAACTAGTGGCTCAAACTAGAAAACCTTAGCAAGCCAAAGCCAAAAATGTCATCAATCCAAGGTGTGATGAAGGCTCAAGATCATGATAGGGCAAGCAAGAAGGCAATTGGAAGAGTTAAAGGCAACTAAAATAGGCCCATAAAGCAAGCCATGCATTTTTGCTACCTTTGAATGGGAACCATAAGCCACCTTAGCTAGATAAGCCATGAGAGAATGTCATAAGCTAAGGAATTCAAGCCAAGCCATTCTAGCCACTAAAGCCTTGGTTGTGAGCCATGAAGCCAAGCCAAATGAGCCCTTAGAGGGAGCCATAGAAGCCAACTAAGCCAAATGCCACATGGAGTCATACAATTGGATGAGAATTCAAGCAATGACCCACTTTCTAAATTTGGATTTGCAAGGATTAATTAGAAGGTTTGAAAATTTTATGTAAAAATTAAGATAATTATGCATTGGTGGAGTCATCAAATGAGAAACCCTACTTTCCAACTCTATCTCCAACTCTTTTTCATATGGTTACAATTTAAAAGAGGGAGGCACATCATTATGAAAAAAATGTTCCCCACTTTCCTATTTGGTGATCAAGGATTTCCTAAATAGAAAAACCTATATCTACTTCAATCCAAACAACTTTGAATCCCTAGATCTTTACACATCCTTCCTAAATACCATTCCTTCCACTTCCATAACTTTCCATCCACCAAACATCATCAAATTTGGCAGGAAAGAGCTCCACCTTCCTTCCATGAAAAAGATGTACCCCTTTGTTAAAAATTAGAAACCAGCCATCATGTCTCTCTTATGTCATCTTTTCACTCCTTTTTCTTACATCATCTTGCTAATTCATTTCCCATATAACCTTCCTTATTCAATACCCTAACCCTAGGGCACTTTCCTCATGTTTTCACCCCTTCCTAAGTTAGGAACCCACTCTTCTATATTTAGCCACTTGTTTCAAGCAAATTTTCCAAGTAGAGGTTGAGTGAGACAGCCTTAAATTCTAGCTCTCCTTTGGTACTTAAGTTGTTGCTGAATTTTGGAACTTTGTTGGTGCTTTTCTTATTTTGGTTTTCTAATTATTATCTTGGTTATTTGCTCTCCAATTCTAAGTTAGTAATTTAATTTCATAGTTGTTTCCTGTTATTTTTACTTCTTTGAATTCCACGCCTAGTTCCACCCTTGTTCCCATTCTTTCTTACTTCTAAATCTTTAATTTTATTTGGTTATCACTTCAAGATCTAAGTTAACTTGCCTCTGGTAGTGACAGCCAAGAGATAAGATAGCTTAGAGCCTTGAGTTTTCACTCAATTCTATACATTTTTCTCCTTGTTTTGGATCTTAGTTTTGGGAAGTTTTTCCTTAGTTCACCCACTTAACCTAGTTTCTCTTAAATTCCTTCATGGTTTTTCTTTGTATGTCATTCTAATTTAGTTTTGGATCTTTATATTGAAGATTTTTTTTTGTTAGAATCACTTTTGCAAGCAAGAATAGTGCAGACATCACATACGTTGTAGACTCCTTTATGTGTTGAATTTTTCCATGTAATTTGAACATGATGCAATAAAATTATTTGGGAATCCTTTTTATGCATTAATTATTTCATCAAAGTAATTGAGATCTGGGCTACTTCTTTGCATAGAAGTTGTTTCAATAGCTTTTTAATGCGAGATTTGTTGAATATTCTTAAGTATCCAAATCTGGAAATTATTTTTTCCTTAACTTTGTGCATTAATTCTAGACATCAAACATTATTTTTGCTTGAATCCTTAGGTACCCATTTATATCTTCTTGTTGTTTATTAGATTCTATAGTTATTTTTCAAGTTAGTTTACTATTATATCATGAAAAATAGTCATCTTTTGGGCCATAGAACCATGCGCACAATCCATGGACCATGTGCATGGTACTAGACCACATGCCTATTAGATTTTTGGATAAGTTGGTTGCATGATCTTGTTTTAGAAATTTTTAATCAGTTTTTAATATTGTTTTAGGTTTATAAATTTTCCTTTTTTTCATTTTAGAAACTTTCCTTTTTAGTAGGTTTCAAGTTAGGTAAGTTTTAATTTAGGAAAGTTTCTCGTTTAGTAGTTTCCTTAAGTTTCATTGTTTAGTTTAAATCTTTCTAAAGTGCTATAGTTTCCATTAGTTAAGTGTATGATAGATAGGTAAGTTTCCATTTTCATTGTTTAGTTTTAATTTAGGTAAGTTTCCTTTTTAGTTTTAATTTCTAATTCCATATATGTTTCCAATTTGAGTACTTTAATCTCATAACCTAATTAAAACCCCTCTCTTTTGGCTGAAGCTAAATCATTTGAATAAGATCCATTCCATTGCAAATTTGTAAGATTCCTCATGGGATTGACCTTGATCACATGAAAATATTACATTGATTTATGCACTTGCGAGTAATTCTAGGCTACACCAACATGAATCAAATTTATTGATTCAAAGTGAATTTATTAAACTTTGTAAATCATTTACTAAAAATGGGTTTTTTAGATAAAGGTAATCATATATGAATTGAACTATAGTTTTATTTTCAAAGATATTCTACTGTGCTATTAAATATAAAAAAGGTGAAATTTATTTTCAATATGATACTATTGATTTTTATTTAAACTATTGAAGA
Source organism: Warburgia ugandensis (assembly GCA_035236585.1). Classification (NCBI taxonomy): domain Eukaryota; kingdom Viridiplantae; phylum Streptophyta; class Magnoliopsida; order Canellales; family Canellaceae; genus Warburgia; species Warburgia ugandensis. The sequence continues at coordinate 45,436,019 of CP141133.1, forward strand.
TTTTTTGAATTGACTCATAGTTAAATTGTATATATATTTTTAAGAAATATGAAATCTTGTGATTAGTGATTTGTGCACTTACCGTACCATAATTTCATTGAGATATTATTAAAATATCTCAGCCTAAAGGAGTCATCATCATCATCAAGACCTTATCCCAATTAGGGGTCTGCCACATGAATCTTATTCCTCCATTCCATTATATTAAATATCATGGCTTCATTTAGTCCCAAAGTTTTTCAATCTTTCCTCACCACTTTTATCCACGTTCTTTTAGGCCTTCCCCTTGCCCTTTTAGAACCTTCTACTTGTATTGCCTCACTCCTAACCGGTGTCGTTGTTGGTCCCCTTTGAACATGTCCAAACCATCTAAGTCTAATCTTCCTCATCTTGTTACCTATTAGTGCTACCCCTAAATTTTTTCTAAATTTCTAATTCTATCCTTTCTTGTCTTACCACTCATCCATCTCAACATCCTCATTTCTGTGATGCTTATGCTGTGAATATGATGTTCCTTAACTACCCAACACTCTGATCCATAGAGAAAATAAAGTAGTTTGATAAAGAAAGGAATAGGACACGAGAGTATATATTGAAGCTCATCAAGATTGGACTACTCCTTGTTTATTGATTTACATTTAAGGTATATTTTATGTACAATGATACATTTTTATTAATTAAGGATTATGTAATAAGTTGTTGTTAGACCATATGGAGTGCAAAGGATTATTAGTAGAACATGTTTATGCTCTACTAGATTAACAAATGTTTTATGATATCATATTCATAATGATATTATGATCCATTGCTGTAAGAATCTATTGCCCTTCAAACATTAAAATAAATTCAAAAAATTTAGGGCATGACATAAGCAATGGAAATAGGCATGAAAAATCATGCCTAAACTCACCAATTGATATCTTCAACAATTAGGCAAAAATTAACACCTAATAAAATTGAGAAATAGTGCCTTATTTATGATTGAATATTTATATTAGTTTTTTAATAAGTAGATCGAATCTAATTGATCTAGAGCATTTAATCTAAGGCTCTAATACCAATGTGGTTGCAAATGCTCCAACTGACAGTAGATGCAGAACAAATAAACAATAAAGACAAAATTATTACAATTTTTTAATACTAGAAAATAGATAATAAATTAAATTAGAGTCGTTAGATTACTTAGATCTTAACTCCATCGACCAATGGAGTTTTCCTTAGATATTTTCCTTTAAATACCAATATCTAACCAAGAACCAAGAGATCAAACTAATAAATAAATAGTGATCACTTACAGGCAAAATAAGGAAAATCTTCGCAGAACTAATCATTAATCACCTCTCTAAACCATGCACTAGGATCTCCAAGAGGATTGTTAAGGTTCAACCGATCAAGATCATCCCCTTCCTCCATAACCCTACATAGTGCAATCCACTCTCTCCAAGGGGATTGCTACATATATGAATATATATAGGGTTGTCATATATTCACCTCTTGTTTTTTCTCATGAGTCCCCCCCATACAAGGTTACAAATTGCTATAACTTTAGGTGGGCCAATATTTTTTAAGATCTGTACCATTCACAATGTTTCCATTGGGTTAAATTAGCCATGATCTAAAGTTCTCATTCATTGGATTATCCTAGCAATTGTTGCGTTCAAATATAAAATGGATGGTAAAATGTTCTAGTGTCTATTTATCAACTCAAGGTTAATAGTGGTTAAAATCATCACATGAATAAGAATTTTGGAATATGAATCATCTAAGAAAAGTAAAACATTGCAAAGGCTTTTGATCTTCAAAAATATGAAAATAATAATGCTCTATATTTGTCTTATTCTAGTCTCTTTCTAGTTTTATGAATTTTATTGCTATAAAGGGTTGACTTTTATAGTAAAAAACCATTAAGCCAATTATAAATCCCCAAAATACTCATAGTGGGGGAGGGAGGCGATGGAGAAGTAAGATGAAAGTATGGATTGATAGTATGATTTCCTTATAGATAGATATGTCAAGTAACAAATTATTGTGCATATAAAGTATCCTTTTCAAGGTTTTTTTTTTTTTAATTAAAATAACAAACAATAGCAATTTAGACAATTAAACAACTAAACTTTTCAGTTATTATGTGTTTAGATTGGTTATTAACTGCACATTAATTATATTAGAAAAAGAAAAAGGAAACATTAAGTGAATGCACTTAAGAGGTATATAGGTTCTTGAAGAGTTATTGTATTTGAATATATATTTTCTTTGCTATGTGTAGTGCTTTAAATGAATTCACAAGAGAAACGTGTTATTTCATAATAGTTACTATTAGGGGAGGCAAAATATGACATGACACAATAACACAACTCGAACCCGACGCAGATTTAGAGGAATAGGGTCCAGTCTTATCATGTTCACGTCATTTTTAGGCCAACCTGAAAATGATTCACCAAAAATCATGCTGTGTTCGGCCCATGTTGGCCCATCGACTCACGACCTGTTAACTCATCGTGTTGACCCGTCTGACTAGCAACTTGTTAACCCATTGTGTTGACCCATCATGTTGACCCATCTGACTTGTGAACTATTAACCCATCATGTTGACCCATCTGACTTGCGACCTATTAACTATCCTGTTGACCCATCTAACTCGTTACACTAACACAACCCAATTTAGCTATCTTAAGTTTCAACATGTTACACTCTCTATAAAGGTTAGTTACTATGCCTTATATATCAATAGACAAACAATTTGATCACCAAACAAACATATGACAATCATAGTATCATTTCTCTTGCCCCACCAATTATCTAATGGGCAATCTAATTCATTGTTGTCCATGTGTGAAATTTAAGAACACTGATATAGGGAATCCCTGACTAATGATTGAGGGTTAGGATTGTGTGGTTATCTACAAGCAAAAATTATAACATGATCAACCCAACTTGGAGGGACAAACATTTTGGGCGATCCAGCCACTCTCTTTTAAGAATGTCCTAGATAGGCCATGCCTTGGAATATATTCCATCATGTGATCTTGACCCTATTTTATTTGAGATCTCAAACACACCTAAATCTAACCTCTGGTACTTCTATTCTAATCATCTTACAAAGATACGAAATGGTCATGATTGGGTCCCACTATCTAAGGGCCAGCATGGCAAGAAAATAAGGCCCCACACATACCTCCATCGAACATCATATAATTCACTAATTCAATTCACCCTTTCCAACCTAAGCTAAAGAAATGTACGAGAAGTTTCAGGCAGTAACAGTGATGCCCTCTTCTACCATGAAACCTTCTCTCAAGCTTTGATTTAACAAAAAAACCCTAGCTTTTTATCTTTAGCCCTTACTAAAGAAAACTTAGGGAAATCCTTAAGGGTGAGCAGCAAGCAACCTCTCTCTCTCTCTCTCTCTCTCTCTCTCTCTCTCTCTCTCTCTCTCTCTCTCTCTCTCTCTCTCTCTCTCTCTCTCTCTCTCTCTCTCTCTCTCTCTCTCTCTCTCTCTCTCTCTCTCTCTCTCTCTCTCTCTTTATCTACATGGGTTTTGATTGTCAGTGGAGGAAGAATTGTTGCCCTAATTAGTGAAGGAAGAACATCAACAACGCAACAAACCAGGAAAGGTATGCAATTTTTTGTAGCTTCGTGATTTTGTGTTCCTCCTTAAATAGGTAGTTTGTTTGACTCTAATTCGCGGGTTTTGATTCTCATGCCCTAGGAATGTCATGTTCAATGGTGATGAATGATGACATGGTTATGTTTCCTGTAAATCTATAATTGATTTGCATATTCTCCATAATGTGATCTTTGTTCTTGTGATGTTATTGACTTTGAGCAGTCAAAGTATATACATTTCCTTCATGGAAGATGAATGACTATAAGTGTTGTTTGTCTTCCTAATTCTATCAAGGTGTTATTTTCCTATACTGGTATAATGAATATAATGTCAATGTTCAACAGAAGGCATAGTCCTTGCTGATGCTCTGTCTTGTCTTCTAAAGCAAGGCGAGAGAAGTTGTTTACATGCATATTTCTCAATGCCATTTGTGTAATGACTCAAAAAATTTAAGCTATTTTTGTATCATTTGTCATTTACTAAATTGTTATAGATTATTTATTTTAAAAAGTAATACATATAATTATATTAATAGGTGGATAAATGTTCTATTTTAATTAAACATGAAACTAAAGAATCTATGAGATGCTTGCATAATTAGATTCTACTCTCGAAATGGAATCCAACGCCTTAAAGAATACTGAAAACGAAGTTCGTATGACCAAGTTATGAACTTTTGAAGATGAATGGAATTTTTGTAAATTGAATTTAAAAACAATACAACAGGAAAACGCAAGGGGTCATTTTGATAATGACACCCCCCTTCACCGTCTTCCTCCTCTAACCGACGCACAACACCGCCTTCCTCAAGCAGTAGTGCGGTGCTGTAAAGAATGGCAGCACCACCATTGGGGTAGCACCGCCTTCACCAGCTATAAAAGCCCCTTCCCCTCTCCCATCGATCATCGTCTTCCCCTCTTCTCCTCTAGCATTTTCCTACATTTTTCGATGTCTAGGGTTCCAGAAACAAGGAACATGATCACCAGTTAGATCTTGAAAACAGCCGTCCAAATGACGATGGATCGAAGAGTAAACAACACCATTGGATTCCTTGTGAAGAAAGGACCAAAAGCCCTCAAAAAATTTCTAAATCAAAGTTAGTTTCACCATTGATCAAGCTAAAATTCAAATTCCGACAACAATTCATTTTCTAGCAAACCTCTAACATGAAATTCTTGTTTTTCAGCATCAAATGAACACAGAATGACTCCAAACTTGATAGGAGTGAAGGTAAGAGCCTAATCTACAAACCCTTTTAATTTGGAGTTAATCAGACTTAGAAATTGTCACCTACGACAACTGCGCCGGTCGTCTTCCCCGGCAATGGTCAATTACACAGGCGACCTAATCTTGTACCCAGGACACACCCCCGTAACGCATGACAGGAATGCACGCTCTAGAGTGTCCTTCAGGTGTGTATGAGTGTATGGGTGCAGTCTCAGTTCCACCAGGAAGCACACGCTTCCTAGGAACCGTGATGCATAGACCCTATCTTGTCAAATCTAGATCATTTATCTAACCTACAGCACTAAAATTGCAATTAAGAAGGCTATATAACTCCGATCGACGATCTAAAAGGACCATTGCATTCATATTGATGACATGGACCTTATTCAATAAAATTTAAGATCAGAGGACTATTTAATTTGACTATAGCCTAAAAAACTATAGCAATCTCATATATCTGCAAGATAAAAAATGTTCAAATCTCACAGATTGATCCATTAGATATGTTAGGAATCAATATACCTAAATAAATCTTAAATTACAAAGATCAACCTTTGAATTCTGACCATTCAATTACAAGATCTTGAAGACATAAAAGTTATTTATGGCAATCTAACCATTAAATATTAGATCTATAAGTGATATCTAGCTTGGAAATGTATTAAGCAATGATCTATAACCTAAAGGATAGATCTAGCCAATGATTTATAAAGAATGGAAAATGATACTTGATTTCTTGTTATCAAATAATATCCAAGACTTCACAAAGGTGATTCAGGAGTCGAGTGAAGAAAAGCATGATTCAAGAGACATCGAGGTAGGTAGTCTGATACTGCTAAGTTTTCAAATGCATCTCCAAACTCTAATTGATTTATGCAATCTTGATGACCGTGTTTAGTCTGCTTTTTGTGATATGATATTCTTATAATGAGTATGCAGATTTTCCTTATGATCTTGCATGCAATTGCTTGCATATTTGATAAATAATCTTTATATAAGCACTGCATACATGTCCTGGAACTAGTTGCATAAATTGCACGATTTGTGATGATTGAGATTCAAAATATATACATATTTATATGCATTGCTCACATGTTTTGAAACGCAATGCATAGATTGCATGATTTACGATGATTGAGATTTGAATTAATTATATGTGGGCTATTGAGCCTGGTGGGCACTATGCTGAGAGGTTGTTATGTATGGGGTTGGCCTCCCAACCTCTACCACAAAAAAGTGGATGGTATTGAAGCCAAAATGGCATTGTCCCTTCCTCAACTACCGTGGTAAATAGGGACGACCACTGAAGGTGTTCATGGCACCCTTTCGGGGACATATCCATAGTCGTCGTGGAGGGCTATGGTGGGCGATCTCTAGATACTAGAGACACACGATTCCAGCTGTGTGCTAATCGTGAGCATAGTTGGCCCTATGATTTCAGTTTTATCGATATGCATATAGCATTAAGATGGTTGTAGACAAGTACTCATGACCAGTCGGTTTGATGTGTTTACCGACCTATCGGCTTAAGTTCTAAGTAGGAAGATCGTTGAATGAGGCAGCCTGAGGTGGGAACAAAACCGAAAAACCATGTGCATGATATCTATAAGGATGTTATCATCTGCTTTGAATGATTACTATTTTAATAGTTTCATGATTATTATATTTGACTCGTTGATTTGATGTGTTTTTCAAGATCTTCTTACATGGGCTGATCGATTACTACTTTATGATTTTAGTCATATTGATATTATTGCATACTGGATTTCTGTAAAGCAATCCATAGTTATATCATTGATTTTTGGATTTCGATAAAAGCTTCCATGGTTGATAATGTGTAAATGAGCGTATGGTTTTATACATGTTTACACAAAAAGGAAATTGCACAATGTTTAACATGGAAAGCCTCTTTTGAAACCATGCATGTTGCATGCCGTGTTTTCAAAATAGTAATATCAGATCACCTACTGAGTATGAGGAATACTCACCCAAATATATTATTTTTATAGATTATCTCCACACAGGATTAAAAGAAGCATCAAAAAATGTTAGTGCTATGATCAAGTGAATGAAGAGAGGACAAACATAAATGTAAGTATATGATCTACCCTTTGGACATGTATCTGTAATTACTACAGCTGGACTGCAAGCTGTGACTGGATAGACCTGGGAAGACATTTATGATTACCGTAATTTTCAAAGCTACTTTGTTCATTTTAAAAGAAAATGACACTCGGGGTTTTCAAAATGAATTTAAAAATAAAAGATTTTTCTGTTGCATTGCATTGTTTTTATAAAAATTGTTTTCAAATAAGGATCGATCCCACATTAGGAATTAGTTTTGCATTTAAAAATACATGTGAAAACCTAGGTCGTCACAATTTGTGTATCTATAAGCTTTATTTGAGAAATATGTTGGAACATTGACCAGAATAAATTGTTCTATGTCTTCCATTTGGCACTTGGGCTTAAGAAAAAATGTCAACTTTGATTATGAAAAGTTAGAATATTTACTTAGTTCTTCTGATGCATATGTATGCTTTTAATAGAAGGAAAAAATTTCTACTTCGGCTTTGGTGGTACTAAATTTTGATCTTCCAATGTTTCAATAATTCCTTTGTTTTTGCTTCCTCAAGATATGTATATTGTCAAATAATGGACTAAATATAAATTGTTGGAAATAATGGTTCTTGAACCACTACTTCCTATAATGAAACAAAGCATTTAACCTACTTGATTAAGTACTCGTACAATGTAGTTTAAGATTCCTTTATGTTCTAGTAATAGTTGTATGCAACATCATCATTGGGGACCATAGCCTTAATGGACTTCTATGAGGCTTTCTACTTGGATCCTTGCTTGCTAACTCTTTCATCTATACTTTCATCTGCCTTCGACTTGCTCTTGACACATAGTTATTTAGACCCTGTTGTAGTTCTAGATATGTTGTGGGTAAAGCTTCACTATCCAGTATAGAATTCTAGTCAAGTCTGTCAATTTTTGTTTAACTTTGTTCCATTTATGTAGGCTTTGTTTATCTCCACTTTATGCTTTTGGTTGTGATATTTATTTTCTAGTTATTGATGTAATTTGCATGATTTTTTTGAGGCAATTTCAACATGGAAATCCTAGGAAAGAAACATGGTTTGTAGTTTGATCGACACAACACATCTCAGTATTAGCTCTGTTACCTTAAGTTGTAAGAAAATACAATAGCTACTCTCACTATTTTCTCCTAAATATATTCTTATGAACAACTAAGGATTGGGAAATTTTGTTTATTACCCATTGTATATTTTTATCTTTTAAACTGTCGATGGTTGTTGAATTATGCCTTTTTTTCTAGATATCTTCAAGAATTCTTACACCATGAGCACACATACAACACCATAGGTATGTGTTTCTTGTTTGTTCTTTAATTTAGCTCTCTGTTTATTTCTTTATTTCTCACTCAAGCTATCTATTTTTCTTTGCTTATTCACTCTATGATTGATGTTTTTTTCATTCTTTATAGAGTTTGATTCTTGTTTTTTTTTATTCTATATGTTTTTATGATTGTTCCTTGTTCTGATTAATATGACCTTTTAATGAAGTAATTGTTGTTTAATGTATACTAAATTTTGTTTCAAGACTGAAATATAAGCACAAGTTGGGAGCAATAATTTGTTTGATAGTTAGAATTAGGTGTATGAGAATTAGGATGACGATGATATAGCTAATTTGGAGAATGAAGAGTTATTTTTGAAATCCATCAAAGGTAAAAAACATAAGAAGTTGATGTCTCCAGTATGGAATTCTTTCGAATAACTTCTGATATCGAAAGATAGAAGGAAAAGGTCTAAATGCAAGAAGTGCTACATATATTTGCAAGAACAAATTTGGTATAGGTAATTTAAAACAACATTTAAAGATTTGTCAGTAAAGCTACTCTCGTGATATAAGCCAGTTGCTTTTTTCTCAAAATCAGAGGACTATGTCTCTAAGTTCTGAAAAGTTTGATCATGAATTTTTCTATGAGTTACTAGTAGTTGTAGTTGTTATGCATGATTTGCCTTTTTAATTTGTTGAGTATGATGGAATTACAGTTGTATTGAAATATTTGTGAGCAAATTTGCATTTGATAAGTAGAAATACAGTAAAAGCAAATGTACTAAGAATGTATAGAAGAGAAAAAGAAAAGATAAAAGAGATGCTAGAGTTGACCCCTAGTAGGATAAGTTTAACATCTAATTTTTAGAGTTCTTGTATTACTGATGGTTATATAAGTCTCATAGCACATTTTATAGATAGTGAGTGGGTTTTACACAAGAGGATCCTAAATTTTTTGTTTTCTACCACCTCCACATAATGGAATATCTTAAGCAAAAAAAGTATACTCATTATTAAAAAAGAAGGGATTGAGAAAAAGATTTTTTCAATCACTTTAGACAATGTTTCTAACGCCCCTAATTTTTGGTAAGGAAATTAAATAAATATTGAAATTGAGAATTTCAATGAAAATCAAGCTAGAATATTAGGGTTATTTAGAATGTACTTATAAAATTATAATCAAGGGATAAGACATGTATAATTGAAATTGAACTCAGTAAACCCTTCAGAATGACTGTAAGCACGACAAATTCTAAATTCAGATGAAAAATCCTTAATTTTCTTCATTTTATAGACAAAAGGGTAAAATAGTAATTTTACCCAAAATCGAGAACTGAGACATCAAAATTTAGAATGTGTTGAGAAATACAAATCCAACACTACTAAGTACGCTCAATTCTGAGATCATGGGAATAAACCTTAATTTTTATACATAAAGAGCAAAATGGTTTTTTACACTATGTGGTGCCCACAAGGGACCTAAAAAGGAATCTTATGGCCAGCCCACGTGAAATCATGAGTCAAACCCCTACCAGCTGGTCTTGAAGAAAAAGGTGGTAGTGGGAATCCAAAGACAATTAAATAATCAAAAGAAATCAAAGTAATGATTTCAAGTAATCATGGAAAATTCAAAACACCTTTATAAATAACTTTAAAAAATACTAGAAATTTTCCTAATGTGCCTCACGAGGTCCCCTAGCATTTCCAAAAATCCCAGATCTAGAAACGTTCCCCATCTTCCCAAATTTCTTTCCTTTCTCTCCTTCTCTCTTAAGCCCTATGGGCGTGTCCACAAACGCACTAAGCGCTCCAGACTTAGTGGAGCCGTCTGGCGTGTCCTAGGACGCTTTGTCCCCGATGGGATTGGGTTTCTGCCTGGAAACCCTATTTGAATTAGCCATCACCTACCAATCGTTGAATTTAAATCTTCACCATTGGATCTAGTCGGAAAAGGTTTATATACAAAAGCCCTTTGGTTCCATGATGATCCACCTCCTAGATCTCCGAAAAAATGAAAACAAAATCCAACCAATGCTGTTTACCATCTTCGGTAGTTTCTTCACAAAATTCAGGCCAATTTGGCCGGTGAAGGCAGATCTTACACCATTTGAGATCTTCATCATCGGGTGTTCTTCAAAACCCCCATGATCCCCCACATTCTCTGGCAACGGCAACCAAGAATCAAGCTCTGTATATGTTTTCCAGCACTAGGGTTTTCTTCATCTTCTTCGACATGTTTTTCTCCTTCTCCGGTAAATTTCTCCCCCTCAGCCTGGAACAGGTAAGTACCCTCAATCCCCTCTTTCATTTCCAGTAAGTAGATCTGGTTTTCTGGCCACCTGGAGAACTCCCCAGCCGTTGATCCATCGGGAACGACGGATCCGGCATTGAGGGTTGAGATCTCCTGCTTCTCTTGCTTAGATCCAAATTTTGAGCCATTGGATGATTTCCTGGGGCCCCAAAACCCCAGGAGATGAGATATGGTCCCTTGAAAGTCATGGACGAAAGAGATCTAGCCATGGCGATCCGACAGTCCAGATCTGGACGTCTCACCCATAGCCAGTCACCTCCGCCCAACGACCTACTACAAATAGTAAAGGGCACCGGCCGTTGGACCTCCTGCACCCGTAACCCAGATCTGATCTGGGCCATCCATTATGTTAACTGAAAACTTAGATCTCCAATTAAGAGCTCTATATAGCTCTGATTTTAGATCTGAAACCTGCTATGGATTCCTTATATCTTCTATAATCCACTAAACTTGTTAGATCTTGGTTTTAAATTGTATTTTCATGTTCTCTTTAGTAAAATCCATGCCATTGATCTTGGATCATGGCCCAGATGACCCCAAACTAAAAAACTAAATTGGTGGATGTGTTCATAAGATCCAAAAAAATTAATAAACATGATCACAGTAGAAATTTGGTGTATATATATTAATCAAATAAAGAACAACAGTAAGAATAAAATTTAGCCCTTAAAACAGGTTGAAAGTTTTAAACCTCAATTCTAATCTCAATTGAAATCCAAATTGAGATCAGAAAGTTTTGATGGATTCCTTGTGATGATTATAATGTACTAAACCAATAAAATTGTAATTTTAATTAATTAATTTTTTTATAATTAAGTGGATAAGTATACTAACATCCTTTATCTACAAGATCTAGGATGATCAGATCAATAAAAATTGGTTGGATGATGATATAATGTAATAAGATAAATAAGTGGGTTATATGTAATTGAATAGATATATCTTGAGAGATCTAGCCTTAAAAAGTACTAACATCCCTAAAAGTGAATAGTATCTCCTAGATCAAGATGATCCAGGATTATTGGACTGTATTGATATATTTTGATGATGATCTTGAGATAAGATCATATGAATTTATGGAATGGATGATGAGGATTTGGGCTAGATCAAGATCTATGCTCTTAAATGGGAGAAAGTAACTTAAGATCTCCTTGATCGGGTAGATCAAGGAAGATCAAATCAATGGATGATATACATCAATGATTTAGCAATGAAATTATGTCAATAATAAATATTAGATCTAAGATAAAATGAAGGAACAAGATTTTAAACCCAAAAAGATGAAAATTGAATAAGGATCAATTAAGACCGTTGGATCATGATAGCATGTTAGATTTCTATTTGAATTATTGAACATTATGATAATTGTCTTTCATTGCTTAGTTGAGTTAATTATAGAATTATTTATTTATTATTTTTATTCTTTAAATCTATGCTTTAATACTTAAGTAATGAAAATTTCATGGAAATTGTAATTAAATGAAATTAGAATGGAAGGACATTGACATGGATATGTGACATGGACTTAATGTTAGTAAGGACCGTAGTTAGTAGGATAATATAAAGAATATAAATTCCTTGGTCCAAATTAGGAGAATAATAAATCTCCATGAATGACATTTTAGTTCATGGATTTAATTTAAAATCAATTAGAAAGAGTAGTTAGGGTTAAATGCTCATAGGAACCTTATGAAAGGTTGAGTTAGGGTCAAGCTAGTGAATGATGGACGTAGTGGTTAAGGGGGTTATCTAATAGAGCAATGCTCTCCCCCCACCTTCTGTTGACGTTTGAGAGGTCTAAATGCCTCCTTACATCAGGATTGAAGTAACCATTTTGTGTTCAACCATTCAACTAGCAAGCCTTAGCAAATTTGACATAAGAGGATCTTCTAGACTTAGTATGAAATAAGCTACCCTCAACCAATAAAACATTAATTGGTTGAGTAATAATAATAAGAGCATAAAATGTAGTAAATCATCAAATCCTAATAAAAATTGTAATCAAGATAAAGATGACCAAACAAGATCCACAAGATCTTAAATGATCAAAAACAATTAGAATACTAATGTAGTATTGTATTACGTATGTATATGTAGAGATTATGTATGGGTATGTTGAAGAACATAGATAGAGAATCCAAACCCTTGATCAAATCTAATTCAAGGAAAATTAGGAAATCCCTCATAGTGATACATACTTAAATAGAGAAATAACCTTATACGTATGGTTTGACAGATGGATGAATCCTGACCATGATGGACATTGTGGAAGAATACACTTGAGAAGTATGAATCAAGATACTACTTTGAGGTAGGTGGATGTACGAGAATGTATTAAGGATTCATGTGTACACAATCATGATCTTAGTCTGTAATTATAGACCTTCATGATATAATTATGCTTAGTACCTTAGCATAGTCATGATCCAAAACATATGATCCAACTAAGTGATCCAAAATATATGATCCAACTAAGTGATCCAACTAAGTGATCTAACCAAATGATCAAACTGAGTGATCCAACCTCATAATCTAATCCAATTGATCTAATCTGATGATCAAGTCTAATGAGGTGAAAGTAATGAGATATGGAAACTAAGGAAACCCTAAGAATAGGGTATGTAAAATATTCTAGCCTTAGTTAAACAGACACATCATCTGATATGTACAATGTATTTTCCATACAAGTATGGAGGCTTGTGATTTTGTTTTACACAAAGATAGAGACTGGGGATGCTATGCTAAGGAAGTTATGAGGGTTTGGCCACCCGCTTCCTAAAACTTATATGATGGATGCCATGCCCAAAGAGAAGCTAAATGTCGGGTGGGGCAATAATGGGAAGGCCCCACTGTGACAGCCATGGTCCACCCCATATGGACATGGAGTTGATATTCCACAGTTGGTATTAGTGGAGGATTGCGGTCATCCGGGCGGGCTGTACGAATTGAGACTGACGCATAGTAGTCCTAATGTATTTTCCATTATGATGCACATATGATAAGCATAATGTAATGCCATGGCATGATGAGATGCCAATACATAAGTTCCTAGAAATCTCCCCCATAAATATTGGCTGGATATTGATTTCCTAAGAGGAAGTATAGCCAGGGGAAGGAACAAGTTTTGAGCAATCTTCACTATATTAACTAATTTGTCATGTACTACATAAATAACGTATATACCCTATGTGGAGATAACTTATGAATAGATAACTATGATGAAATAAGGACTGAGGTATGTATTCTTCTATTGATGAAGTAGTATGTTTTTGTATTCCCCTACCAAGCATAGCTTGCTAAGGTATTGTACATGTTTCCATGTTTACAATACCTCAAATACAGAGGAGGGTTAGAAGCTCAAGACTATAGAAGACTTAAGAAGATGTGGATGAATAAATCAATCAAGATACATCCTCTTGAAGACATGTATTTTATTTGAGGGAATTGTATTGTATTGAGAGTTTTTAATGTATGGTGAGGTTTGCAAACTTTGGATTATGGAATTTGGACAAGTATTGTACTAATACCGGGTTGTACTGTGAACCACTAGATGGATTCTAGAAGTTTAATAAAATTGTATTCCTTCAATGGAATTTTATTTTGTACACAAATTATACTTATGTTATGTATGAAGTGGTGACTTGGGCTTTCAAAACAAGTCTTAAAAGAAAAGAATTTTCGTTGTTTTGTTTTGCAAAAAATTTTTACTAAGGGGACTCCCTTGCCTTTGAAAAATGCATTACAAATTGTGCTTTAAAAACCCAGATCGTCGCAATGTTTCTACTAATAATTCTTCTATTGAGCTGTTAAGGCATCAATTGAACATAAAAAAGATAGTTGTTTGTGGTGGAGAGTTCTTTCATCTTCGTTGTTGTTGTCATATTATGAATTTGATTGTGCAAGATGATTTGAAAGAAATAGATAATGCCATTCAAAAAATTCAAGAGAGCATCAATTATGTCAAAGCATCATAAGGTAGAAAAGAAAATTTTTTACATGTCAATTGAAACCAAAAAGGGCTTAAGGCAAGATTGTTGTACAAGATGAAATTCAACATATGTGATAGTGCTATTTGTTACCCACGTGTATTTTGTCACCTAGAATTAAGTGACTTAAATTATAAGCATTGTCCTTCTATAGACGAATGGCAAAAGGCGGCAAAAATTATCAAGTTTTTGGATGTTTTTTATGATGCTACCTGCATGTTTTCTTAATCCAAATATCCTATAATAAATCTCTACTTTCATATAGAATTTGTGATTTATTTGAGTTTAACACTATACATGAGAAGTGATGATGCCTATATGAAGAGCATGTCCACTCAAATATTTGCCAAGTTTTCAAAGAATTGGTCTAAATAGCACCATTTTGGCAAGTGCGTGTGTGTTGGATCCTCAATATAAGGAGTCATTTGTGGAATTCTCATACAAGAAATTATTTAGTAATGATTACTTGGAGTTTATTCAAGTTAGGGACAAGTTATTCTAGCTCTTCAATGAATATATGGCTAAGAGTTCCCCTAATCTTCCCCATCTTCCTCCACAACTAGAGGTAGTGGTCTTAATGTTAATGATAGACAAAACTTGCCATATAGTTAAGAGGTTTTAGATGTGATGAAGGTAATTATATCTTTCATATGTGACTTATTATATTGTAATTTATTATGAATTGTCTTACATTAAGTGGAATAATATAATTATGTTTGCATTAGGAATTTGATTCATTTGAAAGTGAAGAATGTTCTTTGGCTATACAAAAATCACAATTTGAGTTTTATTTGGATGAACCAAGATTGTAAGAGTCAAAGCTGGACATTCTTGCATTTTGGAAAGGCAATCAATATAGGGTGCTTAATTAATAATCTCTTATCTCATAAAAATAATATTATTTATAATATTATTCACATTTATATATTTAAAGAAAATGTTGATTCCAAGTATCATGAACTTTTTGTTATGGCTCGCGATGTCTTAAGTATTCTTATATCTACAATTGTATCAGAGTTTGCGTTAGTGTTGGTGGCTAGTTCTTAAACAATATGGGACTGCTTTAAATCCAGATACCATGCAAGCATTGATTTGTGTAAGAGATTAGCTATATGGATTTATAGGTAATAATTTATTATTCTATATATAAACTTTATTTTATTTGATATATATTATATTTATGAGCTAAGTAATGACTAATGCATGTCTCATTAATGCAGGTTTATTCTATATCATTGTATACTCGATTATTAGAGTTGCTATGGATAAGTTTGCTGAAGATATTACAAGCATAAGTAATAGTGCAGGAGCACTTCAACCGAGGACTCTAGAATAGTTCATTTAGATTAATTTGTACTTTTGTACTTTTCATAACTTAGTAATGTGACACATATGTTTTATAATATATTCATATTTGTTAGGTTGTATTAATTTTTTATGTTTGGTTTGTACCCCTTATTGAAGTCTTTTTTTTTATTTTACTTTTAGAGAGTTTTTATGTATGTGTTTAGTGTTCAATTTTGGTCAAAATATCCCTAGTTTAGCATTTAATTAGATCATCTAATCAATCAATTTTGTAATTTTTAGATAAAATATGAATTTAAACTTCAATTGATCATCCAACTATTGATTTGTAAAATTTAATAGTCAAATAATCATTAGAGCTAATTAGAGGTATAATATATAGCTTAGTTGACTCTAATCTAGTCTTTTATTTTGTAGATCAACCAGATTGTGGTTGGATAACTCAGATCAAAATTCAATAGTGCAGATCATCCTAAAGGGCATTGAATGATCAAATCAATGAACCAGATCACTCATAAGGCAAGAGGGAAGATTGAATAATCTCTCTCTCTCTCTCTCTCTCTCTCTCTCTCTCTCTCTCTCTCTCTCTCTCTCTCTCTCTCTCTCTCTCTCTCTCTCTCTCTCTCTCTCTCTCTCTCTCTCTCTCTCTCCTGCCACTCTTCTCCCTCTTCCTTGATCTCCCTTTATTGTTTCCCTCTTCCTCAGCTAGCTACACTATCTGTTTCCCCTCTCACTATCAGCGCCCCCCCTCTGCTCCACATTCTCCCTCACTGTCTCTGCTTCTCTCTATCTCCCTCTTCACCTTCTCTGTTATCTCTCTTAGTTTCTAGTAAGGAACCAGAAACTAGTGCCCGCTTCTTCTCCCATCTCTCCCTCTTGTTTCTTGTTTCCCTCTTTTCCATCCAGCACATCACCATTCCACCCCCAGCTAGCAACACCACCCTGTTTCTCCCTCACCTCTCTTCTTCTCACCTAACTTTTCTCACACACCCTCTCTTCTCTTTCTCTTACTTTCTCTCCCTCACTGTCACCGCTCACTTTCTCCATGTTTCCCTTCTCTCTTTCACGCACCGTGGTTTCCTGCTTTTTCTTCTCTCTAGCTCCTACCCTCTCTCTTTTCTTGACTACACCACTCCCCTTCACCTCACTATCATCCCTTCCTTGCCGGCTCACTCCCTTCTCTCTCACTTTCCTTCTCACCAGCCAGCTCCAACGACCTCAAGAGGAGAGATCGGCACAGACGACTTTAGGAGGAGACCAGGCAACAATTCCTCTCTGTCACTGTAGCTATCTACAACCTAGCAGCATAAGACACCAAAAATTAGTCTTTTAGCAAGCTTTCATTGTTTTGGAGAAAACCCAACTTGGGTGTATCCCAAAACTTCCTCTTTCATCTCTATTCTTCCTCTCCTGTCATCTCTTCTACGCAGCACCTGTATTTTTCATTTTTCACCTTTACGAGTTGAAGAAGAAGATTTTTTTCTTCCCAAATTCCAGAACTACCCTTTAGACAATAATTCTAATTCCATCTTACTCCCATTTTCATCCTTTTCCTTACTTTGTCATTATCTCTTTCCTAATTTGCCTTATTCTAGTGTGTGTTATTCTTAATTAATTCTAGTAATTGTATAATCCATATCCAGTTTGATTAAGGCTTACCCTAATTAATGGTTAGCCTTAACAAATAAGATTAATATATTTCATAATCTGTTTTACATTAGAATTCAAATCAGTTTCTAGATCTTGTTCTTAGGACATCTCCTAGTTGATTCAATAGTTTTGATCTTCAATCTGAAAATTCAGAGTTTCGATCTAAGCCATCAAAAACCCAAAATCATTATTTAGTTCAAAACATCAAAATTTTGGGGAATCTATTAGTTAATTTCTATTAATTTCTTTATTTTTTTGTTAATTAAATTTTATTTAACTCCAAATCATTAAGTTGATCCCCATGGGATCGACTCGCACTTGCATCAGCTACACTACAATAGCCCGTGCACTTGCGATAAAACAATCAACATGTTAGTAGGATATTTACTGAAGCTTCGTGATAATAATAATGAAGCGACCGTGAAGTTTTGTGATGTATCATATGACTTGCCTCTGAGGTCCCTTGTTATCCTACAAGATTGTAAGACTGTAATCTTTAACACTACAAAGGTGAGATTCACTACTATGCCTTTCATTCTTACAATCTCACTCCACACTTAATAGCCAATATCTCCATATCACTTAGATAGTATTTAATGATATTCATTAGCTAGCTTAACAGATGTCAAGATCCTGGAGCTAATGTTGCTAATTTCAGCTAGTCACATAGGAACTTTTTGCTCCTAAAGTTGCCATGGTAAATCAATCCTTTATTATTCTCTTTGTACTTGCTAAAATTTGATTCTTTAGAAATCCATAGTAAATTATGTAAGTCATCTTGATGCCTTCATCAAGGGCATATAACGAGGATCGTAATGCTCATGATCGCATGCTATAAACTAGGGGAAATTGCTAGAGAAAAAGCTAGTATATTCAAGGTGCTTTTTTTAGAACTTCCATTTTGTGAAAAGCAATTTCTTCTTTCTCTTATACACATATTTTTCTTTGATAAGTTTCATTTTGCTTTATTTTCTATTGACATAGCCTGAAGTTCTAGTCTTCACTGTTCCTCAACCAAAAGAAGTAATTTCAGTGCTTGAGAACAAAGCTTCTCACTTAGGCTTAAGTTGGATGTCAATAGGAAATTTTTCCCAGTTAATGCAATCTTGTATAAAAAAAAATGTGAAGTTCCTTCTTTATCAGGAGTTATGACTAAAAAGTTTTATCTTGAAGAAGAAACTATGTAATTTTTGTGCTGCTAACAAATGCCTCTCCAAGTTGTGCCTCCTCTCTATATTGGCTTGCTAAACTTTTCGGCCTTCCACTAGATGCACATATCTGCAACTTCTCAGACCCTCTTCTCAATCTCAACTTTGTCACTATTTCCCTCTCTTTATTTTCCTTTATTGCTCTATCAAATGAAGATGGCATTGCAATAGTTCAGCGCCACCACCACCTGTTATCACGATAATGAAAACATGACAAGCAAGTATGTTTATGGCCCAGATAATTCTTATGGCATCAAAAGTTACTCTTCTTCTTCAATGGGCATGTTTGCTGATATGGGTTCTCTCTCCATTATTCCTAGCTATGGAGGTTCAAGAGCTGCTTCTTGAGGAAAGAACTATTACTATAAGAGTTCTGAGAAGGCTTACTAGGCCTAAGCCTTCCCGTTTTTTTAGGAACTGTACTCGGAACTTAGAAGAACACCAAAACGGCAAGACTTTTGATGGAAAAAACAATGCCATGGAAGAGACCAACCAAAATGAAGAAAACCCAAATGAGAATTCTGCTGGTGTGAAGGAAATAAATGGTGGCCAGTCAAGCTTTGTGCTAGAGACCACTAGAGACCTACAGAAGATACCAAACATAAGGAACTTGCTCTTTATGGCCCTCAAAACTGGAGCATTATAACTCAAAAGCTAGAAGGAAGATTAGGTAATAGAAACATTAAAACTGGTGTTGATATTGAGTCATGTTGTGTCGTGTTAGACATAAGATTTTTGTGTCTTGTCACTCGAACATGACTCATTGACATAATCATGGTGCACGAGTCATGTTATGTCATGTCACTCAAACGCGACCTATTAACATAATCATTTACATGAGTTGTGTCCTGTCTACTTGTTTAATAAACAAATCTTGTTACATGAGTCATGACGTATCGTGTGACCTGGACACAACTCATTTACATATGTTATACGGGTTGTGTCATGTCATGTCATCTAAATACGATCTATTTACGTAATTGTGTTACACAAGTCATTTCGTATCAACTCTTTTAAACGAGTCAAGTTTGAGTCACAGATTCTTGACATGATTATTAATTGTGTCGTGTTGGTATCAACTTATATACTCTGATAGGTGAATTTCTACCCAATCTGAGCACAACCTGCCAACACAACTTACTACCCTTAGTTGTTATTATTATTATTATTATTATTCTTATAACTTTTTTGTTTAACTTAAAAATATTCTAGATTTAATTTAGGCTTAGAATGGACCAGAACCAAGAATTTAACCGAAATCGAAACATAACAGTGTAGTTATGGTGCTTTAAGTTGAGGATCGAACTCAAAAATAATCCCAGGTGGAACAGGACGAAAGTGGACGTTGACACACTGTTTCCCCGCGTTCTCAGAAGGAAATTATTAGAAGGGAACGACCTTACACGCGTCCAAGTATCACGTTCCCGCCTGTGTCATTTCAGGGGGCAAGTGGAGACTTTAACTGGGCCTCACTTTTCTGTCATCATTGAATGTTAATCATGACGTAAGCTCTTATGATATTTGGACACGATATCGTTTTCCAAAAGAACCGTCGCTTAGAGGCTTTTGGTTAAAGAACCCCAACCTCACCATATCGCTAATAGTAATGCATGGCATTTCAATTGAACAATTATAAAGACGCTATAATTAATAGGATCATGCACAATAGTATTATTCAATCCTGTTCCTATAGTACATTTGGTCAGCTAATCATCAAACAACATACCGCCATGGAGTCCTTAATATGGTGCTTGCGCATGTTTGGTAGGCCAGTGGA
Organism: Warburgia ugandensis; assembly: GCA_035236585.1. Lineage (NCBI taxonomy): Eukaryota > Viridiplantae > Streptophyta > Magnoliopsida > Canellales > Canellaceae > Warburgia > Warburgia ugandensis. Next base: position 45,456,459 of record CP141133.1, read on the forward strand.
GCATGGACGATTTAGAAATTAAATACGAAACACGGAAACAAATCTTAACAAATCGGATGGTTAACCTCCAACGAAGAGGATGGTGAACGAGATGAACAGTTGGATCAGCAATCATTGATGTCCCGCCAGATAGTTTTATTGCATGTGAGCTCATGCACTGTGATGCATGTGCACATATAAGAATTGTCAATTAATTATCAACAGCTGGTTATAAAATTCTTGTAACTGCCATAACCATCCAATCATAGAATGTTTTTCTGACTACATAAAACTTTTGTGACCATTGATCTATGGGTTAGATCATTGAATTATAGTAATGATCTTGAACGTCCCAGAGACATTCCTCTCAATAAGATTTATTGAAGGTTATATATATAGAGAGACACACACACGCCAAGTGATAAATTATTGTACATATGAAAGTATCCTTTTCAAGGATATTATTTTTTTGGAATTAAAATAAGGAACAACAGCGATTTAGACGGTGATTGCTATCTAATCCCATTATAATGCCCATAAAGCAGATGGCTTGCCCTAAAAAAAGCCAGTCGTACCGACTGCTTTGCCTTCTTTATCTCCCCTGTGGAAAATTGATATAATATTAAAATAAGGTGAAAAAAGCTTCTAATTTTAAAAATTCAACGAAAAGCATGGGAGAACAGAAATCTTATAAGGTGTGTGTACAAGGTTTAGCTCTTGGGCGCGAGTAGGATTGGGTGGAACAAAACCATAAACAACCAAATCAGTCAAATAGAATAGGTAAATAAAGAGATGCCGATGGGACCCATATGTGTAAGTGGAGTTGTCAAATGGGTCTCTGCCGGACAAAATGTTCAAGCTTTATTCACGGGCTAAAAGTACATATGGATCCCAAATTCTCATCGATCATCTAAAAAACAGGACATGGCCCGACCATTGATTAAATACCCAAGATCCTAGTCCATTGATCGCTCGAGATATGTCAAAATGAGTTGATGTTCAACTCCATGCCGTTCATTTTATATCCGAAGGCAATACCAGTAGTGGTCATCTCATAAAGGATTTGAGGTAAGATAACTTACATATTCTTATATTTTTTTCCTTTTTTTATGTACTCCAAGATCTAATCTATGGTCAAAGGAAAAGTGGTGACCCGGTTATTTTAATGAACATGGCAATTGGTCTGGGACCAACTTTGCACTTAGAAAACAAAACAAAAAAAATGTTTATCCAAATAAATCAGGACATAACAAAAGCGCATGTTGGAAAGCTTCTGGTGATCCGAATGGCTTGATCGACAAAATTAGAGAAAAAATCTTTTCTGATTAGTAGGGTTAGGATCATCTAGTATAGAGACCGAGAAAATAGAGATCTAAGATTATAACCGGAAGATAAATAGTGTGGATCATGAACTATTTGGGCCCATAGTGTACGATTAAGATATAGAAAATTAATGGTTCGATCACAAAAACTGGGCCCAATTGTACTTTTAGTCACAAGATCTAAAATATTGGGGAAACTATTGGCTATGTCTCTTTCTTACGGAGGCTGCCACAGAAGGAAACCAAAATTTTCTCTCCCTACTTACAGCATGTGGTCCATCTTGTTGAGATGCGCAGCTCTGATGCCAAATGTTGAGCTCTACTACCTACTGTTGTGTGCAATAACATGAAACAACACACATACAAAAAGAGAAATACAAACAAAAATTTATATGGTTCGGCCTAGTCTGGCTTACATCCACAAGAGGAGAGAGGAAATATTTCACTATAAAGAGAACATTACAATCGAAGCCATTTTTAGCTTATGCCTCTGAATCCTATTTATAGAGATCAAAGGAGAGCTAGATATATTCATTATGAATTCAAACTCTATCTTGATAAGCCTTATCTGCTTATCTTTATCTTCTTAGAATTCCTATCAAAATTGGATTGTTTAATACTGAGAGACATCAACCTGCTAATAATAGTTGTATCTGATCCAACTATTAGCATATCATCTACATAAAGTAGTAGGATGACAAATTTACCCTCAGATAATTTCTGAAAGTACATACACTGATCTGCAGCTATTCTTTTGAAACCTTGACGCTTCATGAATGAGTCAAATTTCTTGTACCACTATCTTGACACTTGCTTAAGACCATAAAGACTTTTCTTCAACTTGCATACCAAATGCTTCTTGTGTTTTTACTTTGAAACCCTCTGGTTGTTCTATGTATATTTTCTCTTCTAAATCTCCATATAGAAAAGCTGTCTTGACATCGATCTGTTCAAGTTCCAGGTTCTGTCTTGCCACCAATTCCAGTATAATCCTGATTGATGTCATCTTCACTACTGGTGTTAAGATCTCGTCAAAGTCTATGCCTTTCATCTGCTCAAAGCCTTTGACGACCAATCGTGCTTTAAATTTAACTGGATTCCCATTGCTTCCTCTTTTCACCTTGAAGACTCACTTATTCTTTAGTGCTCTTTTCTCCTTGGGAAGTGTCACTACCTCATAAGTCTGATTTTTCTTTAATGAGCTATTTTCTTTTTGCATAGCTTGCACCCATTTGCTCTTTTCTGCATGTGTCAAGGTTTGCGGAAATTTCTCTGGCTCCCCCTCCTCAATGAGCATGATATATTTTGATTTTGGATATTTTTGAGATGGAATCAGAATATGTCCTCTTGTTGACATTTTTGGCTGAACTTCTACTTCTGGCTGAGGAAACAATTCATTATCTAATGTTCCAACATCTTCTAGTATAGGGGACTGATGCTCCCCCTGCTCAAATTCCTTTGCCACTAGTTCAGCTTTTGAGTCAACTTGTATGAGTGTTGAGTCTGGCACTAGATCTAAAGTACTGATGTCTTTAGCTTTCCTTGGTTCTTTGTAGAACTACTTCTCTTAAAATATTTCATCTCTACTTCATATGATTCTTCTCATCTTAGGGTCCCATAATCTGTATCTGAATTCTTCATCTCCATACCCAATGAAAATACAAGGTGTAGACTTTAGGTCTAACTTTTGTCTCATCTCTTTGGATACATGTGCAAAAGCTCTACACTTGAATACCCTCAGGTGTGAATAGGTCACCTTCTTCCCAGTCCACTTCTATTTTGGAACTTCAAAGTCTAAAGGTGTTGTTGATCAAGTAGCAGGCGATCTTCACAACTTCTCCCCATAATGGCTTAGGTAGCTTAGCCATGCTGAGCATAGATCTGACTCTCTCTACAATGGTCCAGTGGGCTACATGGAACTATCTTCTTGTGTCAAATGCCACATACTATGCAGTATGCTTTGAACTCTTTTGAAGTATATTCTCCTCCATTGTCTATTCTGAGACACTTGAATTTCTTTCCAGTTTGCCGCTCCGCTGTCGCTTGAATTCTTTTGAAGCATTCAAATAACTATTCTTTATTCTTTACAAAATATACTCATACCCTTCTAAATGCATCATTTATAAAGGTTACAAAATATTTGTTTCCACCTAGTGACTCTACTTCCATGGGACCACATACATCTGAGTACACCAAACTCAAGATTTCATTTCTTTCATTGTTAGAAGACGAGAAAGCAACCCTATGTTACTTGCCAAATAAACAGTAATTACATGGATTAAGAGCTATATCTTTGGCCAATTTGATGAGCTGCTTCTTTGCAAGTGTGAACAAAACTTTCTCTCCCATGTAGCCAAGTCTTTTGTGCCAAAGGTTTGGTGAACCTTCATCCTCCACTGCGTTAAGACTATCTTTATATGTTCTTGTGTGGATCTTGCACAAAGTGTTGCATATGTGCCCTTTTACTACGATCATGGAGCCTTTCATTAGTTTCCAAGTACTATTGCCAAAGTAGTTGATGTAGCCTTGTCTATCAAGGGTTGGGACTGAGATCAGGTTCAGTCTGAGTTCCTGTATATGTCGTACCTCCTTGAGTACTACTGTGCAGCAAATATTTGTCTTTATTTGCACATCACTGATTCCAATTATTCTTGAGGAGCTATCATTCCTCATCTTAACAGTGCCAAAGTCTCCTTCTTTATAGGTGGTGAAGAAGTCCTTGTGAGGAGTGGCATGATAGGAAGCTGATGTATCTATCACCCACTCTACTTTACTCTTGATTACATGCAGGCATGATTCCTCCTTTATGGTAAGCACTGATATGTCTTGAGCAATGGTGACTAGTATCTCACCATTGTCCTCCTTTGGTTTGCTATGTCCCATCTCCCTCTTAGGCTTTCAATAATCTTTCTTCATGTGACCTGGAATGCCACAGTGAAAACACTTGAACTGTCTTCTAGGTTGACTTTTTGATCTGTTACGAGTTTGCGATCTCCCCCTTTGTCCACTTTTACTTCTCTCCCTGTGCTTGTCTCTCCCAGAGTGCTTATTTTCTGTAACTAGGGCTTGTGCCTGGTCTATACAAGCTTCTTTTCTTTTGGCCTTCTCATTGAACAGTGCATCTTTGACCATAACCATGGTCAACTTTCCTTCTAAAGCTGAGTTGATGAGTGAGATTACCAATGTCTCCCAGCTTTCAAGTAGTGAACTTAGCAGTAGTAGGGCTTGTCATTCATCTCCTAATTGTAACGCCACTGATCCTAACTGGTTTACCAAATTTTAAAATTCATTAGTATGTTTAGCCACAGTCATCTCGCTCCTTAATTTGAGGTTCACAAGCCTTTTCATCAGTAAGGCCTTATTTCGAGCGATCTTCGCCTGATACATATTCTCTAACTTTTTTCAAAGAATATAGGTATTTTATTCTTGAGCAACGTGGTGAAATACAATGTGATCAATCCATTGTCTAATCTAACTTATGGTTTTCTTATTCTTCTTTAACCAGTCTTTTTTAGAAACTTCCTTAGGTCTTTTGCCCTGATCATCTAAAGGATCATGGAGATCTTTGTAGTATAAAAGATCTTCCATTCTAGGTCTCCACAGTGTATAATTAGTGGCAATTAATTTTATCATGGCTTCAGACATGATATTTCCAAAACTAGTCTCATTCATGCTTTCAAACTTTATTTCTACCTTTTCTGAGCAGAATTGGAAAGAATGCAGTGTACGGATGAGTCCGAAACAATAAAAAAAAAATCTTAAAAATAGGTACGGTTTGAGAGGTACTATTTGCTTGTACTGTTCAACCTGAGTTACTGGTCACAAGTCTGACTGTTGAAACATGGTACTGTTCATAGGGGGTGGCAATATCAGTTTTTCAGTGTGTTATTTCTGGCCACTAGGGGGTGATAATAACAACTAAGGACCCTATTGTTTTAGACACAATATAAAAGGTTAAGTTCAGAAACCCTAACCTGAATTTTTTCTTCTCTCCTTTCCTTTCTTGTGTGACAGTGACGATTTGCTACTTCTTGAGGTTGAGACGGCAATTTGTAGCGATGCCTTCCTTGGTTGAGGTGGCGTCTTGCTGCCTTTGGTGTGACGATCTCCGGTGTGGATGTCTGATCGGGATCCTTTCCAGCTGCACAGCGTAGTGGACGGGGAGATCAGAGCTTAACAAGAAGATCGGAGGTCGTAGATAAGTCTCTACCCAGTCTCCCTTATTTCAAATTTGTCAATGAGGTTTCAGTCAGTTTTTCCACTGGCTAGCTGAAACGCTAATCTTCTTCATTTGAGTCGGTTATCGTAGCCAATCTTTCTCTCACTTTTTGTGTTTTTTCAATGAGAAATCTTATCGAAAATTTATCAGATATGGATTCTCCGATCTGGATGGTGCGATCTGGGTCGCGTGATCTGGGCTGTGCGATCTAGGTTGTGCGATCTTGACTGCGCTATCAATCTTCGATTTGTATGATTGGGTTCGTTCTCTAGGCGATTTGGATCATTTGATGGTTGGACAATCTGGATCCTCAGATTTAGGGTTTCCCTGCGCAATCTAGATTTAGACAGGCCTTCCTAGGTTTGAATGTAACCTGGGCTTGGCCTAGATGGGCTTACTCTAAAATGGGATGCACCTAGCTTGGGTTTAGACTAGGACTGGGTCGCACCTGGCCTGAGTCTAGATTGGGACTAGGCTGCACCTAGCCTAGGTCTAGATTAAGACGTGGGCCGCACCTGGCCTGGGTCTGGTCTGGACTGGACTTGGGCCACTCTTGGCCAAATCAAAACGCAATCTGCATTCTACTCCAATACACATTCTTCTCCAGCGCTCCTGTGTTCACCGGCCCTGTTCTGGCAATCCTTGGTGTGAACCAATGCTCTGATATCACTTGTTGAGATGCGCAGCTCTGATGCCAAATGTTGAGCTCTGCTACCAACTGTTGTGTGCAATAACTTGAAACAACACACATACAGAAAGAGAAACACAACATAGAAATTTACGTGGTTTGGCCTAATTTGGCCTACATTTACGAGAGGAGAGAGGAAATATTTCACTATAGAGAGAACATTACAACCGAAGTTATTTTTAGCCTATACCTCTGAACCCTATTTATAGAAATCAAAGGAGAGTTAGATGTATTCATCATGAATACAAACTTTATCTTGATAAGCCTTATCTGCTTATCCTTATCTTCTTAGAATTTCTATTAAAATTGAATTGTCTATTTCTAAGAAACTTATTTTCTTAACAGGAATCTTTTGAAAAATTCCTGCTTACATGAGAATGAACATCAGCAATTCTTCCAAAAATCTGTTAGTGAATTCCTGCTTATATGAAAATGGAAATGGACATCAGCACGTCTCAAACTCTCAACCTCACTTGTTATTTCTTTTCATTTTTACCGCGGTGAGAGAACCCAAGTTCCTTCTATGTAAAACTAGTACATAGAAGGACCTTTCGGTGCAATATCTGCTGCATCTAACACTACAATGCCCATGAAATTGATACCAGCAGCCCTTCTCTTTAATGTAATGTAAAACTCAGTTCCCACCACCCGCATTGAAATATATTTTAAAGTGAGTTTCGTTGTTTCCCTCGTCGGTTTCATTTTCCGTGATCTGCGAAGTCAATAGGGACCCGACTGACGTGGGTGTCCTGCAGCAAGAGCGAATTAGATTCCTTTACTTTTCATGATTTGCGAGTTTTGAAGCCCTCATTAATCATTTCCTTTTTGTTCCTGATTAATAAAACCAACCAGTAGCAGTTTAATGGGCTGTTTGTTTCCCTGCAGTGATTTTTCACCTCTCTCTCTCTCTCTCTCTCTAGTCACATGTTTTCTCAGAGTCTGGGAGCATAAATCCTAGTTTTTATTTTATATTTTCTCTTTCTTCGTCTCATTGATTCGGTGAACGAACCCTCTTCAAATAATAGTATCAGTAGTGGAGGAATATTAGGTGTTTTGCTGTTTCTTTCTCATTTCCTGCTCTCTTACTTACTAGGTGTTTTGCTCCAGATTCTGTAAATTTCGCTGTTTTTATTCTCTCTTTTCTCTCTGTGAAGTTGAAGAAGAAAAAGTGGAGATGTTTGGTTTGCAAGCAAGATGAGTTTCAGAAGCCGTAATCTCTGTCTGTCATGGAGAATTACAGCTGCACTTGTATTGCTTCTAATGAGTTATCCGATTCAGCTAACTGGGCTGAACTCAGATGGGATTTTCTTGCTTTCTTTCAAATACACTGTTCTAAGCGATCCTCTACTGGTTCTGGAGAGCTGGAATTACGACGATGAAACGCCTTGTTCGTGGAACGGAGTTGTGTGTCAAGGGATTCCAACCAACGACACTCCTAGAGTTGTAAGTTTAGTTCTTCCCAACAGTAAACTTTTGGGTTCAATTTCTCCTGATTTGGGTTTGATAGAACATCTTTCTGTTCTCGATTTTTCCGATAATTTTCTCAATGGAACACTACCCACATTTTTATTCAATGCTTCCGAGCTTCAAACGCTTTCTCTCTCTAATAACGAGATCTCCAGCGAGCTGCCGGAGCTTGTCCGAAACCTGAGAAACCTTCAAACTCTCAATCTCTCTGATAACGCCCTTACTGGAATACTCCCAAACAGTTTGGGAGCTCTTCCCAACCTAACCACTTTATCTCTAAGCAACAACTATTTCGGCGGTAGTTTACCAACTGGGTTCAACCAGATTGTTGATCTGGATCTGTCGTCAAATCTCGTGAACGGCTCATTACCGTCGGATTTCGCCGGGGCAAACCTCCGTTTCTTGAATCTGTCCTCTAACAGACTATCCGGTGAGATATTGCCAGAGTTAGCCTCTCGCCTTCCAGTGAATGCAACGATAGATCTGTCATTTAATAATCTGACAGGGGAAATACCAGAAACAGGGGCATTCGTCTATCAGAAACAAGGATCGTTTGCAGGAAACCCAGATCTATGTGGTAAACCGCTTAAAAACCCATGTTTAATTCCTTCCACTCGTTCCACACCAAATGTTCCTACATCTCCTCCAGCAATCGCAGCCATTCCCAAAACACTAGAGAACCCCACAAACAGCCCACCCGGAACAACAACAGCAGCTGCCAAGAATGTTTCCCGGGAAAATGGGCTTAAACCCGGTGTAATAGCCGGAATCGTAGTCGGAGATTTAGCCGGAATTGGGCTTATTTCCATCCTTATCCTCTTTGTCTATCAAGCAAGAAAGAAGAAGAAAACCGAGGAGAAAACAGGAAGCCAAGTGAAGAAAACGGCGAACAGTGACTGGTCGTCAGATTCCGGCTGGCTGGGATGGTCGTGTTTGAGAAAAAAAGCCGGTAATAACAAAGAAACGTCGGAAACCACTGGTTCCGACACGGAAGAAGACGAGAACGAAAAAGAAGTAGAACAAAACCGATACCAGCAACATAAGCAACAGAAAAATGGGTCGCTTGTGACAGTAGATGGGGAATCGGAGTTGGAATTGGAGACGCTGTTGAAAGCTTCTGCATATATACTCGGCGCGACTGGCAGTAGCATAGTATATAAAGCGGTTTTGGAAGATGGAACTACTTTCGCCGTTCGCCGGATCGGAGAAACGGGCGTGGAGAGGTTCCGAGACTTTGAGAACCAGGTGCGCCATATCGCTAAGTTGCGCCACCCGAATATCCTGTGCATCCGTGGCTTCTATTGGGGCGACGATGAAAAGCTCGTCATCTATGATTACGCCCCCAACGGCAGTCTTGCCAACGCATCTTACAGTAAGTAAACACTTTATCCTTTGCACTAGAATATTGTAGCTAAACGTTATGCATCCTTAACTGAACTACGCGTCATTGATGACCCCCAACATCATAGGTTTCTACGCTTAAAATGTGCCAGCTCGGCCAGGTTTCGGGTGATCGGAACCGTTCATTTTCTTGAAAGCCCCTTATTATATCACATGCCTCAGAAATTTTAGCACTCGGATGATCTTAACCTTTGTTATTCTTATTATTGAAAGGTAAAACTCATTAAAAAGCTGTTCGACCGTCCATTTTACAACTAAGAGAACTAACAAGAGCTTATGCTTCCCATGGCTGAGGAAAGACTATATCCTCCGCCCCTGCGTATGTTAAGTAAAAGCTACATATTTGCACTAGAATAAGCATCACTGACAAATCTCCTTTTCGGTTATCTTTCTTTTTCCTTCAGGAAAGCTGGGTTCCTCTCCTTGTCAATCTCTATCGTGGGAAACCCGGCTCAAGATAGCGAAAGGCGTTGCAAGGGGATTAACGTACTTGCACGAGAAGAAACACGTGCACGGAAACCTGAAACCCAGCAATGTTCTTCTGGGTCCCGACATGGAGCCCAAAGTCGGAGATTTCGGTCTAGAACGGCTTGTATCCGGCGATAACAGTAGCAAAACGGGTAGTTCGGCCCGGCATTTGGGTAGTAAGAGATCGACGTTTTCCAAAGACAGTCTCCAAGATCATCCCACTACAACAATGGTGGGAAACAGCCCTAGCCCTTGTGGGTCGTCTTCCATGCTAGGATGTGCCTCTCCTTATCATGCACCCGAGTCGCTCAAATCGCTGAAACCCAATCCCAAGTGGGACGTGTACTCTTTTGGAATAGTTCTCTTGGAACTATTGAGTGGGAAAATATTTTCCCAACCAGAAGTGACTCAGTGGAATGCTGGATTCCAAGTGGAAGATAGGAACCGGTTACTGAAGATGGCTGACGTGTCACTTCGATCTGACGTGGAAGGGAAGGAGGACGCCTTGCTGGCATGCTTCCGGTTAGGGTTCAGTTGTGCTAATGTGACCCCACAGAAGAGGCCTTGCATGAAGGATGCACTACAAATGCTTGACAAAGTACCCTCATCATCATCATCTTCTTCCTTAAATAAATATGATATTACTCGTTGCTGAACAATTAGGGTGGAGGTATCAGTTTCAAGACCAATACATCCACGGAACACTTATCACCACATCTCCTCCTTCGTTTGATGATAATGCTTGTGTGTGTTTGCAAGTGTGACGAGGAGAGGGATTTTGTTGCTTCATTAACATGTTTTTCTTGTTAATTAAAAGTAAGTAGAGAGGTCAGTTGAGTTGATGATGGGAAGGTGAGAATTGACTTTTTCATTTTTTTCACGTGTTTTGATTTGGTTGGAGAATTGAAAATTATATTGTATGTATGATTGACTAATCCATTATTGTTCTTGATATATTGATGACCATGACGCCGATGATGGCGACGGGATGACTTCTCTCTCTATTTCTTAATTTTGTTGCTAATTCAGCATGTTGGGTGTATGCTGGTGAGTAAAGGTTAATGTTAAATTTACTTCCTTGTCCTTTTCTCTTGCTTCATGCAAAGTCAATATTTCTATTAGCTTTCTGAACTGAAATTAATTTTCTACATCATTCCTCTACAATTCACCATTAAAAAGGGCATGTTAGCAGTGGTTTCAATTTGAAGATCACTAGTTCGAGTCTTGTCAAGGGTGCATTTGAGTTCTTACCTGACAATATCATGGTCAGGAAAACAAAACACTCAAAGGAAGATACAGGAGAATATGGTCCATCCAGTCCATCTTTGGGCCTTTATAATAGTCCCAAGGCTAGAACCAAATCCTCTTATCCTGAGAACACCTTCACCATCAGCTATTGCAAGCAATACCTCTCAAGTTATCTTCACCCTTACCCTGTAATGTAAGAGGTGTCCCTTGTCACCCATGGAGGCCGTAACTTGAAACCAACCAATCTATCCCAAGATCATCCTACCCAACAAGTCAAAGAAAGGTTAATTGTGCAATATGCAAATCCTAAAAATGAGGTGATTTGAGAATTCAAAATGACTCAAGTTCAAATATCAATGGAGATTGCTCATGGCCTCAAATAGGCATAAGCAATAGTCTTGGAACAATTGAATCAAACCCAAGTCCCCACCTATACTTTTGTATAACAGTTGGCTGTCATTTTGGGTGCCATGAACATGTCAAAGGTCCTCACTTTCAATGATATTCACTTGTCTCCCGAAGGTATTAATCACAATAAGCCTTTGTTTATCACAATTACACGTTGTGGAGTCACAATGCCTAGAGTATTGTTGGATAATGACTCTACACTTTATACATGTCTCTCTAGACAGCTTTACGACTAGCCATTAATTTGGACAAGCTCAAACCAACTTCTCAAGGGATCTTGGCAGATGACAGCACTAAAAGATAGCTACATGGGGGCATTGACAGTGAAGTTCTCACTGGGCTATCCATTTATATTGGTCACCGTTCAGGTTGTTGATGGTGCAGCTTCATTCAATCTCCTTTTAGGTAGCCCTTAGATCATGCCCTGAACCCTGTACCCTCTTCACTTCACTAGAAGCTTAAAATTTCCAATTAGACTAGCATCATCACATTCTTTGGGGATGGCAATAGTCTACTTGGTGCTTTGGAAGTAGAGTAATTCAAACCTAAGGTTAACTTGGATCAAGATAACGTGCAATTCAATAGCACCACAATTTTTTATTTTTGTTTGGAATCTACAATGTCCACTTAAAACTGGAGATATCAGAAGTGACTATGCTAACATTAGTACTGAGAAATTATGTGAAAAACACGATCATCTACCAGTGGAAGGCTTTCTACATTCAGTCAACCTACGCAAAGTGCATTGGTCCAGCAACCACACTAATAAGTGGTTTGTTAATACGAATGATGGCCACAAATTGTAGTCACCAATAGTTTGACCTATTTGCAAATTCACACTTGATATCATCCGATTAGGTGAAGCTCCCTTATATGGAAGCTAGAACCTCACTACACTAAGCACAAAAATTTAAGGATAATTGTAGGTCATGGGCTACCTAAGGAAACTCATATTTGATCTAACCCCCAGGTTGGAAGCATCTACCTCATTCCGATCACAAAGGAGAGGCTTACCATGATGGTAGGGTAAGGCTTTTTTTTTTACCCCATTCTAAAGAGAATGAAATGCAGGGGAACACTTTTTTCTTTTTTTTCTTTCCATTCCAGGAAGAATGAAATGCATGGGGGAACATCCGCTCTTTTTTAGTGGCATGCCCCTCAGATTTACAGATTTGTAGTTGGCTATTCGCTCTAGCAAAAGTTGACCGACATGAGTAATAGGCAACACCCTACTTTTAGTTGTCCATAAGAAGAGAGGGGCCTTATTAATAGAAGGGGGCAAGTGTTTCCCATCTTTATCAAAGGCAAACAATCCCCATCTTATTCAGCATGGGGAGTCTGCACAAAAAAAGCAAGTAGTAGGCATGGTGAATGAGACCAACAACTTCTTTTTCTCACCATTGGTTGAAACTTCCAATTATTTGTACCAAAATGATGAAGTTGAAGTATCCCTCAAAAAAAGAGCCAAGAAAGGTGATACACCACTCACATATGCAAAAAATATAGCAATGTCAAAGATTTTTTGAATGATTGGTTATTTTCTAGGCACTACTTTGAGCAAAAGGGCCCAAACCTATGAGCCTGCATAGTTTAAGAATCATAAATAAGGGCTACAAGGTTCGAGATATCATGACTCAGAAGAAGAGATGGGGGTATAGGGTTAAGAAAAGGAGTTTTTCTGAAAAACTCTCAATAGGCAATTCTAGAAAGAAGGAAAAACACAAGCATTCTATGGCTTCTTAGAAACATGCTTTGATGAGAAGACTCAAACTATGCTAGCAGGCTTTGAGATTTTCTTAACTGACTATAGACACCCAAGTTTGTCTTAGAATAATAAAATAAGGGCCAAACTTGTTTTGATTTTTTTTTTTTACTTGTTTTACTTTGTTTAAACCTTTTGCCTAATAATAAACATGCTCTAAGTACTATCACTCAATGAAAAGACGTGAAAGAAAGTGAAACACTTCATAATAACTCTTCCAACATGTCAATAGTCCAATTTATGTTTCTATTGCCTTTTCTCAATGCTGCATAATTGCTACACAATATTATTGAGTTGAGCAAGATTTCACTTGGATGACATTAGCATAACTTGTTTCAACAATAGTACCCTCCTTACTTAGGAATTTTAGTCTGACATCAACCTGAAACTTTGAATTTTTTTATTTTCAATGCTATAGATGGAATTTACATGACAAAACTTACTTGATAACAAGTACAATTAACACACTTGGAACCAAGTACATCAACTAAAGGAAGCTAGTTTAATTGCTTTATAAAAAGTAGTCAACTTCTAATAAGAGTTTCTAATTAGTTGGTAAAGTGTTCAAAGCATCTTATGTTCTCTCTCTCTCTCTCTCTCTCTCTCTCTCTCTCTCTCTCTCTCTCTCTCTCTCTCTCTCTCTCTCTCTCTCTCTCTCTCTCTCTCTCTCTCTCTCTCTGATGATAACAAAACCAATGTATTATCATCATCATCATATTTGAAGTGGTTGTTCATGTTTCTCATGAAGGTTAAATCAAGGAAAGACCAAAATCAAGCATTTGAATGTTCAATCAATTGAATGTCAAGTCCATCTCATTTTTTATAAAAGTTTTGGTCAAAACTTCTTTTGAGAAACATGTCTTTATGTTGATTCCTAGGAAGTGCAGGTGCTCATGAGTGTCTGATAGCATACTCTTATATATAGTAATGACTTTTTAAAGATCTAAGCCATTCACCATGTAGGGAATTGTAATGTGACAACCTGAGTTTTTCAAACACATTTTTATAAATATTACAAAAGGTAGGGCCCTTATTTGTGAAAAATTTTGGAAAGCAAATAGTGAAAAAATGTTTTCTTTGAAATTAATTTTTTTCAAAAACCCTAATGTCACTTTAATTATCTTGTTTATACATATTTTTTTGTGTAAAATAAATTTCTGCTAAATAATAATAGAAATACATTTATCTAAAACAGAATCCATCCAATCATTCACGCACACAACCCCTGTATTTATTACATCAAATGTCCAAAGTACACAATCCAAATAAACTAACTACTTAATACAAATTTCTAATGGTAAATACCTTGAATCAGTAGTAAGGTGGTTCATATCCTTGAGTTGTGATATTTCACTCCTGTTTATCTATATTTGAGATATTATAAACATTCAAACATTTATAATATCTCTTAGCAAGCTATGCTTGGTAGGGGATTTAAAAAGCATATGAAATTAACAATGTAACTCATAATCCAATAATTCTTTAATAGTTTCAATATTCATATCTATCATATTCTATTCTATACAATAATTCAATTTTCATGAATTATACTCTGTATAACAATTCTATCATTTAACTCCTTATGTGAAATTTTCTATGAATTATTCACATATACCGTATATGACTAAATTAATTAAAATTGTGACTATAGTTAATAGTGTCAATAGTAATATATTCATACTTAGACTATCTGGTTTCATTATCAATACCCTCCATTATATGGGGTTAATATTTATCCAGCCTCTACTAGGAATTATCCCTTCATGGGGACATCGGTAATGAGCTCATATCGGGCATTTCATCATGCCATCATATAAGGCATCTCATTCATGCCATTTCATCTACATCATAGTGCAAAATATAAAGGGCTACTATGCTACAATCTCAATCCATACCATCACACCTAGATGACTGCCTAAATACTCCACTGATACCATAGTGGAAATACATTATGTCACTACCTATAAGGGGAAATGGGACTTTTATAGTGGCGGCCTTTCCATAATTGCCTTACCCGACTTTTAGCCTCTCATTGGGCATAATATCCATAACATCATCGATTTAGGAGAGCAGGTGGCTAAACCCTCACAACTCTCCTAGCATAGTATCCCCAAGCCTATGCCTGCCGAAAACAAAACCACAAGCTTCCATACCTGTATAGAAAATAATAATTGTACTAGCAAGCTATTTGCGTATTCATATACAAGTTGTAACAATATCATCACCCTTATTAATTTGGTACTCAAGTACTAAGGATGGAGTTTCACAATATACATTCATGGATAAATAGATAATATAATTCCAAATTATGCTTCAATAATAATTGCATAATTCTAAGCATGAGATTATTTTAAGTTGCATTATAAATAACTTAAGGCATTTGTAATCATTCTAATTGATGAATCATTTAATTTCTACAAATTTCATAAAAAGATCATGTTTAAAACATAGATCTTTAAACGAATGCATTCTTAAGGGTCCACCTACCTCAAACACAATAATCCCAATACTTAAGATAATCAACAATCTTGATCGGCATATAGATTTGTGTATTTGTCAAATCATATGTGTATATAATGTCATTCCTTAATTACAATTTCATATATACTTCTTGTTTGATCTTTGATCATCTTAAATATGATGACCTTGATCTTATATGGATTTCTTTAGTTTGAATACCTTGATCCATGGTTTAGATCTTCTAACTTCTAGTTCCCATTGATCTCAATTGGATCTATAATTTTAGATTTACCTTTGATTATCCTTGATCATAGTCATCTTACTCAAAGGCTTGTCTGATTATAAGATTTTAGCCTTTAATTGTCAATACTATTTCTAAGTTAAGTGATGCACAATTGGTCTTAGTATGTTACTGATTAAGCAATGTCTTAATTATCTTTCCTAAATATAGACGGCTCATCCTTATTTCCAGATTTTGACTACTGCTTAACAATTAGGTTCTGCTCTAAAAGTGCTTAATACAATCCTTATGCTAGGAGATGTTTAGACCTTATCTACTGTCAACGGAAGGTGTGGAAAAATTACTTGAATTTTAAGCTATAACTATGATGTTCAAAAGCCACTAGAGTGATAATAGATTGCATCCTTCTAAAAGGGTCCTATGAGCTCGATACCCTAAGTCTCTTTCTACTTAATTTTAAATTTATATCCAAGAATTGTGATCATGACATTCATGGATGTAGATTGGTTCCTAGATGGGCCAAGGATTTGGTGATGAAATTCAGTCCTTATCTTATAAGGGTTCCTGTGTGGCCCTTACTAACATTAATGCTATTCCACCATAAATTTGTAAATATGCAGAAATGTAAATATACTTTTAGATAATTAGATTTTATTTTTGATTATTTTCTAAGTTATTTTCCAATTATTTCATATTATGCTAAATCTGACCATTAATTAAATCTAATTGTTCAATATATAAAGAGATCAGATGTAATTGTACTAAAATGTAACAATTTCAATTATCATAATATGTATCCAAAGTTTTTGTGTTGATCTAACGGTCATATCTAATTTTGATTTCTTATATCTAGGGTTTTAATCTTAATCAATGGTTTAGATCATGATTTACCACATGTATGAAAGATCTAACTAGTTGTTTAGTCTTATCTCATCAATATATCACTTATTCAATCATTTCAGATAATCTGATCATCTTTAATCTAGCTAATCAAAGATATCTGCATAATTTTTGGCTTTTTATTAACATATATAGTCCTCAAACCCTATATTTTATCATTCCATTAGATTCTATTTGTCAATACGATTCCAATTTATGTTTTAGATTTAAATTTGAAGTCGTATAGACTTTTAAATTGAATTTCTAAGTTTCTGATAATTTTAACCATTTATATTTAAATCTAGATCATAAACACATTAAAAGGACACTACTAGGATGCATTGGAGAAGAACGAGCACTTTAGAATGCTCTGGTGCATCCTAAATTGCAGAACGCACTGGGGGTGTGTTTTTATCACCAAGATGTTGCACGTCATGGTTGCTTTGTGACCTCATCGCATGCGTAGTGCACGAGCGAAGACATGCCATTAGGGTGCATCTCCATTATGTGTCTACAATGTGCATCTTGGTCACCGATCAAACTGAAACTGTTCAATCAGCTTGATCCTAATTGTCAGATAGTTTTCATTCCAGATTGGTTACCTAGACCATTGATTTTTTACTATTACTATTATTATTATTATTATTATTATTATTATTATTATCAATTTTAAGGTTTTTGGGGGGCCACGAATCCATCAAGCAGCTCAGATCTTCCATATGAGTCATCATTGAGGTGGTTCCTAACTTATACTATTGGATTTGGTTCACTGCTAAAACTTGCCTAAAAAACTAGTTCGGTGAGCTATTTATGGTGAGAGGATTGGAAAATGGAGAGGGAGATGGATGGCCTACTTGGAAATTCCCAGAGGAGGTCAACTGGAGTAGACAATGGAGTTCTTAGCGAGTGCAAACATAGCTATGTGCTTGTCAGTGATTTAGATCACTGAAAAATGAAGGGAAAAAGGGATTTAGGTATGATGATGAGGTTATCAATGCTAAAGGGAAAGGAAACGCTGCAGAGACAAAAGGGAATAGGTTTTCCAGAGGTGGGATGTGTTGGAGGGAAAGAGAAAGGGGAAAAAGGAAGTTGGGGGAGGTGCCAGCTGTCGAGTCATCGGATCGGGGATGGCTTGTCCATTGATGCACTGTCTTTGGTTTTGATGTCAACTGCATCGAGTGGGTCGACAAATGTGCTACCTAGACAAGAGAGGAGAGAGAAAGAGGATAGAGGGAGGAGAAGGAGAAAGGTGAAAGGGGAAGAGTTGGGGGATTTAGAGTAGAACTTTTGAGGTATTTATAGGCTAGAATTTGAATATTTTATTAAAATTTAATAATTTATCATTTATTCCACTAAAATTAATTTAATGGAAGTGGAATTTCCATTATCTCCACTTCTAGCTTTGTGTTAGTTGACTCATTTCTGACATCATATGTTACCTAACTCTATGAACCCCACACAAAGGTAAAATTATCATCTTACCCTTTTAATTCTAAAAATTAAAGAATACAAAATTATCATCTAAACTTTGTTTTCCGCATGCTTATAGTTGTTGAACTTGATTTTTAAGTACATTCCAAATATATATGTTTCAACTCCTAATTTTATTTCTATAAAAAGTTGATTTCTAATAATCTAATATTTCAGTTTAATTTTCCAAAAGTTTTAATTCATATTATAAATAACTCAAATATAAGTACAAAATTTGGGGTTATTATATGTAATAACAACAATTTTGATAAATATATTTGATAGATAGAAAGTGGGAATTGAAAATTTTGAAAAAGGAATTAGAATTTGAAATTTCAAGAAATTTAACTTTTTATAGAAATGGAATCAGAAGTTGAAACATAGATATTTGGAATGTAATTGAAAAATCAAGTCCAACGACTAATAAGTAAGCTAAAATCAGAGTTTAGATGAAAATTTTATATTTTCTTATTTTTGAGATTTAATTTTACTCAAAAGGGTAAAATGGTAATTTCACTTTTGTGCGGGGTCCACAAAAGTTATGTGAGATGTGAGTCAGTTGGCACAAGGAATCTGAAATGATGAAAGTGGAAACAATGGAGAACCCACTTTCAATTAATTAATGAAAGTGGAATAAAATGTAAAATAAATAAATATTTAATTAATTTAAAAAAAAGGCTATAAATGCACACCAAATTTTCCAATGAAATTTTTAGCATTTCCCAAAGTCTCCCTAGCCAACTTTCTTTCTCCTTCCCTTTCTCCTCCTCTCTCTTTTCCTCTCCCTCTCCCTTTCCCTTTCCCTTTCCCTTTCCCTTTTCTTTTTCTCTCTCCCTTTTTATCCTTTTAGTCGTGTGGCATGTCAGATAGAAGTGCGCGACACTGTCAAGCTTAGACAAATAACGAGCACATCCTTAGACGTGCCCTCCACGCACTATTAGACCCAACTACCCCTTTCCCTTCCATCTATCCTCCTCCCCCAATCTCCTCTGACATACCATCCCTGGTCCAAAAAACAAAATTTCCTATTTTCCTTTCATTCCCATCTTCCTTGCTCCTTCCCTGAATGTTTTTCCCCTTCCAGCAATGGCATCTGATGATTGAATCACCAATAAGCACAGTAGTGGTTTGCACCCATTGGAATCTAGCCCAAATCTCTCCAACTTGTCTCCTCTAGCCAAGATCAGGTAGGCCATGACTCTTCATTTCCCTTTATCTATGGCAGTCTGGTAGAGTTTCCCCAGTTGGAGATTTGTCGAAAAGATAGATCTAATAATGCAAGTTGAGACCCACATCTGAGTCGTCAGACTAAATTGTGGGACCTCAAAACCCTAAAATAGGAAAAATAGTAAAATTTTCATCCATCATAGGCATTGATCTAGAGATGGGTGATTCAATGGTCTAGATCGAACTATGTCATCGATCTCTAGAGTTCAGCAACCAAGACACAACTGGGTTGCAAAGTGTGCAGCATCCTGGTGATGAAAACGCACCCCTGTGCATTCTAGAGTCCAGGATGAATTGGAGTGTTCTGAAATGAGCGTTCCACTCTAGTGCATGCCAGTGACAGTGTCATGACACGTCTTAGATCCAAAATTTAATCTAAACCATTAAAATTATTAGAAACTTAGAAATTCAATTTAGAATTTAATAAAACTCCAAATTTAGATATGAAACATCCATTTGAATTGTATTGAAAAGTAGAATCTAATCAAATGATAAATATTAGAAATTGAAGACTGTTTAAGTTGATTAAAAGCAAAAAATCATGCAAATGTTTTAGATTAACTAGATTAAAAATGATTAGATGATTTGAAATGATTGAATAAGTGATATAGTGATGAGATAAAACAAATCAACTAGTCAGATCTTCCATTTAAGTGATGAATCATGATCTAGACCATTGATTGAAATCAATACCATAGATCTAATGGATTAAGATTAGATCGAACTGTTAGATTAACACAGAAACTTTACATATGTCATAAGATCATTCAAAGTTTTACATCTAAGTATAAATACATCTGACTTAGTTATAGATTGGACAATTAGACTTAATCAACAATTATATTTAGCATAGTATGAAATAATTGGGGAGTAACTTAGAAAATAATCAGAAACACAAGATCTAACTGATTTAAAGTAAATTTGCTTTGCATATTTTCAGCTTTATGGTGGAATGGAATTAATATTAGTAAGGGCCTCATAGGAACCCTTATAAAATAAGGTCTGAATTTCATCACCAGATCCTACGCCTACTTAGGAATCAATTTACATCCTTGTATGTCGTGATCCCAATCCTTGAACATTAAAATCAAGTAGAAAGAAACTTAGCGTATCGAGCTCATAGGACCCTTTTAGAAGGATGCGATCTATTGTCACTCCAGTGGCTTCTAAGCACTGTGGTTATAGTAGGTGTCATAAAATCCAAGTGATTTTTCCATGCCTTCTATTGACGTTAGTTGAGGTTTAAATGCCTCCTAACACGAGGATTGTATTAACCACTTTAGAGTATAAATCCAATTAGTAAGCAGTAGTCAAATATGGAAATAAGGAGGAGCTATCTAAGAAGTTGTCAATTAATTAATGAAAGTGGACTAAAATGTAAATTAATTAATTAATTAATTAAAATAAAAAATAGGATATAAATACACCCCAAATTTTCCCACAAAATTTCTAGGATTTCCCAAAGTCTCCCTAGCCAACTCCCTTTCTCCTTCCCTTTTCTTCTACCCTCTCTTTTCCTCCCTCTTTCCCTCTCCTTTTCTTTTTCTCTCTCCCCTTTGCACTTTTAGTCGTGTGGTGCATTGGCAGAAGCACGTGACTCTGCAATGCCCAGACAACTGAAAAGCACATCCCTAACGTGCCTTCCATGCATCGGTTGACCCGACAACCCCTTTCCCTTCCTACTATCATTCTCCCTCGATCTCCTCTGACATACCATCCTCAGCTTTGAAAAACCATTTTTCCTCTTTCCCTTTCATTCCGCTCTTCCGCAGTTCCTTCCCTGATCATTTTCCCCCTTCCAACAATAGCCTTTGGCGACTATATCACTAGTGAGCACAGACAGTGGTCTGCACCCATTGGAATCTAGCCCAAATCTCTTCGACTTATCTCATCCAGCCAAGATCAAGTAGGCCATCACTCTCCCTCTCCATTTCCCTTTATCTATGGTAGTTTGGTAGGATTTCCCCCGCCACAGATCTATCAAAAAGATAGATCTGGTGGCACTGGTTGAGACCCACAGCAAAGACAGCTCAGATGGAAGACCTAAGCCATTAGATGGAATTGTGGGACCTTAAAACCCTAAAATAGGTTTTAAAAAAAAAGAAAAAGAAAAAATTTCCATGCATCCTAGGCATTGATCTGGAGATGGGTGATTTGATGGTCTAGATTAGACTATGTCACTAATCTCTGGAGTTGGTGACCAAGACACAACTGGGAACTTAACAAGGAAATGCAATCTACGGGCATGTCCTCGAGCGCACACTGCACGTGTGCTTCTATCACAAAGCTCACAATGTCTTGGTGATGAAAACGCACCCCTGGTGCATTCTAGCGTCCAAGATGAACTAAAGTGTTATGGAATGATCATTCCACTCTAGTGCATGCTAGTGACAATGTCATGACACATCTCAGATCCAAAATTTAATTTGGATCGTTAAATTTATCAAAAACTTAGAAATTCAATTGAAAACTTAATAAAACTCTAAATTTAGATCTGAAACATCCATTAGAATTGTATTGACAAGTGTAATCTAATGAAAGGATAAAAATTATAAATTGAAGGTTGTTTAGGTTGATTAAAAGCCAAAAATCATGTAAAATTTTTAAATTAACTAGATTAAAGATGATCAGATGATTTAAAATGATTGAATAAGTGATATAGTGATGAGATAAAACAAATCAGCTAGTCAGATCTTCCATTTAAGCTATGAATAATGATCTGAACCATTGATTGAAATCAAAACCCTAGATCTAAAAGATCAAGATTAGATCTAACTGTTAGATCAATGTAGAAACTTTAGATATGCCATAAGATCATTGAAAGTGTTACATACATCAGACTTAGTTATAGATTGGATAATTAGACTTAATCACTAGTCGGATTCAGCATAGTATGAAATAATTGGGAAGTAACTCAGAAAATAATAAAAAACACAAGCTCTGACTGATCTAAAGTCAATTTACATTTCATATTTTCAGCTTTATGGTGGAATGGAATTAATGTTAGTAAGGGCCTTATAAGAACCCCTATAAAATAAGGACTAAATTTCATCACCAGATCCTTGGCCCACCTAGGAATCAATTTGCATCCTTGTATGTTGCGATCCCAATCCTTTAACATTAAAATCAAGTAGAAAGAGAGTTAGGGTATTGAGCTCATAGGACCCTTTTAGAATGATGCGATCTATTGTCACTTTAGTGGCTTCTAAGTAGGACTGACAATTTGGGTTGGGGGGTCGTGTTTGTGTCGTGTCGAGACCGATACATTACAGTATATGGTTGAGACGAACATGACCCACTTAATAATCATGTCAATAACCCGTGACTCGAACACAACACAATTATTAAACTAGTTGACACGACACAACTCGTGTAACACGATAAAATGAGGCAGTTGGTTTTTCAAAAACCATAAAAATATAGGATGATTTTTGAAAACCTATATTAATGGTTTTCAAAAGTCATAAAAATATAGGACAGTTTTTGAAAACTCATCCTATATTGAAGGTTTTTAAAAAATCGTAATAATATAGGACAGGTTTTCAAAAACCATCCTATATTAGTAATATGGGATGGTTTTTGAAAATCCATCCTATATTTTTAAGGTTTTAAAAAACCCATAAGAATATAGGACCAGTTTTCAAAAACTGTCCTATATGATGGTTTTTCAAAACTCATCCTATATTGATGGTTTTCTAAAAAACTGTAAAAATATAGGACAGATTTTCAAAAACTGTCCTATATTACTAATTGAGGACGATTTTTGAAAACCCGTCCTATATTACTTTAATAGGTTGCGGGTCAAACGGGTTAACATGACGAATTAATAGGTGGCGTGTCAAACAGGTCAATACAACGGGTCAACATTGATTGACCCAAACACGACACAATTTTTGGCGTGTCATTTTCGGGTTGACCCAAAAATGACACATACACGATAAGGCTCAACCCTAACCCGCTGAATCCATGTCAGGTTCGCGTTGTGTTATCGTGTTGTGTCATATTTTGTCACCCCTACTTCTGAGCACTATGGTTATAGTGAGTGTCTTAAAATCCAAGTGATTTTTCCATAACTTATGTTGATGTTAGTTGAGGTCTAAACACCTCTTAACACTAGGATTTTATTAACCACTTTAGAGAAAAATCAAATTGATAAGCAGGAGTCAAATATAGAAATAAGGAGGAATTGTCTAAGAAGTTGTCAATTAATTAATGAAAGTGGAATAAAATGTAAAATTAAAAAAAAAAAGAAAAAAAAAGGCTACAAATAAACCCTAAAATTTCCCACAAAATTTCTAGGATTTCCTAAAGTCTCCCCAACCAACTCCCTTTCTCTTTCCCTTTTCTCCTACTATCTCTTTTCCTCTCTCTTTCCCTCTCCTTTTCTTTTTCTCTCTCCCCATTTTCCCTTTCAGTTGTGTGGCGCATTGGCAGAAGCATGCAACATCGCAACAGTTGGACAACTGATGATCATGTCTCCACATGTGCCCTCCATGCACTGTCTGATCTGACAACCCTTTCCCTTCTAGCTATCTTTCTCCCTCAACCTCCTCTGACATACCATCCTCGGCTCTAGAAAACCATTTTTCCTCTTTCCCTTTCATTCCCCTCTTTCGCAGGTCCCTCCTTGATCATTTTTCCCCTTCCAACAATAGCCTTTGGCGATTGAATCACCAGTGAGCACAAACACTGGTCTACACCCACTAAAATCCAACCCAAATGTCTTCAACTTGTCTCCTTCGGCCAATATCAGGTAGGCCATTACTCTCCCTCTCCATTTCCTTTTATCTATGGCAGCCCAGCGGGGTTTCCCCAGCCTGAGATCTGTTGAAAAGACAAAACTAGCAGCACGAGTTGAGACCCACACCAAATATAGCTTAGATGGAAGCTCTAAGCTGCCAAGTGGAATTGTGGGACTGCAAAAACCCTAAAATAGGTAAAAATAATAAAATTTCAATGCATCCTAGGCTTTGATATGAAGATGGGTGATTTGATGGTCTAGATTGAACTATGTCATCGATCCCTAGACTTTAGCGGCCAAGACACAACTGGGCAACATGGAAATGTAGTCTATGGGCATGTCCCCATGCGTGCACTTCACGTGCGATGCGGTTGCAAAGCACGTAGTGTCTTGGTGATGAAAATGCACCCCCGGTGTGTTTTGGAGTCCACACCAAAGCATTTTGGAATGAGTGTTCCTCTCTAATGCGTCCTAGTGACAGTGTCATGATAGGTCATAGATCTAGAATTTAATTTGCATTGCTTAATTTATCAATAAATTAGAAATACAATTTAGACATTAATAAAACTCCAAATTTAGATATGAAACAACCATTGGAATTGTATTGACAAGTAGAATCTAATGAAATGATAAAAGTTAGAAATTGAAGACTGTTTAGGTTCATTAAAATCCAAAAATCATGCAAATGTTTTAGATTAACTGGATTAAAGATGATTTGAAATGATTGAATAAGTGATATAGTGATGAGATAAAACAAATCAACTAGTCTGATCTTCCATTTAAGTGATGAATCATGATTTGGACTATTGATTGAAAAAGGATAAATCGATGTAATTATACATTGACTACAGAATGCTAAATAATGTTACTATGAGGAATAAGTACCCTCTTATGCACTGATTTCTTTGATCAACAATAATCCACTGTCATCAATTGTGAGTCAGAAATGAAAAATAACATTCAGAACTCATTATAAGCAAAAAGAAATCTTACTTATACCATTTGGACAAATGAAATTCATGAATTCGATGAAGTTGAGTTTTCTTACATAAATTTATGATTCTATTCATTGATGACAAATGGATTTATTCTACTAGTATCAAAGAACATCATGTACACTTAGAGGTTGTGCTAAACTCTCTCAGAACTTGTAAGTTGTTTGCCAAATTTAGTAAGTGTGAATTCTGGAGAGAGAGTCAATTTCTTGGATCTTATAATTTCTAAGGATAATATTGAGGTTGACCCAATAAAAATAGAGATAGTGATGAATTGAGAAATGATTAAGATAGTTATATAGATTCATAGCTTCCCTTGGGCTTACATAATACTATTAAATAGTATAACCCTACCTTTGATTGCACTGACTAGAAAAAGTATACAGTTAATTTGAGTTGTTAACTGAGAGTCTAAGAATTTAAGAAGAGACTGACTACAACATCAATTTTGACTCTTCCATCAAGAATAGAAGTTATAAGATTTACTGTAATGCTTGAAATAATGGCTTAGAAAGTATACTGATACAACATGGAAAAGTCATTGGGTATGCTTCACAATAATTAAAGAAGCATGAAGTAAATTTCCCAGTAAGCAACCTAAAACTTGTGACAATAGTGTTACAAATACAATGAAAAAGTAAATGACATCACCAATCACAAGAGCTTCAAGTATAAACCAACATGATTATAAGATAACAAAGGTGGATAGAGTACATAAAAGACTACGATTTCACTATCCAAAATCATCTCTGGAAGGTGAAAGTAGTTATTGATACATTGAATAGAAAGTCGAGTGCTATGATATCAAAAATCACCATTAAATCTATGGAGGATTGAATAATGACTCAAGGAGATGATTGTAATAACACAGGAATTATGGAAAAGAATGGTTTTTGCAAAGGTCCAAATAGACTAATGGTTCCATCAAATGAAAATTTGAGGAAAGAATTATTAAGAAAACCATCAGTCAATATTTTATCCACCGCAAAGGTACAAAGATGTACGAAGACTCGAAAAAGAACTTTTAGTGAGAAGGAATGAAAAGAAATATGAGTAATCTTGTAGTCAAATGATTGACTTGTCATACATCAAAGACCTGTAGGAATGTTATACACACACAAAATTCTTAAATAGAAGTGGGACCATATCACTATAAAATTCATAGTAAGACAAGTGATGGTCATTTGGTTGATAGATTGATGAAGTCGGCACATTTCCTTACAAATAGACACAATCAATCAGTCAATGAGTATTAACCAAACTATATTTGAAGGAAATTGTAAGACTTCATGAAGTACCATTATCTATTATCTCAAATACAGATGGAAGATTTACTTCAGATATTGGAAGATCGTACAAAGAACATTAGTTATGTCACTTAGATTCATTACAACATTTCACCCATAGATAGATATTCAAAGAACTATCCATACCTTGAAAGATATGTTAAAGAAAATATGTATTAGAAAGGACTTGGGATTAACAATAGAATTCATGCATAATAATAGTTTTCATGCAAATGTCAGGATGAAAACATATGAAACATTATAATAACCTTATTGATTACTAATTGGTTACAGTGAGAAGTAAAGTTGATGACACCAATCAAAGGAATTATGAGTTTTGAAAAAATGGAAAACTCAGCGTTAGATTTATTAATCCTTTTGAAATTTTTAGAAAGTATTGGGTTAGTGGTTTATGAATTAGCTTTGTTACCAAATTTAGGTGAAGTACAAAATGTATTTTATGTTGGAATATGGTGGAAGTATATACCAGACTCTACTCATGTACTTTAGTAAATGTTAGATAAACAGAAAATATAATTTTGCCTTTGAGGAAAAAGGTAATATGAGTTATAAATCAAAATGGAATAGAAATTTTGACCAAAAATATTACCTTAGTGGCAATATCAATCAATGGAACAAGCCACACAGAAAACTATGAATGAAAGGATGAAAACTCATATTGAGTTGTTGGTAAACTTGGAGGACGAAATTTTTATAAGGGGGGAAGAATGTAATAACCCCAATTTTTATAAATATTTTTGATGGATGGAAAGTGGGAATTGAAAATTTTGAAAACGGAACTAGAATTTGAAATTTTAAGAAATTCAACTTTTTATAGAAATGGAATCAGAAGTTGAAACATAGATATTTGAAATATACTCAAAAAATTGAGTCCAACAACTATATGTAGGCTATTGAAGTTTGAATGAAAATTTTTATATTTTTCTTGATTTTTGGGATTTAATTTTACTCAAAATCATAAAATGATAATTTTACTTTTTTGGTGCACAAAAGCTAGGTGAGATGTGAGTTAGCTGGCATAAGGAATCTGAAATTATGAAAGTGAAAATAATGGAGAATCTACTTTCAATTAATTAATGAAAGTGGAATAAAATGTTAAATTAATTAATTAAAATAATAAAAAAATTAGGTTATAAATACACCTTAAATTTTCCCATGAAATTTTCAGGATTTTCCAAAGTCTCCCCAGCCAACTCCCTTTCTCCTTCCATTTCCTCTCTCTTTCCCTCCCTTTCCTCTCTCTTTCCCTCTCCTTTTCTTTTTCGTCTCTCTCTCTCTCTCTCTCTCTCTCACCCCTTTTGGCTGTGTGGCATGTTAGTAGAAATGCAAGACACCACAATGTTTGGACAACTAATGAGCATGTCCCCATATATGCCCTCCACGTACTGTCTGACCCAACAGCCCCTCTCGTCTTCTGACTACCTTTCTCTCCCTATCTCCCTTGACATACCATCCCTGGATCTAGATGTAATAACCCTAATTTTTGTAATTGATTGAGAAAATCAATAAAGTTTGAGTTTCAGATATTTTGGGCTGAAATATTAGGGTTATTTAGAATATAATTTTATAAAAGTATAATCAAATCATAAGACATGTAAAATTGAAATTAAACTTAGCAAACCCTTTAAAATGACTGTAAGCACGACAAATTCTAAATTCGGATGAGAAATCCTTAAGTTTCTTCATTTCTTGGACAAAAAGGGGTAAAATAGTAATTTTACCCAAAAACTCAAAATCTCCCAAAAATCAAAATATGAGACATCAAAATTTAGAATGTACTAAGAAATACGAATACAATGCCACTAAGTACACTCAAATCCGAGATCATGGGAATAAAACCCAAAATTTTATGCATAAATGGCAAAATGGTCTTTTTACACCATGTGGGGCCCACATGGGTCCCACAAGGGACCAAAAAACCAATCTTATCAGCAGTCCACGTGAAGTCATGGGTCAACAAACATCAGCTGGTCTTGGGGAAGAAAAATGGGGCATGGGGAAGAAAAAAATGGAGCATGGAAGACTTTCATGCCATTTAATAATAAAAAATAAAATATTATAATCATGAAAAAAGACCCAAAATGCCTATAAATACAACCCCAAAAATCCTCATAAAATCCCCACAAAATTTTCTTCACTCTCCCAGAAAAATTGGACCTAGATCCCTCCCCAAAAACCCAAAATTTCCAAGAGACATCTCTCTTTTCAATTTGTTTTTCTTTTTAGATTGGAACAATAGACCTAAAATCAATTAGTCACTCTGTTCCAGATCTAATTTGATCAATTCCACCATCCAAAACTTCCCAACATATCTATTCTACAAAACCCCCAAAGAAATTTCAAGATCCAACGGTCCAAACAATAGAAATTTGCAAGAAAGGTGGATCTTAGGTCATATCTTCATCAACAAGGTATTTTTTTAAATTGGGCATATAACTGAGGTTTTTTCTCTAATCAGGTAGGTGAAAATACTTTCCATAGATGTTTAATACTGTTTTATGTAATTTTTAGTTTACTGTAATTTATCTTAGGAATAAAAAGGTAAAAATAAAGTAAACACCAGAACCCTTAATTCTGGATGATAGAGTGCTCAGATGAAAATTTTGACTACACCAATCGATCCAGAAGGGTCCAAAACCCTTAGGGTAGAATTTTCACAAAGATCAAATACGTTTTGGGCCCTCAATTGAGAGAGGATTGATTGGATGATCTAGAATAGACTGTCTGATCTCCGGATCTAACGATGCCCAAGACGCACACATGACGCACCATCGGAAATGGCGCGTGCGCTGCGCGTGGGGTGTCATCCCAAGCGAGACGACTGCGTGTCCGTCAAATCCATGAGCGGACGAGCCCAGTGACAGCCCCGTTTACGGGCGCACGGACGACGAGCGTTCCGCTCGTCCCGTCTGCGTCTGTGGACGCACCTCAAGGGCGCTTCCTCCATTCATCCCAGTGGACATGCCTAACGAACCGAACGCGTCCGCCCGATTTGGTTTTTCTCCCAAAAAATCTGGGATGTCCGTTCCTTGGGCCCAGATCAAATCTAGGCCCTAGGAAGGATGGTGAACTTCCAAATCCAATTCCGGAGTCATCTGAACTCCAAATTGAGATAAGAAAGAAGTTATGGAAAGCTTGAAACCTCTATTTTCTGATGAAATGATAAAATAGACATACTATTCAGTAAAAACTTTCTGTATTAAAGAAATAAGTTTCCAATTACCTAGATCTTCAAGATCTGAGATGATTAGATCTTAAAAATATATTTTAATAATGATATACTATTGAAATAAAGTGAGATCTATGGTTTAATTGGATATATATGAGATATATTAAGGGATCTATGCATTATGGTAGAAAAACTCTAAAAATACAAAGGGACCCACTTGATCAATGAGATCAAGTGTGATTAGATCCTTGGGATGGAAAGAATAAATGTTGATATGATGAAATCCAAGGAAATCATGGATGGATTATGACAAAAATAGATCAATATGATCTTTGACCTTAATAAAAAAAATTCCCTAAATATAACTAATACCCTTAATCAAAGGGAAAAATCTAAGATCAAATGGTTGGATCATAAGTAAAGGTTTCTAAAAATGTTAATGTAATTAGTTTCATTTTATATAAAAGCATTTTAAATATGATTATGTTATAAAGCATGCTAGTATAACATTTAGACTTTAGCATGATATGTGATTTCATTGTTATCATAAGGTGCTAGATTTAATTATTTTAAGTACCTTACCTCATTATCATTAAATGTTAAATTATGTAGTTTTATGCTTTGAATTTATAATTCATTTATGGTTAAATGTTATTAGTAGATTTACTTGTTATGAGATAAAGAGCATAAAACATCAAAAATGTATTCTAATGAGAAAGTAGAGTTTCATTATACAAATAAGAATGGAGTACTTTGGACTTAATTAGTAAGGGCTATAGTTAGTAGGACAATATAAGGATTATCAAGTCCTTGGCCCAAATTAGGAAAAGAATAATAAACCCCATGAATGACATTATAAATATTCATGGACTTAATTAAAATCCATTAGAAAGAGTACTTAGGGTAAACATGCTTATAGGAACCTTATGAAAGGTTGAGCTATGGTCATTCTAGTGAATGATGAACATAGTGGTTAAGGGGGTTATCTAATAAAGCCTCGCTCTTCCCATACCTTCCGTTGAAGTTTGTGAGGTCTAAACGCCTCCTTACATGAGGATTGAAGTAACCACTTTGTGTTCACCCATTCAGCTAATAAGCCTTAGCCAATTGGAAATAAGAGGAGCAGTCTAGATTTAGGCTTGAATAAGCTACCTTCAACTAGCACATTAACTGGTTGAGTAATAATAATAAGAGCATAAAAGGATAGTAAATTACCTAACCCTAATAAAAATAGTAAGTAAGATAAGGATGATCAAACAAGATCCATTAGATCTTGGATGATCAAGAACAAAAAGAATAAGAACACTATATTGTACTTAGTATGCATGTTTATTAGTATACTTGTTATAGTTCATTAGATTAGATAATCCAAAACCCTTGATCAAAGATGATTCAAGGAAGAAAACCAAGATCATCCTCCATAGGGATGATCCAATAACTGAACTTAGATTAAAGAAGAATTAGATGATAGAAGATCTAGGGCCTTGATCTTTATCAACATGTGTAGATTGTCAATCAATGGATCTATGAAAGATCAAGATCAAGGAGATGGACATACAAAGACTTAGAGATAGAAAAATACTTAGATATGAATGATCTAAAGATCATTCTAAACATCAGATCTAGTGATCAATAGGATTGTTCATAGTTTATATATTGACAATATGTATGGATGTACAGATTACATACATCAGTCAGGATAATGGAAGATGGGGGAAAAGAGATCAATCCTTAAAGGTAGGAGGATTTGATGAATGCATACATGATTGTACTCATGATCTTATGTTGACAAGAGTAATGATAATACTTGTATTAAATCTTTTGAAAACCTTATGATCCAACCAAACACATATAAGATAGTTAAGCACTAAACTATAAGTGAATAGGGAACTAGGAAATATTTCAGCCCTAAGTAAACAGACATATGATCTGATATATATGAAATCTATTTTATATACAAGCTTGGAGGCTTGTGAGTTTGTTTTAATAGGCATAAGCCTAGGGGAATGCTATTGCTAGAGGAGTCATGAGGGTTTGGCCACCCGCTCCTTGAAATTTGATGATGTGATGATACCTTGCCCTAAGAGAGGCTAAAAGTCGGGTGATGGCAATTATGGGAAGGCCACCACTGTGAAAGTCTTGCCCCCCCATACGGGCAGTGACATAATATTTTCCACCGTGGTATCAGTGGTGAACAGGGTAGTTATCCGAGCGCACTAGTACGGATCGGACTGCAGCATAGCAACCTTTCTGATTATTTTGCACTATGATGCATATGAGAATAGGCATAGTGAAATGCCTTATGTTATAGCATAATGAAATGCTAGGTAATTGTATATTACCAATATTTCCCAAGAAGGGAAATTCCTAGTATAAGATTAGCTGTAATACTCAATTCTCAAAATGAAGAGAATTGATCAGCTTAGTTGGGAATGATATTTGACTACTTTTACAAATTTAACTGGTTTACCCATGAAGGGTATGTATGTATATAGATATACATAACTTACAAAGTAAAGAGTATGTTTAAGGATAATGAGATTATGAAGTATTAGAATTACCTTGTCAATTATTATGTTTCTTGAATCCCCTACCAAGCATTGCTTGCTGAGATATTGTACTTGTTGCAATATCTCAGATATAGGGAAGGAGAGTTAGGAGCTGAAGACTATAGAAGACTTGAAGAGAATAATCTTCAAGGTATACCCTTGAAGACATGTATTTTTCTTTGTTGAGAGTTTTATTGTATGGTGAGCTTGAGTTTTGGATTATGTAATTTGGGCAAGTATTGTACTAGATTTGGTTGTATTGTAAACCACTAGATGGATCCTAGAATTTAATAAATGTATATTCCTTCAATGGAATTTTATTTTGTACACAAATTGTACTTATGTTATGTATGAAGTGGTGACTTGGGTTTTCAAAACAAGTTCTAAAGAAAAGAATTTCCACTGCTTTGTTTTGCGAAAAAATTTTACACTCTTAAGGGCCCTGCCTTTTAAAATACTTTACAAATCATGTTTCAAAAACACGGGTCGTCACACTAGAAAACCATTTTCCCTCTTTTCCCTTTCATTCCCCGCTTCCCCAACCCCTTCCATGATTGTTTTCCCCCTTTCAGCAACAGCCTTTGGAGATTGAACCATGGTGAGCACAGACAGTGGTTTGCACCCTCTAAAATCTAGGCCAAATCTCTTCGGCTTGTCTCCTTTAGCCAAGATCAGGTAGGCCATCACTCTCCCTCTCCATTTCCCTCTATCTATAGTAGTCCAATAAGGTTTCCCCAGTGAGGGGATATGTCGAAAAGACAGATCCATGGCATGAGTTGAGACCTACACCAAACATGGCTCAGATGGAAGATCTGAGTCATTAGATGGAATTGTGGGACCTCAAAACCCTAAAATAGGTAAAAGTAGTAAAATTTCCATGCATGCTAGGCATTGATCTAGAGAACGGTGATCCGAAGGTCCCGAACAAATTGTGTCACCAATCTCCAGAGTTCAATGACCAAGATGCATATGGGAACTCAACACAGAAATGCAGCCTACAGGCTCATCCTCGTTCATGCTTTGCATAGGCAATGCAGTGGCAAAGCGACCATGACCCTAAACGTTCGGGTGATGGAAATGCAGCCCCAGTGCATTCTGGAGTCTAGGATATACCGGAGCATTCTAGAATGAGCATTCCACTCCAGTTTGTCCCAGTGACAACATCTTGATGAGTTTTAGATCTAGAATTTAATCTTGACCATTAAATTTATCAGAAACTTAGACATTTAATTTAGAAGTCAATAAAACTCCAAATTTAGATCTAAAACATCCATTGGAATTGTATTAACAAGTAGAATCTAATGAAAAGATAGAAATTAGAAATTGAAGACTGTTTAGGTTTTTCAAAAGACAAAAACCATGCAAATGTCTTAGATTAACTAGATCAAAGATGATCAGATGATCTGAAATGATTGAATAAGTGCTGAGATAAAACAAATCAACTGGTCATATCTTCCATTTAAGTAATGAATCATGATTTGGACCATTAATTGAAATCAAAACCATAGATTTAAGTGATCAAGATTCGATTTAACTGTTAGATCAACATAGAAACTTTAGATATGTCATAAGAGACTTAAGGTATAAATACATCTAAGTTACATCTAAGTATAAATACGTCTGACTTATTTATAGATTGGACAATTAGACTTAATCAACCATTAGATTTAGCATAGTATGAAATAATTGGGAAGTAACTTAGAAAATAGTCAGAAAAACAAATGTAAAGTAAATTTGCATTGCATATTTTCAACTTTATAGTGGAATGGAATTAATGTTAATAGAAAGATACTTGGGGTATTGAGCTCATAAGACTCAATTTACATCCTTGTATGTTGCGATCTCAATCCTTGAACATTAAAATCAAGTGGAAAGAGACTTAGGGTATTGAGCTCATCGGACTCTTTTAGAAGGATGTGATCTATTGTCACTCTAGTGGCTTCTAAGCACTATGGTTATAGTGGGTGTCTTAAAATTCAATTGATTTTCCCATGCCTTCTATTGATGTTAGTTGAGGTCTAAACACCTTCTGACACAAAGATTATATTAACCACTTTAGAGAAAAATCCAACAATTAAGCAGTAGTCAAATATGAAAATAAGGAGCTGTCTAAGATGCTACTACCTATGCACTAAGGAAAGATAATCAAGACACTACTCAATTATCAACATACTAAGATTGGTTGACCATCATTTAACTTAGGAGTAGTATATAGACCATAAAATACAAAGTAGTTAAGATTATGATGTATCAAATGATTTAGACCATAAATTAACAATCAAAGGTTAGAATCTAATAATTAGACAAGCATTTAAGTAAGATGACTATGATCAAGGAAGATCAAATGTAAGATCATAATGATCACGGATAATCAAAGGTAGATCTAAGATTAATATATCAAACTTTGAAAAATGAAATACATTATAGATCAAACTGAGATCAAAGCAAACTAGAAATTAGAAGATCTAAACAATTGATTTTAATCAACAGCCATAAATCAAAGATATCCAAAGTAAAGATATCCATATAGATCAAGATCACCATAGTTAAGGATGATCAAAGAAAAAATAAGATGCATATATGAAATTGTGATTAAGGAATGACATTATATGTACATAAAAGTTGACAGATGCACAGATTAATATGCTGATTGAAATCGTTGATCATTCTAAGTATTGGGAATTATAGCGTTCGAGGTAGGTGGAACCTTAAGGATGTATTTTTCTAAATTGTAAGATTTATGTTCTAAACATGATCTTATTTAATATTATGAAAATTATAGAATGAAAATTATCCACAAAGTAGAATTTTCATAAATTGGTAAGCCTTAATTATTTAAGATTCTAATGATTTAATTAGAATGACATGATGATCTTATGCTTAAAACTATATGATGATTATCTAAAATGCATGTTTTGGAATTACATTATCTACTTAAATTGAGAAATTACATGCTTGGGTACCATTTATATTACCTGTTTATCGATGAACTTAGATGGAAAACTTACATCCTCAGTATATGAGTACCCAATTAATGAGGATAATGATGTTATTATGAATTTTATATATGGATAGGCAAATAACTTACTAGTATTATTATTATTTTCTATATGGCCATGGAAGCCTTGGATTTTGCTTTCAATAGGCATAAGCCTTGGGATACTATGCTACGAGAGTTATGAGGGTTTGGCTACTTGCTCAACAAAATTGATGATGATATGGATACCATGCCCAAAGCAAGGCAAAATGTTGGGTGGGGCAATTATGGGAAGGCCAGCCACGGTGATGGTTTATCTTCCCATATAGACATGACATTGTGTATTTTTCCATTGTGGTATTAGTGGAGTGCGTGGTAGTTATCCAAGTGCGCTAGTATGAATTGAACTGATGCATAGTAGTCCTTTATGAATTTTGCACTATGGTGCATATGATATGGCATGATGTGGTGCTTTGTATGATGAGATGCCTAATGTGATGGCATGATGAGATGCCCGGTATAAGCTCATTATTAATGTTCTCATGAAGGAATATTTTCCAGTAGAGGCTATAAGATTATGAACCCCAGTATAGTGAGGGTTGTGGGTATTGAACCCAGTATAGTTTGGGTGTGGACATTATGATATTACTATTGACGATATTAACCATTTTTATGATTTTAATAATTTACATATATATAGTATAACTATGAATTATTGAAGAATATATTCATAGAAGATTTCACATGAGAGATTATATGATGGATTTGCTATACAATGTATGGTTCATGGAAATTTGAATTACTTTATTTAAATGGAATAAGATGAATATCAATATTAGAATTATCAAGGAATTATTGGATTATAAAATCAAGGTTTTTATATATAAAAAATTCCTTATGCTTCTTAAATCCCCTACCAAGCATATCTTGGTGAGATATTGTAAATTTTTGAAGTTTACAATATCTCAGATACATATAGACAGGAGTAGATGTATACAATAGGGAAATATAACAACCATACTACTGATCAAGTGTACATATTCTTATTAAAATTCTTGTATTGTGTAGTTAGTTATTTGGATAGTGAACTTTGGAAATTTCATTAAATAAATATAAGGGGCTATGTATGTGGACAACTAAATGGGTCTTATTTTCAAGAAATTAATTTCTATTGATTCATTCAGTAGAAATATTTTATAAAGAAAATATGTATATATGGTAAGAGAGTTATAGAGACATCCAGGATTTTATAAATGAATTTCAAAGAAAATATTTTTGCTGTGAATTTTTTTATATTTTTCCAAATTAAGCATGCCATCTTTTAAAAATAAACATAAAAAAGTGATTTAATTACCCGGTTTATTATAGGAATCACTTAAGTAAGCAACATACTAAATTTCATGCCCTTAGATGCCTTTAGCTTATGTTTCTTTGATTTAAAAAATCAAAACCATCAATTTTTTCAAAGACTTACAAAAAAGAAGAAGAAAAATTAAGTGGTAACAAAGGCCATCTATTGTAACTTCTTAATTATGAACTTATCTCTCAATTCATTTATTAATTCCTCTGTCATGGTATTCTCAGCAGATGACGAAAGGGGTTCTGGCTGTCTAGAGAAGCTTGGTGCCTTAGGGTTTGAACCAGTCCAGATGATCTTGTTGTAAAATTTTTTGCAAGTGCATGAGTCTATTAATATATATATATATATATATATATATATATATGCAAGTAGAGGTTGACCTCACAAGGACTCAATTTTGAAATTTAGAATTGTAATTGAAAATTAGTTTAAATTATCCTAACTTAACCAAGCAATGTGAATTGAATGAAAAGATATAATTAACTACTAATTACACTAAAATGGATAAATTTAACAAATTGAAGAGTCTAGAGTTTTGGAATCTGCCACATTAGACTTATGGACACTTATAAAAAAAAAACCACAGATTTAAAATTTCACATGTTAGTATAATATCAATAGAATAAAAGCATGGAAGATATGCATATTAAAAGCCTTAATTCTTATATATTATCAACTCTCATGATTTGATAACTTAACCTATATGAACTGAAAGCATAACTTATATTTTTTACAATCATAAAATATCTAAGTCTATATATATCAATCAATATATCATAACCAATCCTTAAACCATGAACAATAGTCAATACTTCCCATTAAAAGAGTATTAGTTATATATATATATATATTTAGTTGGATGGTTTGTCATAAAAAATTAATAATTTTAAATTCCTAAATTTAGTGGTCAATTCTATGTGATTGAATTTTGATGTGGTTTAATTAATACACTAGATACAAAAACTAGTTGCTTGTGATTAACTTGAAAATACACTCAAATTTAGCATAAAACATAGCCTAAATAACAGGATAAAAATATCTAAAAATTATTCTAAATCCAACCTAATGAAATCACTAATGTAAGCTAAAAATGAAGCATGGCTAGAAATTTTTTCCCTTAAAATTAATAGAAAAATATCCAACAAATCATAGAAATTTTAACATAAAACTAGCATGAAATAAGTAGTAAATAAGTTTCTAATCTTTGCTTAGATTAGCCAAGTTTCTAGCCATGCCAAGGATGGTTGAAAAAATTCTTAGAGGGGCTGAAAATTTCACTAAATCTTAGGCTAATCTTAGCATTAAATTGACTAAACATCTAGGCTAAAAAACACATATACTATAACTAAAATATGAAATTAAATCCTAAACTAAACTTGGTTAGTTTTCTTTTCATTGTTTATTATTAGTAATCTTTCATTTAATTCACTTGTTGACTGTAGTTAGATTCCACTATTTTGCATCTTAATAAATTGAAAAGTAATCAAATTTTTATGCTTGTTAAAATAGTTTATTTGGTTGCTTACTTTTCTTAGTTTTGTATAATTGGAAAGTATTTTGTTAATGCATGTTTCAATTAGGTTAGTTGTTAATTTTATGTTAGGAAAGATAGTTTAGGAAAGCTTCTAAATTGCATTTTAAGAAAGTTTGATTTTAGGAAAGTTGTTAATTAGGAAAGTTATAAAATTAGAAGTTTTAATTTTAGAAAGTGCATATTATAGGAAATCTTTCCATTTAGCATGTTTCTTATTTTTTTCTTATTTTCCATTTCTTGTTTTTAATTAGTTTCTAATTTATTGTTCTCACTTCCATTCTTAATTTAGGTTAAAAAGAAAAATCACTTGAATTTTAGCTAGGTTAGATAGTCTAAAGTATGAATTACTAGCATCACAATAGTTCACTGCTTGTGGGATCAACCTTGCTTGCGTGAGAATACTACATTGATTCATGCACTTGTGAGTTTATTCAAAACAACAACATTCACAAAATTGTTTAACAAGATTGTAAAATCAAAGAAAATGTCAGAAGAGTGGAGGAAGAGCTTTACTATTCCAATTTATAAGAATAAAGGAGACATATAGAACTACACTAATTATTGAGAGATCAAATTTATGGGCTACACTATAAAACTCTTTGAAAGAATGATTGAGAAGAGGCTAGATATGAGACAAGCATATTAGACAACTAGTTTGGTTTCATGCATAGGAGGTCTGCCATTGTTGTGACCCAGGTTTTTCAACACTTTTTCCACAAATTCTTTTGAAAGGTGGGACCCTAATTCTAAAAAAAAATTTCAAAAACAAAATAATGAAAAACTTTTTCAATGAATTCCATTTTTAAACCCTGAGTGTCAACCAACTCACCACTTACTTTTTATGATTTAGTTTGATATTTAAATTTTAAAAATTGAAATAAATTTTTCATTTTTCAAGTTAACCTTTTTAAGAACAAGTTTACTTCCTCAAGACTCATCCAGTCGATAGCCACAGTTCCTACATGATTACAAATTGTAATATCCTTAATTTTTAAATAATAAATTAAATTAAAAATTTTATGTACAGAGATTGGTTCTAAAAACTCAAAAACTATAAATTAAACATCGAGGGGAATTGAACAATATAAAGAACACAAAAAACGAAGCTCAAACGGAGAAGTTATGAGCCATTTAACTTAGAAGGGCAAATTGGTAATTTGGAGAGGCCAAAATATAGGGGGCTGTTTTTTATAACGGCACCCTCTTCTACATGCCGATGTTGATGCCACTAGAGAAGAAGGTCAGTGGGTAGAGTTGAAAAAGGGAAAACTCCCCTCCCCCTCCGATCGCAAGCTCTCTCTCTTAACCTTCTTCTACTCCCCATCTTCTCCATTCCCTCTAACCCTACCTCTGTTGTATCGATTTTTGGCAACTAGGGATTTGACAATTTCTCACCTAAAAAAGCCCCTCCGATAGGGTCTATGGCTGCCCAGCTGATCGAGGTCAGTCCCAACCCTCTTTTTCCCTTTCCATGTATAGTGTATACGTTAGTTGCATGCATGGAAGTTGAAAAAACGACGAGGGTTCATCGTTTTCCCAGGGATTTGATATACTCTACTGTTAGCATGAAAATAGGTCGATAAAATAATGTCAAAAATAGAGATCGAACTGTCCATCTAGTTCATAAGGAACCCATGAACAAACCCTTTAAGTTTGAGGCAAATCCAACAGCTGTTGATCCTAGAAATCATGAAAAACAGTACTTAGGAAAATTTTAAGAACGTGAGAAAAATTAAGAAAAAATCTTTGTTTTTGTCAAAATCAATCAAAAGGAGTGTTAAAAATGGAAACTACATGAAGTTTCGAGCAAAAGGGTGCAAAAATCACTAATTTTGGGCACATGTGGGGGTACCAGCAACGACTGGACCTTGGTCATCTTCTCAGGCGACAGTCCCCATGTCGGCGCCCTGTCACTAATGCAGCGTGGGCACGCATCCTCGCACGGGTGCACAATGCACACGCACAGCGGGAGCGTCCTGCACGCGGTCATAGAAGCCCGGGACGCTTGGCATCTTGGCTACTGAGACGCACTCAGGGGAGTGTCTCGGTAACCAGGATGCACGCGGCGTGTCCCACTGCATGTCTTGATTTTGAGAGCTATAGAGGTCCAAATCAAGATAAAAAACATCCGTTGCAATCATCTTGATGACGTAAACCTAGATTTAACATGAAAACTTACATTTGAATACTTTTAATTTAGGAAAATTATAAAATAGTATTGTAGTATTGACAAGTACATCTGAACGTACAAGATAAGGGGATTATACGCTCGAGTTGAGTGATCTTACATCGAGGTAGGTGATGACATTTAATGTTATGTTTTAATTTTAAAAACCTTGCATTATCATAGCAGCATGATTGATTGTGAGTAAATTTCATATGCTTATTTAGTCTAAGATTTTATGAGACTCCGTATTTTATGCTATGATAGATACTAGAATTCGATAATATACTGAATGGTTTATGACCGATGATTTCATGAGATTGATACTTTGTATTTATGCATAATTAGAAATTATGTATCTTTATTGCATCACCAAAATTGATGGGTTTTCATGAAAAAGGATAACAAAGGCTTGGTGGTTAGTCCTTTGAGAGGCTAACTTGGGGATGAGGGGTGTGCCTTGGGGATTGTGAGCCATGAGTGCTCCTGGGTTTTGAGATACATGATTTTTCATGTTTCGTGTTTAATGACAGGTGCTCTCACCCACGAATGTCATGCTAGGGGGGAGTAGTGCCGATCACCCACCCTCCGAGATTTATGATGTGATTGTGATATGATAGACACTTGCCCACAAATGGCTTTTGGTAGGGGTTTGGTAACATGGATAGTCCACACTACTGGTCCGGGCCTTTCCATGAGGATGGACGTTAAGTCTCCCGTTATGGTGTCGATGGGGAGCGGTGGTGGTTGAGACCCTAGAGGGTTGCCACTGTAGCATGACGATCCATACTCTTGTTCTGTATGCTTACTTGATGAGCATGAAGATATTGTTGTATACCTGGGTGTGACGACACTCAGGGGAGTGATATGAGTACTCATGATCTGTTTATACGAGTGTATGCGACACTCATGGGACCCACATACCTTACGGTACCTTGTTATTATTGTATGCTCATTTACATTAGCTCATATCATGTTTTTAACCCATAGATGCATGTTTTATCGTACATGATATTTTGAGATTTTGTTGGCATTGCTTATAATAATTATATTTTTATAGATGATAGATCTACTCATTATATCAACACTGTTATTCGGTTATTCCATCATATTACATTAGATGTCTATGTACCTACACAAGCAATAGCTTGCTGAGGCATTGCTTTGTTTTGAAATACCTTAGAGCTCGAGCACACCAACAGAAAGGGCAAGACCATTGAGAGACCATGATAGCAGTGGGAGATTTCTTTACTTTGACTGATGGACAGTGACATGAGTTAATAAATGAACTACCATTTGACTTTCTTTATGGACTGTATACTTTTATTTTATGAAAATGATTATGATAGTTATACATATGATGGACATTGAGGTAGGATGTTATGATGAATAGACCCTGGGCCACATTGTTATTATGTTTTGGATTTTTATTATTTTGAAAAGAAAGGCACCAATGATTTTGACGTTGGTTTGACATGTGTATTGTTTCAAATGTATTATCGTGAAATTATAATTATGTCTTAAATTATAATCGTAATGTTTTGGGAAAAAGAAAATAACACCCAGAGGTTTTCAGGAAACATTCTAATAAATATAATTAATGAAATATTTTATTTTGGGATCTTGACTATGACTGTTATTATTATTATAAAAATTTGTTATAAAAACCCGGGGTGTTACAATTGGTATTAGGGCCCAGTCTATTCCATCATAATCCTTACAAATGTCCACTTATATGTAAGTAATAGTCCGTAAATAGTAGTTAAAAGAGGAACTAGGAGAGAGGAACTTACACTTAGTGATATTTAAATCTTTGACAGATGGCTCCTCAAAGAAGGACAAGGTCTACCCCTGCTACACCAGTTGCCCCATCTGCTGAGTCCTTTGATCAAGGTGATCGCGATGATGAGTTGGCGAATAATGTAATGCTAGGGCTGATACCCCTCATACAGTAGTAGATTAGGATTGCGATTCAGGTTGTGAACCCTAACCTTGTCACACCGCCTCTAGTGGCACCTGTGGATTCGTCTGTTCATTCCACCCACCAACACCTAAAACCACTGAGAGTGATGCTACAAGTGATCCTAAGAAGTCAGATAAACTATTAGAACGATTTCAAAAGATGGTGCCACCCTTCTACAATGATGGTGATACTAAGGAGGCTGAGCGATGGCTATTCGAGGAAGAGAGGACATTTGACGTGATGAAGATTGCACTAGAGGATCAAGTCCTGGTAGTTGCCTACCTACTGAAGGGTGAGGCTGGCTTTTGGTGGCAAACCTTTACACTTACACGACCAAATCCTACAGAGATGATGACATGGGTAGCCTTTAAGCAGGCTTTTAATACTTAGTACTTTCCACCTCATGCATTGCAATCATTGAAGAAAGAGTTTGCCACCCTCGAGAAGAGAGACATGGCAGTTCAGCAGTACCTGAATTGATTTACTCAACTGAGGAGGTTTGCTCCCGACGCGCTAGCCTCAGATAAGGAGGTAACGGACAGATTCGTGGATGGATTGACACCCTGACTAAGATATCGTGATTACTTCCCGACCCACTATTGTGAGAGATGCAGCTGACATGGCCTCCATGTTGGAGAAGAGCTCTCTTAGGACTAGAGGGAGCGTGTACCAACCCACTAAGGGCAAGAGACCCTTTAGTGCTATGCAGGACCAGGTTATTAGATGCAGACTAAGCCTAAGCAAGACACAGAGAAGAAGAGATGTGACAGGTGCAAGAGTTGGCACCCTATGCGAAGGTGCAATAGATTCGACAGGCCATAGCATCAGAGGTAACCCCAACCATAGTGACAACACCAGCCACCTTTTCAAAGATAGCCATATAGGTGTTTTAACTATGGAGAAGTGGGCCATTTCATTAAACACTATCCTAAGGGACAGAGAAAGAGGCAGACCAAGATGGATCCAGAGATAGCTATCGCGCCACATAGTCAGGTACGAGTATTTGCCATCACATCAAGACAGGCATAGGCATCACACCAGGTCATTGAAGGTACTCTTCTAGTCTCAGATCAATATGCCAAGGCCCTCTTTGACAAAGGGTCCACTCATTCTTTTATATCATGCATTTTTGCATCTTGCCTTGATGTATGCATGCATAAATTAGCATTTGGGTTAGATATTATGACACCAGTGGGAGAAACAATAGAGACTATGGAGTATCTCCAGGAGATACCTATGGATCTATTTGGAGTGAGGATGGATTTAGACGATGTTATATTTGGAATGGATTGGTTAGCTAACTGTTGGGCTATCGTAGACTACCGAAAGAAGTGAGTCACTTTTAATATACCTGGGCAACTAGAAATATTGTTCCAGGGCAGAAAGGGTCAGGCAAGTACATGCATCATCTCTACTATGAAGGAGACATGATTTTATTCATGAGTTTTCAAATGTTTTCACTGAGGAGTTGTCAGGATT
Source organism: Warburgia ugandensis (assembly GCA_035236585.1). Lineage (NCBI taxonomy): Eukaryota > Viridiplantae > Streptophyta > Magnoliopsida > Canellales > Canellaceae > Warburgia > Warburgia ugandensis. The sequence goes on from CP141133.1 coordinate 45,499,936, forward strand.
GCTGCCGAGTAGGGAGATTGACTTTACCATTGACTTAGTGCTAAGTACATTGCCTATCTCTATGGCACCATACAGAATGGCTCTAGCAGATTTCAGAGAGCTTAAAGTGCAGTTGCAAGAGTTATTAGATAAGGGCTTCATCAGGTTGAAAGGATCACCATGGGGAACACTTATCTTTTTTGTGAAGAAAAAGGACGGATCACTGAGATTATGCATTGACTATCAGTTGTTGAATAGTGTTATTGTAAAGAAGCGATATCCTTTGCCACGCATAGATGATTTATTTGATCAGCTCCAATCAGCATGAGTATTCTCCAAGATAGACCTGAGGTCAGGATATCATCAGTTGAGGGCTAGAGAAGAGGACATCTCGAAGACTGCTTTTAGGAGTCGCCATGGCCACTATGAGTTCTTAGTGATGCCGTTTGGATTGACAAACGCACCTGTAGTGTTCATGAATCTAATGAATCGTGTCTTTCAGGCTTACTTAGATAAGTTCGTGATTGTCTTCGTTGATGACATCTTGATTTACTCGCCTCGCCATCAGGCACCAGGGAGCATCTCCACATGGTATTGGACACACTTCGTTGACATCAGTTGTATGCCAAGTTCAGTAAGTGTGATTTTTTATTAGATCAGGTGTAGTTCTTAGGCCACGTAGTATCTAAAGATGGAGTGGCTGTAGACCTAGCGAAGGTTGAGGCAGTCCTACATTGGGAGAGACCCAAGACAGTGACTGAGATACGCAGTTTTCTTAGTTTGGTAGGATATTATCATTATTTTATAGAGGGATTCTCAAAGATTGTAGTACCATTGACTACCCTGACCAGGAAAGACACTCAGTTCGTCTGGACCAATGCTTGTGAGGAGAGCTTCCAGGAGCTCAAGAGGAGACTTACTACTGCCCCAGTATTGACATTACCATCAGGTGCAGGTGGTTATGTGGTTTATTGTGATGCCTTAGGCAAAGGATTAGGAGCAGTGTTGATGCAGCATGGGAAGGTAATTGCTTATGTGTCGAGATAGTTGAAGACACATGAGGTAAATTATCCAACACATGATCTGGAGTTAGCAACAGTAGTATTCGCCCTGAAGTCTTGGAGACATTATCTATATGGCAAGAAGTTTGAGGCATTCACTGATTATAAGAGCCTTAAGTACTTATTTACTCAGAGTGATTTGAACATGAGGTAGCGTAGATGGATGGAGTATCTCAAGGACTTCGACTTCACCATATAGTACCATCCTGGGAAAGCTAATGTTGTCGCAAATTCCCTAACTAGGAAGTCTGGAGTAATGATTGCTAATTTATAGACTTGGTTTATGTTCTTTAACAGGATCTTAGAGGCACAGGACAAAGATAAAGAGACATAGGATCTGGTAGATAAGGCAAATTTTGCAAGAGGACTGGATGGAGGAGTTAGATTCAAGGGTAGGTTGGTAGTACCGACAGATGATGATTTGAAGCATGAGTTACTTCAAGAGGCACAGCAGTCCCAGTATACGATCCATCCTCGAGGTATGAAGATGTATCAGGACCTTAGGAGACATTTTTGGTGGAACAGTATGAAGAAGGATGTTGGAGAGTGCGTGGTATGGTGTCTGACTTGTCAGCAGGTCAAGGCTGAGCATCACCTTCCATCTCGACTACTTCAGACATTGGACCTTCTCGAGTGGAAGTGGGATCAAATTACCATGGACTTCATTGTGGGTCTTCCAAGGACTATTAGTGGCCACGACATGATATGGGTTGTTGTGGACAGGTTGACCAAGTTCGCTCATTTCCTTCCTATCAGACAAAATCAGACGGAGGACAGCCGACGAAATTGTATGTCAAGGAGATCATGAGTCTACATGGAGTTCCCTTGATGATTATATCGGATCAAGACACTTGGTTTACCTCAAAGTACAGAAAGAGCATGCAAGAGGCTCTAGGATTGAGGCTAAAATTTGGCACAGCATTCCACCCTCAGAAAAATGGTCAGAGTGAGAGGACCATCCAGACGATTGGGGATATGCTATGGGCTTGTGCTATGGATTGGAAGGGTAGCTGGGAAAATCATTTACCACTGGTCGAGTTTGCCTATAATAATAGTTATCACATGAGTATTGGCATGGCTCCATATAAGGCACTTTATGGAAGACCTTGTCGGTCACCCTTATGTTGGAACGATGTAGGAGAGAGACACATAGTGAAGTCCTAGTTGGTGGAAGAGTGTGTAGAGAAAGTTTGACTTATTTGAAAGAGATTATTGACAGCTCACAGCCGACAAAAGAATTATGCTGACAAGAGGCGGAAAGACCTAGAGTTCTTCAAAGGTGAGCATGTATTCTTGAAGGTTTCCCCCATGAAAGAAGTGTTGAGGTTTGGGAATAAAGGGAAGCTTAGCCCCATGTACATTGGACCTTATAAGATATTACATAGAGTTGGGTTAGTAGCATACCGGCTAGCCTTACCACCACAGTTCGCAAATGTACATAACGTCTTCCATGTATCCATGCTGAGGAAATATGTACCAGATCCCTCACACGTGTTGGAGCATATCCTAGGAGAGTTGCAGCCTAATATGACATTTGAGGAGAGACCTGTACATATACTGGATACGAAAGTCAAGGAGTTGAGGACTAAAACTATTACATTAGTCAAAGTCCTTTGGCAGCATCATTCACTACAGAAGGCCACATGGGAGATAGAAGAAGAGATGCAAAGGATCCACCCAGAGTTATTTACATAGAGGTATGTATCAAAATTTCGAGAACGAAATTTTAATAAGGTGGGAAGGATGTAATATCCTCAATTTTTAAATAATAAATTAAATTAAAAATTTTATGTATAGATATTGGCTCTAAAACCTCAAAAACTAGAAAGTACACATCGAGAGGAATTGAACGGTATAAAGAATACAGAAAACAAAGCTCAAACGGAGAAGTTATGAGCAGTTTAATTTAGAAGGGCAAATTGGTAATTTGGAGAGGCCAAAATACAAGGAACTATTTTTGACAATGGCACCCCCTTCTACATGCCTCCATTAGATCAGACTTTGACATCGAAACCACCAGAGAAGAAGGTTCGTGGGTGGCTTTGAAAAAGGGAAAACTCCCCTCCCCCTTTGATCGCAAGCTCTTTCTCACTCAACCTTCTTCTACTCCCCATCTTCTCCATTCCCTCTAACTCTGCCTCTGTTGTATCAATTTTTGGAAACTAGAGATTTGACAATTTCTCACCTAAAAAAGCCCCTCCGACAGGGTCTATGGCTGCCCAGCTGATCGAGGTCAGTCCCAACCATCTTTTCCCCTTTCCATGTATAGTGTATATGTTAGTTGTATGCATGGAAGTAAAAAAAATGACGAGGGTTCGTAGTTTTCCTAGGGATCTGATATACTCTACTATTGGCATGAAAATAGGCCAATAAAACAATATCAAAACAGAGATCGAACCGTCCATCTAGTGCAAAAGGAACCCACGAACAAACCCTTTAAGTTTTGAGGGAGATCCAACGGCTGGTGATCTTGAAAATCATGAAAAACAGTACTTAGGAAAATTTTAAGAACGTGAGAAAAATCAAGAAAAAATCTTAGTTTTTGTCAAAATCAATCAAAATGAGTGTTAAAAATGTAAACTACATGAAATTTTGAGCAAAAGGGTGCAAAAATCACTAAATTTGGGCACCTATGGGGTCACTAGCAACGACCGGACCCCGGTCATCTTCCCCTGTGATGGTCCTTGCGTTGGTGCCTTGTCACTGATGCCAGGCACATGCACACAACGTAGCGCATAGCGGGAGCGTCCTGCTCACAGTCGCAGACTGTTAGGATGCCTAGCATCTTAGCGACCGAGATGCACGTCCCGTTATGCATCATAGAAGAAAGGCGTGTTGGGAACGTTGGTTTACTCCAATGTAACCTAGTGTAAACCAAGCCGCCGATGTAAACAGGTGTAAACGGCTTGCTCGACCCCTTATAAATTAATAAGTATTAATTTATGAAGTATTTTCACAAAAAACTTGATTTTGAGAGCTACAGAGGTCCAAATTATGATCGAAAATATCTGTTGCAATCATCTTGACGATATAAACCTAGATATAACTTGAAACTTACATTTGACTACTTTTAATTTAGGAAAATTCTAAAATAGTATTGTGGTATTGATAGGTACATCTGAACGTACAAGATGAGGGGATTATACGCTCGATTTGAGTGATCTCACATCTAGGTAGGTGACGGCATTTAATGTTATGTTTAAAATTTAAAAACCTTGCATTATCATAGCAGCATGATTGATTGTGAGTAAATTTCATTTGCTTATTTACTCTAAGATTTTATGAGACTTTGTATTTTATGCTATGATAGATACCAGAATTCGATAATATACTGAATGGTTTATGACTGATGATTTCATGAGATGGATACTCCATATTTATGCATAATTAGAAATTATCTTTCTTTACTACATCACTAAAACTGATGGGTTTTCATAAGAAAGGATAGTGGAGGCTTGGTGGCTAGTTCTTTAAGAAACTAACCCTGGGATGAGGAGTGTGCCTTGGAGATTTGAGCCATGAGTGCTCCTGAGTTTTAAGACGCGTGATTTTCATGTTTCGTGTTTTATGATGGGTGCTCTCACCCAATGGATGTCATGCTAGGAGGGAGTAGGGCCGGCCACCCACTCTCCGAGATTTGTGATGTGATTGTGATATGATAGACACCTGCCCACAGATGGCTTTCGATAGGGGTTTGGTAACATGGATAGTCCACACTACCAGTCCAAGCCTTTCCATGAGGACAGACTTTGAGTCTCCCGTTATGGTGTCAATAGGGAGCGGCAATGGTTGAGACCCTGAGGGTTGCCACTGCGGCATGACGATCCATACTCTTGTTCTATATGCTTGCATGATGAGCATGGAGCTATTGTTGTATACCTAGGTGTGACAACGCTCAGAGGAGTGATATGAGTACTCATGACCTGTTTATACGAGTGTATGGGACACTCATGGGACCCACATACCTTAGGGTGCCCTGTTATTATTGTATGCTCATTTACATTAGCTCATATCATGTTTTAAACCCATAGATGCATGTTTTATCGTACATGATATTTTGAGATTTTGTTGGCATTGCTTATAATAATTATATTTTTTTATAGATGATAGATCTACTCATTATATCAACACTGTTATTCGATTATTCCATCGTTATTACATGAGATGTCTATGTACCTACACAAACAATAGCTTGCTGAGGCATTGCTTTGTTTTGCAATGCCTTAGATCTCGAGTGCGACAGCAGGAAGGGCAAGACCGTTGAGAAACTGTGATAACAGTGGGAGATTTCTTTACTTTGACTGATAGACAGTGACGTGAGTTAATAAACGGACTACCATTTGACTTTCTTTATGGACTGTATACTTTTATTTTATGGAATTGATTATAATAGTTATACATATGATGGACATTGAGGTGGGATGTTATGATGGATGGACCTTGGGCCACATTATTATTATGTTTTGGATATTTATTGTTTTAAAAATAAAGGCACCAATGATTTTGACGTTGGTTTGACATGTGTATTATTTCGAATGTATTATCGCAAAATTATAATCGTAATGTTTTGGGATCCTGACTACAACCATTATTATTATTATTATAAAAAAATGTTATAAAAACCCGAGGTGTTACACAAATCAAGTCCAAATATTACAAATGTACATATACAATCCAAGTAAAATTAAAACATACCCTCAGATGATGATATCTCGATCAGATACTTGTATGACTCTCATCAGTCCAGTCAGTCACTCTATATATGAGGAATTACGATGCCTCAGTAAATTATGCTTAGTAGGGGAATATGATGCTTATGAAAACTAAAATAAAATATTTTCTTTTATAATGTAATAATTATTTCAATACACCAAACATTTTGCATCAATAATCAATGATCTGCATGATTAAATTTAAGATAATGTAAAACTTTAGAATATCAAATTTCAAAATATTTTATGTGAATATCATGAATAAATTCAACATCAAAATATCATGTTCAAATCATAATCAAGATCTCAAGTAAACTTTACAAATAGCTATAAATATCATAAATAGATCTAGCAATGCAAGGTCATGCACAAATGACAGTTCAAATTATGAATAAAGATATTGAATAGTCAAATGAGTTAAACAATGTTAAACTCATGAAATTAGTGAATATAGTCATCAATGGTCGCACCCCTAGCTATATGGGGCCCACAATCATCCATTCAACACTAAGTATACACAATGGCCATGAGCTCATACTAGGCATATCATCATGCCACATAGTGAAGGCACTTTTACTCAGTGGTGATCACAGCACACAGATCTCTAAAGAAAACTAAGTGCACATGCTGTCACTTAGTTGTGCTTAAAATCAATAAAGGACTGCTATGATGTAGTGATAACCAACTCTCGAGTCTATCGATTGTCATTCCCCACTAACACCAAAATGGGAGACTAAGTGTTCCTCATGCATGAGGAATTGATGGGATGCGTAGAGTGGATTACCCATGATACCACTCCTTACACATTTGCCCTTCTATGGGGTTGGTGTCCAATCATCTTGCAAAGTCAAAGGGTGGGTGGCCAATGCTACATCCTTCCTAGTATAGCATCCCCAAACACACGTCTATCTAAAACAAAACCCTTAGGCCTCCATGCCTGAATATCATAAAATCATCAGGCTATATGCTTGTCTCATATCAAATCATGAAAATAACGTATCATATGCATAGTTGGTACCCAATACCAAAGTCAAGCCCACCTCGCTATCGAATCAAATCATGTGAATAGAAAACATATTGTGCATTCTTAAATCATGTAATTGAAATAAATGGTGTGCATTTCCAATCCTTAGAACCATAATATGATAAATTTTCATATATAGTACTATAGTCATTTTATTTCATAAATACTGCATGTATAAAATTGCACAATAATTGCATCTTACAAATAATTCATGCAATTCAAATCTTATGCAATTATCAAAATCGCATCATAATTATGCCAAAATATCATGCAATTCAAGAAAGATAGCATCTTAAATTCCACTTATCTCGAATATGGGCTATCCAAATCCTTGGAATGTCCATTAGTCTCAATGTCTTATCAATTGATGTATCTATCAAGTCATGTGCACATTTTAGGTTAATTACTTACTTACAATTATTATTTATTACTTATTTAGTCTTTGATCATCATTAAATATTCCTATCTCGCCCTTATTGACCTCCGAACCTGGGTAAATCTCTTTATTTCATAGTATACTCAAATTTTGACTGTTAATTAAAGATCAACAATCTATATCATCCATCCATTCTCAAATTCTATTGATCTTAGTCTGTCCTATGGTCTATTTCATATTTCGATGTTTGATCAATTGATCCAATGGTCAGATTAAATTTTGATCAATCAAATCAATATTTTGAAATCCTCTTAATGTTCAATTCCCTACGCTAAGGCAATTAGAATAGTCCATCATTAGGTTAGTTCAATAATCCATTTTGAAGTTTAATATAACTTGATCACATGTATTTTCTTGGTTTTCTATAGCTCAATTGCCTCTCACCAACCCTTGTTTAGATTTGATGATCAGAACATGCTCTGATCAGTCTAATCTACGTTTCTTGTCTCATCATACAGTCTAGATTTATAAATCTTGGTTTACTAAGACAATCTTACCATTAGATCATTTCATCTATCATGATAGATCATTAATTAGTTGTTTATCAAGGTTTGAATACTTATGATCGATAGATCTGCACTATACAAGGTTTGGTCTTACTCAATCCATAGTTTCTAGGACGATCCTATTGTTGGATCACTCTCAATGTCTGCCTTAGGTGTCTTAATAATCTAATTTGGGTCTCATATGTCCTAATCCTTCATAATTTTAGTGTTTGATGAGATTCATAGGTGTATTAATAGTTAATCTATTGATCTGATGGCTAGATCAGTCTCTAATCGATCACATCTATATTTTATGTTCTATTTGAAGGTTTTGATCAAACGTCTCGGTTTATTTAGATGATTTGACTATCAGATCCATAGATTTACCTATTAGATCATATAATTGCTCAATTTCTAAGGCTTGATCATCTCCTAATCAGGCCAATCTATTTCATCCAATAATCTTTGATATTTGATCTAGTTAAGGTGGGGTCAAGTCATAAATTTCATTATAAAAGCAAGTTCGTGTCATAAATTTTAGTGTCTTGAATCAAATTTTGGGCTTACATAGCCTCCTCAATTGCAAGTTTACTATTTTAGATCAGTTTTAATGATCTAAATCAAAATTTGGATCGAGAATAGGGAGACAATGTCACTAGGATGCATTGTGTTTGTGAAGCTCATCTAGGACATAGTTGGGTGTGTCATAGTCATAAAGACTCATTTGGGTGCATTACAGAGAATATAACATACTTGTGTTTGTGCATTTTGCAAACAACTTGCGAGGTGTTTGCATGCTTGCAGGAGCGCCACACATGCACATTCCATCGACGCATCTTCCATGCAGGTCTTGGGAGTAGAAAT